>CM028362.1:76032931-77523600 GCA_016624345.1 Platycodon grandiflorus | reverse complement strand
TTAAAAAATATGCTTATAATTTTTATAATATTTCATCTTTAACCTTCACTTGTGTTCTAATCATCTTGGTTGTGCTTATGTATTTTTGTAATTATGATCAAATTCAATGACATTAATATATCTATTAATAATTGACTTTTCAAACGCGACTTTCTTTGATGGAATGGAGAGTAATTAATTTAAATTATATTTTAAAGTGTTGTACATTAGGTGGTATGTACAACACTTAAAAGTTTATGTAAATAAATTCTATATATGTAGCATTATTCTTATATATATATATATATATATATATATATATATAGATATATTCCTATGTGTACCTTGTTTTTATGTTTTCCCATGGTAGTTTTGAAGTTGGGGTTGAAGTTTTAGATACTTGTTTGTAATAATTGAAGAAAAATTAGAGAAAGATAGAGAGAAGCTCGTGAGGTCAAAGAGAAAAATAAGAGTCAAAAACTAAAATCCTAAATGCGCAGCTTGTACTCTTCTTTTCGTGCATATCATATCGATTCACCATATGTAAACTAAGAACATTGAGTCGATGAGTTGAGCCTCTCGTCGCAGAGAAAAAGAGAGAATTAGAATGGCGAGTGACGGAGCGGCGGTGGAAGCGATCGGTGAAGGTGGTGGAGAAGCGCCACACAAATTACAAAGGAAGGACGTTTTGGTATGACAACATACCGGTCAAACCTAAACAGGGCAACAATCTTCAAAATGCCTTCACTTTTGACACCGTCGAAGACTTCTGGTGTTTGTATGATCAGGTATTTAGGCCCAGCAAACTCCCTGCAAACGCTAACTTTCATCAGTTCAAAGCTGGGATTGAGCCCAAATGGGAGGATCCAGAGTGTGCTAATGGAGGCAAGTGGAGTGTCACTAGTACCGAAGGCCAACCTCGACACAATGTGGCCGGAAACTTTAATGGCGTTAATTGGGGAGCAATTTGACGAGGCCGATGAAATATACTGTGTGGTTGCTAGTGTCCGGCCAAAGCAGATAAACTTGCATTATGGACTAAAAATGCACTAATGAGTCCGTTCGATGAGCATTGGAAAAAGTGGAAGGAAATTATTGATGTTAACGAGAAGATCATGTTCAATAGCTTTAATAATGATTCTAAAAGGGAGAGATCAGCAAAAATGAGGTATAGCGTGTGAGATCATTGTTGGTGGTGTCCCAGCTTCCCCGTCGCTGAACCATGAGGAATACTAAAGAATCTGCATATTTGCTTGTGTGTTGTCTTTAAATATAGTGGCAGTATTTTGCATGTCAGATATTCCGTTAGATACAATACCATTTTGTTCAATTCCCAATGTTCAATGTTTTCCCTTAGAGGTTTTCCAATTTGTGTTTGTTCATCTCGTGGTAAGATTTTACTTTGCAAAAAAAAAAAAAGAGTTGAGCCCTCTGTCTCATAATTGCATGCTTAAATCGGTTTCATTCTTTCAAATGATGCTAGGTGATGTATGGTTAAGCTATTTTCAAGTTAGGGGTTGATTTCATAGACCAAACCAAGTAATGTATTACCATCTTTTGCAAGACAAGTTAACAGATGGATTCGAAGAGATTTAAGACACGCCTTCTCACTCAGACATGATATAATGAATCATAGGCCACGTTGGCTAGTAGCAATTAAAGACAAGTTCGTTGCTTTTATTCGGTTTAGAAAAGGGCGTTCAGCCTTGTTCCATCATAGATGTGTTGTGGATGATGGGGATGCCTTAAATCTATGGTAAACATAATCTTCTTTCTTAGGAGTATATAATATTTATATTTCGATTTCCTAAGATTTTGATAAGTTGTTAGTCATGCAGCTTATTCATTGTTGAACTTTAGACTACGTGTTCGACTTTTGTCACCCATCGCGGGTTGTTGACACAATACAAGATGAAATTACATACGCGAGCATTTGCCAATGTGTGCAACAATGGTGTCTCCACATCGTAATGGAGGCGGCTAAGGAGGCATGTAAAGGATATAATAGGGCTTGATTATGGTATGTGCCCCAGAAAGAGATCATTTCATTTCGACGGTTCAAGTAAAGATGTTGCCAATGAGCACAAGCTCGAGTGACAAGTCTAGCTTGTCCTTTCCACGGCTATGAGAAAGGTTTGATCCTCTTTATATGCGTTACAATAAACATGAAATTGCGTGTCGCATACTCGTAGATCAAGATGTTGAGAAGGAAGCGAAGCAAAATTGAAGTCAAAATCGAAGACAAGGAAGAGCTCGAAGAAGCCCGCAGACATGCGCCGCCGCAACTACCGCCGCCTCTACTTACACCGGCGCCACCACTCTCCTCAACCATTTCGATCGAGACTCCTCCTCCTCCTCCAAACCCCACCTCATCGGCCCTCCTCCTAAAATCCCACCACCCACGACGCCGTTTCCTCACTCAATTGAGGTCGAAGTCAAGCCTGATACCCGACTCCACCGCCCACAAAAATCTTCAATCGAGTAGAGTAAAGGGTAGTGGCACCGGAGCTGAGATGTTGGAATCGAAGGAGCGCTAGAGGAGAACCTTGAAATCTACACGTATGTGTGTGTGTGTGTTTACTTCACCGTGACCGTGAGGTTAAGGGAAGCCATGGGAGGGAGAGCTAGAGGAGAATCTCGTAAAAGAGGGAATTGAATAATTCATTACACGTTTAATGACAGCTTTTACCCTTCATCAAATGCACGTGATATGACTATTTTACCCTTCATCAAATGCACGTGATAAGCATTTGTAAAGACTTAACGGCCAAAAAGAGACGGATTTAGACGGAAGGACCACTCGCGTTTAGCCTAATTAGTTCAGGGGACCATATGCGCACATGAGGAACGAATACCAAAAATGCAAAAAGTACAGGGACGAATTGTGGAGTTTGCCCTATTGATTTTGGCAATGCTTTCATTCTCGGCAATGGAACCAACTGGTGAGGCCAAAAATTGAGCACACGGAGTGCCGAGCCGATCGTTGCCTTGTCGCGGATGTCGATATCCGGCATGTGCATGTATCCGTAAAAAAAACACCATGAGAGGGGCAAGGAGGGTTCCCGCCATAACCCTCCCATGGAAATCTCTCGGCCATGAGAGAAAGAATGAAGTCGTATACTTTAACGGTAACTAGTGGCTTACCTTGAGTTGGCATAGGAGGGGTATATATACCCGCATGGACCGGGCCTCTATTAATTTCGGGCCCACTTGCTTGAGTGAAACCCATACATTTTGACTTGAGCCGAAATATGCACATCACTTGTAACGGTCATACTGCTTTCTAAAGCTGCTAGAGGTAGTAGGCCTCGTTGGCTGAACCAAGGGTCCAGTCAATCAGCTATTGAAGATGATGAACCACAAGGGAGTGGCACAACATGGGCTGTTCTTGTTGCTGGCTCGAATGGGAACTGAAAGACGAGAACATTATAGTGTTTATGTATGATGACATTGCCAATAATCCGGAGAATCCAAGGCCTGGTGTTATAATCAACAGTCCATACGGTAGTGATGTCTATGCTGGTGTGCCCAAGGTACGTAACATGTTTTCAACTTTCTTGAAAATTGAACCATAACTAAGATTATTGAGGCCAGTTCTTGTGGTGCTGTTACTCATTTGGCAGGATTATACGGGGACGGGGGCAGTGCTACAGCAGAAAATCTATATGCTGTGCTTGTTGCAAACAGAACAGGTTTGAAAGGCGGAAGCCGGAAAGTTGTGGATAGCCAACCCAACGACAGGATCTTTATATATTACACTGATCATGGAGGCTCCGGATGTCTTGGTGAGTTTTGGGTGTATCTATGGTTCATTGCCAGAGTTTCGTTAGTATTTTCTATAAAAGTCATATTTTGAATTTTCAAACTCAAACTAGACAACTTTATCTGATTGAAAATAGATATACATTTTATTTAATTTTACAGAATAAATTACAACCTTAGCAAACTACAAGAAATTTACCACAAACGGCAACTCTTATAATGTAAATCTCCCTATTATAATTAGTTACTTTTATTATAATGTAACTTATAATATGGCAATCGAGTCAATCTTGAAGTCATAAGATGACTCTGTTATTGCAAGATGTTGGAAATGAAATACATGAAGTAGCTTAGCTAGTCTCTTTCCAGAGGAATCAAAGGACTCGATCCACTTCCCCAGTCATGCCCTTTACATGCATCCGCAGCAGCTCCCTCTATTGCAGCTCTGATGGCAACGCTGTTGCAAATGTTGTAAGGACCCGCAATGTGTTTCAAACGAACGAACCTGTGGGTAAGAAATGAAACAATCAAATGAATTAACATAACTTCTCAAATTGGAGGAAAATAGAAGGATGAAATGATGGGTTTTTTTTACCGTATATTTCAGGCAGTTCCAATCATCCACGACAGATGGGTACTTTTCTTGACAAAATTATAAAAGCAATGCAATCTTTTGTGTGTTGATATCCACACCTTCCCTATGCCTATATTCCTCCGTAATCTGCACGAGAAGCTCTTCCTTTTCTTTCAAGTTGTCTGGTAATCGATCAACCTTCAGAACATGATTATAAATTAAGTCCAGTCTATGAAATTAATTACTTACAGTTTACTGTGAAGGACCAAATGTGCTGTAAGTATGTAAGCTTAAAGAACAAGAAAAACAAGACGATAGAGCCTATTACCCTTGACTGTAAAGCAAATATATCAGCCCATCTTTGGCTATATATGACCACCCATCACGCCCGTTGTACAATATAGTTGTAGTCCCCGAGGAGTTTGGTGCAGAAGAACCTTGATGCAGGTAAAGGTCCTCTGATTTCAGACCACCCTTGGAACTGTACTCCATCACATGCGATCCTACTTGACTGTGGTTATTGTGTGTCCTCAACTTTACCTAAACACATTAAGATAAATGTTAATTTCACATACCATTTATGTATACATTTTTTGAAGTGGGTTATTTGATACTAACATTCTCATATTGTTGTGCTATTGTTTCATTCTTCAGGTTGTGTGCATCGCTGGTTACCAAAAGTCATAGAGACAAAGTTAGAACTTAGAAGCAGCTATCAAAAGAAAGAAACAGAGATGGGTAAAGGCAGACCTGTCCTCCAAGACATCCGGAGCCTCCATGATCAGTGTAATATATAAAGATCCTGTCGTTGGGTTGGCTATCCACAACTTTCCCGCTTCCACCTTTCAAACCTGTTCTGTTCGCAACAAGCACAGCATATAGATTTTCTGCCAAATGAGTAACAACACCACAAGAACTGGCCTCAATAATCTTAGTTTTGGTTCAATTTTCAAGAAAGTTGAAAACATGTTACGTACCTTGGGCACACCGGCATAGACATCACTACCGTATGGACTGTTAATTATGACACCAGGCCTTGGATTCTCCGGATTATTGGCAATGTCAACGTACATAAACACTATAATGTTCTCGTCTTTCAGTTCCCATTGGAGCCAGAAACAAGAACAGCCCATGTTGTGCCACTCCCTTGTGGTTCATCATCTTCAATAGCTGATTGACTTGACCCCTGGTTCAGCCAACGAGACCTACTACCTCTAGCGGCTTCAGAAGGCAGTATGACGAGTACAAGTAGCAACAAGGTAAGATGGGTAACAAATTGCCAAACCCCCCATTGAGATTGAACCCTGGATACAGAAGGAGATGATCAAGAAAGCCAGAAGAAGAGATGAAGAAGCTGTGTGAAGACACATCAGAATATTTAGTGTTGAAGTAGCCATGCAAGACAAGATATGAACAAGAAAGGACATGGAAGTTCTTTGGGGATTTCACCATATTGGCAATTTGACAAGAAGAAGACTAGATAACCAGGATGGGTTCTTATTGTTTGACTTTGCCATAGCTGACTTTTGTTAAAATATAAAGTGTATGAAAGAGATTTGGGCATCAGAATAAAACTAGTTCTTGACTTCTAGTTGCATTTCCATTGGACTTTCCTCAGCTTGATTTTTTTTTCATTCGTTGGCAAGGAAAAGGTAGAAGAAAGAAAGACAAGTTTAGTTTTTTAGATGACAGTTTGACACAAGGCAGATCCAGGATTCCCTCGGTAATGAGGTTCAAAAAAGAAAAGCATTAAACTGTTAAAACATAGATGGCACTTGTCGTCATCTACTATAAGTGCTCGTTTGGTACGAATGAATTGTGATTCCTTTCGGTGCTATTTGCACTGTCATGGAACGAAAATTGTACTTAAACAACATGGAATGGAATGGTCATTGAGTGGCTCCGTCCATAAACTTTAACAGGTTAGCTGATTTAGTAACAAGGAGAAAGGAAACCAGATTTCCTCTCATTGATCCAATACTTTTTTTTTCCTTTTGGGAACTAAGATCAATGTTCTATGCAACAGAAAGGTTCAATCTCAAGGGGACATCAGCATTATTTGACTGCTATGTTTTTCCTTCCCTTCAATAATACTATGAATGCCTCGTGTTTAGATTGTTCGTTTCTCTTGTTCATGATTCTTGTTTAGCTTGGATGATGTTTTTTTTTTTTTTTTGCATTGATATGTGATATTCCCATGTTATTCTTTGTTATCTTTGTACCATCATTGTAGGATATGACTTTGGTGAGGTGTTGCCGTGGTCGTGGAGTTGGTGTAATGTTGGCAGTGATGGTGCTTTTGGGTAATCAGCATATTCTCTGCTTCTGTAAAGATGTTTTATTTCTTTCGGTTTTCTTCTTCCTTTTCTTTCTATTACACTTTCCGACAACAAGATTAAGAGTCAACTATTGAACTACCATCTCTCTTTTTTTAAAGCAAAAAATCTTCAGCGGCCACACGGCAGAAAGCTAGTAGAACATGTACAAAAACCATAAACAGCTAACTCCAAAGGAAAATGTTAATATAATTTCCCCAATTGATCCCAATAATCCTAAGGAACCCCCCAACTGGCAGTACATAGGTTTCTATTAGTCATCCACCCTGCAAACTTCCAGCATATAGATACAATGATTAAGAATGATTTGTCAAGGAAAATTTGAACAGCGACATTAAGAACCGAAAAATGAAGAGTAAAACACTGTAGGAGGAACAAGGTAAATATATGTCACTTCAGTCAATTGAGAAACTACATAAACAGTTTTACTTCAGAGGCTACGAATCATCATTATCAATAACACCACAGTTTATGAGCTTCTTCTCAGTAAATAACTTGTCAAAGCAAACCATCTAGAAAAAAGAGGAGTACTTGGATAAAGCTCTATCAAACCACATGCACCAACTTACACCAATGACTCACAGGCATACAAGGTCTAAGCTCATTTAGTCATTTGAAAAGTACCTTAAAGTTCATGTATTATGCTTGATTTAATCATCTCCAAGCTTAATAATACGGCTTCAAAATCTCTCGTGTGCCATGCTGGTTGATTCATTAGGTTTGATGATCCATATGGCATGTCTAGAGTCTTAATGGATACATTATAGGTGTTTGATGTGTCCTTTTATTCTTTCAAAGCATTTGGCTATTTTGGGATATAGATAGATTAAATTACTGTTTGTGTTTTTACCTAGTTAGGAACGAAAATTCATAAAAGATGCAATGCAATACACGGAAAATCACTCAAATGTGCATGTAGTTCTACTAATGTGCTAGCTTTTCTTATTGCTGCATCAGTAACACCACTGTTGCAAAATTCTTTTAGAGCTTTACATAGAATAAGTGTCATATTGGCTACAAGAGAAACATTTCATGTTTATTCTAACGGCTCTAGAGAGGTTCATACCTTGATCACATCTATGGAAAGGACAAGTCATGGCACTCGAGCTTGTGCTGATTGGAAACATCTTTATTGCAAATATTGAAAATGTAGACATGATGTGATATCTCTTTTCTGCGGCACATACCATAATCATGCACTGTAACCTCTATATGCAGGATTCCACTGTCCCAAGTTATATCCTTTACATGCCTCCTTACTAGCCTCCACCATTGCTGATGTGGCGACACCATTGTTACACACATTGTCAAATGCTCATTATATCTGTAATCTCTGTGAGAAGCTGTACCTTCTCTTCGGATCCATCTGTTATGTTATGGTTATACATTACAAATTTGGTCTATTGATAAATTTAATGCTTAACTTGACAGTAACTGAACTATACATCATCTAGCATTATTTGAAAGAATGAATGAAGCCGATTTTATGCAATTATGAGACACAGGGCTTAACTCCATTTGATTCAACATTCTTAATTCACCTACCTAAGGTGAATCAGTACGCTCAAACAACAAGGGTACAAAGTGCATTTGGCATGCTAAGGGGATACAATTGCCATGCTCTTTGAATTATTAAGTTTATATTTATCAAAGGAGAAAACAAAAGGACATGGCCAATTACACATGAGATCAGCATTTCTTTGGTCGACACCTTCCATCATAAGTCTGGAGAGGAGTTTATGCCGGAAAAACCTTGGTAAAGATATATAAAGCTTCTCTGATTTCAAGCCCTGGGTACGTTCCGTACTCCATCACATGAGATCCTGGTCTGCTGTCATTATTGAGGGTCCTCAACTTTACCTAGTCAATTATAGGTTCTATGTCAACAAAAGTTGAACAATAAATAAACCCTATCTCAAAGCACAAACTGTTGTTTTCTTTTATTGTATTTTATTTGTCTTAGTATCTTTACCACAGAATTAATACACAAAAACAGAAGGAATGAAATAGGAAGCGAGGTATGCCGTAGGCAAATCTCCTTAAGACAATATTTTGCCTCCGTAACAGTGCAAACGGGATGATGGCAAATGTCTCCCAAGATACAACGCTTCTTTCCAAAGTTAGACTGTACTTGTACTAACCTTGATGGTGAACCAAAAACTGAATTGCTCTTCAATACCGAGAAATGGAGAACGAATGAGACGAAGAAGGAAACTGGATTTCTTTCGGAGGAAGGAACTGTAAATCTCAGATTATAGACTGACTTAGAGAATTTGATTGTGACTTGTCAAGGACTGGAAGAGGAGTCTATATATAGTATAGGACGAGACTGTTCACAAACAGATGCAACCCGTGGCATGTTCAATGAACCAAGTCACACCTGTTCGTGAGATGGTTGCCTACTCAAGCCTGCCGCCCACAACTTCGAAAGGGTGTGGCCTTTCCAATGAAAGGGTATGGCCTTTCCAATGTGGGTTGAGACTCTTAAGTGGTGACTTCACAATTCACCCTTTATATAGACCCCAATATTCCAACAATCCCCCACATGAATGGAAAAAGTCGACACGGAAAAGAAAGAAGAAGAAGAGCATAGCTGAAAAATCAATGCATCAAGATAGGTGGCTTTCGCTTTGAACCTTCTTTAGTAAGAATCTATCGAACTTATTTGGCTGATCAGTGTACATAACGTATTGAACTGTCAGGCGTTATTATAAGTTTAAACAATAGATTAAACACATTAATTCTCATTTCAAATTTTGGTTCTCTATTGTGTTCATTATTTCGGCCCTGAACTTTCTTGGTTCTGCGAGTGCTTTAGAGAATTTGCCTAAGAAAATTCTCAACGAACCGGCCACGTTCACACTTACATAGGTGATGTGCTATAAAGAGTATCCTACATTACCCCACTTGTACTTATTTACAAGATATAGTCATCATTAAAAGCAAGAGCTTAACCTCTACCATATTGTAGGCAACACTTTTGCATTATAGAAATGGGATGAAGATAAACTTCCAAGTGCTTCTCTCAAATCAATCATGACTAGTTTTCCTAATGAACCTAGTCCGTGGGATCTCCAGTTGCCAGGTTAGGTTTTCGTCAAGTTGACTTAGATTTGTTTAGGCTTTAGCCCCATTTCTTTTGATGCACAGTTTATTCTCTCCTTAGATAAACCTTTAGTAAATGGATCTGCAAGGTTATCCTTTGATCGTACGAAATTAATTGAAATTGTTCCGTTTAAGAGTAACTGTCTAACGGTGTTATGTCTACGACATATGTGTCGAGATTTGCCGTTATATATAACATTTTCCGCCCTAGCTAGAGCTGCTTGATTATCACAATGTATACATATAGCAGGCACGTGTTTTGGCCATAGACGAATATCTTCTAAGAAGTGTCTAAGCCATTCGGCTTCTCTAACTTTATCTAAAGCAATAAACCCGATTCCATCGTTGATCGAGCTATACAAGTTTTCTTAGAAGATTTCCATGATATGGCACCTCCACCGATAGTAAATACATAGCCACTAGTAGACTTAGATTCATCTGTATCAGATATCCAATTTGCATCACTATATCTTTCGACTACTGGAGGATAATTGCTATAGTGCAATGAGTACTCTCTAGTTCGTTTTATGTATCCTAATACTCTTAACAATGCATTCCAATGCTCATTGTTAGGGTTACTAGTAAATCGACTTAGCTTACTAACAGCATAAGCTATATCTGGCCTTGTGCACTGCATCAAGTACATTAGGCTTCCAATGATCTGGGAATACTCTTATTGCTGTTTCGCATTCCCAGTATTCTTGCGAAGAACTATATGGGGCAGAAATGGGTTACTAGTTTCTTTAATACCATGAGAATTAAATCTCTCAATCATTTTATCTACATAATGTGTTTGAGATAAATTAATTCCATTGGAAGTTCTAGAGACTTTCATTCCCAAGATTACATCCGCTTCACTCATATCTTTCATATCAAAGGTATTGGTAAACATTTTCTTTGTTTTATTTATAACCTCAATGTCATGACCAAATATGAGCATGTCAACTACGTATAAATAAACAAATACTTATGTGTTGCCAAATTTCTTTGGTACACACATTTATCACATTCATTTGTGATAAAACCATTCCTAGTCATGACATTGTCAAATTTCTCATGCCATTGTTTAGGAGCTTGCTTCAAACCATACAAGGACTTAACAAGTTTGTACACCTTGTGCTCTTGTCCTTTTACTTTGAAGCCTTCGGGTTGTTCCATATAAATTTCTTCATTCAAATCACCATTTAAAAATGCGTTTTCACATCCATTTGATGTATCTCGCAGATTATACAATGCCGCAATGGCTATTAAGATTCGAATTGAAGTAATTCTGGTAACAGGAGAATATGTGTCAAAGAAATCAAATCCTTCCTTTTGACGATATCCTTTGGCAACAAGACGAGCCTTATATTTATCCACTGAGCCATCCAATTTTCGTTTCTTCTTAAAAATCCATTTGCATCCTATTGGTTTAGAACCTTTTGGAAGATCAACCACTTGCCAAGTGTTATTACTCAAAATGGATTCAATTTCACTATTTACAGCTTCTTTCCAGAATGTAGATTCCGAGCTATTCATGGCTTCCTTAAATGATTGAGGCTCATCTTCAATCATATAAGAGACAAAATCTAGACCAAAGGTTTTAGCTTTTGCTCTTTTACTTTTTGGTTCAGCGTCGTCATTATTTTCGAAGTACTTTCACCGTGGCCTCTTAGGAGTATTTTCACAAATATCCTTTTTCATAGGGAACACGTCCTCAAAAATTCAGCGTCACGAGATTCAATTATTGTATTGACATGAATGTCATTTATTTCGATACTAAGAATGCATGCACCGCTATTCATTGCATACCCAATGAATATACAATCAATGGTCTTAGGTCCTAATTTTGACCATTTAGGAGGTGGAACGACAACCTTTGCCGGCACCCCCACACTTTGAGGATTTTGTAGGAAGGCTTTCTTCCTTTCCATGATTCATATGGTATGGAACCAGTTTTCTTGTGTGGAATTCTATTCAACACAAAGTTAGCAGATAACACTGCTTCCCCCCCACAAGTTTTGTGGTAAACCAGAACTTACAAGCATGCAATTGACCATGTTTTTAAAAGTTCTATTTTTCCTCTCAGCAATACCATTTTGTTGTGGAGTATAGGGTGCGGTTGTTTGATGAATGATTCCAAATTTGGAACATAAGTCACTAGATTCCGTCGATTCATATTCACCACACCTATCGGACCTTAAAACTTTAATTGACTTTTCAAGTTGATTTTCAACTTCATTTTTGTAAGTGATGAAAGCATCTATTGCTTCATCTTTACTACTTAACAAATAGACATAACAATATCTACTTTGATCGTCAATGAAAGTAATAAAGTATTTCTTACCGCCTCGAGTTGGGACAAACTTTAAGTCACATAAGTCGCTATGAATTAAACCCAACAATTGGCTAGTTCTTTCAATTTATTTAAAAGGTTTCTTTGCAAACTTTGCTTCAACACAAATTTCGCATTTGTGATCTTTCATTGAATCAAGTTTTGGAATAAGTCCTAAACCTACAAGCTTTCTTAAAGAAGCACGATTCACATGTCCTAAGCGACTATGCCATAAATTAGAAGACTCACACAAGTAAATAGAATTGGAAATTTTATTAATAGCTTGTGGGTACAAATAGGCAGACTTCTTGTCCACTACAACAGCATTTGCCTTAAACAGGCCATCTAGCAAGTATCCTTTACCAACATACATCCCTCCCTTAGTAAGTACAAACTTATCGGATTCAAATACAACTTTAAATCCTTTCTTACTAAGTAATGAACCAGAAATTAAATTCTTCCTTATGCCAGGTACATGCATCACATCGTTGAGAGTAAGCTCCTTTCCCGATGTGAACTTCAAGATCACCTTCCCAATGTCTTCAATCTTGGAGGTTGCAGAATTTCCCATATAGAGAAAATCTTCACGTTCCATCTTCTTGTATTCTGCAAACAAGCTTTTGTCAGCACATATGTGACGAGTGGCTCCTGTGTCCACTCACCAATCCTTGACGTTTGACACTAGGTTGGATTCACATACAACAGCGGACAGACTTATTTCGGAAACACCCGTAGAGAGAGTATCCACTTCTGTCATGTTTGCTTGGGGAGGCTTCTTCTTCTTGCTTCGACAATCTTTCGCCTGGTGACCGCTTTTCCCACAATTGTAGCAGTCCCCTTTGAACTTGAAGCGTTTGTTGTTGTTGTCATTACTCGTCTTCTTGTTATTAGAAGAGTCATCATACTTTCTTTTATTACTTTTAGGTCCGGAGTCTTCCGCCATGTTAGCCTTTGCTTTCATGTTCCAGGCAGCGGCTCTCATTTTTGCACCACGATTGTCCTCTTCAATACGAAGACGAACAAGCAAGTCTTCCATTGACATTTCCTTTCGCTTGTGCTTGAGATAGTTTTTGAAATCTCTCCATGAAGGAGTCAACTTCTCGATCATACATGTAATTTGGAAAGACTCGCTCAATTGCATGCCTTCTGCTTCAATGTTGTGCAACAGAACTTGCATCTCTTCAACCTGATTCATTACAGTTTTAGAATCAATCATTTTGAAATCTAAAAATTTTGCAACAAAGAATTTCTTTGTTCCGGCATCTTCGGTTTTGTATTTCTTGTCGAGAGATTCCCAAAGTCCTTTTGCAGTTTGAATGGAGTAGTACACATTATACAATGTGTTGTCTAGTCCATTCAATATGTAATTCCGCACGAGATAGTCGCATGTTTCCATGCATCAATCGCCAATTGTGTTGCTTTGTCTATAGCACCTTCCGCTACAGGACATTCTTCACGCAAGAACTTCACTAATCCAAGTGTTGTGAGATAAAACAACATTTTCTGTTGCCAACGCTTGAAATCAGTCCCATTGAACTTTTCTGGTTTCTCGTACTGCGAGGCTGGTGGCATAACAAGCTGATTTGCACTTGAAGTGCTTGCAAACACCCTCGGAGTGGTTGCAACAGTTTCACTAGTGGATTCATTTCCATTAGCCATTTTACGTCGCACAGAAAATCAAATAAGAAAGGAGATGAAGTAGAAGATATAAAAAAATAAAATACCCGAGAAATATTGTCTTAAGATTGTTGTTTTCTTTTATTGTATTTTATTTGTCTTAGTATCTTTACCACGAATTAATAGACGAACGAAGGAATGAAATAGGAAGCGAGGTATGTCGTACGCAAATCTCCTTAAGACAATATTTTGCCTCCGTAACAGTGCAAACAGAATGATGGTAAATGTCTCCCAAGATACAACGCTTCTTTCCAAAGTTAGACTGCACTTGTACTAACCTTGACTGGTGAACCAAAAAACTGAATTGTTCTTCAATACTGAGAAATGGAGAACGAACGAGACGAAGAAGGAAACTGGATTTCTTTCGGAGGAAGGAACTGTAAATCTCAGATTATAGACTGACTTAGAGAATTTGATTGTGACTTGTGATTCAAGGACTGGAAGAGGAGTCTATATATAGTATAGGACGAGACTGTTCACAAACGGATGCAACCCGTGGCATGTTCAATGAACCAAGTCACACCTGTTCGTGAGACGGTTGCCTACTCAAGCCTACCGCCCACAACTTCGAAAGGGTGTGGCCTTTCCAATGAAAGGGTGTGGCCTTTCCAATGTGGGTTGAGACTCTTCAATGGTGACTTCACAATTCACCCTTTATATAGATCCCAATATTCCAACACAAACAATTAGTGGTTGGGCTGTAGTATGCCGGTAGCGGCATGCCGAGACCTATTACATTTGGGAACATACCCAATAGGGGTGCGAACCATCTTAAAGAGAGCGACATCGTCCGCGCCTCAGCCCACCGTTTACATCTTTGATCGAGTTTGGTGATACAAGGGTTGTAAGTTGGTTTCTCCTTTCTTTATTATTATTTCCAACAATTATAAGATGGTTAGTTATGGAGTCCAACAATAACATCAATAACAAACCCTTTCGGTTTGGTGGTAATCATTTCAAGCAGTGGCAAAAAAGGTCTTGTTCTACCTCAAACTAATGAAGGTACCATGTGTCCTCACTTCAAAAAATCCCAAGAAAAAAATGATGAGGATATGATATTACAAGAGTTGGTAGAACATGACAAGCTTGTGGAGAAATACGAAAATGATGAGGATTGTAGAAACTATATTCTTAATTGTTTGACCGATGAATTTTATGACAACTATTCCACCTCTTACTCTTCCGCAAAAAAGATTTGGAAAGCCTTGCAGAATAAGTATAATACCGAAGAAGCGAGAGCAAAGAAGTATGTGTGTAGCCAATACTTCAAGTAGCAAATGGAGGAGAACAAGTCCCTAATCAAACAAACTCATGAACTACAAACCATAGTTCATAAGATCGATGACCATCTCAAATACCTAGCGGACACATCTCATGAGCACAAGGTAGACCGTATGAAAGTCGGAGCAAGCAACCACAATCTTCGACATTTGAAACTTCATCTCGCCTATTCCACTCTTTTTGCATCAACTCAAGAGCCTTGTGTGATACATTACATTTTAGTTGACCTAACACAATGCTTTCCTCAGTCAACTTGTGGTGAATCCACGTGAACACGCAAACTTGGCCTTAATCTCATTTAGCTGCAACATAACATTACAGTGGATGTGTGGGAATAACCTATCAAAACCCGCGCGCAATCGTTGTGCCTATCCCCCTCTTGAGCTGCGAATGAGTACTCTCATCTCTGTCACACACAATTTGGTACAAATTAATTTCAATATCAAGTGTTTAAAAAAACTACTGATGCTTTATAGTAATATAAAAATACATTGCTTCAAAATAATTAGAAATAGGCTTAACTACTAATTTGGTCACTCTACTTTCACCCAAAATTTATTAAGCCCACTGTACTTATTTTTTTTCACACTTTGATCACTCTACTTGGTCAGAAGAATCAATAAGCTTACTCAATCAATGAGCTTATTGATTGAAAAAGTCCAAGTAGAGTGATTAAACTGTGAAAAAAAGAAGTAAAGTGAGCTTATTGAATTTTTGGGAAAAGTAAAGTGATGATATTGGTATTTAAGCCTTAGAAATAATACATGTTTGTCGTAGTGTTCCCAAAAGGCTTAAATCGCTATTTGGTCTCCCTACTTTGAGAAAATGTATTAAATTAACCCTACTTTTTTTCTCAATTTCATCACTATACTTGGTATAAATTTCACGTTCATTACTCCGTCAAATTATTTGGATGAAAAGCTTTAAAATTTTGTCAAAACCCGAAAATACCCTTTATCTCCTATATTTAAAGCCAACTAACGTGTGTCTATGTGGGTGAGAAAAAGATGAAACTCTCTTCCCCATTTACCCACCTCCAAACTCGATAACCATCCACAACCAACCCCACCAGGACCACCACCAACATCACCCACTTTCAAACTTCATGACCACCACCCACCACTAATAATTAAACCAAATTAAAGCCTCCACCACCCGCACCACCACCACCACACCCCCTCAAACGCCTCTCTCCTCAAAGCCACCAACATCTTGGGAACATTTAAATCATAAATTTTCAATTCCATTAATTAGATAGACCGGTGTATATCAATTCTAAAGTTTAACAAGAAAAATCACAATTTAATCAAAATCATGGATACCCATCTCTCATTTTTTTTTTCAAAAATAAACCCTAAACATCGAAAATCAAAATTCAACTTTCCCACCAAAAAAAAAAAATTTTTGAACTTACCAAAGTATTGGGCATTGGTAATGGATGTGGAGAGAGAGAATTGGACTAACCTAGCTATGCCATCACAAAAACCTCCCTCAAAATACAATAACCCCCACATAAAGGGAAGAAAGGGAGGAAAGATGCTATATAAAAATAAAAAAATAAAAAATAGAGCTGCAACCCAACCCAATGTTACTCCTCCACTGTCCCCTCCCATCACACTACATACATGCATCTCCCTTCCTTCCCTCCCTCCTACACTATTCTTTTCTCCCGTCTTTCGACTTGCAGATTTTTACTGAATTCCCCTTCTCTCCCTCTTTCTCACTCACACTCACACATACACGCACAAACCAATCAACTACCCCGAAGCCACCACCACTACCACCTTAATTATATCTCTACCCCTAACCAGTAACCCACTACTGTTAATTTCTCTCTCTGTGGAGAGAAAAAATCAAAAAGTTATAGAAATTGTAGGCGTAAATTTTGAAAGTGAATCTCTTTAAGTGTAATATTTCAAAATAAAATAATATATTCTTTTCCTAGAACGAAATTTTAAGTGTAATCACGATTTAAGCCTTGAGTTAAAGCTATTAGTTATAGAAAAAATTGATAAAATTGAAATTGATGGCGGGTGTGTTTGGCAAATGGATTTGCGGTGAGATTGAGTTTGATTAAATTAAAATGAAATTGATGGCGGTGGCGGTGGCGGTGGTGGAGGTGGGTGGAGGGATGACAGATTGAGGTTGAAGATGATAGGTAAAATTACGGGACATTTTTGTCTTTTTGCAGATCTCCATCCAACTTAACTAACAGAAGTCAAGCCCAATGAGCTTATTGACTCAAAATGTCAAGTATAGCGATGAAACTGAGGGAAAAAAAGTAGGGTTAGCTTAATGCATTTTTTGCCAAAGTAGGGTGACCAATTAGCGATTTAAGCCTTCCCAAAATGCTTATAATCTTTGGTCCATGCAACTACAAATTTGTCCTTGTATGGATCCAACCACGTGGTGTAGACACCCCGATCTCGTACCTTTATTTTATTATGTCCGTTAAATATATTTTTATTGTTAAATGGACTAACACAAATTATTTCAAATGTTTCAGGGTTTAAAGTGAAAAGATCACATAGAAGGGCTCGAAGAACAAAGAAAATACACAGAGGACCTAAAGAACAACTAAAAGAACCAAGGGGACAAAGTGTAAAATGGCCAAAGTTGCAGAAAAGGGTGCCACACCCAAAAACAAGGGATCCACGCCCATTTTATTGGGCGCCAAGCCCAAAAATGTGGGCTTCACGCCTATTTTTGTTTTGTCTCTCCTGCCCTTCAGTCTTTTACGTGAAGTTTGTCACTATAGCTTGTTTGGTGACTAATTAAACCTGGTTGAAGCCTCATCCAGCCTATATATATGACTCTTACGGTAAAGGAAAATGGGACTACACAATTGATCACAGACCAAAAACTCCCCTTCTCAAACTCTCACCTCACTGCAAACACACCTCACAGGCAACACACACACAAACACACATCACCCACACCACCAACAAAACTCACACAAACCCCTCATAAACAAAACCCAAACTCTTTTTCTTTCGGTTTATAACCAAGAACAACAACAACACAAACTTTACTATCACAACAACACAATCAAAGCCTCTTTTTCGGGAGTGGACAAGGAGAGCACACTCCCCTGTCTAAGTTAGGCAGGTCTTACAAAATATATGTAACGTATCTAAGGTGAGCTTTTGCTCATTTTCGTTATTTTCTTGTGCAAAGTTTATGTATGTTTTAAGTGTTTTTTTCTGCCGTTTGTAAAAATGTAGATATACGATCCTTGTCGAGTTGTAAAATATTTCCTTTTTCGTGTATATTGTAATATGTAATATCGCCTTATTTACATTTCATGTAAATAAATTTTGATGTACAGTTCAAACGTTCAAACGTTATGTACATAAAAATATGTATTTATTTTCGTACTTTTATTTTTGATCCATGATCCGATTGTCATCCCTATGCAAGTTTCCAAAAGATTGCTAAAATTGGATAAATTCATCCGGGATATGAAAATAATGTCTTCGCGGCTTAATCTTGGATTCGCTCTTTCAGGCAGATTGATGTTTTGTTTGAAAAATTAGACAATCCAGATTTCATCCTTGTGTCGTAAAACAAAAACAAATAAGAGATTGGGTAAGAAGTCAAAAAACTAAATTCTTTTGATTGAATGTGTTTATAGATATTTCATTTTATTACTTTATTTTATCATATGTTATTCATTTTTACCCTCATTTCCTGAAGTTCATTCTCCAAGAAACTCCATTTAAATTACTCAAACACATTCCTTCCAACTTTTACTTATGATTTTAGGATCTCAATGGAAATCATATAAAGACAATTTTTATTTGCTACCCTTATTTGGGTAAGTACTTTATAATTAAAAAGCAATTGTCTCATGTATGGATCGTCGTACATTAATCTACTATAACTATAGTATAACCACCCTCAAAGAATTACTAAATTTATTCAAGTGATCCACAAACGATGAAAAGTTTTCTTTTGCTTATCCCTATCCCGATCAAATGAAGCCAAAGCTTTGATTTCTTGTTGAGTCATAGTACTTCGAGTAAGCCTTCAAGGCCCCTCCCCAAAAGCTTGATACAAATGAACGTGTTTTTTTTTCTACGTCCCTGAGCTATAGATCCCCGACTAATTCTACTCATTGAATATGCAAAAATGAAAACTTTGCATAAATAACTAATTGATTTCCTTTCTTTCAATTATTATTTTCCCCCTTCCTAGTCTATTAACAACAAAATGGGGTTTTCCAATGTATAAACTCAAAATTCGATTAATTTGGCTACTATAACCTTCCCAACCATGATTTTTTTTTGTTTTTCTAGGCATTTCACCTAAAAATCTAGTATCGTAATCACTATTTTTGGTAACTTGTATAGCTTACATTCTTTGGCTCTATACTTGACTTCTCTAGTATTTATTGAGTGTTTCATAGGTAGTCTAATGGTAGTTCTTAGTGTCTTTTGTAATTCCAGGGATTTAAGAGGCCAAACATGCAAATTTGGATAAATTTGGTGTTAATTTAGAAGTCGAGGGGTCTTTGTGCAAAATTGTAAAAGTTAAAGGCTGAATGGTGGCGCCAAGGTGCCGCTATTTCGCCCTAAGGCGCAAAGTCGTCTTGTTGGCAAATTTCTAGAGAAGTGTGCGCTAAAGCGCCACTTAAGGCGCGATGGTCTTGAGCTAAGGCACATGTGCGCAATTTTATCAAACCATTTTTGTTGCTTTAACGTATTATATTCCTTTTTCTTGGTTGGTGTACATAATAGGGTATAAATATAACCCTTTTAGGTTAGATTTAGGGGTCACTATTTATATATCTTTTCTCTCTCTACCTTTCTAAGGAAAAAGAGAAATTTTTCAAGAACAAATTTAAGGTTTTGTATTGACAATTATGAGGAACTAACCTCATCATCTAAGAATTGGAGGTGGCCTATTATTGAAGTTTTATGCCTTGATTTAATTCTTCCAATCAAGTCAATATTTCTTGTTTTGCCCGAATTGTTCTTCACCAATCTTTTCTAATTATTTATGCGAGATATGTTTATAATTAGATTTATCGGGTACGATGAACTGAATTGTTAGAATTCATAAGTCATACATGTTGTCGTCTTTTGGGTTGATTAAGTCCTATTGATTCATAATCATGTGAAATAATTTTTGAAAACAAATTCTCCGGCATAATCCTTTAGCGAGTAGTTTGTATGAGTATCTAGATTTTAGCATCTTATAGATCAAACATATGTACACAAACATACTTTCTTTGTTTTGACAATTGAGAAAATAAATTCTTCGTAAATAGAAAAGATTTATGTCAAGCAAGTAAAAGTATCACGGCTAGTGGTTCCTACACATGTCTTTTGGAAACAGCGATGTTTTCAAAAGTATGTGTCTATCCATCAAAATGTTTGTAGGAAAAATAAAAATGAAGATTATTAAGCCAAGGGATCAACTCTCAGGCGGTTAGTCCTGGAAACTTGGGTTTCTACAATGCCTAGCTTTGATACCAACGATTGAATCTCATTGGAACACATAGTTACCAATGGTCGGTCCCTTAAGGCATAACGAAGGAATCGTATTAATTAGTAAATAGGCTAAAGGGAGTGTGAATAACCTATCTTACCAATTTAAAAATTCTTTGTGAGAACATTAAATTGATGTGCATTCCATGAAAAAGTTATCTATCAATAACGGGTTTAGTTGTTATTAATAGAGTTTACGCATCGGAACATTTAATATGAAATGCAGTGTTATAAAGTTGTTGATACCTAAGTAGACATAAAGACCAATTAGTAGGCTTTTATAACGTAAGAGCAAAGCTGCTGATATTAATATATATATATATATATATATATATATATATATATAACAAAGGATCGGCAGGCTAGATTCAATAGATATGCGGGATTCTCAATACAAGTTCGTGATATATATATATATATGGGGAGTATTTAATGGTTACTTTTTATTTAACCATCAATGGTTACTCTCATTATCAACCATTGGATTAAAAATTAAAGATTGAGATTTAATGCATTAAATGACTCACCTACTTGCATTAATTGCATTTTTCAACTAACCATTAAATCTCAACCTTTAATTTTTGATCCAATGGTTAATAATGAGAGTAACTATTGATGGTTAAATAAAAAGTAACCATTAAATACTCCCCACATATATATATATACATATACATATATATATATATACATATATATATATATATATATATATATATAAAGCGATAAAGCACATATAGGAATGAAACATGTTAAAGTATAAAAATGAATTCATTGAATTCAGCATAGGTCTCCCAACAACTAACTTTCTTAGTACATCAACCTAAGACACTTTAATCCTAGCAAGCTTAGTAAAAGACCCCTAGGGACCGAAAAAGACAAAATAAGTGTGGAAGAGGAATTCAATGAATCGTTACAACCTTCATGAGGGTTGAAATGGAGTCAATTGATTCCCTATAAGTTTAGCTCTCATTCAATGGAGTTGATTTAGCGCCACCAAGATCTAGTGAGTGAAATGCGGTAAGTCACAAACCCATCATATCTCACCACTAGCCTAATGTGTTATACGTCATTGATTGAATGCTTGCTGAAGGAATTTCTTATCAATACATTCAAACAACGAACGTTTAAATGATTTGTGAATAATAAACCCAATAGTTGTGACATATTGTTAATGCTCTTAGGTTAGAAGTTATAATGAAGAATAAGTCTGGCCATTTAAGTGCAATATGGAAGTGATGCTTGTGCTTCACTTTAGACCTTTTCACTCTATCTTTCTCCTGTGGAAGGGCTCTTTGAATCTTGATCTATTTTCAAAGTTGTAAACTTTGAGGTTTAGAGACTAAGTGTTGTGAAGAAGTAAAAGATTTAAATCAAGAACTGAGTTCTTGATCAAGTGTATATCTTCTTCTATATTCTCACTTTTATTTGTTCTGCTTCAAGGCACTTCAGTACACATTATCATTTTGTCATATAGTCACGCATTGGTAGTGTTATGAAGGTCTTCCTAAATAGGCAGAAAAAGATCTTGGAATTGTTAGAGGATAAGATGATTTCAAACGTTGGATTGGATACTCAGTGTATGTTGACAGCTGAATCTTGGGAAATCCCCTTCATCACAACCAAAGCAGCAGCTCCTCTTGCAATTCTCAAAACCCAACCTCTTTGTATTCTGAAACATTGAACTACACATAATGTATTCGATCTGTATTTATACTCTACATCTGTGTTAATGAACAATTATCTTGGGCATTCTATCCTTCCTTTTCTTTACCATTTCTTACATGGTATCAGAGCAGTACTAAGGCTCACGCCATGGACAAAACTCCAGAAAATCTCAACCTTAAAATAGCAACCTCCTCCCAAACGAATCCCTATACCAATGGCCATTCTCTCCCAGTTTTCTTTAACCCACAATCTCTAATGACCAATTGCCTCCTAACCCAAGATAACTATCTTAATTGGTCAGCACATTTTCTAGCAGTCCTCCGTACATTTTCCCTCGAACACGTGCTTACTGATAACACACCTCCAGAAGAAAAACTAGATGATAAAACCACCCCAAATCCAGAATAACAAAGATGGCTTGAAGCAACCAGCTTAGTTGTTGCTTGGATACGCTCATCCGTTACAGCACCCATTCAATCCCACCTTGCGTCGGTCAAAATAGCTCTAGCCTTGTGGGATTTCATCTCAAAAAAATTCGGTGCTACCTCTGCCGCTCACATCCGCAATCTGAGCCACAACCATCTCAAATTCTTTAGCCACCGCTGGAGTTGCTATCTCAGACGACGATCTCATTGAACGTGTTCTTCATGGCTTGGGACACGACTACAAGGAATTCTTGACTTCCTATAATCAAAATCCAGCAACCAGTTTTGATGAATTTTCTGATCACATCCTACAGGAAGAAACCCTCCAAAATAGACTTTCATCTCTCAATCTAAACCTAGGAACAACCCTCACAGCAACCAAAACCAACTCCACCACTTCTACACCCAACCAACAATCCAACCCGAATCACTTCTCACCCTCTACCCACCGCCAACAGACCAATTTTACCCACAACTATAGTAATTATCAAGGTAACAATTCCAGGGGTCGTACCTTTTCTCGTGGACGTGGCAGGGGTCGTGGGCGTGGTCGCTCCAATGGAGGCCGGTGCATTCTTCCAAACCCACCTTACCAACCTCCATCTTTCTCCTCTTATAATGACTCTTCCAACCCATGTCAAATCTGTCATCGTCATGGCCATACTACTGATGTTTGCTATAACCGTCACATAAAAAAAACCTACTCTTCATATTCCCCACCCAATTGGTGCCTTGATTCCGGAGCTACCCACCACATCACGCCTCAGCAAAACTCACTCCAGCAAGTGACTCCATACAATGGACATAACTCGGTAACTGTGGGTGATGGTAATCAAACGCCTATCTCTCACATTGGTTCATCCTCGTTCTCCTCCAGTAACCAAAAATTTCTTTTAAACAACATTCTTTGTGTCCCTACCGCTCATCAATCACTTCTCTCTATCCGTCGTTTTTCTTATGATAATCATTACTATTTTGAGCTTGATGCGTTTGGTTTTCGTATGAAGGACCTCCACACCAAGAAGACCCTTCTTTCTGGGCATAGTTCTGGCGGCCTCTACCATTTTGCATTTGATCCTTCAAACCGAAACAGTCCTCTTGCTCTTGTCGACAAACGGACAAACCGTCTGGCATTCACGCTTAGGGCATCCTTCATCACAAATTTTACATATTCTTCAAACAAAATTTCACATTCTTGTGCATGGTCGAATTAGTCCGAATAAATTTTGTCCTACATGTCCGTTAGGCAAAGCTTGCAAATTACCTTTTGTATTGCGTTCATTTAAATCAACACAGCCTCTCGCTCTTCTTCATTTAGATATTTGGGGACCATCTCCTATTGCTTCAAGGAATCATTTTCGATATTATCTATCTATCGTCGAAGATTTTTCCCGTTTTACTTGGATGTTCCCACTTTTTCACAAAAATGATGTTGCCACTATTTTTGCCAAATTTAAACTTGAAATTGAAAATCAACTTTCGCGGTGAATTGAAGCTGTCCACACCGTCAAAACTGTGCAAACAGACAGGGGCGGTGAATTCACGGGTAAACAGTTTTGCAATTTTTTGGCTAAACATGGCATCAAACACCAAATCACTTGTCCCTACACACCGCAACAAAATGGTGTTGTTGAACGGAAATATCGACATATCGAGGAAATGGGTCTCTGTCTACTTGCTCAAGCCAATTTACCCATGTCCTTTTGGCTCGAATCATTCACCACCGCTGTCTTTCTCATCAATAGGTTACCTATGAGACAACTCGACTATGTATCCCCGTACCAAAAACTCTTTCAACGTACTCCAGACTATCGGTTTCTCAAAACCTTTGGTTGTTCTTGTTTTCCATATATAGTACCCTATAACAAACACAAGCTACATCCAAAATCCGTCCGATGTGTGTTCCTTGGTTATGATGGAAATCGCAAGGGCTACCGTTGTTATGATAAACTCACGGGAAAAATTATGTTACGAGACATGTACTTTTTGACGAAAATTCTTTTCCCTTTGCTCTTGACAGGAATGCGGCTCTATCCACTGCTGATCAGCCCGGCCCCCTGGCTCCATCCTTCACCATTCTGGATCAACCCAATATAAATCCTCTACCCCATACACCACACCACCAAACACATTAACACCACAAACCCCCCTACCTGCTTCCCCAGCCCAACCAATTACACCGCAGGCCCCCTCCCGTTCCCATACAGATCTCCCACACAGACCACCTCCCAGCCCTATAACTTATATAGATTATAGCTAGTGGTTGAGATCTACATTGAACATCTTTAGAGTAGAGTGTATGAAAATTAAGCTGAAAAGGTTTTATGTGACTTGTCACTTCGCGGCCTTTCATTTAAGTAACCAAGTGATAACTCTGTTGCCGAACTTATAAAGTAAGTTTATTCACCAAACAGGAACGTAATAGTCTCTATAGATCCACGTGAGAGTGCAGGGCTAGTACAACAGAGTTTTCCGTTGGGAGATAGATGACATTTGACTTTTGAGATAAAGTCTTATCTTTTCCACGCAGGCATTGAGTGTTACTCTATTTGTGTCCTCTTGACTAATCTTGCTTGTAGCTTGCTAGTCCTTGTAACTTGTGCATCTTCCACATGTACTTTGTGTATCACATGTCTCTTTTTTGTCATTTATGAGACTTCAGTTACCTTTAATAAAAGTTCTAGTTCATAATTATAATTTAGGACTATTAGAAGTAGCGAGTGAAATAGTAAGGGGGTTAAATGTCAAAACTCTAAAAGATGTCACTAGGAGACGTACAACTCCCAATTGTTCACACCAGGAAATGTATGGCTCACAATTTCTAGATCCTCTCTTAAGGTCATTGTAAGACCCTAACAACCCAACACGGTTAATAACGTCATATTCATTCTCTCGTCAATTTGTCTTGTGTTGAGTGCCCTTTTACATGCTTATAACTTGTCCATATATAATACCAAGTCTAGTTATGTGTGTGTCTATTTGATGATAGCATGTTCACATCGTGAATTATTCAAACATGGGTTGAGAGGTATCGAGAATAAGTTCGAGTGTCCTAACCGGGGACTTTGGAATGATGTTAAGACCAACCTAAGTTGATTTGGGAACCCTAGGATCAACCCTAGTCAAGTTCCATGTGTTGAACATCTAGATCTAGGCGCATTTGCGCCAAAATGGATGAGCAATTGCGCAAAAAGACAAAATTTCAGACCCAACCCAGACACAGCCACGGTGCGCCGCTGTTGTTGACCCACTTTGAGATTATGACTAATTTTACGGGAATTGACCAATTTGACCCTCTTTGGTTGACCCCTTTGACCGGAGAATGACTTAAAATCAGCCTTAGGAAGTGCTAGACTTCACTTTCTCATTTTATTTAACTTCTCCAATGTTAGAGAGAGAGTGGAGAGAGATTTGTTGAGAGAAAGAGAGTTAGATCCCAGGAAATTCGAAGCTTTAATCGACGATCCGACACCGTAGTTGCGAAGAGCTCGACTGGGAGAAGATTTCCACCCGAAGAAATTGCATTTTCATTGGTAAATATTTTTGGGATCAAGTTACTACCTTTAATTCTTGTATTAAGGATTAGTCATGCTGTAGAGCACGTATTTCATGTCGTTATGCATAAAATCACGTATTGTGGGATATTTGGTGGTGGAACCTCTTGACACTATAAAGTTGACCAACTTGCCTTCATTTATCTTAGATATGACTAGTTGTAATTCATGACTTATACATGCTGTAGAATGTGAATTCCCTATCGATATACCGTGAAAGTACACCATGTGAATTATGTGTTGGGTAAAACCCTTAGTAACTGTAAAGTGGTATAAACCATGGTGTTCACTTTTCTACATGTTTAGTAACTAGAATGAAGGAGGTATATGTTAAAGAATGGGAGGAAATGATTATGTGGCTTAACCCGTCAAATTGGTATTTGACTCTACGGAGTCCGAAATTGATGTCGATAATATACATGGCTAAATGTGAAATTAGGTACCCTATAACTGAGTTATGATTCTTGTAATGATATACGTGAACTATTAGTCGAACTATTGAGCTATATATGTGATAGCGGACTTTACGGAGTCCAACATTGGTATGAATCCTGTAAATAGTATTTATTTATCTTCTCTACTTGTGTAGTAGTTAGAAGTGATGTTATATGTGAAAAATGGGTTAAGTGGCTCCTTAGTACAACGATGGTATTTGTCTATACGAACTCAATATGTTGACGACTCTATATGTGGTTATATGATGGAACGACATCACGTTGATATATAGGCAGAGCCATCTCTACCTAAATCTAATATGTTGTAAACAAATAATACAAAATAAATCAGGGACCATAGTATCACCGGCGTTCATAAGGGAAGAGTGCTAGTGAAACGTTGTCGTTGAGCTATGGTGGGTCTAACCCCTCCACTTCTGTCCCTAACGGGGGATTGGAACATCTCATTGCTAGCTGAGGTGGTGACCAGACCAAGTGAGTTTCCCAGGTCGTAAGAGACTGGTCTCACGAGGGTCCAGTGCGTGTACTCTGATATGCAATTTTCCCAAATCAGTACCGTACTAATATGTTGTAAGGAGTACTGAGGTTGGAAGTGGTCGGAGGTATACCTCGACCCCCGTCTCCTATTACATGTGTTTGATTTATATGCTCCTTATGCGAGCGAGTTGGTCGCAGTCTCCAATCGGTATGGGACGGTTGGCAGTATCTTAGCCTCCCATGTAGTATAGGATTGATTGGTTACAAAATGTTACTTTTTATATGATGTTATCACAGAGAATCGTTATATGCTAACATTACTTGATATATGAACTGTATTGCTTGCCCAGCATGCCATATAGCTGCATAGTAATAACTTACTGAGTCTTCGACTTATTCCTTAGTGCGCAAGAACTCAGAAGCTAGTGGTTAGTGAGGCCGGAAAGGTATACCTAGGAGCTGATCAGTACTCTCTTGCCTGGAAATATTTGTTGTAATGTGTAAGCAAAGATGTTATATATTTTTGTAGACTCTTAGTTGGCTTATATCTTATTGATAGTCGTGATATTGTATCCCGACACGTAATGTCGAGGTGTATTAGAATGGTGATCAGTGCGATGATGTATATTCATTATGGTTATGGTTATGGTTATAGGTACCGAGCGGTGTAGCTCGATGATGTGGTTCTTGATATTTGGCTCCGAATTGTTCAGCTCGTTGAAGTGTGTTGTTGTATTGTTGTTCTCCGGCTCAAGTTATAGCCGGCGAGGTGGTTTTGTTGTGGTTGTTTTAGGTATTATGGTTTTTGTGTATTGGTATGGCTCGTTGTATACAGGTTGATATGAGTTATACGTTGAGTTCATGTCCTAATTCAGGGCTCCATATATGGGGTTCGGGTTGGGGTGTGACAGTCATTTTTACCCTTTTTCCTTTTGGAACAACCTCAACATCAATTTGGCATATCCTATGATTGATTTTTGTGTCCAAAGAGTCCTAGGTTTATCCTTGTCGAAACACTCCTAAAACACACAAAACACATGCATATATCTTTACCCCATGACGTACGCCATTCCTTTCATGCAAAAGGTAGTCAACCCTTTTCCTCTATAAAGGCTAGGGTTATCCTTGTGCAAAGACTACTAAAAATTTTGGTCAAGTAACCTATCCTTAACTAGGGGTGTAAAAGGTTCAGTTCGATTTGGTTCGAGGTAAAATGTGAGCTGAACAACAGGTCATTGGTTCGTAAAAAATCAAACTGAACTGAACCTTTCAAATTTTGAACCGAACTAAAGACACCACAATGGTTCAGTTGGCTAGGCTTGGTTTCACGTATGGTTTCGTGGTTTAGTCTCCCGGTTCAATTTGATTTCAAAGAGGCTTTCGACTTTTAAGTAAACCACCAAGAAAACAAAAGTAAAACAAGTAAAAATTTAGATTATTTTTTTCATTTGTGGATCTAATAAGAAAAAGGACAACCCCCCCTCCCACACACACACACACACAAAAATAATAGTAATAATTGAATCTTCTTCCATGTCACAGTAACTACTTATTAAGTATTGCAAGAATGAAGGAGGTCAACTGGTCAACAAGAAAAAGATC
This sequence comes from Platycodon grandiflorus, assembly GCA_016624345.1. Lineage (NCBI taxonomy): Eukaryota > Viridiplantae > Streptophyta > Magnoliopsida > Asterales > Campanulaceae > Platycodon > Platycodon grandiflorus. Next base: position 77,494,902 of record CM028362.1, on the reverse strand, counting down.
GACTCAAACACAAGTCCAAAAATTAATTAAGCGAGAAAAAAAAACTGAAAAGAAGAGAAGAAATCAAATAGCATACCTTATCCATAAGAAAGATATAATGAGTCTACGACAAGAAGGAACCGACAAAGAGAAGGACTCAACAGACTTAACGGCGAGGGGAGCCGATGGTGTGAAGCTGTCAACATATGCCAACGAGGGTTTGAAAAGTCAAACAACGAGTGTTGCAAGGGTTTTTACCATCAGCCATTTAAATACTCTATTCCAGAACAACATCAATTACAATTCCATTTAATGATCAACGGTCATATCTAAAGAAGGTTCGATGGTTCAGCTAGCCAGTTTGGCTCAGCAGGTCAAACTGTGAACCAAATGAACTGCTTGTTTTGTCAAAAACCCAAACAAAACTAAAAATATATAAGCCATAAAATTGAACCAAAATGCTAGATTTAGCTCGATTTCGTGGCTCAATTGCTCGGATTGACACCCTTATTTAACACTACTAGTTTTCTTACAAACACATCTCTAAATTATCATCATCTCGCCTTATTTCCCACACACCACTATCCCCTACCTTCTTGAAGCCATACACCACTCTCCAAGGAAGTCATTCAAGACGACTTGATCCTCGAGTGGTTTTGGAAAAACACGCTAGGAACTAAAAAGCATTCATCTCTCTACTCTCTTTATTTCCATCAGTTTCATTCTTTCTCTCCTTCTTTTCATTTTTGTCTTGATCACGCGTTCGTTTTATCAAAAAGGGGACCAGATCAATTCCAATCATTGGGGTGATTTCAATCTGGGAGGCAATATATTTGGTTGTCTCAACGACCCTTTATTAGGTTAGAAGTTGGTACGAGTTGTGTTCATCATCGATGATCTCGCCCATCTTCTTTTATTAGCCTAATTGTAGGAGCACATAGACTTGTAGATTGCCTTCTAGACCACCAAAGAGACCTGTCATCATAGACCGAACGAGATGGGTGACTAACAGTACCTTTCTGTCTCGTAACCTAACCCCTAGACCCAAATTAGAATATGTTTTCTTTATGCTGGTCTTAGAATAGAAACATCGATCACGACTCTAGAAACACAATATTAGAGTCCACGACGCAGGCATTAAAACAATTGTTCTTCACGACGATTCATTCGACATTCTTATACCACTTCTTTTAATTAGTTCATGCATTCCTACAAATGTTTAAGGCCTCCATGCATATTACACGATTGATTAACACAACAATTTAAGATCACTTCTATTCACAAATAAAATTTCCTTAAAAATCTGTTGGAAAAATATAATTGAGGTATATTTCAAAAATGACTTAAAGCAAAACAAATAAAAACTTAAATAAGTCGAGGCAATAGCAGGGGCGGATTCAAGATTTTGGTACGACGTAGGCTTGGTATTTCAAAAATATTGTAAAAAGTAATAACTGTGCAAATTAACTTCGTTTATCGAAAAAAGAAATTACATATAGTCGGTAACATAATGAGCCTTAGCCATTACATACATAATTATAAATCTAACTCTACGAGAGATCATAGATATAAATGTTTGTTGTTTCTTTTGATAATTTGGTGGGAGATCAGAGATGGCACTGAGTGAACGAGGGATAGATGGATTTCGGATGAGTGCCGCAGGGTTTCTTAGAAATTTGGTGATTCATGGAAAGAGTGGGTGGAGAGAAGAGTGAGTGAGAGGGTTAGAGTGTGAGTTTGAGTTACATAATTTTTTTTTTTTAATTTTTTTGGCAAATTTTGAGGTGGGCTTGAGCCCCACTCACAAAGCCCTTATATTTGCCCCTGGGCAAGAGTTTGACTCTTTTTTGGTAAGACGAAATTGCCCCGTATACAGTGCTCAGGGTCTATGGCAATCGTCCCCAATATACAATGACTTTTGATCTTTGGAATCGTAGCGCAACAACTCCAAAATCTTCGGCGAACAACTTGATATTCGAGACTTTCTTGGACTGGGATGAGAGAACTAACAACTGATTACTGATTGTGTTCAAGGTGAATGGCAGAATTCGAGGGTATATATATAGTTTCTGAAGAGGCAAGTTGTCTTTTGCAAATAGGCACAACTTGGTCTGGGTGAATCTGGGCCGTAGGATCGCACATGTTCGCGTAGGCGAGATGCAGCGGATTGGTCCGCACTGTAACCGCTCTAGCCGCCAGATGAACCGTAGGATCACGCGCACCTGATTCATGCCCAACCGAGATCCGCACCCAGCCCATGCGAGCCGCCACATCACCAAGCCCTGGCTAATTTTATCAAAAGATTAAGGCTCCTAACGACGATGCGTACGTGCAAAGTGCAAAGTGCGCCTCTACAGCGCCCAATGCGACCTGCTGCACGCTTGAACCACTAGGTTTCACCTTGGAGGAAACCACATGATTGCTTCCTCCTGGAGTGAACCTATTAATTAAAGTGTTTTATCTCACCTTATTTTTTCAATATGAGATATGACTTTCCATATTCTCATTTACTCTTCAGCTATAACGTCAAGTTGCTCACTTTGTACATTAATTTCTCATTCACCCGAAATTGATTTTAAGAAAATAAATACACTAACTTTATCTACTCAAAGCGTAGATTTCATTTTTGCAACTTGTTTCCATTTTCATCAAATGGAACCTCAGTTAAATACTGCAATCAGCCTTCATGCTGTAATTCTCTCAAACCTGCATCACTTGAAAATTTCGAGCTTCATCCAACACATTTTCTTGTACAAATGTACACAAAAAAAATATTACGATTATAACTAGGATTACTTGATATGTGATTATATAAAAAGAGTAAAATTATCAATATTTACATAAGACACATTTGCAACAACAAAAAATTATTTTTCAAAATTATTATGTTCCAAATAATCAGTTTTTTTTTATTGTTGCACCGAAAATTATTGAATAATAATTAAAATGTATTAGTGGATTTTTCGGGTCAAGAAACAAAAGATAACTGCAAACAACAAATTCTATTTTCTTAAATATTTGTTGAATTCCCAAGATTAGGGAATTTAATAATTTTATCATTCACAAAAAATGTGTCCATAAATAAACACATTAGAGCAAGAGCTTTATAGGCAGCATGGACTGATTCTGATAGCCGCTTTTCTATCAGTAAAACTAGCAAATGTATCATAATATTAATATTCATAAGACCTACGAATCGAACCTAAAATATATCCATCCCGAATTTAATTTTGGGTTATGACACCAAAGAATTGCTTGCTTGATGTTTGAATAGAAACATCATGCCTTGTCACGACGATCGCGATCAGAAATAAGAGCATGAATAGCAGTTGAGAGATTGTTCACTGACGTAATGAGACTCGAAATTCCTTGCCTGTTCATCTCATTTCGTGTTTCTTCCATCCGTAACCTTTGTTCCTCGAGTTCCATCATCTCTCTGTGTCGTCTCTCCCTCTTCTCCTCGCAACTCTTTAGGGTTTTGGTCAACACCGATGTGCTGCGTTCAATACTTGATTCGATGTCTCGCACCCTACGCCGCCTCTTTGTTTCTGGATCAACTTTGTGGCTCTCATCATCTCCTTCCCCGCATTCATCTCTTTCAGAGGAGTCTGATGCTTCTAAAACATAATGTACATCATAGAAAAAAAACATTATTCTGCCAATTTTTAGCTTCTTATCAAATAAATCATTAAATCACACAATGAGAAATAATATCATAACTTACAAAAAAATAGTTTAAATTGTGTTTTGATCAAATCTTTTCTGATATACCTAAATTATTCTTTTAACATGTTAAAAGAAGGTTTTCATTAACGTTCTTAAAACAATGGAAAACTAACTAGGATAAAAAAATGCATTTAAAAAAGTCATGTAATTTTTATCGTCAAATTCTCTTGGAACGGATTTAATCTAAACAATATATCCATGGGCAAAACCAAAAACCCTAATTGCTTTTGGATCTTTCAATCTTGACATAAACCCGTTCAGTAAATGTTGTTCTTAGAGCTCGTTTGGTGTAACGTTTTGAAAACGCAGTGTTTTAAAAACGCGGTTTTTTTCTTTATAAATACGTTTGGAATATTATGTCAAAATGCTGCTTTTTATTCTCTACTGCACTTTAGGAAAAAGCTAGGAATCTCTACTGCATTTTGGGAAAAAGCTAGGAATTCCAGCGTTTTAAAACGCAGAGTTTTTTACCGCAGCATTAAAACGCTAAGTTAAGAAATAAGCTGCGTTTTAACCCTGCGTTTTGGCCAAAACGCGCGAACAAGCGGGCTCTTATTCTAATAATTAAAAAATGTATAATATTTCACATAAACTTCCACATAATTAAGAAGAAGAAATTAAAAATATGTTCAATTAACAGAACATTGGGTATTTGCTATCATAATTGTCCTTCCACAAGTATTCAAGATTTATAATAGTAAGCAGTAATTTTGCTGGAAGACTGAAAAGATTAGTTTTATAACTGTTATTCTGTTTTTTGTTGGTAGTTAATTTAGTGAATAAATCAGGTAAATTTGGTATCTTAATTAAAAACTGACCAAAATTAAAATATTTTTCTTACTTGAAGATTTTTTAATTATTTTAGAAAAAATTGAAAAAGAAAATTAAACTTACAATATTAATTTATTATTTCATCATTTAGCGACTAACCTGCATATATTATACACACTCAATAGTTGTCATATAATTTTGTAACTTTTCTACTGACCCTATCATTACCTTTTTTCTTTTTTCTTTTTACTTTTTTTTTTAAATATGAACATTTATTTTAAAATAAAAAGAATAAATATTGTCATAATAGGTCTTGAATAATGTTACATTTACAGAATTTATCATCAAATTTTATTTTATGCATTAAAATATTGTACCATAAATATAACGTACAACTATTATCTTGACAAATTTTGTAAATATAAGCATTTTGCATATATCTTTTGTTTAAGCTTCGTTGTTCACACAGAATCACCGGATATGATTAGATAGCGTTTTAGGCACACAAGTTCGCATGATTATATCATGGATCTCTCTCTCTCTCTCTCTCTCTCTCTCTCTCTCTCTCTCTCTGCATGATAACATCATGGATCTCTCTCTCTCTCTCTCTCTCTCTCTCTCTCTCTCTCTCTCTCTCCATATCAAACGACTGCACACATATCTTCTTTATGTACAACACTTAGATTAGATTCGTATAATAATAACGTTGATGCCTAGCTAGCTACGTATATGCATGATAATAATATATCTAGACGTACCCATCGAAGATACCCGATCGATATCAACTTGGTACAATTATATACTCCCTCGTTCCAAAAAATATATATATTTAATAAGTCAAATTTTTAAAATTTTAACTTTAAACGTTTATGATTTTTTTGAAATTACACTATAATTATTACTTCTATTTGTTTCATACAAAAAACTAACAAATTTATTTTTAGATGTTTTACTTTTGATTACGCTAATTATAAACAAATTTAATGATAGTTACATATCTGTTACTTATAAAATTATTTAAACATGGTCTTTTTAAGTGAAACAAAAGATGTATATTTTATAACAACACAATTTTTTAAGGATCAACTAAAAAGAAAAAATAGAATTTTTATTATGTGTATCGACTTTAAATCTTCAATCTAACTCCCTATCACACTCCGTGTTTCACTTAATCCTAGTCGGGGTATATATTGGCAATGGATAAAGTGTTACCTTTTTTGCATGTGGATTTACAATAAACAAATCACAAAATAATGCATGGGGGAACTACCAAATTAGTGTATTGTGCCCATGTGGTAATCATATCTTGACCAAATTGGAGACGGATTGGATAAAACAATACTCGATACCATTTGCATGCACGTAATATTATGATTTGTCGTTGCAAATAAAATATAATTTGGACAGTTTTTAGTTTGTTCGAGGAGATGAATTAGTCAAAGTGTATTAATATCCAAAAATTAATACTCTTTTTATTGTAAATTGAGTGTTATTTTTTAAAAAAGTATAATGAATTACGTGTGTTATGATTTAAAAAATTAAAAAAAATGTACAACAAAATTTTTATTCAAAAAATAATTTTTTTTTACTCAAAAAAATCAAATATGACAATAATTTAGGAAAGGGAGTAATATTAGAAAAAAATCATAAAATTTTTATTGTCAGTTATTGAATATATAGTTGTTTCACTATTTAGTGATACATCAACAAACTACGTGACTAATCAATAATAATTAATAAAAAAATTGATATCTATCCAAATTTTATTTTTATGTGCCTCCGACCCTAATAAGCAATTAATTAATATGAAATATATTTAGTTAATAATTAATACGGAGTAATAATATACTAAAAGTAAACTTCAAGGTCCTCGACCAATTAGAATCCTTGTTCAAGCACCATATCTTATTGGCTCAATGGCTCCTAGTTGGACACGTAATCACCCAAAGTGAAGCGATTTTCGTCTACTTCGCACCTACACAGCATCTAATCAAATCATACGAATTTATCAGCATACGTCGTCCCCATCATACGGCCTGTAACCATCTTGGGGCCCACATATATATAAAGGTTCGAGAATCCACGGCAAAAGTGTACTAACCAAAGGAAGCAAAGGATGCATTCTTTATTTATGTTTTTCTTTTTTATGATTGTATTTTTTCCTTACTCATTATTTATTCATCTTTCTGATCCCTTTGCATTTTATTTCAATTATTATAAAATCAAGAAAGAGAGAAAAAAATTCACATTTTAGACTTACGTTAATGACTTATTCTCGTTTGCATGATTTCTTATGTGGTTCGACCATAACAATTGTCGACTTTTCAATAATAATGTAATAAAATAAGAATTTTGCTGATCGATATTACTCTTACTCTCAATATTAACTCTTTTTTTTTTTTCAATTTATTGTATTATTATAATTAAACAGTAATATCACGTCAATTATCACTGTTACACTCTGATATTAATTTTTATTTTTTGTTATAATTTTTACGTTCTCACTCGTTAGTAGGCTCCACTATTTTTATTCCATCTCTATTTTCTTTTATCTGATTATTACAAAACTATAAAATGACTAAAAAACAAAAACAAGTCACCTATCGTATGATCGTATCCAAGGAGTAGGGTTCAAATGACGAGGGGGAGGGGGGTGTAAAGTAATTTCAAAGGTGTTGACTGTACGGGATTATAGTCCAGGAATAATGAATGAGTGGGAAGAGGGTATAGCAATAAATGATGTGCTCAGAGTTTTCAAACCCTGCAGCTTTGACCAAACATTATCTACCTCTAACCGACGCACCCCACACCCCCCTCACCCCTCACCTCAACTTCCATCACCTTTTTCCTTTTTCTCTCTTTTATAAGTACATAAAAATAAAAAAATCATAATAATAATAATAGTAAAACAATTATTTTTACCTGAAATTGCTACTGCTGCCGGTGGTGGTGGAGGTGGAGGCGGCGGAGGTGGCGGCAACGGTGGTGGTGGAAGGATAGTGAGTGGCTGCTGCTGAATTGATAATGTTGTTGGTCTAGTAATGGGCGGGTATTTTTTTTGGACGACGTCGTTGAGAGCTTCGTAAATTTTGTAGATTAAATTGGATGGCAAATTACGATCCTTGCGTTGGTTTTTGTCCATTGACCAATACGAGGTTTCTGATGATGATGACGACGAGGATTCTAACCTTACCTCGTACTCACGAACCTTCTTGTAGTCGCGAAGAAGGTTATCCCATTTATCGTTGCATTGGTTTTGGCTACGGAGACACCCATTGTTCCAGCAGTAATTCTCCACCCACTTCCACCGTAACTCCCCCGTTGCTCGACTGCTGTTTGGGGTGGCCGAGTTGTTGATTCGTCGCTCCTCGTCTAGTCTCTTTGCCCTGATTAGAATTAATGTTTCTTCGAGTGTCCAATTGCCTTTCCGATATTCTCGGAGGTTCGGAGGAGTAGTGGTGGTGGTGGTGGTGGCTGTTGTGAGGGAGGATGCGGCGCCGTGGAGGATGGGTAAATGGTGGGGTTGTTGTTTGTGGTACGGGTTGGGGTATGGGATTACAATGGGCGGTGGTTGTTGTACGGATGTGTTTGGTGGTTCCGACATTGTTGTGGCATTAGATTGTGAGGGAGTGAGTGAGTAAGTGAGTGAGTGTGTGTAAAATGTTTGACTGAGGTTTGGACTGAGTGGCTGAAGGGAGGGTAATGCTGTTTTGTTTGTTTTATTACATATGGACTAGACAGAGCTTTGTGTGTGTGTGTCTCTCTCTCTCTGTGAGAGAGAAATAGAGAGAGAGAGAGTGATTGGGTGTAAGTGTAGTTTCCTTTTCAGACTCAGGTGGGGAAATGGAGTGGAGAGATTGTGGGTATGTATAAGCAAAATAATAGGAGACCATTGTTTCTCTAATGCCACCATGTGATATGATTTATGGAAGTGTTAATCCATGGTTATGTTTGGATCATTATTCTCTTTAGTTAGCATAATTAGGAATTTGTTTTGGCGGTCATATTTTGTAGGACTAAAACTGAAATGAGGCTAAAGGTGGTGTAAATTTTATGTTTAGGCTACATCTTAGTGTCTACCTTTCAAGTTTTGCCTGCTCTTCTTTTTAGCAAAAATTTAAAAAAAAGACCGTCTTATGGGTATTTTTTGTAAGATGGATGTTCCTGACCCGACTCACCGTGTGTTAGTGGGCTGAGCTGTGAGCGAGTGGGGCTCCGTCTCACAGGGAACCTACTATTTCTATTTTTTATGTTATTTTTTGTTAAAAAAATGTATATCGGTTTTTTATCTTCAAAAGATCATAAACAAGTGTTGACATTTGTGAATTACTTTATATGTGTTGCCAAATAATCTAATATCTTATATAATGATGATCACATTGATAAATATGGAGAAAGGAATATATAAGAACTTGCAAAATTAAGAGAGGAAAAGTAAGTGGGGATTTCAATTAGATAAAATATACTAATAGGGATGATGATTCACATATCCTAGTTGAGGATGCAAAAATTAAAAAAAGATGGAAAGTGGTGACACTACGGAAATCAGTCTTGCTGGATCTGAAAGTGTGGTCCTCGGGGCGATGATAATATTATGTGCTCAATAACTTTACGATATTTGGGTCTAGGTTTGAGGTCGAGCTACAAAATGGAACAGCAGTGAAGGTCAGCAAGGTGGTGTTGGTGTTCCCTGCTAAAACTCTCTAGCGTGGTAATTAGGCTTAAAGAGAGCAAATGCCTTTAGGTTTGTTTAATACAGCTCAAAAGTAGTAATATTTGGCTACATGGAGTAATTAATGTGCTCTAAATTTATAGCGAGGCTTCAAATATGCATGCCTATACTATATTGAGTGTTCAATAAGCTTTAGCCACGTGTTCCAAGCTCGTTAAAGGACTAGAGTTAGTGGCTTGTGTTATTCATATTTGTTTAGATTTGGTTGAACCCATCACAATGATTCTAGTGTATAGTGGCTAAAAGGACTGCGTACCGGTTAGTGTAGCAACTATCCTTGAATCAAGCTTTGTAATAGAATAGAATAGACTTAGTGTTAGTTTAGAGGTTCTTCGGCAAATCAGCAGCCTTCGACCAGTAGACCTTGAGGTCTTGAAAGCTACAGCATATCAAGAAGCTCCAGCGTGTCAAGAAGGCTGATGACGTGGATCTTGGAAGTCCATCTCAGATCTTAAGTGGATTATCAACTAGATATTATTTCAAATATATCCGGTTGATTAAAACATAGTTGACTTTACAAACACTTCTCAAAGGACCACATAGGTGAATTAAATTTATTTCCCCATTTGTGTATTCGGCAGCAAAGTGTTTCAGCACTGTAAGTCTGAACCTTTGTCATTTCTAGCAAAGAAGACTTTTTCCACTCTGCAAGACTGCACAGCCGCCTGCAAAGCCTGTCTGTCTGTCGGCCTAAAAACCTGGATCAGACTGAAGCTCCAATGAAGATGAAGACCAACAGCTATATACATTTAATGCATTCAAATGTTGAATCTCCTCAACAATCTAAATCCAACGATATGATCGATCTCCCTGAGTATATAATCAACACTTAAAGACTGGAAGAAACATTTCTTGAACATCTCTTGAAAAACATCTATTGCAAGCATTAAAGCTTGAACATTCTGCAATTACTTTACCACACATTCAAGAGATCGAGGACTGAGCTAACTCTCCAACAAACTCGAAGAAGAAGCTGCAATCATACACTCTTAGTCTTTATTGCTCTTCTGAGTTTGTCTTTTCTGATTCTATTCAAAGCACACACGAGAGTGAATATATCTTATTAATTATTCCTCTCAATCGTAAACACTCGGTCAAAAGTATTTTTGTACACAATCTATTAGTGATCTTTTTAATCATTTTAGTGGATAAAATAGTGCACATTTCAAATTCAAGGTTGACCATTTAGGTAGTGAACGTAGCACTCTTTATAGTATGAACCACTTCAAATACTTGTGTTCATATGCTGCTTTAATTGCTTATTATTTTATTACTCTTCATCTGTCCAAAGCTTAGCAATTTATAAAAGACTGCTCAACTGTTCATATAACTTCAGCAGCCCTTCACTACTATTTCTTTTCTTAGCTATTCTGCTGCCTCAACTTAGTAAATAAGTTGACTGAACATTTGTTCAAGGAAAAGAAACTTGTGATAATTTTTAAATTGTCACTGGGCTATTCAACCTCCCCTCCCCTTCTAGCCTAACGTGAGCCCTTTGGGACTAACAGCTTGCACCATATATTGTCTTGACTCATATACATACATGTTGGCTTCAGGATGAGGTCTGCTTCTGCTGCGAACATGCGTGATTGTACCTAGGATGTGCCCTAGCTATATCGGTGCCTACTTAGTCCTTAAACAAGACAAGAGTATGTGGAGTGTGATCATTTCAAGATGTATGAATTGTCCTTCTGTAGAGTGCGAGCACGACCGTGCTCATTGGAAGGATGTCGAGTAGTTGGTGCTCGGTATAATATTTATGTTTATCAGGCCCCCTGCTTCTTGTTCTCGAGGATTCTTCTAAGGACGAGGAGTATCTTAACTGTTTCCATTGATTCTCGGCTTTCTTCGTGGGTCGCGATTTCTGATGGAGCTCCGAATGACAACATACGCTTTGACGATCGTTGCTCAGGGAGATAGTTGGTCACTGCTTAGTCAGGGCTGGCTAGAGCAGGGCGCAATATTGTTATGATAGCACATGTTTATTGCATGTTATGTGGAGTGTGAGAATCCTGAACCATCACCAAAAATGATTGGGTTTCGTTTAACGAACAATATCTAACTAAGTTAATGAGTCGTCCACCTACGTTTGTATTCTAAGGCAATGCATAAGAAAAACCTAATCTATTGGGTTCGGGGTTAGATTACTAGACAGGAAGATGTTAGATACCTGTCTCGCGCGACTCGCGTCTTAGTGTGTTCAATTAAAATCGTTTCGGGAAAATTCTCTTTCATTCCATTATTGACTAACATGTAATGAGATTAAATAATAATTACAACAATAAATATACAAGAGTGGTCAATATTGACCAAATGTCGAACACTGAGAAAATATTGTAATTTTAAATAGCGCAAAATTGCATCTTTCCTAATCATTTTATTGTAGCAACCACTAAAGAAAAAGTTTATATTAAAAGTGCTAACGTAAACATGTAGAAATTGTAATTAGAGAAACGTAAAGATTAACACAAAATCATATTGTTTTAATAAGAATAACAAAATTATAGTAGCAATTGGTTGCAAAGCAGAAGGAAAATAAACGAGAAAAATTAATTATAAATCAATGAACTAAAGTAAATATCTAAGCCATAAACTAAAATACTTTATTTGCTAAAAAATTGCTTGGGCAACCGACAATGTATACAGATGATGGATCTATATACATTATTGGTAAATGTAGCATTGTTCATTTGCTAACTCTGTGTGTGTGTGTGTGTGTAGTTTTAGGAGTTAGTGTGTTGTGACCCAGGGTCTCACCCGTCTTGGCCTCAACGGATCCGCTTGGGTCTCACCCTAGCATCATTGTACGTAGGTCCACTTATGATAAGGCTAGAGGGGAGGCCGGTGAATAGCCTTAAAAATCTTTTAAAACATTTGGCAGCAGAATAACGATTTTAATAAAACACTCAACTAAACAATGAAAGAGTTCGATCAAGAGTTTGGCTAATGAATAGTTTAATAGTTGACTGAAGCAATGAAGCAAAGACTGACTGAAGCTTTAAGTAATGAGTTGCTTAAAGCTTTGGTTAGATTGGTCAAATGATGCAAGCAGTACTGAATTCAGTATGTAAAGTGGTTCACAGTATGAAAACTGCTACGTCCACTATCAAGTTGGTCAAACTTGGATTTTTGAAGTGCACTAATATTAATAATATAGGTGATCACTATGGGATCAGTGTACAACAAGGACCAGTGAAATTTATTGAGATTGTATGTTACAAGGAACACAACAATTTTGTGTGTTACAATCAATGATCTCTCAATAACTAAGTAGTTGGGAGAGATTCAAACAATGATTAAACTAAAGAGTAAATACAAAGAATGAGAAATATCAATAAATAATCTGAGTATTTTGCTTTTCAATGAAGTTCCAGAAATCTTGAGAGTATTGAATGCTTGAGAATTTCTGAGAGACTTCGTAGTTATTAAGATCTATGTTCTTCAACGCTCATCCGGCTTTAAATAGGCAGGGATAGAAAAGTTGTCGTTGGACTCATTGAATGATATTTTGAAATTGCATTAAATGTTCTGATGTAGAGCAGGTCAAAGACAGTGAACAACTTATTCCCGATCTTTGTGTCATCACAGAAGAGGGTAGTTAGTACTTGTCATTTCATTCTGAAATAAAGCAAAAAAAACTAGGAATAGAAAGTGTGTCAAGATACCCATTAAATAAAAAGTAAAAAGCAGGTTTGAAAATAACACGCTAAGTAATAACACAAATTCAAAATAACTACGATAACTTATAACGGAAGCTTCCGTTTAAGGATCAGTAGACTTTAAAAGAGATTAGTCAAGAACATATAAAAGTCTACTGTCCTTATGCCCATACATCAATGACTAACTTAGAAAATATCCAAGTCTTTATCAGTCATGAATATAAGGCGGAATCAGCTTGACCGATTTATCTTCAATAAATCAACCATCAGCCATCTTGGAATGGCTGATTAGTAATCTTTGTAAAAGATGGTTGGTCACTTGGTCAACCAACAATAGAAATAAGACTTGGTTGAATTAAAGAGTGATTCCAAAATAACTTATAATGATTTTAAGTAAATTATTAGAAGGACTAACAAACTCCTCCTATTTACTTAAAGCTATTCATATCAAAGCATAAGAAATAAATAAGCGATAAGCACAAGTCTACTTTAATAGAACGATAATACCTCAATTGTATATATAGAATATCCTGCAAATATAAGAGTTTGGCAGAGATCAAAATATACAAGGCAAAAATTGTCTTCAAAAACTGAAGTAGTATAATCAGTACTTAAGTAAATAACCGAAATTAAAACAGTACTAAAATATAGGACTGAAAGATAAAATAAATTCAAGAGGCAAAGAAATCAGTCACTGAGGTCCACGGGATCAGTCCCGGCTGAAGAGGAAGGAGAAGGCTCATAGTCAGCTAGAAGTCAGTTAGAGGAATGTTAAGTCGTGTCCTTAGCTTAGCAATTTCTTGTTTAAGGTCCTTATTAATTTCCTTTTGCTTCGTCTCCTCCTGAAGAGCTTTAAATAGTGCATCCTCAGTGTTCTAAATTTTAGCAGCATCCTCTCTTTTAGTAACAGCCAATTGTTCTCATTCATCAGCATGAACAACCCATGGGTGTCCAGCAGCAATAGCCCTACGGACTTCATTGTAGACTTTACCCTGTATGTTTGAAACAATAAGCCTTAGCTCATGACGAAGTTCATCATGAGATTGAACTCTGTCTTTCAGCGTTATATCTATCTAGATTTGCTGATATTTGAGATCATCCACCAGACTCATTCTGCTGGTTAAGTCATGGATAAAATTGTTCAGTATTGTGAATGCATCAGCAAGTTGCAGTTGTGCATCCCTTAGCTCATTGAAACCTATAAAAGTCATAGAAGGGGTTAAAGTAGAAGGACCAACAGCTTCAGTAGAGGGACCAGCAACATTGGCAGAAGCCTCAGCAGTAGTTTCAGTCGTGGTTTGTTAAGCAGCAGCTTGAGCTTCTTTAATAAGTTCAACAGAAACATTTATTTCTTCAACTTCTTCAGGAAAAGTAATCTTCCTGTTCACCCTCTTCGTAGGATTGCAAAGAATTTAGTTACTAAGGTATCCTCAGCTTTTCTCTTTTTGACAACTCGAGGTAGAGGAGCAATGTCCATGTCCATCTCATCTTCATCAACAACCAAGCCATCAAAACTAAATAAGTCTTCACCTAAAGAACCTTCAAAATCGTCCAAGTCCCACTGAATTCCAACACTTAACGAAGTGGAGCTAGTGGTGATTGGTAGAACTTCTAGAGCGGTTGAAGGCTAGGGGTCAGATTGGGGTTTAGGCTGGCTGGTCGAGGTTTGTCTGACTGAAGGTTAAATGGTTAAGGTGTTGCTGTTGTGTTTAGATATCGGCTGACTGAGGAGTTGATGATTGGATCTGCTAAGCTATTTGGGAAGGCTGTATTTGAAGTAAGGATAGAAGGGCAGGGGTAAAGGTTATTATAAAAGGAGTGTGAGATTGAGGCTGAGAAAGAGGTAAGGTACCAGCAGCAGCTCTATTATCATTATTATCCTCATCATCACTGTCGTCATCCTCATTCTCTTCATCCTTAGCATGTTCAGCTTCATGCTCCTCCTCAACATTAGGAGGTGGTTCAGTAGCAGCCTCCTCAGTTTCAGCTTTAGTTGCATCTACATCCTCAAGTCCAAGCTCCGACAAGAACTTCATTTATTATAGCATCAACTGAATCAGTCACGACTTCAGCTTTGTCCTCAATGTCAATAGCCTCAGTAGCTGGTTGTTCTTCAACGAGCTGAATTTGAGGTTCAGCCTCAGTTGGTAATTGTTCTGCTTCGGCAAGTATTGGCTCAGCTGGCTAAATAACTGCAGCAGCAGCTTGAGCTTCAGCTTCTCGCTACTCTCTTCTCCTTTGAGCAAGAAGTCCATACTCCTTCTTAGCCTTGTCAATTTTCTTCAAAGTTTGATCAAGGGCAGCATCTCTTACTATTGTCAATTCGGTAGTTATCTCAATAGGTACCCAGTCCTAGTGCACTTCATCATCATCTGGTTTGGCCTCACGTCCTACCAGGTAAGGGTGATTTTTTGGAAGAGTGTAAGTTTAAAGTATTTGCTGAATAAGGTCCAGTAGCTGAAAACCATTTCATCCTGGAAGAATCTATCACATGCACAATAAATTTGATTCCACTCTAACCCTAGAGGCTCAATACTTTCCATAGTTCAGCTCTATTTCCCTTCTGGAGTAGTTGAATATGGTAGGGTAAAAGACATGGACTTTTCGAGAGAAGTCTGAATCAGTCCTAAGGTACTTGGAAAGTGGTAGAATTTTAGTCTGGTCTTTTAGCTCTTCGTGAAAGCTGAGAAGAGGTTGGATGAAGAAAGAGTGATGGTCAATGAGAAAAACCCAGTTTGAAAGAGGGGGACGAGAGTTGGAGCGGTTGTTGTTGTATCGAAAGTGGAAGGTTGGGTTACAGATAGGCTTGAAAAGTTTCTGGGGTTTATCAGCTTCAGTGTCTGAAGGGGTTGGATCAACTGATTGAGGTAGAGGTGGTGCTGACGGTGTGGGCAATATAGTTTCAGTTGGGGCAGAGATTGGGATAAAGTTTTGAGGATTAAGGGAAAGATGGTTGATGGTACCTGAAGGTTCAGTTGGGCCACCAATAGGAGCAGCTGGCCTGGATTTAGCACGAGCATCAGTTGTCCTCCTTGGGATTCTACAGGCTGGCTGAATATCTTTAGCTGACTGAGCCTTAGCAACAGCAAGCTGAACTTTTGCACTCCTCTGTGCTGGCTGAACTTCTGGATGAACATGGCCAAATCTGCTTGAAGTGATAGCATTCTGAATGGCCTCGTTGCCAAGTTTCCTCATTGAAGTAGCAGGGATTCCATCCTGTTTCCTTATCAACTGGCCAGTTGAGGAATAGATTTCAAAATTTTTGAAATGATGAGGTGATGAGTTGGTTTAACAGGTCTACCCCTCTGCAAGTTGTTGTGGTATTTGGTGATGTTTTCGCAATGCAATCCACCAGAACACCGGCCCAGTTGATCTCGTACCCCTCCACCATAGCAGTCATCAGATGCCATTAAATCTTTGTGAGTGTGTCGTGGCCACCCGATTTTATAATGATGCACTTGTCTAAGAGAATGGAGAGAGCATAATGATTAGGCCTGAACTTATGCTTGTTTATGTAGAAGGCACTATTAACTACTACATCTCCTCGCATCCTTGCCCACCCAGCTAATCTAATCTACTCCGAAACTTCAATACTGCCATCAACACCTAGGTCTGGGAAAACTCCTCCCAAAGTGTTGACATCCATCACAACTCGTACATTCTAGATTATGCGATTCAGAGAATGAGAGGAATTTAGTATGGGTACGATGGTGTTGAAGAAATCAAACACCAGGTCAGTATGGAAGTGGGTGATAGGGAAGGAAAGGATAGGTGCAAGCCTAGAGGCTATGCACATGACGACTAACTCCCGGCCAATAGGGGAGGCCTAGAGAGATGAAAAGTCAACAAGACAACTAGCTAGTTGTTCTACCATTGAAGAATGTTTGAAGGGTTGAAAGCCTGGAAAAGTTTTAAGAGAGAGAAAGAGAAGATAACAAGAAAGTTTGAAGGTTTAGGAAATTTGTGAGTGTAAAGAGGTAAGAGGTTTAGGGTTTTGGTTTATATAGGGTTTTGATAATGAGTGAATGGACTGATGGTTGGTATTATTATGTGGGAACGTGGGCTGAGAATTAAATGTTGCTTACATAGTGGTGTAGTGGGCAGCCAAAACGTCCTATCAATGTGAGTACTTTTTGATGAAAAGGTTGGCTTCTCTCATACGCTTTGCACCATTATCAAAAAAATGACAAGAAAACCGGCTTTGAATTAAAATATAGAGGTGACTGTTTAGTACGTGACTGAACAGTGGCTAGAGAGTGCACAAAACTGAATTATGAGATTCAGTCAAATGCGTGTAACTGAATTTGTGTGGTTCAGCTAGGCAGTAGTGACTAAATGCCAGAGTGGCTGAATAGAACCGCTTGACTAAATTCTTTGAAGCGCTGTCGACTAAATCAATTGAGAAAATCAATCGCTCCCGGTTGACTGAATTGAGTAAGTGACTTAACTTTGCACGTGATAGGCATGTGTTGTAAGATTCAGCTGAATTAAGTAACTGAAACACTCAAAATCAATCAAACACATTAGAAAATACCTGTCACTTATAAAATAAGTATTCCCAATTAACCTCTTGAATGACTTGAAACTGAATCCTAGCAAATGTGTGTTTGGGTCTAGACCGGTAAGTTCCTGGGGTTTATGGTCAATAAAAGAGGTATAGAGGCTAACCCTGAGAAGATCAAGGCTCTGCTCAACATAAGGGAGTCGACGGGCATTAAGGAGGTATAGAACTGAATAGAAGGATCATCGTGCTTGGGTGTTTCATTTCTCGATCAACTGAGAAGTGTCTGCCCTTCTTCAAAGTGTTGTGCGGCAATAAAGGCTTTGAATGGACTACAGAATGCTCAGAGGCATTCAGGCAGCTGAAGGATTATCTCGGTAAACCCCCCTCCTGAGTAGTCCAGAGAAAATTTGTATGTGTATCTTACAGCTACCGACCAGGCTGTGGCCGCAGTACTTGTTAGGTAGGAAAGTGGTAGTCAGAAACCTGTGTACTATGTATCAAAGGCTTTAACCTCGGTTAAAGCCTGCTATTTTAATGTAGAAAAGTTAGCTTATTCACTTGTTTTATTAGCTCGAAAACTACGGGCTTAATTTTTTGCACATGTAATTGTTGTATACTCTGACTACCATCTTCGCAAAATTCTGCACAAACTGTATGCCTATGAAACAGCTGATATATATGTCTGCATATTCCTACACAGTGATTTGCTTGTTCCCATTACAACACATGTTTCACAAGTGGCTAAAAGGGCTGCGTACCGGTTAGCGTGGCAACTTGATGAAACATTGCATAGGTTTATAGACTAGGAAGTCTTTATACATGTCCGAGTCTGTGTCCTACCAAGTCATGATGACCTTTCACATGGATTAGCTCTCTAAAGCACCAGCAGACATCTCTACCAGTAACGTCTCACCAGCAGACATTTCTACCAGCAATGCCTCTCCAGTAGACTTCACTCCTGTAGTTCTACATTGATAGTTATTTACGTATCAGCCATATTCTTTATCAGACGACTATAAAAGTACTGCAAAGTTCAAAGAAGAACATCGGTCGCTCTCTAAGCTCTAAAGTTTACAAAGATTTGTAAAGGGCAATCTGCAAATCTTTCTGACTGATATGCATCGATGTCTGAGCCTTCACTATTATCCTTTGAACATTTCCTTTTCTTTGCTTGGTCCCAGTCTTCAAGACGTATTCCATAAAGGACCAGTCATAGTATGCTTAAATCCAGGCCTGCACGTCAAGTCACATCCACTCAGCTTGAATCACGGACAGAAATCAAGACCAAATCTTCATATAGATTTTTACCCAACCGTTTCTAACAAATGTACTCTAATACATTTAAGAACGAACCTTTCCAACGGGAAAAAATTAATTCAAGTTACAACGGATCCTTCCTTCTTTCTGCCTATAAAAGAAACCTCTCATCCCCCTTTAAAAAATGCGAAAAAGTGTGAAAGTGTAAGAGTAGGAAAAACACAAGTGTAAGAACAAACATTTTGTGGGAGAGTGATCTGAAATTCTAAAGGCGAAAGGAAGCTTTGCTTAATCAAGAACTCTCTTCTTGATTTGAGTTCTTTCTTCCTTCGAAAGACTCAGTCTTTTCAGCAGCTATCCTTCAAATCCATAACTAGAGACTAAGCATCCAGCCTACCGTTGAAGACTACACCCGCTTGAAGATGTCCGATGAAGAAATAGAGCTGAATATCCAAATTACATTCATACCAGTAAACTTACATTCCATTGTAAGAGTTGTTGGTTGTGCAATAAAGTGTCATCATACTTGGTCGAGTGCTTTGCACTCAGTTGTTTAAATACTTGTTATTTGAACAACCCATAATATCCTCTTCTCACATCCACCTCACCTTTGCCCTGCCATTTACTTTCCCTAAGGTACTTGGTGAGAGTTAATGGATTAAGGTTGGTTATAAGTCTTCCTGGCATCCCAATTCACTTTCCTTCTTCCCGGGGAGATTGCTAGGTAAGAGAGTATAGGTTGATGTACTAAGCATGTTTACCTTAGAGTAAACCTCTGCTGAATTTTAATATAAAATATATTTCTTTACATTCAGCCTTTACTTATCTTTCATTTTAAATGTACTATTCATTTAAGTAATTTATTCATGGAAAGTAATATCTGCATCTAATATAAGATTTAAGTTTGCTGTTATGATGTACTTGTACCTATCTATTTACAGCTACTTCAATCTTCTACGTTATACTTATACTGACAATAATTTCGCTGCTTAACTCTTCTACATCAGCAAAGTATAACAACCTCAACCTCCCAGTAGTCTTTAAAGTCTTCTATGACTACTCAGATGAAGTCTGCTGATGCACATCAGCTGATCTCTACATCAGCTATGTTGCCATAAAAGGAAGTTAAACTTACTCGATAAGCATTTCATCTATGTCCTTAAATATATTCTAAAAATGGATGAGATTTTTAGATGAAAGTAACATAGGCTATTCACACACCCCCTCTAGCCTATATTCTTAGCATATCAATATAGACCTAACACAAGCCGGACTCCTTGGGCAGGCTTCTCACCTGGTCGATCGAATTGACAGAATTCCACATCGAGTATCAACTGCGAAGAGCCATGAAGGCCCAGGCATTGACAGATTTCCTGATCAAAACCAGCTTTACTAACCAAGATGAAGTACCAGTAAAGAATGTTCCCACCACTAGTGCTGCCTCCCCAAGCGAGCAGCCTGATAAATGTTGGCAGTTATTTGTGGATGGTGCTACAAGTAAAGAGGTTAGCGGGGTAAGAGTCCTACTCGTCTCCCCTCTCCAGAGGGAGGAGCTTGAAAAGGCTTTGAGGTTCAAGTTTCAGGCTTCTAATAATCTAGTAGAGTATGAAGCCTTGTCACTAGTTTGGAGTTAGCACTTGACATGGGTATCTCGACTCTGACCGTGCATAGTGATTCAAAACTTGTTGTGAACCAAGTTCGAGGCGAGTACGGTGCGAATAACCCCATTTTGGCCAAATACTATGGGCAGACTATCTATCTAAGATGGCCACAGAAGATATTCAGGTGTTAAGCCCAGCAGTAGTGATCGAGTACCTGGATAGTCCAACTATAGAAAGAGAGCAGGTCATGGACATCAAGATAATAAAAATGTGTTGTATTTATGAGATACAAGAGTACATCGAGCAGGGATTACTACCCGAAGACAGGGACCAGGCCAGAATCATCTAGAAGCACTCAGCTCAGTATACGGTGGTTGGTGGTGTCCTATACCAGAGATCCTTCTCGAAGCCTTTGTTGCGATGCATTAAGCTAAAAATGACTGAGAGGCTGCTAGCAGAGGTTCATGAGGGAGTGTGTAGTGGCCACTTAGGGGCAAGGACGCTGGCCGACAAGGTCCTGACTATTGGATGACGCTGAAAAATGATATGGATGCTTACGTAAAGAAGTGTGATAAGTGTCAGCGGTTTGCGGACATTCCACGGTTGCCATCAATCGAGCAGACCCCGGTGGTAGCATCTTGGTCGTTTGACATGTGGAGAATAGACTTGATCGGGCCATTCCCGACAGCGAGAGGAAACTGCAAGTATGCGATTGTGGACATTGATTACTTTACTAAGTAGGTGGAAACAAAGCCTCTGGCAAACATTACCGAGGAAAATGCCATCAACTTTATGCATGACTACATATGGTGTCATTTTGGGGTTCCCCTGGACATCATTTCATATCATGACACTCAGTTCTCTTATCAGTTCACTGAGGCCTGTGCAAATTTACATATCAAACACTAGAGGTCATAAGTAGCGTACCCTAAGGGAAACGAGAAAGCTGAGGCTACAAACAAGCAAGTGTTGCATGCTCTCAAAAGGATTTTGGAGGGGCAACAGAAAGATGGTGAGACGAGCTACATACGGCTTTATGGGCAGTCAGGATGACGGTTAGGGGGCTAACTGGGGAAACCCCCGTCACCTTAACCTATGGATCAGAAGCTATAGCTCCTGTAGAAATGACCTTGCCAAGCCTGGGAGTAGTACACTATGACGAACAAAAGAATGTATCAGCTCGCTAGACCGACCTAAATCTACTCGAGGAGAAATGGGTAGAGGTAAGGATAAGAATGGTCAATTATAAATAGCGGGCTAAGGTTCATCATGACAAGAGGGTGCACAAGCAGTCAATCTTGGTTGGTGATTAGGTCCTAAGAAAGATAGAGACAACAAGCGAACGAGATAGGGGAAGTTTTCACCTAATTGGGAATTTCCTTACCAGGTGACTCAAATAATCAAGGAAGGAACTTATAGGTTGCAAGCACGGGATAGATCGTGTTAAAACACTCGTGGAATGCAGACCACCTCAACAAGTACTATCATTAGCCAACTATGTGTTTTTTCAAGTTTACATATGTAATGTGCAGATTTTGAATCAATACAATGGTTCAAACCAAAGTGAATGCGCAACTCGAGTCGAGTCCATACCTTGATTAATTTATAGGTCATTGATTGCTTGCAGTCGAACTCATGACTTGGAATAATCTTAAGGTTTATTAT
Organism: Platycodon grandiflorus; assembly: GCA_016624345.1. Classification (NCBI taxonomy): domain Eukaryota; kingdom Viridiplantae; phylum Streptophyta; class Magnoliopsida; order Asterales; family Campanulaceae; genus Platycodon; species Platycodon grandiflorus. Next base: position 77,473,008 of record CM028362.1, on the reverse strand, counting down.
TATGCTCGTAGGTCGAGTCCATGCCTTGATTAATTTCTAGGTCATTGATTGCTTGCAGTCGAGCTCATGACTTGGAATAATCTTAGGGTTTATTATTATGCTCGCAGGTCGAGTTGATACATTGATTAATTCATTAGATCATTGACTATTCGTAGGTCAAGCTCATGACTTCGTTTAATCTTAAGGTTTATTATTATGCTCGCAGTCTAGTTAATGCCTTGGTTAAATTTGTAGATCATTGTTATGTTTGTAGGCCGAGCTCATGACTTATTTAACCTTCGGGTCTATCGTTAATGTTTGCGGGGTGATGATCGTTATGTTTGCGGGACTTAGGCTTTGTGATCGTAAGACGAGCTTAAAGTCTGATTAGATCTATAAAGCAAACGGCAGTACAAGAGCAAAGGATAACAAAAATGTTTTTCATATTGAAGGGATAAGTACATTGAGGAAAAGGAAAAAGGGCGCGCAGACCAAAAGAGAAATGCTCGACGCAGTGAGCTAAAGCTAAGCCTGGCCCTTTATAGTGGGGGAGGATCGCAGCGATCCTCTTTCGTGGCGGCATTGGCACCATTAACATGGGGGCCTCGTAAGAGCCACCTCGGCGACCTCGGCTCCTCGGGCTCTCCGTCGTCTCGGCCACCACAACTCCGAGGGTAGCCATCACGGTCTTGACATTCACCTCTAAGGCAGATGGGGGCGACCACTCTTCCCGACCTTGCTTCTGATCGCCCTCTTTGATCAGAGCGAGCTCATCCTCTATGTACGGCACCCAAATGTGACCACGGTGAGCTTCCAAGCTATAGTGTTTTGCCACACCCCACACAGCCAGTAGCTCTACAAGAAGACCAAGATGGTGGCGCCTTGCACATAGTATCGGCCCGTGTTCTTACCCGGCTCGCTAGCATAATCCTCGGACGCCAAGTAGTCTTGGATGATTTCTTCTCTCGAAGATCATCTACTGGGTCCCCCAGGACTTTAGTTGCTCGTTCTCCTCCTAGCACAACCTTTTCCGCTTCTAGCTCCTTCACTTATTTTTCTAGCTGAGTAACGGAAGTGGAGGGACTGCTCGTTAACTGTGGACATCTCCAGCTTACGCACAAAGGTGATCTTCTCGCACTCAAGTTTGGCTATGTCGTCAGTTTTCTCGAACACTTCCTAGCGAGGAGTGATCTTAGCGAGGAGTTCAGCATTTTTCTCCTTAAGAATCTTATTGACGGCCTTGAGATTCTCGGTAAGGCGGGCGATCTTAGTCCCGTCACTAGCCCGGTTAGCCATGGTGAAGAACTTGGTCGCGAGCTAAAAAAGGAAGGAGAAATAAGTAAGGAAAAAATCAAATGAATCAGCTATAGGAGGAAAGGGAGAGAAAAGATACTTCGCAAAAGTCTTGCCCCCATCATTGAGCGGGATCTTTGGTCAAGTCATTGCACTCCTTGTACATGTGGAGTGCGAATCCTCTTCAAAATACCTTGACCGACCATGGTGTAAGGTGCTCCCGCACGAACATCAATGCCAAAAATTCTTGGCATGTTGGCCAGCTCGTTCATCAAGGACTCACAGCCCTTGTGGCCGGCAGGCATGGTGAAGCCTTCTCGCCTCTAGGAGGGACGACGAGGAATAGAGGGCAGAGAGCCAGAATGGGCATAGCTACCCTCTGTATCACTGTCGCGGGCACGCACCGAGCGGTCAGGGGGAATAGCATCGGCGACATTCCTCTTGTGGCTAGAGAGCACAGCCGTGTCTGTGGGGGAAGGACTTGGTCGGATCAAGCAGTTCTTCCTGACCAAGCAGTAGGCCCCATTTTAGGTTGGACAACTTGTTTGCCCTTGTCCTGGGCAAGAGTAGAGCCTCTTCCTCGTTGCTCGGTAGTGGCAATTTTGGGCGCGCAACTAGAGCGAGCTTGCTAAGCTTGCGTTGACGATCGAAGCCTTAGCCTTCGCGGTGCGATGGCCCTCGGGCGTCAATATTCAACAACCTTGTAAATGAGAAAAAAAATAGTTAAAAATAGTGCGGTACATAAGGTTGACAGCGAGAAGTTGGTAAAAGGTTAAACAGTCGTAAGTGGTGATACAGCTCGAGCCCATCTCCTTGCACGCATGCAGTCACTGGGAAAGTTGACATCCAGTGCAGCCAGGGTGGGAACGCTCCTCGCTCACAACAACCCGAGGGACAACACTTTCTATCTCGACCGCGAACCCCGACTAGCCTCAAAACTCATCTTCACCGACCGAGGCTTCCAATCGAAGAACCACTCCGATCGCGTTGTGAGTGCCCAAGTTTTCTCTCGGAGCATTCATTAGGCGGCCCTTACCCGAAGTGAATCCATCTTTACCGTAAGTGGGCACTTTGACCTTTTCGGTAGGAGAAGGAAATGGTCACCAACCGAGATTCAACAAGCGGTGGCTTGCTTTCCCATTTATCGCTTTATTGGGAACGGGTTAAACAACTTCGGGGTGCCCGGCTTCTTGTGATGCTAATCTTCCTTAAGTTCTTGGTGGAGAACTGGAACAACTTCCTCAACAAAGAAGAGGCAAGGTTCGTAGCCGGCAGCCAAGCAACGGTGGAGGCCACCAGATCCTAACCGTGTTGAGCATCGGTCATAAGGAATAGCCCGGGCCAGGGTGAGAAACTCGACCACAAAAGAATCAAGGGGAGGCATAACCCGACCTTGAAAAAGTCATAAAAGAAGACCATCTTCTCCCTGCAGCGGTACTCGGTAAAATCTACCTCGGGGTCCATCACGGACATGCGGTAGTTGGATGAATCGATCCCAGCGCAGAGAACCTGTGCTTGGACCCTCGAGGAGGAGTCAAAGGACTTAGTGATCGGAAAGCCTCACGACGAGGCCGACGACCACCACGGGCAAGACCGCACTGGTTTGTTGTGGGCGTGTCTAGATGAGCTCGTTCCCATTCTTCATCCTGGATAGAAGTCCGGACAGTAGACACCACCTTTGTAATAAGGAGCTCATTATTCGAGGAGGTCTCGTCGAAAGAGGATGACACAAATTCCGGTTGGACTGTCACCGACCCTTCACCGGTCACTGGCCTCGATCATACTCGTAGGCCTCGACGGAGTTAGTAGCCTTAGAGTTCGTGGCTTCATCACGAAGTCAGAAAGATGAGTTTGAGCCTACAGGAATTGAGGAGTACAAAGAAGGGTCACTACATTGGACACATGGCAAAAAGGGGAGGGGCTGGAAAACCCTAGGTCTAAGTTCATCAAAAGGGGGGTTTATCCGATCAGGAATAAACCACGAATTCCTCGACCCAGGCTACAAATTGAAAAGCTGAAATTGAACACACAAAGAAAAAATAGAATTGAACAAAAGCACTTACTTCAACACATGGTTGCGCAGTGTGAGAACGGGAATGGACTCGTCGAGTAGAGCTTGGAAGAAATCGAAACAGCTTCGAGCACCACGCATCAATAAGGAAGCAGCAGTAGCAAAGGGAAAATTGCAGCGGCATTGATTCTGGGAAGTGAAAATCTCAGAGGGTTTTTGGCTTAGGAAGTTTGAAGGTTTAGAATTCTTAAAAAGAGAAAGGAGGGAGAATGAGGATTATTTATAGGCCAAGGGGTGTGCATCCAGCTAGCCTGTCATCTGCCCAACCGTCATGCGCGTAGGCTACAGGCCTACTTCCTGACCTAAGTGCCTACTGAACAGCCGTAGGCCTACTTACACTAGCCATCAATTCGCCTAAAAAAGGCGTGACGTCTCCTCAACCTAAGATGGCACCCAAGCGACGGCCACTAGACTGTAACCACCTGTCCTCTCCCCCTCTATCACTTCCAAATCAAAATAAGCCTACGGTAAGATCAACAATCACCCTAATCGACAAAAACTAGTGCGGCCATGACTGGGAACACGAGCAATGCTTTCTGGTGCGAGCATAAAATACTACGCGAGCAGAAAGTTGAGGGCCACTAAAGAGTTAGGCCCAGAGATAGGGCCCTGGGTCAGGCCCAAATCACAGTATGGCTCAAGGCCCACCATAATGCGACCAGATATACCTTGGCGAAGAGCCCTGGAAGCCCTCCAAGATGACTTTCCACGGGGGCCAGGACACAGCGAGCAGGCCTCGCCTTCTCGTCCACCTCGCGGGTGTTCAGGAGATGTGACCATGTGGCAGAGCGTCGTTGGCCAGACGTGCCCGACAGTTACACCCACCACATCGGAAGTTATGCCTACTACACGGCGGTTATGCCCGCCATTACTACCAATATGGTAATCGATTAATGGTGGCCCCTATATAAGCCTTGGACTAATTCCAAACCAAGGTAAGCACTTACACCACAAATACACTCCGTCAGATTGAGTTTTGAGCTACACACTTACTCTTTCACCGAAGTGCCTTTTCAGGCTGACCCCTACATTCTCCCTAGTGTTTACACTTTCTTTGGCAGGTTACAAAGCCAAATACATATTCGAATCCCAGAGCAACTCACGACATTTTTGTGTAGCATCTTTAAGCTTTTCTAACAATAAAGGAAATGAAGTGAATAACGTGACACTTTTTGTAAAATACAGACATTAATTCTTGAAAAAAAATTGTTGGACGATCTTATCAAGAGTATTGAGAATTAAGCAAATATCTAAGATATGGAAACGCCATCGGGCGTTGCCTAAATTACGTCGTGGCACACGGTTTTTAAAACCGCACGAAACCAACGCTAAATTCAGGAATGTCTTGTTGTAAGCCAAGAAGCCTTCCAACGCAAAATCCTTCGATATATCTGTCTCAATCTATATCTAATTTCCAGAGGGGTTTTGGATAAACTGAGCTGCCGCTGTGATTGTTGAAGAATAACGATGGACGGTGGGGTAATTTCTCCGACCGACCAGCAGACCTTGGTCTCTTCCTTCCTTGATATTGCCGTCGGCCAGACCGCCGATACCGCCAGACAATTCTTACAGGTTTCAATCTGATCCCCAATTCTCTATATCTATTTGGGCGTCTTGCTAAAAAATCTGATCTTAGCTGCCGAATGTTGAATTTATTATTGGTCAGAATTTTAATTTGATTTAAAGTTATCCTGATGATGGTGCATTGCTAAAGCTTTGAGCCTTATGAGTAATTAAGTGTGTTTCAATGTGGGTTTTTGGTTGATCAACTTGATTTGTCATAGCATATAATTTGTTTTTCGAAGATGTTTGAGTTGGCCTGAGTGTGTTATATGTCAAATTTCTTCTTGCATGAGCTGACTGCATAAGGATGCCGCATCGTCCAGTGTTTGGTTGGGATTTGAAAATGTCAAGAGTCGATTTTGAAGATGAATTGGTGTGGGTTTTACATGAGTTGGGGGCTTATTGTCTCATTCTTTCGACTTTCCTTTTCCCTTTCCTTTCCTTAGGGGTGTAATATGTATGTACTGTGCAAGTGTACTATGCTACGATTCTTGCATTTAAGGTTTAGGGCAATACCTAATCTTGGACTGTGCATGAGTGATTAATCTTTGGAGGAGAATGGGGAGGGTGGTGAGATAATGGTCGAAGAAAGATAACAGTAGTAGGAAATATTTGAGTACACAACTGTGACTTTGTAACAAGAAGAGTTCTTGATCCAGTTCAAAGATGGATACAACTGCACCCAGCTGTGATGCTTTTAGAAATTTGTACCACAAAATGAGCTGGAGTTTCAATAGATTTTTTAACATTGTTATATTCATATGTCAAATTGGATTTTTAGTTCTTGATCCAGTTTATTATTTGTTTTCAGACATGCATTTCAGATTTTGTGTATAGAATGACTTAAAACTATTACTTGCTTGGACTGTTACTAATCTCTTTTATATAGAGATGGCACACCCCATCCTGGCATAGTTTATCACCTGATAGTAAGGTGGTTGTCAGTTTCTGTTCACCAGCTTGCTGGTTTGTACTGATCGGAAGCCTTCTTAATCATGCTGATGCGCCTATGGGTGCGGACAATTAAATGAGAGAACAATGATTTTAGTCATGACTGAGCGAGGAGTAATATTAGGCTTACTTTGACATATAGATCCGCAGCATAGTTTATCACATACACGGTATAGGTGGTTACCAGTTTCTATTCACCAACTTTGTGTAGCCAGTGCTCGTGGCATCTGAATGAGAGGTTTGATTCTCCACTTCAACTAGTGAGAACAATTTGTTCCATACAAATAATTTTAGCCTATAGAGTAGGACAAAAACAAATTGGTTCCCACTCTTGATGGATCTGACTAGATGTTAGAATTTTGGTTTAAAGGTTTTTGGCAGGTATTGGTGTCCTCTTCTTTGCCACCTTATTCGTTGAGGACGTGTCTTGCCCACAAAATCTTGTTATTAATTTGTTACGGTGCATATTTGTTGTTAGTATGATTATTGCTGTTAGGCAATCAAAATATTAGTATTGATCTATCTATTATGGTCATATTAAACTTGTTCACTTGTATTGATTATTGTAAAGTGTACTTTATCTGATATTAAGACTGATGGTGGTTCAATGTGGTTTCAGGCAACGAGCTGGAAGCTCGAGGAGGCTATCCATCTCTTCTTTGTAGGAAATGAGAGTGGAGCAAGTGGATCGTCATATTTTCCACCATTTGAAAATGAAAGACCCGTGCCTGACCAAAATTTGGGGTATGTTTGGACTGCTACTATAAAGTGCATTGATTATCATCTTTATGCTTTCTCAACACTTGTTCTTCTTACTTACCCCAGTGAATCACAAAAGCACCTGGGAAATGAAAACACTAGACAAAATGATGACAATGGGGTTCGCGCACCTTTACCAGTTAAAAGGGAGGTTCTTTATGACACTCCAATGCTTTATGGGTATGTTCTTCTGCTCGTTCTTGTCTGTTTTCTTCACATCGTCAACTTTTTCTTCGTTGGTTCTTTATCCAGTGCCCTCTTTTCCACTCCCTTCTGTAAATCTTTCCATCAAGGTGCTTCACGATTAGCTGCTTCTCTGTGTGCTCTGTTTTCATAATTATGTTTTGAACAAGGTCACCTGTTTTTTCCATTTTGTGTCTAGTTCCTTCAGATTTTTATATGCATTTTTCTTTGGCTATTTTCTCTGCAATTGGGAAGAGGCAGAATGGGTTCAAAAGCAGATTTCTGTTATCATCTTTTGTCTTTTCGAGCTCTTTGCTTATTGTACTCATTAAAGGATGCAACTCATCTGTTTTCCTCCTCTTTGTTATGTTTCTTTAGACCATCGCGTTTGGCATATCAACCACAGGAAGCTCGCACAGTGGTTCCCTTTCGCAATTTTGATGAGGAGCCAAAACGTGCTGGGATCTGGGAATCAGAGCAAGGTGCCACATCGACGGCAGACAATTCTCGAGATAATCTTGCTTCTTTATATCGTCCTCCTTTTGCTTTGATGCACCATGGGCCCTTTGAGAAAGTAAGTTTATGAGATTTCTTTTATTTATCTTGAGCTGTTGCTTGTTGTACCCTGCAGGACTCTTTGAGTAGAGCTACTCATAGCATCAGAGTGTTGCCAACTTTTTGGTATAATAACCTCATGATTTTGCTTTACTGACAATACAGGCAAAGGATGCTGCAAAAGCTCAAAACAAGTGGCTTCTGGTAAACTTACAATCCAACAAAGAATTCAGCTCACATATGGTAACTCTTTATGTCCCATTCTCCCTTCTCTCTCTCTCATGAACTGTTCCTGCCTTGATTTTTGGGGTCTGTAATCTATATATTGTTCGTGAAGCTTAACCGTGACACCTGGGCCAATGAAGCTGTTTCTCAAACAATCATCTCTAATTTCATCTTCTGGCAGGTTTGTTTCTTGTTTTTTTTTTTGTTTTGTTTTGGTAATAGTTTGTTCTCGTTAGAAATGTCTATTTCAGCATAATGTAATTGTAATTACAATGAGAAAATGCTATGTTTTATTTGTTTAGTTTTTCTTCTTAGCAAATCTAATTTCTTTTACACAAGTCATTTTCTACATTTCGGATGCTCACAAGTTAAATTGTCTTGGAATCAGAGAAATATTGTGATTCATCTTTACAGTTTGTTACTTGTCCCTTAAGTTATGCAGCTGAAGTTCCTTTTGGGAGTTTTATTCCTTCCCATTCTTGTGTTGTGATGTTGGAAGAACCCTTTTGCATATTAGCACATTCCAGCTATTCAGAGGCCACAAATGACTGCAATGAGTCTGGTCATAAGAGAACTAATAAATTGCTACACTTCATCAATATCCATACTTGTTTCCTGAATTTGTCTACTTATAATCGATTGATTGCCTGCTTTATAATTGCTCAACTGGTGATCTGTTCAATTGGTGGAGGGCTGGCCTTTACAGAATGTCTTTTGCATAGCTTAAGCAGCCAACGGATAGTCCTTTTGCCATTGAAGCTAATTGGCTCAGTCTTCATCTGATCTAGGTATCTTGTGGTCTCCATTTCCTTCAGCCTCAAAGGTGGGAGAAAACTGATGTCATTTGTGATAGAAAATGAACTTATAGAAAAAGAGATGTAACTTTCTAAGCATTACGTAAATAGTGGGAAATTTGGTACATTACTTAATTAGAGGGAGATTACATTTTATAATTAGTGATTATTGACTGATGAGATCATGTTTGGCCTCAATATCTAGTAATGAGAATGGATTTGAGTATTGTGTTATGATGGAAGAAGTTGATCCCATCATTACAGTAAAGAAATCATAGTTTTGCATAACTTCCTATAATATTTGCGCACTACACACCCTACGTTATTGAGGCTCTTAATGCAACTTTACGTTATTGAGTCTTTGAATAGGAAAGGCTTTATATTTTGGATCTCTATTGTATCATTATGTGATAACCATTGATTTGTTGAAAGAGCATAATCTTTTGTTGGATGCTCCGTTGCAACTATTGGGAACCATGCTAGTTTTTGGGTTATATGGTTTTATTTAGCGTGATGGATCAAGGTTGTTTTACTCTTCTATAATCCTTATCATTTAGTGCAAGCACAAAGTGTATGCAATGTACAAAGGGTTCACCTCTGCCCTTGGGTGCCTCACAATCAGCTAATTAGGTGATTGGGAATTTTCTCTTTAGATTGGTTATAGATTGCTTCTAGAACTTTATACTCCTATGCTTGGTCTACTAGACTTCAGAAACTTTTTATAATATTCAGGTTCTAACGCATGATTATTTGTCGCTGGCAATGATCTTTATTTGGAATCCATGGCTTAGGGTATGTTGTGCTATTATGACAATTGGCTTCAGAGATTAGATACGAAGGGCGTCTGATTTATCAAATTGGTAATCTTGTGGATAATTTATTTCTTTTCAGTCAATAAAGCCCCAACTAGGCTATACGGAAACTAATAGAATTAGATATGGATTTATAAGGAGGAGAAGAAGCTGCCCTTGCAAGGGATCAACAGAAACACGTGCAAAGCGCAAGCTTAATTCTCAAATTCCATAATCAACCCTAATCAACATTAAACAACTAAATAGCTATTCATTGTCTACTAATACTACTAGGAATAGAGCAATGACTACCAACCACTAAATAACATTAATAACCTAACTACTTAGCAACTCTATAAAGAGAAAAAAAAGTAGTAATAACCGAAGTCAACCAACAAGACCCAAAGGTCTTATCTGTGTGCACACGGTCCATCTTTGGTTTAGGCTTTGAAAACCCATCTTAATAATCCATATAGCTTATGCCTACTACTCCCTCCGTCCCAAACAAACTCCCTCTTTCCTCTTTGGTTTGTCCCGAAAAAATAGTCTCATTTCTAAAAAAAGATAAAATTTTAGTGCAATTTTTTGAAGGTACAAGCAAGTAAGGTTACAATCTTAAAAGGTTTGACTTGTCAAATTGGACTATTTTTTTGGGACGGAGGGAGTACTTTACTTGATCTACTTAGAAATATTCTTTTCATTTTCCAAACGACTGGATGCCTATGGTTTGTAGACTAGTGATTTGTAGACACGTGCCGATGATACATAAGTGTTTATTTACTTATCAAAAAAAAAGATTTGTAGACACGTGGTGTTGGGCACTGCAATGTTCAATCCTAGCCATGTGGACACAACCTTAGATGTATATACTCCCTCGGTTATGCTTAATGAGTCCATGTTTGAATGTTTAAATAGTTTTTCAAAAATATCCTTAATTTTAAGAATTGACAATATTTGTTGTAATTTTTAAATTTGATATAATATGGGTTATTTTGATTAAATTGGTAAATTACATGAAGCAAAATCCGACTTGCACATTGCATACCTAATTCGTGTCTTAGATAGGACACTTGTTGACTCAGCTGTTTTATGTATTTTTGCCACGTCTCCTCCACATAGTTGATTGCCATTATATTATTACTCTTTTAGGCACTTGCTGAGATTCTTTTACCACTTATGCAACGATCTCTGCAATGACGTTTTAACGATTGCCTTAGAACCTTTTTGGTTCTCATCTCTCCCCCACTCTGACCCTGTCAAGTAATTGTGGTCACATAATTATCTAGTTAGATTTTTGTAATTGGTGTACACGTGTTTATCTATCTATATTTATATCTATATTGTTGTACAGTATATTTGAAAGCATGGATGTTGTTACTGGTCTTCACTTTTGTATTCCAAATTTATCCTTTACATATAAAAATTCATTATAATTTACACCAGTGCCTAAATTTTCTCATTTCAACATGTTGTATATAAGCACTTCTAATTCTTGAATTCTCTTCAACATATTTTACACCATTTGCTAAATTTCGTTTTCTTTTATGATGTATGGTTTTCACTACTTCTAGTTGACATTTCATACCATTTCCTCTCTTTTTGCTTTTTTGTATATGGGTTTCAAGCACTTAATGATCTTAAAATTTCTCCAACAAATTTCTTTTCCATTTGATAAATTGATAAGCACTTATATTCCTAAATTGTTCCATACATTTTTTTTTTTTACTTTTTATCTTTTATTATGATGAATGTACCTCCTAAATTTCTCGGTTTTATAGGATGTGAGATTTAGAGTCCTAATTTGTGCAATTAAGTAGTGGTGAACTTTGCAATTAATACTATTTATGTGTTACTTGACATACATATTTACAAATTCACAAATTAAGCTCTTTTCTGCCGCTTTTAATGCTGGCCAAATGCAACATTGACACTTTGTACCCCTGTAAGGTACTCTTTAGAAAATTGCGGTTTGGAACAAACGTTCTGAATCACTGCCAGGGAACTGGGATTTGAAGCAAACATTCTAAGACATGATTAATTTTTCCCTGAATCAATTAATTAATTTTTCTAAGAAAATTGCGGTTTGGAACAAACATTCTGAATCAATTAATTTTTCTCTGCTATTGGGCATTAGCTGAAATTTGTAGAAGTAATCAATATCCTTAGGAAGAGGACATCTTCATTTAAAATATGAAGACGCCTCTCACTTGTAGGATCTACATGAAGCTACCCGTAGCATTCGATCAAATGGTAGAGTGTATTGCGTTTGGTGTTCTTGTGTGGGAGGGTTCTGTATGATAATCAAATGAGAATTCATGAAATTGAGATAACAAGTACTGACGTTCTAAATTTATCATAACATAAAGGAGAAACTAGGCTTATCATTGATTTTAATGTTTCAAAATATATTCCATTTTCAGGAAGAATATTGATTTTAATATATACAACATAATCACTTTGTAATGTAGGCATTTATTGCTTAATGTTTGACTTTAGGTATCTTCTTTGGTGAGAGATTTTTATATATTGTTTTTGAAACCTAGGACGTGATAGTTGTATATACCCATCCGTGGCAAGAACTTTTACCGCAAGTGTTATCAAAGTACTGTATATTGTTTCTTTTATTCTGTTTCTAAACGTTTGACAGAGTTTGTGTTAGAGTACAATGAAAATCTTGGACCTGAGCTATATTTCCTTCATCTAAATTTGAAATTCTAGCTGCAAAAATGTTCCTGACAAGAAAGTGGCTTGCCCTCTTAACAAAAAAAGATCATGCCGATAATCTAGATGTATTTATTTATCATAAACCTGCACAAGATTAGTGAGAACTCTAGAATATGAATTCATTTCTATAGTAGCATACTAACACAAGCATGATAATATATCAAACAGACAAGAAATTGATTTTGGAGTTCATAAAAGATTCAACTTTGGTATTCCCTACCTTAGTCTCATTGAATATGAACTCCTTGAAAAAAAAGAGAGCACCACTCATATGGCCTCTTAATTGTTTTATCATTATCCACAGTGTCCAACAACTCATCTAATTAAAGGAACAAAAGCACCATCTACTACAAAATGGGAAACACTAAAAGAACTACCAGAAGAAAAAGGAAATAAAGAGCACCTCACCTCTATTTACATGCATTCATAGAAGGAGAAACTAGAGAGCTATTTACCTTTATGTACACCACGGTTTATTTAGAGTGGATTTACAGAAGCAATCTTTATCCACAAAATAATTGGTTATAGAGCACATCATTACCTTACTCTTGTCTACTGTAAATCTTTATACGAGTGTATTTCACTGTCCAAATTTGTCAATGAATTAGAGAGCTAGAGTCATGCAGGTGTGAGAAGCTGGTTAATGGCTTTGGATAGGACTTTGGAATCTGCTTGCTGACTGGGGCCAAATGCATCTTATTATGAAAGAAAAAGAGGGGTTGGCTTGTGATGGGCTAGAAAATCCCATGGGATAAGTATAAAAAGTACAAAGCTAGAGACAAAATGGTGCTTGGTGAAATAAACGCTAAAAGGAAAAGGAATATGATACTCTTTCCATCCTTGAATTGAGTCTTTTAGCATTTCAATGTTTCTACTCTTCTAAAAATTAATATACTGCCATAATTAACTTGTTTACTCACGCTGTTAAATGAGTACGACAAAAGAAATAACAAAAATACCGAAAAAGGTATAAAGGATATGGTGTATGCATCATAGCTGAGCTCTAGCACCAATCATAAATCAAGACAAAAGTATAGATGTTAGGGGATCTGTCGGGATCTGGTCTCGTGCATCGTTGTGCTCTGATCTTCCCGGTGGACTTCAGCTTTGGCCCTTTAGTGATCCTGTTTTGGATTTTTGTCGAGATTGGTAAGCAGTGCTGGCTTTTGTTTTCTTGCTGTTTCTTGTTTTCCACTTTCCTCTCGTACTGGGGACCTCCTTTCCTCAGTTGGCTTTATATTCTCTTCGCTGTTGTTAATATTCCTATTTTTATTACTCTCAAAGAAAAAGAAATCATTGTGGCACTTGAAATAGATTACTTCTGTGTTGTTAATGTTCCTATTTTTATCACTCCCAAAGAAAAAGAAATCATTGTGGCACTCGGAATAGATTAAGATTTTTGTTGGTATGTCAACGTTGGTTAATTCTGTTGGGTTTGCTTTGACTGCAAAAATGTGTAAAATTTAGTAGCTCTAACCCCTCACTATTGAGCCTGTAACCATTATATGGGCACATGTCAGCTTTCCCCTCATCCCTCGGTGAAGAGATTTTGAAGAAACCCTAATTGTGTGGCTATATTGTGCCTATCTCTTGTGCTACCAATATTACATCCACTGCATCTGCCCCCTTCGTTGTCTGTGCTGCTTGTTTAGATGTTTTATTAGTTCAATTCTCATTTGATATGCTTTTGTGAGTTCAAAGAGCAACTACTTGTGTATTCCCTGTCAAATTTGGTTGTTAAATCCATGTTTTGATTTTTGGAGACCCACTGAGCTAAGTTGGGCCTTCCTTAGATTTTCATCTCTAATTTAGTTTATTCATTTAATGTTTGCATAGGTCTCTGATGATACAGAAGAGGGCAGCAAAGTGAGTACGTATTACAGATTAGACTCTCTTCCTGTGATTCTTGTCATTGACCCTATCACTGGTCAGAAAATGCGCTTATGGCGCGGAATGGTTCAACCAGAGAGTTTACTGGAGGTACATGTTTTATGCTTCCATGGAAAATATATGATATGGTTATATTTTGGAGTTGACTATTCATTGGGTGCATAAAAGTTCTAATCATTTCTGATTGAATCATTTTGGAATTAAAGCTATAACATACTAATTTGAGAAAATATCCTTTCACATCAGGATCTGTTACCATTCCTGGATGGTACTCCCCAGGATCGTCAGTTCAATCTTCTATCTCATAAACGTCCAAGAGAAACTTCTCAGGCATCTGCTCCGAAAATTCAAGGTATGTCAGGCAGCCAGGCTCATCTGCAATTTTGTACTTTTAGCGTCAGTAACAAGAAAACAATACTGCCCAATCATAATGGGCCATGTCTAGATGGTTTAAATATGATTCAAAATAATCATTATCTTTTAAATCACATATTTTAGCATTATATTCATCATTGTACGTGCGTGTGTATATATGTATCACTTGAATTCTACCATTTGAGTGCATATAGTGACCAGCTGAACTGAACATAATCTGTGTAACAAGGACTCTTCATTTCACTCGTCACACTTGTGTTGGACATGATCTGTGTGGACATGCGTGTGGATTGTGGAATCTGTATCGGACTCTCCAAGTTGTGAAGGGACACTCCACCTCATGATATCACTCCAGTTTTTTAAAATTTTAAATAATCAACTATCAAACTCTCAACTTTTCTTGAATAGATTCCCACAACTTTCTACATATAACTGATTCCCATATCATAACTATAATATATAATTGAAACATAGCAAATCGAGTGTAATAGCCATAAGCCATGTCCAAGTACCTGCACCCTTTTTTTTTGGATACCTATTAGCCTGACTCCAAGTAATCCTAAAATTCATGCTTTCCCCGGATCCGACTTCTGGACAAGTACCTGCACCCGAGTCCTTGTAACATAGAACAAAAGTTTTACTAAAAAGAGCAAAATTGGTACATTGACAACTTGTGTCAGTCTTCAAACAAATATTTGTATGTTCTCTCGATGGTTATGTTTTTACAAGATTTTCATATACTGTATAGCTCTTCAAGTTATGTCAAATTCCAAATTTCGTCCCCCAGCTTGTTTTTTTCATTTTTATTGTTGAATCATGTATTTAGACCCAATGATTTGTCTAATTAAGTCCCTTTACTTGTTTCACTTAGAAGTAACAGCTGAATCGCCACAAGCATATTACTGGGCCTTTTTCAAAGGTAAAACATGGGAAAATAGATTCTCTTTGCCTCTTTTGTAACCTCTTTATGGAAAAACCCATTCCGTGACCAAACACCTGTTTTCTCTTTGTATCCTCACTCCCACAAAGACCAACTGTTGCACCACTACTGGTGATCAATATCAGATCTTTGTTATCCAACTCGTCTAGACAAAAATATCTGCATTTCGTTTCTCTCACAAAAATATCTGCATCTCGTTGCACTCACCATGTCTCTGCTTTTTTCTTTTTCATTCAGCCTGTTTCTGTTCTGGTCACAGCCAGAAGCGTACCACGGTCTTCTCCAATCTTGGCCAGAACCCAGAATCATGTTGACCACATTCTGCCATAACCTTGAATCTATTGCCTCAACTATGTTGTTGCTGCCCAACATTGACCTTTTGGGGGCGAGCTGCAAACCTGCCGCAATATCCTAGGTCCATCTGTCAAAGAGGACAACTCATATTCGGTCAAAGGAACTTATAATTTCTTCCACTCTTTCTCTCCTCTTCTTACCATCTATGATACAAGGACTCAGGTGCTGGTGTCATTTGTGGGTACTTGTCTAGAAGTCGGATCTGGGGAAATCATGAGTTACAGAATACATGGTGCCTGTATTTGGACAAGGCTCATCGCTGTATAATCTATACACCATCTGCAATGTTTAAATTATCCATTATGGATAAGATATGGGAATCAGTGAAATATGGTAAAAGTTTGGCAGCGTATTTAAAACACTTGAGAATTTGGTAGCTATTTGAAATATTAAAAACTTGACTGAAATAATGAGCTGGAATGTCCATTTACCACTTGAAGAGTCCGACACAGTAATACTTTCTTATTGCACCAGGGAGTTGTTATTTGATTTAATGGCTTCTAGAGTTGTGGCAAGGCTTGATTTGTGCGTGTGTACAAAAATTTGGGTGTAAATTGCAAATACGTGGAAGTGTTCTGGGAGCAATTTGTACTTGTGGTTGTTGGCGTTGATGGTTTTCATGTATTAAAATATGCTGAAAATGCTCCTTTGGTATTGGATTTACATTGGGAGTGAGTCCGGTGATGGGTTCACGGTTCTGGAGTGTTTGATGACATGTGTCTCAACTTTTTTGGTAGAATAACATGTTTCTATGTTTGTTATATAGGTCATTCTAGTTGCGGTATACTTCTCTTCGCTTCTGAAACTCAAATTTTTCTCTGTTTGTTTTAGGTCCTTTATTATTCAAATTATTTTTAGTCCTCTTCACTTCTGAAGCTCAATTTTGCTCTCTGTTTGTTATAGGTCATTCTTTATTATTCGAATTAGTTTTAGTCATACCTAATCTCTAGCATCTAGTACCTGGGTGTGTCCACCCAAGTGGTACTGCTTTGGGACGAACATCCCAAGTCTGAATTCTTAGTTTGCGATTTCTCTCTGCTACTCCTGTTCTGCAAATATGGTTTAAGATATTAGTGAAATTTAATTGGTGCATAATTTGAGGTTAAAACTGACCTCACTTGCTGCAGATGGAACAACTGAAGAAGATGAGGAGATGCAGCTAGCATTGGCAGCTTCTATGGAAGGCATGATAGATACTGGTGGAGTCTCCTCGAAAGATGGGGAAGCAACCGAGGAGGAGATACCTAAAAATGATAAGCCTACCTATCCACCTTTGCCTGAAGAGCCCAAGGCTGATAGGAACCTACTTTGCAGGGTTGGAGTTCGTCTTCCTGATGGGCGTAGGCTTCAAAGGAGCTTCTTTCGCACTGATCCAATACAGGTGCAGATTTCTTACCTGCTTTTCTCCTTGGACTTGTTATTCAGTATTTACATGTACGGAAAATTTCCTCTCATTTTGTTGTCCGTCCTCCATAGTAGAATATCTGTGGGAGATTTTATTGCACAAATTAGCCTTGTGCAAGAGACATCTATGCGAACAAGGTAGAAAAGGTGGTTACGTAGTTTAAGGCGATGATAGTGCTTATATAAAGAAGGAAGGGTGTAATTAGGGGTGAAGGTGGTTCGGTTTGGTTCGGTTTGAGCCAAAACCGCAAACCGAACCACCCCCTAACGGTTCCACATATTTCAAACCGAACCGAACCGCCACAAACTTCAAACCGAACCGAACCGAACCGATCGGTTTGGTTCGGTTCTGCGGTTTAATTATTTAAATATTTTAAAAAAGAAAAAGCTTTTAAATATCAAAAAAATACTTTTAACATAAACTAAATAATTAAAAGTCAAAAAATTAACTTTAAAATTACAATAATTCAATCAAAATGTAGGCAAACAACAATAATTTTCTTATTAAATTCAATTACTAATTACTAAATAATATACATATATAAAAATAGAAAAATAAAAATTAAATAGTGGTGGTTCGATTCGATTCGGTTTGGTTCGGTTTGTCACCAAAAACCGCAAACCGAACCGAACCGCTCGGTTTATAAAATTTCCAAACCTAAACCGAACCGTCCTAACCCAAAACCGAACTGAACTGGCCGATTCGGTTCGATTCGATTCGATTTGGCGGTTCGGACTTACACCCCTAGGTGTAATATACTTTTTCTTGCTCATGTACACCTCTAAAATGCACGTTTGTGGATTTGGATCAAATTACCCTTAAACACATATCCCTATTGCTATCATTGATCTTTAACTATCTTTTGGTGGATGGTTTACTTCCAACATCTTAAGGTCTTAGGGCACTATGCCTATTTATTACTCCTATTTTTTCAGGCAATTCTTCTCAACCTTTATCTGCAATTGGTTACATGTATCCTTTTCTCAAGTGATGTCCAATGCAATCAAACCACATGCAATCATATCCTTCGTTTGTCCATGTTAATTTTGTTGTACTCATACTTCTAGCATGTCCTATTATATATTTATATTGTCCATCGTGCTATTATCTACAATATCTTTTTTGAATTTATATCCTATCCTGTTGGGCTACTTTTTCTGTCTCCCATGTTTGTTGTAACTTTTATTAGTTACAGTATCACCCCAAATCCATTGTACTTTTCATCTCAGCTACACTTCATCATCTGAATATCTTGCTTCTTAGTTGCAGCAATTTGTCCCGTATAGTATAGCTAGTCTAATCTATTACTTCTCGAATTGTCCATTCCACTTTAACGATATACATCAATCATATAGAACTCTACATGGGCTTTCCTACTTTGATGCTAACATCTATCTCCAACCTCTCCCCATGGATAATGGAATCTATCACTTGGTGGAACTTCTCAATCATCAGGCTTAACTATCTCCCCTTTTGTATCCCTTCTATAGCTGAACTTGCCTTGCATTTATTCTGTGCTCTTCCTGCTAATGATAATCCTGTTTATTCCGAAGTGGCTTACCATCTAGTGTAGCAGCAACTTATGTCTTAGTCTCATCAACAGCGACTCTTTCTGTCTCATATGTAAGAAACTAAGAGTGCAATTGATATAACATAGTGAAGGAGAAAACACAAGTGGATTCACACATCTATTGGTAGCAACTGAATACGTAAAAGTGAGAAACCAGACAGCAAAAAATATGGAGATCGAAAGTAGACCTGGCTTCATTTTCAGGACACCGTCTGGATATTAATAGCATTGTAGTTCTCCCATATTCTCTCTTATGCTTGCTAGTTGCAAGTACTCCTATGTAGCTTGTCTTAAACGTTGGTTATTAAAGAGAATATTTAAGTCGAAAGCACAAAGGGTAAACCAGAAAAGTAGAACAGAACTGGGGAGTGGATTGAGTTTAAGAATAAATATGTTTGAATATAAACTGGTTGTCATTGGGTTGGATCAGTATGTGGAGTGGATATAGTCTCTGCTTACAGAGAATAGGTACTCGAGTCTGCAGAGTTCATTTCAGTTAAAGCAACACAATAATGCTCCCTTTGCCCCACATTGAGTGTCCCTTTCTGATAATCTCCTTTGACAACATGAAAAAATCATCAGCCCTCCCTCTCTATCTATCCAATGGATTGAAGGGCAGAGGCCTTTGGTGTCCCCTCCAGTCAAGAATTGGGGCCTCGCAATCACTATTTTCTCTCGTGCCTTTCTTCATTCATGGTGCGATATTCTGGTGTCCTAGGCGTAGAGGAACACACCAATCCATCCTAAATTTGGTGGTTGAACTCTACTGCGGTGACGATACTGTAGGGGAGGTCCTGCAGAAAAATAGCTCGACGAAAAGCTTATCCCAAAATGGGTCTCTTTTTATATGAAGTTACTAATTTCACGTTTGCTATCTATCATGTCCCAGTGTGCACTTGCATTACTATAGAGTGGACACTAAGGGCATTCATGTATATATGCCACGAAGATGGTCTAAAAGTAAACTTCCTTAAATTTCGCCAAAAACTAAAAAGGGACACTCAATTTGGGGCGAAGGGAGTAAAATTTTCTCTCTTAAGGCCTATTATGTACCTCTCACAGAAAAGTTTATTGTTAATCATACTTCTGGAAATGTTGCGGAAGCTGTTGATTGAAAGTAAGTTGGTGCTTGTCTTTTTCAAGTATTCGGGTAAGGACCTGTGGAGTATAAGCTATGGCAATGCTCTTGTTAATTTTGATGGTTAGCTTGACCATGTTTTAGCAAACCTCAAATGAAAACCTTGAGGTCCTAATAGTTGCTTGTCCTAAGTTTGGTTCCCCTGTTAGTGATCATCTAGGATACAGACTTTTTAGCTTTAAATATTGGCTAGACATAAATTATAATTTTGATCCAACAGAGCCCCTCTAAATATGAGTTTCACTGAGTTTCATTTTGATGGGTCAATATAGATCTGGACTAGCATGAGATGAGAAATGGGACTTTTTGTTAAGTCCCACCCTTGTTTTTCTATGGAAATACCAGTTTAGAATTCTGTGAGAGTTGATACCCTTTGAAAATGACTTTTTAAGCTTCCCCATCAAAAGATATATTCTGCATGGCGTGAATAATCCAGTGTTTAGTCAACCACAGAAAGGGATCGTTTTTGTCTTCGAAAACATCTGCTTTATTAAGGTTTTCCCTGTGGTCCCTACTTGTTCCATGATTCTCTGTATTTTGTTGGCTTGACCATACGTGATTCTACAATTATGATGGAAAATATGGGTTTACCAATCTGTCTTAGACGTTGAGTTTGATGGCTATTCATATTTTACCACTCACTCATTATGTTCTCATGTCTTGCAGCTTTTGTGGTCATTCTGCTATGCCCACCTTGACAAAGCTGATCCACGGTCATTCCGCTTGACTCAGGCGATCCCAGGTGCTTCCAAGGATTTGGACTACGATACAAAATTAACCTTTGAGGAGTCAGGTCTCTCCAATTCAATGATTTCTGTTACTTGGGAGTGAAGTTTCAAATGTCTTTGTGCTTCTTGAATCTTGCACTGAAGAATTGTTGGTTTCGGCTGCTGCTATAATCGTCTCTTCTCTTGTGCCTTTTGGTTTCCTTAAAATAGCTTCTTTTTGGGCGGAAGGGTCCTATGGACAAAGTAACTTATGATCAAGTTGGCTATTATGTATATATTCCATCTCAGGGGCATGAAACTGATGTTTGACTTATTAGTATCTTTGGTCAATGTTGGATCTTCTTTTTAATTTCTTGGTCTTTAGTGGATTGGAAAAATTAGAATTGCACTAAAAACGAACGGGGATGCTTTTAAATGTCCAAATCTTGTAGTGGGTCTATGAAAAAAAAAAATCTTGACCATGTTCTGGCTTAGCAAATCTTACTCACCCATATGCCTAAAGATTTTCATCTCTGTTTTTTTTTTTTTTTTTAATTTTACTACTACTACTGCAGTGGTGATATATCGTTTTACTACTACTACTATTATGATGATATATCATTTTACTATTCTGGTAGGTAACAAACAAGTGTGTAGATCAGCTGGTAAATGGTTACTTTAACCATAGGTTTTGGGTTCGGGTTCGAGTTTTATAAGAATGCTTTATTAAAGGGACTTGTTATTCCAACTCCAAAAATTGCTAAGTATACCCATTTACACACTATCTACCCAACCCATCTCCCTCCCAAAATTAAAATACTCTTCATTTCTCTCTCTATCATCTGCTTTCTATCCTCTCCATTTGTTTTGAAGCTTTATCTACTTCAATTTAGCTTCCTAAAAATTGCACAAAGTCAAGCCACTACTTAGGCTTGAAACACACATTTTGGTTAAAATTTTTAATGATTTTTTAAATTTTTTGGAGGAAACTGCGAATGAAGTGTGCGGCACCCCCTGATCGCACGCCCTAAGGAATGTGCGGCACTGGTCCGCCGCACATACCTTAGGGCGTGCGGCCGGGTGCCGCATACCATTAAGCGTGCGGTAAGGGGTGCTGCACATATCTTAGGGTTCTCAAAATTTTTAAGGGTAATATAGTCTTTTGATATTGTGGTAATTTTGTAATAATGATAAAGGGGGTATACTTAACAATTTTGGGGGTAAGAATCGCACTGCTCTTATTAAAACCTTGTCAGTAGAACAAGTTCGAGTTTTATAAGAATGCTTTATTAAAACCTTGTCAGCAGAACAATCAAAAGTAAGAGAAATTACTTCTAGTACAAAATAAGCTTAAATGTGAAAGACCAATGTCCAATAGTCCAAAAAGCATGAATAGAGTAAAGGAAGCCAAACGATTAGCCATATGCATTATACTGTATATACATTGCATTCATTTATATATAGTATAGCTGCGGAGTTTTAATCGTTAGAGATGAAGCACAATCTTACATGAAGGTATCTAACATGAGAAGTGGAAGAATGACGACGTTCCCGCTTGAAGAAAATTTTATTTTAGCACTTAGTATCCAAGGGTATCTTTGTATTTTTCATGCATTTCATTTTAGTTTCTCATGTGTCAGTAGAAAATTGTAGAAAGGCAAATACATATAAACAGTGAGGAATCGAGATAAATGTTTAACAGAGATTGACTGTAATTCTAAATTTGATATTGAAGTTAGTGCCCCTGTATTATCCAGTGGAGAAGTAAGCTGTTGTGGCTGAGCCTCGATAAATCCTTTTGTTCTCGTGAGTGTTTGCCTTTTCTATTTTCTATATTTCTTCGCTGTCAATTTCGCGTATAATTGTAATATTAGTCCCGATGGACATGTATCAAAATAGATGGGAGTAATAATGGCTAGAACCTGGATCTTGTATGCTAACTGTGCCGTAAATTAGAATATACTCCATTCCTTTAATAAAATTGTCTAATACGGATTACAAATTTATTAGTTATATTTATTTTTTAAAATAAGTGCTCTATTTCGTTTTGGAATGTCCCAAAACCGGTGTTTCATTTTCATTTCCAGAAAGATTTTTAAGCTAATTGTCTATAATATTTTGGAATGGAGGTAGTAATTTCAACACCTTTCCTTAGACTACTCTTATTATCTACTCCATCCGTTCCGAATTAATGTTCCTCGTTGACAAAACACAGGAATTAAGAAACGTAATAAATGATGAGATGTAAAATGTGTTCAGACAATAATATCCATAATATTAATTGAGTTCTGTTATTATAAATAAGTGAGTTTCTCTAGGAAAAACTATGTTGATATTAAATGATGCTTTAAGAGTATATTGAGAAAAATGATGGAGAATTTGTACATCAAAAGTCTTTAGGAACATTAGTTGAGACTTCCAAAATTAGAAAGTAGAAGTATTTATCTGGAATGAAGGGAGTAGTATTTACTTGGTTCTATTATATTAATGTATCACAAAACTATTATAATTAGATATTTAATGAGGGGTTGTAGGATACTTCCTCTGCCCAAAAGAATTGGGGTGAATTACATGTCGGTCCTTTTTGGATATTTGTAATCGCTCCAGTTCATCATACTTTTTTAAAAATCGGAAAAATGGTACTTTTGGGGCAAAAGACGATTATGAATGAAAGATTTATCGGAGAAATTTCAATATCGCGATGCCCAATTGCGATGCTTAATTCCATCATCGCGATGCAGCCAAATGAAGATTTACCGAAAAAATTTTAGTAAGAAAGATTCACTAGAGAAATTTTAGGACTCGATGCCCAATTTAAGACATCTCTATGCCCAATTGCGATGCCTAATTCCATTATCGCGCTGACTAATTTTATCATGACGATGCCTAATTTCATCATTGCGATGCAGCTAAATAAAGATTTACCCGAAAAATTTTAGTAAGTAAGATTCACTAGTGTTCTATTGGAATAGAAATAGAGGTTATCTACAAAAATCAATTTTCTTTGCTAAAAGCTATTGGAATAGAAACAGAGATTCATCGGAGAAATTTTAGGAAGTGAGATTAACCAGAGAAATTTTATGAAGAAAGGAAGATTCATAGGAGAAATATTAGGAATAAGTTATTTGGAAGATTGGCCGAAGAAATTTTATGAAGAAATGAAGATTCACCGGACAAATATTAGGAAGAAGTTATCTGGAAGAATGATCGGAGAAATTTTAGGAAGAAAAGAAGATTCACCAGAGAAATTTTAGGAAGAAACTACTGTATATGTTATTGCAAGGCATTTTAGGAACAATTTTATGAAATTACCTTTTAACGGTTAAAAAATAAAGGATAGACTGGAGAGCATAAAAACTTTTTAAAGTGTACCAGCAATTTTCCGAAAGAACTACCACCCTTGTTAATAGCGCCACCCTTGGGTTCTTAAGATATTTACAGACCAAGGCCCAAGGGTAATTTCTAAGTCGGACCTCTAAAACTAAAGCCCAACCTTATTTAATATCGGACTGGCCTGAGGGTTGATGCATTAATCTGGACTAATTTTCACTAATTTTGTCATTTTTATCAGCCTACATATAAGTCAATCGAGTCAAGTCTTAAAATTAAGTTGGGCTAAGCCGATTTTATAGCTCTACAGCCGAGTAGGACCACAATGACGATAAATTTCTTCTTACAGACACCTCTTGTCTTTTATCTCTACTATTACAAAGCTAGAGCACTCAAAATAAATACTAGTATTTTTTTAAATCCTATCGCACTTTTTAGCTTTTTTTAATTTTTATTTTTAAATTACCCTTATTCCCATCTATTAATTACCTACATATCCATACTATTATAAAGAACGTATCTATACTATTATAAAGAGAGAACTCTGAAAACAAACAGTGACGATGAAACCCTATTGCACTTTTATTGAATTGCCAAATTACCTCTCAA
Source organism: Platycodon grandiflorus (assembly GCA_016624345.1). Classification (NCBI taxonomy): domain Eukaryota; kingdom Viridiplantae; phylum Streptophyta; class Magnoliopsida; order Asterales; family Campanulaceae; genus Platycodon; species Platycodon grandiflorus. The sequence continues at coordinate 77,448,802 of CM028362.1, read as the reverse complement.
CTCAATTATCAATTACTACCAACAAAATACTCATAATACCCCCCTTAAAAAAACATGCATCCACCTAAATAATAACTACCCTTAAATTATTTCCTTTAATATTAACCACAAATTAATAACTAAAACTAAAATATATCACAATAACATAAAAATAAAAAATAGATATATATGCATGTTTGTATGAGACATTACTAATTAACTATAATTATGGACTCCTATTTATATTCAAGTCATCCATTATATGGCGCTGTAAAATTCTATCAAAAAAATAAAAAATAAAAAAGGCTAAGTGAGAAAGTCCAATAGTTCCGATGGGCTAATAAGAGAGGAAAGTAAATATTTCTAAGCGAAAAGAAGAACCCTTCTCGTTTTCCATTTCAACGAGAACAAGAACTAGGGCTTTTTCAGAAGTGCCACTACAAAAAAATAAACTTTAACAATATTTTTTAAAATGTTTTCTTAAAAAGACATTTTAAACAATGTTTCTTCATTAAACATTTTATCAATTTTTAATACTAACATTTTTAAGTAAACGTTGTGATTACTCTTTAATTACAATGTTTGATTTGTTACGTTGCATGTTAAGATAGAGTTTACCGCAAACTTTTTCCCCTGAAGCCATTTTGCGCGGTAACAAATATTAGAAAATTGATATTTGAAAAAACAAAATATTAGCACTTAAAATTTTAGAAATTTTAGTTATTTTTAAGATATACTTAATTTATTAAGTAATATAATATTATATTATCTAATCTTAAATATCCCTTTCTAATTAAGTTAATTGGGTCATGCCCTCTCACTGAACCTTACCAATACATTGCACATACGTCGTCAACCAGAGATCTCTCATCGCGACAACAGCCAGATATCTCTCTCATCTCAAATTGATCTATGCTTAAAACCTCCCCAATTTTTTACAGCCTTCCCAATACAAAAACAAGGAACACTCGCACAGTCGTCGTACTCCACCACCTTCCTCCTCATCCAGACCCTTCTCCGGTAAGATTCTCTCTCCTCTCACATTCTCTCTCTGAAATACCCCCCCTCTCTCTCTTTCAGTCGCCGTTGTTTCCCTATGTCATTGTTACAACACATTGCACATACGCACTCGTGCGTGTTGTGTGTGTGTGTTTTATGCGCACATTATTTCATATGCTTTGCAATGTAACATCCGCTTGTGATTTTAAGTTGTGTGTGTGGGGTTTGGGTTTTGTTTTTAACTCAAGTTCTAGGGCAAAAATTCTTCATATTTACTTGCATTGAACTTCTTGTTTCTTCTAATTTGTTCGTCACTGTATCTTATAATTCTCTCTCACTCTCTTGTCTTATTAAGATTTTTGCTACTATCTGCTTGTTGGTTGAATTTGTGCAGTATCTCTAGTATTTGGCCGGTCAGGGGAGCGTGCACATCAATCGTTTGATGTTTTGCGCAGCTGTGTGTGCTTTGGGTAGAGGTATGTTTATTCACTGCCAGTGCTGTCCGATAGCTAGTTTCAGCTTCAGCGTTGCTGGTTGTGGTTACTCTGTTTTGGTTTTGGCTTTTCTTTTCTCTCTTTGGACGGATTATTCTGTTATCTAGCTTTGATGGATAGGATTGTTGATCTATTATGGAAAATTGATGGATGGGCTAGGATACGTTATACATGTGTGTGAGCGTGTTTTCATTTTTTTTTTTGTTTTGCGGTTTTTGCCGAATTCAAATTTGTTCTTCCAATACTGAATTCAAAGATTGGAATTCAGTTGCCAAATGTGGAGCGACTAAGTTAAGTTAGTTTATTGAAATAGCTGGTTTTTTTTCATTGGCACTCCAATTAAGGTAAGACATTTATTTTTAACTACTTGGCATGAGCTTGTACAGGTTTCTGGTGATTTTAATATAAAGGACAGGCACAATGGCTATAGGAATCCGAGTGTTCCTTTTTTAGTCCTGTATTAGATGCGGACGAACTACTCAACCAAAAATGTCATGTCTATGAAATTTTTTTTATTGAACACCTTTTGCATCGTATAAGCGTTTGAATGAAGCATCGGAGTATTTAAAATGTCATGAACTGCACTGAAAGCACTCAAATAAGCATGTAACTTACAATATGTAAACATTGACATAAATAACTTGTCATGCAGATGTGTACAAGGTTTATGTGAATGATTTTTGTCTTGTTCGTTTCATACTATACGTTCAGGATCTGGACAAAAGGTTTGACATAATGTTTATAAATATCTCAGTGCAGACTATCCTAGTGACATTTATAAGTACTAGAAAGTTGATTTCGAGATTTCGTTTTGGTTTATCTCATCTATTTGTTATTTACATTCTCCCAAATTTGCGAGAATGGTTTGGGAGCAAAGAAATTGTATATGTGCTGAGAACATATCCTAGAAATTACTTTAATGCAAAGTTCATATTAAGATCAAGTCATCAAGCATTGTAAAATCTCGTTTTATATTTGAGTAAAAACTATAATGCTGCTTCTTCACTACTTCCCAGTGTGACAATGAGAGACCTCATAACTACTTTGTTTGACATATCTACATCTTGCAAGCAATTAGTTATTTGATCAATTATCCTTCCCTTCGTCCCAAATACAGTTTAAAACATTTAGTAACAGCTTCTTATCTGTATCTCTTTGGTGGTGTCAATGTTAGCTTTGTATTTGAGTGGAGGAAGGTGGCTGGACCACCGCAGTAGGCGGTGGGGGGAAATGCCAACTGCCGAGGGAGAGAGAGTTACGTGAAGAGATAGAGAAGTGAGAGAAAGTAACTGAATCTATGATGGAGAATGATTGGGATACAAACATTTTTGCACAAATTTCTCATACAAATTTAGGTGGCAACCACGTGATTGGTTAAAGGGTGAGATCACATGTTAAGTCATGTGATATCTAACTAATTACGTGCTTGCCACCTGAAAAAGTTGTACAAAAAATTTGTATTTTCTATCATTACTCATCTATTACTATTGAAAATGCGATCTGTTCAAATTAGTTTCTTACATCATCCTTATACCTGAGTGAATGGGCTTACCCACCAAACTAGAAAACAAAGTGAATAAGCCATTTCGCTTAATTACCTACTAACATCAATATAAGCAGCACCCTATTACATTTCTAATAGACAACAATTAATTTATTAATAAAAGAAGGGATTTTGTCTTACCTAAGTACACATTTTCCAATAAGAGTTACTGTATCAGGGAGTTTTGCTTTTCCCTTGTTACTTTACTATTCTTGGCTTTACCAATCTACTGCCTATATCTTCTGCAATCTAAAGTGTATTTCAACCTTGTTCTTTAGTTCAAAATCTTAACAGCATTTTCTATCATGTTAGCCTTCTGTATCCCCAATGATTCCTCTCATCATAAGTTTCACGTGCATTATTGATATTATCATATGCATATCCTTTGTTGGACTTTTATTGGCATTTCTGGTGCATTCTAGTCTGTAGGGTTAGATGCTTCCAGCGTGAAGATGCAGACTATACTAAGGCTGCAAGATATGTCGATACCTCAGAGAGGCAAGATATTGTGTGTGTGTGTGTGTGCATGTTTTGCGGTTTTTTGGGTCTATTTTATATATTTTTCTTTAGCTTGTTTAAAATCATCATAAAGAGCAATTCATTATTTAAATTCAAAGCATCCTTTCTTGAACTTGATTATGCTCATCAGTTGTCATCTGCCAATATAAGTTCTAATTTCTGAAGCGATGACTACCCTGTCCTGTCTAAGTTTCAAGAGTGTCTTTTCCTAATGAAAAGAGCAATTTGTTATCAAGTGAAATGCAATGCATGGTTCTTGAGTTTGCTTACAAAGATTTATAATATGATTATTTATTGATTATTGCACTTAATTCCTTTTGTAAATCTCACTGAGAAGTAAAGTTAGAATGAAAACTTTCGTGTCTCAATTGAAATATGATGTCTTTGAATTACTAAAATTAACATAATTTGTACTTCTCTCGTGCAGTAAATTTCACGGCCCTGTGAGTGTGGATATAAGGATTATTTTACTTCACCAAATGTGAAGACTTCTTACTTCTCTTTGGACATTGGATATTTGTTTCATATTGTAAGAGGTAAGCAGGAATGATTCCAATCCATGGTCACTTGTTTTAGTAAGGATATTCTTCATATATTCGTTATATATGCGTGTGTGTGTGTGTGTATATATATATATATATATATAGGGTACAGATAGATAAAGCCTAACATAACATACCAATGCTCTTTATCGTCCCTGTTTAGGCCATTTTGGCAAATGCTCGAATATACTATTCATTGATGAGCCCTGAATTTAGCTAAGGAGCTTATAATTGTATCTGTGTGTCGACTGATTGGGGTGGCATAAGTTTGGACTAGAGATTCCCTGGTTCAAATAAAATGAAACCAGAAGTGAAAACTCAAAAAAAGAATAGGAATTCAAATTCTTGATTAGGTACTGTCTTAACAGACCTTGTAGGAGAAGTTTGGCTAATTAACTAATACAAAACCTATATCAAATAAATAGAAATGTCTATTAAAGACAGTTTCGAACTTACTTGCAAGTTGCAACACTTAAAACATCCTGCACGATGTATGTAGCTTAGTTACTGAATCGGGCTTGCACATGGAAAAATGTTATATCATCTGATCATAAAATTCCTGGCAGCACATCTTTGAGGCGGGTTAGGTTTTCTAGGATACAGTGATCTCTGAAATTATAGGATATGAATACTTAGCGGATTCATGATTAGTGTCCAAATAGTTGGACAAAGGCCATAGAGTTGAGAGATATTATAAATGAATAACATGCTGAACTCAGTTGATTATGTTGAAAAAATATTTGGAAAGGAAAAAATAAACACTTAAATCAGTTTTTTGATTTACTAATTAGGTTAGATTACCTTATATTGTAAGGAATCAAAATATCCGATTCTGCGATCTCAAAAACTATCCGAATTCTGTTTTATTGAATCAAATGACACAGTTCCATAACAGGAATCTAATCAGGAAACAGGAGTCCATTGACTCAAAACAGAATTTGTATTGCTCTACTCTACTCTATTGAGTGAACAGTGAAGGAAGGCCAGCACAAAAGAGGAGTGAGAAACAAGTACAAACACATTCTTTCTCCCTCGCACACTACAATAAATATTACACACAGACTGTACTTAACCCACACACACACACACACACTTGCAATCTGTGTATATAAAAAGAGGGAGGAGATAAAATCGGAGAAAAGGCCGTTGAGATTGGAGAGAGACGACTGGAATAGAACAAGTGTGCAAGTTGGGTGGCATTAATGTCTTAGCTGGAATAGGGGGGATGATGATAGGAACTGCATTTTCTGTGGGGTTACTTAGATGTTTTACTTTTGTAGAAATTTGTTATATTTTTCCCACCTCCTGAGTAGATGCTCATCCTGATTACATGTGGTAATAGCTATGCCATAGTTAGTATTTTTACTTTACTTTTTTACTTTCTTGATTAAAGTCTGACTTCATGATCATAAGTCCATGTTTGTAATTTGAAAGTAAAAAAGTATTTTTGAATTTTTATAACTAATTCATGGCTTGAGGTTGGAAACAGGGCCTTGATTAAAGCCATAAATATGTATAGGAAATTTTAAACATATATTAATTTATCAACACAATCATGGAACCCGTTGAGGAGAAATCTTTAGCGAATGAGGGCATTTCTGAGAACATCCCAATGGATCCCCGGCCTATTCAGAAGGTACTCTATGTCTTTTAGAGTGTGAGTTTTGGGTAATATAGCTCCTGCGATCATTATGCAATAGCAGGATCACTCACTTCATTCTTCAGACAGGCTTGAGTAGTGGTCAGGTTGTTATACACCTCCTGAGTAGATGCTCATCCTGATTACATGTGGTAAACATGCCATAGTTAGTATTTTTACTTTAACTTTCTTGATTAAAGTCTGACTTCATGATCATATATAAGTCCATGTTTGTAATTTGAAAGTAAAAAAGTAGAAATTTTATAACTAATTCATGGCTTGAGGTTGGAAACAGGGCCTTGATTAAAGCCATAACTATGTATAGGAAATTTTAAACATATATTAATTTATCAACACAATCATGGAACCCGTTGAGGAGAAATCTTTAGCGAATGAGGGCATTTCTGAGAACATCCCAAGATCCCTGGCCTATTTAGAAGGTACTCTATGTCTTTTAGAGTGTGTGTTTCGGGTAATATAGCGATCATTATGCAGGACACACCAGGCTTCTATAGCAAAGAGTTGAGTGAGTAGTGGCATGAACACTAAAATTTGAAGTCTGAAACTGCTACTAGCATAGACGATAAAGCTTCAGATACCTCCCAACCTCATTCGGCAAGGTGACCGAAAAATGATTATCTACAATTGGTTGATTTGAATAAGGAACCAACTGCTGAATGTTGTACTGTTGATGTGTTAGACCCTATTACAACGTTGGATTAGACAACGTTTTTCCAAACGTTGTTAAAGACCTATTACAAAGTTTAAAAAGAGTTGTGAAAGCCTTGTTTTGTTGTAGTGTGCACAGTTAATTTTCAACCATTTTTATCAAATTATCCATTTTATCGTTGTAATGTTGTAGTATTTCGCTTGCTTGCAAATTTGCTAGGTGTAATTTGATTATTTAGTGTAGTTTTAGTATAATTTGAAGTTCAAAAAAGAATATAAAATGCTTAATTTCTTGATGATATTTACCCAGCTTCAAGTAAAAGTCAGTTCTGCATGCTTTCAGGGAATCACATTTTTGAACCATGTTTGTTGATGTAATTTTCCATTGCAAGGGTTGCCTATTTATTTATATGCGTGACCAGGCGTATTCCATCCGTAATTTCATGTTAGTCGTTGGGTGGATTGGTAAGCAGTTTAATTTCATGGCATTGTACGGTCCTCATGAGTAAACGTGTTTAGCATTGGAATGGTTGCATGGATTTTCCTGTACACGTACCGATTATGTTGCATATTATTTGACATTGCGGGTAATCTGTCTAAGTTGCAGGTTGGTTCACTGTTCGGTAATCCAGGGGGAAGTAATTATTTCGCTGAAATGGAGCCAAAAGATATTAGTTCAACAGATAGTGATTCTGATAGTTGGGATCTTGAAAAATATAAAGCACTAAATGATGTAGATGATTCCTTGCTGACGGATTCCCCTACGTCGAGTAATGAATATGCAAAACGGGCACTTCCGTCATCCCTGCAGCCATCGGGACCGAGTGCCAAACCAAGTATTACTTTAGATAGTGCTGGCAGCAGTCACGATCGTGAAAATCATGGAAAGCGTTCCCATTCTCCATGGCCCAATCCATCGTATGACAAGAACTTTATGAACGACCATTTGGGCGGGGGCACGGATGATGAAGTTACTGTGGACAGCCACGGAAGAAGGGAACTCCCAACATCAATCTACCCCAATTCTTTTCCAACTACACAGTATGCCAGTTCAAGGGACCCTCTTCGTTGCTCTGGGGTAGTTGATGAAAGAGTTGGCAATAAAAGACTGATTTGTCAAACATTACTACAGGTGATTACTGTTCATCCGTTAGGTTGACATATGTTTACATACTATTTTGATATTCTATAAGATGAGATCTGTATATGCCCAACTCCCTGTTACCAGGTTAGGTTAGCTTGATCCCTTTTTTTTTTTTTGGTTAGCTTGATCCTTGAATTGCGCCTGAGCCAAGTTTTGTTTGATTTATATCTGAATCACATACACTACTAGAAACAGCTTAATTACCGATGGAGATGTTACCGACGGAAATGAGGTGATTACTGACCTTCCGTCAGTAAGCCTTACTGGCAGAAAATCAATTCCCGATGGACATAACGTCCGTCAGTAATTTCGGAATATTCCTAGATATTCCGTCTGTATTTTATGTGAAATTGGCGCATGAATTTGAAAAAGTCGTTGATAATCATTGACAGAAGATCCGTCAGTTTTTTAATTTACTGATGGATTTTCCGTTGGTAATTACCAGCGGCTACGTTACCGATGGAATTTTCGTCCGTAATCAAATAATTTTTTCCTATGTGACTCCCTCCCTCCCCATCCACATTCAATCTCACTCTCTTCTCTCTTCTCTCTCTCTCTCTCTCTCCCACCACTGCCTCCCTCTCGCCTCCGTCTTGCCGTCAAAAATCCATCACTGCCGCTGCCTCCTTGGTCTCTCTCTCTCACACACTCTCAAAAGCACCACCAGAAATCTAGCCGCCGGGAACCAAGCCGTCGCGTTAGGTAAGTATATATATATATATATATATATATATATATAGATAGATATATTTTTAAATTTCTTGCCCCTCCCTTTTCCCCTCTTTCTAATCTGTGTTTGTGTATGAATTTCTTGGCCTAGATCCGCATCATCCGCTGCCACCACTACCGCCACACTGCCAAAACTGCCACCATCACAAATCAATCACTCTCCAAGTAAGTTTAGTTTACTTGATATTATTTTGTTTTATGTATTTATGCTTCTTTTTTTTTTTTGTATTTTTTAATGATTTGTAATGATGCTATGTGATGTAAGTTGTAAGATAGTTGTATGCTATGTTGAATCATTTATACTATCTGTAATTTTTTGATTTGAAATTTTAGGTTATGCATGTTAGTTGAATCATAGTATTTTAATTATTGGTAATTATTTTGATTTGAAATTTTAGGTTATGCTATGTTGAATCATTTAGGATTGGTTGAGATGTTGGGATGAATATTTATATAATATTGATTTTAAATTTTAGGTTATGCATGTTAATTGGAATTTTGTGCATGTAAAACATCTCATTCAAGATGATTTATCTAATTTTTGTAATTTGATTGTAAATGGAGGATTTTAGTGTACTCTTTGGATCATAAGTTCTGTAATTTTTTGAAATAGAGGATTATGGTATAATCTCTCGATTATAATTAGTGAAGACCCTATTACAATGAAACCCATGTACACGGTTTAAAGAGGAAATCACATTCCCAATCTTTCTTTTATTCAGGAGATACCAAAGATAAGGAATGGTATGGTATTAGAATTGAAAAATAAATAAAAAGGCTTACAAAGCGATTAAGTTGAATAGGCATAAGCTATTAACCTTAAATCATAAACAATGAACATAAATCCTAAACTCTAAAACTAAACCTAAACCGTAAACCTTAAACACTAAACCCTAACCTTAATCCTAAACCCTTAAATACCAAACACTAGCCCTAGCCCTTAAACCCTAAACTTTAAATACTAAATCCTAACCATTAAACCTTAGCCATAACCCTAAACCCTAAATCCTAACCATTAAACCCTAAACCCTAAATCTTTACTTAAGTTAGAAGTTAGCAAACCTAACCCCTAATTAAACCCTAAATCTTATCCTAAATTGAATTAAACACTAAACCTTAACTATATTTGCCCTAAACTTAAACCTTAATTTTCTTAGTCACAAACTAATAGCTAATCTATGAACCCTAATTTTCCTAATTAAACCCTGAATTGTAGACCCAAACGGCTCGTTTGTTGCAGTCGATGACCGATGGCCGATAGCGGCTTATGGGCTTATATATAAATTGTCAAATAACTACATATAAATTTTATCATATTTTATTTTATGAAGTGTGTTAAAATGAAAATTTGTATGAAAGAAAATCAACATCACCCTTGTAATTTTAATTATATCATAAATATGTCTAACTTTCTCTCTCTCTCTCTCTCTCTCTCTCTAAACAAGAACATTTTTTCCCTCCATTGCTCACTATTAAATTGTTGCATTAATACTTCTAAACGCATGTAATCTCATTTGTCAATTAGTTTCCAAGATTTAGTTTATTCAAATACATAGAACTAACATCATTGTACATACTAAACATTAAACTAACAATCTCCACTCCATTCTAGAGGTCTGCTAGGTGCCAAAAGTAGAGATCTACTAGGTGCCAAAAGGGTCTTCATCAAGCTTGGGTCATGAAAAGAAGAAAAGAAAAGAGGGAGACCCACCGGAAAATACACAACTTCCGCTCCATCAAAATCTATTATTCAATTTTTGGATTGATCAAAACATTTTGAAACTCTTTGGTTCCAATTTACCCTCCAACCATAATCGCAAGTACGATATTCAAATCAAAAGGCTCAAATGGAATCAAATTATACTCCAAATCATTTTTTGGTCAAATCCAAAAGATGTTCTATTGGCAAATTGCAATCTCAACGGTAGCTCAGTATAGAACAAGAGACAAACATCTTGGTGGCTCTAGACCCCTCTCAAAACCACTTCTGACGTCCATTGTTGCTACATCACATTCATCGCGGCTCTCTCTTTGTTGCCCTAACCCAGTCGTGCCACGTTCTCCCACCGTTGTTGATTGTTGTGTTTCTCCTCCGTTTCTCTCTTTCGCTCTCTGTCTTGGTTGTTGTTTAGAAAGATGCAATGAACCCCCAGGGAGATGAAACAATACTGCCTAGATATTTAAGGGCCGTTTGGGAATTTTGAAAAAAATCATTGAGGAATAGTGTTTAGCGTGTTTCCATGAGCTGGAGAAGCCTAAAAATTAGGCATTTTGGCTTTAGCTTCTTTGTGCAAAACAGAGAATTGTACCTCACTTCTTGGCTTTTGGTCTATAAGCTAAAGCAAAAGCTCTAAACATGACTTATTTTAAGCCAAAAGCAAAACGTCTCCCTAAAAGTATTAGAAACAACTTAATTAGTGAACAATCTCATGCGTTGGACAGAAGTTAGAAACCCTTGTACTTAGGTAGAAGTTAGTGATCAATCTCATGCGTTAGGTTGCTTGTGTTTATTTACTATAGTACTCTCATGTACCGATATCGATGTGATCAATAGGGTTTGCCTATTACTAGCATGTACATATATTAAATACTACATCCTTGCACGATCTAATAGTATATGGGAAGTGCACTCGAATAGAAGAGGCGAGGAGTTGGACTTTCCTATTCCTCACCTCCAAAAAACCTTATTTCTTCCGTTTCATTTGATCAACCTTTGTCACAAGGCTTACAAGTGTGACGAGGGCAACAATAGAAATAAATTAGTTGGATCATTTGAAGGAGGCCAAAAACTAAACCTTAAGTTGTCTATGCCCCTCTTTGCCCCCCCCCCTTTTTTTCTTCTAGAACCATGTCGTTCGTTGAAGTTTTAAATGTTTCACTTGAGATGTTATCATCTTGGAGCGCGCCAAAAAATTAGCTTGTTCGTATTGTATAGGTGACAAGTCTTTCACATCGAGCACTTTATAAAATCGTATCGGTTTGATTGCCATTGACAGTTTTTGTTAATTGACCATCTATTCAAGAATTAGAAGAATGAGGAGCATGATGAGCCGCCTATTCGTTTGAGTGGTGAAGCTATTTTTTGAGAGGTATCAGGAGTGCCCGATATTAGGTGGGGGAAGAAGTTTGCGAAGAATAGAGTACCATGGTATGAAACTTCCCATAATTGGACTAAGAAGAGTATTATTTTGGAGTTGTTGTATTGGTAGACAAATTTGATACGCTTCAACCTTGACGTTATGCACATCGAGAAGAATGTGTGACAACATTGATAACACTGATGAACTTTAAAGCCTCTACCAAAGACACAACCAAAGCTCTAATGGGCCTAAAGAAAATCTGTACGTAGCCTGCCTTAGAGTTGACTGAGGTCAATGGTAAAACAGTGAAACTGGCAGCTGCATACGTGCTTCCCAAGGAGAACAGACAACATTTTGAAGTGGTGTAGGGTTTGAGGCTTCGAGATGGTTCCACATGTAACATCGGTAACTGTGTGAATGTAGAAGTGGGGCAGATTCAGGGATTGAAGAGTCTAGATTGTCATGTGTTACTAGATAGGTTACTCTCGATTGCGCACAATATCTGCGTTGACTTAACTCAGCTAAGCGGTCTTTCAAGTGTTATCCATTTTGCGTGTGGATGACATGAAAAAGCTTGAGGACATCATTGTACTGAGATTGTGTAAACTTGAGTAGATAATTCCTCGTTCATTCTTCGATTCTAACCACTTGGCATACGAAGCTAGGGTTGGTGGTCTAGTTCAATATAGATGGATGTACATTTGAGAGGTAATTAAATTTACTTTAATCTTATCTCCACTAAATACTTGAAGGTCGATTATAACTTGTTTTACATTAATGTTGTTATCTACAAATATGTATCTTGGTGGGTTGAAAAGGAAGATGAGCACCGGTGCTAAGATTGAGGCCTCAATATCAGAGATTGTTATTATAAATGAAATTATTGCCTTTGCTGATCATATTTTCATCCGGACGTTGAGACAATATTGACTAGGGATGAGTGCAATAATGATGGTGGTGAGCCCAACTTTAGTGAGGCATCTCAACATTTTCCTCTGGTTGATTCCTCGGCAATGTTGGTAGCGAATGCTAACCCCTAAGGATATTGATCTTTGTGAAACTCGGTCCCCTTAATTGTCTAGAGGTTATGGAATACCTCAAGTAAGTTAGAAATTTCTTTAAATTCTAGTTAATTAGTAGGTTTTTATTTACGTAACATGCGTAATTCTTCCTTGTCCACTCCTAATGCGGTATTTTCGAAGATGAAGTCGGAGATATGAAGCTGAGTGATCGAAAGACAGTTTCATTCTTCGCTAAAGAAATACTCCTCCGTTCTACCAAAAGAGTCCACGTTTGAAAAGTCTAATAATTAAGAGATATATAAGTTTCAATAGAGTTGATCATAATTAAAAAATTTAAGCACATCTACGATGCTTACAACACAAGTAGAGATGGTAAAGATGAAAGGTTATAAAAATTGTAAGCATAATTTTTTAAAGTTGATTTTTAGTGAAACATCTCAAAATAGTATAGTGGACTCTTTGCTGGAACGGAGGGAGTACGTAAATATCGTTTCCTATTAATGTTTATAGACTTTTTATGCGGTCAATCTTGAAATGTTTATAAATCCATGAATGTTTTATAGATCTCAAAACATCCTGGTGACGTCAAAGTCGCGAGACTAGAAGAATTAGCTACAAATCCGTTCATATTAGTTAATTTATACAATAGATATTTTGTGAATGACTATGATGTCATGCCAAAACTTACAGGAGACAAGATTAACATGGAATAGCAGTGTCAATCTTAAAAGGAAATCTTGAGTATTATGGTGTCTGAAAGAAGTCATTGAGTTGAGGTATCCGGTAAGAAAAACTAGTGAGATTACGTATGGAGTATTTAGAAGCATGACACATTTGACATTGATGTAAAGGAATCGTTGAGACACGTGGGTGATGATGTGTTCATTTTAGCCTCACAAGCTTAACATGTATACATGTCACATTACCCTCGTTGGCGAGAGTTATAGCGGTTGATGGGTTGTTCGAATACTAAGGCTAGAAAAACGATTGACATACCATACACACACAACACCAAAATCGTTATTGGAGGGATGCTATCAAGAGGATGAAATATTAGTGTCGTCCAATGTATAATCAGCTGAATCTGGTTCAAAATGTAAATGAAGTCGAGGAAATTTACCTGATGATTTGCCAACTTCTCCCCCCTCGGTGTCCAACTCGCAGTGATTGAAGCTGATGAATCGAACGAAGAGGAAGATGATTGTGAATCAGAAACGAGGACAATAATGAAAACGAACTTGAGCTCTGTAGTAGTGTCTTAGAGTCCGAGAATGAAGAGGAAGACGAATGGTCATTTAGAATTTCATAAATTTGTAATTAGGATGTACATATTAGTATAAATATTCGTGTAATAAGAATGTACCTATTGTGTAATACTCACTCCTTTCCTAAATAATTGTCTTATTTGACTAAGCACACGAATTAAGAAGAACTAATTGACTCTATTATAAATACTAGTAAAATATGTAATTTTCTTTGAAGCTCATGTGCACATGAGACCATCATTAAAGTAGGAAAAAAAAAAGTAAGAGTAAAATGGTAAAAGTGTTTCACAAATAGGAAAGTTATGAAAGAAAACAAATTTTTTGGAATGGACAAAAGGAAAAGTAGGACAATTATTTAGGAATAGAGGGAGTATATTGTTTTCTCTTACTTATATTATATAATTTGTGCTAGATTCTTATACTATTATTGTATTTAGACATGTTTACTCGAGGTAGGAAGGTACGCGCCATCCCTACTACTGGGACACGACTATCTTCTTCTACACCCATTCAGGACGAAGTAGATGACACTCATGTGGGCTCTCCATCCATTGGCCCACACCTTACAAGCCCAGGTGATCGGGTGTCATCATCAGCCGCTACCGAGCAGCCGACAACCCTAGACTCAAAGGGTAGGATAATTGTGTCTATCTCTCCATTACGATTGTAAGTCCTTGCACATAATAGTTTGGTTCCTTACGTTTTTTTATAATTTTTTATTGATTTTATACACCCATACTTATTTACAACTAATTTGACATTTTGACAGATTTGTAGGAGCGGTCCCCGCTCCCGCTCGTTGGTTTAGAGACATTCTCCGTACTCAGAGACACGAGCAGTTTTTCCCGACATTTAAAGATGTGTCCCGAAAAATTTGAGGATTGGTGGAAAGAGTTTAAGGTATAATGTTAAAATTTACTTTATTTTTTTCATTATTAGCTTAGTTTTCATTTAAATTTTAAACAATATATATACTTTATATTAATTTACGTTTGTCCATATTTTGTAGGCATCATATACTTGGCCCGAGCATACAGATGCTGAGGCGAAGGCGGTGTTTAAGGTCATGTGTCAGAATCGGTACAGGGATTTCATCTACTACGTGAAAAAGAGTTGGTTCAACAAACAGAAGCCGCGGCCGCTCTACTTCACAGATGACGTTTGGGACAAGTTCCTACAACACTGGGGGGGCCCTGAGGCCAAACAAACCTCTGAGAGGGCAAAGAAGAATAGAGCTAGCTCGTCGGGGTCAACAAAGCACACGACGGGGTCGATCAATATCGCTGAGCACCAGGCGCGTATGGTATGTACTTTTAAGGTTATACATATTTGTATTCTTTTACTTATTGTTTAAAGCATGCTGGGTAGCTATGTCGATGCTATAAAATTCGTGGTTTCAATTTAATTTATGTTGTTTTTTTATATATATGTTAAAAATATGTATTGTGTTTTTGGGTAGGTGGGGGGGTCTTAGTGTAAATAATTAGAATTTAAATGGTTTAAGTTTTAATTTTATTCTTGTCTTACATTACTTTATTACTTATTGTTGGAGAAATTATATAAATGACCATCGTACTATTGTTTGGTAAACGATTTGACCTCGTACTCCTAATATTCTAAATCTAACCAAATTCACAAATTGAGTGCAATTTAGTCCTTCTGACTAACGGCCCATCTATGTTTTTAACGATCGTTAACTCTCCATAGGCTGCTAATATAGTTTACGTGAACTATTTTATGAGAAGTATCCAAGTTCGTCATGTGCACACCATACGTTCCCTTGTGTTTTTGGGCTTGAAGACGTTCGACCGTGCTGCCTGTTGAAGGAATCGGATTTCGGTTCAGATCTAGTCATTGGAGTCTTGGAATTGGATACTGGGATATTGGAATTTAGCTCATAAAATGGCTCACGTAGACCATATTAGCAGTCCTGTTTAAAAATAGGATGAAGAGTTAACGACCGTTAAAAAAATAGATGAACCGTTAGTCAGAAGGATTACATTTACATTGGTTAGATTTAGGATATTGAGAGTACGGAGTCAAATCGATTGCTAAACGATAGTACGATGGTCATTTATATAATTTTTCCCTATTTGTTTATATTCATATTTAACTAATAGTAATAATGATTGTAGACTCAAACATATGGTCCCCATGTCAAATTTCTTGACGTATTTGTTAGAACGCACACCACCCCCGGTGCTCCCGATCAACCCCGTCAGTGGATTGATCAAACGTCAGAGTCTACATATGTAAGTATCGAAATGTAATACTGTTCTATTGAATATATATACTCTGTCCCGGATAAATGTTCCGTCTACATATGTAAGTATCGAAATGTAATACTGTTCTATTGAATATATATACTCTGTCCCGGATAAATGTTCCTAGTCGACAAAACATAAGAATTAAGAAATATAATTAATGATGTGCTGTAAAATGTATTTTGACGATAATACCCATAACATTAATTGAGTTCCATTATTTTAAATAAGTGGGTTTCGCTAGGATGTGCTATATTTAATGAAGCTTTAAGGGTATATTGAGAATAATGATAGAAAATTAGTACATCAAAAGTCTTTAGAAACATTAGTTGGGACATTTCAAAATAGAAACTAGAAACATTTATTCGAGACGGAGGGAGTATTAATTATGTATAGTATTTTAATATTGTTCTTCTTTTTTTAATGATAGGTTGCCTATAAGACAACTTTAGACGCAGAGGTTGCACAGGGCCGCTTGAAGAGTACTGAATGGAGCCCTGAGATATGGCGGTCCGTTGCTTCTCAAGGACGAAAGAAGAGGGGAGAAAGAGTATACGGGATGGGCGAGCATGGGGGAGCTGCGCTCACTGTGTCATCATTTTCTCAGGGTTCCCCATCGACGACACGATCTCATCCTTTGCAAGACTCTTTGGATGTTCAGCGTGTGCTCGACGAAAATCGGCAAATAAAAGAGCAGCTGCAAAAGCAGCAGCAGATAATCGATAAGATGAACGCTTTCATGGAGCAGCACCAGCCTCAATCCTCCCCCTCCTCCCCCAACTTGGTTTGATCTTTATTTAGAGACATCTTAACTAAGGGGACAAATGCGATTGTATATGAAATTTAATATAATAAAATTTTGTTTTATTTTATGTTTTATTTTTGGAGTGCAATTAGTTTTTAAATTTATATAAATTTGAGAAAAATTAGATACCTAAAAGCATAAAATATATTAAAATTTAAAATTACTAATATTATTTTTAATTTTACCGATGAAATTTCGTTGGTAATTTGGTTTAACTTACGATGGAACAACGATTGTTATTGATTGAAAATCAATTCATTGTCGATTGTCACGAAAAATTTTATACATACATTCAAATGCAAAATGTTTGAATGCTTGTTGGGTATAAACTCGATGGTTTATCTCTCGGGATAGTAATCACATTAGATTGTAAAACTTTTCATCTATATTACAATACAGCTCGACTCTCACGTATGTAATTGATTTAGGTTAATTACAAATTAGATTTCTCCATCTATTAAAATCCTACGGTCAGAATTTAATATGAGAGTTAACATGTGTGGTGGGCATTCGCTCCACGACTACAATTGCAGATTCAGTTTCTCGATTTCTCTCTCTCTCTCTCTCTCTCTATGAAACTCTTTCGTCTCCCAACGTTAAGCCTCCTCCAACTCATGTTTGATTGCACGTTCATAAAACCCACGGCGGCTCTACAAGCGTAGCAACCCATGGCGGCTCTACAAGCGCAGCAACCCATGGTGGCTCTACAATCGCAGCAATCGGATCGAAATTCGCGGCTTTACAATCGCAGCAACCCACGGTGGCTCTACAATTGCAGCAATCAGATTGAGATTCAATTCTTTCTCTTAAAAGACCCAAGGCAACTTGACCAAAAAACACAAAGAAAAGATAGAGAAAACAAAAACAACAGGAAGATAAAACAGGGGAAAGTAAGAAAAGCCGCATTGTGTCTTCTTACCCCAAGCGGTTGTAAAGATGCATATATATACTAAGCAATTACAATCCAAGTCAACCAAGTAAAAGGATAACTAAACCAATACTAAAAAACAATAGGACTTGTATCTGCTATTAACAAGGACTAGTCTGATATGGACAATAACTGTTGTATGCTAACACCCCCTCTCAAGCCAAGCGTAGACGAACGTAGCTGCAGCTTGTCAGACAATAATTGGAACCGAGGCCTAACCAATGCCTTGGTAAAGATGTCGGCAACTTGGTCAGTAGTAGAAACATACGCAAGACGAAGAAAACCACGTTGCTGAAGCTCACAAACAAAATGATAATCAATTTCAATATGACGGGTGCGAGCATGAAAGACAGGATTCCGAGGCATATGTAACGTTGAGACATAATCACAAAACAGTAGAGGTGGTTGCAAGAGTAATCCAAATTCTCGATACAAAAAGGCGAACCACCGAAGCTCGGCAGCCGTGGTTGCCAAAGCTTGGTATTTAGCCTCAGAACTCGACTGCAACACTGTTGGGTGCTTCTTTGCAGCCCATGCAAGTAAATTAGGACCAATGAAGATACATGGGCCAGTAATAGATCGACGGTCATCAGGACTACCAGCCCAATCAGCATGCGAAAAGGCACAAAGAGACAAATCTGTAGAAGTCCGGAAGGTCAAACCACACGAAATAGTACCTTTAATGAAGCGAAAAATTCGTTTAATAGCCTGTAAATGCGACATGCGTGGCGAGTGCATAAATTGACACACTTGATTGACATCAAAGGCTATGTCAGGCCGAGTACTTGTAAGATATTGCAACGCGCCAACCATGCTTCGATAGGTCGTAATGTCGGAGATAGGATCACTATCATGGGCCGCAACCAATGGAGTAGATGATGGTTTACAATCTTCCATGTGAAACTTCCGAAGCAAATTAGAGACATTGCGAGACTGACTAAGGGTGAGAGTTGATGAGGAACGAGTGACTTTAACACCCAAAAAATAACTAAGATCGCCAAGACGACGACTTTCAAAAGTGTTGTAAATATGAGTGATAACGAAATTAACCTCGGACAATCGAGAGCTAGTGACAATAATATCATCCATGTAGATCAATATAGCAACTGTGGAAGTGGATGAATATCAAATAAAAAGATAATTATCTGACTGACTATTAAAGAAACCAGTGGATAATAGAAAATTGTGGAGACGTTGAGACCAAGCTCTTGGCATTGTTTTAAACCATAAATAGCCCTATGTAACTTACACACATGATGAGGATGAGTAGGATCCATAAAATCGGGAGGCTGAGCCATGTAAACCTCTTCACGAAGAATACCATTAAGAAAAACATTTGGAACATCCAATTGTTGTATCAGCAAACTTCGTGATTGAGTAAGAGAGAGAAGAGTACGGATAGTTGGGGGGTTTAACAACATGACTAAAAGTCTTCTCGTAATCGACCCCTTCTTGCTGAGTATATCCTTGAGCAACAAGCCATGCTTTATAACGTTCAAGGGAACGATCGACCTTACGTTTAACTTTATAAACTCATCTGCTACCAATACTATTTAGTGAATCAGTCTGAGGTACCAAAGTCCAGGTATTGTTCTTTCTCATGGCAAGAATCTCTTCGCCCATTGCCGATTGCCATTGAGGATGTTTCGATGCTTGCTTGTAGTTCTTTGGCTTAAAGAAAGGGGAACTTTCTGTAGTGGCAGCAAAGGCCTGTGGAAGAGGATGTTAGGATCTTGGTTCAGCCATGACTTCTTCAATAGAACGAAAATTTCTTGGAGGCATAGATGAAGAGCTAGGAGGTGTTTCGGGTAGTACTTCAGGGGTATCATGTAAATAAGTCGATCCAAGACGAAAAGGAATCGGGCTATGGTGAAAGACATGCATCCTAGATGTTGTAGGGAGTGGGGAATCCTGGATTGGCATGGTACTTTAGATGGTAGTCTGAACCGTAGAAGACTAGAGATGTGGACATGGAGTAGACAGACCAGATTGGTTCCCAGATGAGAAGTCTGGAGCGACATGAAGCTTGCAGTGCTGTTGATGCGGAAAAGTAGATAATGAGCAATTTGGATTGGGCTAGCTAGGTCAGGAGCAGATTGTAGACACGGCTGACTCGGACCATGTGTAATCAATCTTGATGAATTGTTTGGGTTGGAAGAGGAGACTGCATTCTTTAATGTTGAATCAAACAAAAAATGTTCCTCATCAAATAAAACATATCGAGAAATATATAATCGACCCGTCTTTGGATCCAAACATTTATAGCCTTTCCGTTGCGGATCATACCCCAAAAACACACATGGAACCGACTTAGGCATAAGTTTATGTTTGTTGTACGGAACAAAATTCGAAAAACATGTACAACCAAAAAAATTAAGAATTCATAGTCGGGAATTCTTGTATGTTTGGGAACCCCAATGCCATGGCTTAGAATTGAAATTGGAAGCACAATTTGAATTCCGTGGAGCTTAAATTGTTCATCCGATTCCAATTCCAAAGCTTTTGATATGGAGATACGTAATTCAATTGCCGTGTAATAAGCCGATTAATAATAAAAACGACAGTGGAAAAAGCCTCGAGCCAGTATTTTTGAACAAAAGATTGGGCTAATAAACAAAGCCCCATGATGACAATATGACGATGTTTACGTTCAATCACCATTTTGTTGGGGCGTGTATGGGCACGTAATTTGATGATGAATACCATGTTGAAGTAAGAAAGAAGCAAACTGATGGTTTATGAATTCACCCCCCTCATTAGATCGAATAGCTTTAACAGTATGAATGGCAACAATTTGACTAGAAAACTGATTTTCAACTTGAGTTTTGAAAGTAGAGAAGACAGAACATACGTCCGATTTTTGCATTAACTGAAATAACCACACATATTGAGAAAAATCATCAACAATATTGGATAAATAGTAATGAAATCCAAAATTTGACACGGCGGTAAAGAACCCCAAACATCTAAATGGAGCATCTCGAGAGGAGAGGAACAGTTAAAGGTCCTCATTAAAAAAGAATTATTACGCAATGATCATTGCGGTATCGAAACTTATTAACTAAAAATCAAAGACTCGTTTGGACGGATGACCAAGTCGTGCATGCCAAGATTTCGGGAAACACGTTCTCCAATTCGGGCAAGAGAATTAAGTTGAGACGATGGTTGGAAAGAAAGATAGTAGAGACCCCATAGCTATTGCCAAAAGAACAATCTCTTTCGTTTGTTTGTCCTTAACACAAAACCAACATCGTCAATTTCAAAATAATAGTTATTATCGGAAGAAAAAGCGACGAATGGAAAAGAGAGATTTATGTATATTGGGAACACACATAATATTATTAAAAACAAAGGAACGATTATTACAAAATAAACGAGATTGACCAACGAAGAGATTCGCATAGACGGCCGTTAGCAATTATAGCTTTGTTCATACTTGAATAAGGAGAGGAATGAGACATGATCTGGATGAAGGATCATGTGGTTGGTTGCGCGGAGTCTAAAACGAATGAGACATGAACCATGGGTGACAATGCGAAGGTTGGGAAGAGGTAGGATATGGAGGAGCAATGTGCGGTGTGGCTGAATTATAATGGACGGGAGTATAGTGGGCTGAGTATGCTAAGTTGGAGCGATTATTGCTTGAGGAGCAAGGTGACCTGGGTGGTGACAAAGTTGACAAACAGGATTAGGATCTTGGCTCATATATGGGTTGGGTGGTACATAAGGGGTCCGAGGAACTGGCTTGGAGGTGGGTAGTAAGGCTAAAATTGATTATTAAACTGATTTATATATGAATAATCGGGACGGGAAAAAATCCACAACCTCCATTGCGAGCCCTCTGCCGCGATGCCCCCATTGCGGCCACGTCTTTGTTGTAATCACTCGATTATAATTACCCTGCCTTGAAAATATGAATAATCAAAATAGGCTTGAGAAGGAGATGAAGGTTGTGGTATAGGAGAGGAAAAAGGCTGCGTGTGGGTTGTGGGGAACATGGGACACAGATTTTGGTTATTCAGGAGAAGAGGGTTTGGATCTTTGTAAAGGCGGTGGTAGGATTTAAAGATAAAGTAGAGAATTTTTGATTGAGATCCTCTTCTTAGAGAAGAAGGTCATGGAGATCGTCAAGGTATCGGCAGGTTTGGTGTTTTGGACAGTTATAAACTCCTTGTACGATGGTCCGAGACCACCAAGAATGCGACGATGAAGATCTTTAGGAACTGAATCTCCTGCCTTGGCTAACTGGTTAACGATGGTTTTCGCATGAAGGATATATTTATCAATTGACATGTGGGGTGTGAGTTTCAAATCATGAAGCTGATCACATAATTTTTTATATGAATCGAGAAATAATCCCAAAACACTTCTCTAATAATTCCCAAGCCTCAAAAGCATTCTTAAACTAGTTAACATGAGGTTGTATATCGGCTGCAACGGTGGCTTTAATCCATCCAACAACTCAACTAGTGGCTTGAGGGAAAAGATCGTGAATAGGGTTTTTAGTACCATTTGCAAGAATCTTGGGTGGAGGGTCTTTTGGGTTGTAGTATAGGTAAGTTTTTAAGATGGAACGAAACAAAGAGCTCCAATTTTGATAATTCTCATTGGTAAGATGATAGTGGGACATATAAGATTGAATGTTAAAAAATAAGGTTAAGGGGTTTGTAGATTGAACTATGTTTTCGTGAACGGTGGAAGAAGCAGTAGAAGAGGTGGGTGTTTTTATCTCCCATGGCTCTAGTGCTCTGATACCATAAAAGACCGAGGCAACTGACCAAAAAAGAAAAAACAGAGAAAAGAAACACAACAGGAAGATAAAACAGGGAAAGTAAGTAAAGCCGCCTGTGTCTTCTTACCCCAAGCGGTGTAAAGATGCATATATATACTAAGCAATTACAATCCAAGTCAACCAAGGAAAAGTATAACTAAACCAATACCAAAAATAATAGGACTTTAATCTGCTATTAACAAGGACTAGTCTCATGTGGACATTAACTGTTATACGCTAACATCTCTCTCTCTGCAACCCTTCCATCTCCCAACTGTAAGCCGATATCATTCTTTTGCTTTTCATCCCTCTCTCATTGCAATAGAAGGGCCAAGTCTCAATTTGGCAACAGTCTCCTTCCCATTTGTAATTCCTCAACATTTGGATTTGAAGTGTTCTTTTTTATTTTGTTGAACTTACACAAAAGGACTGGTTAGTTGTGATGATTTGTTTACTGCCCATAACCCGTTTGATATAATGCCTAAAAGAGGAGAGTTAATGTCCTGTTGTGATGCCTAAAAGAAGAGAGTCAATGTCCTGTTATTTGACTTCTTGAAAGATGTTAGTTTAGACATCATAACCCGTTTGACACTGCAATTGTATATTGTAACCCCAAGCCAATTATCTTGAATACTACATTGATTTTCATAGGTATCTGTTCAATATGAGGTGGCTGGTGTGGGTTTGCTGGATTAGGCCACTATGGAGAGGAAAGATAGGGAGGCGCAGCTCGACAATGTTTCAAGACTTGAAAAAAGGTACCGCTTATGAGAATTTTGCAGATTAGTGTAGTTAGAAAAATTTGCAAAAATGGAAGCATATATCTCTAAGGGAATGAATTGGAACATGCAAGATTAACACATTAGAAAGAAAATATTATAAAGGTGTGAGACTTTTATATCTCAAAGGCATACTGAAACCATGGTAAATAAATTCTCTCTAGGAGATATAAAATTGTAAATCCATAAACACCAAATGAAAAGTATAATAGTAATTTCATAGTTTTTATGCCAATAATTTCAATACCCATATTAGCTTATTTAATCTGCATCAAGTGCATCATGCCACAACATTAGAGGTCCCTATAAGAAGCTAGGAACAACTATTGAGAATAAAATTTCTCTATTTTTTTGTTTGTATTTTAAATTGTACGGCCATAAATATCAATCTAGATTATTCTTAATTACATAAAGAACACCATCATTTCATGTGTACTTTTTCTGCTATACCTAAGTCTTTTTCGTTTCATCAGTACACAAGAGCTAGACAGGAAGACAAAAACATTTTTTTTAAGCTGTGCATCGAGCATACATTTGATATTGTATATGTACAGAGTTACCATTTATTAAACTCTGAAGACCATGCCAATTTCCGAAAAAGGAATGACAGGAATCCTGTTGATTATAGGCCCGACATTTCTCACCAGATTAACAAATTCACTGGAGTTACAATCCAATTTCAAGCTTTAGTTCAATTCTTTAAATTCTTGGGCAGAAAACCTTGAATAAAGAACTCAATTTTCACGAGTTTAATGATCTCCATCCATCCCCTACGACTTTTACATGTTAGTACCTCCAACCCCATCACAATCTCGCCAATCTTTTTTTTTTCTCACCCATGAATTTAATAATTATATTTTTGGAATTTTCTGTTTGTTTTGTTTTATTTTCTTTTGCGGCTTGAATTTTTCTTTGTCCCAATTCATTTTGGAATATTCTGTTTGTTTTGTTTTGTGTTCTTTTGGGGTTTGGATTTTTCTTTGTCCCAATTCATGAAAATATAGTCTTGTGATGTGCAATTCAAGCCAAATAGAAGGGCCAAGTCTCAATTTGACAACATCGTAATTCATCCATTTAATCAAGAATGACATAGCCGGTCGGGTTTGTCTCATTTCCTTCCCCCAAATGTAAGTCTTCCCAAACTTAATTTTTATTAAAATTAGGATTTGGATTTGAAGTGTTTTTTTATTTATTTATGTATGCTTTTGTATTTTGATTAAACTTAGGATTGATTTGAAGTGTTTTTGTATTTAATTTATGTATTATTTTGTTTTTGATTGTGTTGATTAAAACAAGCAATTCTAAAACTATATTGATTTTGAAATAGTCGCTCATATTGTGGATAATAAACTTCTTCAATAAAGGGAGGGGAGGGAGAGGGGGGTGGTGGTAATTGACAATGCTAAACAACACAACCCTCAACAAAAGATCTTTAAATCACTTGCAAAATGAAAACAAAAAGAATACAATAGCCGGGAAGAACATTTTTCTGCAGAGCACACGAGATAGATGAATATTGTGAGAAATTCATATGAATACTACATCATAAAATACATATTGAATATATGTGCGTGAAGCACTGAAAATATCTTACATTTGCCACCGCTTCTTCTTTTTAGATTTTGTTAGTCTTTTGCGAGGTTAATGTGTCCAAGAGTCGGAATTGGACTTGCTTTTTCCAAATTTAAGAGATATGATCTTTGAGATCATGAGGTTGGTTTTGCTGATTTTTAAGTTATTTTTGTCTAATAATTAGCCATTCGGTTGTTATATTTGTTTGATTTTCAATGTATGTGTAGATCTAAGTTAAAATGTCGTCTTTCCTTTTATTAGACAAGATCAAGCTAATTTCTTGACCTAAATTCTTGTACATCATTGCCAATGTTTGGCACGTGAGAGAATTGGAGGATTAGAGAAAAAAGATAGGAAAAATTAAATAAGTAGAATGATGACTGGATGGAGGAAATTCAAGAAACATACATGATGTAACAAGTTGATTGCAGACCTAAATTGTTAGAGATCATTCATATTGTTTGTTATGTGAGAAATTTTGAGGCTTAGGGGAAAAGAAAGGAAAATCATTGAAGGAGATGAAGATTAACTTGCAAAGCTTGATTTTTGTTGTCTTGGGTAGAGGATATTTAGGAAAAGTAAATATAAATGAATGTTCCAAGTATATTACTATTTGAAATTTGTGAAATTTTATGTTTTTATTTTGTAAATGTGTGCTTTTTATAATTGAAAAGGCAGAGTACAAAGAAATTTGAGATATATGATTCGTCCTGATTTTGGTGGATAGAATAGTAGTCTATTTGCCTGTAATGAAGAGTGTTGGATCGTATGATCCGGTAATCTTTTTGTTTTGCCTTTCTTAGTCTTTTTATTTGGTATTTTGTTTTATTTATTTTTAGCTAATTTTTGGATTCTTGGATAGAAAGAAAAAGAGAGTTTGTTTTGGTAAGAGTTTTGATTGATTTAGAACATGCATGTTCTCCTAAGGAATGAGGAAAATCTGATTTACCATAGATAAGATTGATTGATTAGCTAAATTGTAGGGATTGATATTTATTTAGGTATTATTTGTTTCTTAATCCTAGTAACTCTCTTGTTGTATATTTGTGTATATCTTGTTGTCTTATTTGATAGGTCTCTTGGAAGATTATATAAAGGGGTGGCCAGCCTCTTCATTTTCGATGCCAAGAATTGCAGAATATCACAAGGGAGATTGTAGAGAGAATTTCAACAAAGATTAAACACTTAGTTCGTGTTGTGCGATCCAGAATGCCGTCGGCAATCTGACTCATATCTACCTACGATCCTTTGCTTGGAGAATTTCTGTTCACCCATCTGTCTACCTACGATCTTTTGCTTGGAGAATTTCTGTTTACCCATCTGTTTTCTTTGGTTATACAGATCGAGTTAGATACTTTAGTTGTTGGGTGAGTTCAATTATATTAGATCGATCTACTTCATAGAGAGTTTTTCATTTGATTTTCACTTGTATTTGGGTTAAATAGTTTGTATTGATCAACAAAGATTTTTCTATTAAACGTTTCGCCATATTGGCACATCTACAAGTATATTACTTGTAGATAAATGTTTACATCTTGTGTTCTTTTTCTGTTTTATTATTCCGTTGCGAAATGTTATCTGGAATGTGATTCATATCTGTAATCATATTTTAGATCACATGTGTTAGGTCCGAGGGTTGCTCAGTGTATAGGCTAGAGGGGGGGGTGAATAGCCTATACTTGGTGTAATAAAAATTTCATCCAAATTTTACATTTAGATTGAAGAGTAGATGAAATGATTACTACACATAGATCATCTTCCTCATACTGAATGATAAGTGAAGATAGAGTGATCGGACATCTTAGATCGAGATGTAGATCATGGACATCTAGGATCGAGATATGAAATATGCGGTTGGAAGATGTATGTTGAACTTAGCTGATGGAAATGAGTTTGAGCAGCGGAAGAATAAACAGCATAAGTTTAACAATTAAGATTAAAGTAACTGTAAAGATTTGATTTGAAAGAGAGCTTGACAGTTGACTATAATCTGTATTAGATGCATCATTTACTTTCCTTAAACAGATTGCACATGATAAAGCAAATTATATACGAAAGAGAAATCAAGGCTGAATGTAACAATTATATATTATATTAAAATTCAGCAGAGGTTTGCTCAAAGGCAAACATGCTTAGTACATCAACCTAGACTCTCTAACCTAGCAATCTCCTTAGGAAAAAGAAGGAGAAATGAAGAAAGCGAAATCAAATATATCGAAAATACATTAGAAGATGTACTTAATATTTATTAAGACATCTTCTTGTAATTTCAACTCGATATATTTGTTGTGAGAAGAGAATATTAGGAGTTGTTCAAATAGCATATATTTGAACAACTGAGTGCAAAGCACTCGACCCACAATGATGACACCTTATTGCACAATCGGCACAGCTTATAATGTAGTATAAGTCTGCCGATATGAATGCAATCTGGACATATAAGTTCTGACTCTTCATCGGACATCTTCAAGCTTGATCTGGCTTCAACGGTCTGTAAGATACTTGGTCTCTTTACTGGATGATGGAGTTGAGGCCACTGAAGAGACTGAGTTCTTCGAAGGAAGAAGAACTCAAATCAACAACAAGGTTGTTGATCAGCGAAGCTTCTCGGCTTTTGGATTTTCTTCTCTCTCTCTCACAAAGTGTTTGTTCTTACACTTGTGATTTCTCACTCTGAAGGAGTGGTTCTGGATTGAAGAAATGAAGATCAATACCACAACCTTTCTCAAGCATAAGCATACACAGTGTGTGTTCTAGTGCTTGTGCTCTCTCCCTTGTGCACTTGTGCTCTTTTGAAATGAGAATAAGAGTCTTCTTATATAGCTGGAGAAGAAGAGGTGACCGTTGGTGTATTGAATAGGTTTATGCCCGTTGGTGATCTGAATCTCGTGATGTAGACAGAGTACATCTTTGGATTTGTTGGGCAAAGACCTTCAGTTAGGTTTGAGTCTTGAAGATGATCGTGACACGTGGACATAGATGGACGTGTCGAGCTTTGGATGCGGTGATTGATGTGGACGTTTCATTGCTTTGACCGTAGTGCGGCGTGCTTGGCCTTTCGAAATGACGCTTTGAAGACCGCGAGCCTTTGTTCGAAGAGGAAATGTCTATTGGATAAAAGTGAAGGTGCAGACATCGATGCGTATCTTGGATTTGTCAGACAGATCTTGTAACGGATCTATTTTGTCTTGAAGTGCATTGAGTAACGACCGATGTATCTCGTGATCTTACAGTTTCTCGGCAGTTGTTTTGATGAGGGATTTGGCTGATTCTGAGATCTGCCGTTATAGAACTGCTGATGTAGAAACCGCTGATGGTCACGATGTTCCTCTTGAATAAATAGCTTCTCTGCTTGTTCTGATGAAGTGCTTTGGCGGATACTAGAGTCTGCCGATATAGAACCGATGTAGAGATGGCTATTTAGGCGTCATAAAGGAAATGTCTGCTAGTGAGACATCGCGATAGTCACGTCAGCTGGCAATTTGAAGAGCTTGATTCATATGAAGGTTTGTCATCATTTTGGTAGGACAAAGACTCGGATATGTACAAAGACTTCCTAGTCTAATGACCTATGCATTGTTTCAACAAGCTGCCACACTAACCGGTACGCAGCCCTTTTAGCCACTTGTGAAACATGCGTTGTAATGGGAACAAGCAAATCACTGTGTTGGAATATGCATACATATATCAGCTGATTTACAGGCATATTCCTAACAACATGTTATACGACATTTACTTTCTGCGAAAACATTTTGGATATTGACCCTTGCAAATCTTTCAAAGAGAGTGTTATGCACAGCGGAAGACTAGCAAACAAATTAACAGAGTATAATAAGATCAATCACAAAGAAGAGAGATAGATTGGGGTCAACGGACTGTCGAAATTTTATTAGAGACACACACCTTCAAACCGTTCTAGGTATACAACTATTTATATGGATACAATAGAAAACCCTAAAAACCCATCGCTATGCGGACGCACAATGCGGCCGCATACGATTTGCAAGACTTCCATGCGGACGCACTATGCGGCCGCATGGTTTCCAGAACCGAGTGCGGACGCCTTACGTGAATGCTTAGTTTCTAGTGTTCCATACAGACGCACTATGCAACCGCATGCTTACCAAAATCCCGAATAGTCCTTACTGTGGGGGGCGTAGCCCCCCGCACCCCCCTTTGAGGTCTAATCAAGTCCTACTTCCGAGGGAACTGGCCTCTTACCTGGTTAATCGAGCCATCCTATTCTCAACAAAGAGTATGATCTTGTTTTAAATAAGGCTAAGTAATGATAATGATTTCATGATGGGTTAACTGTTTGGATGTTAAGCAGTTCTCAAACAGTTAAGCTAAGTAAACCAATAACGAAAGATTTTAAGAGATCGAAAAATCGACACAGAAAATTTTATGGTGGTTTCTACATCTATACCTCACAACTCTTTGCTTTTATGATGCAATAATCTACTATATTTTAACAAATATATAAATTTTTGAAGGAAAATCTCTATTTTCTTGTTCTAGTTGGCTTTCCAACTAGGATGAATTACAAATGCATAGGGTTGAGTGATTGTGCTTTTTTGAATTGACTCTTGATCACGCCATAAGGATATTGGTGACCATGTCGGATCTACGTCGATAGCTAATCTTTAGTCAGGATGCCTCGGCTCTCAAAAGGCGACTTACATTGGGACTTTGCTGTCGAGGGTGAGCTGGGCCTTCAACTGTTTCACAATGAATATACCGTCAGGGGTTGTCGAGGGTTTTACCCGACTTATACATGCCCTCAAGTGTGTGAGTCAGTACCAGAGTAAATGTGGATGTAGTTTATGTTTAATGCTCACTAACCTCTAACCGGTAATGAAGGAATGTGTATTGAAGGCAGGTGAGTAAATGTAATTTTACAACACTTGTATGTGTTCTTGAGAGTAAAATGTGGTTTAGCTATAAATGAAGGTAATACCTTGATATTCATACTCCTCTATACCTTGGCGTGTAGAGGAGTATGAAATTAGCCACCTAGATACTTGGGAGTTAATTCTCATCAATGAGCCCATGTCTCCTGTAAGTCTAAGGAGATAGAATAGAAGCTTCTAACTTGGAAAGAGGAGAAGCTCATAAATGTAGACGTAACTTGCCCTGGAAGGAATGTCTTTATCCAATGAGAATGTCTTGCTTCCCCCAGACTTAATGTTGGCATTTAAGTGGACTTTCAATGCTTGATGTTGACGTCCGTCGAGGATAAGGACGCCGGCTGCCGAGGTGATTTCTGTTTTTTGCGAGGAAGTCAATGAGCTCAGTCAAGGTATGCCTGCTGCCGAAGACCTCGACTGATAACCTCGGTGGGGAACTCTCCCAGAATCCTTGGCTACGAGCTTTGGATGAGGACCTCGGCCACTCCAAGGTCCGGGCTGCCGCTGCCAATGTGGAATTTGGGGCCCACCTAGGGCCATTGTGGATGACACGTGGATGAGGTATTTGGGAGGATTCCATCAACTCTCATGGAAGCTCTGATGAAGTTCTCTTTTTGTCCTTGCTATGAATAAGATAACTATTTTGAAACTGTTTTATCTTTCATCTAATTATTTTAAACTGACAAAAAAATATAAAAAATAAAAACCACGAATAGACCGCATGCTTATATGCAAACAGTACTGATTAATTTCGTCTTGTTTCTTGCAATTGAGATGAGAGTCTACAAATACCCGCTGTCTCCCATCTAACTCGTCCTACGCCTAAGTTTTAACTGCAATATTTTATAGTAAAATATATAAAATCTTTGATATAAGTAAAATAAAATATCGATGGTGTTAAATAATAAATATTTGGAGTGCTAATGGAAATTTCCCTTTTCTCGTATACCAATTTTTAAATTTTAAATATTTATTAATTTAATTGATTAGGTTATTCGTTCAGGACAGTTTGTGCTTAATTTAACGTAATTCATCTTCGGCCTCACGTTCCTGCATTTATAATTGAATCTAATCGGAAAAAAATGATGAACAAACTCAGACTAAAACTTGAACTAACCTTTGCATGCATTTATAATTGAATCTAATAGGATAAAAATGATGAACAAACTCAGACTATAACTTGTACTATCCTTTGTAATTTTTCTTGTGTCAACTATCTCTGGGTCCTTTTACACACACACACACACACAACTACTCGAGTAGAGTTTTAGAAGAAGTGAAGAGAGTCAAAGCAGGCTAAGCAGCCATGTCTAAAAAGACCTGGGTTGACATTTTAGGGTTTCAATCAAGGGACCCACTCAGCCTGGCTAGTGGAGTTGGGCTAGGACAAACTAGCTAAAAAGCATGTAAAATTAATCCACACCAAGTAAAAATCAATTTATTAATCCCTCTTCTGATTAGTGCTTAACAATAACAAGTCAACATGTCCTCCTCTTCATTCTCTCTTTCATCTTTTTGTAAGGTTGCTCGTTATACTTAAACATCCAAACAACACTTTACGCAAACACTCCGTACGAGGGTGGCCTGATTGGAAAAGGACTTCGACATTTTAAACAAGAAGTTTTGAGTTTGAGCCAGTCTTATGTATACTGAATACTTATCTCGGAAATATTGTGTATGCTAAAGATTTATCTTAGAAATTAGTTTTGAGTCTATAAACCGAATATACCTTGAAAACCAAAAAAAAAAAAAAAAAAAAAAAAAAGAAAAAAAGAAAAAAAAGGACACACGCACATACTTTATTTATTGTTAATACAAACCGTTTAGTCATTCTTTCACTGAGAATATAAATATATTTATTCATTGAAAGGCCGACTCTTATTGCACGATCGAGCCTTTGTCTCATCCAATCTCATTTCAATAAACTATTTACACTCGTGCGTGCCATCTGACACGTGTCGAGAGAAGGTTGCCATTGGAGGGAGCTTTCAAAAAAAGGAAAGCTTAGAAATTGAAAAGCATGTCCTTTAGACACGACAATGGCTGCCACTACGCTAATGGAAAGTTTCTCATCTTATTTTGTTTTATTTATTTATTTATTTTTATATTTGTCTAATAATTCACCTACCTTATAAATGTTTTGAAAATGATTTGTTTGCAAAACTAAACGGGATGATTTGAACTATAATCCTTGCAAAATCATAAGTAATAAGTGTTTTCTTTCAATTTTTAGAATATTTTTTAATGAAGATTATCTATAATACTCTCATTAATTGTCAGATGATAAAAGAAGAGACTCGCTGATTTGATACCAATACTTTGAAGGCATTAAAAACAATTACACAACGGGATGATTTGAACTATAATCCTTGCAAAATATGAGCTCTGATACCATGTTAAGTAACCAACTCATCTAAGAGTTTAAAGCTGCTAAAGAGAGGTCTAACAATGAAAGAAATATATATATATATATATATATATAATTTCTCTATATGAAAGAAAATGTTTGAAGTTTATCGCTATGATACTGTACATCAAGAATAGAAAAGGAAAAAGAAGAAACAGAAAAGATATATAGTATAATATAATTGTAAATGTAAGACCTTTTTTTTTTTTTTTAAATTTATTTTTTGAATTGAGCATGCCAAAAGTAGCATGTCAGACAAGTCAAAATGTCTCGCAAGTTGACGTACAAGTTGTGCATCTTATGAGGCGGCATGTATATTACGAGGAAAAAACTAAATTGGCTACTTACACAGCACATACTCCACTTGCGTTGCGTGCCAATGTCATTGTACAAGTATTATACCATACTTACATTGTCGTGCCAATGTATTAGAGTTTGAAACGAGACATCTTATTAAGTGTTTAGAGCCTCTACTAACGGCTTGAAATCTTTTATCTTAATCAACTTTATGCATCAATCTTAGACTACACGAAAGCCGAGTAAATAACAAGAACACATGTAGGTCTAATATTCAATGAGACAGGAAGTGTTACCGGGGATGTGATAAAGAATTTGAATCCCAGACTAACTCCTGTTAATTATAAACAAACTTACATTGGGGATAATTAAAGGTGCAGCCCATATAAATTTAACTAAAATTTGTTAGTGTGAAAGACTTAATCCCCGTTGAGAAAGCTAGTATTTTTTTGGGAAAAATTATCAAAATGACCAACGTACTATCATTTAGTAACCAATTTCACCCCGTACTCCCAATATCCTAAAATTGACCAGTGCACTCACTAATTAAGTTCAATTTGGTCCCTCCCGTTAACTTTCCATCCAATTTTCTAACGGAGCTGTTAACGTGGTTAACGGAGCTAATTTATTAGGGGTATTTTTGTCCTTTCCTTTAAAATCTCACCGCCCTAGTGTATGGGTGTGGGTGGGGTGGTGAGTTTGGAAAGAAATAACAAAAATACCCCTTATAAATTAGCTTCATTAACCACGTTAGCAGTCCCCTTAGAAATTTGGATGAAATGTTAACGAGAGGGACCACATTGGACTCAATTAGTGAGTATACTGGTCAATTTTAAGATATTAGGAGTACGAGATGAAATCGATTACTAAATGATAGTACGTTGGTCATTTTAATAATTTTTCCGTATTTTTTTGAGACGGAAAGAGTAATATTTTTCACTCCACACGATCGTAAGGTTGTCATCAATCGGCAACAACTTTGGCCAACATTCGTAATTAGTAGTTAATCCGGATATTAGTGGCTAGAATTATTCCCATATATTTGGTCGATTGGAACGAAGACCTAACAGATAACGGTTTTAAATACTTAGAAAAGTTGATCACTTTTGTATTAGATGATTATTTAAAAAATTAATTAATTAATTTTGATTAAAGAAATGTTTAGTGTTTGATTTTAGCCGCTTAACCAATCAGCGATGCCTTCCTCTTCACTTCATCCACCCTCTACCTAATTATAGGCTAACATGTATGTATGTATGTTCATCAAAGAATTGTGAAGTCGAAAAAGGTATAAATAAAAAAAAAATGGAACTTAAAAGGAACTTGCAAAAGTGGGGGAGTTTCTAATTGTAAAGAACCCAAAATAAAGTTGCTTTTCTAAAGAGTCCATTTTGGATTTGTCAGTGGAAATAAGGGGGGAAAGAAAACCTAGACATAGGGTGATGATGCATTGTAGAATGCCAACTTTTTATCAAAAATAAAAAAAACTTTTGAGTACTTAATTTTTCATGATTAATGGTGAAAATGGGTTTATTTTCAAATTTTTTCGGCGAGTAAAACATAGGATTACATGTGTTTTAGCTTGTACGTTTAAGAAAAATTATTAATCGATTGCATACTAATTAAGAGGTAAATTAGATGTAATAGCCAACAAATTAATGATATTGGATGGTAGGATCAATTTCGTGACAAAATTAAGAAATTGACACAATAATATCGAGCTCATGTTGT
Source organism: Platycodon grandiflorus (assembly GCA_016624345.1). Lineage (NCBI taxonomy): Eukaryota > Viridiplantae > Streptophyta > Magnoliopsida > Asterales > Campanulaceae > Platycodon > Platycodon grandiflorus. The sequence continues at coordinate 77,414,717 of CM028362.1, read as the reverse complement.
AGAAATGGAGCTATAGTACAGAGATGATCGGTGTAATTAGCCCTTAGGAAATCGATCTTACGTGAGTAACTCTTATAGTTATACTTTTAGGAGAGGGTAAATTCGACAAATTAAAAAAGCGTAACAAGACTTCATTTTGAGTCCTCCCGCTCCCACTTTATAATAGTACTAGCAAATAAGCACACACACGCTACGTGTGCATCCTTTTATTCTTTAACATTGTGTTATTTCATAATTTGTTATATTTTTCAAAAGTAGTCACAAAATAAAAAATTTAAGTTAGTTAATGGTTACTATATATAGTGGAGATAGTGGGTAAGACGGATTCATTTTGAGCCCTTCCGCTTTATAATAATAAACATAAACATATGTGTCTTGAGTACGTAATAGCACAACTAATAGAAGGTAAGGCTATTCCATACACATTTCAGAGAAGTCAGGGGGTTAAAGAGTGTGATTTTACCTTGATGATTTAAGGGCTTTTTTTAATTTTTTATTTATTTTTTGTGAACTTTAGACATTTGAACTATCTCTCTCATTGGTTCCGTCGGTTTTTTTTCTCCACCACCCTTTTACTTTTTTTTTTTTTTGTAATCATTGCAAAGTTTAAAAAAAAACTTCAAAACCAAAAAATAATAATAATAATAAAATCCTAGACTCAAAGGCATTGAACAATTCAATTATTTGTTTTTTTTTTTAAATTTTTTTTATCAAAGGAAAAAAAATGTAATTAGCCCATTGTCAAAGGTTGTAGTAATTAAAGAGGATTTCTTTTTTGAGAAAATGAAATGACCCAATACAACTCACACAAACTAAAAAATTCCCAAAAACCCTGCACGTGATTTGCACGTGCGCAGTTCCATTTACTATCTAACGTCTATTACTGGGAGAGACTGTACATGGAACGAATTAGGCAGGAAATTTGATCGTGGGTGCAAAATGAAATTTGCTGAATACATAGGGGTTTTTTCATAGTTCAGCCAAATTAAAATTACTTCAACAACCGAAAACAAGAAGAAAAAAAAAAAAAAACACCAAACAAAAGCAGACCAGAATAAAGAACATGACAGCTAGTAAGACCCTTATTGGCTTTCCAATATCTTGATTTTCCTCTAATGCTTTCTATCAACATGGTAAGAAAGTTCCAGTGTGTTCATGAAGCGGCGGGAGCAGCTAGGAAAGATTTTCCTAGCTTCAAAATGCTTCTTTTGGTTGTTCATAATAGTGGAAGAGTTAACGATTGTTGTCGGGCACAGGTTGCAAAACTCGTTGAAATCCTTTTCGGCTTTAGCTTCCTAGCCTCCTCATCACTCTCAAACCCTTCTTAACATGTAGTGTCAGCCTCATCCTCCTCTTGGCCAGCAAACGGCAGTGTCGTCGTCGTTATCTTCATTAGCATCTTCTTCACCGTCTTCTTCATCTATTGGTTCCTCTTCTTCTTGCTTTGGCTCCTGCCAATCTTAATTGCCACCCATGGATATATAGTTGCCTTCAACAAGTTTCCCTAGCTGGCAGGAATGTTTGAATGCCTTTTATCAACATGGCAAGAAAGTTCTAATGCCTTCTATCAACATAGCAAGTTATCATTCCAATCTCTTAATGCCTTCTATCAACATGACAGGAAAGTTTCAGAATGTTCATGAAGCAGTACAAGCACCTAGCTAGGAAAATTGTCCATCGTCTCTTCATGAGTGTTTTACACCCCCTCGATGAATTTGCCAAATAGGGAGTACTAGTTAGCGTGACCATTGAGGCCTAGGCCTCTTAATATATATACTTGTAAGGTTATCGTATACCATTATACAAGACAATTACAACACTATATGTACAAATTACAGAACAAAATATAGTAATAGTTTCTGTTTTGGTCAAATTTCAACAAGGGAGATTAGTGACAAGAAAGATGACAAAGATAATTTAAACCTGGGTACAATGATTATGAAATGCTATAGAAATGAACTCAAAGGATTTTGTTAACTAGGGAAAGCCCTTGAACAACTTGTTCGCCGGCACAAAACCCCGGGAGGTTTTAGGGAACCTGCCTTGACCAAATGATTTATTAACCAGGTTGAATACAAGACTAAGAGCGTATATTAGGGAGCTAAAACTAGTGAGAATGTGCGTGTAAAATACATGTGTTCCTCCCTTTTTATACCTCGAATACAAAGAAACAAATAAGCCTAGAATATAGGAAATTGGTTGAAGTTGTTGAGGTAATCTCGCCACAATGTTGGTTTGAAGAGATAAGGATCCCTTGCTGGCTTTGTTTGATGAAGGAACGTTTGTTGACTCAGTCTCCTTTATCTGTTGACACACTTCCTAAGAAATAGGTTGTAACGTAACAGTAATTCAACCTGCAAAAAATGTCAAGGTGCAGTAGGAGAACTCAAGTTGTAAGTATCAAGATGATATATGTAAGTTGTGAACAAGTTGATTAAAAATGTAGGCCCAACAATTGCCCCCAAACTTTTCAAATTTTTCAAAAGAATATAAAGAGACAAAAAAATTTAAAAAGTTTGCCAAAAAAGTAACTGACAACGTACGGCGGTTATCAATGCTAAAGGTACTGATGGGACGGTTTTTGAGACTTCCCAAGGCAAAAAGGTTACTCTTGCGTTTTCAACTGCTCACAACTTCTCTCTTTGAACAAACCAGAACATTCTCCAACTCTACCTCTCACGGGGTTGTTAACAAAAAGGTTTTCTTCGAAAGGATATCAAAGAAGATCGTGTGGAGAAGGAAAACGAGTAGCAATTTCGGTGAGTTCCTCGTACTCTTCTCAATTTCTTGTTGCTATTTTTCTCAAGTTGCAAAAATGGGGAAAAGAGGCTATGTATAATCGAAAGTGACGATGGTCTACCGGAGGGTTTCTCAACCCAAAATCTGTAAAGGAGCCGAGAAAGAAAAATGTTAGATTTCGAAGCGGATCCGGAAGTTGTCAAGAAAAACCACGCCGCCTCCCCGAAACCGTCTCTTCCCATCCTCCTTAACCTCCAGTGTTATTCTCACGAGTGGGTGTGTTTTCCGAATACCCCTTCACCATTGGCCTTAAATTCCCTTTCCCCGTCACGATTACTAGGTTTTTGCTTCTGAAGTTGAACTACGCCCAACTTATGCCTCGGGGTTGGAGGTGTCTTCAAACCCTAGTTAGGTTAAGGGATGAAATAGGTTTGAATGTAGACCTAGAGGAGTTCGCTTATACCACCGAGATCGGGGATTTGGTGCAGGAAGATATTGTTTTAGAGTCAAGCGGTGGTGACCCCATTTTGATTTCTAACAACGACCGACGGGGTGGAGGAACAGATTTTTCTTTGTTAGGAAAGACGCCTAAGCCAAGAGGTGGCGTAGTCTCAGTGGAGGTCTCAAGGTAGAGGAAATTTCTCCGATTCTGCTCATTATCAAAATCTTTGTACATCTTAGCTCTTAACCATCTTGAATTTCCTTTGTAGAAGTCGCCAAGCTTTGCGTTTTGTTCCGAGCGGGAGGATACGGAGGCAAACGTAAAGAAGATCTTTGAGTTAGACCCTCTCGTCAGGTCCTTCAAGGCATTTCCAGTCTTGTTCTCTCCAGAAAGGGTTGAAGAAGAATCTCCAACAAATCCAAGCAAGATGTCCACGGGTTTGGTTTATTATCTCAAAGTTTTGCCTATCTGCAAGTCGTTCTATTTTTCCAAATTTTCCTAACTCCACATCCTATATTGCAGCCACCACTCGTTCCAAAGCTCTGGTTAGTACTGCTGATTTGCTCGCTGGAGCTAAGGCAAGAAGGTCTCTGAGGAAAGATAGCAAGCTGCCTCCAACTCCAGTGTCTATGGCCTCTAGCTCTGAGGCAAACATCTCAAAGAAACAAGATGAGTCAAAAAGAAAACTGGTGGAAGGCTGCCACCCAGACGCAAGCGAAGTTTTGGATGTTGATACGACAGAGAGAAATTTGTCATTGTTATGAAGGACTTTGCGACAAGGTAAAATGGAAAACTTTGATCTTGGTCCCAAGAATTTACAAAGTACTAATACTTCCTTTACACGATCTCGATATAGTGAGTCCAATCTGGACCAAGTCCGTTTTGAAAATCAAAGCAACGAGATGTAGTGTTGAGGCGAAGAGTCAAGAAAAGAAGCAAAATCTGGGAAGTAGACAAGTTGAAGAAAGAAGCCAAAGTACGTCTTCTGAAGTGGTGAAGTTAAGAAAAGAATTGGCGGATGTGCCGAAAGGATGAAAGAGAATGAGGCCCATGTCAAGGAACTTGAAGGCAAGGAAGACTTCAAGTTCAATGCCACCAAAGCACCGCTAGAGGCTAGAATCCAACTAATGGAAGAGTTCAAGAATGGACAAGCCGAATTGGGACTTGGAAGAGAAAAAAGAACTTTGGAGGATTTTATTGGCGAATCGGTAGACGCAGAGAGGTGAATTCACCACCCTGGAAGAATTGGTTGATGACGCCAATAAAGTGTTGAGTAGCATAGTAGGAACCCAAGTTGAAGGTGGTAATCAAGAAAAGAGGCGAGGTAACTCCGGAGCCAAGATGTTGGGAAAATTTGAATGTTTTAGGAGGTTTGGAGAGTAACACAAACAATTTTTATGCTTTTATTCGTTGGTCATGTAATCTGCTCATAAGAGCGTAAACAATCTATTTAGGGGTACTAGGTTGGTCTAGTACTCTATGCTTTTCATAGGTTGATAGGATTTGTTGGCTTAACCAACTCATCCACTAATCTTGGGAACATCTGAACTTTTATGAAGTAATCTAGGTTTCTTTTAGAAACATTTGCTTGTGTTAGCGAGATAAGAATGTTTTACTGATTTAAGCAATAGGTAACATGTTAATGTTACAACCAATAGTCACATCTTGTATAGATGTGAAATCGTGCGCACGCGAAGGTGTAGAAACCTTAACTCTTTAGAAAAGATGTAAATCTTTTAACCAAAATGTACCTTTGATTAGAGGTAAGTCGTTTGAAGAGATAGAACAAGTATCGGCCGTCCGGCGTGTCAACATGTTCCATCCCTCTCCAGCTAAAGTCACAACATGTTGGAGCCGCACCGGCGTGTTCACATGTTGGACTTCTTCGTCCCAGTCTGAACATGTTGGAGCCGATCGGCGTGTTAACATGTTCAACCTGCTCCAGTTTAGGTCTCAACATGTTGGAGCCGCATCGGCGTATTAACATGTTGAGCCTACTTTGCTAGTATACCTTGCAAAACAAATTCATGTTAGGGTTGGGTGTTAGCATAGCCAACACCCCTCCGATGCTTAAGTTAGTAAGGGTTTTTTAATAAAATTGAGGATTGAAACGCATGAATGAACTTGAAATAAATTAACTCATACCTGAGAAGTCTAGTTGTTAACTACTTGACTTACATAAAATAGAGCTTTAAATGAATGGCATTCCAACTCCTAGGGACCCTGTCTCCACTTGGGGTTGACAACCGATGCACCTTTGCCGCCTTCAAAGATCAATGAGATATGGTCCCTCCCACTGGGAGCCAATTTACTCGCATTCGGTTCTCGGTATTTTGAAATACTTTTCAAAACTAAATCACCAACCTGGAACCTTCTTATTCGACATTTTTGTTGTAGGATCTAGCAATCCGTTGTTGATAGGTCGCCATCCTTATCTTGGCTAAATCCCCGATCTCATCAATTGTATCTAGATCTTGGGTTAACAAGATGTTATTTTCATCTTGAGTTAACAAACCATACCTTTGTTGGGATTGTTACCTCGACCGGAATTATGCCTTCGCTCCAAACACCAAAGAATATGGAGTTCTACCTGTGGCTCCTTTTGTAGTTGTTCTGTCTGCCCAAAGTACAAGTGGTAATTCTTCAGCCCACTTTCCTTTCTTTTGATCTAGGCGTTTCTTCAAGTTGTTGACAATCAACTTGTTGCTTGACTCAGCTTGACCATTAGCTTGAGGATGGACTGGTGTGGATGTGATCGCTTGATGCCCCAACGAGCACAAAAATCTCCGGTTTTTTACTTATGAATTGGGATCCATTATCACATATGATCTCGATGGTACACCGAACCCGCTAATAATATTCTTCTTTAAAAATGAAATTACCTCTTTGTCTCTTACTTGCACATAGGCCTCGCTCGATCCATTTTGAGAAATAGTCGGTCATTGCTAACATGAACACTTTGCCTCCAGGAGCCTTAGGCAACTTGCCCACAATATCCATGCCCCATTTCATGAAGGGCCAAGATGAAACAATAGAATGTAGAGGTTCAGCAGGTTGATGCAAGATGTTACCGTGCCTTTGGCAGGCGTCACATTTTATGCGTAGCTCATGGCATCTGACGCATTGTTGGCCGTAATAACCAGATCCGAGGGCCTTTGATGCCAGTGCCTTTCCACAGGAATGATTTCCACACGTTCCCTCATGGATCTCCTTCAAAGACGAGTTCAACTTGTTCATTGTCAATACATCTCAAATAGTGTCTGCGAAAGATTTCTTGAACAAGACATTATCTATTAAAACAAAAGTTGAAGTGCGCATTTTAAAGGATCTAGCATTCTTAACATCAGTGGTATAGTTCCAAGTTGAAGGAACTCAATTATAGGTTGGGTCCAAGATGGACTTGTAACTTGTGCCCCATTAGATGAGTCACTTCTTGAGTTTCTTCCACTTGGTCTATGGGTACTTAACATAAATAATGGGGATATTAGTATGCAACATAGATTTGCAAGTTGATCCCAAGTTGGCCAGCATCCGTCGTATTCTCTTCTCTAGGGACCTGCAAAGAGAATGACAGAAATTTTGAAGCCAAAGCTTTAACATGTTGAAGATATAGAGTCATTTTAGAATGCTTGCCATGTAGCTGCCATTGAAATGGTTAGCGAGCAATTGAGAATCAACATATACATTTATATGAGTAATATTTAAACTTAAAGTAGTTAAACCCATGATTAAAGCCTCATACTCGGCTTCATTATTCGTCGCATTGAATTCACGGGATACGGCTTGAGGTATGATATCGCCTTGGGGACTTGAACAATTCCCAAGCCAATCCCTTTGGAGTTTGAAGCTCCATCGTATAAAGTGTCCAAAATCTAGGAGTTGTTTTACCTTCAAGCTGTTGTACCTCTTGTTCTACCTCGGGTTGCAGACTTGGACTAAAATCCGCTACGAAATCCTAGAGCTTGAGATTTGATAGCTGTTCGGGCTCATATGAAATGTCATATGTGCTCAACTTGACCGACCACTTGGCTAATCTTCCGACATTTCTGGAGTTCTCAACACACTTCTTATAGGATAATTAGTTCTAACTTAATGGAATGTGTTTCAAAATAATGACGCAATTTTGTAGCGGCGGTAGTTAAAGCTAAAATTAACTTTTCAAGATGAGAGTACCTTGTTTCAAAGATCTAGTAGAGACTTACTTACATAATACACGGTGTTGTTCACCTTGAATTTCTTTCACTAACACCGCACTAACCGCATTCTCGAATACGGCTAAATACAAGTAGAGGCGCTCACCACGTTCCGGTTTGGCAAGTAGGGGACGTCATCAAGTATTCCTTAAGTTGTTTGAAGGCCGCCTCATGTTGATCAGTCCATTGGAATAGTTTATTCTTTCTTAACACTTCATAGAATAACCTGCACTTATCGATGATTTAGATATAAATCTATTTAAGGCACTACTCTACCGGTTAACCTTTGGACGTCTTTAATATTCTTGGGAGATTCCAAGTTGAGAATAGCTTTGATTTGTTCAGATCGGCTTCATTCCTCTCTTAGTCACCATATGGCCCAAGAACTTCGCTTTAACACCGAAGTTGCACTTTTGGATTGAGCTTCATGTTGAAAGCTTTCAAGATGTTGAATGCCTCGGCAAGATGCTCCACGTGATCTTCAATATGCTTGGACTTGACTACCATATCATCTATGTAGACTTCCATCGTCTTGCCAAGTTGATCTTTGAACATCTTGTTTACCGTCTTTGATAAGTTGCCCTGCATTTTTAAGACCAAATGGCATAGCAATATAACAATATATACCTTCAGAGTCATAAAGGCCGTATCTTCTGGTCCGAGGGTTCCATTTGAATTTGCCGAAATCCGAGGATGCATCCATGAATGTCAAGATATCATGGCCACTGTCTCATCGACTAGAGAATCAATATGAGGAAGAGGAAATGGATCTTTCGGGCAGGCCTTGTTCAGTCCGTGAAGTCTACGCATACCGCCACTTGCCATTCTTCTTCTCTACCACCACAACATTGGCCACCATCTTGGATATTGAACTTCCTTGATCATCTTGGCTCTCAAAAGCCTTTCAACTTCATCTTTATAACTGGTTGCGTTCATGGGCAAACTTTCCTTTTCTCGTGGACAGGACGAATAGTTGGATCAATATTTAACTTGTGAGTAATGACGTCCTTGCTTATTCCCGTCATATCTTCGTGTTTCCATGCAAAACAAAGATTTCGACTTTTCAAAACTCGATCGCTCTTCCTCAACTTCGGTTGGAAGATGTTCCAACTTGCACTTGGGCCTCGTGGATTTGATTCATCAACGAAACACTCTTCGTCTCGTGCTCCACCGCTTCAATAACATCCCGGCCTTTTCTTTAATTGCTATGCAGACGAGGGACCGAACTTGCCTTCATGTTGACCTTGTAGCACTCTTTAAAGCCGCGATTGCCCTTCAACTTGGCTACACCCCAAGGAGTTGGGAACTTGACACCTTGGTGATAGGTTGACGGCACGGCTTTCATGTTGTGGATCCACGGCCTACCTAAAATGACATTGTACGAGGAAGAACATTCAATTACGTAACCTTTCCATAGAATTCATACCTTCCGATAGAGAGGCAACTTGATCTCTCCAACTGTTTGTTTTACTTCGCCACCGAACCCTACTAGTACGATGAATTCCTCACAACTTCGATAAAGGAATGCCCATCTCTTGCAGAGCATGGGTAAAGATTATATTAACAGAGCTACCACCATCAATAAGGATCCTCTTGACCATACAATTAGCTATCTCGAACTTGGACAACTAGACCATCATGATGGGGGTCCAGCGTGTTATCCTTGTCTTCATCTTCGAAGGAGATAACTTGACCATCGTGAAGTCGCGGCATCTTGAGAGGCGTTCGACTCGATCCTCCTTTGAGCTCTTGGCATGACGCTGGTCAATAAGTTGTACCACAAATATAGGATCCACCGAAATAACATTTACTACCTTGGTGGTGGAGGAGGTATAACTTTCTGTCCGACCGCTCCACGTAATCAGTTCTTTGGATTCACTTCGACCCTCTTCTTACCCAACAGATCCTTGAGGAGTCCTTTTGACAATAGATGAGCAATCTCCTTCCTCAAGGCGAAACAATTTTCGTAGTATGCCCGAATTCCTCATGAAATGCACACCACTTGGACTTATCCTTCCAAGTTGTGGGCTTGTCATTTTCTTAGGCCATCTTGCTCTATCTCCAAGATTCTCCATGGCGCAAAGGACTCCCGCAATATCCACGTAAAAGCAATAGTCGAAATTCTAGGGTAGTCATTATCATCTCCATCTTGATCATCATCTACAAAATGAACTTTAGAAGATTCGATTTAACAGGGGTTTGCCCTCGCTAGACTTATAATGATGGGAGTCCGATTTTCGTCCGATGGCTCAAATAGAGGGTCCTTCCAATTGACTTTTCCATTGCTAGACTGTCCTCCTCCAATCGGATGAATCGTAAGGCTCGGTCCTTATTTCTTCAAGTTGTTTGGCGTGTGTCATCACCACTCATTATAAAATGGAGAGTTCTTTCTCGTGCCAATACGGAATGCTTGGTAGCCGTGGACATATCCAGATTGGGTATGGTCACCTTCTTTATTAAACCTGTGCAAATATTCCTTAAGACTCTCATTAGGTTGCATTTCAGTAAAGGTCGCCGGTCAACTTGTCGAACGCCCGTTGCATGAAAATTGATTAGTGAACATGCCGACAAGTTGAGCATAGGAAGAAATAGAGTTAAGAGGAAGTCCCGTTAGCCATTTTAAAGCTGGTCCCGATAGAGTTGAGCCAAAGCCCCCGCAAAACATGCTTCTTTAAAAACGGGGGATACTTATAATGTCCATTGATTCTTGATACAAAGAACACATGTTCTCTGGATCGACTTCCATCATACTTCTTCATATGAGGGACTGAAAATTTCTTTGGGATTTCCACATTAGCTATGGCTGGAACAAAACGGGATTCGTTGTAGCAAGTTGGGAAATTTGGTGATGAGGCAAGTTGACTCCGGCACACCTCGAAGCAATTCTTTTATGGTTTGCATTTCCCTAATAAGTTGACTTTCGCAAAAGAGAATTATTATTAAACCTGGGATGCGAAGCGTCAAAAGTATTAAAGAAACTCCCTGTTTGCCCCATCGAGGGTGCAAGATAGGTATAGCAAGACGTCAACACAGTTGGCTAGTTGTAAAGTTGAACCGTGGCCTCGAGGTTGGAATTGACGTCATGATTGTACTTTCGCCGGTAAGGTACTAGACATAGGGATATCTCCAACATGGCTTGGTCCTGTACTGCACCAAACAAAGATCTAGGATGCAAAGGTGAAAATGGAGTAGATGTTTGAGTTTCGCTTGTTTTCCTTTACGCATGGAATCAATGGCATTGAGTATCATAGTGTTTGTATGCTCTTGAGCATCCAAGCGGTCGCCACTTTTTCAATATCGTGACCATGTTAGACATTAGCTCCATATTGGCGGCTTAGGATTTGAAGACGGATTGCCCGAGATACCAACTAGGAAGTGGTGGTTCCTCTCACCAAGACTACCAGACGATGGATTGGCCATTTCTATATAAATAATCAAAGTGTCCCACGGATGGCGCCAAATTGTTTTGGTCAAATTTCAACAAGGAGACTAGTGACAAGAAAGATGACAAAGATAATTTAAACCTGGGTACAATGATTATGAAATGCTATAGAAATGAACTCAAAGGATTTTGTTAACTAGGGAAAGCCCTTGAACAACTTGTTCGCGGCACAAAACCCGGGAGGTTTTAGGGAACCGCCTTGACCAAATGATTTATTAACCAAGTTGAATACAAGACTAAGAGCGTATATTAGGGAGCTTAAACTAGTGAGAATGTGTGAAAAATACATGTGTTCCTCCCTTTTTATACCTCGAATACAAAGAAACAAATAAGCCTAGAATATAGGAAATTGGTTGAAGTTGTTGAGGTAATCTCGCCACAATGTTGGTTTGAAGAGATAAGGATCCCTTGCTAGCTTTGTTTGATGAAGGAACGTTTGTTGACTCGTCTCCTTTATCCGTTGACACACTTCCTAAAAATAGGTTGTATCGTAACAATAATTCAACCCGCAAAAAATGTCAAGGTGCGTAGGAGAACTCAAGTTGTAAGTATCAAGATGATATATGTAAGTTGTGAACAAGTTGATTAAAAATGTAGGCCCAATAGTTTCTATATTTATTTATTCAAAATGAGAGTTACATCTTTAAAATTAAAGCTCAAATATTCATGTTCTATTTAATTCGTTCTTTCTTTTTAAAGATATGGTCTATAGCCAACGTGTCATATCAAAAAATGAAATAATTTAGTGTAATTCAAAAAAAATTATAAAAGTACAGTATTAAAGAGTTAATTGGTTGAGTGCAATTTATTTATTGTGATGGAAGGAGCATTATTATTTAATAAAAATGCATTAGTAACCAAGTCATATTGTTAATCCTTGCGGTAATGGTCTCGTTTGTTTTCATAGTCCTTTTTGTGATTCGTTGTTTTTTTTCTTTTTTGCACCTAGGAAAATTGTCCATCGTCTCTTCATGAGTGTTTTCATGGTCTCGTTTGTTTTCATGGTCCTTTTTGTGATTCGTTTGTTTTCATGGTCTCGGTTGTTTTCATGGTCCTTTTTTTTTTTCATTATTTAATAAATGTTGTTATACATATATATAATACCAAAATAAAATGACAAAACTTCTTTAGAATTGGTTAATAAGATTTCCGGGGACGCAATTTGGTTGGCCTCAGTTGAATGAAAGAGAGAGAGAGAGAGAGTAGAAGGTATACTTTCAAAACTGAATCATTTCAAAGTGCACTTAATAACATCATCATAAGTTTTATTGAATCTGCCACTTCCAACTATAGAACATTCCAATTTTATTCTATGGATAATAAATACTCCAATATAGAGGATTTTGATAGAGAGAGAATTGCAAAAGTGCCGACACGGTGGACGAAAAAGTTACAATATGTATAAGTCGAAGGATTATAATGTATATATATATATATATATATTAATGTGTATATATATGTATATATTATATATTATATATATATATATATTATATACATACATATATAAGTTATAGCTTAGTTTGAGTGAAAATTGATTTGTTTTCCGTGTTACTCACTCAAAATCTATTTATGTGGCAGGTAATTTTTAAATGTATTGATCGAGTGTTGAAAGGTAATTTTAAAAATGCATAGACCCAATATTGGCGGTGCGCATTTGGACTTGCCCAAGTATGTGGATTGAATATTGAGTGTAACGTGATATTACCATTTATTAGTAATAAAACAGATCAACAATCTTATTTGCAATCTTACTCTCCACATAACAAGGATTTTGATTTATGCATAGTTATGGATACGGTGATACCACGTCAAATAATATTACCGTTGTACTCAATATTTTTATGAGGAGGTGGATCCAAATCTAGCTGCATAGGCCGAGCGCTAAGGCGTGCTCTTGAATTTGTGTGAAAACTGATTAAGTTAAAATGTACGCAAATTGAGAACTAACCATCAATTGGTTAATTATGTGTGTGAAAAGCACGTCCTTTGCTTTTTAAAAACCACATGGTAATTTGAAGCGATGGTGGCACTTACTTGAGGTTATAAAATCTTTGGAGACAAATGAAGTGATATGGTTTTCATATATATATATATATATATATATATATATATATATATATATAAGTTGGTGAATATGCCTCTAGCCTCCAATTAAGCATGATTTTTGGAGTGAAATGACTTTTCATTTTTAAGTCATTAGCTAATAATAATACCTAATAATAATAGGTTTTATAATAGGTATTACTATTAGGTAATACTAATAGGAGAAGAACTTTAGGAAATAAAATAATGTTGTCAATGAGATTTGAACTCACACCGTTTTAAATAAGATTATACACCTTAAACCAACTCAACCAATTATATTATACGTAAATCAACAACATGAACTCTTGCCATGAGAAATTCCTAACAAACAAGCTAATGATGGCTTAGGGTTCCATACACAAAGCGTATGAAGATAGATAATGTTAATATTGAAAAAAAACTGCTTTCAAATGTGTTTAAGGAGAGTATTTATACCCTAAACAATCCAAACCCTAAAAGGAAAAATTAACTGAAAATTTCAAAAATACCCAAAATCGACTAAAAATCTTCTGAGCCCTTAAACAGTGTTTTTTGGCCTTAAAACGTGTGATTCATAGCTAAATTTGGTGAGTCTTGTAGGTCTCGTCGAGAGCTTCGATTTGATATGCGGTGGGTCCCGTAGTTCATCCAGACGCAAAAGTTATGGCCTTTGAAGACAAACTCATCAAACTCATGATTTCTACTAGAACATCTTTCAAAACTGACACTTTGCACCCTTCAGTTTTGCTTTCTTCCCAAAACTCTTCGAACCCTCCATCATAGTCAGAAACATGTTAGCCACTTGTTCTATGTCACACCAACACACAGTATAATCTATAATATCAACTTTAGTATTGTCTGATGGAAAGTTAAAAAATGGTCAGTTTTTTCTAGCATGTCATTTATATCTTTCCATCTTTTTTTCTTTAAACAATATAATAGGCATTGAATTGATTACCGGTTTGCTTAATACAAGTTTTGGTTAATGTACTTTTCTTTTTTTCAATATTGTCAATATACTAAGAATTTTCTTTCAACTTTTTACTCAAACTAGCCTTATTAAATGTTTTGGACTGAATAACAAAGTGACATTTATCTTTACTCAAAAGTGGGTTAAATGTACAAGTTTTTGTTCAACTCTATTAGAAGGGTCAAGGTGTTAGCTATTTTTGGGAATGGCACCTAGCCTATTTTTGCACCATTTATTTACACAACTTGATATTCTATTGTTCAAAAGTCTTCGATCAACAAGTGGTGCATGACAATTTTTTTTCTTCTTTTTCGTTTGCAAAATGTACATACTGTTGTTAGAAAAATACATATATGTTCGTTCAAAAATATAAGTTGTTGTTTCAAAAGTACACATGTTTGCTCAAACCAACTAGTCTAAACAAATGGTATAAATTTTTTTCTTCTTATTTCAATAATAAGATAGCACATATTTTCTAAAATTATGGTAGACAACAAATGCCTTTATGATAGTATTATTTATTTTAATGATTACACGACACGAGTCATAAGCATATGACTAAACATATTTATTAAAAAAATATAAGAAAAATAACCACCTTGTTTGTTGATGTGTTAAGTATTAAGAAAATTAGAAATAAATAATATATTACTATTCAACTTCAAATGACAAGTATTTAAAAGGTAGTTATGTCCAAATATATATTAGTTTAAACTAATAATTAATAATGTAATGTATATATAAAATATAAAAAACTGTAGAGGAACAAGCCTCTCTCATATGCATATATATATATATATATATATATATATATATATATATTCAAATGACAAGTATTTAAAAGGTAGTTATGTCCAAATATATATTAGTTTAAACTAATAATTAATAATGTAATGTATATATAAAATATAAAAAACTGTAGAGGAACAAGCCTCTCTCATATGCATATATATATATATATATATATATATATATATATATATATATATAAACAAAGACTTTGATGCCCTGTTCTGAAGGGATTAGGAACCTCAGTTGTAAGAGGTTCTATGTAGTTTATATGCAACTATCACATCATATCACTAAATGAGTTGATTAGATGTTTGAAGATGCTCAACAACAGTTAAAGAATGAGGTGCGAAAAAATATTATCATTTTGGATGTTAATATTTTTTTTCTTGACCCCTAGCGTTAATAGATTGGCGTAATCTCGACTACGACCTACATGCATCATGACTTGTCGGGTCTTTCACAGATTTCAAATCCGCCCAAACTACTTGCTCATGGGCTTGCTTGAAAGCAAGTAGTGAGGTAGCCAGCTCGCCCAACACAAGTAACTTTTCCTTTCATTTCTTCTTATTATAGGTCACACGTTCAAAACGCGTACACAACATTACATCTTCTCGAGCATTCATGATAATACAAATGCCAATCCCTTTTTCCATTATCTTGAAAATTTGTGTATTCTTAACTCTTATGAAGGCACTAACTATGACACCATGGGGGCACAACCAGCAACCTTTCACCTGGCAAGTGTCAAAACTTCTTCTCTCTCTCTCTCTCTCTCTCTCTCTCTCTCTCTCTCTCTCTCTCCTAAGTGAAACGAAATGGCGCATACATAAATTTCAATTGTTGTTCGACTTATAGCATTGTAAATGAGTACCGAGACTCGAGAGTTGGGAAAGCTAAATTTGGTAACTTTACAACAAGGCAAACTCGTTTTGGACAAAACTATTTATAATATGAACACCAATTTTGTGACGAAGAGAGTAATTCGTAGATCCTGCAACCAAATAATAGAGCCTACAACTAGGGTTTGTATAAAGATTTTATACTCATTTTCAGGGCCGGTCCTGAACATTTGGGGGCCCAGGGCAAAAAGAAAAAAAAAGGGCCCTTGTAAAAATATAAAATGAATAATTTTACACAAATATTTTTTTACTTTTTATCATTTAAAGTATTGAAAAAGTGCAATATCTACAAACATACAAGAAAGAATAAATATCAAATAATTATTGAAAAATACTATTCTGCACCTATTTACACAATTTACAACAAAAACAATATACTTTGTTTGCATCTTTTGAGTACAATATCAATAAAACCTGATTTTTGCTTGGAATATTATTATAATTTACCCAATAATTATTATAATTGGACTTGTATTTCAATCTAAGCAATTTTTACTTTTTTAATGACCCAGTTAAAAAAATTGATGGTCAACTAACATTTTTTTTAATAAGTATATTCAGCAAATCCAAAATAAAATGAAGGTTGGATGACTCCGCTAAGGTCGAACCGAAAATCTCTAATTTTATAAAACAACACCTTATCCATTGAGTCGTGGAGTCAGTTACAAAATTATATTAATACATTATATATTATACATAAATAAGGTTTGTTAATTAAATTCTGCAAACCAAAATAAAACAAAAGGTTAGATGACTTTCCTAGGTATCGAACCCAAAATTTCTAATTGCATAGATAAGAATCTTATTCATTGAACCACAAAGTCAATTATAAAGATTATAGTTACTTAATATATTATACTACATATTTAAATGGTATACATAAATTTGGAGCCCCAAAAATTGGGGGCCCATGGCGATCGCCCCTTACGACATGGGTCAGGGCCGGGCCTGCTCATTTTTTAATCCTAATATTACTCTATTTAGGAATATTTTGTAATTGTACATATACATAATTCAAAGAATACATTATGGTTAAGAAGAGAGAATACGCGGGGCGGGGGGGAGAGAGAGAGAGAGAGAGAGAGGACCAAATTCAAGCTGGCCCAGACCCAAGTATAATAATTGTCCACCATGTTAGTGGGAAAACACAACACATACGTACGTCACACACACCTACATACCATATTACCATTACCACCCATAATATATCTCCTCCTTTATATTCATAACTCCTTCCCACCAATACCAAATAGGAAACTCTGATCTTAACATAATCTCCATTCACCATTTCAAATAAAAACCACATATTATGGCTCATAATTCTGCTGCTGCAGCCTCTAATCCTGCAGCCAACTGGTGGCCTGATGTCCATGCAACTTCTCTATCATCTTGGAGTAATAACAATACCAACCCTTGGAAGTACTCTCCAAACCCTAATTCCAACAACTCTTCTACTTGTGAAGAAGATGTTTCCATGTCTACGTCGTTTACTAACGCCTCTAATCACTCCGGCCTCACCATCGACTCCTCGCGCCGACTTGTTGAGAGCATGGCCTCAAACGATGACTTGAACGGAGAAACGGTTTCTGATAACCATCACCTTTGGAGCCATGTTCTCTTGTAAGTTTCATTTCATTGCTCCACCACAAAAATGTTTTTACTATGAATCTTCCTCATTCTTATAAATTATATGTATGTTACAATTATTGAGAAAGAATGAAAAAGGATTTTTTTTTTTTCGTGAATAAGAAAATAAAAAAGGTTGCTCTAAATGGTTTGGTGGGCTTAGAGGGAAGGCATAGTGTAGGTCTTTCAGTGGGTTCTTTTTCTTTTTTCTATAAACTATTCAATCAGTAGCACCCAGAAAAACTACTCTTCTTCTCCTATTCTTTTAATTATGTTAATAGTCACAAACAAGAAATAATAGCACTTCAATCATGCTAGTTTATGAACGTCCCGAGTTTGGTAATTATAGCTCGCACATGGTGCGAAGGAGTTTTTTTTTTTTGATTTGTAAGGGCTTCTGTTGTTTGAAAAAAAGAATATTTTTTTTAGTTTTTCAAGGTTTCGCTAGGTTCGAAAGCCCGAGACTGATATTCCTAGGTCCTAGGTAGAGTCTTGTCTTAAAAGCGAGAACCTCTTTCGAGAAAGTTTTTTTGTATACACAAGGTCTTGAAACCAAGATTTGTTGCTTAAGCGACCATAACTCTTTATTTATTGATAATAGTTCTTTTCAAACCAAGTTATAATTAGCTTCGCTAGAAGCTAGGACAGAGAAAAATCCTTGAGCTAGAAAAAAATATGTTATCTATAAAAAATAAAATAAAAAGAAATTTAACAAACACTATAGGCCAGAAGTGGAGCGATTTATCTTATATTTCCAAGCAGTTAAAGACTAATCCTTTGATTTGAATTTGCAGGAGCGTGGGATCCGGTGGAGAAATGCAGAACAGTACGGATGTTGGGGATAACATACTAAATGCATTTTCGTCTAAGAACTCATCGCCGGAATGTTTGAACCTGCCTGTGACTACCTGAAGAAAATGGACAACGGTTGGGAATTCGCTACCCCAACATCCCTAGCAAATTTTCAAAAGAATTTCAATGGATTCAGTGAGAGCCTATATGAAAGCGAAAAATTAACCAAGTTGTCAAATTTGGTCAGCAATTGGTCTATTGCTCCACCAGATTCGCACTTAACCAGCAGTTTGATCATCAGTACTATTCTCATTCCGGGCCTTATGACATGAAAATAAAGAATGAAGACAGGGATAGTGAGACAGCTAGGAGATTACTTGAAACCATTTAACGGAAACAATGAGATGGGATATCAAGTAGGCCTTGATAACGCGGTTGTTGGAGATAATGAAAGATATTACTATGGGGTGAGTACTGATTTTCCTGGAAGAAGTTTTGTTGGAGATGTTGTAAGCTTGGGTAGTTGTTTAAGCAAGCCATTAGTTGATATTAATGCATCTAAGCACAATTTGAAAACCATGAATTTATCAGATTGCAAGAAGCAGGCACTCCAAACTTCTTATCCTGTAAGCTCTCTCTCTCTCTCTCTCTCTCTCTCTCTCTCTCTCTCTCTCTCTATACATACATATATATATACATATATATATATATATATATATATATATATATACACACACACACATATATGTATTCTCGTTCTCAGGTTGGATGGTGGAATTTCTAATATAACTAAGCTCATATAGGTTACAAAGATCCTTCTCAGACCCACAATTGCAGGAGCCTCGTGCAGTGTGGACATGTTTTTAGGTTACAGAGATAATGTAGCGGCTAAAGAAAGAACATAGGAAAATTTGTTCATAAATATGGCCATTTAGGCTATAGCGATTTAGTTCTATTATTCTAAAGAAATTACAAAGTGGAAACATGAAATAGTGCGAAAGAGACTAGCAATATGAAACTACTAAAAATAAGGTCAAGTAGATTACAAGTAGGATGCCTTTAACACCAACTCCTGTCTTGGTAGAAAGAGAAGCACCAAACCAACTTGCTAGAACTCATTCTATGTATGTTCATGCACTTTGTGTTTAACGATACAAATTTGCCGTATACAAAACCATATTTCATTTATTTAAATCTTTCTTCTAAATTATTTGGTTGCTCGCAGGCTACCATCTCGAAATGCAACACTGGGACAAGAACCAACGGAAAGGGACATGGGTCGATTGTAAACGAAGGGAAGAAGAAACGATCAGAAGACAACTCGGGAGCACTCTTAAAGAAGCCTAAGCTTCAAAGTTCTACGGTCTCCTCTACGAAGGTATCAATCTATCCGAATACCATATGAGATAGGAGTAGAAAACATCATGCTTGATGCAAGTATTAATTTTTTTTTAATTTTTTCGTAATTTAAAGGTACAGGTTCCGAAAGCAAAGCTCGGCGATAAAATCACAGCCCTTCAGCAAATAGTATCACCATTTGGCAAGGTAACACAGTTGCTTGAAAATTCCTTCACTGCTCTTTGTTTTTCTGCCTATTAATAAGAATTTTAAATATTAGTTCTAATAATTTAGCTTCTTGTTTAAAATTTCAGACGGATACGGCTTCTGTGTTATGGGAAGCAATTGGTTATATCAAATTCCTACAAGAGCAAGTACAGGTGAAACCATAAACTGAATAATATTCCTAAATACATTTGTTCAGAGAGAGGAACCTCTCCCATCTTTGTTCATGCCACTTCTTAAAGGAAAACATAATATTGTACAAAAGATCTACTCCCTCGGTCCCAAAATAGGGAAAAATATTAAGTGCAACGATGATACTGCTAACGTGATATCACCATCTAATAACACTGCAACACTATTTCTCTTTCTATTTTTGCCACAAATGCTGACTTGTCATGTGGTAATTCAGCCATGTGGCATGACGGAGTTAGTAACACGTCTACCATTTGTAACTAAAAAAAAAAAAAAAATGTCAATAGAATGATAAAAATAAAAGAAAAGAAAGTAGAATAATTAAGTCAAAAATGGCGTTATGCCTTTTATTTAACTACAAATTTTACTTTATTTCCTATATAAATCGTGACAAATTTTAGCTTGTTATTTTTGCAGTTACTAAGCAATCCTTACATGAAGACTAATGCCAACAAGGTTAGTAACAAAACGTCCGTACGTCGTCAATAATATTGCATCCATCACTAACAATATCGATTTCTAAAATGTATACTCTTATCATTGTTCGTACTTCAGGACCCATGGGGAGGTATTGATAGGAAAGAAAGAGACGCAAAGGTCGATCTCAAGAGCCGAGGTCTTTGTTTAGTCCCGGTTTCGTGCACCCCTCAAGTGTATCGCGAGAACAATGGATCGGACTACTGGACGCCGACATACAGAGGCTGTTTGTATAGATAGGAGTCGAAGAATTTTCGTTAATGATTCTCTTGGGTCCATATGTATAACTTTGTTTGATAATTTCAATAGTTTATAGGTTGATTATTCAAGCTTTCCGAGTAATTAACTGGTTAGTGTTTGAGTCATTTCTATGTAGATTTTGGGATAAAGGCCAAAAGGGTCTTGATAAAATTTCAGTTGCTGAAGTGTAATGTTGAAATAACAGTACTGATAGTGTATACTGCAACTAGCAATATGTTCCTTGCTTGCCAAAATGCAACAATGGAAAAGAAACGGGAATCTCGATTTTTGCCTCGAAGTCTTCTCGCCTGGTTTACGCCAACTCGACCTTCTTGTTCTTCGACGAATCGAGCTAGTCCATACCTCAGGCAAGAAAATGCAGCACCATTTGCTTGATCTCCAATAAATACACTCAAATTGAAGCACATCCTCTGCACCCCCCTCCCCCCAACCCACCCCCGAATACATAAACTGGGTGGCTCCTACGACTACCTCACTCTGCGAGGATGAATCATAGCATGCCAACTCATGGTGATATCTACGCCATTCATATCACCACTCAATCACAATCCACCAGCAAATTTAGCTGATGTGGAGAGCAAGATCAAAATCCTTTCCAGTGCACTTTGATTGGATGGTGATACGTGTGAGAAAGGATAGAATGCCCAAGATGAAATTTCATTAACTCTGACGTGGAGTATAAATACAGAATGCTTTGTGTCTAGTTCAAAGCTTCAGAATACAAAGAGGTTGGGTTTTGAGAGTTTCAAGAGGAGCTGCTACTTTGGTTGTGATGAAAGTGACTTCCCAAGAGGAGCTGTTGCTTTGATTGTGATGAAAGTGATTTCCCAAGATTCAGCTGTCAACACCCCCCCTCAAGCTAGACGGAGGTGACCGTAGACGCAGCTTGGAGCAAAGAAGAGTGAACCGAGACTTGCTGAGTCCTTTGGTGAAAAGGTCCGCTAGCTGATCATTAGTGGGCACATATGCGAGTTTGAGGGACTTTCGTTGTACTAATTCGCGAACGAAGTGATAATCTATCTCAATGTGGCGGGTGCGGGCGTGAAAAACGGGATTACGGGCCATCTGAAGAGCTGAGAGATTATCACAAAAGATAGATGGAGGATTCATGAGAGGAATGTCCAGTTCGCGAAACAGAAAAGAAAACCAGCGTGCTTCGGATGCGGTAGTGGCGAGGGCGCGATACTCGGCCTCGCTACTTGATCGAGAAACTGTAGCTTGCTTTTTGGCGGACCAGGATACTAGATTTGGTCCAATAAAGAGACAAGACCCAGTTGTTGAGCGACGGTCATCAGGGTCACCGGCCCGCATCTGAATATGCCCAAATGTCGAAGTTTGAGGATTTGTGGAAGATGAGGCCTTTGTCCAGAGAGCCTTTGACGTATCTGAGAATACGCTTTGCAGCTTGGAGGTGAGTGGTTCGGGGCTTGTGCATGAATTGACATACTTGGTTGACTGCAAAGGTGATATCGGGACGAGTAAGGGTGAGGTATTGTAAGCCGCCAACTAGACTTCTGTAGAGTGTTGGGTCAGGAAGAGGATCACCAGAATTGATGGAAAGGCGAGATTGCGCGGCAACGGCAGTAGAGCAGGGCTTGCAAGTGGTCATATTGAAGCGAGTTAACAAGTCGAGGGCATATCGGGTTTGATTAAGATGGAGATGTGACTCATTGCGAGTAGTGGCAATGCCCAGAAAATAGCCGAGATCACCAAGCTGTCGACTTTCAAATGTGGAACATAGGCTATCAATGAAGGTGGAGACGGCACTAGGTGATGAACCCGTGATGATTAAGTCATCCACATAGACTAGGATGTATGTGGTGGATGAAGTATTATGCCGGATGAAAAGCGAGCTATCTGAGCGGCTGTTGAAGAATCCGTGTTGGAGAAGAAATTCTGATAGTCGATGAAACCACGCCCTTGGTGATTGCTTAAGTCCATACAGAGCACGGTGAAGACGACAAACATGATTCGGGCGGGATGAATCGATGAACCCGGGGGCCTGCTGCATATACACTTCTTCGGACAGGAATCCATTTAAAAAGGCATTACGAACATCTAATTGCTTGATTGGCCAAGCACGACCATGAGCAATAGATAACACAGTTCGTATAGTTGCGGGTTTGACGACGGGACTGAATGTCTCATCGTAATCTAAGCCTTCCTGTTGATTAAAACCCTTGGCAACAAGCCGTGCCTTGTATCGATCAATCTGACCATTAGCTGTTCTTTTGATACGAAAGACCCAGCGACACCCAACAACATTCATGGATGGAGTGGAGGGAACCAGAGACCAAGTATTATTTTTGAGCAAGGCTGAATATTCTTCCTGCATTGCGGTTTGCCAGTGAGCAGACTTGGCGGCCTGTTTGTATGTGGTAGGTTCGAAGTCTGGAGAGTCCACGGAGAGTGCAGAGTAGGCATGTGGTAGTGGATGACGAGGAGACCCATATGTGAGCTGATTGATGCTGCGATAGCGGAGAGGCGGAGAGGACTCAGGAGAGTTATCTGGCGAAGGAGACGCGAAGTTGCTGGGAGTTGCGTCAGGAGAATTTGGGACAGGTTGAGTAGTGGCGGGTTGGACAGGGGCTTATGTGAAGTGGGATAGGGTGGTGGTGATACGTGTGGGGATCTCGTATGGGAACGGGAGGGGCCTGCGGTGTAATTGGTTGGGAAAGTAAGGGGTTTGTAGTGGTAATGTGTTTGGCGGTGGGGGTATATGAGGTAGAGAATTTATATTGGGTTGGTCCAGAATGGTAAAGGATGGAGCCAGGGGGCCGAGCTGATCAGCAGAGGATGGAGCCGCATTCCTGTCAAGAGCAAAAGGAAAAGAATTTTCGTCAAAAAGTACATGTCTCGTAATATAAATTTTCCCCGTGAGTTTATCATAACAACGGTAGCCCTTGCGATTTCCATCATAACCAAGGAACACACATCGGACGGATTTTGGATGTAGCTTGTGTTTGTTATAGGGTACTATATATGGAAAACAAGAACAACCAAAGGTTTTGAGAAACCGATAGTCTGGAATACGTTGAAAGAGTTTTTGGTACGGGGATACATAGTCGAGTTGTCTCATAGGTAACCTATTGATGAGAAAGACAGCGGTGGTGAATGATTCGAGCCAAAAGGACATGGGTAAATTGGCTTGAGCAAGTAGACAGAGACCCATTTCCTCGATATGTCGATGTTTCCGTTCAACAACACCGTTTTGTTGCGGTGTGTAGGGACAAGTGATTTGGTGTTTGATGCCATGTTTAGCCAAAAAATTGCAAAACAGTTTACAGTGAATTCACCGCCCCGTCTGTTTGCACGTTTAACGGTGTGGACAGCTTCAATTCGTCGTGAAAGTTGATTTTCAATTTCAAGTTTAAATTTGGCAAAAATAGTGGCAACATCATTTTTGTGAAGAAGTGGGAACATCCAAGTAAAACGGGAAAAATCATCGACGATAGATAGATAATATCGAAAATGATTCCGTGAAGCAATAGGAGATGGTCCCCAAATATCTAAATGAAGAAGAGCAAGAGGCTGTGTTGATTTAAAAGAACGCAATACAAAGGGTAATTTGCAAGCTTTGCCTAATGGACATGTAGGACAAAATTTATTCGGACTAATTCGACCATGCACAGGAATGTGAAATTTTGTTTGAAGAATTTGTAAAATTTGTGATGAAGGATGCCCTAAGCGTGAATGCCAGACGTCTTGGTTTGTCCGTTCGCCGACAAGAGCAAGAGGACTGTTTCGGTTTGAAGGATCAAATGCAAGATGGTAGAGGCCACCAGAACTATGCCCAGAAAGAAGGGTCTTCTTGGTGCGGAGGTCCTTCACACGAAAACCAAACGCATCAAGTTCAAAATAGCAATGATTATCATAAGAAAAACGACGGATAGAGAGAAGTGATTGATGAGCGGTAGGGACACAAAGAATGTTGTTTAAAAGAAATTTTTTGTTACCGGAGGAGAACGAGGATGAACCAATGTGAGAGATAGGCATTTGATTGCCATCACCCACAGTTACCGAGTCATGTCCATTGTATGGAGTAACTTGCTGGAGTGAATTTTGCTGAGGCGTGATGTGGTGGGTAGCTCCGGAATCAAGGCACCAATTGGGTGGGGAATTGGAAGAGTAGGTAGCAGCATAAGCTGTATTGTGACGGTTATAGCAAACATCGGCAGTATGGCCATGACGGTGACAGATTTGGCATGGGTTGGAAGATTCATTATAAGAGGAGAAGGATGGAGGGTGGTAAGGTGGGTTTGGAAGAATGCCGCGGCCTCCATTGGAGCGACCACGCCCACGGCCCTTGCCACGTCCACGAGAAAAGGTACGACCCTGGGTATTGTTACCTTGATAATTACTGTAGTTGGGGGTAATATTGGTTTGGTGGCGGTGGGTAGAGGGTGAGAAGTGACTCGGGTTGGAATGTTGGTTGGGTGTAGAAGTGGTGGAGTTGGTTTTGGTTACTGTGAGGGCTGTTCCTAGGTTCAGATTGAGAGATGAAAATCTGATTTGGAGTGTTTCTTCCTGTAATATGCGATCGGAAAATTCATCAAAACTGGTTGCTGGATTTTGATTATAGGAAGTCAAGAATTCCTTGTAGTCGTGTCCCAAGCCATGAAGAACACGTTCAATGAGGTCGTCGTCTGAGATAGCAACTCCAGCGGTGGCTAAAGAATTTGAGATGGTTGTGGCTCGAAGAAGGTAATCTGTTATATTGGTGTCGGGTTCTCTTTTAAGATCATGGAGTTTTTGGCGCAGATTGCGAATGTGAGCGGCAGAGGTGGCACCGAATTTTTTGGAGATGAGATCCCACGCGACTGGAGCTATTTTGACCGACGCAAGGTGGGATTGAATGGGTGCTGTAACTGATGAGCGTATCCAAGCAACAACTAAGCTGGTTGCTTCAAGCCATCTTTGGTATTCTGGATTTGGGGTGATTTTATCGGCTAGTTTTTCTTCTGGAGGTGTGTTGTCAGTAAGCACGTGTTCGAGGGAAAAGGTGCGGAGGACTGCTAGAAATTGTGCTGACCAATTAAGATAGTTATCTTGGGTTAGGAGGCAATTTGCCATTAGAGATTGTGGGTTAAAGAAAACTGGGAGAGAATGGCCATTAGTATAGGGATTCGTTTGGGAGGAGGTTGCTGTTTGAAGGTTGAGATTTTCTGGAGTTTTGTCCATGGCGTGAGCCTTAGTGCTGCTCTGATACCATGTGAGAAAGGATAGAATGCCCAAGATGAAATTTCATTAACACTGACGTGGAGTATAAATACAGAATGCATTGTGTCTAGTTCAAAGTTTCAGAATACAAAGAGGTTGGGTTTTGAGAGTTTCAAGAGGAGCTGCTACTTTGGTTGTGATGAAAGTGACTTCCCAAGAGGAGCTGTTGCTTTGATTGTGATGAAAGTGATTTCCCAAGATTCAGCTGTCAACAATACGAATGACACCGATAAGTAAAGATGTTGAAAAGTAAAGACGGCGAAGAACATAGGAGTTTAATTTAAAGTGTTGCTGGAGTTCTCTCTCTAAACTCCAAGCTAGATCCAATCTCATCCTTAGCTTATGGAGGATTCCATTATAAGTTTATAACGCAATGAAATCTATATATATATATATATATATATATATATATATATATATATATGGGGGAGTATTCAATGGTTACTTCAAAAATATAACCATCAATGGTTACTATCATATCAACCATTGGATTGAAAGTCAATGGCTAAGATGAAATGGGTAGTTGGAAAATGTAATTAATGCAAGTAGGTGAGTCAATTAATGCAAGTAGGTGAGTCATTTAATGCAATTAATCTTAGCCATTGACTTTCAATCCAATGATTGATATGATAGTAACCATTGATGGTTATATTTTGAAGTAACCATTGAATACTCCCCATATGTATATATATATATATATATATATATATATATATAAAGTTGGTGAGGATGCCTCTAAGTGTCCCACTTTTTATATATTTAAAGTTGGTGAGAATGCCTTTAAATGTGTCACCTCATCCAACTTTTGGTTCTTTTGATTCTCAAGCCTCCAAGTAAGCATAAGCATGACAAAAAGTTGGTGAGAATGCCTTTAAGTGTGTCACCTCATTCAACTTTTGGTTCTTTTGATTCTCAAGCCTCCAAGTAAGCATGACTTAAGCGTTCAAGTAAGCATAAGCATGACAAAAAGTTGGTGAGGATGCCTTTAAGTGTGCCACCTCATCCAACTTTTGGTTCTTTTGATTCTCAAGCTTCCAAGTAAGCATGACTTAAGCCTCCAAGTAAGCATAAGCATGACAAAAAGTTGGTGAGGATGCCTTTAAGTGTGCCACCTCATCCAACTTTTGGTTCTTTTGATTCTCAAGCCTCCAAGTAAGCATGACTTTTTGATTCTCAAGCCTCCAAATAAGTATGATTTATGTTTTGGACAAGTAAGCATGACTTTTTACTTGACTTTTGTTTTGGACAAGTAAGCATGACTTTTTTGAAGTGAAAATAATGTTGTCAATGAGATTTGAACTCAAACCCTTTTAAATATGATTATACACCTTAAACTAACTCAACCAATTATATTATATGTAAAGATTTTAAAAACATATTATATTATTCTATAAATTATTTTATAATATAAACCAACTAGATTTTATTTTTATAAATGATACTCTCTCTGTTGGATGTGATGGCTCGATGTCCTGGCAAGATGCGGCGCCCTCCGCGGTACGGACTATTCGGGTTTTTGGGTGTCATGCGGTCGCATAGGACGTCCGCATGGAACACTGAAATTTATGCGGCCGCATAAGTCGTCCGCATAAGTATTCTGGAAACCATGCGGCCGCATAGTGTGTCCGCATGGTAATCTTGTAAATCGTATGCGACCGCATAGCTGCGACTTTTAGGGTTTTCTATTGTATTGTATAAATAGATGTATACCTAGAACGTTTAAAGAAGTAAGTCTCTAATAAAATTTCGACAGTCTGTTGACCCCAATCTCTCTCTTTCTATTCCCAACTGCTTTTGTGTGTTGTTTTGTCAATTGCTTCCGCTGCGTTGCACAACACTCTCTATGTCAAATTGGGTCTCATATTCTTATTTAAGACGTCCTAAAATAATATATATAATATGTGATCCATATCAACAAAATTTTAAATTATTTATTCAAAATTGATGCTTATGTTTTTTTTAATATTTGTGTAAATTTCATTTTCAAACTGATAGTGTATAAAAAAAATGTAAATATAGTATCCAACTAAACATTTTCTAATCATTGAATAATCTCCAAAAATTATTTCAAAAAATATAATTATATTCAATCCTTAAAAAATTCTCATTTGTAGAAAAATGTTATATTTCTTCAATGTGTCCCAAAGTAAATATTTTATTTTTAATTTTGTAAATTTTTTCAAATATTTGTCTAAAATATCTTTACTAAGTGCAAGATGAAAAAAAGAGATAAAGAAACCTAATAATATGATATCATTAAAGGATACTTAAAAAATTTAAAAATGTATAGAAACAAAAATACATGTATTGACCACCAATAAAAAATACTTATTTTGAAACGTAAATATTACAATAAACGACTACCAATTTGCATATATTGACAACACTTAACTTTTGTCAGACATTAAGTCAACAAACTTTTATATTCAATAATGATAATTTTTTTCAAAAATATTTCTAAAATGTATCAATTAAACATAAAAGTTAAATTGCACCCGTGCATCGCAAGTGCTCTATAACTAGTTACAAAAATTTCTTTTGCTTAGAAAAGTTAACAGGAAACTTCTCTTGCCATCAATGCTCTTCGACTGCCACTATGGCTACACTGAAAAATTATAGAGAGAATGTCTTGATGAATGATCTTGGATATATATATGGTAATGTTATTGTATATGTAGCAGTAGATAGATAGTCTGCTATTAACTTCCTTTGTGTAAGTATTGTTCGATCAATACAATGCTATAGTTTGAGTTGGCCAATCTTTTTATCCCTCGAATCATTCTCTTACATGTCTTATGTCTCATCGTGGACAAGCTTAATTTAGTCCGGGATTTATCGTAAATTTTATTCTTTGCTTTCTTTTGTTTTCTTACTTCTCATCTATTCTTGATCTTCTTCAATGAATGCCTTCTGTAAATCTCAGCGCAATTTCAGACTTTCTCACAGTTGTATCTCAGATTATAGAGCAGCGCTATTAACACCACTATTTCCTACTAATAAACCTCCCAAATAAATTACAAAAATGGCATTATTTTGTTAGACATAAATACCATTTTTTTACTAAATAAACTCACCCTTATATTACAACACCAACTAAACCTCTAAATACACCATTTACTTTTTTTTTTCTTTTTTTTTCCTTTCTTCTTCTTCCCCACCCCTCCCCTTTCTCTCTCCAGTAAACCCCCTTCCGGCAACCCATTAAACCCCCCCTTTCCTTCTTTCAAACTGATCCATTCTTCCCCCCATTTTTTTTCCCCTTTAATTTCTTTCCTTCTTCCCCTCCCCTCTCCCTTCTCTCCTTCTTTCCCTCTACCCACCCCTTGTAAAATTCCAGCCGGAGATTTTATGTTCGAGACTGAACTACCGAACAATCGGGGGTTGTTCGGTTGGCATTTTCGAACATCACGGTAATGTTTGGAAAATGCCAACCGAACAACCCCGATTGTTCTAGTTCGATCGAACAAAAATCGCCGACCGAATTTTTTTTTTTCAAGGGCTTCAAAGAGGAGGGTGGAGAACAAAAATAAAGAGGGAAGAAGGGAGAATGAGGAGATGGGGGGTGTTCCAGCCATGCGGGGGTTAGGTTTAGAATGAAGAAAAAAAAAAAAAGAGGGAAAGAGTGGAGGCTGCTGGAAGTGGGAGGGGAAGGGAAGAAGAAGGAAGGAAGGGAGGGAAAGGGAAGGGGGCGGGCTGTCTGTTGGGGTGGGGGGTGGATGGGTTAGATTTAGAGAAATGAAATATTTGGGAAAGGGTAAATTAAGAAATGTTGGGTTGTGTATTTAGAAATTAGGTTAGTTTGAAATTAATAGAGGGGGTGTATTAAGAGAAGTGGTGTATTAATAGGAAAAGGTGGTATTAATAGCAATGCCCCAGATTATATGCTTTCGGAATTCTAAGTACTTATATCACTAAGGCTATGTTTGACTACTCAATGTCAAGTTTTAGAATTGGAATTGGATGAACAAATTGAGCTCCACGAAATTCATAATGTTCTTCCAATTCTAATTCTGAGTTCTGGAATTAAGTATCCAAACATAGCCTAAGATAATTTACTCTATCTCCACCTCATTTAACGTAGACCTGTGGATATAACCATTCGAGATAACCATCCGAGATAAAAAGGAGCTATGTACTTTAATCTGTGAAGTTCAAAATAAATCCTTGTGTTTCATCCTCTTATGATCAGGTTTTACTCGGACTGTGGTTCCGGTTACCGGAAAAAGTTGCAGAGTAGTGGATTAACCTTGAATAGTTTGGAGGTGTCAGTTTTTAATTCTTGCACAATTAACCTTGTCAGAAAGTTAACTTGCTGGTAATCTCAGCTGGTGACTATATTCATGAATATCCATTTAGGTCGCCATCTCAATTGTTGTACTCTACCACTTGATCGCTAAGCTTTACAAGAAATTCTAACTAACGAGAATTACTACTCCATATAAAACTAAGGGTTCACTGCTTGCATCATTTACTTTATCCGTGATGGCACGCTGGTTGCATGTGCATTAAGAACTTCATCAGAATTGTACTTGTCTTACGCAATAAAAAGCATACTCTATAGTAAATTGTAAAAACATTTTCTTTCTGATATTTTTCTAAATTATCTAATTTTCCTTTCTAGCGATTCAATTTTCTTCTCATTCTTCGATCTAATTTTTTTTACTTATTACATTTCTCTATAATTTTTCATTTTTTGGTCTTTAAACTGTATCGACCTCTCTCCTATCCCTATATTTTCTCTCATGTAATTTAAAACATACGTCCCTTTTTTTCTAGAGTAATGCTACCGCAACATAATTTATTTGCAGATTTAGTTTACAGTTGGCTTTAAAGTGTTGTATAGTACAACTACCTAATGCATCAGTAGTTGTACTAAACAATACCTTAATGGTAGTTGTAAACCAAATTTATAAACGGATTCTGTTGCTCTATCATTTTCCTTTGTTCTATCTCCTCTGTTTCCGTTATCACGTCTCTTATAATTAGGAATTTAGGGGTGTAAATTCAAACCGTCGAACCAAACCGAGTGGTTTGGTTTGGTTTTAGACTAGGGTGGTTCGGTCACGGTTTGAAAATTTTATAAACCGATCGGTTCGATTCGATTTGTGGTTTTATGGGTCAAACTGGAAAACCAAACCGTTGTATAATATATATATATATATATATATATTATTCTTGTTATTAATAGTCATTTGATTTGTCTTGAAAATTTTGTACTGAGATCAAGAAAATTCTAAGAGTAAAGATGGTAACCGCACGCCTTAACGGACTCTCAACTCTCTCTTTTCTCTCACCTCAACGCAATGTCGTGCCTTTCCATTAGTCCGTCCTTGTACCTCTCACCTCAACGGCGTTCTCTCCCTTTCACCTCTTTAACATTCTTTCTCACACTTTATAGAACCAAAATTTTCTCTCATCCATCGTAAGATCTCTCGACCTTACAAAATTAGTCTCAACTTTCTTCTTCTTTTTCAATATTTGAAAATTGACCTTGTTCTTCTTGTTTTTCAATATCTCTTTAGTGGTTCTGAAAAAATAGTTAATCAAAAATAAATTACTTTGAACCATAAAACCGAACCAAACCAAACCAAACAGAATGGTTCGGTTCGGTTTGGTTTCAAGCCTCATGCGGTTCGGTTCAGTTTGAAAAAAATAAAATCGTTAGGAGGCGGTTCGGTTCATGGTTTTGGCATAAATCAAACCATATACACCTCTAAGTAGGATAACCATCTTCATCAACATTTGAGGCATCGCAAGATGTATCATGAAATCCTTAACAACTTCGTACAACCCAAGATACTTTTGTTTATCGGGGATCGGAGCAGATATAATCCTATCAAAGTCCTTAATTTGAATTTAGGAAACTTGTCATTGAGATGCATGAACAACAATATGTGGGCATGAGGAAGGCCACGCTTCTGAAACTCCACAGTATAAACAATTGCAAAAACTTCAAGTTTTTTTTTTTTATATTGTTAAACAACAAATATAATTAGCTAATAATAAATGCATATATATATATATATATATATGTATATTACATTATATCATTTTCAAAACTAAAAAACATGGTTAATAGGCCACATTTTATTCAAATAAAATATAAAGGATATCCTATAGTAAATTAATGAACATAAGAATGCAACTACCAAATAATGATAGGGATATACTAGCTTGGACACGGTCAAAAATCTTCTATTCTCGCAAATCATTAAGTTGGTCCAATTTAATTTTGAACACTCGGCATAGGATGTCAGTCCTGTCCTCAGATTTAATGCCTCGCTGCTTAACAAATCTAGTAATTTCTGGTCATAATAGATTGCAAGTGAATGTTATGATGAATAGATCAGGATATACATACCACTTGCAAAGAGCCATAACATCTCGATAATTCTGGACCATGTATCTAGCAGCACCTGTGAACGAAGAAGGTAATACTATATATAAATCGATTTAATTTAAAATTGGATTAAGAATCTTTGAATTTTAATGATAACAAAAGAAGGCTTGTTCTTGTATGAATAACATGATGCAGTTCTTTTCAAATCATTATTACGTTAGAAGCAACTACTTGAGTGTTCTAAGAAAACCCCTTATTTCCTAAGGATATCTTAGCTTTCACTTGCTATACGGATGCTTATCATGTATTAGCTTTGTCTCCCATTGCAGTTGCTGCATCTTTTTTGCTTAGACCTAAATATCCTAAGGATTTCTTTATAGCTACATCTGGGAAACTATTGATGGAACAACAATAATAATTATAAAATTAAACCACTCCCAAATTCAAGCCCGACTACCCTCTATTATGCAAATCAGGAAAAAACTGAAGCAACAATTACAGAAGCTCTAGTTGGTCTGAATAGCTTCCTAAATGACACTGCCCAAGATCTAGCTGTTAGCTTGTTAAGACAACCCAGGTGAAAATAGAAATACACAAAGGGAGCTTTCGTGTGTCTTTCCAAGTATAGTTCCTAGATATCCATAATATTCCAGCTAAATTCCAACTCATACTTTCCCAATCCCTCACCACAGAATTTTCTCTCTCAGAAAACTCCCATCAAAATTCGAAAAGAAATGAAAAATAATAGATTTCAGCAGCTAATCATATCAACATTTACCAAAATCAAAACATGTGTAACTACAATAGAATCATCTTTGAGCAAAAATCCTACCAACTTCATTCAATAGAATACATAAAAGCACCTTAATTACATAATAGACCAAACTTTAGCAGTTGTCTTCCTAATCCATAAATTGCTATTACTCCAATAACTGAACTTTGCCAACTAATTTAAACAAACTAAAGGTGTCCTCAAGATAGATGTCCCAACTACTAAAGACATAAACCGTGAACCGTAATAAATTGTAGTAAGTTATAATATGAAACTAATGAGATCAAATTTTCAAAATTTCATAGGCATCCAAAAATTACTCAATGTAAGTATTATACCCTGTTTACATGAAAAGCCAGATGCATTGATGCTATTCTTATTTTACCAAATTCAAAGGACTTTAGGATGAGCTAAATAATTTGATTCAATTGCCTCAATGTGTGTGTGGATGCACTTGTGGAGCTGTTACTAAACATGAAGAATATGAAAGAATGCTCAAATTAACACAGTTCTTGATGGGGCTAAACGATTGATGCAGCGGAATATTTTCGATTAAACCCGAAGGAATAATCAAGGGTTCTTACGACGAGAAATGCCTTCAAAATAAGGTCGAACCTTAAGAATCCTAGAATCCACTAGAAAGAAATAACTAGAATCCACTAGAAGAGAAAATTCTAATTGTATTGAATATAATGAATTAATTCGGAATTACATTGAAACCTATTTTTATAGGGCTTAGAATGCTTGAAAAACAAGCTAAAACTTCCTAAAAAGTAACCCAACCTACGTGGTAACCTAATAGCTAGGACTTAAATACATCAATTAAAAGCTTAAATCTACTTCTAAATATAAAAATACTACCCTATTAAAGATAAATTCGAAAATTACAATCAAAATCAAAATAATCAAACTTAAAATAAATCTCATCCAATCTTGTCCCACATGCACTTGAAAAGAACTCGTCCTCGAGTTCATACCGAAACTTGAAATTGTTCATGCCAAATAAAGAGATATTTGGAGTAGTGTAGATTTTTCCGCAACCTTGATTCTTCAAAATCTCTAGACAACTTCAAAATTGAAAAGGACTCAACAACTCGAAATAAACTAGGAAAGCTAAATAATTTGGACAGCACTCTCTTGGCATAAGGCGTGGGCTTGGCTTATTAGTTGCGAGATATGACGAAGCTTTCTTGGCACAAGGCGTGGGCACGCTATTTCAGCCATGAACGACGGATGATTCTTGATTAACAAATTGATTATTGATTCAACCACATTAACCTTGTCAAATAAACTTACAATCCCAAAATCCATTGTATCCACAAGATTATTCTTCTCATAACCTTCTCGCCGAGAAATAATTGTTCAACATCATCATCCAAGTTTTCAAAGCTAGCTCAAGTAAATTTAGATT
The DNA here is from genome assembly GCA_016624345.1 of Platycodon grandiflorus. NCBI lineage: Eukaryota > Viridiplantae > Streptophyta > Magnoliopsida > Asterales > Campanulaceae > Platycodon > Platycodon grandiflorus. The sequence continues at coordinate 77,380,519 of CM028362.1, read as the reverse complement.
TTCACCTAATTAATTCTTGAGCAACTTCCTCGTATCCATCTATGTCATTTGCGTTGCCCTTGTCGCCCGCTCCACTCGCAACTTTGCTTTTTTGCTCAAGACGCTCACACAAGGTTTGCGGCGTCGCTTGAATCTCTAAGCACGTCGAGACAGAACATCCTCTCCATCGTTGTTAACCATCGCCAAGGAAAAACCTCGCTCTGATACCAAATGACGCAGCGGAATATTAATTTTCGATTAAACTCGAAGGAATAATCAAGGGTTCTTACGACGAGAAATCCCTTCAACATAAAGTCGAACCTGAAGAATCCTAGAATCCACTAGGAAGAAATAGCTAGAATCCACCAAAATAGAAAACTCTAATTGTATTGAATATAATTAATTAATTATGAATTACATTGAAACCTATTTTTATAGGGCTTATAATGCTTGAAAAACAAGCTAAAACTTCCTAAAAAGTAGCCTAACCTATACGGTAACCTAATAGGACTTAAATACATCAATTAAAAGCCTAAATCTACTTCTAAATATAAAATACTACCCTATTATAGATAAATTAAAAAATTACAATCAAAATCAAAATAATCAAACTTAAAAATAAAACTCATCCAATCTTGTCCCACATCAACGATAGTTTTACTAGAACAAGGGATCAATTGTTGATGATGAATCCATTACCAATAATTAGCAAAGCTATATCTCTATTAGCACAAGAAGAAAAACAAAGAACTTGTACTACTAGCTTTGGCAATCGAGCTACTGTAAGTGAAGTGTCTACTGCTTTGTTTAGTAAAGGAAATACAAATATGTCCAGAAACAATGTCAAAAGAAAAGGAAAATTTTTCTGTGATCATTGCCTTTGGGATTCTTACACAAAAGACGTGTGTTTTTATCTCTATATATCGATATCCTGAGTGATGCAAAGATCATAGAACCAATCCTTCCAAAATGCCCAAATTCAAAGGCAAACCTAATGTTAATACCCCTGTTGTCAAGGCTGCAACTAATGTTACTCTTACTCGTGTTGCTTGTGCTACCATTGTTAGTGATTCTGTCACTCCTACATTGACATCTGCTTAATATCAGCAATTGTTATCTCTTTTTAGCACTACTACATTGGACAGTCCTGAGTGTCATTTGGCTGGTAGGGTTGTCACTTCTCAGTCTTACATTTTCAGCTTGCTTAGCTAGTCCTAACTTTGCATAAAAATAAAAATAAAAAAAACCTTGCATCAACTGAATGGATCATAGACACAGGAGCAATAAACCATATTACTACCTGTTTTGACTTGCTTCTTAACCCTGTTGCTATCTCTTCCAATATTCATCTCCCTATTGGTAAAACACTTCTATTACTCATAAAGGATCAATTCAATTGACCTCTGATTTAGTTCTTCAGAATGTCCTCTATGTGCCTGATTTTAAGTTCAATCTTTTGTCAGGACACAAACTTACTTCTAATAACAATTGTAATCTCATTTTTTCTTTTTCTCACTGAGTGATTCATGACCTTGTCTAGAAGAAGGAAAGGGAGATTGGTATAATTGAAGGTGGTCTATACAAACTAATTTTATCCTGCACTTCTCTTGCAGTTTTCACATAGTCTCATTCTACTTTTACCTCTTCTTTAACATTTGTTGTACAGAATGATATGAAGTCTTCTGCACTGTTGTTGTAACACCCTGGTTCCACTTACGTGTGATTTACTTATTTTATGTATGATTTATGTGTTAAACTTGTTTTAGTAGCATGATAGTTGAATTATGCCTTATTTCATATTTTCATTTCATATTTATAAGAACTGTTAGATTGATTATGCATTGTTAATTGGATTATTATGACTCATGATGTCTATGAGATGTGTTATAAGTGTCGTGTAATCACACCTAGGAGTGGCCAAGTGTTCAAACCTAGGAAATGGAAGTGGTTTTGGTCTGTGGGGTGTTGCACGGCCGTGTACCTTGCATTGGCACGGCCGTGCGTTTTGAGGGACAGAAATTCCAGTAAGTTTTGCACGGCCGTGTGCCTTTCCTTGGCACGGCCGTGCGAGAGTTGCACGGCCGTGTGCATTTTCTTGACGCGGCCATGCGGGGTCGGGCAGATTTAAAATCTAATTTTTGAAAATTATATTTTCACCCTTAATCTTAACCAATTGTGTGGCTCTCCTTGAGCCACATCACCACCCTCCCAAATCTGATTTTTTTTATCCACTTAAGTCAAGTGGAGAGAACTCATTTCTTTCCATATTTTCCCCCCATTTCCTCCATTAAAGACATAGAGTGTGTGTGTGTGAGAGTTTTGGTGAGATTTGTGTGTGTGTTTGGGTTCCCGAAGATCTAGCCATCCGATTGACGATCCGAGATCGTCATTGTGTTGGTGTTGAGCAAGGGAGCAACTTGGGTGGCTTTGATTTCATTTTCGTTGTCTTGATAATCGGTTTTAAGTAAGTTACTAAACCCCCTTTTGTATGCTTTAAGCTTCAATGTGTGCTAGATCATCAATAATCATGTATGACTTGCTTTATATGTTATTTTCATGTACAAATGTCTATGTTGAAATGAGTACATTATACTTGTGATATTTGTATGGGTTTTATGATGTTGATGAACTAAGGTTTGAACATTAACCTTAGGATTTGAACAAATAGAGAACTTGAGACTTGAAATTGGGTAATCTTGCATATAGCATTGAAACCTAATTTTGTTGACTTTAGTATTGACCGAGAAGTTGATTTTGGGAAGATTATGACTCCCCGGACAACATATTAAATTACTACGAGGTTTAGAGTTCGATTGATCGAGATTCTAGTCCTCCGTGTTTTGGTACTGTTAAGGTAGAGACTTGTGAATGGCTCTAATGTGTTGATTAGAATTCTTGCAAATATGTGTTGAATGATGATTGGGAGTAGAATGTATAATCTACTTGTTATTTGTCAAAGTTCACTACTTTTGAACTGATGGTTATTTGCATTAGATGAGTAAGAACATCTACTTGTACATTGTGTAAGTCCAACTGGCGTTGTTGGTCGAGTATGGTGGGACGACCTATAGTCTTCACAAATCAATGTTTGTGATCGTTATAAGTCGTCGTACTGGAGTTCACACCCTCACTGTTGGCCACAGGTGGGAAGTAGCCCCATTGTTGTAGCAATACGCATGACTTTGGTTTGCTAAGTAACCCGATGAGTGATTCCGGGAAGGTCAATCACCGAAGAGTGATATCGGTGACGTTGATACTACACACATGGGTATCGAGACATAGTTGATTATTTGTGTATTGCAGGAGCAACGCAGAGTTCGAGGAAGAGATACGATATCCTTTGTAACGTGGTTTATTTACGAGCACTTATGTGTAAATCAAGGTGCTCTATGAGTTGGATGATTTGTATATCAAAGATGATGATACATGCCTTGTTGTGGTATATAAATGATAATGCCATATTATGATTATCACTTGAGCATTATGCCATGTCATGTAGTTGCATTTAGGAACTTATTGAGTTTTGACTCATCCCGTTTGTTGTTTATATGTTTTCCTTAGATCCGAGCCAGCCTAGCGGTTCCCGGTGAAATCGGCGAGGTTGCGTTTTGCTAGCAGGTTGTATTTTGGTTTGGTAGCTCTTGAAGCTCAATGTTGTCTAGTAGTATTTCTTTTGGTGAGGACGTTGGTTGTGTAAAGTTATGTAAACTTTACTTGGGTAGTAATTGTTCTTTTGTAAACCATATTTTCTTTTAGTAGCCGACATATGTATGTCGTGCTTGTATATTTAACTTCGTAGTAAGTTCAGTTTCTCTTCCGAGCGTGTTGTGGCTCGTGGTTCATGTTTATTATTCCGGCATGTTGTGGCCGATGTTGTTGTTGTTAGATGTTTATTTTTCCAAGTCTTAGACTTGTGGTTTAGTTGTTGGGTTCCGGCTGTTTTATCGCCGATGACTTGTTTTGATTATATCAGGTTTTATAAGTTGTGTTTTATTGTAAGTACGGGTGGTTACGTCACGTGTTTTTCTTGTTGTTGTGTTGTTTGGCGACTCGACCTTGTGATTTCGTATAGAGATCCGGGTCGGGGTCGTCACAGTTGTAACATTTGAGATCTGGTCATCTACCTTTTCATGCCTTTAAATACATTCCATTTATGTCTAATTGCAATGTTAATTCTTCATACAAAAACTTTGCTTGTGAGATTTGTCATTAGGCTAGCTAGACATACCAGAAATCCTTTTCCCTTAGTTCCTCTCATTGTACTACTGCATTTGCTATTATTCATTGTGATGTTTGGGGGCCTTATAGGCATTTGACATATGATGGATGTTCTTTTTTTTAACTATTATTGATGATTTTTCAAGAGCAACTTGGACCTTCTTGCTCAAGTCCAAAGCTCATGTCTGTCACTATCTCAAAACCTTTTTTCTCACGATCAATACTCAATTCAATACCACTGTTAAAGAGATTAGATCAGACAATGGGTCTAAGTTTTTTAATGGTGTGTCTTCTCTGTTGCAATCTCTTGGCATTCTTCAACAAAGCTCTTGCATTGGTACTCCCCAACAAAATGGGAGAGTTGAAAGAAAACACAAAAATCTTCTCGAAATGGTAAGAGCTTTGAGGTTTCATGGTCATCTACCAATTAAATTTTAGGGAGATTGCATTCAAACTGCTACTTACTTGATTAACAGACACCCAAATTATGTTTTAAAATTCAAAACTCCCTATGAAGTTCTTCTTGGCCAGCCTCCCACATATTCTCATTTTAAAACTCTAGGGTGCTTGTGTTTTGCTTCCACACCAGCACACACTAGGGACAAATTTCAATCCAAGGCTATTAAATGTGTGTTTTTGGGATATCCTTATGGGAAGAAAGTCTATAAACTCTATGATCTAGCAACTCATAAAATCTTCTATAGTAGAGATGTGAAGTTCTATGAAACTGAGTTCCCTTTTCAAACTTTTTCTTCATCTTCTCTTCCTTCTCTTTCCTCTTCTCCTAGTTTTTTCACTCTTGCTTCTTACTTTGATGATCAAGAAGAGGTCTATAATCCTTCCTCTTCTCAATCTCAATCTTATCTTGATTTTGTATCTCCTTCTTCTACAATTTTATTCCTTCCTCCTATTTCTTCTGCGAGACCTCAGAGAACTAGAGTTTTGCCTGCTAAATTTCAGGACTATGTTGGATTACCTTCTTCTATCACATCCTCTCATTGTTCTTCTATGACAAGGCAAGTTTCTCATGCCTTTTCTTCAGTTCTCACTTATGATAATGTTTCTCCCAGTTATTATTCCTTTCTTACAAATCCTTCTCAAACTTTTGAACCCCATTCATATGCTCAAGCTGTTAAAGATCCATTTTGGTGTAAAGCTATGAAATTAGAAATTCAAGCCTTGGAAAATAACAGGACTTGGATTTTGCAACCATTACCACCAAATAATTAAGAAAATTGTAGGCTGCAAATGGGTGTACAGAATCAAACATAAGCTTGATGGTTCTGTGGATAAATATAAGGCAAGGCTTGTGGCTAAGGATTCACTCAAACTGAGGGATTGGACTTCTTTGACACATTTACTCCTGTGGCCAAGATGACCATTGTTAGGACTTTGCTTGCCTTGGTTGCTATTAGAGGATGAGAGATTACTCATATGGATGTCTCCAACGCTTTTCTGCATAGAGACCTTAATGAAGAGGTGTTTATGGATCTACCACCAGGCTACTGCATGGAGACCTTAATGATGAGGTATTTATGGATCTACCACCAGGCTACTGAGCTCTTCCTTGCAATCTACATGTTCTCAGCCTATTGTATACAAGTTGATTAACTCCCTTTATGGCCTTAAACAACCCCTCGAAAATGATGTATTTGCTATGATTTTATTGGCTACAAATAAAATTTGTAGTAAAAGATTATGGCTTTACTACAAAATTTGAGTTTTGTAGTTAATACACAATTTTTGGGTGACAAAATAAAAATCTTACTCCCTCCGTTCCTAAATTATTGTCTTATTTGACCCAGCACACAGATTAAAAAAAATCAATTGACTTATTATTAATATTGGTATAATGTGTTGTTTCTTTAATGCATGTGCATGTGACACATAATTAAAATAAAAAAATAAAAATAAAATAATAAAAATAATATCTTAAAAAATTTAAACAAGACAGTTATTAAAGAAAAAAAAATACAAAATAATAATTTAAGGACGAGGGGAGTTTACAAGTGTGGCCCATCAACAACCAACCTATTTGAAAACCGAAAGCGCAAATTTTTACGGAGTCGACCAATTGAGAAAATATAATGGCCAACAGATTTGGGCCCAATGTTGACGGAACTAGTCTATCGAAGAAGGTCAGTGATTAGCTACAGGTGGGGTTTAAGGGAAAAATCGATAAAAAGTCAAAACCCCTCATCTCTTTCGCCGTTCCAATTGCAACAGTCTGCGCAAGCAGTGCTCGAGTCAGTAGCTAGCTAAGCTAGGTACTCCCTCCTTCCCTTCCCTTCCCTTCCCTTCCATCTCTCTCTCTCTCTGTTTCTCACTCAGCGCACGCTCACACACATACACACAGACAGATCCACGAATGCGCTCATTTGGGTGATTGGGGGTACGCTGCCCCTTCTTAATTCCCTTCCATCTCTCTCTCTAACACACGAATTCTAGAACAATGTTTCTTAGCGTGGGCTTATTTTTGCAGTTATCTAAGTAGATTTCTGTTGAGGGATTACGTTTGCTAGTTGAAGAGGGTTGTGAAAGGTATGTATATTTACTTGGGTTTGTGATTACAAATTTTTTATCTTTATAATAGATTTTTGATTGTTTAATTGCTTGTAGGATTGTTTAATTGGATTAGTTAATTGCATGTAGAATTGTTTAATTCCAAGTGGGTTTGCCTGAGGTAGTACTTGTTTTATATGTTTATTGGTAAGCTTTTAGAAGGGGGCAGCCCCCTCGTTCTCTCTTTTGGAGTCTTTCTTTTTCCCTAAATTTAATATAAATTATCTATCTTTAGTCACATAATAGAAAATTTAATATGCGCAAATTTAGGTCAACACTCAAAATACTTAGTGTTTGAATCAAATGAACCAATTCCTAGAGTAAATATCACATGAACCAATTTGCATAAAGAAACCAAATAACCTTAGTGTTTGAATCATAGTTCGGATACATAGCACTTTACCAATGGCTGTTTGTAGGCTATTAGTAGGGTTCTCTAGCTCTCTATATTAGTTGAGCTGAGTTGAATTTTGAGATTTCAATCTCACATGGTAAGACTTTAAACGTGCTTGACTAGAGCAAAGAAACTTGTGCTCAAGTTAGTCCCATCTACGACACTAATTGACTTGAGCTTGGCACAACCTAAATTTTCTAGTGAAATTGACTCTTGGATTTAAGAGCCATTTGAATCAAACACTTAGAAATTTAAACTTGCTGCCCATGAGATTGTTATTAGTTATAATGTTTTATAAATAAGCTAACAAATCTCTTCTTCTTTTTTTATCTCTTTGTACGTATACGTATGCTTTCTATATTTCGTTTGAGCTAATATATATTACGTTTAATAACACAACTAAACTTGTAAGGAAAATTGAAGGGGTGCTTAATTTACACTTACCTTTTTTTTAATAAGTCTATGACCAAAACCCTCACATTTTAAAACTTACTATCAAGCAAATCATATGGTGACAAATGTCATTAATGTTTAGATATTCATACCTGATGTTGCTACGCCTGTTGTTGTGTTGTTGTTGCTGCTACTACTACTGCTGATGCTGTTGTTGCTAATGTTGTTGTTGCTGCTGCTGCTTGTGATGTTGATGTTGTTGCTGCTACTGATGTTGATGTTGTTGCTGCTATGCTTCCAAGGCTGCTGCTATGCTCCAAGGTTGTTTCTGCTATGCAGCCAAGGCTGCTGCTGCTACTACTACTGTTATTTATGCTGCATATTTGAACTCCTTCTCCCTGAATTTGTTGTAGATAAGTGAACTCAGTCTCCCTTAACTCGCTACATATCCTGTAGATTGAGAGGAGCTTGGCTTAAGAGAAGGCATAATACGTAGGTAGCCAATTTCTGGTGCAGCTTAAAAAAATAGAGCGGGGGTTATAGTAATAAAATTACCCTTATCATGTTTTATTGTTGCTGCTACTGCTACTGCTCCTGCTTCTCTTGTGGTTGCTGCTAATGCTACTGCTGCTTCTTCTGTCTGCATTTGTTGTTGCCTGCATTCAGAAACCAAAAACAGTTGAGAACACAAGTCAATCTAGTGAGTTTCATGTACATTCTTTTCATTCCATATCTATTAAGTGAACTCTTTCTAGCACAAATTTATACAGCAAATATAGGTGCTTCTGCTGCGGCCTTATGATTGTGTTGGACGGGTTGAATTGAAGTCAGATTCATAGGCAATCCTCAATCCAATTACCAAAATTCTGTTTTATCAAGACTCATGTAGGATAAAATTGTTTGAGCTTCATGAGTGATACTATATTTCTTGGAATGAATTCTTCCAAATAAATCTGAGTGCATACATCTAAGAGTCTTGGACCTGGATTATTTAAAGTGATACTTGCGCTGTATATAAACAACTCAGTGCTCTTACTACAATCCTTGTGCCGGTAAATGTTTCTCATAAAAAGATGATTCTGAAGCTTTTGTCTACCTTATTGGACCATGTATGTTATTGATTTTAAGATGATTAGATTGCTTTTGGTCATTGTCGGATAACATCATTCTGTGCGGAAAGTAAACTAACATGTGTTTGTGTATTCTAAATCTTGTTATTTCCTCCCATTAGTCGTGTGTTGCTGCTTATTATACTGTATTCTGATGCTCTCCGGGTGAAATTGGGGCTTCCAAGTTTTCTTTAATGGTTGTTCTCTTCGTGTAAATAATTTGAGTGTCATTTGTGAACCACTCCTACACTCTTCTATGGTATAAGGCAATAAGGTTCGGATTCTTGCTGACAACATGCCTAAGACTTGTAATTTCTATCCTTCTGCAGATAATGTGGAACAGTCTTCCTGAACTATTCGACGCTCAGCCTGATTTAGTCTTCCAGCTTGTAACCATGCTGAATCCATCTGTTTTACAAGACCAAATTTACACTTTGTCTAATAGGCATGTTAGTTGGAATGTAGACGTTGTTTCTCTGGTTTATACAAAATGTGATAGAGAAGACAGGATTCCTCCATGGGAAGAACTTATTGATCTAAGCTCTCTTATTTCCTGTCCTTGGGTTGTGGAGGTGTTTTTCACATTGTGTTGAAGTTGATTGTTGGAAAGGTGCAATTTTTTCTTTAGCTTATTACAAACGATGTGATAAAATGTTATTTTATGAATCTCAAGTATTTCCTGATTCGAGATTTGAAGTTAAGCACTTCGCTTTTGATTTCCTTTTATACCCTGCTATAATTAGTTTATTTTTTGTATTGCAGGTAAAGATGTGGTATTGCAGTTGAGGAACTACTTTCAGAAAAGCACTTGTAGTCTTAGTTGTTGCAGGTGTCAAATTGAAAGATCTCCAGGCACCAGTTCCGATTTTGATCCAGTTGCTAGTTTTTCAGGTGGCTGGAATTATTGAAGAAGAAGTGGTCTTTAATTTCAGGAATATGGTGGACATGATGTGTATCCTTTTATTGAAGCGGATGCCTATAAAGTCCTCATTGATGCCCTTCTTGCTGGTGAAGAAGAGGAGAGCAATAAAGGGGAAACTTCAATGAAGGTAATAAAAAGGCCTCGCAAGATTACTTACATATTAATGGTCTATTTAGAAGATCTTTTACTTTTACCAAAATGGTTCAGAACTCTTTTAGAAAAGAGCTAGAACAACATCCCTTTCAGAAAGATAAGGTTAGCCTACATTCACTGTGAACACATTGCACCTCGAGAGAATGGACAAGCTTTTTATTCTGGATAAAAGGGTTCTTAAAGAGTGGAACAGAAAAAAGTTTGGTAATTTTTTCTTAGACATTGTCAAGGCAGAAGATGAAGTTCTTGCGAAAGAGCTAGCCTATGAGGCAAGTAACTCTGAGGATAACAAGACAGCTTTATGAATGGCATAATGTTTCGATTTACAGTATATTGCAGGTTTAATTTTCTTACAGAAACTTCTTGTTCATGTATTTGTTGATTGCTCTCCAAAGTGGCAAATTTATGGGAAATGCATTTGCTTCTGCTGACAAGAATTTTTGATTTACTTCTACTGGATATAATTTGTATGATTTACTTCTCTATGTGATTGTTTTTCTTTTCCCAGGAACCAGGAAACTTTGTCATCACCTTCTCAAGACAACCAAAATGAAGGCTCGAGGGATAGAGCACCCGGGTTGGGGACCAAGGTCATCGAGCCACCTAACTGGAGATTGCAATTCTGTGAGGTTTGGGACACTGGCCTTTGGGATTTTGTTTTGGTTAACGTGGCTGATCCTGCTACTGGGTTTTTGCCCTGGGAGAGATCTTCTGTGTGACATGTGAACAACAAACAGGTAGCGGTGCTCTGAAGCCCTCACCTACAAATAATACAGATCCATCATACAGTGAAACAGTCAATTTCTTATGGGTTTTTTATTTCATTTCTTTTTTTTTTTTTCCAGTTTTTTTGACATTGTGTATCTCATGTAGTTCTCTTTGTAATGATATAGATTGACATTATGTTTTTTCTGTCTTGAAAAGTTATTCAGGTGGCCATTTGGAAGGATTTAATACTTAATTCATTGTTTTATACTCGTATTTATCAGTTCTCCACCATTTTTGCCTAAGCATTAATTATAGGTCTACGCAATAATTTCGTAGTTGAAAGCCCACCATCGTCGACAAGATATTTGAGATACTTTCATAGTCAAATGAAAAACCATTACCTACATAATAATTTTGTAGTTAAATAACAACATCACCCACATAATAATTTCGTTGTTAAACGGATAACTCTATCATCTACAAAACATTTCGTAGAGGAATAGTGATTATTCGCGATGAAAACAATTTGTAGTAGAATAGTAAGCCAACGACGCGAAAATTTTTGTAGAGGAATAGTTATTATTCGTGATTAAAACAAATTTGTAGTAGGACAGTAGGCCAACGGCGACAAAAATTTTCGTAGTTGTTTATCCAAGCTTTTGCGACGAACAACAATTTGCGACGAAATTTATGCTTGAATCCTAGATGAAATAAATCATAGACAAAAGTTGCTATTTTATGATGAATATTAGTTTCCTCGCTAATACCCTTTAACGACGTTCCATAGGCGATTTAACGTGCGACGAAATCACTTTCACAGAAGGTCTTTACCTACGAAATGATGACCATTGGTTATGAAAAATTTCGTAGCTAAATACCAAATTTTTTGATCATGCATGATCTCTTGCAGTTTGGATTCACTCAATCCCATAGTGATCACTCTCTCTTCACTTTATTCAGACACGACTCTTTTACAATAGTCCTTGTGTATGTTGATGATTTGTTGATTACTGGTTCTTGTCCCTCTGTCCTTACTGAGTTGAAAGTCTTTCTTCATTCTACCTTCGGTATCAAAGACTTGGGATCCCTAAAATATTTTTTGGGTATCGAAGTGGCTAGGAATACGTCTGGCATTTATGTTCATCAAAGGAAATATGTCATGTATATTTTAAAAGACGCTGGTCAGGTGAATGCTAAATGTTCTTCTATTACTCTTGATCAACATCATGATTTGGCAGTGAACAAAGTGCATGATGCTAACAGATATAGAAGGTTAATTGGTCGTTTGATTTACTTAACACTCTCAAGACCTGATCTTGATTATCCCGTCCAACTATTAAGTCAGTTCATGGCTTCTCCTAGAGTCCCTCATTAGAGTGCTATTCTTAGGCTTGTTAGATATCTCAATGGTACTATTAGGCAAGGTTTGTTGTTCTCTGCCTCTAGTGCCTTGACTCTTACTGGCTATTGTGATTCAGATTGGGGAAGTTGTCCTACATCAAGGAAGTTTGTGACAAGTTATTGCATTGTTCTTGGTGACTCTTTGATATATATCCTGGAAGTCTAAAAAGCAACACACAGTTTCGAATATAGGGCCATGACCACACAAGTTGTGAGATCACTTGGTTATTGGCCTTACTTAAGGACTTGCAGGTGTTTGATCTTACTCCAGTGACATTATTTTGTGATAACCAGGATGCTTTACATATAGCTACAAATCTCGTATTCCATGAAAGAACTAAACATATGATTGTCATCTCATTCAAGACAAAATTACTCAAGGTGTCATTACTACTGCTCATATCCCTACTGCTCATCAGTCTGTAGATTTGTTTACAAAGTCCCTATCTGTTTACAAAGTCCCTATCTTCAGCTCATATTAGTTATTTTCTTGCCAAGCTGAAAGTGTTCAATCTGTTTTCACCTTTCATCTTGAGGGGGATGTTAATGTAGACGAATGTAGCAAGCAAGGTAATCAAACAATCAAGCAGCAGAGGCACATCATCAAATCATTCTCACCATGTCAATTAGAGAAGTTTGTTATTGCTGATGTCATGACAGTGTAAACTAATTGTGATTGGTTAGAGTAGTTAGTGGACAGAGCTAAATTAAGTGGAGGTGGAGAGATAGTTTTGTGCATAATAAGTCACTACCAAACTGTATATAAGTTTGATTCATTGTAATCTGGATTTAATGTTCTTGCATATTCATAATCAAGAGATACTTTTCTCTCAAACTCTTCATGTGTCACTTTGAATATACTGTCTTTCTTTGATTTTCCTTATCAAATTAACAGGGTTTTATTTTTATTGTTCTCTACTTGATATATACTACTTATAGATGGGGCTTCAAAGGCAGGAGGAAGGAGCGGGAGGGAGAAAGAGAGAAGGCATTGTCTGAGAAAGACACACTCAATTTTTAAAAAGAGTGTTTTGAGAAGTTTGTTTTAAATGTTGGTCAAAGGTCATATAATGTGTTTTGTCGGGTCAAAATGCTTTACTTGATATATACCACTATAGATGAGGTTTCTTCAAAACGGCCTAGTCAAACTCCTTGAAATCTTATATGGCCTAACTTATTTGAAAACAACTTATATGGCCTTTTTCTTTGAAATGACTATATTACCCTTATAGCTTCACTTCAACACTTCACAAGGTCTCAGTAGGAAATGTCCATAATGCCCTTTTCTATCCCTTTAACCAATAAGGCCTCAATAGCTCTCTCTCTCTGTCCTTCTCTCTCTCTTCTCTCTAAAATTGAATCCCTAAAATTTCATTCATCGACCGTTCGCAACTCATCGTTTTTCCGTACGTGTGTGTAATTTCTTCTTTTAATTCAGGTTTGTCTTTCGCTTCGCCCCTTCATTATGTTAATTCATTTCAATGCACTCATTTTACTACAAATTCTACTGGAATATTCGATCTGGGTGACGTATTTCGTATTTGAAACTAAGGTAGAGGTGTCATTTATCGGTCATTAAACATCATTTGAATAATCGTTTAAACGGAGCTTATCGGACGTTTAAACGAATGTTAAACATTTGCATAAACAGCTTCGTTTAAAATTTTAAACGGAGCTTATCGCACGTTTAAACGAGTGTTAAACGACTGTTAATTTGTATAAACAGCGTCGTTTAAACGATACTAGTTGACCTTAAGTTTTAAACGGCCTTAATTTGTAACTAACTCAAACAACATTTAAAATTTTCGTCGTTTAAACGACAAAGTTAATGTTGTTTAAACGACAAATGCAGTATCAATTTGTTATTTTTATTTCGATATAATATAATGAAACTGCAATCTTATTTTACAATTTTTTTATGCATTGCAGATGTCTTCCCCTTATTGGACTACTATTTGTTATTTTGGACATTTTGTTGAGGATGAAAACAAAGTATGGTCCTGGAGATTCAGTGGCAGCCCCACGGCCGTAGGATTTCCACTAAGTATAGACACTTCATACGAAGAGTTATATGCTACAGCACAAAATATTTGCAAAGTTGATGATATAGAGATTGGTTTTTTTAGTCTAGGAAATCCATGTTTTCAAGTTCCTGTCCGGATTGCTTCAAATGACCATGTCAAATGGTGCTTCAATTTTAATAAACAAGGGTATTATGCTCCCATTTGTATTACCATTTTGAGCCAAGAAGAAAATAATTTATTTGGTTGTGGCATACAACGTGAACGAAATGAGGGAATTGGCATGCAACCGGAAGAACATAATGGAGTTGGTGGTGGTGCTGAAATGGAACTGGAAAAAAATAATGGAGTAGGTGGCGGTGCTGAAATGGAACCGGAAGAAAATAATGGAGTTGGTGGGGGCACTGATCAAAATGCGAATGGCTTCAATACACCGCCGAGATATGATTTTAGTCAAGAAAATAACTTCACAAATGAGCATCTTATTTCTTCGGTTGGAAGTACATCACGATTGGTACCCATAGACTTTGATTTGAAGGTTGACCAAGTATTCAATAATAAGAGAGAGCTTCAGGAAGTTGTGCACATGATTGCATTGCATTACAACTTCCAATTCAAAACAAAAAAATCGAACAAGAGTATGTACACAGTTGTGTGTGTCGATGATAATTGCACATGGCATTTGCGAGCAACAAAGTACTCGGAATGTGATTATTTTCAGGTTCGAAAATATACAGCTGATCATACTTGCCCTCTAAATATGTCCACTGCTGATCATAGACAAGCAACATCGTGGATTATTGGAAAACATATCTCGCCAAGGTTCGAGGACTACAACACTACCTATAGACCTGCAGACATCATGAATGACGTTCGTCGAGACTTTGGGGTGCAACTAAGTTATCAAAAAGCGAGGAGGTGTAGAATCGCTTTAACACGTATAAGGGGTTCACCTGAGGATAGTTACACTAAGTTAGCCGCATATGCCCATAACTTGACATTGGTTAATCCAGGAACTGTCTACTTTTTAGAGCGTGACAGGGAAAACCGCTTCAAGTATTTTTTTTTGCTTACGGTCCCTGCATTTATGGATTTCACCATGCAATGCGTCGAGTAGTTGTTGTCGATGGAACATTCCTTACTGAAAGATATAAAGGTATGTTGATTATCGCTACCTGCCAGGATGGAAATATGCAGATATATCCTCTTGCGTGGGCCATTGTTGATTCTGAGAATGATGCTTCGTGGCTTTGGTTTTTTACGAAGTTGAAAGAAGTAACAGGTGACGATGATGGACTTGTTGTGATATCTGACCGACATAAGAGTCTTATTAGTGCTTTCAGAATTGTTTTTCAAAATGCACATCATGCGCATTGTATCTATCATATAAAAGGCAACTTAAGGACTGTAACTCGAAAGGCTGAGACTATCTCACTTTTTAAGAGAGCGGCAGAGGCTTATACCACTGATGAGTTTCGAAAGCATATGTCCCAAATTGAGAAAACTGACGAGAAGGGGTGGAAGTATCTTAGCGAAATAAATTTCGAAACCTGGGCCCGGTCACATTTCAAAGGAGACCGTTACAATATCATGACCTCAAACAATGCAGAGTCTCTGAACTCAGTGTTTAGAAAAGCCCGACAGACTCCTATACTTGCACTGTTTGATAGTGTCGGGAAAAAGTTACAGGCTTGGTTTTCTGAGAGACGTGAGGACGCACAACGTTGTGGAACCCAATTAACCCCAGCAATGGAAGAAAAATTACGCAAGTCTGGTGAATTGTCCAAGAAATTCACGGCTGAACCCATTGATGTGTACAACTATGTGGTGAGGAGCGGTACCAAGAACTTCATTGTTAATTTTGATGGGAGTACTTGCACTTGCAGAAAATTTTAATTAGACCACATACCATGCGAGCAAGTAATAGCAGCGGTAAAACAGAAAAGTTTTTCGGTCTATCCGATGTGCTCAACATTTTATTCCGCTGAGTGTTGGAGATTGGCATATGTCGGAACAATCTTCCCGGTGCCAAACGAAGATGAATGGGACATTCCAGACAATATTAAAGAAATGAAGATCTTGCCACCTTTAGTCCGACCACGAGGTGGACGTCGTAGAACAGCGAGGATACCGTCAACTGGAGAGTTTCCATCGAGACAAAAATGCAGTAGGTGCCAAAAAGTAGGGCACAACAGACTGTCTTGTCATGATCAAACACCCATGAGCGACAGGCAATCACATATTTAGTAACTGTTTGAATTTAATTCAAGAATTCAGCGTATTGAATTTAGTTTGGATTGTATTTGTATGTTTTCCGTCTGTTCCTGTTCGTTTAATGAATGAAAAGTCAGTAGTTTATGTTACATTAAACGATCACCTATTAAACGTTTAAACGTCTATATCATAAATAATGGATGTTTAAACGCTGAATATTTTTATAAAAATTCTTTCTGAATTTTTTTATTTGATGTTTAAATGCTATAAAAATTTGATGTTTAAACGCTATATATTTAAACGTTTAATAGATGTTTAATTGGATTATAGTTTAATAAAAATTATATTGGGGTAAATGATCGGTTAAACGATCCCAATGAACGTTTAAACGCTATATATTTTTATTAGAATTATTTCTGAATTTTTGAATTCCTTTGGGTGGGGAAATAAAGTAAGATTTTTGGGGAAATAAACGTTTTCGTTTAAACGTTTAAACAATATGCCCGAAATGTTTTGAATTATTTATGAATTTTTTTGAATTCCTTTCGGCGAGAAATAAAGGTCAGACTTTTTGGCGGGAAATACGATATGTTTTAACTGAGCGAAACATAACGACATGTTTTAACTAAGCGAAACATAACAATAGGTTTTAACTGAGCGAAACATAACGACATGTCTTAACCAAGCGAAACATAATGACATGTCTTAACTAAGCGAAACATAACGACATGTTTTAACTGAGCGAAATATAACGATATGTTTTAACTGAACGAAACATAACGATATGTTTTCACTGAGCGAAACATAACGATTTAAAAAATTGAGCGAAACATAACGATATGTTTTAACTGAGCGAAACATAACGACATGTTTTAACTAAGCGAAACATAATGACATGTTTTAACTGAGCGAAACAAAACGACATGTTTTAACTGAGCGAAACATAACGATATGTTTTAACTGAACGAAACATAACGATATGTTTTAACTGAGCGAAACATAACGATATGTTTTAACTGAGCGAAACATAACGACATGTCTTAACTAAGCGAAATATAACGACATGTTTTAACTGAGCGAAACATAACGATATGTTTTAACTGAGCGAAATATAACGATATGTTTTAACTGAGCGAAACATAACGATATATTTTCATTGAGAGAAACATAACGACATGTCATAACTGAGCGAAACATAATAACATGTTTTAACTAAGCGAAACATAATGACATGTTTTAACTGAGCGAAATAAACTGAGCGAAACATAACGATATGTTTTAACTGAGCGAAACATAACGATATGTTTTAACTGAGCGAAACATAACAACATGTCTTAACTAAGCGAAACATAACAACATGTTTTAACTAAGCGAAATATAACGACATGTTTTAACTGAGCGAAATATAACGACATGTTTTAACTGAGCGAAATATAACGACATGTTTTAACTGAGCAAAACATAACGATATGTTTTAACTGAGCGAAACATAACGATATGTTTTAACTGAGCGAAACATAACGATATGTTTTAACTGAGCGAAACATAACGATATGTCTTAACGAAACATAACGACATGTTTTAAATAAGCGGAACATAACGACATGTTTTAACTGAGCGAAATATAACGACATGTTTTAACTGAGCGAAACATAACGACATGTTTTAACTGAGCGAAACATAACGATATGTTTTAACTTAGCGAAACATAACGATATGTTTTAACTGAGCGAAACATAACGATATGTTTTAACTGAGCGAAACATAACGATATGTTTTAACTTAGTGAAACATAACGATATGTTTTAACTGAGCGAAATATAATGACATGTTTTAACTGAGCGAAACATAACGATATGTTTTAACTGAGCGAAACATAATGACATGTTTTAACTGAGCGAAATATAACGACATGTTTTAACTGAGGGAAATATAACGATATGTCTTAACTAAGAGAAACATAACGATATGTTTTAACTGAGCGAAACATAATGATATGTCTTAACGAAACATAACGACATGTTTTAAATAAGCGGAACATAACGACATGTTTTAACTGAGCGAAACATAACGATATGTTTTAACTGAGCGAAACATAACAATATGTTTTAACTGAGCGAAACATAACGATATGTTTTAACTGAGCGAAACATAATGATATGTCTTAACGGAACATAACGACATGTTTTAAATAAGCGGAACATAACGACATGTTTTCACTGAGCGAAACATAACGATATGTTTTAACTGAGCGAAACATAACGACATGTTTTAACTAAGCGAAATATAACGACGTGTTTTAACTGAGCGAAACATAACGATATGTCTTAACTAAGTGAAACATTACGATATGTTTTAACTGAGCGAAACATAATGATATGTCTTAACGAAACATAACGACATGTTTTAAATAAGCGGAACATAACGACATGTTTTAACTGAGCGAAACATAACGATATGTTTTAACTGAGCGAAACATAACGATATGTTTTAATTGAGCGAAACATAGCGATATGTTTTAACTGAGCGAAACATAACGATATGTTTTAACCGAGCGAAACATAATGATATGTCTTAACGGAACATAACGACATGTTTTAAATAAGCGGAACATAACGACATGTTTTAACTGAGCGAAACATAACGATATGTTTTAACTGAGCGAAACATAACGATATGTTTTAACTGAGCGAAACATAACGATATGTTTTAACTGAGCGAAACATAACGACATGTTTTAACTGAGCGAAATATACCGACGTGTTTTAACTGAGCGAAACATAACGATATGTCTTAACTGAGCGAAACATAACGATATGTTTTAACTAAGCGAAACATAACGACATGTCTTAACTAAGCGAAACATAACGACATGTTTTAACTGAGTGAAACATAACGATATGTTTTAACTGAGCGAAACATAACGACATGTCTTATCACATGTTGTGCAAGTGGCCATAAGTGCCCTTAACCGAAACGCTCGAGGCATTTCACGTCATTTGACTTTCTTTTCATTATCACTGCTTGACTGAGAAATTGAAGAATTAGATTAAAAAATGAGGGAGAGACTGAAGGACGACTCGAAATTCAAGGTATGCAAACTTGGTTTGATTTCTTGAAATTAGGGCTTTTGTTCGATTAAAATTTCAAATTATGATTATTTCTTTACAATCCCTAATTTGTGATGTAAAATTAGTGGTTTGATGTCAAGAAATTAAGGTTTTTCGTCATAGTAGATTTTGAAGCAGCATGAACCACTCGTTGTGCAAAGAGACCAAAATTGGGTTGAGAAATGTTGTAGTTGTATCTGGTGCGACTGCTCAGGTAAAAGTTAATTACAAATAATTGTTATATTGTATAATATGCTAAAAATAACTCAGCTTGTGATATCGTATAGTTTGTATTAACATATTTTTTGTCGTTAAAATAGGCACCTGCGGTTACTGATGGACTAGCTGCAACTACAATGAAAGTGTGTGGAAGTGCACCCAAGAGAAGGTCACAAAGGATTGAGAAGTACGTGTGGAAGCGCAAGTGATTAATGATTAAATGTCAATCGTTTAATCTTTTTATCTGGTCGTTTAAACTTTTTATCCATTCGTTTACTTTTTGTTTGGTCATGTCATGTAATGTTTAAATGATCGTTTAAACGTTTGTTTAAACTTTTGAGATTTGAATTTACAAAATTGATTTGGTCATGTAATGTTCAAATGTTCGTTTAAACGTTTGATTTGGTCATGTAATATTTTTATTAAGTCGTTTAGAAGTTTAATTGGTTGTTTAAACGCTAAATATTCTTATAAACTATCTTTTGGATTAAATCATCCTTTAAACGGAGTCTTAAACGTTTAATCGTTAAGACTGAATTTATTTGAATTTTTTTCTGAATTTATTTGAATTCCTTTTGGCGGAAAATAAAGTTGAGTATATTATACGGTGTATTATATCTTCCTTCTTTATTCTATCTCTCTTACTCTCTCTCTCCCTCTTAATCTTTCTTTCTCTCCTCTCTCTCTCTCTCTCTCTCTCTCTCTATATATATATATATATATATATATATATTTGTTTCTTCTTTATTGAACAATTCATGGCTTCATCTTCAACAATTGGCTCGGCTCAACAACAAAGTAGCAAATCTCGAGATAAATTTTGTAGATGTGGCTTGAGAGCTCCGAATGGACGTCATTGACCGAAAACACCCAGAATGAGGTTTAATGGATGTCCAAATTACAAGGTATTCGACTTTTATTTTATCCTTTCTGTAGTAAAAGGGATTATAATATTAACGATATGTTCAATTGTCCAATTATTTGGAGGACCCCCAAATGAATTATGGGTACTTTGAATGGGTTGATCGTTCCTAAAAAGCGATTGAGGTAATCAACGAACATAGAGATGAGGTACATGATTTGCAAATAAAAATTTCGAAGATGGAAGTGAAGTTGTCCAAGAAAGAACTGAGAAATTTATCTCTAAATAAAGAAATTGAAAGGCTTGAGCTTGAGTTGAGAATGCTAAAAAAACAAAATGCTTGGAAGAAGATGTACGTGGGAATTGTTTTGTTTTATGTATTGTAAATGCCTATTTGGTTTATGTGCTTAGAAATGATAGGAAAGCACAGTTGATGTTGCCATAATAAAATGTGGTTTAAACGAAATGTTAGTTGTTGCCTTAATTATGTCATTATTATTAACCTAAACATTATTATTACTAGAATAGCTTGATTCTTCAAGAAAACAAAAATAAGAAGGAAATTAACCTAAACATTATTATTACTAGAATAGCTTGATTTTTCAACCTCAACAGTCTTCTTTGGGACACTCAACAGGCTCGTTGTTTCAAATGTACGTTTAAACTATACATTTACGTTTAAACGGAGACCTTTACGTTTACATTTAAATGATAAGTCGTTTAAATGTTTATTTTCCATAAATGGTAAAGTTTAAATGTTTATTATGTATTCTGTTCTGAGTTATTTTAAGCAATTACAACATATAGTTTCATCGAACCTATATTTTCATATAGCCGTTTAACATCCATCCAAATAAATAATGTTCAACAAAGCTTATATTTTTATATATTATAAAGCTAAATAATAGAAATAGATCATACATTTTGAACTGGCATAAGAAGTACAAAAAAACAGAAAGAAAAAAAAAAGGAAAATAACCTATACATCTTTATTACTAGAATAGCTTGATTCTTCAACCTCAATAACAGGTACAGACTCCTTTGCTTGAAGAAATGCATCATACATTTTTAATAGGGGAGTTGGGTGCACAATACACTTACGGATCACATCTTCACCAAACCAATAGGTCAATCGTTTCATCAATTCAACTACTTCGCTTCGTATTGCATTACGTTCTCTCTCCATGTTGTTGTTGTTGTTTGGCGTAGAATCGGCCATAGAAATATCGTGATGAGGTAATATTTTAGAAAATGAATGTTTGATAATCGCTTGTTTGACTTCAGTATCTCGAATTTATAATATAATACAGGGAGTCTGAACAATTTTTTTTGGGAATCTAAACAGCCAGGTTTTTATAAATGTACATTTAAATGGACACATTTACGTTTAAACGACAAATCGTTTAAACATAATAAATGTTTAAACATTTATTACATTTAAACGACAATTCGTTCACCGTTTGCTGAACTGTTATTAGTGCCAATGAAATTGTGTTTTCATATTTTACAATTAATTTAAAAAGGTTGTACATCTTGTCAACTAGGTCTGCCTTGCAAACATCAACTTTTTATATTTTTAAAAAGCAGCTTCATGAACCTTCTTTTTCAAAGATATTCTAAACATTCTTTTTTGGGAATCTCAACAGCCAGGTTTTTATAAATGTTCATTTAAATGGACACATTTACGTTTAAACGACAAATCGTTTAAACGTAATAAATGTTTAAACATTTATTACGTTTAAACGACAATTCGTTCAATGTTTGCTGAACTGTTATGTTATTAGTGTCAATGAAATTGTGTTTAGGATGGCTCGGTATTCAGAGGGATTGCAGATGGGATTACGAGGGTGGGCCGAAAGAGGAGGGTAGGTGGACATGGGTGTGGGGGAAGGTTTAGAGTTGTCCATGTTATGGTGGGTGAGGAGATCGCTAATGTATTTTGTTTGAGAGAGGATGATGCCATGAGGATTAGGTGTAATCTCGACTCCAAGAAAATAGAAAAGAGGACCTAGATCCTTTAGAGAGAAGCGAGAGGCAAGATGATCAATGAAGGTTTCAAGAAAGGAGGTGGAAGGACCCGTAATGACAATATCGTCAACATAGACTAGAAGAAGAAGGTGGTAGGAATTTTTGAGGAAGGTAAAGAGAGATGGATCGACAATAGAGGGGTTGAAGCCGAAGGAGATGAGGAATTGTTTGAGGGCGGTATACCAAGCACGAGGTACTTGTTTGAGGCCATAGATGGCTTTGGAGAGTCGACACACATGAGAGGGTTTTGTGGAATCTTGGAAATCGGGGGGTTGTGACATGAAGACGGTTTCAGAGAGAAGGCCTTGGAGGAAGGCGTTGTTCACATCAAGTTGGCGGAGGGGCCAACCATGGGTTATGGCTAGAGAAAGGATGAGACGTATAGTGGCGGGTTTGACTACGGGACTAAAGGTTTCAGAATAATCAAGGTCGGGTCTTTGGTGGAATCCTTTGGCAACAAGACGGGCATTATATTTTTGGATGGTGTTGTCGGGGTTGTATTTGATACGGAATACCCATTTGTACCCGACAATGTTTGGTGCTTCATGGGAAGGAACTAAGGACCAAGTTTCATTACGCATGAGAGCGGTGTACTCCTCACACATAGCTTTGTACCAATGAGGGGTAGAGAGGGCCTGTTTAGTGGTGGTGGGAAGGGAGGAAGGAGAGGAAAGGGCTGTGAGATTAGCATACTTAGGATTAGGTTTTCGGATGCCATGGGAAAGGCGGGTTGTGATTATGCGGGTGATTTGGGGCTGATTTGTGGTGGCTGGAAGTGGCTCGGCCTGGGCAGTTTGGTTGTTGTTGTTGCTTGGGTCGAAAGAGGTAGAAGGGAGTGGGTTGGTGTCATAGGCGGAAGCAGGAGGGGGGTGGATCTGTGGTTCGGTAGTAGTAGGAGAGGGAGGTGGCGGTGTGGGATTTTGAGCAGGAGGCTCGGCTGGATGATGTGTGGGCTGTGGTAGTATAATAGGGATAGAAATAGAACACCATTCAGAGGGGGTAATGGTTTGAGAAAGAGTGGGTTTTGTGGTGAGAGAGGTGTATGGAAACTCTGTTTCGATAAATCTTAGGTGGCGTGAAGTGTATATTTTGTGAGTTGTGGGATCAAGACAATGGTAGGCACTTTGGGTGGGTGAATAGCTTATAAAGATGCACGGGGTTGACTTGGGAGCTAATTTATGAGGTGTGTAGGGTTTAAGCCATGGGAAGCAAAGGCACCCAAAGCTTCTTAATTTTGTATAATTCGGAGGGGTTTGAAAATGTCGGAGATATGGTGAGTCATTGTGGAGGGTGGGAGTGGGTAATCTATTGATGAGATAGGCGGCAGTTGTGAGAGCGTGGGACCAAAGAGAGAGGGGGAGTTTTGCATGGGATAGAAGGGAGAGAGCGGTTTCAACAAGATGTCGATGTCGCCTTTCGGCAAAGCCGTTATGCTCGGGGGTATAGGGTGGAGTGGTGAGGTGAGTGACTCCGTTTTGAAGCAGAGAGGGAGTGAGTTTTAGGTATTCACCACCATTGTCGGAGAAAAATTGAATGATGGGTCGGGAAAAGTATTTTTCTACGATAGCTTTGAATCGAGTAAAGGTGGCGAAAGTGTCAGATTTATTTTTGAGTGGGTATAGCCAAGTATATTTGGTAAAATGATCTACGAATATCACATAATATTTGTAATTGTCATATGAGTAAAGTGGTGAAGTCCACACATCAGAAAAAATGAGTTCAAGAGGAGCATGAGTGACAAGAGAAGAAGTAGAGAATGGGAGTTTGCGGCATTTATTAATATTGCAAGGAGTACAAGAATTGAAATTACCAGACGGAATGCGTAAAGAAAATTGCTTGTTTAAATGGGAGACAATAGGGGGGAGGGGTGTCCTAGTCTATGATGCCACGATTGAAGAGATATTGAGGTGCTTAGATGAGCTTGGGGCAGTTGAGAATCCCAGAGATAGATACCACAATCAGTTGTTCCGTGGAGTAGAATGCGGTGAGTCGAGATTTCCTTGATAAGAAAGGAAGAGTGTGAGAATTCAATGAGGGCATTATTATCTTTGCAAAATTGAGAAACGGAGAGAATATTTCGAGTGATGGAGGGAACATGCAAAACATTATTGAAACGAATATTGGAGTGGGAACAAGAAATAGAAAAACTACCTATATTGGCAATCGGAAGGGATGATCCATCACCAATAATGACTTCATCGCTTCCATCATAAGGGTGGTGAAGGGAGAGAGTGGAGAGAGTATTTGTGAGATGGTGCGTAGCACTACTGTCGACTAGCCAAGAAGTCGGAGATGAGGAGTGAGGGGCAGAAGCCATGTGAGCTTGGGGCTGATTTGGAGTGTGGGTGTTACGGGGCGAGCAACCAGAGGATGGGGGTGGAGGGAAGACAACACTTGGATAGTCGCGTTTGAATTGACGACACTGAGAGATCACGTGTCCAACAAACCGACAGTATTGTCATTTGCCTTTGAAAGGCACGGAAGAGGAGTAGGAGGGGGTGCGGGTTTGAGGTGGTGTGGGCAAAATGGGCAGAGGATTCGGCTGGCTTGAGAAATGGCGAGAGTGAGCATGGTAGGATGGGGAGGGTGCATGGTGGGCGACATGGGCAGACATGGGAAGGATAGGTTGAGTGGGTTGTTGTTTTAGGGAGAGCTCATGGTGAATGAGCTTTTCATGAAGAGCTTCGAAGGTGATGGGATTGTCTCTAGCACGGATGGAGTCGATGATTGGTTTGTAAGAGTCATAGTCTAGGCCTTTTAGAACTTTGGCAATAACGTCTTCGGAGTCCATGGGTTTGCCTAGAATTGCAAGTTTATCGGTGCATGATTTTATGGATTGCATGTAGTCTGTGATGGAGAGAGAGGATTTGGTGATAGAGTCGAGGTGGTCTTTTAGTTGAAGAATATGACCACGTGAAGGGTTTGCGTAGGTCGTTTTGAGGATATCCCAAGCTTGATGGGAGGTGGTGGCTTGATAAACAAGGGGTGCGACTGATGTGTCAAGGGTTCCTAAGAGGGCACTACGTATGAGGCGATCTTGCCTATTCCAAGTACTTAGAGCAGGGTTTTTGGTGTCCTTGCCATCAACTTTGATGGTTTCGGGAGGGGAGGGATGGGAGCCATCTACGAAGCCGAGGGGGTCCAAACCGAAAAGAAGGGAGGTAACCTGGGAGGACCAGCAGAGATAGGTGAGAGGTGTGAGTGTCTTGCATTGAGAGAGGTTAACAAGTAGAATGGGGTGGTTTGGTTCGGTGGTGTTAGGGATGGTGGAAGAGGACTGATTTGCCATGAAGAAAAAGGTGGTGGGCGGCGGAAAGAATAGGGAGGCAGGAGGGATTTGAAAATTTTGGATCAATTAGCTCTGATACCATAAAACAGTTTTGGCAAAAGTGATATTTTCATTTATCAACTTGTCAATTTATAGTTACAAATGAGAGTTTAAAACCTAGAGAAATACAATGGAGGATATACACAATCATGAATAGAGATATGCTAAATCACTTAATCAACTATCTAAATTATAGAAAAATAAATGAATAAGAAAGTAACAGAAATATTCTAACGATCTGGAGGATCATTGGGATCCTTTACAATCTGGAGGTTACAATCTGGAGGATCATTGGGATCCTTTACAAAACGCAGATTATTTAAAATGCGATTTTTTTCTTTATAAATGTGTTTGGGATATTATGTCAAAACGCAGCTTTTTATTCTCTACTGCGTTTTAAAATTTGCATTTTGAAAAAAAACTAGGAATTTCAGCGTTTTAAAACGCAGCAGCTTTTTCTACCGCAACATTGAAATGCTAAGTTAAGGAATAAGCTACGTTTTGGCCAAAACGCACTAACAAATGGGCTCTTACACTGGTTGCTCTGATTTTAACATTGTAAAGTAAAAGTCTGCTGTTTTAGATTTATTGCTTGATTTTAGAGTGAATTTGACATTTTCCTTTTAGTGTTTTTCCCATCATTAATTTGTTACACAGGTGAATTAGAATTTTAAAATAATTCTCTACAAATCTAGCTTAATATAAAATTAACTAATTTTTCACACCAAAAATATAAATTATGCGGGAAGTAAAAAGTTAAGCGAGAGAGAATGCAATTTATCGTGGTTTGACCTTCTAACCCCCCAAGGCAAGGCGCTATTTATTGTGGTTCAACCTTCTAACTCCCAAGGCATATGTACACGTGGCAAGCCTCCTCTTAAGATTTTTAATCAACTAATTTATCCTTTGTATGTGGACTCGAAACCCAACTTTTTGAAATCAAGACTTTTTTTTTTTCTCTAATAGCCCATTTGGTTGAGCGTTTTGACCAAAATATATTGATAAAATGCAGTTTATTTGTAAAAAATGTGTTTCAGTACTGCGGCAGAAAACGCAGCTGCGTTTTAAAACGCTGGAATTCCTAGCTTTTTTCCAAAACGTAGATTTTAAAACGCAGTAGGGAATAAAAAGTTGCGTTTTGATATAATATTCCAAACGCAGTTATAAAGAAAAAAGCTGCATTTTAAATAATTCGCGTTTTAAAATCGCTGTATTTTCAAAACACTGCATTTTCAAAATGCTTCACCAAACAGGCTCTAAGTTTACAACTGTTTTGGTACAAATATACTCTGCTACAAAGTTCTCTCTCAAACAGTAAATTTACAAGTGTTGGTTAGCCGAGAGTACATGGAAATGGGTAGAATAACTGTAATAATGCCCTTTAGTTTTTGTTTTTTGTTTTTTCTCCTTGTATATTTGAAGTGTCAAGGATTGCAATATTTAGAATAATTTAAAAACTTTTCCTTTGAATTCTTCCAACTGTTTCTGCATTGAGCACGACATCTTTGAAAAAGCATGCATCTCATTAAATGAGCTAGAAAAAAAAAATCTTTCATATTATTTGATCGGCGTGATAAAACTTTGTCACACTCTGAAAATATCATGCATGCCTGAGCTGAGATGTGTAAAGTTTCAAAATACTTTATTTAATAGAGGAGAGAGAAATCATTTAATTTACGTCATATTAACTTTTCAATTATACACCCACTTGATGTATTAATAAATTTTGACCGAGAATGAAAGATATGGTTTTGAAATTGGGTTCTACAGCATTTATGATTTGAAAAGTACTTTACATAATTTTTCCTTCCGCTTTTAAAGGCTTAACACTTTTGACTTATAAAATAATAATCTTTGAGTCTTAAGAAAGCCCTATTGCTTATTTAACATCTTAATAACATTTCTTCCCATTCCTAGTCATCCAACCCATTCTTATATCTTCATAATCATCAAAGAAGTGTTCCACCAACTTAATAAGCAATTTTTCTCAAAAATAAAAAAAAAAAACGTTGTGTAAAACGACCCAAATACAACGTTCTTCTAAAAACGTTGTATAAAATAACGCAAATACAACGTTCTCTTAAAAACGTTGTGAAATGCCCAGTTTTGTTGTAGTTCATTTAATTTACGTCATATCAGCTTTTCAACAATACACCCAGTTGATGTATTTAGAAATTTTGGCTGACAATGAAAGATAGAAAACTCACCAAAATGGTTCTACAACATTTATGGTTTTGAAATTGGGTTTTACAACATTTATGGTTTTGAAAAGTACTTTACATCATTTCTCTTTCAGCTTTTAAATGATTAACACTTTTGACTTAACAAATTCTCCCTCGGTCCCTAAATTATTATCTTGGTTTCCTTTTTTGTCTATCCCAAAATAATTATCTTGCTTAAAAGTTTTCTTTTTAGGACGACACTTTAACCATTTTACCCTTACTTTTTCTTCCTATCCTACTTTAATTATAGACCACATGCACATGGATATTAAAGGAAACTACACACTATACCAATATTAATAATCAAGTCAATTATTTTTCTTAATACGTGTGCGGATCAAACAAAATAATAATTTAGGGAAGGAGGGAGTAGTTTATTAGCAAAGAAACTCTTTATTATGAAAGTAATATTTTAGGAAAATTGATTGAATAGAATAATAAGCTTTGAGTCTTAAGAAAGCCCTATTGCTTATTTAACATCTTAATAACATTTCTTCACATTCCAATATCAATGGTGAGACATTATTAAAATTAAAGATGTGTTTATAAGCAATTAATTTTTATATAAATAAAATAGCAATCAAAGATGTGTTTCACATAATTTTAACATCATAATTTTTATAAAATTAAAATTAAAGTAATATTTTAGGAAAATTGTTTCACATAATTTCCTACCCATTCTTATATCTTCATAATCATCAAAGATGTGTTTCACCAACTTAATAAGCAACTTCTTCAAAATTGAGTACGTGCAACTAATATAATTTTTTATATAAATAAAATAGCACGCTAGACAATACTAATTAACAATATCAATGGTGAGACAATATTAAAATTATTGATAGAACATTTGGTTCAACATAACATAAATGACATGATGTTAGTATTATTGATTGTTACTATGTCCATTAAGTTCAAAATTTGGGTTTTCTTATCCTTCGTGATGCTCTGTTTTAACATAGAAAATGTGTTTTTTCTCTTTTCTTATTTGAGATTTATGGTTTAATCTATACTAAATTTTGTTTTCTTCACCATTTGATTTGGTTTTGTAATTCTTGATTTGGTAATTTTGTTTTCTCTAAACTAGATAAGGATATTTTCGTAGTTACGAGTCTCGAGGGTATTTCAACCGTCCACATCTGTTTTAGAGAAAAACTAATTGTAACAGAGCCAAGGGGTAAGTCTAGGGGCGAAAATCAAGTCCAAAGACCATATTTATAAAGTGAGGAACCAAACGAATAAAACATGACAAGTTTAGGGACCAAAAAATTTATTTATTTTTTAGAGATAATTGCAAAATAAACCTTGTACTAGTTTTGAGATTTCAATTTAAACCATGTGTTTTTATTTTTTGCAAAGTGAACCTTCACCTAAATTTTTTTTTAATCAAAACATTCCATCAAGTTGTTGTTAGATCAACTAACGGAAGGGTGACTTGGCCACCCACGTGGCTCTTACGTGGAAATGACGGGAAAATTATTCCAAAAAAACCTTATACTATTTTATAATTTCAAAAAACCTTGGTTGTTAACGAATTTTCAAAAAGCATTTTATAAAGAACTTTGTACAATTAATATATTTTTAAAATAAACCCTAGAATGTTGTAGATTATGGGTATTTATATACCTATTTCATTCACACCAAGTGTTTTCCTTAAAAGAAAGGTTTAGAAACAAGGTAATTATTTTGGAACGGACAAAAAATGAAAGGAAAACAATTATTTATGAACGAAAGAAATATTGATATTCATAATAAAATTAGTTTATTTTAATTTATGTGTCTAATCAAACATAACAATTACTCCGTAATATTTAGAAAATGAAGAAGTACTTTAATGCATTGTTGTCACACACACACACACACACACACACATACACTAACTTTTTAATAAGTGAAACAGAATAATACTAAAAAAAAATAGCCCATAGTTATGGAGGATCTTTGCTTTGTTACTCGTAACTCATAATAATACTAAAAAAAATTAATCCTATGTTCTTAAAAATATACTTACTTGTTTGATTCATTACACATATTATATAAAATTAATTAATTTTATTGTAAATATTACTACCTCGTCCCAAAATAATTATCCTTTTAGCAAAGTTTTTTGTTCAAAAATAATTGTCATTATAGAACTTCAAAAACATTTTCCTATAATCTACCAAAACTGCTCTTATTTACTACCCTCATTAAAGAGGGTAGTTAAGAGGAAAGAAAAAAAAAATACTCACGCAACTTATCTACAACAAATGAGCTTAAACAAGGGTAGATTTGTCTTAATGTAAGCTTTTAAAATCTGTGACCAAATTGTTAAAACGACAATTATTTTGGGATGAATGTAGTAGTTTGTTACGTGTTTCCTTTTAGAGAGTGATTAATTTTTACTTATTATTTTTCTATTTTTTTAGAAAAATAAATTTAGTCAATCATGCTCATAAGTCGCATCTCATGTTCCATTATAAGAAAATAATATTATTAAGGCATTTGTCTACTAAATTTTTTAGAAAAGATTAGATATTTTATTAAAAATAAAAAATTAAATTAATTTAAATAATAATATTTTAAAATATCAATTCAATAATATATAGCAATGTGGTTGGTATTAAATTGATTATACTCGGTTTCAATAAACTCAATATTAATTTTTTATTTCAATAATCAAAGATCATGTTTTATTATGAAAAGATATTAAAGAAATTGTCAGGGTTTATTTTGAAAATATATCAATTGTACAAGGTTCTTTTTAAAATATTTTTTTGAAAATTCTTTAATGCCAAGGTTTTTATTGAAATCATAAAATAGTACAAGGTTTTTTTTGGAATAATTCCTCTGCCATTTCCACGTAAGAGTCATGTGGGTGGCCAAGTCACCCTTTCGTCAGTTGATCTAACAGCAACTTGACGTAAGGTTTTGATTAAAAAAAAATTAGGTAAAGATTCAATTTACAAAAAATAAAAACACATAGTTTAAATTGAAATCTTGAAACTAGTACAGGGTTTATTTTGCAATTATCTCATTTTTTTATGAAATAAACAAGTTCAATACCATAACTATGGTCTCCTTGCGAGGACAAATGGTGGACACCTGTTGTGTTTAATTTGAATAAAAAAAATCTTTATTAACTTAACACAAATTTTAAGAAAATGGTTGATTTTATGCAATTTTACTATATAACTCTCAAAGTATTTTTCATTGGTGTCAAATCAATAAGACCTTCTTTTTTCTTTATGTCACAATCAATAAAGGTATAATAGACATTGCTTTAAAGAATCTTTTTTAAAATGAAAAATTGACTTTAGACATCTCAAAATAAAATACAAGACATTTATTTAGGGACAGATTTGAAAAAGAAAATTCAATTATAGAAAAGGGACACTTATTTTTAGACGTTGAATAATAAAATAGAAAACACTTATTTGAAACGGAGTAATGGCATTTTGGAAATAATAACCGAGTGGAAAGACTTGACTGATTTGGCATTGGCTAGTGGCGACTATGCTCTAGTGTCTCAAAGTCTTGATTATATTTTCTCCACCCAATCAGAAGTAAAGTAAAGGCTGTTATTGGCTTGACTTTGATTTTTACAAGTCAACTAGTCTCCTTCTTGGTTGGATTATAAGTAGCTGGCTTAGGATAGTTGAACATTGTGTTCTAAATCTTTTTGATTTCCTGCCATGGCAACGTTTAACAATCCTCGAGTTATTATGATCATGTTGTTTGCACTTGTGCTGATGAAAGCACTAGATTCCTGCAACAGTCAAATGGTGGGTTATTCAAATGTGAGCTGCATCGAGAGTGAGCGAAAAGCTCTTGCTGAATTCAGGCAAAGCATGGTGGATAAGTCGCACCGTTTGTCCTCGTGGGTTGGAGCCGACTGCTGTAAGTGGCACGGAGTGGGTTGTAGCAAGATCACTGGACACGTTGTCAAACTCGATCTTCACACTCCAGTTATGTTCGACATTGACAATTACAGCCGTGCCTGTTTGGTAGCAGGTCAGATAAATCCTTCTCTTCTCAATCTGAAGCATCTGCGTTACCTTGACTTAAGCAATAATGATTTCTTAGGGATTAGAATTCCAAAATTCTTAGGCTCCTTTAAGCATTTGATATATCTTAATCTTTCCGCTTCTAATTTCCAGGGTGAGGTACCCCATCATCTTGGGAACCTCACTACATTGCAGTATCTTGATCTTAATGGAATTCGTGTTTCCTCTAGCGGAGAAATCTTCCATTATCCATATTTGGCTAGTAAGAACCTCTTGTGGGTATCCATGCTATCTTCTTTGAAACACTTGGACTTAACTTTGGTTAACCTTGAGCAAGCGACCGGGTGGTTAAATGCAATAAACATGCTACCTTCTCTGTTAGTTTTGAAGTTGGCCTTTTGTGAACTTCCCACCATTCCTCATCTTTCCTATGTTAACTTTACTTCCCTTGTCACACTTGATTTAAGTGGTAACGAAATCAACACCACCATGCCTCCCTGGTT
Source organism: Platycodon grandiflorus (assembly GCA_016624345.1). Taxonomy (NCBI): domain Eukaryota; kingdom Viridiplantae; phylum Streptophyta; class Magnoliopsida; order Asterales; family Campanulaceae; genus Platycodon; species Platycodon grandiflorus. Next base: position 77,348,187 of record CM028362.1, on the reverse strand, counting down.
ATCAAATCTTACCAGCCTTTTGCACCTTAACCTTGGTTCTAATAAGTTTATCAGTGGGCCACTCCAAGGTTGTACTATTGGACAATTGACCACCCTCACCCTCCTCGATCTCAGTCGAAATGATTTAAAAGGTTCTATTCCAACTGAAATAGGAAATCTTACCCGACTTACAAACCTTGACCTTTTTTACAATATGTTTGACGGTTATATACCGATTCAGTTGGGAGAGCTTAAGAATCTCCAATACCTAATTCTTTCTTTTAACTCATTAACTGGTTCCATGCCGGCATGGCTTGGAAAACTATCATTTCTGAGAGAGCTAGATATTAGCTATAATGAGTTGAGTGAGAGTATCCCCTCAAGTATTGGACAACTTGCAAATTTGGAAAAGCTTGATGTTTCGGGCAATTCATTGTCAGGCACGGTATCTGAACATCACTTTGCGGAACTCAAACGTTTAACTGCACTGTTGTTGTCCTCAAATTCATTAGTTTTTAACGTCAGCTCCAGGTGGGTTCCACCGTTTCAACTCCAGCATATACTCTTGGAATCTTGTACCCTGGGACCCCACTTTCCCCCATGGCTTCAAACCCAAAGGCATGTTAAGCAGTTATTGATTTTCAACACCAGCATCTCAGACACTATTCCTGATTGGTTTGAGAATGTGTTTTCTCGAATCCAATTCTTAGATATATCCTACAACCAGATAGGTGGTGAACTGCCGGAATTCCAAATTTCTGGTGATAAATCAAAGAGGTGTTTATTTCTAAATTCCAACAAATTCGAGGGCTCATTGACATTGGTCCCCGAAGATGTTACTTTTTTAGATCTTTCCAACAATTTCCTTTCAGGAAATCTTCCTCTCATTGATGAGAGTTTGACAAGTTTGCAAGCCCTTATTCTCTCGAATAACAGATTGAGTGGCAGTGCTTCAATGTTATGCAAAATAAAGAATTTGATATTCATTGATCTCTCGACAAACCAATTTTTTGGAGGACTTCCTTTGTGTTTGGGAGAGTTGCAATATTTGGAAATGCTGGACTTGAAAAATAATAGCTTTTCAGGTCATATTCCAAGCTCTTTGAGTTCTCTACGAAATCTCAGATTTTTGCACTTGCACAGCAACAAGTTTGAGGGAAAGTTCCCTTTGTTTTTGCGGATTTCGACAAACCTGATCACACTTGATCTAGGTGAAAATTCTTTGACTGATACAATTCCCGAGTGGATAGTGGAAAGGCTACCAAATTTGAAGTTTCTAAGTCTTCAATCCAATTGTTTCCATGGGGAGATTCCTCTACAGCTCTGCAACCACCAAGCTCTTCAACTGTTAAACTTGGCACATAATAATATTACTGGCAGAATTCCACAATGTTTTGGCAATTTTTCTTCGATGGCCATGGTTCATGAAGCGAATTATGACAGCACGATCTTGTTTTCGGATTCAACGGACATTTACACTCTTCGACACCGAGATTATTCAGATAGGTTATTAGATTCTTTGAAGGGGAGGGAACTGGAGTACCATGAAAAAGCATTTCCATTTCTCGTGTCCATGGACCTTTCAGAAAATAACATAGTTGGAGAGATTCCAGATGAGATAACTGATCTGGTCGAGTTACGTAACTTTAACGTAGCTGGAAATATGCTCAAAGGAAGGATTCCAAAAATGATTGGAAATTTGAAACAACTGGAATCTCTAGATTTGTCAAGAAACAAAATTTTTGGTGCGATTCCAGAAAGCTTGTCTGAATTATACTCTCTAAGCCACTTGAACTTGTCGTTTAATTGTTTATCAGGGGAAATCCCAACTGGAAATCAACTCCAGACCTTAGACGATCCATCCATCTATATGGGCAATAAAGAACTTTGTGGAAAACCACTACCAAATGATTGCCCCAGGGACAATAAATCTTCCAGTAGTCATGAACGTGAAGGTGAAGGTAAAGGAGATGAAGATGCTTCTGATCATTTATGGTTTTACGCTGGTGTGGGACCCGGTTTCCTGGTTGGGTTCCTGGGGGTTTGTGGAATTTTACATTTCAACAAGTCATGTAGGTATGCATTCTTTCAGCTCATTGAAAACATGTACAACTGGATTGTGGTCGCAATTGCAGTAAAGTTTGCTTTGCTGCGACGGAAGATCCACAGAGCTCAACTGGGAAGATCAAATTAACTTGAAAGGGGTCCGTCTCTCTCTCTCTCTCTCTCTCTCTCTCTCTCTCTCTCTCTCTCTCTCTCTCAACATGCTAACGTATTTATCTTTTCTTTTGTTACTATTTGAACTCAATCCTAGTCACACAACTAATAGTCTAATAAGTCTCTACAACAAGAATCTAGTCTGATTTACTGCTTTTCTCAAATCTCGAACCAATAAGTAAATATATTTTACAGTAAGTAGGTTATCTCGTAATCATAGGACTTATGATAATTGGCCCTCATTAACAACTTTGCAATATTGTCTTTGTAGTTCTCTACCACAATGGGTTTGTAGTTCCAGGGTGGAAGGAATATCTTGATGGGAAGAGAACAGAGGAACTCTTTCAAGCTGCCGAGAAGGTTCAGTGGCAACGAGCTCTTGTGTTCCTATTTATTCTTTTCTCTTGTTTTGGGATTTGGATGTATCCCGACTTCTATATTCAGACTTTATTCTTGGTGGGAAACACTAGTAGACTGTCTATGCTTGATTTTAAACAACGCAATATTTAATACAATAATGAAGGCTTGTATAACTATGTATGACTGGTTTCACAAGTTCACTTTTTATGACAAGTTAGTCATGGATCCTAATTAGAAGATTAAATTTGACTGAAGTGGCAATGCTAGTAAAAACTGAATTAAGGTTTGTTCATCAAGAATCCCAATTTCTTGTCTTCTTTTTTCTTTTTCCTACCAAAAGAATAGCCTCCTGAAAACTCTTCTTTTTTGAACCTCTACTTTAGATCATGAAAATTACTTAGCATGGAACAAATAATATGAATTTCCTGTACGTATTTCCAATTCAAGTCTTTGCAGGCATGCTTATTTCCAGTTCTTTGGATATGCTTATTCACATACCAAGTCTGCTCTATGCAAAGAAATCCTAAAAAACAGAGTAAATCCCAATTGAACTAATCAAAGCAATTGCAGATATATCCCCTGTCTATCCCCTTAAGAGACTTCCAGTTTGATAATCAAGACTACCAAAGAACCTAAATCTGAAACTATTTTTCTTGTTGAAGTTACTCTCCACTACCTAGCAGTTGTAATTGTCTACCACAATGGTGTTACTACAAACTTTTACATCTACGTAACTCTAACAACATAATTTAACAGTATATAGCAGTTGTAATTGTCCAGTAAATGGTTTCCCTTAAAATTTAGGTAGTATTCGGTTAGTTTTCTCGTTTGTTGTTTGGTTGTAGGCTTTTTGCCATTCTTTTTTGAGGTAAGGCTCCTTTATCCTCCCAGTTCTATAAGGGCAAGGCTGGTTGGTTTATTTTTCCTTATCTTATAAAATCTGCTGCCGCCCTGTTTCTCAAAAAAAGACATATTTTAACAGTATTCAAACTCTCTGAATCTGACAATGTTATACTTAATCCACTCTTTTAAACTGAAAATGAAAATCTCGGTAGTATTACAACAAAATATAGCTCTAAAATCGCTGAAATTCATGAAGCGCTGCACTTTCCTGGTTTTGTCCTCCTATGAATCTATCAGCGAGAAAACAAAGCTTCATCTCAAATTGAAGCAAGCTAACAGAGTCACGATGATTGAAAACAAAGAATCATCTCAAATTCCTATACCTTTTGATCTATCAGCGAGATAACGGGAAGCGGAATGGCAATTAAGTACGGAACCCAAAGCATTTTCTGTCCAGCAAAAGAATAGTACTCCTAGTCTCCTACATTAAAAAGGACTCCTGGTTTTTGCATTCAACTTATCTCAGTTTCAGCAACTTCACAAATTTTTTACTAGACATAATAGAAAAATAAGACCAAAAAGGATCAAAAAGCACCAAGGAGCATACAAGCACATGCACTCACACGCGCACGAACACATTTACACCCACACCCACACAAATCATTGAATATACAACTCTCAGAATTATTTCAAAAAAAATCCTATTATTATTCAGTTTTTGTTTGAAAAAAATAAGAAAGAGGAATGTTAAACTACGAATAATCACAATGACAAGCGTCCAGGGTTGGACAATTTCACATAATTCAAGTACTCGGGTCATGTCCAAGAGTATATCCTCCTTGCTGTTGATAGGATCTCCTTCTATAGTAGTTGTTGGTTGATGGATCATTACCCTGATGCTATAATATATAATAAATTAGTATAATAAAAAGTTTTATTTAGCATGATGAAGGGAATTATGAAAGAAAGATAAAAGAATAACAAGAAAAAAAGAAGATAGAACTGAACAACCGTACAGGCATCTTTTATGCATTGCATATGGCTCGTCATAAAACTGAACCTTATCATCTATCAAAGAAAGAAAAACATCAGCTCTTTCCTTGCCCTCCTGCTTCTCTTCTCTATCTTATTGGAGTTCTTTCCTCGAAGTTAATGTAATGTTTGAAGATGGGATGGACAATGATTTTCGGGAATAATTTGCCACTAAAGGTGTATATAGGCGTGGAGAGTATGGATATCAAGATAATTAGTAAGATATTAAGATATGTATTTAGTGATTAATTAGAAAAGTGACTTAGTGAAAGTGGTCTGTATTAGGAAAGGTGAGCTGGCCATATTTTCTTTCCTTTTACTGTGAGGATTTAGTTTCCTAGTTTCTAGTTGATTTGGTGTATATATATACCTTTGATGTTTAATGAGAAGAGGGGGGGTTGAAGTTTCACATGGTATCAGAGCCAGTTGAGATCCGAGTCTCGTAAAATTAAAACAAGTGAAACAAAGTGAGATTAAAAGATGACGAAGGACGATGAGAGTTCATCGTCAGGCAAGAAGATCGATATGGCTTACTTCCTTAGTTCCAACGATAATCCTGGCAACATAATTACACCGATTCAGTTGAAAGGGAACAACTATGAGGAGTGGTCGAGGGCCATTAGAACATCCTTGAATGCAAAGAGAAAATTGGGGTTCATCGACGGCACCATTACAAAGCCAACGACCCCGAGAACCGGAGGACTGAGCACGGTACACTCAATGCTTGTATCATGGCTCCTCAACACGATTGAACCAAATCTTCGTTCAACTTTATCTTTTCATGACGATGCTTGTTCTCTATGGAAGAATCTAAAGGAGCGGTTTTGTGTCGTTAACGGTACTAGAATTTGCCAATTGAAGTCTTCCATTGGAGAATGCAAGCAAGCCAAGGGAGAAGCGATCGTTGATTACTATGGACGATTATCTCGTCTATGGGACGAGTTAGCCACATATGAGGTGACCCCGCGTGCACAACAGAGGCGCGAGTGTGAAGTCGTGAATACTTGGAGAAGATGCGTGAAGAGAATAGGCTCCATCGATTTCTTATTGGACTCGATGGGGCTTATGCTTCGATACGATCAAACTTATTATCACATGATCCTTTGCCGACTGTGAACCGTGCGTACTAGCGAGTTATTCAAGAGGAGAGATTGATTGGAGGTGCTATGAGCATAACTAAAGATGATCGTGATGTGATGGCATTCAAAGTTCAAACGGATGTGCGAGGAAAATCAAAGCTTTACGATAATAATAAATTTTGCAACCATTGTAACCGTGAAGGGCATGACGAGAGTGGATGCTTCCAACTTCACGGGTTTCGAATGGTGGGGCGATAGACCACGTGGAGGACGTGGCCCGGCGTGGTGGTTCATTAGCCGGTAAAGGAGGCGTGGTCATGGCAGGAGGAAGCAACGCACCTCCCGCCCGTGCACACAAAACAACGGCAAAGAAAGAACATGGTCTGACACAGGCGGTGCGACATCACAAGAAAGCCCAACCATCCCGAGGCAAAAGGCTCATGGGCTTACACCAAAGACAATGGCGTAACTTGCTTGAATTACTTAATCGCCAAAACCAAAGGATCGATTAAACGGTGAGTTTTCTTGGATTATAGATACAGAGCAACTCACCATGTGACAGAGCACTTAAATCACTCATTAATGTGAAGAAGATTCACAATTGTCCAGCTGGATTACCGGACGGTCAATCACCGAAGCTACACACACACAGGCGGTGATCTTGCCAGGAGGATTCGAATAAATAATGTTCTTTTGTTCCTAAATTAGATTGCAATTTAATTTCCGTCACACAATTATTAGATGAGGCTCTGTATAGTTCAACTAACTAATTCATTGTGTGTCATACAGACCGAGAGACGAGGAGGTTGATTGGAGCGGTGAACGCGAGGATGGACTTTTCTTTTTCCGAGGTGTTCGAAGGTAAAGGTTCTAGCTATTGATGGCGATTCTTCAATGGAATTGTGGCACAAACGTTTGGGGCATCCGTCAAAAGTACTTCGAAAGGTTCCTAATGTGAGTCAATTTAGTAAAACAAATAATGATGGTTGTGATGTGTGTTTCCGTGCAAAACAACCAAGAAACAGTTTTCCTATCAGTAGTAGTAGAGCTATTAGTATTTTTGAACTTGTTCATTGTGACTTATGGGGACCCTACAGGACTCGTTCTTCTTGTGGGGCTTCCTATTTTTTAACGATAGTGATGATTTTTCAAGATCCGTGTGGGTTTATTTACTTTATAATAAACTTGAAGTAGAGACGATTTTTCTGAATTTTGTGGCTTTGTGGAACGACGCTTGAAAAGAAAATTAAACGGGTGCGAAGTGATAATGGTACGAATTTGAGTGTTTAACTCAATATTTTGTAACGAATGGGATTATTTTTGAAACCTCTGTGTGGGAACGCCACAACAAAATGGAAGAGTAGAGCGTAAACATAGGCATATTTTGAATGTTGCAAGGGCATTACGCCTGGGACATTTACCAATGAAATTTTGGGGGAGTGTGTTGGCGGCTTGTCACTTAATAAATCGAACACCGTCTGTTATCCTCAATTATAAAACCCCATATGAATGCTTGTTCGGTAAAACCCCTAATTTAGATGCTATTCGGGTGATTGGGTGTTTATGTTATGCTCACAATCAGAAAACTAAAGGGGATAAATTCGCTAGTAGGAGTCGTAAGTGTGTGCTTCTTGGATATCCTTTTGCGAAAAAAGGGTGGCTTTTGTATGATGTTGAAACAAAAGAAATTTTTGTTTCTCGAGATGTACAATTTTTTGAACACATATTCCCATTGTCCGAGGCCTATAAAAATAATACGTAGTCCACCGATGGTAGATCAAACATACTGAGTATGTTGCGAATGACCGTGAAGAATTAAATATTGGGGTGTATGAGGTCGGACAGAAGGAGGTGAGAATGGGGCATGAAGATTCGATTTGGAGCATGGCAAAGAGGACACACCTATTGCCACTATTGCCGAGGTGGCACACTGAGGAGGATCCAATGAGGCACAGCAAGAAGGGGAGATACAAATACCAAATATAGAAGGCAATGATGATGAGATGGGAAAAGGGAAGAGGACTAAATTTCCTAATTCCAGATTTCGTGATTTTGTGACTCATACAAGAGTGAAAAAGAAAAGTCCCTCCGATGGTTCAACCTCTTCATCAACACCCTCAGGTACTCCATATCCTATAACACATTTTGTTAGTTGTGAACGGTTTTCTAACAAGCATAGGACATATATAGCAATTATTTTCGTGTAGCCCTCCTAAATCTTTTAAGGAGGCTATGAGACACGAAGGGTGGAGGAAAGCTATGAAAGAAGAAATACGAGCACCGAAGAACAAGGAACATGGGAGTTGCAGCGCGCCCGGTAAGAAGGCACTGGGAGAAGTGGTATAAAAGTACGATGAGCATGGGAATTTGCAGAGACTTAAAGCAAGATTAGTAATTTTCTAAACCATCGTGTAGAGGGATTGACTACAACGAGACATTCGCTCCCGTAGCGAAAATGGTGACAACCGTACTTTCCTCGGCTATAGCAAAGAATCAAGAACTCGGGAGATACATCAAATGGATGTTCATAATGCATTTTTACATGGTGATTTAGAGGAAGAAGTATACATGAAAATACCCCTGTGTTTTGATAATAAAAATTCTAACATGGTGCGTAATGAAAAAGTCATTGTATGGCTTAAAGCAAGCTCCCGTGTTGGTTTGCAAAATTAGCAACCGCTTTGAAGAAATATGGATTTATACAAATTCTATTCTCGATTACTCATTATTTACATTGACAAAGGGAGAGATTCGATTAACGTGCTCATATATGTTGATGATATGATTATTGCAGAAATGATAAAATAGCTTTGAATGTGTTTAAGGCTTATATGGGAAGATGTTTTAAGATGAAGGATTTGGGAGTATTAAAGTTGATTTAATGAGTATTTTACTCATTTATTGGGTATTTATTCGGCTTAGATTTAGCTATTTCTCGAGGTTTTTGTTGTCTAATATTGTGTTTTAGTGTTGTTTTATAGTTTCAGGGGTTTAGGGGTTGCTTGCAAAGTTGGATGGTTTTGAAGTAATTTCAAAAGATTTCGTTACACTCCGTTAGGAATCATAATGGAAAAGGACTGTTTTGCAAACGAAAAGTTAACGGAATGTGTACTTTTGATGGATGACTCAAGTTTCTAGAAGAATTAATGAGGATGAAAGTCAACTCAAGACATTCCAAGTCCAATAAAGTTAATTCAAGTCAACTCATGTTGAAAAAAGTAAAGAAAAAGTCAACAATACAAATTTAGGGGTGTAAAGTGTAAATTGCAGAAAACTGAAGGCAGAAAACTAAAAATCTGATTATTCTCAACTTAGGGCAGCCGCAATGTGTATTCCTTGGTTTGTGCGGCAGCCTTGGGTCCTTTTTGGTAGGTTTTAATGTATTGTACCCATTTTCGCTTGATTTGCATGCGATAGGTTATAAATATATCCTTTTTAGGTTAGGATTGGGAGAGTCATCTTGTATAATTTTTCTTTGTCTATGAAGAAAATTAATTCAAGAATGGTTCAAGTTTTTGTACTATCAATTATTATGAGCTAAATTCATTTTTCTAGGAATTGGAGGTAACTCAGATCAAATATTTATGCTTTAATATAATTCTATTCATTCAATTGTTCTAGTCATTCATAAAAGTATTTTTATTGAATCTTTCTAAGTTGTATTTGCGTGTAGGTAATTACAACCGTTAGATTATCGGGTATGATGAATTGCACGATCGTAATGCATAAGTCATATGTTTGCCATCTTTTATGAATGTTCTTTCTTATTGATTCATAATCTTGCTAAGATAAGAAAGAGATTAATTGTTCTTAAGTTCTTAAAGGGTCCCCTGTTTGTTATATGGACGGATCAAGAAAGTATAACAATTAGGGATACTAAGCCCGCAAATCGTGATCCAAGCGTCCCAGGTTTTACCTTTGTGAACCAATCCTAGAACCGAACCGATACATAAATTAGAAAGGCATAAATCCAAGATACGAGTGAATCCCAATTCCTAGGTCTTCAATTCTTGTTAAATTCGTTATCTCCGCTTTGATAATTTAGTTGATAATTTTAGTTGATAAATTAGTTTAAATTATTGTTAGTAGTTTTTAAGAAAATCAACAAAAACCCTTTGTCTTTTATTTTTGTTTTTTTAAGTTGCTAGTTAACAATATTCAATCATTCTCTTGTCTCGTGGTTCGACCCTTGTCTTGCAGCCTATACTCCGTATTCTCGTGCACTTGCGAGGTATAAATTTTCATTCATCAAGTTTTTGGCGCCGTTGGGACAAGTTAGATTGATTGAGTAAGTTTAACCGGTAACGTCGTGGTGTCTCGAACTTTTATGTTCGGTGGCCGCTCACCGAATCCCACGCCGCGAATTCAACGATAATATTAATCGGGTAGGTAGGAACGTAGAGGAAGAACTAAATCAAGAAGAGATCGCAAATCCCGAACCTAACTTGCGCTTGGATCAAGAAACAATAACATGGCTGTACAAAGGTATATGAAGGATTATGCTCGCCCTAGAATTGACCAATCACCCTCTCCTTTGGCCCTACCTGCTGCCGCTAGGAATTATGAAGTTAAGGGTCATTACTTGAATCTCTTGCCTTCCTTTCACGGAATGGCTACAGAGGACCCTTTGAGTTTTCTCCGTGAGTTTCACGCCACTGTCGATAACCTCCCTCTAGGAGCATTAACGGAGGAACAACTCAGGATGCGCTGCATTCCTTTCGCTTTAAAGGATGCAGCCAAAGTTTGGTGGAATACCCCGTCTGGTTTGCAAACGTGGCAAGTGGCCGACACGTTCATTCGAAGTTTTATGCTCATCCCACTCTGGCTGAGATGAGAAAGAAAATTATAAACTTTTCGCAAGAGCCAGGAGAGTCTTTTCATGAAACTTGGGACAGATATAAACAACTTCAATTTCAATGTCCACATCATGATTTTCCACCTTCTATCTTGTACCAACAATTCTATGATAATATTTGCCCAAGTCACCAAGCCATGGTGGACAATGCCGCAGTGGGTCGATTCGAGAAAACACCCGATGAGGTGAGAGATTTGTTTGAAATGCTTGGGGCAAATTCCCAACAGAAAAGTGTGAGGGGTAAAGCAAGGGGAGTTTATGAGATTAATAACAACAGTACCTTAGATAGAAATGTGCAATATTTGATGAAAAAGGTTGAGGAGCTCTCGGCTGCGAAACCTAATATGCAAATGCCTAATGTTTATACTGCATGTTCTATTTGTGGTGTTTATTCTCATACTACTAACTCTTGTCCATCTAGTGCACAATTTCCTGAATATGTTGAGCAGGTTAACTCCATGAATTCGTATCCTCCAAAGCCTCGCAATGATCCGTATTCAAATACCTACAATATGGGTTGGAGGAATCATCCAAATTTCTCATGGAGTAACCCGAAACCTCTTCATCAACCCCCACCACAACCGCAGCAGTACTGCTCACCGACTCAAACTCCTTTGGAGGAGATGTTCCGAACTTTATGCTCGAAAGTCTGAGGAACCAAAGAAGATAATGAGATGAGGTTCAAGCAGAATGAGCAGACGCACAAGCAAAGATGAGGCAAAGATTGAGCAAATTGGAAAATCGATTGACAATTGGCCAAATCCGCAGGCCACAAGCAAGGAACCTTCCCAAGTCAAAATGAACAAGCAATGGCGGTTACAACACTTCGCAGTGGTAAGATAATTAGTGAGAAGGTACATTCTGATCCTTCTTCTTCTAATGGTAACTGCGATGTGAATGTTAGTGGGGAGAAGGCACAAAAGGAACCTACAATTATGGAAAGACTCCTAGCGAACAACCTCCTTGTAAACCTTATGTGCCTCCTATCCCGTTTCCTGGTAGATTGATAAAACATAAGATGGATAAACAATTCAAAGAAATCTATGAGATATTTTCTAAAGTCAACATAAATCTTCCTCTGTTAAATGTGATCAAGAACATTCCATCTTATGCAAAATTCTTCAAAGATCTCACTACCAGGAAACATAGGTATGAAAAGAATGAAAATGTGATAATATCTGAGAATGTTAGTGCCGTTCTTCAGCAGAACCTCCCACCTAAACCGAAAGATCCCGTAGTTTCAACATCCAAATTTCTTTGGGGGATTCAAAAAGGTGAAGGCAATGCTGGATTTAGGTGCTAGCATTAATTTAATGCCTTATTCGTGTATGAGCAATTGGGTTTGGGAGAACTAAAACCCACCACAATGTCCTTGCAATTGGTCGATCGTTCAAGAAACATCCTATGGGCATTGTGGAGGATATTTTAGTTCAAGTTGATAAATTGATTCTACCAAGAGACTTTGTGGTTTTAGAGATGGAAAAACAAAGTTAGCGCTAATCATGAAGTGCCCATTCTCCTTGGGCGACCTTTCATGGCTACTCGCTAACACCGTCATTAATGTGAAGAATGGTAAATTGTCCATGTCTTATGGATGAGTCTGTTGAGATATCCGTGTTTGATGCTATGAAATTGCCTCGATGATATGACCGAATGCTTCTCTCGTTGATAAGTTAGACGATATAATCTCGATAATTTTGAGAATGAGCGTATTTGTGATGAAATTGAGGCTTTACCGAAGGGTGGTGAGAACAGGATAATGAGGAAGTCCATGAAATAAAAGTCAGTCTTCGATAAGATCGAAGTGAAAATTCCTAGTGACTCTCCTTTTCACCCCTGGCATTTCAAAGAAAAATGTGTGCCATCGTGGTGTCCCCTCCTAAGTTAGAATTGAAACAAATGCTGTGATGATTGCCGGTTTGAACAAAGCAAGAAGAGCAATCGATGAGTGTGTTGAGGGCACATGGGAAGCAATAGGTTGGACTTTCGACACTGATTCATCTCGAAGAAGGTGTCAAGCCTTCTAGAGAGCACCAGAGAAAACTCAATTCTCACATGGAGGATATGGAGAGAGCCGAAGTGCTCAAGCTTTTAGATGTGGGTACCATGTACCCGATTTCTATTAGTAAGTGGGTCAATGGGCACCGTGTGAAACTAAACAATGAAGGGATCTCGATGATGGAAACGATTGAGACAACGAGTTGTGGGATCCCTAGTTTTGTTGTTTCAATCTGCGTTGAGCCAACGACGTTAAACAAGTGCGCTTGTTGGGAGGCAACCCAACTAGGTAACTTTATTTTATTTTATTTTATTTTTCCTTCTATTTTGTAGGATAATTTAGTGGCTTCAATTCACAAACTTTTGGCATGCGGTTTTTTTTTTTTCTTTCTGATATGAGCTTTGAGGACATTGCGTGTTTTTAAGTTTGGGGGTGGAAGCCTGTTAGTTAGTGTTGTATTTATATGTTTTAAGTTTGAGTCACTCTTTAGAGTCTCCTTGAGTTTGTGGGTTTATAGAGGAGTGTTTATAGTGTCACCCTCACAAAAAGATTTTATTTTATTTCATTATTATTATTTTTTTTAATTTGGTTGTACTAATGCTTAATAGATTTTCTAGCTTTTGTGTTGTATTTGTGTTTATTTTTTATACAGGTAGAAGGCCAAGATGATCAAAGAAATCAGGTTAGGGGAGGCAAATATGAATTTTAGAGATAGATTGGGGCTGAAAATGTAAAAATTAAAAAGTTGGAGAAGAAAAGTTCGCGCCCGCGCAGGCGCCCGCGCATCTCCCAGTACCTGCTTACTTAAATTCTGAAAAAAAACGAGGAGGAGAAGGGTGGTAATTGAAAAAAAAAAAAAAAAATAGCAGGAGTTGGGCGCCGCTACGCGCGCAATTTCCAAAGGGCTACGCATCGAAACGAATGATGTAGACTCGTAGGGGGCAATTGAACAAAAAAAAAAAAAAAAAGAAAAGCAAAGAAACAAACAGAGAAAGTCAAATCCCTTCCTTCGCGGTCCCTCCCCGACATCATCGCAGCAGCCCACTCCGGGCCGGCCTCCCCATCGCCGTGCGCTCTTTCTCCCCGCTTCCGACGTGTGTCCTCCATCTCCGCCACCTCCTTCATTCCAACCAGTCGCAACACCCGCACAATGGGCAAAGAACCCCAACTCGGCGGTCTTCATCCCAATAAGACCCGCATCTCTCCCTCCCAGCAGTCCCGTCGCGCCACAACCCCATCACCAACCTCAGCATTGGCGAGCTCGCTGCTATCTCCATTAATTCCGGCCAAGCGCGCCTCCTATCTCTCTCCCTCCTCAAATCCGGCCACAACTCACCACAGGCTTACTACCGGTCGTCTTCAATGGCGGCGGTGCGCCCATGTGATAGCACCACGTGCGATCTGTTCCGAATCCCCGAGCGATTCTATTCTGATCAATACATAAAGGTTGCAAGACGATTTCATACCGGGTTTGCAATTGAGGAATTTTCTTTGTTGCACAAGTAAGCTCTTTCCTTTTCTCCGTACTTTATTGAAATTTATTTGAGAATTGTTGGTGGGTAGCACATGGTTTTGTGATCAATGTTGAATTTCGTCCAAATTGATTACTGTGCATTGAGGATTGATTCGGGTTATTCAAGTTTTTCAATTCTTGGGATTAGTAAATTCGCTTTACTTGATTCCATTTTGAGTTGGAGAATTGAAGTTTTAGAATGATTTGTAGATTGGGAGTGCATTGACTGAGGAAAGAAAATTGTGCTTGTCTGTTCTTTCAATGATTGGTGTAGTTGTTGACAATTTGAGAATTGCTATTTGCTAGCGAGCAAATTTTTCAATATACTAATTTGGGTACTTGTCGTGAATTTTATATCGCTTAAAAAATTGTTCAACGTTCTTGTGATAGTGCAAATTTGTTATTCCGTTGACGGTTTGATTAGGGAGAAGTTATGAGCAATTGGTGACATTTTTGAGTGTGGGTTTTCTATGTTTGAGTAAAATGTCATTCTTGATATGTTAGGTATTTTCAAAGTTGTTAAGGCCATACGGTCACGCTTGCTAGCAATTCTATGTTGGATTTGAGTATATTGAGAATAGTTGGGATTGGGTGGAATTTGAATGTGGCGGAAAAATCGCCAAATGGGATGAACTGAAATTGGGACTTATTCTTTTCTCCCTTGTTTGGTATTGTTACACATTGAGGACAATGTGTGATTTAAGTTGGGGGTGGGATATTGTCCTATGATGCTATATTTGGGAGTAGCCATTGTTTTTTTGTGTATTATTTTGTTTTTCTTTCTAGTTTTTGCTTTCTTTAAAAAAAAATCAAAAAAGTTGAAAATTTGAGCGAGTTTTTAGTGTAGGCATGGTTACTACCGCCAATGATGATAATTTGTTTGGTATTTGACATTTTGTAACTAGCAATGCATATTGTACTTGTTTATATATCGAAATTTGATCTAGTCGATGGAACTTTGAATCTCCAATCTTTGAGCACTTTATGCCGTGAATTGATTTGTTGGGAGATTTGAATGACTTTATAGAGTTGTATAGTGCACATATCATTCCTAGAGCCTTTGATATTGAAAAAATTATTAGAGTATTCATGAAATTTTTAAACTGTTTTTACTCCTTGAAGTTAGGCCTAAACAGAGTTTAAGTAATCCGAAACGAAAAAAAAAAAAAAGAGAAATATCTTTGTGAAGACGTAGTTTAGCTTCGTTGCCTTTTTAACTCGAGTTAGTAAGCTCGTAGGGTGTTTTACACCTAATGCCTTAAAGCCATATGGTTTGAGAGTCATTAGCCTAATACTCGTTACATGGGTTAATTAGAAAGCTTAAGGGAGCTAAACATTGCACATCCACAAGTTTGCTTGAAAAAAAAAAAAAAAAATGAAAGAAAAAGAAGAAGAAAAGAAAAAAAAATTCGGTATTGCTACTTATGTTTGTAGTAATGGAGAGGAGTAATTACTAGTTTTTATGTTTCATGAAATATACTTTGATATATATATATATGCAAAGGTTAATACTTGTTATTTTTAGGGAATGTATGAGGTACTTGGCTCTATAAGGGATTTCAATTCTTGAAACTATTAAGTAATGGCGCACACACACACGGAGATTTAAAGTGAGATTGACGATGATTGAGTGGAAGTTTAGACTTGTGGCTATGTGTTGTTATTTGCTTAGTGTGTTAATCTTACTCTGAGGCATTATGTGGTGCCATGCCGAAGCTCGACTCGTGAAAAAAAAAAAAAAAGTTTTGCTTTTGTTTTGTATTTATTATAGTATAGTTTAGTTGTTTTTGTTTTGTTTTCTTGTTTTACTCGAGGACGAGCAAAAGTCTAAGTTTGGGGGTATTTGATGAATGAGTATTTTACTCATTTATTGGGTATTTATTCGGCTTAGATTTAGCTATTTCTCGAGGTTTTTGTTGTCTAATATTGTGTTTTAGTGTTGTTTTATAGTTTCAGGGGTTTAAGGGGTTAAGCTTGCAAAGTTGGATGGTTTTGAAGTAATTTCAAAAGATTTCGTTACACTCCGTTAGGAATCATAATGGAAAAGGACTGTTTTGCAAACGAAAAGTTAACGGAATGTGTACTTTTGATGGATGACTCAAGTTTCTAGAAGAATTAATGAGGATGAAAGTCAACTCAAGACATTCCAAGTCCAATGAAGTTAATTCAAGTCAACTCATGTTGAAAAAAAGTAAAGAAAAAGTCAACAATACAAATTTAGGGGTGTAAAGTGTAAATTGCAGAAAGCTGAAGGCAGAAAACTAAAAATCTGATTATTCTCAACTTAGGGCAGCCGCAATGTGTATTCCTTGGGTTTTGTGCGGCAGCCTTGGGTCCTTTTTGGTAGGTTTTAATGTATTGTACCCATTTTCCCTTGATTGTTGTACAGTATTAGGTTATAAATATATCCTTTTTAGGTTAGGATTGGGAGAGTCGTCTTGTATAATTTTTCTTTGTCTATGAAGAAAGTTAATTCAAGAATGGTTCAAGTTTTTGTACTATCAATTATTATGAGCTAAATTCATTTTTCTAGGAATTGGAGGTAACTCGTATCAAATATTTATGCTTTAATATAATTCTATTCGTTCAATTGTTCTAGTCATTCATAAAAGTATTTTTATCGAATCTTTCTAAGTTGTATTTGCGTGTAGGTAATTACAACCGTTAGATTATCAGGGTATGATGAATTGCACGATCAGAATGCATAAGTCATATGTTTGCCATCTTTTATGAATGTTCTTTCTTATTGATTCATAATCTTGCTAAGATAAGAAAGAGATTAATTGTTCTTAAGTTCTTAAAGGGTCCCCGTTTGTTATATGGACGGATCAAGAAAGTATAACAATTAGGGATACTAAGCTCGCAAATCGTGATCCAAGCGTCCCGGTTTTACCTTTGTGAACCAATCCTAGAACCGAATCGATACATAAATTAGAAAGGCATAAATCCAAGATACGAGTGAATCCCAATTCCTAGGTCTTCTCAATTCTTGTTAAATTCGTTATCCGCTTTGATAATTTAGTTGATAATTTTAGTTGATAAATTAGTTTAAATTATTGTTAGTAGTTTTTAAGAAAATCAACAAAAACCCCTTTGTCTTTTATTTTTGTTTTTTTAAGTTGCTAGTTAACAATATTCAATCATTCTCTTGTCTCGTGGTTCGACCCTTGTCTTTGCGCCTATACTCCAGTATTCTCGTGCACTTGCGAGGTATAAATTTTCATTCATCAAAAGTACTTCTTGGGGTTAGAGATAGCCCGTAGCTCACAAGGCATTTTTATGTGCCAAAGAAAGTATGCGCTAGACATAATTTCAGAAACAGGACTACTGGGAGCCAAACCTGCAGAATTTCCTATGGAACAAAACCATAAGTTAGCTTTAGCTAGTGGAAGATTGCTCGAGGATGCAGAACAGTATAGGAGACTCGTTGGGAGATTGATATACTTGGGTGTTACACGTCCAGATTTAGCCTATTCCGTGCACATATTATCCCAATTTATGCAGCAACCCAGGGAGGCACATTGGGAAGCAGCATTACGGGTAGTACGTTTCATAAAGAAAAATCCTGGCCAAGGCATTCTACTACGAGCAGATAGTGACTTGAGTCTGGAAGGATGGTGTGATTCAGATTGGGCAAGTTGTCCTATTACGAGAAGATCGTTAAGTGGGTGGTTTGTGTCACTCGGATATTCGCCGATTTCTGGAAGACCAGAAGCAACCTCATTTCCCGTTCGTCTGCAGAGGCAGAGTATAGATCGATGGCGGCCATTACTTGTGAATTAAAATGGCTTAAACAACTACTTGGTGATTTGGGTGTGAAGCATGAGAAAGGAATGAGACTTTATTGTGATAGCCAATCTGCGTTGTATATCGCGCAGAATCCAGTTTTTCATGAACGAACTAAACATATTGAGGCAGATTGTCATTTTGTGAGAGATGCAATTACAGGAGGACTTATCAATCCTTCGTATGTTCCTACGAAGTTTCAGTTAGCGGATATTTTTACTAAAGCATTGGGAAAGGCACGTTCGAGTTTTACTACGCAAGTTGGGCGTTCGAGATCTTCACGCTCCGACTTGAGGGGGTATCAAGATAATTAGTAAGATATTAAGATATGTATTTAGTGATTAATTAGAAAAGTGACTTAGTGAAAGTGGTCCGTATTAGGAAAGGTGAAGGCCATATTTTCTTTCCTTTTACCGTGAGGATTTAGTTTCCTAGTTTCTAGTGGATTTAGTGTATATAAATACCTTTGATGTTTAATGAGAAGAAGGGGTTGAAGTTTCACAATGGAAGATGTTCGACTAGTTTGGGGAGGTAAGAGATATGTATGTTGCAACTTGGAGTTACGACTTTGGGAGTAAATATGGAAAAATTTGAGTGAATAACTACTCACAGTTAGATGGATTAGATAAGAACAATGACACAAACAACACAAGTTGGGTATTGAGGGGATCAAAACGAGAGACTATAGAGGAGCAACAGGAACAAGAAATGAGTGTAGTAAAGGGGATTAGGCATGTAGAAGGGGTGATTAGGATGGAGAAGGTAGAAGAGAAGTTGTGTGGTGTGCATAAATACGAAACTGTGCAAGGTGCTCAAATGGTTGTTGTTGGTTTTTCAGTACATCCATACAATTTGGAGATCATAAAGAAGATGAATTGGTGGTACAATGGCAAATAATGGTGAGCAAAATGCCCGTCGGCCTGCTTAGCCCGTCTAGCCCGCCAAAGCCCAGCACACTCAGCCCGTGCCCATGGGCTATATAACCCTATTGGGCTTTACGAGACATGAAGACCGTGGGCTTGTGCCTAAACCGGACTTGAGATATCTTTGGCCCGCTTAGCCCGGCCCAGCCCGCACACGCCGAAACAACTTGAACTTGTTATTTCTTACTATACAATGTAGCAATACAGGAAATCTCGGTCTTGAGAACTGATACCCCAAATGCTTCTGTAATTGTTATTTCATCTTACCTACTACTCTCTATGCTATCTTTCTTGCAATAAATAAAGCAATGATTGGATTTAGTATTCAAACTCTCTGAATCTGACAATATGACAATGTTATACTTAATCCACTCTTTTAAACTGAAAATGAAAATCTCGGTAGTATTACAACAAAATATAGCTCAAAAATCGCTGAAATTCATGAAGCGCTGCACTTTCCTGGTTTTGTCTTCCTATGAATCTATCAGCGAGAAAACAATGCTTTATCTCAAATTGAAGCAAGCTAACAAAGAGTCAGGATGATTGAAAACAAGAATTATCTCAAATTCCTGTCCAAAGCATTTTCTGTCCAGCAAAAGAATATACTCCTAGTCTCCTAGCTACATTAAAAAGGACTCCTGGTTTTTGCATTCAACCTATCTCAGTTTCAGCAACTTCCCAATTTTTTTACTAGACATAACTAAAAAATAAGACCAAAAAGGATCGAAAAGCACCAAGGAGCATACAAGCACATGCACTCACACATGCGCAAACACATTTACACCCACACCCACACACACTCACACTTGAATATACAACTGTCAGAATTATTTTGAAAAAATCCTATTATTATTCTGTTTTTGTTTGAAAAAATAAGAAAGAGGAACGTTAAACTACGAATAATCACAATGACAAGCGTCCAGGGTTGGACAGTTTCACATAGTTCCAGTACTAATTGGGTCATGTCCAAGAGTATATCCTCCTTGCTGTTGATAGGATCATTACCCTGATGCTATAATATACTATAAATTAGTATAATAAAAGGTTTTATTTAGCATAATGAAGGGAATTATGAAAGAAAGAAAGATAAACGAATAACAATAAAAAAGAAGAAGATAGAACTGAAGAACCGTACAGGCATCTTTTATGCATTGCATAAGACTCGTGATCATAAAACTGAACCTTACCATCTATTAAAGAAAGAGAAACATCAGATCTTTCCTTGCCCTCCTGCTTCTCTTCTCTATCTTAATTATTGGAGTCCTTTCCCCGAAGTTAATGTAACGTTTGGGGATGGGATGGACAATGATTTTCGGGAATAATTTGCCACTAAAGGTATATATATAGGCATGGAGAGTATGGAAGATGTTTGACTAGTTTGGGGAGGTAAGAGATATGTATTTTCGAGGAACCGTTGGAGTCGATTTGCAAAGGAGGAAGAAACATGGGAAGCAATACGAGAAGTAAATGGAATAGGGCTTTGGGAGTGAATATGGAAAAATTGAGAGAAGAACTACTCACAGTTAGATGGATTAGATAAGAACAATGACACGAACAACACAAGTTGGGCATTGAGGGGATCAAAACGAGAGACTATAGAGGAGCAACAGAAACAAGAAAAGAGTGTAGTAAAGGGGATTAGGCATGTAGAAGGGGTGAATAGGATGGAGAAGATAGAAGAGAAGTTGTGTGTGGTGTGCATAAATACAAAACTGTGCAAGGTGCTCAAATGGTGTGCTGTTGGTTTTTCAGTAATCCATACAATTTGGAGATCAAAAAGAAGATGAATTGGTGGTACAATCGCAAATAGGGGTGAGCAAAATGGCCCGTCGCCTGCTCAGCCTGGCTAGCCCACCAAAGCCTAGCCCACTCAGCTCGTGCCCGTGGGCTACATAACCCTATCGGGCTTTACGAGACAGAAGACCGTGGGCTTGTGCCTAAATCAGGCTTGAGATATCTCTGGGCCTCTTAGCCCGGCCCGGCCTACGCACACCAAAACGACGTCGTTTTAATGTATCGATCTTGGACTGTTGGAAAGAAAGGCATTGTTTGGCGGTCAAGATGGCTAGCCCAAAAGTAGCACATCGGCTAATCTAAAAATTTTCGGCCCAATTAGTAACTAAACTAACAATTACAGTAAAAGAAGAAAACCGGTGGGAACAAAAAGAAAAAAAAAACCACTAAGGCACTAACGTAGTGGGAGTTTTGCGGTTATTGAGAAAACAAATTTTCTCTTGCTCTCTCATTGGCACTAATGCAAGAATAGTGTTTTATTTTCATTCAAAGTGATCTCAAAATTAAAATTTTCAAACATTATAAACTTTTTCAATTGAAATAAAAGGAGTATTTTTTGTAAAATAAACCGAGACTAAGATTCAATGACATCAATAAAAGACTAAGATTCCCACAATTTAGTAGGTGGTCATCAACACCATAACTAGGTAAACTCAAGTCCCAACAACAATAGTATTCGATGAAAAGACGATTCATACCAACTGTGGCAATAAGATTTCCTTATTCTCCATCTAAATAAGCAAGAGAGATTTATGATTTCTACCCAAAAAATAAAATATAATAAAAAATAGTTCCTAAGAGAGAAACTTTCGCACCTCTCCAAAACGATATTGGGCCATGCACTTTCAAAATTAGCCACTGAACTCTAAATTTATGCAATTAGGTCACTATAATTTGTTACGGCTGCAACATGTCAATTAATTTTTTCTGTTAAATACTTAAGAAAATTTATTTCATCATTTATATCGAGTCATCAAACTTACGGAATACATGTTATTTACAAAGGAAAATAGAAAGTTCGCAATAGTTGGATACATTATTGAGCCCCTCTAATAGCTTAATATTTTAGACTAATAATTTTGAAAAATATAAGATTGAATTTTGAAGCTCGTATGGGACATATGTTGTCTGCTATATTATATACAACCTATATTTCTAAAAAAAAAAAAAAAGGTCCATCTTTTTCTTTTTATCCATTATAAAAAAAGTGGACACTTTTTAATCTTTTCTTTTTAAAAAGTTATTGTTATTATTTGATTAATGCTAGAGCAACAAAATTGATTTACAGATTTAATTTACCGCGGTCATTAAAGTGTTGTATAATACAAACTACCAAAGTATTGTACAATATAAACTACCAATACTTTGGTAGTTATTAACACCCCCACTCTCTCTAAATACACCCAATCTTCTAATAAACCACGTATCATAATTTCACACCAACCTAGCATCCTATATTTCCTATTTTACCCTTCCTAAGAAATCCTTTTTTTCTCAATACACCCCACTCTCCCAATTCATGCACTCTCTTTTAGACCTAACCTTAACCCTAACCCCAACCCTCTCCACGCCAAAGAATTAAGAAAGAAGAAAGAAGGAAGGAGGAAGAAGGAAAGAAAAAGAAAAAAAAGGTATGTTGATGGTTGCCGAAACCAACAATAATAAAATCTTGCTTTTTTAGATTATTGATTTGTAATAGTGGTAAACAATGTCGTGTCCACAGAGATTGGCTTGACTTAATTTCATGTGAATTGTGAAATTAACGAAAACAGTAAAATGGGGGGGGGGTGCTTTGGATGTTGTTGAGTAATCTAAGTGAACTAAGTAAATTAACAAGAAAATGATTTAAGTAAACGAGATTCAATATGATGAAATATCCAACCAAAGGAGCAATTTCAGAAACGGTTCATTGACTTGATCATTGATGCAAAGGTAATCCTTCTATTCTCTACCAAATTGGTTATGGTTATTGGTACGACCTAACAACCTATCTCTCCTTACTTCCTCTATAATCAGGAAACGTTCTCTAATGACTTCTCTTACCAATAAACAATCCTAGATACGATCATAAAATTTAATATATCAACAGCTTTAAGAATGAGAGAGACCACCAATTCTATCCAACAAACGAACATGTAGATTCATTTAGACTAGATTATATATTTTCATAGCATAGAATAACCACCTCTTTTGTAATCACCTATACTAATTGCCACAAGTATTAGAACAGTAAAACAATTACGGATTCGATGTTCCAAATGGCGATTTGCTATTTTGACAATTGAACAACGAGCTCTTATTGTGCAATCAACCAAAGCAACAATATCAAGAAATGTAGGAAATATATAAATAATAGAGAAGTAGAAGAGTAAAATTAAACCAGTTAGATCTCACAAATCATGTAGAACCGAATCTTCAATTATCCTTTGATTGGAAAAAGGTCTTTAGCCTTGCATGAACATGGTGAGAGAATAAATGAAAAATCTAAAAAATTGCTAGTGAATGTGTATCTCCAATAGGGGTGTAAATGGTTCGGTTTATACCAAAATCACGAACCGAACCACCTCCTATCGGTTCCATTTTTTTCAAACCGAACCGAACTGCCTGAGGCTCGAAACCGAACTGAACCGAACCATTCGGTTTGGTTTGGTTCGGTTTTATGGTTCAAAGAAATTTATTTTTGATTAATTATTTTTCCAAAACTACTGAAGAGATATTGAAAAAGAAGAAGACAATGTCAATTTTCAAATATTTAAAAAGAAGAAGAAGAAATTTGAGACTAATTATGTTAAGGTCGAAAGAGATCTTACGATGGTTAAGAGTATATTTTGGTTCTATGAAGTGTGAGAAAGAATCTCAGAGAGGTGAAAGGGAGAGAGCAAGGTGAGAGGGACAATGACAAACTAATAGTGAGGTGTGAAATTGCGTTGAGGTGAGAAAAAGAGAGAGGTGAGAGACAAAGGTGTAAGATTATCATCTTTACTCTTAGGTTTTTAAAATTTCGAAACGGTTCAAAATTTTCAAGACAAATCAAATCAAATGACTATTAATAATAAGAATAATATTATATATATACAAGAATACTATATATATATATATATATATATATATATATATATATATATACAACGGTTTGGTTCGGTTTCACCCCTAAAACCACAAACCGAACTGAACTGACCGGTTTATAAAATTTACAAACCGTGACCGAACCACCCTAGTTTAAAACCAAACCAAACCGCTCGGTTTGGTTTGGTTTGGTTCGGTTTCGCGGTTCAGCGGTTTAAATTTACACCCCTAATCTCCAAAGGTGGGGTTTACAAAAGCTAGCACAAAGTTTAAATAGAAATCCCCCAAAAGTCTCTTCTATTTCCCTCATTATAACCCACTAACTTGAGTAACTCCTCACATTATTACCCACTCATTATGACCCACTACCTTGAGTAATTACTCCCACCTTTCCCTCAATAAGTCTAGATACATTCTCATCAAGCTTGGACATTTAAAGCTAAATTAAAAGACTTAAATTCTGACTTCTTGGAAATTGGGGCATCACTTGTTGATGATTCCCGAAATTGCCTTGAGCGTGCCCACGCCTTATGTCAAGTCAGCAAAACAGAACCCGTAGTTTGATAATCCATGACCATGCCTTACTCCAATTCAGCTTCTGGACCTCCCAGCTCGCAAAATCAATGAATTGTGCCCATTTTCGCCAATTCCCTACATTCTCCTACAAGAATAAGAATCCCATCAAAATTCAAAGGCCAAACATGATTAAATATCAAAAACAAAGGGAGAATACAACAAAATATGTGTTCATTATGCAACCTATCAATTCTCCTCACACTGAGGCAATGCTTGCCCTCAAGCATTCAATAGCTTATGTTATCATTTCACCCTCAACATCCTGCTTGCTTTCCCTTCGCTACATCCAAAATATTTTCCGCACATAAAAAACATGAGTTCAAATTGCAACTCTCAAGAACTAACACCAATAAGTAATCACCCCAACAATTGAATTGAACGTAAAACACATAGAATCTAACAACATCTCATAAGATTCTCTCATTACGCTCAAAAGTGTATGGGGTGAAATATCAATGAACTCTCATGTCAATGCACGGAAAATTTTTAACCATAAGCATGCAAATATATCATATCATTTCCACCTATGAATGAATTAAGATGCACAAAAATCTAGGGGTCAAAGATGGGTTGAAATGGGGATGAGGTAAGGTATGATGAAAGGAATTTTTAGGCTAATGGAATTGAAGCAATCAAACAAACTCATCTACTCAAGAATCAACAAAGTGAAGCAACATCGAAAAGACTACTTTAATCTCAAAATATGCATCCAAGAAAGAAAATTCTAAATTCTTTCCTCTTTCGATCTCTTCTATATTTCACTTTTTTCATTAGGGGATTTCCAAGAGAAGAGAACAATGAAGTAGTAGACCTTGGACACACTAAAATTTCATAACTTGTAGTCTATCTCAAATAACATCAAGAGTGAGAATGAACGAGTTTATACAATGCTTCAATTCAAGGTTCAAAGAAAAAAAGGATATCATGCTTGTATTGTGGTGTCCAAGGAAAAGGCTAAGGCTCAACGTGGCTCACTAGAGGTTATGAGTTAGGGTAGGCTTGAAAAAGAAAGGCCAAAATGACAAGGAAAAGTGGGTTTTTATCCTAAACACCCTCATTCGATTCAATGCATCCAATTCATCAAGGGAGAAGACATAGACATGCATAACAATGCAAGTTCTAGAAAAATCAACTATGCATGACAACCCACAACAACAAAATGGAGCATGATATGTAATGTATGCTCATGGCTCAAATCTCACCAAAAAGAGGGTTCTATGTGTTAGACCCTACACATTGTCCGTCAATCAACCATCACAAGCAACTACTCATGGCATGGAACTGAGAATTCACAAAAAACCTTTTCGTACACACAAAAATCAACCATTTTTTTTTCACGGACAAGCATCGGGATGAGCAAAAGATTCAGAGAGGGGAAATAGAGAAAAAAAAACTAAATGCTCGGGACCCAAATCTCTAAAAAGAAGGCCAAGAAACCAAGCCAAACAAGCCAAACCAATGTCCCCCCACACTTAAACCAAGCATTGTCCCCAATGTCAAAAATAGATGCTCTACTAAAATATGATAGAACAAAAGAAGTGAGAAACTTCCCTGACAGTGTATAGCATCTGAGAATACGACATCTAATGTTGAGGCAGAGGGAAGGGTGGATCGAATCCCATGCCAATCCATGCTCTTTTGCGAGTGAGAGAGACTTCTTGAGTTATGGTGGCCGGATGAGTGTTCAAGAGAGCCGCCCATTTTGATTTTAATGCACTGCTTGGGCCCCCTTTTCTCTTGCCATGGTGGAATTGGAAGCAAGAGATGAAGAGATGAGGACATAACAATTGGGCGGTGGTAGCAACAAGGCGCCCGCTAGAAGAGAGAGAACAGTCTTCACGCGCTGCGTTGGAGTAAGTACGATAAAGAAGAAGACGACAGCACTTTGGCTGACAGGGAGAGAGCCATATATCTCTCAGTTTTGTGCGGTAGCAATGGGAGAGAGAGAGACGACTGCTTGACCTAGGGCACGAAAATAAGAAACCAAAATTAAAAATAAATTCTCAAATTAATATTTACGTTTTTTTTAAAGAGAGGAAAGAACTTGTGAAGACTTTAGTCTCAAAGACAGAAGCTGAATTTCAATAGAGCGTGGGAACGGCTTATTCTAAGCCTTCTAACAAACTAAGTATCAACAAGACGTGCCCACACCTTATCCGAAATCACATCCTTCCATGAAAAGATAAAAAATTACTTCTCTCCTCCTAAAAACTGCTTGGAATAACAAAACAAAAATTTGGGTTGCCTCCCAAAAAGCGCCTTTCTTTAACGCCTTTGGCTAGACCTTGATGCACCTCAATGAGAATAACTCGAAACATCCAAATTCACCGTTCCAACATTTCTTTCTTTATCACCTTCATCATAGGTGGTCACCATAAACTCTTTGAGAACTAGAATTAATTTTTCTTCTTCTAACGCGGAAAGTTTATTGGAGATGATGACAGGAAGAGTCTCTCCGTCACCCAAGAAGGTATACTTAAAATGATCTGGCAGAGTTTTCATTTCTAACTTTGGTGTACGCACAATAGAAGGAAGAAGTTTAGTACAGGAGAGAGGCAACTCAACATAAGAAACATCATGCTTCAAGGATGGAAGTGAATTTAACTCATGAATTGCATCTTCTAAGTTAGAATCAATCTCAAACTTCTTCACAAGTTTTTGTGATTTTTTGGAAGTGAGACTCTTATTAAGTGCAAATTTCAATTTATCATTACCACTAAAATCAAACATTTTCTGTGCCAAAGGGTCAATGACATCCATAGCGAAAATAGACGACACATCATTTGGATATTTCATGGCATCATAAATATTAAACTTAATAATTTCGCGATCAAATTCCAGTGTGAGTGTACCATCATACACATCAATTTTTGTCATAGATATTTTCAAGAAAGGCCTACCTAACAAAATCATTGAGTGAGATGAATTATCTTCCTCCATATCAAGCACATAAAAATCAGCGGGAAAAACCAAGTCATTAACTTGCACCAAAACATCCTCCAATACTCCTTGAGGATACACATTAGATCTATCGGTAAGTTGAATTATCACGCCAGTTTTTTTCAATGGTCCAAGATTCAAGGATTTATAATGGCATGAAATTGATTGAAGCACCTAGATCTAACAATGCTCTTTCAATTCTAACATTACCAACCTTGCAAGGGATATTGAACATACCTGGGTCCTTGCACTTAGGAGGTAATTTTTTCTGAAGGATAGCTGAAACATTTTCACCCATACTTACAAATTCATTACCTTTCAATTCACAACTCCTTGAGAAACCTAGCATATCGAGGTACTTGTTTAATTGCATCAAGTAAAGGGATGTTCACCTCGACCTTGCGAAAAATGTCTAAAATCTATTTTTCTTCCTCTTCCTTCTTTAATTTAGATAATCTAGAAGGAAAAGGGGGAACTTGTACAAAATCTTTCAATGACTCTTTTTGAGATTCTTTTGATTAATTAGGCTGAGACTGGGGAGCCGTGACTTCTTTCTTAGTTTCATCTTCTGGCCTCCTTTTTTTAGTTGGCAAAGGAGGATCTTTCAACTCTGTTCCACTTCTCAAGGAAATTGCATTGACATTCTATTTCGGGTTGACTACTAGTTGAGATGGCAATTTCCCTTGAGATTCCATTCGATTCATTGAAGTTGCCAATTGACTAATTTGATCTTCAAGCTTCTTGATGCTCGTCTTCGTCTCTTGTTGAAATTGTTGTGTGTTAACGGCAAGGGATTTCACAATTTCTTCAAGGGACATACTTGAGCTTGATGGTTACCAATTTGATTATAGTTATGGTGGAGCAAGTTGTCTAGGCTGAAAATTCATGAATTGAAGCCTAGGTGCAAAACTGAAGTTGGGATGATCCCTCCACCTTGGATTGTAAATGTTCGAGAAGGGATCATACTTTTTTTATGGTGGGCCAAGAAATCCTCCAACTACATTAGCTTGCTCTTGAGATCCCTCTTAAAGTGTAGGACACATATCAGTTAGATGTCTAATATCAGCAAAAATCTCGCAAGCCTTCACCTGTTGCATATTTCCTGTGTCTATAAACAAGAGAAGTCAAACTAGCAATTTTATTTTCAAGAGATGATACATTTACCTCATTCACTTTCCTTGGAAATGCATCTTGTCTAAACCTATATTGCTGAGAATTTTCCGCCATGGTGATGATCAAGTCTCTAGCTTCACGAGGTGTTTTATTCACTATTACACCTCCACCAGCAGCATCCATCATCCTTCTTTCCATCGGTAGCAATCCTTCATAGAAGTTATGGATAAGAAGTTGGTCCGAAACCACATGTTTTGGGCAGCTTGTACAAAGTTGCTTGAACCTCTCCCAATATTCGTGAAGGGTTTCGGTATCTTTTTGTTTGATCCCGCAAATCTCCCTTCTTATACTCGTAGCTCTTGAGGCCGGGAAAAACTTGTCAAGAAATAATCTCAACATTTCATTCCATGTAGTAATAGACCCCAGAGGTAGATAGAAAAGCCAATCCTTAGCAGCATCCGTGAGTGAGAATGAAAAGGCTCGAAGTTTGATTTGTTCTTCCATGACTCCTTGGGGTTTTAGGCTTTAGCACACCACATGAAATTCCTTTAAATGTTTGTGAGGGTCTTCATTCTTAAGACCACAAAATTTCGAGAGTAGATGGATCAACCCCGACTTTAACTTGAAATTTGCTTCCATTTCCCGGTATTGAATGCATATTGGCTGTTGATCAACATCCAGAATGGCTAGTTCCCTCAAAGTTCTTTCTTCGGCCATCTCGTGCTCTAGCTCGGAGTCACTAGATGATTCGGCCAGCTCAAGTGCTATGTTCAACACGTCAAGTACTATATCCAATTCGGGAGATGACGATGAGGATCCTTGCGCCTTTCGAAGTTTAGCTTCCTTCCTTAGACATTTCGCAGTTTTTCAATCTCGGGATCGTACAAGGGTGGTTCTCCTGCACGAGAAGAACGGGGCATCAAAACAAGTCAAATAAAAAAAACCAATCCCCGGCAACAGCGCCAAAAATTGATGGTTGCCGAAACCAACAATAATAAAATCTTACTTTTTTAGATTATTGATTTGTAATAGTGGTAAGCAAGGTCGTGTCCACAGAGATTGGCTTGACTTAATTTGATGTGAATTGTGAAATTAATGAAAATAGTAAAATGGGGGGTTGGATGTTGCTGAGTAATCTAAGTGAACTAAGTAAATTAACAAGAAAATAATTTAAGTAAACGAGATTCAATATGATGAAATATCCAACCAAAGGAGCAATTTCAGAAACGGTTCATTGACTTGATCATTGATGCAAAGGTAATCCTTCTATTCTCTACCAAATTGGTTATGGTTATTGGTACGACCTAACAACCTATCTCTCCTTACTTCCTCGATAATCAGGAAACATTTTCTAATGACTTCTCTTACCAATAAACAATCCTAGATACGATCATAAAATTTAATCTATCAACAGCTTTAAGAATGAGAGAGACCACCAATTCTAGCCAACAAACGCACATGTAGATTCATTTAAACTAGATTATATATTTCCATAGCATAGAATAACCACCTCTTTTGTAATCACCTATACTAATTGCAACAAGTATTAGAATAGTCAAACAATTACGGATTCAACATTCCAAATGACGATTTGCTATTTTGACAATTGAACAACGAGCTCTTATTGTGCAATCAACCAAAACAACAATATCAAGAAATGCAGGACATATATAAATAATAGAGAAGTAGAAGAATAAAATCAAATCAGTTAGATACAAATCATGTAGAACCGAATCTTCAATTATCCTTTGATTGGAAAAAGGTCTTTAGCCTTGCATGAACATGGTGAGAGAATAAAGGAAAAATGAGAAAATCGAAAAATTGCTAGTGAATGTGTATCTCCAAAGGTGGGGGTTACAAAAGCTAGCACAAAGTTTAAATAGAAACCCCCCAAATGTCTCTTCTCTTTCCTTCATTATAACACACTAACTTGAGTAACTCCTCCCATTATTACCCACTCATTATGACTCACTACCTTGAGTAATTACTCCCACCTTTCCCTCAATTAGTCTAGATACATTCTCATCAAGCTTGGACATTTAAAGCTAAATTAAAAGACTTAAATTTTGACTTCTTGGAAATTGGGGCGTCATTTGTTGATGATTCCCGAAATTGCCTTGAGCATGCCCACGCCTTATGTTAAGTCAGCAAAATAGAACCCGCAATTTGATAATCCATGACCACGCCTTACTCCAATTCAGCTTATGAACCTCCCAGCTCACAAAATCAATGTGCCCATTTTTGCTAATTCCCTACATTCTCCTACAAGAATAAGAATCCCATCAAAATTCCAAGGCCAAACATGATTAAATATCAAAAACAAGGGGAAACAAAATATGTGTTCATTATGCAACCTATCATATGTATTCCCCTCCCTCCCTTATTTTCTTTTTTTTTCTAAAATTTCTCGTTCGGCCATGGTTGACCAAACGAGAAAATTCTGGCAAACCATGGAAGAAGAGGGTGGGCTTGACGGAGGGAGGGGAAGAAAAAAATTAAGGAGAGGAGAGAAAGGAGAGGATGTGAAGAAGAACAGAAAAAAAAATGGGGGGGGAGGGGAGCGTCGGAGGCAGGGAAGAAGAGGGGGAGAGAGGAAGAAGGAAAGAAGCAACAACAAAAAAAAGGAAAAAATAGAGGGAAGTGCCGGCCACCGAAGGTTGGGAAGAAGAGGGAAAAATAGAGGGGGTGTATTGAGAAGGGGTAAGGGTATCGAAGTGTTTGTATGTGATGACATTTTTGTAATTAAGTTTTGGGTGTGTTAATAGCGCTGTTCTTTCCTTATTATTTTACCTTTGCTTTATTTGCTACTTGATCTCACTTGCAGTGAGTTCTAAAACAAATATTCCCTCCGTCTCAAAATTATTTTCTTATTTGACCCAACACACAGATTAAGAAAAAATAATAGATTTGATTATTCATATTGATATAGTGTGTAGTTTCCTTTAATGTCAATGTGCATGTAACTCATAATTAAAGTAGTAAAAAAAGTAAGGGTAAAATGGTAAAAGTGTTGTCCTAAAAAGGAAACTTTCAAACAAGACAATTATTTTGAAACGGACCCAAAAAAAAAAAGCAAGACAATAATTTTATAACGGAGGGAGTACATAACATATTAGTCCCTCCGTCCCTAAATTATTATCTTGTTTGACTCGGCAAACAGATTAAAAATAATAATTGACTTGATTATTAATATTGGTATAGTATTTAGTTTTTTTATGCTCATGTGCATGTGGCCCACAATTAAAGTAGGAAGAAAAAGTAAAGGTAAAATTGTAAAACGATTGTCCTAAAAAGGAAACTTTCAAACAAGACAATTATTTTGAGATGGACAAAAAAAGAAAGAAAGACATATTTATAATAAAATTATATAATTTTTTTAATCTCGAATCAAGCATGATAATTTTTTAAGAAGATAGGGAGTCTAATACATTATGTGATCTAAATAATTTTTTCTCTCCCCTTCTCTTTTTGGTGGTTATTAATAAAGAAAGAGGCTACAATTAAATTTCAACCATCAACTTCGCTGCCGTTAAAAATCCGTTTCCTCCTCTCCATCTTTTCCCTTATTGGCGATTCCACTACCCATCGTGATGGAACTATCAACTGCCGTCTTCTCAAATTTATCAATCTAAAATCTCCCCCCAATTTAAAACCAATCAATGGTGTCAAGACCCACGACATTATCAACGATCCCTCTCGCAACCTCTAGTTCCGCGTCTTCACTCCCACCGCCCAGCTCAGTACCGACCATTTAACGGTTATTATCTATTTTCACGGCGGCGAATTTGTGAAGTATGGCCCTGATACCAAGCCATTTGATAATCTTTGCAGTGGCTTCGCTGGCGGAATCCCTGCCATTATCGTCTCCCTTGACTTCCGTCTCGCACCTGAATTCTGTTATCCCTCTTAGTATGAAGATAGGTTTGATGATGTTAGATTTCTGGATGACGATAATAACCAGATATACTTGCCCAAAATTGTTGACTTGTCTCGTTGCTTTGTTGTTGAAGATAGCGCGGGCAAAAATGTGGCCCATCATGTCGCTAAACGAGCGTCCGAGTCCCAATTTCGACACCTTAAGGCAAGTAAATAGTCGAATTCTACTCTAATTTATATTCTCACCTTTGGATTGGAATGGTACATTTTGACTTTCTTTTTATTAATTTAACCTCGGATGAATATTTTGGAAAATATTAGAGTAACATAATCTTTCTACATTTTTATTTAAGGTGTTGTATTATACAATACTTTAAAGCTAAATATAAACCACATGTGTAAACAGATTTTGTTGTTGTAGTATTAATACCATTTTTTAAAAAGACATTAATACCTTTTCTCCCTTTTTTTTTCCAATCCATCTTCTTCGCTTCCCTTCCCCTCCGCATTTACGACCCTCCCCCCTCCCCATTTTTTTTCCAGTTCCCCTAAATCCCAGATGTTCGGTTAGGGCAAACCGAACAACCGAGTTGTTTGGTCGCCCAGGGCCGAACAAGAAATCTTCAAAAAATTTCAAGGTGTTTTCAAAGAGGAGGAAGGAGAAGGAAAAAAAAATTTTAAAAAGAGGGAATGAGGGAGGGGAACATAGATTGATGGAGAGAGTGTAGGTCTGAGAAGAAAAAAAAAAGAGGAATGAGGGAGAGGGGGAAGGTTGCCGGAGGTGAGGGAGATGAGGGAGCCGTGAGTTTTGGGGAGAGGGGGGTTTCGCCGTGTGTGTGGGGGGGGGTTAGGTTTAGGAAAATGAATTATTTAGGAAGGGGTAAAAAAAGGAAATATAAGTGTGATGTAATAATAAATTAGGTTGGTGTGAAATTTTTATGGTGGGTGTATTAGGAAGATGGGTGTATTTAGAGTGATGGGGGGTGTTAATAGCCCCACCCATTTTTTAATCTGATTATAGTAAGTAGAAAAATATTTGGAACCCTAATAATGCTTTCGGTCCTCAAAAACTAGGTATTAGGGTCCATTGCTATATGGGACCTAAAAAGTGGGGTCTCAAAAACTGCATTTTTTTGTTTTGCGGTCAAGATGGCTAGCCCAAAGTAGCCTATCGGCTAATATAAATATTTTCGGCCCAGTTAGTAACTAAACCAACAATTACAGTAAAAGAAGAAAATCGGTGGGAGCAAAAAAACCACTAAGGCACTAACGTGCTGGGAGTTTTGCGTTTATTG
The DNA here is from genome assembly GCA_016624345.1 of Platycodon grandiflorus. NCBI lineage: Eukaryota > Viridiplantae > Streptophyta > Magnoliopsida > Asterales > Campanulaceae > Platycodon > Platycodon grandiflorus. Next base: position 77,314,941 of record CM028362.1, on the reverse strand, counting down.
AGAAAAAAAATTATCATGCTCTCTCATTGGCACTAATGCAAGAATAGTGTTTTATTTCCATTTGAAGTGATCTCATAATTAAACTTTTCAAACATTATAAACTTTTTCAATTAAAATAAAAGGAGTATTTTTTGTAAAATAAACTGAGCCTAAGATTCAACGACATTAATAAAAGACTAAGATTCCCATAATTTAGTAGGTGGTCATAAAACACCATAACTAGGTAAACTCCGAAGTCCCAACAACAATAGTATTCGATGAAAAGACGATTCATACCAACTGTGGCAATAAGATTTCCTTATTCTCCATCTAATTAAGCAAGAGAGATTTATGATTTCTACCCAAAAAATTGAAAAGAAAAATGGTTCCTGAGAGAGAAACTTCCGCACCTCTCTAAAACAATATTGGCCATGCATTTTCAGAATTAGCCACCGAACTCTAAACTTATGCAATTAGGTCACTATAATTTGTTACGGCTACAATATGCCAATAATTTTTTCTGTTAAATACTTAAGAAAACTTATTTCATCCTTTATATCGAGCCATCAAACTTACGGAATGCATGTTATTTACAAGGGTAAAATAGAAAGTTTGCAATAGTCTGATACATTGTGAACCCCTCTAATAGCTTAATATTTTAGAATAATAAAATTTTGAAAAATATAAGATTGAATTTTGAAGCTCGTATGGGACATATGTTTTGCTGCTATATTATATACAACTTATATTTCTAAAAAAAATGTCCATCTTTTTCTTTTTATCCGTTCTAAAAAAAAGTGGACACTTTTTAATCTTTTCTTTTTAAAAAGTTATTGTTATTATTTGATTAATGCTAGAGCAACAAAATTGATTTACAGATTTGGTTTACAACAATCATTAAAGTGTTGTACAATATAACTTCCAATACTTTGGTAGTTATTAACCCTCACTCTCTAAATACACCCAATCTTCTAATAAACCACGTATCCTAATTTCACACAAACCTAACATCTAAATACATCACCCCCTATATTTCATATTTTACCCTTCCTAAAAAATCCTCTTTTTTCTCAATACACCCTACTCTCCCAATTCATATTAGGGCAGTAAGCCCGAACTGCCAAATCAAATTGAATCGAACCAAATCGGCTAGTTTGGTTCAATTTTGGGTTAGGACGGTTTAGTTTAGGTTTGAAAATTCTATACACCGAGCGGTTCACTTCGGTTTACGATTTTTGGTGTCGAACCGAACCACCGCCATTTAATACTTATATTTTATTATATATATATATTTAGTTATTTGTAATTAAAATCTTACCTTTTTTGGCAGACATCGCCTCTCCCTCACTCTCTCTTTCTCCTTGGTTGCCTTTACTTGACCCCTCTCTCTCTCTCTCTCTCCTTGGCACTTCACTATTTCTCTCTCTCTCTCTCTCTCTCTCTCTCTCTCTCTCTCTCTCTCTCTCTCTCTCTCTCTCTCTCTCTCTCTCTCTCTCACTCACTTCTGTGGATGTAACGAAACTTGAGGCGAAACAACTCCCTCTTCTTCTCTCTCTATGTTTCTTGACGAAGTAGAAGAACCCCCAATTCAAAGATGGCCCTGAGGTTGAATCCCATGAATTTGCAATCTGAAGGAAGCAAGTTCCATTCGCCATCGTTTGGTATGCCCCAAATGGAAAGTGTCAAATCTCCCAAAGTGGTAATGGCTTCTTCCACTGTCCGTTCTGGCCCCAAGTTAGTTTTTTCTCTCTTCACCATTTCCCAAATTCTATATGTTCATTGTTTTTTTTTTCGTTGGATTTAATTTGATTTTATTTCACCATGCTCTAATCTTAGTTTTCTCGGTTGTTGTCTAATACCCATTTCTCTAGATTTGAAATGCTTTAATTTTTTTATGGGCATGTGTTCGTTCTTTATGTTTTCTCCACAATTTTCTTACTCCTCAAACCGAACCAAAGCGATCGGTTTGGTCCGAATTGAAAAATATGGAACCGTTAGGGGGTGGTTCGGTTTGCGGTTTTGGCTCAAACCGAACCACTTTCACCCCTAATTCTACACTCTCTTTCAAACCTAACCTTAACCCTAACCCCAACCCCTCTCTACGGCAAAGAACGATAAAGAATTAAGAAAGAAGAAAAGAAGGAAGGAGGAAGAAGGAAAGAAAAAGAAAAAAAAAATGAAGGTATGTCTTCCCTTCCTCCCTCTCTCAATATGTGTTCCTCCTCCCTCCCTCCCTCCCTCCCTCCTTCCCTTATATTTTTTCTTTCATTTCCTTACCTCCTCCCCCCGTCACTCCCTTCGCAAACTCCTCGACAATTTTTTCGGAAATTTCTCGTTTGGCCATGGTTGACCAAACGAGAAAATTTTGGCAAACCATGAAAAAAGAGGGTGGGCTTGACGGAAGGAGGGAAGAAAAAAACTGAGGAGAGGAGAGAAAGGAGGGGAAGGGAAAAAGAAAAGAAGAAAAAAAGGGGAGGGGAGCGCCGGAGGCTGGGAAGAAGAGGGGGAGAGGAGAGAAGGGAAGGAGAGAGGAAGAAGGAAAAATAGAAAGGAGCACCGACCGCTAAAGGCAGGGAAGAAGAGGGAGAAAGGAGGAAAAATAGAGGGGGTGTATTGTGAAGGGGTAAGGGTATCAAAGTGTTTGTATATGATGACATTTTTGTAATTAAGTTTTGGTGGTGTAGTTAGAGAGGTTAGGGGTGTTAATAGCGCTGTTCTTTCCTTATTATTTTACCTTTGCTTTATTTGCTACTTGATCTCACTTGTAGTGAGTTTTAAAACAAATACTCCCTTCGTCCAAAAATTATTGTCTTGTTTGACCCGACACACAGATTAAGAAAAAATAATTGATTTAATTATTAATATTGGTATAGCTTGTAGTTTCATTTAATGTCAATATGCATGTGGCCCATAACTAAAGTAGGAAAAAGTAAGGGTAAAATGGTAAAAGTATTGTCCTATAAAGAAAACTTTCAAACAAGACAATTATTTTGAGACGGACCAAAAAAAAGAAAGTAAGACAATAATTTTATGATGGAGGGAGTACATAACATATTAGTCCCCCAGTCCCTAAATTATTGTCTTGTTTGACTCGGCAAACAAATTAAGAAAAAATAATTGACTTGATTATAAATATTGGTATAGTATGTAGCTCTCTTTAATGCTTATGTGCATGTGGCCCATAATTAAAGTAGGAAGAAAAAGTAAGGGTAAAATTGTAAAATTGTTGTCCTAAAAAGGAAACTTTCAAACAAGATAATTATTTTGAGACGGACACAAAAAAAAGACAAATATTTATAATAAAATTATATAATTTTTTTAATCTTGAATCAAGCATGATAATTTTTTAAGATAGGGAGTATAATATAGTATGTTATCTAAAATTTCCAATCCACTTTTTTCTCTTGGCTTAAATACCAATTTGGTCACCCTACTTTCACCCAAAATTCATTAAGGTCATTGTACTTCTTCTTTTCAAACTTTGATCACTCTACTTGGTCAGGAGAATCAATAAGCTCACTCAATCAATGAGCTTATTGATTGGAAAAGTCCGAGTAGAGTGATTAAAGTGTGAAAAAAAAAAAGTAAAGTGAACTTATTAAATTTTTGGGAAAAGTAGAGTGACGAAATTGGTATTTAAGCCTTTTTATCTCCCCTTGTCTTTTTGGTTGTTATTAATGGAGAAAGAGGCTACAATTAAATCTCAACCATCAACTTCGCTGCCGTTAAAAATATGTTTCCACCTCTCCATCTTTTTCGTTATTGACGATTCCACTACCTGCCATGACAGAACTATCAACCGCCGTCTCCTCAAATTTATCGATCTCAAATCTCCCCCCAATTCAAAACCAATCAATGGTGTTAAGACCCACGACGTTACCGTCGATCCCGCTCGCAAACTCTAGTTCTGCGTCTTCACTCCCACCGCCCAGCTCAGTACCGACCATTTACCGATTATTATTTATTTTCACGGCGGCGGATTTGTAAAATATGGCTCTAACACCAAGCCGTTTGTTAATCTTTGTCATGGCTTCGCTGGTGAAATCCCTGTTGTTATCGTCTTCATTAGCTACCGTCTCTGTAACGACCCGAGCCCGAAGCCCGGTCCGCATGCATAGCCCACGCATTGACCCACTAAGTACCTGGGTCAACTGGCCTACCACAAGCCACCCAAAAGTCCATGGATAAGTTAGTACCCAGTGGTAGTGAGTGGCCACTTATATAAGTAAAGACAAAATATACATGGGTAAAACACGCTACTCTCAAGCATGGCATAGGCACATATTCCCACCCCCAAACTTAAATGTCTATAAGGCGATCGTTGGGATGCATAGTGCTAGAGGGCCATCAATAAAGTTAGAGTGGCTGTGTGAGAGATTCCAAGAAGAGGGTACCTCTGATGATCCTTTTGCATGTGCTCGTTCAGCTAGAGCATATCTGTTGTACACTCTTGATTGCACTCTTTTCACTAACAAGAGTGGGACACGGGTCAACACGAGCTACTTAGAGTTTTTGGATGATCTGACCAGCGTAGATATGTATGCCTGGGGGGCTGCAACTCTTGCGTATTTGTATAGACAGCTAGGGCAAGCGTCCCGAGCAGAGACAAAGCAGATGGCTGGATATTCGACGTTATTGGAGCTAACATACTTGTATTTCCAGTTCATTACATTCAAATATTATAGAAAGTCATATGTTATGGAACTATAGTATATTTGATAGATGTTGTGTTTGATAGATGTTGTGTTTTCTTTTTATTTTATAACACATATGTTAAATTAATTTTCTTTGGTTATTGTAGGTAATTTGGATTCCGTATACGGGTCATTTTAGGGATTTACATCCATTTTCCTCCGTTTCGTTATATCACGGATGCTTAGTAGCATGCTCTGTTGTGGAACCATATTATCCGGACCGAGATCTTAGATAATTCGGTTACGTTCAGACGATTCCATGTACACCGATTGCTACTGATGTTCCTGTAAGATGGGAAAAAAAAAGTTTGTCTATCCTCCTGCCCTTTGTACCGTACTTTAATGTTTGGGATAGTCACGTCTTATCTGCTGATCGTCTTGGTAATATTGCCCAACTACCATGGGATTGTGGTCCTGACTATATGCAGTGGTACAATGCCCATTCACATTCGTTGGTTCAAAACCCCGAGAGACGGTCCCCCCAATTTACCGTGACATCTCCAGTTTGAGTACCCGACGCATGGGAGATGGTTACGTCTGTACGGAATTTAGTACAACCTCCAATGCAGAGATGGAGGTCAGGTGATGTGGCGATGACATCGGATGAATTGGCTGATGTCTTGGACAGAACATATATGATAGTATGAGGTCCATATAATGCGGGGCTTTCTACTTCCGGGCGCGACGAGGTGGGTCCATCTCAGGGCGGGACTCGTCGTAGGAGACGAGGAAATTGATTAACTTTTTATATAACTATTTATGTACAACTCATTATGTAACTTTTTATGGAAATTGATTAAATTGCAGCTTTTGTGTAACTTTTTATGTTATGTTATGTTATGGAACCAAGAATGAATGTTAAGTATGATTGGTTCGAACGTATATCCATAACATTATGTTAATTTTATGTTCAGACGTATGATACCTTATGTTTTGTGATTGATGTAATTATATTAAAAAAAAATTTAACTTGAACACACTGTTCGGTAGCTATCAACCGAACTGTTAATAAGGTGTTCGGTTAGGTTGTGTAGACACCCAGAATTCGTACACCTACATTATACGAATTGTCCAATAAATAACTATTTATTTACAAATAGACTAATACATGTTTCTATGACTATTTTAGGAAACAACATATACAACGGACCAACAACGTCCAACAAATACAACAAACTTCGGTTAGATCAACATCAAGGGTCAAACTCGAAGATACAACAGGACTAACGATGTTCGACACACAAACAACCTTCCGTTAGATCAACATCAAGGGTCTAAACTGAAGATACACAACTTAGAAGGGCCAAAGTGCAAAATACAAAGCCTGAAAAAGCCAAAAACAGGATTTGGTGAGATGAAGACATTTCTGGTGCACTGATACTGATTCCGTAGACATCCACTCCAAACACCTTTGAACTAAACAGCAATGACCAAGTGACATGCCCACTGCCCCATTCAAGGAATCGCAGACCACCCTCGAATCTGTCTCAACATTGACTGAGATACGCAAAGACCTTTGTTCCAATGCTCATGACTCTGCCGCTAAAAAATCACAAATATCCAAGTTGCTTAAAAATATTACTTTTCATACAATACTCTTTTTTATTTCAACGAAAATACTACTCCCTCCTCCGTCCCTTAATTATTATCTTGTTTGACCCGGCACACGGAGTAAGAAAAAAATATTTTACTTAATTATTAATATTGGTATAATGTATAATTTTCTTTAATGCCTATGTAGTCCATAATTAAAGTAGGGGTAAAAGTGATTTCCTAAAAAGAAAAATTTTCAAACAAAAAAATTATTCTGAAACGGACAAAAAAGAAAAGGAAAACAAGAATTTAAGGACGGAGGGAGTATATTTTTGACAGTGCGTATATCCAAATAATACTTTTTCTCCAAATGGGTGTGCTAATACAATTTTCGTTCTACAATATCTTGAAGACAACCAATTACTCAATAAAGCAACATCTTTACCACTAAGACAGCGGATCAAATCAAACCAAGATGAAGGAAGAGTAATGACCAAGATTAAAAATAAACACTTGCATGAATACAAACACTCTTTGTTGTTGCGCATCTTTATCTTTACTACAAGAAGAAAGCGACACCGATGTAACCAAGATGAAGAGTAATGACCAAGAAATACCCAACTTGAAGGCAACAACCATATAATTATTTCACATCTTTACTGTCTACAATCAAGCACATTCATAGTCTTATAAGACTTGAGTTTTGAAAAAGATGGATCAAGGTCCACTCCGTCATCCTTAAAACCCTAAGTTTCAGACAGACCATGATATTTGCAAGACAAGACAAGAAAAAAATCACTCCAATAAAGACTTAAATTCCATAGTTCACAAATATAGTCCAAACCTAATTAATACACAATATATACAAAATTCACAAAGAAAAAGTCTAGTACAAGCCATTTGGATATTTCACTAGAGTGAGTACTTGAAACTCTTTATTTCTATTTTCCCAGAAGTGATTTGATCCACCAAATCCCTTTGGTATCATTGGGTGCATCATCACTCCCAGGTGGTGGATCTGACTGTGGCGTCTTGTGAAGTTTGCTCACATCATACCCTTCTTCTTTCGCCTTCTCCACTAGCTGCTTGTATGTCTCTTCATCCATATGAGTTTGCCTGCACAGTATCTACAAACAAAACATTCCAACAAAATCTAAGCAATTTATCATCTTCCATAGTAAAAGAAACGGGCAAGTGAATCAATTTTCATTTATGCTCATCTCAATACAAATTATTCTTCACGAACTAGGCAATAAAATTGCAAGACAATATTCTATTCTGTTTAATTCAAACTAGGATTCACAATTCCTTTCTTAGATTCCATCAAAAATGAAAAACAATCATTCTCCAGACATATTTTCAACAAGAATCATAAACCCCCCCCAACTCAAATAGTCCACATTTAAAAGTCTAATAATTAAATTGTTCACGTTTGAAAGTCTAATGTTCTGGGGATCGACTAGTAATTGACCATAATGACAAAATATTTGCCTGAGCTTATAACACATGAGGGTAAAGTTGAAAGGTTGCAAGGATATTGGATTAATATATAATTTGGTCCCTGAACTTTCTATTTCATGGTGATTTGGTCCTCAATCGATAAAATTTCCTACTGTGATCCTTAAACTCAACATTTGAAGCCTATATAGTCCCTACGGCCGTTATCTTAAACAAGAGCGTTAAAATAGAACTTGAATAGACTAAATTGTCCTCCGCTAAGTCTATTGAAGATCCACGTAGCAATTTTTTTGCTGAGATGGAAAAATATGTTTTTTAGAGTACAATAAAAAAATAAAAAATGTCTCTATTAGTTTAAGTAAAGAAAGCTTAATTTAAATCTAACCTATATATGCAAAATTCAAATTTCATAGTCACGTTATTCCACCATCACCAACCTCGGTTTCCATCCCTCATTTCAAATTCTCTCTCTCTCTGCAACTCCTCGTTGCATTGTAGAGATAGACAACATTGCAGACAATGATCGCAATCTAACACCAAAACTGTCCAAACCCAATACCCAAAAACCATGAATTCAATCTGTCTCTTCCTAACTTCAATTTCTTTGTCTTCTTCCCTCAATTCCGATAGCCTTTCTTTACTAGCTCTCAAATCCGCCCTACGAGATCAATTCTCCCTCAAATCCCTCACCAATTTGGATCTTTCGAGCAATTATTTAAATGGCTCCCTCCCGGAATCAGTGAATAACCTCACTCACCTCGCCAGAACTTTGAATTTGTCTTACAATCGTTTTTTTGGCAAGGTCCCAGCGTCTTACTGGCTTTTCCGAGTGACTATTAGATCTTTGGAACAATAATCTCACCGGGAAAATACCTGAGGTGGGTTCTTTGTTGAACCAGGAACCCACGGCCTTTACTGACGCTGTGTACGGAGCCGGAATCGCAAAACCGGACCCATGGTTTGTCCAACCCAGAAAAGCCACCGGATTCGAATTTGCCAAATGGGTTATAGAGAAGGAGAAGGTGAGAAATGGTTCGATTTCTGTTGTGATCGGGGTGGTGCTTGTTTCAATGTGGGTGTACCGGAAAAAATGGGGGTTAAACGATGGCAAAATTGAGAAGGAAGAAAAGTTGGAAAAAGAGAAGGAGAAGGAGGTGAGTGAAGACGGAGAAAAGGGTAAATTGCGCGGTTTTACCTTTGTTGCTGGTATCACAAAATCATTTAAATATTGATCAATTCCCGACAAATGAAACAAATCTACCTAGGCATTCCATTCGGCCACAACTGAGGGTAAAATTGGCATTTAAAAAAAATTTAACGTTGATGTTTAAGATAACAGCTGTAGGGACTATATAGGTTTCAAATGTTGAGTTCAAGGACCACAATAGGAAATTTTATCGATTGAGGACCAAATCACCGGGAAATGAAAAGTTTAGGGACTAAATTATATATTAATCCTAAGGATATTAGGTATAATTCTTGAGGGGGAACTCTTTAAGAGGTAGATCTCAAAATGGAATAATGGACATCTTGTACGGAGTATGAATTGTGTAATACTCTCTCCGACCAAAGACTCCACTTTTCATTTTTTAAAAGTCTAACATGTGACTAAATCAAATCAAAAATTAACATACTTTAATTATGTTTTCGGAAATAAAATCTCATTCACTAGAAACTACATAGAGAAATACTATGGATTACAACTTCTATGACAATGTAAAAACAAATAAATTTATGTAAATCTTCAATCAACCACTAATTAAGTTGACCCAAAAAAGTCATGGACTCTTTGGTTAGAATAGGTGAGTAATATTTTCTAACTGCTAAGCCTAAACCTTCAATGACTAAAATTAACACTATATTTTCGTAGAAATGATGATAGGCTATACAATAAAGTCCTTCATTACAACGGTAACCTTCCACGAACCCCTCCCCACCCTAATAATCTACAACAACTGGAAGGGATACTCATATTCCAATTTACCGAACACCTCCCCAACTAATAGAGACTCAGACTCTCATCCTGTTTTCATCATCACTTTACTTTGTGGAGCAAGAAAGTAAAACATGTCAATTTCATTATCAACCCTCTACTATATTAAATTCAAATACAAAATTTAATAGCGAGTACCAAGACGTGCATATAAATATCACAATCTCGCCCAACTCAAAATTAAATAAGAACAAGTCAAATCAAATACCCCAATCAAAATGGACAATAAGCAAATTTAAAATAAATAAAACATGACATTAATCAAAACAAAGCATATAAATGTACGAAATTAAGCAGACTCGTGCAATATCCAAGAAAAAATATTTGAAATTGGGGTACATACCCAGAGGTATTTCCTGGTGGGCTGACCAATCAAAGCATACTGATAATCATCATCAAGGTACAAAACCCAGTAATCCCCAACAACAGGAATGATGGGCAAGAAGGGAGGAACATAGAATTTGACTTTGAGTTTGGCCTCGTCACTTCTAGGGTCAGCCTTATAAGCAGTCCCTTCGATGTAACTCCGTTTGCCGTCGGACCAAGTCTCATTGAGGACATTGATTATGCCGTCATCCCTCAAAGTGTAGGTAGCCCTCGTGTTCATCCCATTTCTGGGTTGAAAGAATGATGGGAATGAGGCTATTTCGTACCACCGGCCTTGATACCTTGCTAGGTCTACACCCTTCACCACTTCCATCTCTTTGTTTGGCATCTTCGTAGTGTGTGTGTGTGTTTGATTTGAGGGTTTATTAGAGAGAGTATCAATGCGTCTCAACTCAGTATATACAATATGTAAGGGTTTTCTTGAGGAGGGGATAAGGGGGAAGGAGAGTGGGGTTGTAGGAGGGGCAATGATTCAATGTTGATATGAAGAGGGAGTGACGTGGACAATTCAGGACCTCTCTCTCACCGCGAACCCTGTAAATCCTAAAAATTGCGACAATCCTATTAGAGCATCACAGCGGTGGAGAAATAAATTTGAGCTTTTTTGTGGCACCACATGTCATACTATTTTTACCTCAAAATTTTAAAATCTCAAATCTCTATTTACTATCAAAAACTTTTGAACAACTTTTTTATGGGTTCCACTTTTTCTATAACACTTTACTATATATATATATATATATATATATATATTAGATATTATGTATCCACTTGCATTTTTATCAATATTTTGAGAAGAAAAAAATTTTCTAGAGAGATTCGGATTATTTTTATCCATTTTTTGTAGTTTGGAAGAGAAGAATATTGAATGAAATAAAAATTTGAAGATGTATTTATAGTTGAAAGGAAAAAAAACCGTTGCAAAACGGCTAAAAAATGAAAAGTTGGCCAGCACAGCAGGAAGAGAGACCATTTTTTTCAACGGAGTGGGACCCACTACTGGCCATTATCTAATGTAATTAATATTTTAAATTTTAAATTTAAGTTTAAATAGAGATTCAAAGGGCCTACTTGTCATTAGACATGCCCAAACGGTTCGAAACCGGCGGTTCGAACCGGAACCGAACCGCCCAAAAAATTGCATAAACCGGAATCGTGAGGAACCGGAACCGTCCCTGAACAGGAACCGCCGGTTACACGGTTCGGTTTCGGTTTCCAATTTCTCAAAACCGTGAACCGCCGGTTCTAAACTGTGAAAAATCACCAAAATTTAAATTTTAAATTTTAAAATTGCTTTGTTTACTCTATAATTTCAAAGATGAAAAGTTTACAAAGTTTTAAAATTTTAAAAAATGCTTTGTACAAAGTTTTAAGATGAAATCTTTTTTAAAAAAAATTATAAGAAAATATTTAAAAAATAATAAAAAATTACGGTTTGGAACCGGAACTGAAACTGGATTAGCCGGTTCGGAACCGAAATCGTGATTTGTCGGTTCGGTTACGGTTTGTTGTCTGGCGATTTTTAGAACCGACGGTTCGAACCGTTTGGGTATGTTTAACTATACATCATTTAGATTTTGTTCCATTGAATTTGATGGTTCAACTCTGTGGCTAGACGACTCGGTGATTGGATTTAGTAGTTTGGTCACATGATTTTGGTTATGTAATTAAGACAATTTATGATTTAGGCTATTTAATAAATCAACAAAAAATATTCAATGAAAAAGTTAATGGATAAAACCCATGGTATATAATTATTATACGATTTTAATTACATAAATGTTGATAGTTTTTAAGCAAAATCTAACAAAAAAAGAAAGTTTTAAAAGTATTCAATGGTTTGCTTTAAGAGTTCGGTTCAGCTTGACATGCGAAACAACAAATCCAACCAAATCACTCCATTTATTGATATTACAAACATTTTCTTACTTAAATACTATCATATCATATTAACAATGTTTTAGGTGAGGCAGTTAAAATATGTATTAATGACAAGAAACAAACGGTTACTCCACATAAACTGTCCTTTCCCCTAGAAAAGAGGAACAACACAAATTTAAATAAACAAAAGCCCACTCCCTCTCCCTAAAATAACTGAGTTGACCTGTTTTAATGCAATATTAGGCAGCTATTAATACGGGCTGGGGGTAAACGTGTTTAAACTGCATTTAATTAATATAAACCATATATAACCTTCTCGATCTCAACTGATCTCCTCCCAATTTTCTCTCAACATCCCATCCCCTCCTTGTGTTTTCTTTATCCCTTACCAATTGATTTCCTCTCATTCTAACATTCCCTTATGAGTTTCTTTCATATTCGAAACTCAACCGGGGGAATGTCTGTTTGATTTTTTGCTTCTCTCTTCCAAGAAATTAAAATAAAATAAATTTGATCAAGTGAGTTCCACGTGTACAAATATTTCTCTCCTTTCATTTCTTCTTAATTTGATTAAGATTTTATTTGGTAATTCATGAAACATCCATCTACAGATGATGAATGCGTATAGAGCAGCACTGTTGCAGATAAATCATCTATTTTTCTAGTGATGATGAACTGAACAATATGCATGTAGCTTACCATTTCATTTGGATTTTTATATATCTTTTCTAAGCTGAGAATTGGAATTATGGTCAATCAAGCTTTGTTTAATTTAGTACATATATATAGGATTTGATGCTTCCAAACATTATTATGCATGTTTGTTGTTTGTATGATAAGACTAGTAATTTGACAACGTGATCATAATAACCTCGACCAACAATAACCCGGTTGAGTTTAGTTTTGTTTTAGGAACTCAATCACAATCCTGAAAATGATCACCCAATGTTTCATCACCATCACATACAATTGTTTATCTCAAAATAAAGATCACATATTTTGAATCCCAATAACAGTTTAATTTCTTTCTAAATGAATCTAATTAATTCCAAATGAAATTGACAAAACTGATTTGTTGGTGCTTGTTTGGACAACAGGGTTTACAGAAAAAATGATCAGGCAGTTACTATTCATTTCCTTTTTGATCCATTATGCTCTAGCACAGAAGGGTCCGGTGAATCCAGAGCCGGCTATACCAGAAAAACCATTGCAGCCAGATGCAGGACATGCAGCTAAGCCAGCCCCGGTGAACCCAGGCCCAAAAAAGACATGGCTCACTCTTAAGGGTGCTGAGCCAGTGGTAGTAGCCCGAGAATGACAAGAAAGAAACGGTACCTCCACATAAACTCTCCTTTCCCCTAGAAAAGAGGAACAACACAAATTTAAATAAACAAAAGCCCACTCCCTCTCCCTAAAATAACTGAGTTGACCTGTTTTAATGCAATATTAGGCAGCTATTAATACGGGCTGAGGGGTAAACGTGTTTAAGCTACATTTAATTAATATAAACCATATATAACCTTCTCGATCTCAACTGATCTCCTCCCAATTTTCTCTCAACATCCCATCCCCTCCTTGTGTTTTCTTTCTCCCTTACCAATTGATTTCCTCTCATTCTAACATTCCCTTGTGAGTTTCTTTCATATTTGAAACTCAACCGGGGGAATGTCTGTTTGATTTTTTTCTTCTCTCTTCCAAGAAATTAAAATAAAATAAATTTGATCAAGTGAGTTCCACGTGTACAAATATTTCTCTCCTTTCATTTCTTCTTAATTTGATCAAGATTTTATTTGGTAATTCATGAAAAATCCATCTACAGATGATGAATACGTATAGAGCAGCACTGTTGCAGATAAATCATTTATTTTTCTAGTGATGATGAACTGAACAATATGTATGTAGCTTACCATTTCATTTGGATTTTTATATATCTTTTCTAAGTTCAGAATTGGAATTATGGTCAATCAAGCTTCGTTTAATTTAGTACATATATATATATAGGATCTGATGCTTCCAAACATTATTATGCATGTTTGTTGTTTGTATGATAAGACTAGTAATTTGACAACGTGATCGTAATACATGATCAAAACCTCGACCAACAATAACCCGGTTGAGTTTAGTTTTGTTTTAGGAACTCAATCACAATCCTGAAAATGATCACCCAATGTTTCATCACCATCACATACAATTGTTTATCTCAAAATAAAGATCACATATTTTGAATCCCAATAACAGTTTAATTTCTTTCTAAATGAATCTAATTAATTCCAAATGAAATTGACAAAACTGATTTGTTGGTGCTTGTTTGGACAACAGGGTTTACAGAAAAAATGATCAGGCAGTTACTATTTATTTCCTTTTTGATCCATTATGCTCTAGCACAGAAGGGTCCGGTGAATCCAGAGCCGGCTATACCAAAAAAACCATTGCAGCCAGATGCAGGACATGCGGCTAAGCCAGCCCCGGTGAACCCAGGCCCAAAAAAGACATGGCTCACTCTTAAGGGTGCTGAGCCAGTGGTAGTAGCTCGAGGTGGATTTTCAGGGCTTTACCCCGATTCGTCTGACCCCGCGTATGTCTTGGCCCAGCAAGCTAGCTTGCCTGGTTCAGTTTTGTACTGTGATCTGCAGCTTACGAAAGATAATTTAGGTGTGTGCCAAACGGCATTCCCATTGGACCATTCGACAGATGTAGCCACCATCTTCCCAAAAGGAAAGCAAACCTACAATGTAAATGGTAAAGATGTAACGGGCTGGTTCTCGCTGGATTATTTACTCGAAGAGCTACAGAAAGATGTCAGATGTAAGTCCTACCACTGCCCCTATGGAAATTGAATTTCTTTTTTTTTTTTTGGTCGTAGAAAGAGATCTTGTACAAGAACAAAATTGATTTCTGATGATAGTCGTCCTTACAGTGAACCAGAATATATTTTCAAGGACTTCAGTGTTCGATGGACAATTTGGACTTTTGGCTCCTGAACAACTTGCTGAACTGAAGGGCCACCCTCCAATGTGGCTGAATGTTCAGGTGTGCGCGTGTGCGTGTGTGTGGGATGCGCTTTTTTTTGTTATTTAAAAGACATAACCACTTTTGTTTTTAATTTCGTTGTTGTTTCTTCCGCTCTTGCGACGATTTGTTCTACGTCCAACACAAACTCAGTGTCTTGCGATACCTGGAAGACTCGACGCAATATTTCGTACCAAATTACATTTCATCTCCTGAGATTGATTTCTTGAAGGCTGTGGGTGGCAGCAAAATGGACAAAACCAAAACAAAGCTCATCTTCCGGTTCTTGAACAGAGACGAGGTTGAGCCTACAACCAAGGAAAAGTATGGTTCGTTGCTGACAAAACTTTCCACCATCAAGACATTTGCGACAGGAATTCTTGTCCCTAAAGATTACATATGGCCTCTCAAGGACCTCTATTTGGAACCTGCAAGTACTCTTGTAGCTGATGCTCATAAAGAAGGTCTTGAAGTATATGCTGCGGGCTTTATGAATGACGTCATGTCAAGTTACAATTACAGTTATGATCCAATCTCAGAGTACCTACAGTTTGTCGACAATTCACAGTTTTCTGTCGATGGGGTGTTGTCGGACTTTCCTGCTACTGCTTCAGAAGCCATTTGTGAGTTTCACCTTTCTCGGCATGGTTCCCATTTTGATTTTTCTTGAATCTTCAGTCAGATGCACATTAAGGTAAACATGCCCAAACGGTTCGAACCGCCGGTTCTAAAAACCGCCAGAGAACAAACCGTAACCGAACCGACAAATCACGGTTCCGGTCCCGGTTCCAAACCGGCTAATCCGGTTCCGGTTCCAAACCGTAATTTTTAATTATTTTTTTAATATTTTCTTATAATTTTTTTTAAAAAGATTTCATCTTAAAACTTTGTACAAAGCATTTTTTGAATTTTTGAAACTTTGTAAACTTTTCATCTTTGAAATTATAGAGTAAACAAACCAATTTCAAAATTTAAAATTTAAATTTTGGTGATTTTTCACGGTTTAGAACCGGCGGTTCCGGTTCCCGGTTCCAAACCAGCAGTTCACGGTTTTGAGAAATTGGAAACCGAAACCGAACCGTGTAACCGGTGGTTCGGCCGGTTCAGGGAAGGTTCTGGTTCCTCACGGTTCCGGTTTATGCGGTGTTTTGTGCGGTTCGGTTCCGGTTCGAACCGTCGGTTCCGAACCGTTTGGGCATGTCTACATTAAGGCTTGCCACCTCCCAATAAAATATTTCCTTTCTCAACTTTGACTTTTGGTGTGCAATGCATAGTTTCATGGATCCAAACATAATGTATTCAAAATCATAACCATAATCATGTCAAAAATGTGTATTTGTGTGCACTTGCTTTTCAAGTTCTACTTGTGATGATTGTGGATTTTTTTTCTTCTGATGTAGCATGCTTGGCTCAGAACCAGAACACTACTGCCAAGTTTTCGAAGGGTGAGATACTTTTACTTTCTGAGTGTACTATATACGAAAGAAGTACATCTAAAGATGCAATTCTTTATTTCGCACTAGATATAACAGACCTTTCCTTCGCATATATAGGTGTGATCATATCACACGACGGAGCAAGTGGAGATTACCCTGGCTGCACTGACCTTGCCTACGAGAAAGCCATCAATGATGGGGCTGAGATAATTGATTGTTCTGTCCAAATGTCGAAAGATGGAACAGCATTTTGCTTAGGGTCAGCTGACCTCACTGGCAAAACTACCGCAGCGACTATGTTCATGGATCGATCTGTGTCTATCCCCGAAGTTCAAAGCAAAGAAGGAATTTTCTCATTTGAACTCAGCTGGAGTGAAATTCAATCCCTAAAGCGTAAAATTTTTTAATACAAAAACCTTTCCAATAATGAGTCAACTTTTTTCAGTCCCAAGTATTTTACTATTTTCATGTTTGCTTCATTGCAGCTCAAATTACAAACCCTTTCATTGATGAGCAGTTGTACAGAAACCCTAAATTCAAGAATCTTTGGCAAGCTTGTGACTCTCCCCGAGTTTTTAGAACTTGCTAAGAAAAAGGCAACCACGGGAATTTTGATTTCGATTCAGGCAGGTTTCCTCTATGCCTTCCAAATATTTTACTTCCTCTAACTTCAAGGCATTTCTACTTATTTTGTTAGTATTCATGGATGGAGTTCTAACAACTTATCTATCTCTCTCTCTCTCTCTCTCTCTCTCTCTCTCTCTCTCGAATGCCTACCTAGCATCAAAGAAGGGTCTTGACATTGTACAACCGTCACTCTGCATTGAGCAATGCCACATTTGACAAGCAAACTACTCAAAAGTTCGATCCAATCGATGATAGTTCGGTTCGGCAAAGTTTAAGGATGTCCCTACGTATCAAAGAGTTTTGTTAGTGAAAGAGGCGATATCGGTGTGCCAAAGACGGTAGCGAGGAAATCAAGAAACATGCAGATGCTGTTAATATTCCTAAAAAAAGTGTCGTTGCGAGTAATACGGAGTACTTTGCAACAAACTTCACAAACGTGGTCAAGGAAATGCATAATGCAAATGTCTCTGTATACGTTTCGGATATCAAGAATGAGTTTGCGAGCCAAGTTTTTGATTTCTTTCTTGATCCTTATGTTGAGCTTGCTACTTATTTCCAAGCGCAAGAAGTGGATGGTATCATAACTGACTACCCAAAAACTGCAAGTGCATTTATGAGTGAGTATATATAAAACTTGTTTACATACCCGTCGATTGTTCAAAACTTAAAAGACAAATAACATTTTCTCCTGCTTAATTTTGCAGGGACTCCATGTGCTGACCCAAATACCACCCTTCCATTTAGAATTTTTTCAAGTCAACCAGGTTCTTTGCTTGGCTTGATTGATGCAGCTATCTTGCCACCGGCTGCTGCACCATTGCCTCCCGGAAACTTCGGGCGTTGTTGATCCACCACTACCCTGTAACCAATGTCCCGGTGATGATAGCGTCACCAACTCCACCACCGACCCTCCTTTCTTGCTCCTCCCAAAAGTTCCAGCCAACCCAAAATTGCCAGCAATGCAAGCCTCCCCATCCTGGCAATCCTGTTGCTGATCAGTTTATTTTTCTATTAGATGTTGAAGCTAATTATTACCCGAAAACCAGTGACTTGATTAAAATTTAGATGTCTTTTGGGATGTCTCATTTATGGTTTGTACCACAGCTAAATGGCCATGGATTAGAGCGTTGATGGCTGCAGTTTCCTTCGGGTCATGACATGTGTGCGTACGTCGTATACATGATGAATAATGATTCATATATATACTCCTTCTAAAATTAAGTGTATGTAATGGTGTAGATTCAGATTGTTTGTTTAAAAATTTAGGATTTTCAATTTATTAAGATCAAGAAGAACCAAAGCTCTTTGTTTAACCTCTTGCTATTTTTAATAGGAACTGAGATTTCATAAAGGCTTGTTTAGCAAACCTTTACACTTTTCTTTTTTTTTTTTTTTTTTTTTTGCGCTTTCATTTTTGTAACACTTATTTCACAGAAAAAACTGAAATTCTTACATGTTTGTTTTTCACATTTTATGGTATTGACATTCAATAATGTAATTTCATTTAACTTTACTAATTACTCCCTTCATTCCAGCCAAAGAGTCTACTTTTCATTTTTAAAAGTCAACACGTGACTAAATCAAATCAAAATTACTTTAGAAAATAAAATTTCATTAACTAAAAACTATATTAAAAATACTATTGATTACAATTTTCATAATTTTATGGCCAAAATATGAAAAAACCACCAAAGTATCCACCCAATCTCATAATAGTACCTAAAACAAAATATTTCTCACCTGGGTATACAATGTTACTAATTATCTCTCTTCGCCCCTTAAGCCCAACATCCGTTAAAAAACTCATGTTAAAGTGCACATGTCTTCCACATGTTGGACATTTTCGTCATTTCACAACAACAAGGGGGCAATCACTTTGAAACATAAGGGGGCAAACGTAAGATTTTATCATCATCTACCACCAAAAATCGAGAACCGGGTTCTTCCCAAGTACCCAACTCCTCCGCTCTACTACTACCTATCATGCCCTCTCTTTACAGTCCATCCTCCACCACCGACGCCTCCCACCACGATCTCTCCAAAATCACCACCAAATCCCAATTTTTAAAATCCTTCGATGTCACTCTCCCCAATCAAACCCCGGCCCCAAAGCTCTCCCGAAACACCTTGCCTCCATCATCACCACCAAGAACCTCGACCTTGCCCTCCAAATCTTCTACCATGCCTCCAACTATCACCCTAATTTTCACCATACTTACGAAACCTACAACTCAATCATCACAAAGCTCGCCGTGCTCGCCTTGAACCCCTTGAAGTCCTCTTAATCCAATTACAAAAATCAAGCATCAAATGCGGCGAAAACCTCTTCATCACGTGCTCAGATGGATCTTCAGGATCGCTCGGTTCTTTGTTAACAAGAACGAATTTTGGAGCATTCAATTTAAAAGGGGAAAACCGCATGTAATACCCTAGCTCTTTAATGTGTTATTTGCATAATTGTATGTCTTATTATCATGGGTAGTTATACATAGTAGAATTATATGCATAGCATGGTAAAAATAAAATGCCATGGTGGTGATATGAATTATGGTTGTGTATCTTGTTAAGTTGATATGTAGTCTTTGTGATATATTTCTAGCAAGGTTCTTAGACTTTTGAGTGATTTGGCCTAGTATACTTGTTAAATTTGCTTAAGAATTACTTGGGATGGCTTTGGTTGCATTTTAGAACTTTGTACTTATCATTAAACATACTGGAGACAAAGCGATAGCTTAGGCAAGGGCCAGAGCGATCGCCCTGTGGACGAAAGTTGGCATCCGGGATCGAGGACAAAGCGATCGCCTTGGCTCACCCGAGCGATCGCCTTGTAGCGAATGTTGGTATCCTGGTACGGATACCAAGGCAATCGCTTTGCCTAAGTAGAGGGCGATCGCCCTGTTGACAGATTGCTGTGCATATTTTATTATTGTTAAATACATGCATCACACCTTTGTTGTAAGGAGACCACATCCCTAAGCCTTGACTCAGCATATTTTACACCTCCTAAACCCCTTGGAGAGTAACTATTACTCCCATTTCCATCCAAGAACTCCTATAACATAAATTATACATTAGATGAATAGATGTGTGTGTACCTGAATATATAATGGTCTCTGTTCACACAACCGGTACACATCAATTTTGGATTGAATGGGGGTTCGGTTCTCAAAGGTAGGTACATGATTGACATTATAGAATGATGCAACCAAGTAACCCAATATTTCTTAGGTACAGTCACCTCGTAGTAGTCGAGACTTTTCAAGACCTTATCAACCATACCATGCTCGTTAAAACCGTGTGTAGAACTATGTGGGTCGAAAACTCATGGTGGAGGTCTCCTCGAACCCTACCTCAATCCTCTTCTTTATATCCAACTAATTCAGCTATGACGCGAAAATCGCAATGCCCATCACCAAGAACATTCTTAGTGTCTTTAATAAAGTTTTTAAATTTTGGTGGTAATAGATGAATATAACCACTCAAAGTTGCAGCTCGGGTGGTTCGGCGGACAACCTATTGAAAAAAGAAAAATTGACGTCAATATACTTTATGAAAACTAATATTAAGTATGACTAATTAATTAAATATTAAAAATTAAAAATATTTACCGAAATCTTTGTCTTGGTGGTCGTGAATGTAGGACGTTTAGATGATGGACCAACCTCGTAGGTTACGAGTGGTTCTTCAGCCGGCGAACAACTATCTTGATCAATGGACTCCACATACTCAAACGCACTAAAATCCCGTTTTGTTGATTTGGACAACCTAGCCTTTGCAAGCTTGGGACGACCACGACCACGAGTTTGGACTTGAGGTCTGGGTATCACGAGTTATGTTGTTATTGGATTTGAGGCTTCCATCAATCATTTCAACATTAACAGTCTATCCTCCGTAAGGGCATCTCTAAAGTTTTTTATAAACTCATTAACACAATGAGTCATTTTAACTTTTAGTTTCTCCCTCACACCAACAACCACATCTCCCTTAGGTGGTATCATATATAATTTTCTCCAAAATGAATCAACCTTTTCAAAGGGAATTGGTGTGTTCGATCTCACATACTCGAAATATCATGACGACACGACAATCGCAAGTCTTTCTCAATGTACACCCACACAACAGAGGGTCTACGGATCTTCACCGATTCCACTCATTTCTTCATAAATCTTGTTCAATGCATGTATTGACACCATACCTCGCAGAGACATAAATACAATTGATTTGTATTTATATATGTTGAACTACAGTCTTGCTCTTCTCAAACGATTGTTTTATTGCATTGTGTGATGTCTCAATGAGCGTGTGAATCTATTGCTAACATGTATCGAAGTTACCCTGGCTGGATCCGAGCTGTCTTTTCAATGATGCATGATGGCTCTCCACCCTGAAATCAATATATAAGAATCCATTGGTTCAAAGCACATCTTTATCTAAGACATATAGAAATCAATATACATTGAAGTGAAATACCTGTTTGTTGTGGTGTTGTTAAAATGGACGACAGTATTTGTCCAACAAGCAACAAATCTCTCCTTGTACGGCACCACCCATTGCTCAATGACATACTTCAAAGCAGATGTATATTCTTTGAAGTTTGATTGCAAGCTACTAAGAAACTGATTAAACTCTAACTCAGTATTTGTACCACCAAAACGTTCCAGGTTGCAATAAACGAATCCCACATCTCCTTTTTTTTGGAAAATTTTCTTGCAATTCGCCAAAATATTCTTATTAATTTGCCACCGACAAAGGTAATGTCTCGAAGAAGGAAAAGTTTGCTCTAGTACATTCATCAAAGCCTTTTCTCTATCAGTAACAATTACACTAGGTAGCTTGGATTGATGCATCAAGGATTTCAATATCGTGCACGCCCACATATAGTTGTCTTCCTTCTCAGACTCCAAATACATGGTTGCAATAGAGAAAGTCATATGTGTCGACGTCACACCAACAATCTCCAACAAAGGTAACTTGTACCTATTTGTCTTGTAAGTACAATCCATAAAGATGACCTTCGGAAAACACTTCAATAAATCAACGCTCGTCGGGTGAACGAAGAAAAGATCCTTTACAGTATTAGTCTTCTCACAGCGCCAATCATGAATTAAATACCCATGCTTGTTCAATTTAAACATAGGCTGTTGCATTTTCGATCGGCCATCACGCTCAGTAACTTTACTCTTCGTACGAGCATTGTAGATTGTCTTTATTGTGGACTTATTCTATTCAAATTTTTGTTTAAAACCAAACAAAATGTCTTTCGATTTACCATTGGTGTGTGACAAATCAACTACATATTCCTCCTCTTCCATTGATAATCGACCAGCATATGAGTGGTCTTCTAAGTATTCCGCAGTTAGATGATTGTGCACACCACATTGAATCTCCAATTGCCATTGATTATAAGATAATTGCTTCCCCCTCAAACGAAAAAGACATCCACACTTCTTCATACCAGTTTTTCTCTTCCTTTTTCGTTTACTCACATTAGCATTAGCCTCTTTGACATTTTCTGATGCTGATGGTAATGCCCCAACCTTTTTCTTTTCACAGTAATGGCCACTATGTTCACAAGTTATCAACATTCGAGCTCTTTTGCAACTAGCGGTACCACCATTCGACCTGCGATTATTATCACAATGTCATGCTCCTATCCTAGCGCCCAATCAAACATAACCTCACGAGATGAAAACAATTCATGCGTCGTGAACAAGTCTATGAAATCCAACATAATATCTTCAACATTGTTTTCAACCCCAGGTTCATAAGGAATGATTTAGTTTTCTTCAGGACCAATCACACTGCCCTCCGTAGACAACGTATTTGAATCCTGTTAACAATTACAATTACAAAACTTAATAAGCAAATAACATACATACTGTTCGGTAGGGAACCATGGAACAACAAATGGACAGTTCGGTACCCCTGCCGAGCATTATGAAGACAGTTCGGTACCCATGCCGAGTATTCTAAAGACGTTCGGTGGGAACCAGCCGAATTATCACCAAAGTGTTTGGTGGGGGTGCTGAACAGTTGTCATACGCCCAATTCAAGCTACTACACATAGCCTAAATTTGGGCATGACCCGGCTAAACATAATCGAAATAACCACCTGATAAACAATATATAACAGCGGAAATAAAACATGGCTACAAGTCATAAACTGAAAATAAACAACTGAGTTTTCACAACTCATCTAACCGATATACAGACTAACATAGAAGGCATCCAGCCTTTATATACAATACAACAGAAATAGTGTTTGAGACCTAGACAGCATAACAACCACTGTCTAACATAGATACAATAAATTATACCCCAAAAGAATAACCACCTTCTAATCTCGCGATGAGCTGCATAGCCTCACGCACGTGAACCCTTCGCCTCGCTTCGATCTAAGGAAAAACAATAATGAAAGGGTGAGTCACTTATGATCCAGTAAGATTCCACTAAACTTATGCATGTTATGCATATATGCAACAGTAATAGGATGCTAGCATATAGCAGCATATAATCAACATAAGTAATAACCAACTAAGTCACATGTAATCAGCATAATCAATAACCAACTAAGTCCCATTACCAGTACAAGAAGGATCACAACTGCCAACCGTCCCACACCAGTTGGAAATAATGACCAACCTACAAAGTAATGAGCTAACAACATTTCATTTCACATAATAAACAAGTAAAGATCACATGTATCAGGATATAAGAGTCGAGGTACACCTCCGATTCACCAGCTCCCCTTATAACACCATTCAGCTTTGAAGTTCATATCAAATCATTGTAACCATATAATTCATATTTCAAGTATTCCGTGGAACAAGTCAACATGCCCCAAGTCCCTACAACCTTGGCATCCATGTGACATCACCACTCTTGTCCAACAATCTACGTGGTGTAAACCCTACTTTGGTCAACTTCTTGCCGGTTTCACCAATTAGTGGTGTTAACCATCTCAAATCATTCAATACCAAGTCACAAACCCTAAATCACAGCCATGTTACACACTTTATTTAGGCCAACTTCTTGCCGTTTCACCAATTCGTGTACACAATCGGATTACAACAATTTCAAGGCTTATATGAACATCAACACACTTTATTAACACATACCCATATTCATATCAGCCTAATCAACATCATACCATGGCTGAAAATTAGCAATTTTAACATAGTAACGATACAACAATGATTATAGCCAAAATTAACCAAGTAAACAACAAACATGAACAAGCTAGAGGTCCCTTACCAATTTAGAGAGCTAGAACACCACTAAACACCTGGATTTCATTGTTAAAGTTAGGTATAAATCCACTTAAACAAGTCCTTTGTTTCGCCTTAAAAGAAGAAACAAGAACCCTTGTAAGAACTTTTGAAACCCTAGGTCAATTTGGTGTTTATGAAGAGAATTTTGGGAGAGACTTTGAATTATTTGAGCGTTCTAAGGCACGGAATTTATTCTCCCATGCTTACCCACGAACTAATACCAGCCTAGGAGGGTTTAGGAGAAGGTGGCAGCAGAAAATTAACCAAAAATGAGCTGGCATGCAAATCTATCCGACACTCGCACGGCCGTGCCAAAAAAGTATGCGCGGGCGTGCCAGGCGTGCCAACTGTTCATAGCCCGGTCCGATTTTCTGGTTTGCTCTATTTCCTAGGTTCGATCACTCGGGCACTCCTAGGTTTAATTGTACAACACTTATAACACATCAAAGGATGTCCCTAAAGGTTCGATATCATCCTAGGATCGATTTAAAGTCAAGAGAAAGTTTATGAAACGAAAATAATGTCGACAACTTTTCGTTTTGTAACTTCAAATTAACACAACGTATACCGCTTTTTTAAAGCATGATTTAACAACATGAAACCTCTATGACATCAAGTATATCTAGGTTCAAAGTATCATGGTCCATCTCTTTCAATTTGGTTCAAATTATGCTACAAAACAATGCAAGAAAGTAACGTTACGAACATGAAATCATGAGTTTACGACTCATCAAATCAATACCATGAACCACGATAATCAAATTAACAATGCATGCACACACTACAACAAAAATGGCCTTTAACAACGTTTTAAAAACGTTGTAATAGAGTTTTAACAACGTTTTCTAAAACGTTGTGGAAACTAACGTTGTGGTAGGTAGGACTTTTTTACAACGTTTTTAAAACGTTGTGAAAGAGTTTTTACAACGTTTTAAAAACGTTGTGAAATCTGGTTTTTACAACGTTTTTAAAACGTTGTGAAATCTGGTTTTTACAACGTTTTTAAAACGTTGTTAAAACAAGAATCCACAACGTTTTTAAAACGTTGTGAAATCTAGTTGTTACAACGTTTTTAAAATGTTGTGAAATTTGGTTTTTACAACGTTTTAAAAACGTTGTGAATTCTAGTTTTAACAATGTTTTAAAAACGTTGTAAATTCTTGTTTTAACAATGTTTTAAAAACGTTGTGAAATATTTTTTTACAATTTTTTAGAAACGTTGTATATATAGCACAACGTTTTTCTAAAAACGTTGTATATGGGTATAACACAACGTTTTTGAAAAACGTTGTTAATATATATATATTTTTTTAATTTCCTGGCTCTGGTTTGGTCTCGTTCCCGTTCCTGTCCAACACCAATCCCATTCCCAATTCCGTCCCAGCACCTCCATACCTCCACATCCTTTGTCTAAATGTAAACTTTCCCCAAAATGGAGAACTAAAGAACAAACCTATATCTCTGAACTAGTATCATCAAATGAAGAAAGATGCAACATTTTTGGATAGTTGAGTTCAATGAGTAAAGTAAAGACACGAGCACTGTAAAAGCAAATAAATTCATTTCAACCGCAATGGTTACGAAGCACAATGATTATTCCCTATGATTTTGGTCAGTGCATCCTATTAGCCAAAGGAAATTCAAAACTTACTATTTTAGGCAAATCATTGTCTAATATAGCTGTTCCACTGGCAGTGGGTGTGGTGCTGCCCTTACTACCCAATGGCGAGTGCTCTTGAACTTCTTGCACGTCGTTAACAACACGTATCTCTATAGAAGGCCCCACAGGAAATGCACGAATACCCAGAGCTTGCAAGCACATTTGTTCACGTTAAGTTCCGTAGTATCTTCATCCAACAATGATTGAGCGGTTTTGTAGATGCTTCGTCGGCACACGAAACTCCTCGGCCTCCACCTCCCCTTACAATCGGTGAACTTCGGCCTCCTCAACAAAATCAGTCTTTGCTTGTTCATTCTCTCGACTTGTACCCCCCTGAACATAGAAACAAACAAACCACATCATCTGACAATTTGCTTTCAAATCTTTGATATGCGACAAAAGAAGCCTATCACACCTCAACAGAGACAAATTAAAAGCACGCAATTCTTATCTTTCCTGAAATGTATTATAGCACAAGACTCTACACACGTACACAAAAATAAACAAAACCTTAATGAAATTGAAACATCCCTTAAGAGATTGACTTACGAAATAAATGAGCCAAGCTTGAACAAGTCCAACAAGTAACTAATCTTGGGAGCTCGGCTTAGTAAATGAATACGGGCGGATATAAAGCATCTTCTTGTGATGTGTAACGTGAAGGACTGTTGGACGAGGCGATATACTCTGTAAAATAGAGTCGAACACGGTACCCTCGGAAGAACTTGGTTTGTGAGTTTTCACCACTCTCAACAAATACCAAGACGAGTTATGAGGAAACTATCTTCATTCTTGGTCAAAGAGGAATACGACGTATATGAAGCACTTACATGGAAACATGCTATTGGTAGGGTATCCCAAAATGATTAAAAATAGTCCAAATGGTAGAATAGTTCAAGACCGACGAGAAAGCAACATCAAGGAGTCCACATGCACATGCCAATAAGTTATACCTAGAAGGACCTTGAAATCTGATTTTATCCAGAGGGACCTACCATGAAAGAAACTACAAAATGAGAGAAATTGGTGCATATAAACCAAACAAGAGCAGGAAGGTAGTCCTTTAAATCTCATCATTAGAGAGATCTCACGCAGTATAAAGAGATCTCACGCAGGTCCCTGTTAAAACATGTAGACTCATAGCAAGAATTATCATCATTAGAGAGATCATTAGAGAGGTCCCTGTTAAAACATGTAGGATTCTCTTCCAACTTCCCCAAGGACTACTTTTTCATAGGCTCATAGCAAGAATTATCTTTACTTCTTCCCCTTTCTTTCAATCTCATCATCTCTCAAATCCAATAAGAGCATCATAAACATCAAAATATACCTAACACGAATCGAGACATATTACTAACCCGAAGTTCACCAGGCACAGCGACTCATAAGTCTTTTGACAGTTATCCGTGAGTAGTACTTCGAGACAACAAGGATATTCTATACAAAAAATAAATTTTGTTTTGCATTAACAAATTGAACCTTGGTGATTGAAGCAAAACCCTTGTCAACGAGATAAGAAAACGAAATTATTAACTTACATGTTCTATTACTCTTTCCCTAAGATCTTCAAGACCTTTTCACCTAAAGCACCACCAAGCATGTTCTTTTCATTCTCAAACTCATCCTTAAATGTGTTCCATAAAGAAGTCCACCGAATAACCTCCATTGTGATCACTGTTTTAACAAGGACTGCGAAGTACAAAGACGGGCATTAAATGCATTGATTGCATAAACTTAAGTATTATAGTAGTATCACGAACATACTGCAGAGGAGAAGACAAACCTAAAATGAGAAATTTCGAGAGATTCTTATCATCCAAGGTAGAGTTCAAAAGGTTGGATGCATAGGATCATGTGGTGCCAATACTAAATACCGGCAAATTTTCCTCAAAACCTGCACAAATGGAAGTTTCTGATTATTTCAATTAAGATAAGAAGGTAGTTTTGTACGTTTTGTAGGACCATATATCTAGGAAACAAGATATTGAAGAGATTCTTTTGGTATCCATTGAGTGGGTTTTCTTTGACGGGGATATCATATATTGATTTGTAGCGGCATATTTCAAGGTAATCATTCTTTGTGAGAGTAGAACCCTCGAGGTTAGAACACGACAAAAAAACTAATTAGGGAAGGTTTTTCGAAAATAATAGTTCACATGGAGAGTGATTTGACACTCAAAGCTTTCATCCACAAGAAGATATACAAATTATGACGGAAACATCATTAGTCTACTTATAGAAGCTTTAAAATAGACATTTCAAAGGACAAATGAGCCACATATTCGGGCTTGATCTTTGCTCACACCGTTACCTCGTAGAAAGTTTCCTATAGTACCATGGCTCCCTGACTCCTCTCTTCAAAATCTTTACATTCCTTAATAGTGTTTGTAAGCTTTCATCTTCAACCTTTGTCTTTACTTTTATAAGCTTGTCCAGTATAAAAGTAAATTACCCATTTATAAATATTCGAACCCGTTTTTCTATACGTAACAAAAAATAGTTCCCTGCATAAACCCAAGCATAAAGCTTCAGTTAATTATTTTAGGTAGAGATCAACAAACTCCCAACTAATCACGTAAAGTAGTTCACAGACAAAGATACTTATCCTACATGACCTGTGACATTTAGTTCATTTACCTTTCAAAGACCATCTAGGCTCGGTTGGAGATTCGCAATTTTATCACCACCGGAACACAAGATCGCTTGTAGACATCTCCCGAATTTTGAAAGGAATACCCTTATTGCAAAAATAGAACTTGATCGGGATATATCGTAATCCGGTGGTCTCAAGTAATTTGGCGGATAATGATCGATGCGGTTTACAAAACAAACTGTGCTATTTCTTCGGATGTGCGATCATCGAGCTCGCTCTTCAAGTTTGTCACAACAAGATCAATGCGGTGATCCCACGGAAAATATCGATAATGAAAGAGAAATAAGTGGCGGGATGGCAATATTGCATAAAATGGACAAAACCAAAGATACGAGCGCAAATAATAAGATCTAAGTTAAATCGAAATGCAAAGGCATTACAATTCTGTAGCTCACCTTTCCCTCCTCCTTTATCCGGGCTTGGGACCGGCAATGCAATGCTATATATAGCAATTACATTGGCGGAGTTAAAAAGGGGTTAGTTAACTAAGTGGTGCATGCGTCTTTAAAAAGTAATTTATAAAATAGCCAAAGCAATATCACGTTCTTAACATAGAAAACATAAAAGTCCAAAATAAGCCTTTAACATATATTAATCAAAACTAATGAAATCCTTAAGCCATGCAATGTACTCCCAACCGCATCCTCGATCGACATATTTGAGTTAGGCCTCCACAATGGATCCTTGGGAACTATCGGCACAACAACCCAAACTTTCCAAACATCTTTGCCAAGGGGAACATGGTGCACCAAAGCATTTGGATCCGTGGATGCAATTTTACCTTCTGCAACAACAGTCTTTTGCCAATTTAATAATTTGCATTTAGTACCAACATCACCATTCTTGGGAACATCTATTGCATTTAAATTGGTACAATCACGAAGGTTAGAGCTCCCATTGTTTGACGGATGAGAGGGTGTTTTGTCAATCACATTAACCCTTGAAGCAATACTATGTGAATGTTGAGAAGGTGTGTTTGCATCCTCATTATTTTTTGAAGCCATACTCTGGTGGCAAACACAAACTAACATGTAAGTGCAAATTTAAAATAACTAAATAAAATAATGTGCTTTATTGTAGAATACTTGCCTTCATGACTAGATTTTTCAGGAACTCCACTTGATTCGTCAAATTTGAAACCTGGTTCCGAAGTGCTTCTACGTTCTTTGAACCCTTCGTATGGACACCCGAGAAGGGGTAATGCCAAATCCCATCCCTCTAACTCTTCCATTCCGTTCGGTCAGGGTATGTGAGAGTGCATCTTCATTTATATGTAATGATGTCGAAGGAGAGGTTTGCGAGGAATTGAATTCTTGAATTTTACTCTTGAAAGTTTATAAACAAAAAAGTATTAAGATATAGAATAGTAAAAAAAAACAATTAGAAAATAGATGATTTAAAAAAATGTACACTTACCACACAATCGCAATAAATGCGGTTGGTACTTCCCATTCTTTTTAGTGTGTGCTTTACACCAAACATCTACTCTCCTTATAGCTGTATTTGGACTCTCCTTTCTCTAAATTAAAAATAAAACATTATATAAATCACATTACGTAATTTAGAAACAGGCATCCATGTATTAGTCGCTTCATAGAAAGTTACCATATCATCCTCTAATCGGGCATACCCCTTCCTACTCATTGTATGTGGGGTTTGATTCTTCGCCCGATTTCCTTAAACTTTTCGCTCTTTACCTACACCAAAATTCGATTGTAAGCAAAGCATACATTACAAAATCCTTAAATAAAAACTTATGGTGTACCTCAAATTCATCGATAGCTTTTGTGCTACAAAATCGTTCCACTCTTGAGGAGATTTTATGTTATCCGGTTTAAGGATGGCATATCTAGACTCCTTATCGGGAGTTTTGATGCTTCTCTAAGTGATGTTATCGCCTTGACTTGAACTCTCTCCAACGAGTGCCCATCACTTGAACAAAAGCTTCTTGTATAAGTCATCGATCATGAACCTTGCTGTTAAAAAGTATCACATCGATCTATATAACATATATATATATATATATATATATATATATATATATATACACACACTCTTGACAATTTATGTTTGAACTTGAGTTAGCTATATAATTATTACCAAAACACATTTCCACAAATCATCCTTTACTGTTTGAGTAACTTTCCTCCAATCATGGGCAGTGACCGGTACCATGTCTCGTGCCAATGCACCCAAATAAGAAGATAACCACTTAGAGTGCAAACCTATAGGTTGTCCTCTTTCATTGAATTCTACCTTTACTCGATCATTAGGAGTTAAGCTCAATGTTCGCATCTTTGTTCGACCTCTTTTGCTCTTTCTCGGTCTTTCCTCTTCTTCAATGGGCTGATTAGGCACTTCGTTGGATGTAGAAGGCCGGGGAGAGGGCATTCTTTGTGCAATAGAATTTTGGTCGAGAGGGATTAGATCCTCTTCGAAATCCCGATGCCTTCATTTCCTGTTGTTGCGAAATTGAAATGGCTGCTAGTTTTAATCTTTTAGAACGCTTCTTCCCTTGTTTTGAACTCTGCATAGTTCATTATCAAATAACAATTAGTACACAATATATATATATATATATATATATATATATACTATAAACCAACTATTTAAAACTCTGTAATTTAAATCACATAGTGATGATGAAATATAAAAGTTTAAGCTGATGTAGTCAAGTCTTACCTCTGTTTGGTCATTTGCCATAGTGATGATGATGGTAATGATAAAATGAGGTCCTGCTATCTAAAGATCCACCTGTTAGTTCAAGAAAATTTCCAAAGTTTAAATATTGTATATAAACAATATACTCATGAAAAAGGAAACAAAAATTCAGAGATCAAAGTATTTGTACACATATGCCATCACAACTCCTGTAATAAAAACAATATACTCATAATAAAAGAAACATTTACAAATTTTACCAATATGCCGTCACAACCCACTCTTGCGCAACTACCATCTTGGTCGTCCATGGTTCTATCAAGCAAAGTAGCATCCAGTGGGTTATAGGATGATTCCAAATCCTCATCCTCATCCCCATCATAGATTTCCATATCGTGGTAGCCTCTTGGTGGTGGCCTCACTACGACTTGCCAATTGGATGATTTGTTTTCTCTCCAATAGAACACTTGGGAGGCTTGTGTTGCTAGTATAAAAGGATCTCCTTTAAATTGATCTTGAAATTGGTCAAAGTTGACTAATGTAAATCCATCTTCAACCTTCACTCCACGATAAATATTCGCCCAATCACACTTAAATAAAGGAATTTGGAAAACAAGATAGTCCAACACAATAATGTCACGCAAGATCCCATAGTGACCTATTGTAGTGTTGCTAGATTGTTCTTGGTCATTTGACGCAGATGTACGTATTGTAGTTGCTTCGAGTGAAACACCACTATTCTGTGTGGACTTTTCAGTGGCCTTTGTGCGAAATCGACGACCATTTATAATAAAGCCAGAGTAGGAGAGTGCTTGCTTTCTAGGCCCATACGATAGCCACTTTATTGTTTCGAAACATTACGTGTTGCCATTTCGAGTTTAACTTGTACATGTGTTCAAAAGAATAACATATGTATTCGTAATATGTAGACTAACCTATTGTGCAATAAAACTTAAGAAATTAACCTTATCGTAAACCAATCGAAAAAGTCTCGAATGTTTCTTTGAAAGTTCTTCATCGAGAGATTATCATGTAACCTCTTCAACTCTTCCATACGCATCCTAAAGGAAAGAAAGATTAAAAACATTCATGACGAAGAAACTTGACAAATTTTAATCTAACTTAAACTTACTCTTCATATGGTTCCACTTCCGTTGTATTAAATAACACGTATCGATGAGCATTCCGCATGTCTTCATCGGACAAAATAGTATGCTCTCCTTTAGAAATCGGTCGTCCCTCGAACGTTTTTCATCTCGATAGACCTCATTACGATTATGTGTTTCACCAATTTCACAAGCTTTCTTAATATACTCACTGCAATATCTCATGCACTCTTCGGCAAGATAGCATTCACAAATGCATCCTCGGGACATGCACGATTTCTAACATAATCCTTGCATGTCTTCATAAATCTAAAAAATTGAATAAAAAGGTGAAGACAAAATACTAAGAGTACTGAAAAATAATGTTTGATGAATAAATAGAATATGGATACCTTTCACTTGGATACATCCAATGGAATTGATTTGGTCCGCAATAACGTGTTTCCGTCCTAAATGTATTACCAAGTGTATCATAATGTCGAAGAAGGAAGGAGGAAAATATCTTTCAAGCATGCACAATGTCTCAACAATTTCTTCTTCAACAACTTCTAGCTTTTCTATATCAAGCACTCTTTGACTTATATCGTTGAAAAACGAACATAGTCGAAATATCGCATTTCTTGGCCCCTTAGGTAAAATTCCTCTCAATGCGACGGGCAATAATTGCTGCATTAAAACATGGTAATCATGGGACTTGAGTCCTAATAACTTGTCATCTTGTGCAAAACAGTTTGCAATATTTGAGCTATACCCATCTGGAACCTTCAAATTTCTTAATCGCCAATAAAAGGTCTCCAACTCTGAGCTTGTTAACGTATGTTGTGCCGGTGGAAGGAATATTTTATTATTCTCTTCAACCCTTGGCCACAAATCTGACCTAATTTCCATTTTTTCCAAGTCTTTACGAGCATTAAGGCCATCCTTCGATTTTCCTTTTATATCAATCAAAGTGCAAACTAAACTCTCACCGCAATTCTTTTCAACATGCATTAAATCCAAACAAAGGACGTCCGGCAAATCGAAAAATACAATGACATAACGTTATTGACTAATAAACTCTACAATTTATTAAAGTATTATTAAAAGTTAAAAAAATGGTTTACCTCATAATAAGGCAACTCAAAAAAAATTGACTTCTTCTTCCACATGAGGCCCTTGATCGAGACTTTCTTTCTTTTATTCTTCCTCTTCCTCTTCTTGTGGGCCTTACCTTTTTCCCTTCCTTTTCTTGTTTCGTCGTCATTGCTCATTTCCTCCCCTTTTCCAAAATCATTTGTAATATCACTAACAACTTTTAAAACTTCAGAACCAGTCAATATTGAAGGCCTCCCCCTTTTCTCATGGGTTCCGTCAAACCAACTCTTCTTCTTTCGATATGGATGATTTGATGGAAGGAACCTTCGATGACCCATGTATGCACACTTGTTGCTGTAAGGTAGCCATATTGAACAAGTGTCAACACCACAAATAGGACATGCTGCCTTACCCTTTGTAGTACATCCAGCCAGATTTCCATAAGCTGGGAAATCATTAATTGTCCACATGAGAATGGCCCTTAAATTGAACATGCTATTCTTGTATGCATCATACACCTCAACCCCACTTATCCATAATTCTTTCAAGTCTTCAATGAGTGGCCTTAAATATACATCAATATCATTTCCTGGTTGCTTCGGCCCAGGAATTAACAAAGTTAACATCGTGTTTTCTCTTTTCATGCATAGCCATGGGGGGAGGTTGTAAGTAACAAGCATCACAACAACAACCGTACGTAGAACTTAGATTGTGATGAGGATTAAATCCATCCGTAGAAAGTGCAAGTCTTAAATTTCGATGATCAGATGCAAAACAAGGCCACTTACTATCAATAAAACTCCATTGAGGCGAATCAACCGGATGTCGCATCTTATTATCCTTACTATGATGGGTGCTATGCCACAATAATTGTTCAGACTTTTCTAATGATCTGAACATCCTTCTAAATCTAGGAATAATCGGAAAGTACCTCAAAACCTTGGCCGGTACCCCTTTTAATTTTGCGCTCATCTCCTTTTCCGACCACTTTCCACCGAGATTTCCCACATCTTGGGCAATTGTCTAGATCTCCAAGTCTTTTCTAAATAGACAATCATTGATACATGCATGTATTTTTTCATACCCCAAGTCAAAGGTCTTAAGTAACTTTTTGGAAGCATACGTGGAACCAGAAGTGTATTTTCTTGTGGTAACAACTCAAGATTTTGAGAAGTTAAATACCATTGACATACCATTGAAATTTATGTTTGAAAAGCACTACCTTTGTCAACTTTGTGTATTCTGCAACCCGGGTATAAGGGAGTTTCGCTTCTTCAAACTTAGAAAACCCTCCATCTCTCCTTTCTTCGATATCTGCAATCTCTTCCTCGTTAACTTGCGCATCTACGAACATCCTATATGTATCGATACATCATCGCGATCGCATGTCATTTTGGAGGAAGTGCTAGGACGTTCTTCCCCATGAAAAATCCAATCATTGTACGTAGCATCCATCCCAAATATAACCAAGTGGGACACCACATCATCACTAGTCTGATAAGTCATATTTCTACACCGAGTACAAGGACATTGAATTTTCAAGGGATTTCCTAACTTCTCCATAGCTCTTGCAACGAAAGATCTAGCTCCGCTGTATGCGTTGGTCTACAAAGGAAACTTAAACAAATTAGTTGGCGAGCAACAAGAAGCATGCTAGTACCAAACTAAGAGTTCAGATTTAAAACCTTGGCAAATACACCCAAGCTTTATCCATCGTAAGAATGCGGATCCTAACTTGAAACCTAAACTGAGCAAATACACGCATTACAAAAAGACACTCATAAAGATGACACTCTGATAACCTTTCTAGGACATGTTAGACATTCGATTTGACCCAAGAAATTATCAAAATATAAAAAACAGTTGGAGCATACTTGAAGATGGTACTTTATGGATATGCAAAGTAGGTCTTATCATAAATAATAAATAGAGTTCACAAAGGAATGCAACGGCATTGATCTTAACATTATAGAGTTCATCTTGCTTGCCAACTCCAAAGCACTTGCTTTTGAATTTCAACATAATGTTTTATGACAATTAGGGGCCTCACTTTGATTTACCAGCATACACTTGAGTATGAACTGTACATTTATGAAACCCTCAAAGCAAAATCCATTAGTAATGCAATGTAACTTGAAAAGAATGTAGTGACATAATCATGTGATTAACATGCTAATGATATGCTTGGTTATTACACCCTCTCCCCCTTAAGAGAATTCGACCCCGAATTCCTTACCTCAGTTATCAAACAAGTTAGGGTATTTGATTCTCATCTCATTCTCACTTTCCTAAGTTGTTTCCTCTACTATATGACTTTGCCATAAGACCTTTACTATCGGTATTGTCTTTGTTCTGAGCACTTGTTCCTTACGATCTAAGATTTGCACAGGTTATTCCACGTACGATAGATTAGGTTAAAGGTTTACAGGTTCAACCTCTAATACATGTGAAGGATCAGGAATGTACTTTCTCAGCATCGATACATGGAATACATTGTGAATTCCCTCAAGTGCTAATGGTAATGCCACACGATATGCCAATTTTCCTACTCTTTCCAGGATTTAAAAAGGCCCCACATATCTTGGTGTAAGCTTCCCCTTCTTCCCAAATCTCTTAACACCTCGAACTGGAAAAATCTTCAAGAATACCTGATCACCTACTTCAAACTCAAGATCTCTTCTTCGAACATCGGCATAGCTCTTCTGTCAACTCTATGCAGTAAGAAGTCTATCCCGAATAACTTTTACATGATCAGCTGATTCTTGAACAATTTCTGGACCCCAAATTTTTTGCTTCTCCCACTTCATCCCAACAGATTGGCGATCGACATTTTCTACCATACAATGTTTCATAAGGAGCCATTCCGATACTGACTAATAACTATTATTGTATACGAACTCTGCCAATGATAAATAAGTGTTCCAGCTACCTTTGAAGTCAAGTGAACAAGCTCGCAGCATATCTTCCAGTATCTGAATAGTTCTTTCTGATTGACCATCTGTCTGAGGATGAAATGCAGTACTCAAACTCAATTTAGTCCCCAATGCCTCCTGAAGTGTCTGCCAAAATCTCGATGTAAAACGAGGATCTCGGTCAGAAACTATACTAACAGGTACTCCATGCAACCTCACGATCTCCTAGATATATAGCATAGCAAGCTGATGTAAGGAAGATGCCATCTTCACAGGTAAGAAATGTGCAGACTTGGTAAATCGATCCACGATAACCCAAACTGCATCATGACCTCGGTTTGTCCTCGGCAATCCAGTCACAAAGTCTATTGCAATATTTTTCCATTTTCATTCTGAAATTTCCAATGGTTAGAGTAATCCTGCCGGTCTCTGATGTTCCGTTTTTACCTGCTGACACGTCAGGCAACTTGATACGTAACTTGCAATTTCCCTCTTCATGTTATTCCACCAGAAGTCCCGTTTCAAGTCTCGATACATTTTGGTCCTCCCTGAGTGAATAGTATACTTTGACTTATGGCCTTCATCCATCACTTGCTGCTTTCTGAATCATTAGGAATACACACTCGACCCCTGAACTTAAGTAACCCATCACTATGCACATGGAAGTCTTCTTCTTTTTCGCCCTCCTTTAATTTCTTCACAATCTTTTGTAGTTCAACATCTGTTTCCTGTGCCTCCTTAATTCTCTCAAGTAATACTGGTTGAACACGAACATTCACAAAGATGATGCCATGGTTTGATTGACAAGGATTCCATTGACATATATGCATCTCCCAGCATCTTCCACTCCCTAATCATCAAACAAGAAACATACATCTTCCGACTCAAAGCATCAACGACTACATTAGCTTTTCCCGGTTGATACAGAATAGTGCAGTCATGATCTTTAAGTCTTTCCATCCATCAATGTTGACAATTGTTCAACTCTTTCTGAGAGAAATGATACTTTAGGCTCTGATGATCAGTATATACTTCAAATTTGGCCCCGTACAGATAATGTTTCCATTTGTGCAATGCCATAATAATAGCTGCTAACTCCAAATCATGTATAGGATAATTTTACTCACATGGTGTCAACTTCCTCGAAGCATAAGCAATAATTTTCCCATTCTGCATTAATACACAACCTAGTCCCTCTTTAGAGGCATCACTATAAACAATGAAATGTTCATTTCCATCAGGTAAAGCAAGAACTGGTGCTGATGTCAATCTTTGTTTAAGCTCCTGGAAACTATTATCACACTTCTCATTCCACACAAAAAGAATCTTCTTTCGAGTCAAATTGGTCAATGGAGTAGCAATATTTGAAAATCCTGGTATAAATCTCCGATAATACCCAGCTAAGCCCAGAAAACTACGGATCTCTATAACTGTACTGAGTCTCTTCCACTTAACAACTGCCTTCACTTTCGTAGGATCAACTGCAATACCTGCTTGTGACACAACGTGCCCCAGAAAAGTAATTTCTTTCAACCAAAATGCACATTTGCTGAACTTTGCATACAACTTCTTCTCTCGTAGTAAGTCTAGCACCAACCTCAAATGATGTGCATGTTCTTTCTCAGACTTGGAATAAACAAGTATGTCATCAATAAACACAACCACAAAGCTATCCAAATAAGGTTGAAAGATTCTATTCATCAAGTCCATGAAAACTGCAGGTGCATTAGTTAACCCCAAATGGCATAACAATAAATTCGTAATGCCCATATCTCGTCCTAAAAGCAGTCTTTGGAATATCTCTTGCTCGAATTCTCAATTGATGATACCCACTTCTCAAATCAAACTTTAAAAATACAATAGCTCCATGTAATTGATCAAACAAATCATCAATATGTGATAATGGATATTTGTTCTTCACAGTCACCTGATTCAGCTGTCGGTAATCAATGCATAACCTCAGTGTCCCATCTTTCTTCTTCACGAATAAAACTGGTACACCCCAAGGTGAAACACTTGGTTTAATAAACCCTTTATTAAGTAATTCTTGCAACTAAATCTTCAACTCCTTTAATTCAGCAGGTGCCATTTTGTAAGGTGCTTTCGAAATTGGAGTAGTGACAGACAATAATTCAATACAGAACTCTATTTCTCATTCAGGTGGCAACGAGAAATCATCAAGAAATACATCAGGATATTCACATACTACTGGTACTTCTTCAAGTTTAGGTGTGGCCTTCTGCTTGTCATATACATATGCCAAAGACCCGGCATCCACTAGCCATCGATTTACCAGCCTGTAATGCAGAAATAATATGCAATCTACTACCCCCTTTTTCCCCCAAGAATTGCAATTCAGGCTGATTCGAAATTTTAAAAGTGATCAGTTTATGATAACAATCTACATGAGCATGATATGCACACAGCCAATCCATACCCAGTATAATATCGAAATCCCAAATAGGTAACACAATCAAATCATCAGGCAAATTACAATTACCCACAAACACATCACAAGCCTTATAAATCACGCTAGCAACAACACATTTTCCCATCGGGGTTGATACCTCCAGCATATAAGGCAATACATGCGGTTGCACATGCAAATTCACAACAAAATGAGATGCCACATAGGAATGAGATGATCCTGGGTCTATCAAAATACGGGTTTTAGACTGGAAAACAGTAAGAGTACCTCCTATAACAGATGTAGACTCAAGAACATCTTGCTAGTCTAAGGCAAACACACGCCCCTGGACCTTCGGTTTCCCATCACCCCCTCTCTTGACTCCCGAGGTCTGTTGGTTCTGATTCTGTGGCTGCTGATTCGGTGATTGAGTATTATTCCATTTTGGGCAATGGCTACGGAAATGCCCAAATTCACCACAAATAGGACATTTTCCCTGCTTTGCCCAACATCTATCTACCATATGATTTCCCTTACCATAAAATGTACACTCACGGGTAACAGTTTGCTGTCCCGATGCCATAGAACCACCAGTATTATTCTTTATTGTGGTCCTATCTACCGGTTACCCTGCTGGTTCCTTTGTTGTCCTTGTTGTTGTGTCTGTTGTGGCCCTCGAGGTGGTCTCTGGGAATGACCATCCCGGCTACCCTGTCCTCCTCTATTACTAAAATTTCCTTGACCTCTCCCACCTTGTGAATTGAATCCTCCTCTATTGTTGTTACCCTGGCCTCTGCCACCTTGTTGATTAGTTTGCTGCCCAAACACCGCAGCTCTCTTCACTTTTTATTCCTCCAAATCATTCTTAACCAGTAAAGCTCGATCCACTACTACCGCATAATAAGTAAGCTCAAGTGGAAACAACTTGTTGCGAAGTTCTGCCCGAAGCCCCTTCACAAACTTTCTTGCTTTTCTATCCTCCATAGAAAGCAAATGAGTGTTATACCTGGCCAACTGAGTAAATTTTGCTTCATACTGAGCCACAGTCAAATTTCCCTGTTCAAGTGTCATGAACTCCATTTCTCTCTGTTCCTGTACTATAGCTAGAATGAAGTTCCTCTTAAATTTTGGTACAAAATTAGCCCAGGTCTGAGGAGTCTCATCAGTCTCCCATTTATCTTTAATTAACATCCACCAGTTATCTGCTATGCCCTCCATTTTAAAAGTTGCAAAGATCACCTTTTCTTCTTCAGAACACCCAAGTGTCTTAAAGACTTTTTCCATTACCTCGAGCCATCTTTCTGCCTTCAACGCATCAGGTTCACCATCATAGCTTTTGGGATTCAATTTCAGAAACCTCTTAAGTGGTGTAGTACCATGTATAATCCCAACAGGAACTAGATAAGGATTCTGGTTACCTGCATTTTGATTCACCATCTGCTGATTAGCTGCACCCTGCTGTGCTAACAGTGCAGTCAACCTCTCAAGTACTGCAGTCTGATTAGTGGTACTTTGTTATACTATCACATCAGTCAATCTCTCAATAGCTTGATATACACTACCAAGCCCTTTGTATTGTGCTCTACTTGCTGGTTGAACATGGGGAACAATAGCATGACTTTCAGCTCCTTCCTGGAGCCCTGCCGCACTCGTGCCGGCTCTATGTGAATCACGACCCTTTCCTCTCGATTCCACCATCGCTCACCTACACACAACCACCCAGTATTAGACATAAATATAAAACCTCTAGGCTACGGATCCTCTCCTGGCTTCTAGCTTAAACGAAAGCTCTGATACCAACTCTGTCACACCCCAATTCAAGTTATTACACATAGCCTAAATTCGGGCATGACTCGGCTACATAATCGAAATAACCACCTGATAAACAATATATAACAGCGGAAATAAAACATGGCTACAAGCCACTCAACCTCATAAACTGAAAATATACAACTGAGTTTTCATAACTCATCCAACCGATATCTGTACTAACATAGAAGGCATCCAACCTTTATATACAATACAACAGAAATAGTGTTTGAGACCTAGACAACATAACAACCACTGTCTAACATAGATAGAATGAATTCTACCCCAAAAGAATAACCACCTTCTAATCTTGCGACGAGCTGCACATCCTCACGCACGTGAACCCTTCGCCTCGCTCCGATCTAAGGAAAAACAATAATGAAAGAGTGAGTCACCTATGACCCAGTAAGATTCCACTAAACTTATGCATGTTATACATGTATGCAACAATAATAGGATGCTAGCACATAGCAGATATAATCGCATAAGTAATAATCAACTAAGTCACATGTAATCGCATAATCAATAACCAACTAAGTCCCATTACCGCAAGAAAGATCACAACCGCCAACCGTCTCATACTAGTTGGAAATAATGACCAACCTACAAAGTAATGAGCTAACAACATTTCATTTCACATAATAAACAAGTAAAGATCACATGTATCGGGATATAAGAGTCGAGGTACACCTCCGATTCACCACTCCCTTATAACACCATTCGGCTTTGAAGTTCATATCAAATCATTGTAACCATATAATTCATATTTCAAGTATTCCGTGGAACAAGTCAACATGCCCCAAGTCCCTACAATCTTGGCATCCATGTGACATCACCACTCTTGTCCAACAATCTACGTAGTGTAAACCCTACTTTGGCCGAAAATAGGGAGACAGGCCGGATTAAGGTCGCCACAACCCGACTATCACTGCACTCCGCCCCATGACAATCGGTAGTCAACCAAAACCCCCTGAAAGTTAGTATTCAAATGTGCACATCCGGTTAGTCAAATTCACGTTCATATTTTATTCCATATTCGATTACAAATTCGGTATTTCGGTTATCCTCCAAGGATTAATTCGAGTTCTAGATTCACAAATCAACATAATAAACATTTTAACCATCTCAAATTATTCAATACCAAGTCACAAACCCTAAATCACAGCCATGTTACACACTTTATTTAGGTTAACTTCTTGCCAGTTTCACCAATTCGTGTACACAATTGGATTACAACAATTTCAAGGCTCATATGAACATCAACACACTTTATTAACACATACCCATATTCATATCAGCCTAATCAACATCATACCATGGCTAAAAATTAGCAATTTTAACATAGTAACGATACAACAACGATTATAGCCGAAATTAACCAAGTAAACAACAAACATGAACAAGCTAGAGGTTCCTTACCAATTTAGAGAGCTAGACCACCACTAAACCCCTGGATTTCAGTGCTAAAGTCAGGTACAAACCCACTTAAACAAGTCCTTTGTTGCTGCCTTAAAAGAAGAAACAAGAACCCTTGCAAGAACTCTTGAAACCCTAGGTCAATTTGGTGTTTATGAAGAGAATTTTGGGAGAAAATTTGAGTTATTTGAGTGTTCTAAGGCCTGAAATTCATTCTCCCCTGCTTACCTATGAACTAATACCAGCCTAGGAGGGTTTAGGAGAAGGTGTCATCAACAAATTAACCAAAAATGAGCTGGCATGTAAATCTGTCCGACACTCGCACGACCGTGCCAAAAAAGTATGCGCGGGCGTGCCAACTGTTCACAGCCCGGTCCGATTTTCTGTTTTGCTCTATTTCCTAGGTTTGATCACTCGGGCACTCCTAGGTTTGATTATACAACACTTATAACACATCAAAGGATGTCCCTAAAAGTTCGATATCATCCTAGGATCGATTTAAAGTCACGAGAAAGTTTACGAAATCGAAAACAATATCGACAACTTCTTCGTTTTGTAACTTCAAATTAACACAACGTATACCACTTTTTCAAAGCATGATTTCACAATATGAAACCTCTATGATATCAAGTATATCTAGGTTCAAAGTATCATGGCCGGGTCCATCTCTTTCAATTCGGTTCAAATTACGCTACGAAACAATGCAAGAAAGTAACGTAACGAACATGAAATCATAAGTTTACGACTCATCAAATCAATACCATGAACCACGATAATCAAATTAACAATGCATGCATATAATCATGTGATTAACATGCTAATGATATGCTCGGTTATTATACCAGTCCTTGTGTTGTTCCATGGTCCTTTACCGAAAAACCCTTATGATGTTCGGTAGTCCATTGCCGAACACGATTACCCAATTTACTTCGAAAAAATTGAAGAAAATTGACATTAAAGACATGAAATGAGATGAAATACTTACATAATTGGTCTCTTTGACATTTTTTTCCTTCATTTGCAGCAATGTGGATGTATTTTTAGAATTTAGGGTTTGAAGTATGATGTAACTTGGAAGAAAATGGGTTTGGAAGAAGATAGGTTGAGATTATGAATTTGTTGAGAGGGATGAAGAGGGGTGTACTCAAAAACCTTGGAAGGTGGGTGTACTATGTACTATTGAGATGAGATGAAAAAGGAGGGGGATGTAGTTAGTAACAATAAGGGTATTTAGGTCTAAATTTATAATGACATTTTAATAATTTTTGTTGAGAGTCGTACTCATCAAAAAGTTGAGTGTCAATAGCAATTCTCTAGATTTATACCTTTTCCTTTGATAAAAATGAAACTACCAAATCAAGGACAATAACATGGGAAGCATGCATATGATCGAACGACTTAAACCCACTCCCACAGTCCTCACCAAAATCGCAAATATTCGTCATTCTCATTTAATTTTTTAATTTAATTTAAATCCTTATTTCGTACAGTAAAGTAGTAAGCGTTCTGTTCCTTGGAAATGGCGCTTTGGTTCTCGTACGGCTCCATTTCTCTCCTCGTTCAGTCGCAATCGCCGTCAGTCGAAATCGCATTTCTCTCCGTCGCTATAAATAACAGCTCAATTGAGTTCCCAACTCCCAACAGATTAACAGAATGAAGCGCCGGTTCGAAGAAATTGAAATCTCCGACGACGAGTGGTCAAATTACGACTTCGATTCCTCCCGTGTCCTCAAGCGGGCGGCCCAACCTCCTCCACCACCCATCGAATCATTCGCTTACGCCGTCTCCTCCTCCACCTCCAAACCCCCCTCCGATTCTGACGAAGACGATTGCGTCGAGATTACCGTACCTACTACTGCTCCAAACAACACCAATCATAATTCGCTCGAGGATTTGGAGGACGACGACGTCGGTGAAGTTCCGTCCGCCACTAATCGTGCTCGGAGATTCGTGGTTGATGACGACGAGGATGAGGAGGTCGACGACGTGCAGAACCTCAACGGCGGCGGTGGTTTGACTGAAGTGGTTGATGTGGAGGAGGAAGGCGAGTATAGTGACTTGGGCTTTGATGAGGAGGAGGACGAGGAGGACGAGGAGGAGAGCGATGTAGTTGGAAAAGCGTTGCAGAAATGCGCCAAGATATCGGCCGAGCTTCGGAAAGACTTGTATGGCTCGTCTGTTGCGGCTTGTGACCGATATGCCGAAGTTGAGTCTTCTTCTGTTAGAATCGTCACTCAGGTGAATTCCAAACTGAGCAAGCACAAATACTTGGAGATTTTTGAGACAATATACCTGTTCTTTATTATCATGCATTTTGGGGATAATAATTATTCTTGTTTCATGTCTTGAATAGTAATATCGTGCAATGTAGAGGCATTGTTTGGAACTTTTTTGAATCAAGTTTCTTAGGTTTGTTTGTGTTTTTAGTGAACAAGGAATAATTGGTGCTAGTTTTGGTTTAAATTTAGCTACTTGTATAACAATGATTTACTATCAAAGGTGTTGTCTTTTTAGGATGATGTATGCAAAGCATGTGGCGTGCAGAATTCAGGTTTTGAGCCTGTTCTCAAACCTTACCAGCTCGTTGGGGTCAATTTTCTTCTGCTTTTGTACAGAAAAAAGGTTGCAGGAGGTACGCACTCGGCACTTCATCTTGGCAAATATTTGTTGTGTATACCTGGAGTGGAATTTAATTTCTTTTCGTATCAATTTGATGTAAGGATAAAGTTTGGGAACTTCTTGATGTCATGCTATCTGATGCAGTTGTACTTCAAATCGGGCTTACTATACAGGATGTATATCCTGTTTAACTCAAGGAACATGAGATATATATGGGAAGGATACAAGAAAATTTAAAGTAGTTGTACCTTTTATGCTGTATGAGTTACTGTTGAGTATCATCTGGGATTAGTTATGGGCATCCAGATATTTGCGGTGTGTTCTATATGACCAATTTTTGGTTTTCGGTTTCTATATATTATCACAAGCTTTGGGATGACTGAACGCTAAAGAAG
Organism: Platycodon grandiflorus; assembly: GCA_016624345.1. Classification (NCBI taxonomy): domain Eukaryota; kingdom Viridiplantae; phylum Streptophyta; class Magnoliopsida; order Asterales; family Campanulaceae; genus Platycodon; species Platycodon grandiflorus. Next base: position 77,269,961 of record CM028362.1, on the reverse strand, counting down.
CTTTTTATTTTTGTAGATGTTTGGCAGTAATTTGCATGACTTTGTTTTGAGTTCCAATGGGACACCTTTCTAAGTAAAAAATCAAAAGACTAATCAAGGGCACTCATTAGCATGACCTTAAGCCACACTGATAGTTGCTTTAGTTTTTTTTGGGAAACTAGAGCATTCAAGAGCATAGACAGACAGTAATCTTGTGATTCAAACTCTAAATGGTCCCTTTAGAAGTTCATTGCAAATTTGCAACACTCTCCAATAATGGAGAAAGGTTGAACGAATATTTGCTAGCATCTAAACTATCCCTTGGGCAGGATGTATCAATAAGTGGTGTGGTTCAGTCAGATACATTTTCTTCATTTCCCCTCATCTTCTTACCTTCTTTCAATTAGCCAGTTGATTTAAGATTTCTTGCCTCCAGCAAGGGTGAACTTTGAAAATAACCTCTCTACCATTACTTTTATGGTTGCATACATTATACTCTAACAGTCCCTGGCACTGCGATGATGGGAACCTCTAGTAGCTGGCCGTGCTTCTTGCAACGATATACAACCCTTTAATAATATCAAATTGTTGGGTTTTATTTTTCTTTTTTTCTTTTTCATCTCACACTTAATAAAGATATTTTAGACATACTTGAGAAAGTTTTTTTTTTTGATAAGTAATAAGTAAAATTAATAGAACACGTGCCTAAACAGGAGACGCAGCCTTTGTACACAGAAAAGACCTCAAAGGAGCTAGGTCACCGACAAGCTATCCACAAAATCGACAAAAGAATGAGCTGTGGGAATAGTTTGCTCAATACACCAAAAAAATAGAGTCTGAAGGATGATCTCCTTCAATCTGACAATACATTTCTCTTCATCATCAAAAGCCCTTCGATTTCTTTCGCACCAAATCACCCAGCAAACTACTTGAGAATTTTTACAAAATTGAAAATAAAATATTTACTTTGTTATATAGGCCGAATTCACAGCCTAGATTATTATCGTTTATTGGCAATTGGTATTTACATTATACCTGGTCTATTTGCAAATAGAGAATTATGGACACTTTTTAATTGTATATAACCGACTTAGAAATTATTAGCATAATAACAACTATTAATTATTATTATTAGAAATATTGTTCTTTATTGTATATCATCTATTACTACTTACCGATAGAAGTGGTTAAATCACTATAACCATTGAAGAGTTTAACACCTCATATCATAGTTATTGGTAATAATTTTAATTAATAGATATTGGCGTTTTGCGTAGAATTTCGGCTTAAGAATGAAGATTTACCCAATATATATGAGGTGTCACAAATATATGTATAGATTTTCTCTCTTATGAGGCAATGTTCTGTTGTACTGAAGATAGAGAAATGGCAGAAGACACCCTGTAAATACGGTTTATCAGAAGAATGGTGTTAATGGAATTGTATATATTCTTGAATTCTTGCATATACACTCGACCCTGACATCACTGTTGCAATTGTCCTGCTCTTGATGCTGTTGGCTACACCACAGATTTTTTTTTTTTTGGCAGTTGGCTATTGAATGTATAGTTCAAATCAACAACACCACATTCTCATCAAAGCCAAATCACATTTAGTTCTTCAATATCTTCACTGGAATGTGAGATCAGGCTGATCAGCCACTGATTCAAAGACAAGCAATAGATATGTGATAACGTTTTGAGAAGGGAAGAACTCTAATTTTTGCTTGTAGTATTCTTGAAGAGTTAAATATACAGCAGTTACCATTGACACTTCCCTTACTCTCTACACAAAAAGTGGGATATGCAATGTGAAATGTGATAATGAATCTTTTCCTCCAAGTTTTTTGCTTGCTGAAGCACAGTTCAAGCCTTGGCTATGCCACATGCCTCGACTCTGCAGACAACTTTCGGAGTTTTACATGTAGTTAAACTGGGTTGTCAGAAATGAGTAGTGCCAATTGGGTACAGTCGATCTGGTGGGGTGGATATAAGGTATGGTATAGAATGCTCTATATTTACTGTGATTGGATTATGTTTGAGCTTCGAAGACCTTGTTAGGTAATAGTAGCACCAATAGTAGCAATGATCTGTGAAGCTTTCAAGCTTTTTGTGCTTTTACATGGCACTAGCAGTAAGCGATAGCTCGAGACATACTTGTTGTACACTGTGATATGCTCATTGTTGGTGGCTGAGAGCATAGACATAGCTGGAGCTTGTTTGTGTAGCTTACGATGAGACAAGAGAAGGAAGAAATGTAGAAGGAAAAATAAGAGTTGGAGAGATTTAAGGGAAGTAAGGCATTTCTGTCGTTTACATATAAGGCCCCAAAGGAAAGAGCTTCATGGTTACATGTCAATAGCATGGGGAGGTTACGTGCATAGTTGCCAAAGCCTAAATAGAATCTTGAGTTGAAGACCCATAAACCGTTAATCCAATTTAGATTTGATAAATAATAATCAATAGGTAAAAACTAGATCAACTGTAGATTTATTTTTGAGTTGGTCTTTTTACAAGCGTAAAAGAAGTAATGGTTTTTGGGAGGCAGTCCCGTTGGGAGTGTGTTGGACCATTTGGAGGGAGAGGAATCGCAGGGCATTTGATAATGAAGAGAGATCCATTCGGTCTTTGAAGAATACTTTGCTCACATATTTATCTTTTTGGTGTGCAGGGGAGGAGGAGCTCAATGTTGGTATTGTTAACCCTGTAAATTCTTTTGTAGAGTTTGTGAATAGCAATTGACGATGTTTTTCTTTTGTTTTAGTATACATCTAGTGTACAGGTGACGTCACCTTTTTTGGTGCCGTTGGTTTTTAATGAAATATTTACTTATAAAAAAAAAAACTAGATCAACTGTACTCAACTTGGTCTGTGTCCCAATTACTTGTGCTCGGTTATATAATCTTTCTTCGCCATTCCTCATCAATGCAAAGTCATCGAACAAGCCACTGATCCTTCTGAACTATTGTGATCCATAGGTCTTTGTACGTCGTGGTTAGTGTCATCAATACATGTAAATAATTGGTACCCAAGCTTGGAAAGGAGGGTTGCGCTAGCAATTTAAATTAATGTCAAATCTCTTATGAATATGAATCGTAGGTTATGTGGTTGCTTAGGCGGAGGTTAATAACGGAAAAGGATTCATGTGGCAGTCCCAAGAAACTGGGACAAAGATGAGTTGAGTTGTATATGTATGTCTATGTGTGTCAAATACCTACTATGCAAGTGTCCAAGTACTAAGGAAGTTAAACTTCCATGTTCTAGTTTCTTGTACATGCCAGAAGTTGATTACTGGTTACTACTGTGTTTAAACTCAAAACGAAATGCTCAATAAAATATGTAAATAACACCTATCCAAAGAAAACTATAAACTAGTAAAAAGAATCCCTTCCTTTTTCCTCGGTGGCCTACATTTGGAAATTTGTACAAGTTGAAAGCTTCTCTTAATAGGCAGAATACAAATTTGAGGCAACAGTTTAAGGCGCTTTTATGAACTCCTTTTTCTTCAGCGTCTAGTGGCTTGGATTTGCATGTTGTTCACCACTCTTGGTGAGCATTGGTTTTGTCCTTCATTTGAGTTACTTCTCCTTATTGATTATAGAGGTTTGGAAGTAGTAAGCATGAAGTGTGCAATGGAATTGTGAAGTTTTTGGGATTCGATGATGCTAATGAACACGGAAGAAAGCATTTTCCGAAATCAGGCTCTCTTTTTACAACTTTTGCAAGAAAGGGTCCTGTTGGTATCCTCCCTATGGGCCTTGCTGATGAGGGCGCTTTTAGAGGGTGCCACTTGTGGACTTTCATAGGGGTAGTTGGACGGAGGTTCTACGTTGTGTTTTTAATCTTCCCACTTTTTGCTTTTCTGGTTCTTTCTGCTGCACGTCGTGTCCTCTTGTTTGTGTCATTTTCCCCTCGTTTATAATTTTTCTTCTGTTATATAAAAAATGGAAGTACAAAGACACACCAAGAAGTGATCCTCCTTTAAGTACATGTAAATAACGAAATAACAGTTAACAATTTTCTTTGCCATCGCAAGGAAAGAGTATCGGCTATTCCCTCTGCTAGTTGGGAATGAAGAGGTACGCTTTGACTTATTACACGAATTAAGAAAATGTTTGAAAATCCGTTAACTTCTGAAAATACCCATTTGCCCACAATTTCTACTTGTTTTAGTTGATTTGACATGGTTATTTTCATGCACAAACTCATAGGGTATAAAAGTCGTTATGCTAAAGAAAAGTTTCCCGAAAAGGAAAAGTATCTCTTCAATTGGGACAAACAAAAGATGAAAGCAAGGGAGCATCAACTACCAATAATACCCCACCCCAAAAAAAAAAAAAAAAAGAAAAGAAAAGAATTAACTGTCAAGTGTTCGTCTGAAACAAATAATGATAAATATGTATCCAAATAATCATTAAGGGAGAGAATTGAACTCTCAAGGAGCAAGTCTGATCTCAAGTAATTTTTAAAATAGCTTCATGTCAATATACTATGTTCATTTTCTGAACTCCAAGAACAGCCAACTTGCAATTAAACAAATTCAACACATGTTTTCTATCATCAAATTTCCATCTCAAAATACGCTGAAGTGTTTACAGTAGAAAATATTGTAGAGTCTAGGGGATCTTGGTCTCTTTATGTGAGTTAGGGAGTATAGGACCAAAAACAAGAGTGACATAGGAAGTAGTGTGTAGCTAACGGATATAATAAAAACCTAAATGTGTTTTTAACTGGCATATAGAAGGTATTGATGTTATGCAAAAGGGTTTCTGTTGTTTCTGAAACTACAATCTCTTAAAATTCAGAATACGAAGTAGGCTCAGTTCTTGATTCCGAATCGCGGCCAACATGAGTTGAATCACAATGTTCCATTTCTATCAAGGGCAGTTATATTTCTGAAAGGAATTCCAGAATTTTCAGGTATCAGACTCTGTTGTGGTTGCTTTTATGGGATAGACTGGTTTGCTTGGCTTTACTTTGGGGTCGACGGGGAGCCTTTTGTGGGATTTATTTATCAGAGATTTAGGAAGATTGGAACACTTTGTTTTTTTGTTTTTTATTCTTTATTTCTTCCCAATGGACCTCTCATCTGTCCTCTTGTATTTCCTCCTTCTGTGATCTAAAATATTTCTCTTTTTTAATCAAAAAACCAAATAAATAATATCTCATGGTGCTACGCTGCATTGGAGGTTAAAGATACTAAGCCAACAACCAGCTCCCTTTTTTATTTTTTTCTTTATTTCTTCCCGATGGACCTCTCGTCTGTCCTCTTGTATTTCCTCCTTTGATCTAAGTATTTTTTTTCAATCAAAAAATAAATATATTTTATCTTATGATGCTACAAAAATGCATTGGACGTTAAAGATACTAAGCCAACAACCCCGACCCGGGCAGTTTCTGTGCTCGATTATGAAATCGGCAAGTATATACTTCATGCGATAAAACTCCCAAGGGTTTATATGTTCATCCTTACTTTGTCAGTGCTGTGGCGCTTGTATCTCAACTTAGAAGAGATGTATATTCTGCAATTATTCCCACTTTATACTGCATCTGACATGGCCCTGTTCCTCTTCGGTGCATCCATATCGCCATTTAACCTATATGTTACAGAAGATATTAAAAGAATTACAGAAATTTTATGTTCTTATGTGTCTCTTCATAGCAATTGTCATATGTGGCATCCTCGTTTATGTGATGGAATATAGCTTCCTCCTTGTGCACAAATCATAAGTTTCTACTGGTTTCATTCCAAGTTATAATGAGAAATTTCCCTGGTTGTTTTAAGTTGATAGTATCATGCATCAATGTTTCCGTATGTTTCCAAAGTGTATTTTAATTGTGAGACTTTATCTAAAGTCAAGTAATGCCCTTCCTTGTCATTTGCAGCAATATTGGCTGATGAGATGGGTCTTGGTAAGACCATTCAGGTAATAAATTTCTTGCTCCTAATATTTTATTAATACGTATTTCAAATCATATCCTTTGCTAATGATAGTTCGTGGTGTTCAGTCTGACATGCTATAAAATGTAACTTCTCTTTTTGTTCCTTAATTAGGCTATAACATATTTAACCTTACTGAACCACTTGGAGGATGATCCGGGCCCCCATTTGATTGTATGTCCTGCTTCTGTTTTGGAAAACTGGGAAAGAGAGCTGAAAAAGTGGTGTCCAACATTTACAGTGCTCCAATATCATGGAGCTGCACGAGCAGCTCATTCGAAAGAGTTGAGCTCTCTGGCCAAAAGTGGATTGCCACCTCCATTCAATGTTATTCTTGTCTGTTACTCACTTTTCGAACGACACAGGTCAGCCTTTACCAAGTCTATGGATCAATGTCGATATATTTCATCTTGTGAGAGTTTTCTTCTTATCTTCAAGATTCCCTCTGCAGTGCACAGCAGAAAGATGACCGTAAAGTTCTGAAACATTGGCGATGGAGTTGTGTGTTGATGGATGAGGCTCACGCTTTGAAGGATAAGAACAGCTATAGGTGGAAGAACCTAATGTCTGTTGCACGAAAAGCTAATCAGCGACTAATGCTTACAGGGACACCAATGCAAAATGATTTACATGTATGCTATTTGTGATGTGCTTTATTTTTTAAAATTTAATTTTAAGAAGTGAAATTAGATTATGCAATTCGTCCCCTTTCCCCAAACTCCTCCCCACCTTGTTAAAGCCCGCCAAGAATGGTTACTTTGCATTATGTTTTGACATTATAATGGTTATTTGGACCGTCAAACTCCCAACAAGTTTCCAATCTGATAATTACAAATTTTCATCCTGAAAAGAAGCTGCAAAACGGAGACTAAGATATTTCAGAAGTCCAATGCTTACATTTCTTGATGCACATGAGTATGCGTGTTTGAATATTATTCTGGAATATATCACTAGTCTCCCAAGTGATTGGGAAAAAGGCTGAGCTGAGTATATCACTAGTCTCTAGATGCATGCCTGCGGTGCTGAATGCACCAATATAATTTAAATTCGTTTATGTTGCAAAGTCGTATATGGGTGTTAATTCGTTGTAATTTTTAGGGTTTCATTGTTAGCAACATTTCATAGGTGTTTAGGGGTATACTAGTTCAAGTTTTGTACTTTGAGTATCTTAACTACGTAGGCCTAGTCCTAGTTGACTTTATTTTTCGGCTAGTATCTTAAGTGCGGTCCTTTGATTTTCTATTGATTTAATAATGATTATGTGAATGCTTTTTGGCTGTGTGCTGATGACACGTGGGCCTGTTGATCCCTTGTGATCTCTCTCCAATTTCTGTTCTTACTCGTGTGACCAAGTTCCATATCATGTCCTGCTTCTGTATGTTCCTAATAGGTCTAATTTGCAATATAGACCACTACCCTTTCCTCCCTCTTCCAGTGGACACAGAGTTAATAAACTGTTCCCTGTGCCCATATTTGAGGAATTTTGAGTAACATATTTGTTTTACTTCTTCCTTGCATTATATTATGTTCTGGTCACGTTAGTCGTGCAAGTACCTTATTCATCGAATGTTCTCTGTGAAGTAATAATCATTTTTGATAGCCAGTATGATTCAGGGTATACCTTGTTTTTTTATTTTTAGAAGGTGAAAGAATAACTACATTCATTTGTGACGAGAAAAGTAATGAGTCGAAGGTAGACTTGCTCTGTTATATGTCACATGGTTAACTGTGATTGTTTCAGTTACAATTTATCATAAAGAGTTAAAAACTGTTGATCATCAATGGATTAGTATCTTCATATATTAAGTAATAACCAATTCTTTCCCATCGCTCTGTATATTATATTATTATGTATTCTAAAGTTAGTGTGGCGGATAATATTTTGCTGAAATAATTACTCTATCTTGGTTTACAATTTGTCATTTACATTGTCAATATGTTTGTTTACTTGAAGGTTTTCTTTGCAGGAGCTTTGGTCATTGTTGGAGTTTATGATGCCTGATTTATTTGAAACTGGAGATGTTGACTTGAAAAAGCTTTTAAATGCAGAAGATAAAGATTTGATAGCTCGAATGAAGTCCATTTTGGGACCATTTATTCTGAGACGTTTAAAGTCTGATGTAATGCAACAACTAGTCCCAAAGATACAAAAGGTATGATGTGCTATTTTGATTACATCTGTTACAAATAAAGATAGAATTTATGCTGCAGGATAATTAGTTTATACGTATTAGGAAATTTCTTAAAGCAACCCATGTATAACTTCCAATTTTCCTTAGCCAAAGAGGAATTTTAACAGCCTGGAGTCGACAATCCAAAACAGAAGTTGCATGTATTTAGTCTAGCTATAGGCAATCTGAACACTGTCAAAACCCCTACTATGTCTTCATGCCATGTACACTAGATAAAATCTTGTGGCCCTCTCTCCATTATTACTAAGAGTAATGCTATGGGTACCTAAAGAGTACCAAATTTTTTGCACCAAATGATGTGTCAGCTCATGTGATGCATTAATTATGATTTTTAATTTTGTTTTTTAACCACATAGCTCCCACATGAGCTGACACATCATTTGGTGCAAAAATTTGGTACTCTTTAGGTACCCATAGCATTACTCTTATTACTAATTGCAAGTATTTAGTCTAGCTATAAAGTTGCTAGAATTCTGCTTATTTTAGCTGAAGTCAGCTGTCTTGAATCTGACATGCTGAGCATGTTGTTCTTAATAAACATATTTCTTTGTTCCCACGTGCACATCCTCTTGCTGCTTTAGCATGTCAACTTCATAAGGGCTACATGATGTTTCCACAGGTTGAATATGTGCAAATGGAAACATCGCAGATAAATGCTTATAAAGAAGCCATTGAGGAGTATCGTGCAGCTGCACATGCTCGCATTGCAAAGTCTTTGGAAGCTAGCTCTAATAATGTTGGTCTTCCTCGACGACAAATTTCCAACTATTTTGTTCAGTTTCGAAAGGTGTTGCTTATAGTTTTTTTATTCCTATGCTTCTGTTTATCTGTCGTTGCTTCAATACTGGTCATATTTGAATTCTTAAGATTGGTTGGATGTTTATATTTCCTTTTACCAGATTGCAAATCATCCTTTACTGGTGAGGCGTATTTACACTGATGAGGATGTTGTTCGCTTTGCTAAAATGTTGCATCCAAAAGGTGTATTCGGTTTTGAATGTACAATGGACAGAGTGATTGAGGAGCTTAAGAGTTATAATGATTTCTCTATCCACCGGGTAATTTTCTGACAATGCCTCTTTGCTTCAAGGTCTGAGTAATATGCCTGATATTCAAGAACTGTTCTTCAAAATCTGTTTGGTGTTCTAACACTGCCGTTTTAGCTTTTGTTCCTTGAGTAAATATTTCTGTACTTCAACAATTGATAGAAAATGTGTGCCTATGCGTGTGCCTAATTCCAATGCTTTCAATAAGCGCCTCGCCTGTCCTAGGCTCAGCCCCCATGGATTAGGTGCCCTCTGGTGCGCCTATGCTCCATACTTTGCCCAGGCTTGCCTTTTTTCTTTTGGCCTTTTCTTACCATTAGTTACATTTATTCTAATATGGAGGATTTATATTGGTAATGATAATCATTTAAGGTTATGTCATAGTCTGCGAAAAGAAGAGAAAACCTGAATATAACCACTTTATGAGAGTTACCTCGGGAGGATGGACGGAGATTCCGATGCATACGAAATGTGTCTGATGATTATTACTTGACATGGAGGCAATATTTCTACTTCCAAAAATATCAGATAAGCCACGTATTAGAACAGTACTGCACCATTCTTAGGAGGGAAACTGGTTTCCCTTCATGTATAACTGAGGAATTTGATTGGATGATAAAGAAGAATTTGAGGGTCTAGCACTTATTATGAAGTATTTAATTATTTTTTGGGAACTGTATTTAAAGGATAATTCATCAATTCATCTGAGAGAACTAGGGACTTATCTACAACTACCCTTTTCAGCCAAACATAAGGAGGACTAAGGACATAAATAAAACCTTCCAAACTATTGTAGGAAGAAGAAAAATATGCCCATGGCATCCAATCTCATTTGACATATATTGGTGTCTAAAGAAACTTAATAAATGCTATAATCTATGGAGGACTCTTTCCTTTGACCGTAAGTCTTACTCAAAGGAAATATCTAAATTATATAGCTAAATATTTCATAATTTTCTTTAAAAATGCTTATATTTTGTAAATTTGTGTTTTATTCCTAAATTATATATAAATAGGCTGAGCCAAGCCCTTTAACAAGCCGAGCTGAGGTAAGTTTGAGCGTTGTTTGGTTCGCTTGGAGCCCTACGCGGAGGTAAACAGAATCATATAACGTTTTGCGCTTGATTACATCAATATAAATACTAGACTAGCTCTTTCGAATAGCCGCTCTTTTGAAGAGAATGCAACTTCTTAGTTTCTTATATCCCTTAAATCTCATTCCTTAAAATTACCGAAAGTATTATAGAGAATGTCATTGAGCGAGAAGATTGTCGACTGACCTTACCACATAGAAGGGTCTGATTTAGTAATTATTAATTTCATATTTTGTTCAATTTGTCATTCGTAGGGATCTCAAAGTGTTCCCTGTTGGGTAGCTACAATTCCTTTTGTTTGAAACCTGGCTTGTCTATGATAATCAATTTAATTACAGTAAACCCCCTTGTTGTTTCATGGATTTTGAGCCACACCTTTGGCCTAAGTTACCCAACAGGTTGCAGGAGACCCTTCTAATCTGTAATTAACAATAAACCCCATTCCATCCAATATTTAACGAGAATCAATCATGTGATGCACATGATACTCAAAAAAAATTCAATGACTACATTGCCCATTTATATGCTTCATTAATACATAAATCAATTTCTTATCAAAAAATTAATATATAAATTAATTTCAAATTCTGACATTAGATTCAGTTAGCCATTCCTCAAAATAAAATAAAATCAAATAATAATAATGATAATAAAATAAAATAGAAAAAAACTTGTAATCCCTTCTCTGTAACTAGCTTAACCCCCCAAGCATAACAGTAGGCTCTGAGGTATTTGTCCTTGCTGTTATAGAAGCAATCACAACACTAGAGAAAGCTCTTCAATCTGACTTTGTTATAATGCCTATCAGCATTTGTGCCTTTCAAAAGAACCGGGTCACGAGGTCGGAGTCTTACTACTGGGTTCAACATCTGCAACATAGATTCAAAACACCAAAATTAATACATCTCCACGGCACTCATGGCCAATTGCTAACTCTATTAAAACAATACCATTTCCACCAGGAAACAAGGAAGAAAAGAAGTGGCAGATTGAAATGAAAAAATATGAGAGAGAGAGAGAGAGAGAGAGAGAGAGAGAGATAGGTTTGCTGTTGGTTAAATTAGTTCAAGGAGGTTACCCAGGAACCCATGAAATCACAGGGGTTTACTGTAATTTCCCTTTTTGTTTTCGACTCCAAATATGATTTTTGATTTTATACTTAAGTGCAAAATACTTGTTTATAACTTGTAATTGATGTCATGGAACCATGAGTGAGTAGTGAGAGCTATGACCTTGAAGGCTGCATTTGTGGCAGCCTAGATATCAGACAGTATTAACTGACAGTAACTAAGAATTCTTCACTGGAGCTAGTAGCAATTTATGGATGAGTGGCATGGAAAACATCGTAATCTCCATAAATGATTGAGGTGTTTAATACAGCTTATGATAAGAGATGACTTAGAATGTTGCAGTGTGGTAACAGTTTTTCGTTGGCAAGTATAAACATTTTTGCAGTTCTTTTTATGCACTTTGCATGTATCTAGTTTTATGTTTCCATGCAGCACATAGTTTGCTCAATGTTGTTTGTTCTCTTGCCATGCATCTGTACTACGACCACCAATACTCTGCCTATTGGAAAATCATGGGCTATGTAACAAGAACTCGTGTACCAGCGTCAGGCGGGTGCCCGACTCGCCAAAAATGTTGGAATTTACACTAAATGTAGGTGTCCAGCTGCGACACCTATGTCCGTGTCGAGTCATGTCAATACAGGTACTTCGGCTGAAATGATGTGTCCATGTTACAGAGATCATAGGAGCTATAATGTATTGCAGCAGAGTTTTGCTTGTTGTAACACTACTACTCTTTGGTGGTTTGACTTGTATGGTTGTTCAACAATGAGAGAGTTATTTGTCTTGTACTAACATTGATTTATATTTCTTTGTTACAGCTTTTACTTTATTATGGAGACACGGATACTAAGGGAATTCTTTCAGACCAAGACGTTATGGTTTCAGCAAAGTGCCGGGTATGTTATTGTCTAATGTTGCAAATTCTTTATTACGCATGTTGAGTACAAGTGATAGCAGTTAGTATCCCCGTTCACTTAACTCTGAGTTGGCATGATTTGGTGTAGGCATTGGCTGGACTGCTCCCTTCACTTATGCAAGGTGGGCATCGAGTTCTTATTTTTAGTCAATGGACGTCAATGCTTGATATCTTGGAGTGGGCTTTAGATGTAATTGGCGTTACTTATAGACGTCTTGATGGCAGGTACCATTTATACTTCTTTAACTACCACGACTCCATCTTGCAAGTGAATGTTGTCTTGTTCTATGGCAGATACATGTCATTGGTTGGTTTGCTTTTGGATGTTTGGCGGAAGGTTTTTCTTTAGAAAAAGCAAAAGAAAAATATAAAATATAAATTGGTCGGCCATTGCTTCATAGGACTTTTTGTAGCAAATTGTTTGAGTAGCATTTACCCCCTTTGAGGTGTTTTCCTAAGATAAAGGTCACCTAATGTACGTATTGCATTAGGCTCCCGCCATTGCGGTTCTGCGGCAAGACACGTCCTTATCGCCCATGTAGAAGCTGTTTTTGTGGTTCAAACTTGTCATGTAGTTTACAAATCAGAATATTTTTTCCTAGGGTATTTTTCATTTAGAGAAGCTTTTTTGCACCCCATTTTCAGAGGATAGCACTTTCTTCAATTATAAAGTTATAATATTTGATTCTATATAGTTTTTAATTTATTATTGTTGCGTCAAGTATAACAACACGAAGGTGTTTGACATAGTTTCTCAAAAGCTTTTCATTGTTTGATTTTAATGTCCACCAAGTATGATGAAGTTACAAATGAAATCAAGTCCAAATCGAGTCCTCAAGAAGAATTCCCAAGCTAAGTTATCCAGTTCTCAAGTCTGCTTAGGTTAGGTAAATAATCAAGGGTGTCGAGTGTAACTTCCTTTCTAGCAGGGCAGCGTCTGTAAAGTTGTACCTTCGCTTTGTATTTTGGCGCCTAAGCTGTATTAATATGCTGTTAGTGGAGGTTGTTAGTTTGTGAAGTCATCTTTAGAGTGTTTCTCTCTCTCTCTCTCTCTCTCTCTCTCTCTCTCTCTCTCTCTCTCTCTCTGTAATCAACATTCATCAATTTGACAGAGAATGCTTGAATCTTCAATTACTCATCACTTTGATTAATTTCTGTATAATTTGAACATCGTATCAGAGCCTAAATGGTTTGATTTCTTCATTTCTGCAACATAAAGATTCAAGTGTCTTGTTCCTTTTGCATTTCTTGATCTGAGATCTTCAAATTGCTGTTTGTCATTCCTAAGAACCCAAATTCTTACTTCTGGTTGTAATCTGTCCTTCAAACAATTGATTCGACCGATTGTTTTCTTCATATCTCTGTTCTGAGTTCGATTAAATCTGCCTTTGTTCTTGTTTGATCAAGAAACCCTAAAACCCCTAACCTCTTGAGAACTTGATTTGTACTTGATTTCATCTGTAACTTCATCAAAGTACCAGCTAATTTTTCACAATTTTTGCATATATCGTGTGGTTCATCATTATGTGTAAAATTGTGGGTTTGATATGTCACTTATAGCAACCTTTATGGTTGTGAAGTTGCACCAAGACTTCGATCTTTTGAAGATGAAACTATTAGTCAAAGGCTGATTACGAACTGTCGCATTTGGTTTTGCAATAATGAACCTCCATAAAGTTATTTGAGCTAGCATATTCTTTTTAACTTGTACCTGTACTACTACTATTCATATTTGTTCATACGGGGAACTTATTTTCATGGTATGTCAGTACTCAGGTAACAGAAAGACAAACAATCGTAGATACGTTCAATAATGATACTTCAATATTTGCATGCTTATTGTCGACGAGGGCTGGAGGCCAAGGTTTAAACTTGACTGGGGCTGATACCGTCGTCATACACGACATGGATTTCAACCCACAAGTTGACCGTCAAGCTGAAGATCGCTGTCATCGCATTGGCCAAACAAAACCAGTTACTATATACAGGTGCTCTCTCTCTCTCTCTCTCTCTCTCTCACACACACACACACACACACAAAAACACACACATCCTGAAACTCCTAATTTGGCATTATCTTTTAGGCTGGTGACGAAGGATACGGTTGATGAGAATGTGTATGAGATTGCGAAAAGGAAACTTGTACTGGATGCTGCTGTGCTCGAGTCTGGCATGGAAATGGATGATGAAGGGGATATGTCAGATAAGACCATGGGAGAAATATTGTCCACACTATTACTGGGTTAAAGTCCACATCTAGAACAAGTAGGGATTGTAGCAAATGCCATTCCTTTTGAAGGGGGTGCTTGGATAGTTAGCAGTTAAAATAATTTTTTGTGTCCACATTTGTTGTACTAGATTTAGAGGCATAAAGAAGCTCATGTACAATAAAATGATCCGATAGCTAATTCATGTAATGTATGGTCATAATTTCATTCAAATACTCGGTAGTTTGAGTAGAGCTAGATGTTTTGAGAGATTCCATTTACAAGTGCCGATGTAATTGTCTTGTTCCGTTCGCTTAACGATGGTTGTCGTCGTATGAATGGATCAAAGCTCTTGAATGCTATCGTCCTAGTGTACAACAATTTCTATTAATATTGGAGATACAGCTCACTTTTCCTCTTTACAACCGATCTGATTTTCCTGAGAAGTTTACGTGCATGGTTTCCCATCTCTTTTACCATCCCTTGTCGTCATTTTGATAAAAATCAAGTTGTTGCCTGTTTACTAAAAAATGCAGGGCTCAAACGTAGTTTATACTACAACTTAACGTTTCAATGCTGCGTTAGAGAAAGCTGTCTTTCTAAATGCAGTTGTGTTTTAAAACGATAGAATTTTTAACTTTTTTTGTCTTTTCAAAATGTTGTTGAAAAAAAAAGTTGCGTTATGAAATAATATCCTAAACGCGTTTATAAAGAAAAAAATCGCGTTTTATAAACTCTAAATCAAAAGGGCTCTAACTAACTTTGATTAAGTTTAAGCTATTTACAGCTTAATCCCTTGAGCTTTCATCCTTGCTGTATTCGATCCTTCTTGATATACCTTCTCTTTGCCTTTGCTTTTGTTATCACTAATCTTATCACTCCCTTCAAGGTGGAAGTGTAAAAATGATTCAACACATTCATTTTGCTAAGTAAATAAAGAATTCGATCAGCAATCAAAACCTTTTGTAAATGTATTAGGCGGTTGTTAAAGAATTCAATCAGCAATCAAAACCTTTTGTAAATGCGTCGGTTGGTTGCTCTGTTGTTGAAATGTTAGGAGTGTGATTATGCCTTCAACAAGCTTTTCTCGAACCAAGTCACAATCAATTTCGATGTGCCCTTTAAATACATCACCAACTTCAAGGCAGCATCCATGTGAGGAATCCTTGGACTAGATAAAAATTTGTTCAAGAGACGAACATAATAGTAAGATATAGTATGTGATTTTCAAATAGATTAGCTTGCCAATTAACCTCATGTATTTACTGGGATATATACCCTTATTTGCAATACCTATCTATAGGTATTTTGAGAAAAATTAAAGAAAAATAATATAAAGTCAAATAGTATTTTCTTAAAACCCATATATATTTGGTAAGGGACAGTTATTAGTTATTTTTGAACTGGGTACTCTTTCTTATTGGGCATTGCTATTAACACCACCTTTTCCTATTAATACCCCCAATTAAATTACAAAAATGTCATTATATTGTTAGACATAAATACCCTTTCTTTACTAAATACACCAACCCTTATATTAAAACACCACCTAAACATCTAAATACACCACCAAACAATTTATCAATACACCCTCCTCCATAACACGATATATACATCGCTGTGAGACGATTCAAAGGCGTACATTTCAATTCAAACCCAGCAGATGACCAGAAATTTCAATTCTTCAACTTCTTCAACATAGCATTCCTCTTATCAAACATCCAAAACCAAACCCTCAACTTCCAAACTCTTCTACTTCTCCAACTTACCAACTCATATCAAACTCATCACCCACGAACGACATAAAGCAACCACATTGTAACAAAAATCAAGCATGGATACTAAAGAAATGAAGGAGACCATGAATGTAAGTATCTCTACCGTTCTCAAGTTTTCAATTCGATTTTTTCATGAAATTTCGTACATGCTGGAGACGGTATTGGTTCGGGACTGGTCTATGGAACACCACAGTGGTGTTCGGTGACCACCTGTTAAACATACCTGGGATGTTCCATCAGTGGTTCCCAAACACCCCTGTGGTGTTCTTTAAGTAGTTTCCGAACACACCTGTTATGTTCCATCAGTGGTTCCCGAACACCCCTGTGGTGTTCCGTAGGTAGTTCCCGAACACACATGTTATGTCCTATAATTTTTCCCGAACACCATTGTGTTGTTCCATCATTTGTCCCCGAACACCACTATAGTGTTTCATAACCTCTTACAGAACAGAAACTTTTCAAGATATTTTTTGTTGAAATTTATTCTTTTGTTGTAAACAGGATTCAAACACGTTGTCTACCGAGGGTAGTGTTGCTCCGGTTATTAACGAGATTGAACCCGTTCAAGATCTCGTTATGGATTACACAAATGTGTTCACGATGTATGAAATGTTATATCTCGTGATGCATTGTTTGATTGGGTGCGTGTTACGGGAAAGGAACATGGAATGGTGATAGTAATTATCAGATCAGATAGTGGGTCGTGTAAGAAAAGAGCTCGGTTAGTTCTGGCGTGTGAACGTAGTGGGAATTACCGTGAATTCAAGAAGGTTGGAAAGTTGTTTAGAGTAAATAACGAAGAGGCTACTATTGAAAAGGACGTTGTGAGGAAACCAAAGAGGAAAAGAGAAACTTGAACGAAGAAGTGTGGTTGTCCATTTCGTTTGAGGGGTAGACAAGTATCAGCTGATGGACCTGGGCATTGGATGTTCAATGTGGTGTCCACAATCATCCAACTGCAGACTATTTGGAGGGCCACTCATATGTTGGTCGATTATCACCCAAGGAGAAGGACTATGTCATTGATTTGTCTCACACAAATAGTAAACCAAAGGACATTTTATTTGGGTTAAAAGAAAAATTTGTAGATAATAAATCCACAATAAGGACTATCTACAATGCTCGTTTGCAAAATAGAGTTGTAGAGCGTGAGGGTCGATCTCAAATGCAGCAGCTTATGTTTAAGTTGAATAAGCATGGATATTTATATCATCACCTTCGCTGTAAGAAGACCTAAGTTGTCAAGCATATTTTCTTCGCTCACCCAACGAGCGTAGAGTTATTGCGATGTTTTCCGAGAGTCCTCTTTATGGATTGTATATATAAGACAAACAGGTATAAGTTACCTTTGTTGGAAATTGTTGGTGTGACGTCGACACAAATGACATTTCATATTGCAGCCGCGTATTTGGAGTTCGAGCGGGAAGAGAACTGTAATACCCCGACCCAACTTCCTTCTTAGTTCACTCATAGTCAATTTATATCGACCTTGAAACCCTTGGATATTAGATATCATGCTTGTTAATCGTGATTTGTTACGTTATGACCTGTGTTTAGCACGTGATTAACCTATGTTAAGTTATGGACTGTTTCCATATTCGTTCGAGACTATTCTTGACATCGATTAGCATTTGTATACTCCGTATATTCCTCACGTTTAAGTGACCTATCCTTGGTTTATGATTTAATCTTTATAATCATTCGTAGTATAGTGCATGCACTTTTAACCTTGTTACAGGCCATCTTGATTGAGTTTTGAGTAAACTTTGGACTTGGCTTGAGGTTAGGATCAGCCAAGACCAACCTAAGATCAGCCAAGACTACCCTATGATCAGCCATGACCAATCTAAGATCAGCCAAGACTGATGAGCCAAGACGGATTAGCCAAGACGGATCAGCCATGTCTGATCAGCCAAGACTGACTTTGGATCAGCCAAGACTGACTTTGAATCAGCCATGACCAACTTGGGATCAGCCATGTCCGACCTAGGATCAGCCAACCTTGATTTAAAACCTTTGGAAACCAATTTGGTTGAGTTTCAGCCTTGGAAAAACTTCAATTCGCGTCATTCTGCTGGCCAGAATCAGTCGGTAGTAAATTGATCACAACTTTGTGTAGAAAACTTAGAATTCGGATCCGTTTGATTTTGTGTAAACTAGACTTCAAGGGATTTCCAACCACATCTTATTTGTAATTTTTAGACAAGTAGATCATTCCAGACATGTCTTTAAAGTTGACCCAAAAATACAGAATTTCATTCTAGCATTTGACCAATATTTTAAGTTGTTGACCAATTGACACATTTCCTTGGTTGATGTTTGGCCACGTCACTAAGCCTATGGATCAGACTTTTAGAGTCTCTTATACACAATTAGAGAGACTTAACATCTCTCATTTCAGACCCAAACATTTCAAGACCTAGAGAGAGAGCTTAGAGCGAGAAAATCGCGATATCTTGAGCGTTTTATGTCAGATCGACGATCCGTATTCGCCGTAGTGTAGAGGACAACGAAGGGATCATTTCTAACCAAACAACTTCCTAGATCTGTAGTGAAACCGTGAGTCACAATCTCCATCTTCACCCATAATTTTAGTGAGAGAAAGGGGATCTTCAGAGAAGAAGTGAGAATCGTAGATGAAACGAGCTTGGGGTTGACGATTGGGCTCGTAGCAAGGTAGAGATTTTGGAGGAGTACATTTCCACCCAAGCCAAGTCTGATGTCGTAAAGGTTTTGCGATAGAAGGTAAGTAACTATAATGTTTTGTGAGTTTATGAGTTGAATTGGAAGAGTAAAGCATGTAGGTTGTGTTAATTGATATTCTTGGTGTTAATTTCTTAGAAAATATGGAATTTGCTACTCCAAATAAGGTTATATCATACTTAGTTATTGATTTGAGTTGGGAAAATAATCAGTGAAATGTTGGTTGCAAGTTAGAAAGAAAAGTATATGAAATTCAAGTTAATTGCAGTCCTTGTTTTTGGTAAATTTTGGGAAAATTTTGGTACAAATATACTATTTAGAATTAGTTGAATTTTAGATATATTATTCATATGTATGTTAAGTAGTTCTCTGTAAATTTTCATTAAATTTCGAGGTCGGGAAGCACCTCAATCGAGTCATGAACTGTCACTGCGTTGAGTGGTCTGTTAATAGAGAAACTGGTTCGTAGTACTTACTTTATGTGACCATAAGTTGATGTGTACATATCCAAATGAGGTGATTCAAAGTGGTAAAATATAGTTTAAGATGTCTAGTTTCTAAATATGAAATATTTGTAATATTTGGATTTTTATAAAATATTTGGTGAATTTAACGGTACTGCTGCGCGGTGCTGGATAAATGATGTTGTGTTATTAGACTTTGAATATTAGCAACTCATTGAGATTATTGTCGTTAGTTTACTCGCGATGAGTTTGTGAGGTTGTTATTAGACATGCCCAAACGGTTCGAAGGTTCGAATTGGAATTTAAGGATAAAACCGCATAAACCGAACGTGAGGAATAACCGTCAATGAAGTCAATAGAATATAATTCTATAAACCGTGAACCGCCGGTTTGGAACAGAACCGGAACCGTCGGTTCCAAACCGTGA
Source organism: Platycodon grandiflorus (assembly GCA_016624345.1). Classification (NCBI taxonomy): domain Eukaryota; kingdom Viridiplantae; phylum Streptophyta; class Magnoliopsida; order Asterales; family Campanulaceae; genus Platycodon; species Platycodon grandiflorus. The sequence goes on along the minus strand of CM028362.1, from coordinate 77,250,142 downwards.
AAATCGCCAAAATAACATTTTATTTTGAAATTGCCTTGTTTACTCTATAATTTCAAAATGAAAAATTTACAAAGTTTCAAAAATTCAAAAAATGCTTTGTATAAAGTTTTAAGATGAAATCTTTTTTAAAAAAATTATAAGAAAATATTAAAAAATAATTAAAAATTATGTTTGGAATTGTAGTTCGTGAATGTCGTGATTTGTGAATTCTAGCTTATTGTCTGCGATTTTGGAACCTGTTGAAACCGGAACCTACGGTTTGAACCGTTTGGGCATGTCTAGTTGTTATGGGTAGTGAATATATTGAATAATGGTATTGAGGGTAAATTGGTTATTTAAGGATAATACTACGGTTCATCCCAATGTTTGAATGTTGGTAACGACTCTAATGAAGTCAATAGAATATAATGATATAAACCGAACCTTTATGCGAATTGAACACTAGTTATGATTGACTGAGAAGTCGAATAGATGTGACTTGTAATGAGTCGTGATATACATAGTATACGAAAAAATGATATGTGATAGATTACAATATACATGAGGTGGAGTATAGTGTATGATTTTAGGATACGTAGAGATCATAAGTTTAGTGAAATGGTTATGTATTGATTTATGGTTGTAAATACGTGTAGAATTACGTGTGTCGTGATTGTTAAGTCTAGCATTAGTAGACTTAGATAATTTGGTTAAATTGTACTATAGGCCTACTTTGCCTATTGTCTTGTTTAGTTTACATGTTCGATTACGGACATGATGTGATTGTTCTAGTAAGGAATAAGACAATCATCCTACTTTGATGATTGATTGTGTGTTTAGTATTTACAAGCACATCATGTTGATTTGGTATGTGATTCAATAGAACACATCAAGATTTGATTTGATAAGTTGTGATTCAATAGAACACGCTTGATTGATTGAGTATGAGTAAACATCTACTTGTGCATTGCATCGAGTCCAAGGCATATGTGCATTGGAGGTGTATTGACGCTCGGTTATTGCGGAGCGGGGCTTCGTAATAGCCGAAGGCCAATACACGCCTCGCCCTACCGTTGGCCACGGTAAGGGTTTCTCTAGTTCCACGCTTGAACGGAATAAACGACGATGTGCATTGTCGACATTATTTTGTATGCAATGGGATACACACCGGTCCTTGTGATACGTATAAGTGGCTAGAGCCGTATTGTCTCGGATCGTAGGGGATCGAGCGATACGTCGACGTGGATACGAAAATGGTCCACAACAGTACTTGTAGATCGTGCTTATACATTTATTTGTTGGGTACTTGTAGATCGTGCTTGACGCGATCGGGTACATATGTTTTGTTCGGGATACGAGCATCGGTCCTCTCGTGATTTGTGTACGGAGCAACACAATGATTTATTTCTGTTCGTTGGTTGATATTGGGAAACGTGTCTAGCATCGGCGGCACAATTGTTTATTTTGGTTCTCCGCGAGGCGCAGGAATCTATTATTATTATTATTATTATTATTATTATTATCATGTTGGATAGTAGCGAAGCATCCTTTATAGTTCTGGAGCAAGACGTTTACGGCTTCATGGATCGACAAGTCGGAAGTGTTTTAAGGAATTTGGAGGTGTACCTCAAATCCACCGTATCCACCTTCATGTGTTTACTTACAAAAAAAGTGCTTCTTATACGAACGAATGTTGGTCGTGGTCTCCAACCGGTGCATGACGGTTGGCGCGAGCCTATCGTGAATATAGGGCTGGTTGTCTTATGTGCTACAACCTGTTTATTATCCTGCTATATTATGTGTATAATGCCATGCCATATATTCGCATTTAGCAATTCACTAATTAATGGTTAAGTTGAAATTATTACCTAGACTTACCGATTTTTAGTTGAACTGTTAGGTCGTCTGGAATTTCTACCTAGACTAGTGATATTTAGAGTCTTGGTTTACTGTTGCATTCATACTCATATTTCGCAATACATTATAGTGGCTTATGGGGTCTTTTAGACTCACCCAACAACTCCTCGTTGCGGGTTGTAAGCTCTGCGCAATGAGACCGGTGACTTGGAGTTTAGCAAGTTGTATTTATATTTTTATTTCCTATTGTTTCTTGTATTGTGAGATCGTGGGTTTGACTAAGTTATGTAAACTTAGTGTGTTGGGTAGAAACATTTGTATACTTAGATTTATTTTTAGGCCGACTTGTGAGGCCGTGTCGGTTGTTGTATTTTATAATTTCAGATTTCAGACTCGTGGTTTTGGTGTGGCCTTGTGCCCATTGATATTGTATTAGTAGTTTTTCCCGAGTGTGTAGCTTGTGGTGTTTTATATTGTTGTGAGTCATTGTTCGAGTTTTCGAAACTCACATTCTATCTTGTATTCCGCTGCATTAGTATGGTTTTGAGCTTTTGTGGTCTTTCACTGTTCCTGTAAGTTTGGCGCTCCGAGTTGGGGTTCAACATCGAATCTCGGACTCGGGTCGTCACAAGAACTATATGTGGGCGTTGACAGTCTTAAAAGGATTGATGGACCAATTCTCTCTACCCCACGTGATTGTTACTGACAGAGAACTTGGTTTAATGAATGCAATTCGAAAACTTTTCCGACTCGAGACATTTCCTTTGTTGGTGGCACATTAACAAGAATATTTTGGCAAATTGCAAGAAATTGTTCCGTGTGAAAGATAAATGGGATTGTTTTTCTATGAATTGGAATACGTTGGTTCTCGCAGATACTGAGTCAAATTATGATGACTTGCTACAAAGACTCCAGTCAGACTTCAAAGATTATCCACTTGCCGTTAAATATGTCATGGAGCAATGGTTGATGCCATACAAGGAAAGATTTGTGGCTTTATGGACAGATACAGTCATGCATTTCGACAATACCACAACAAATAGGTATCTATCATTTTAATATCAGTGTTTATTTTATTATTTTATATATTTTGTTAGATATATACTTAATAAGGTTGTAACTTGTATTTCAGGGTGGAGAGTCAACATGCATTGTTGAAAAGACACTTGGCTCGAGTCGGGTAACTTTGAGACGTGTTGGCGACGATTCACACCCTCATTGAGACTTCACACACAGAATCAAACAATCATTTGCAAAAATATTGTCTAGCATAAATACAAATCAATTGTATTTAGAGAGCTATGAGGATGGTTTCGATACATGGATTGAACTTGATATATAATGAATTGAGTGCTATTGGTGAACATGGTGTAGACCCTGCGTGTGGGTGTATACCGAGAAAGAGATGCGGGCTGCCTTGTGGTCATGAGATTAACGAATATAAGAGATCGGACATGCCAATTCCACTTGATAAGGTTGACGCCTTTGGAGAAAGTTAGATATCATACCTCCATAGGTAGAAGATCCGGTATAGTCGAAGAAATGGGTAGTCAATTTAAACAAGAAATTGTTGAACTTTCATCCAAGTGGGAACAAGCACCTGAGCCAGAGAGGTTGTTAATTTTAAAGAGATTGACCGAAATAAATCAACCACCAACGACATCACTTAATCATCCCGTCGAGGGTCGAAAATTCTTACTTGTGGTCGTCCTAAGTCCATAAAGGCTAAAAAGACAAGTCAACCAAACGTGATCCGAGTAAGTTTGAGTATGTTCAATCCATTGAAGATAGTTGTTCACCATGTGAAGAGATTGCCTACAAGGTTAGTCCATCGATTAAACAACCTCTTACTCTCACGACACCTAAGCCAAAGAAGAAACATGTATTTTTTTATCGTTTTTTAAAATAGATTGAATAGTCATTTAACATGGTTATACGCTAACGAAACAAAGAATTGATACATCTTATTTCAATAGGTTGTCCGGGAAAGGACTCGACTTGCGACTATAAGTGGTTTTATCCAACAACTACCATCCCACTTGCACAATTGGATTGTAGACTAAAAATGTTAAAAGTGATGGTCATTGTGGATTTCGTGTCATAGCAGCACCAACTTGGCTTCACAGAGGAATCATGGGGTAGGATTAGAGGAGCACTTCTTCACGAGTTGACAGCTTAACCAAGAGTTATACAAAAATGTTTTATTGAATATGGTCGCGTTGAAGAAGTGTTGGAGATTCTAGACTACTATAAGGAGCCTGCACCTAAGAAACATTGGTTTTGTTTGCCAGAATTGGGTCATTTGGTAGCATCGGCTTTCAATGTTGCGCTAGTGTTTTTGGATTTGTAAATTCGATGACGTATTTACCCTTAAGAACCCCAATCCCAAGTGATCCGAAGATGATATGTATTGGATTTGTGAATAATGATCATTATATTCAGTACACACCATATCAAGGGAATTATCTGAAGTTATTTATGTTATATATATCCATGATATTGATATATAGTATATTTGTAGGTGTTCTTGCGCGAGGGGAGTCCATTACCACCGTGGCAGATAAATGGAATACATATCGACTTCACTGTTCAGCTGGCTGAAAAATTTGTATAGCAACCAACTTAATTTGTATAGTGAAAGTGTAGGAGCCAGTCAACTTGGTCGAAGCGCTGCGTAAATCAATCTTTTGGTTACTTTTATAAATCAACTTGGTTGTAGAAGCATATCCTTTGCTTATTTTGTAAATCAACTTGTGTTGTAAATCAATCTTTTGCTTTTATGTCATTTAACTTGGTTGTAAATCAATCTTTAATACAAAATGCATAACATCCAAAGATATATATTACTAAGTACTACCAATATGCATAACATCTTGCATTTAAATACATAACATCGTCATTTAAATACAACAATATCCAAATTGAAATGCATAATACATTGCTATTGTCAACTTCAACTAACACTTCTCCTCCTACGACTAGACGCAACATGCGAAGGTCCCGCGATGTGGTCCCTCATCATCGGACCTCCTAATGCATCATATGCTCGTAGGATCACCGACTCAAACTCTTCTCGGAGATAGATCGGTCTCCAGATCTCAATCATTGCATCATCTCGAATGAATACCACATTCTTCGGGAAGTTTGAAGGAACACCATAGTGGTGTTCGGGAATGACTCATAGAACACCACAATTAAGTTCGAAACGATCGATGAAAACCACGGTGGTGTTCGGGAACAACTTATGGAACACCACGGTGATGTTCGGGATATGTTGTGGAACACTACATTGGTGTTCGGGAACAACTTATGGAACACCACGGTGGTGTTCGACCGGTTGTGAACATTGCAGTGGTGTTCGGCAATCCTTTCCCAAACACCACTACGTGTTCCTTCAACCATCCCGAACACCACCGTAGTTTTCCTTCAACCAGTCGAACACCCCTTCAGCTTCCATACATATAACGAAAATTAACAATTAACAAAACCCAGCAAATAAAATGATATTCAATGTACAAATTGAAACCATTTGAACTTAAAAATAGAAGAATTTCATACCTAGGACTTTCCTCATTGTAAAATCTAAGTTTCTCTTTGTCTTCTTCTTCCTTTTCTTCTTCTTCTTCCTTCTTCCTTCTCCAAAATTGCTGGGTTGCTTTTGGGAGTTTGCGAAACGGAGGTGTTGAGTTTGAAATTGGAAACACATGCAATGGAGGAGGGCTCAAGTATGTTGCGGGAATCAATTGAATTAAGGTTGGTATATTGAGAAATGGGGGTGAGTGTGATGATATTGGGTGGGTGTATTGGGAAAAAATAATGAGTTAATTTAGAGGGTAAAATAAAAAATGTTGAGTGGTGTATGTTAGGAATATGCCCGTGAAACGATATATATGTATGCATATTCCAATACGATGATTTGCTTGTTCCCATTACAACGCATGTTTCACAAGTGGCTAAAAGGACTGCACGGTTAGTGTGGCACTTATTGAAACAATGCATAGGTCATTAGACTATGAAGTCTTTGTACATATCGAGTCTTTGTCCTACCAAAGTGATGACAACTTTCATATGGATTAGCTCTTCATGCACCAATGACATGACCATCGGCAATGTTTCATCTGCAGACATTCCTACCACCATGTTTTATCGCATTCTTTACACCGGTATTATATTGGCAGATCTCGTATCGCCAAGCTCTTCATCGAACAAGCAGAAGCCGATTATTCAAGAGGAACATCGGTCGTTGCTCAAAACGCTACAACTCAAAATAGATCCGTTACAAGATCTTTCGACAAGCCCAAGATACGCATCGATGTCTGCGCTTTCACTATTACTCGAAGACATTTCCTCTTTGTGTATTGGTTCCAGTCTCCAAGGCTACATTCCATTAAAGGCCAAACATAGTGCGCTACATCCCAGGCATGCATGACAAGTCCATCACCTGATTCACGGACCAACTTCAAGACAAAAACTTAACGGAAGGTCTTTGCCCAACGGTTTGAACGACGCACTCAGATGCATTAATTGTTCAGATTTCCAACGGGCGAAACTCATTCAAAGCTCCAACGAACCCTTCATCTTCTCCACCTATATAAGAAGACTCTCATTCTCATATTCAAAATGTGTATACGTATGCATGTGAGAGGATGTGGTATTGAAATTGTTCTTCATTCTTTCAATCGAAACCACACCCAAAAGAGTGAGAAAACAGTGTAAGAACAAAACACTTTGAGAGAGAAAAAGAAATTTAAAAGGCTAAGAAGTTGCTTGATCAAGAAACCTTGTTCTTGATTTGAGTTCTTTCTTCCTTCGAAAGACTCAGTCTCTTTAGTTGCTGCACTTCAAATCTTCAACAAGAGACCAAGCATCCTGCAAGTCGTTGAAGACTGATCAAGCTTGAAGATGTCCGATGAAGAAACGAGCCTAATAATCCACATTGCATTTTATCGACAGCTTATACTACATTATAGGGTGTCAATTGTGCAAAAAGTTATCATCACTTTTGGCCGAGTGCTCAGCCTCGTTGTTCAAATACCGGCTATTTGAACAACGCCTAATATTCTCTTCTCATAACAAATCTATCGAGTTGATACTACGGAAGATAACTCAATAAATATTGAGTGCATCTTCCAATGTATTTTCGATAGATTTGATTTCGCCTTCTTAATCTCTCCTTTTTCTTTCCTAGGAGATTGCTAGGTTAGAGAGTCTAGGTTGATGTACTAAGCATGTTTGTCTTTAAGCAAACCTCTGCTGAATTTTAATATAAATTATATTTTAATACATTCGGCCTTTACTTATCTTTCTGTAATATTTGATATATTTTGTGCAACGGTTGTGGAAAGTAATTGATGCATCTAATACAAGATTTTAGTTAACTTATGATGAACTTGTACACATTTGCTTACATTGCTTCAATCTTGTCTCGCTATACTTATGCTGCAAATTCTTCCTGCTCAAACTCTTTTCTACCCCTAAGTATAACAATACCTTCCTATTATTTATTCTTCAAGACGCCGATGCACATCGTCGATACAACTATATCGGCTGTGTTGCTTGAAATAGGAAGATGACCTATTCATGTTAATTATTTCATCCATGTTTTCCAACATACAAATTAAAATAGGATGAAATTTTTAATAAAGGTAGTATAGGCTATTCACCCCCTCTAGCCTATACTCGAGCACATCACCATGGACCTAGCGGTGTATTTAGAAATTAGGTTGGTGTAGAATTAGTGGAGGGAGTGTATTAAAAAAGTGATGTATTGATAGAAAAAGATGGTGTTAATAACGCCACTCTTCTTAATAATCCTAGTGGATGTGAACGATCCATGACATGCATTGTTTCATTTAATAGGCTATGGTCATGCATGTTTATTAGGCACGTAATTATTACGCTTAACAATGACGTGAAGGAAGTTGGAAGATGTGGAACTCTATGATTACTTTTATTGAGCATTGATTTACCGAGGAGCAAAACTTATAGGAGGATACTAAAGATTGCACCCAAAGATGCTAAGCATTACACCTCATTAATACTCAATTACAATTCTACCCTTAAGCCAATTTAAAAAAAAAAAAACTAACCTAACCACTCACCCCGACCGCCCTCACCCGGCTCTCTCTATCTCTCTCATTTTATCTCTCTCTCACAGCTCTCTCTCATTTTATCTCTCTCTCTCACATTTCTCCACCATTAAAGAAACCATTGGAGCCATTTTACTCAAACAAAAAAGGTATGTTTCTTTCTAATTTTTGTAATTTTCTATTAATTGTTAATTATTTTAATTAATTAAATTGAAAATTTTTGATTTTTTTTTTAAATGGCGGAGGGAGCCGGGCCGGCATTATTAAGAACAATCGGGCCGGCTATCTTAAATAATGCCGGGTCGGCTATATTTAAGAAATCGGGGCTCTTCTTTATAATGTTGGACCCCCCTTTTTTTTTTTTTTTTTAATTTGGTCCACTTTTTATATTATACTACATTATTGATTGTTAACTATATTATAGATTAAACTTTATAAATTAAACTTTATAGATTAAACTTTATAAAAATAAATAAAAAAACCCTTAAACCCCTAAACCCAAAACCCTAAATCCTAACCCCTAACCCTAAACCCCAAAACCCTAAACACTAAATCCCTAAACCCTAAACCCTAAACCCTTAAAATGTAACTCCTAAACACAAATCCCTAAACCCAAACCTTAAATCCCTAAATCATAAATCCTTAAACCATAAACCCTTTACCCCAAAACCCTAACCCCTAAACCATTAACCCTAAACCCTAATAACCAAAACCCTAAACCCAAACCCTAAATCCCTAAACCCTAAACCCGTAAACCCTTAAACCCTTTACCCCAAAACCCTAACCCCTAAACCATTAACCCTAAACTCTAACACTAAACCCCTAAACCCAAAACCCAAAACCCCAAAACCCAAACCCCAAATCCCTAAACCATAAACCCTTTACCCCAAAACCCTAACCCTAAACCATTAACCCTAAACCCCAAAACCCCAAATCCCAAATCCCAAAACCTAAAACCCTTAACCCTTAACCCTAAATCATAAATCCTAAACCCTAACCCTAAACCCTAAACCCTTAACCCCTAAACTCTAAACTTTTAACCCAAATACCATAAACTCTTAAATCCTAAACCCCTAGTCCTAAAGACTACATTATTGATTGTTAACTTTTTAAATTTTATGTTTTTGTTAGATTAAATTTTTGTTTTACGTAAATTTTATACTTCTGCTAATTGTTATTGTCATTTTTTTATATTAATTGTAAACTTGTTATTGTTAATTTTAGATGTCAGGAGTTGGTGGTAGTGGAAGTGGTGACGAATCGGGGAAAAATCCTATAGCGGGAGGCTAAAGGATCGAATAGTAGTTGCATCCGCCCGAGCAAGAGCGAGTAAGAAGCAGAGGCAGGGTAGTATACCTCAGCAACCTCCTGTCAGCACTACTCGTCAGCAGACTCCACCGATAGTTCATCCAACTAGTGTTACTCGTGAGCGGACTCCACCTTTTTCGGCGGTCGGGATCTTTTCATATCGTTGGTCCTTCGCCAATACGAGAGTGATTTGGAGGCGAACGAGAATTAGAGGAAATGGGGGACATATGTTTCGTCGGGTCCTTCTGCTAGTAGTCAGATGACAGGTTCGAGCATGAGGCCTGGACGGGGAAAGGGTGCGATGAGTGCTGTGCATTTTCAGCAGTTGCATCGCAACTATCAGAGCCAGATGGGTAGGAGTGACGATGACGATGACGATGATGTTGATGTTGATGAGGAGGGGAGGAGGAGGAGGAGGATGTTGCTATTGGTCGAGCCGGTCGAGGTCGAGGTCGTGCGTGTGGTCGTGGACGGGCCGAGGACTTGATCGATGATGATGAGTGGATGTTGTTGGATGCACATCTAGGGGGGCCCGCCACGCCGACTTTGCTACTGGTTTTCTTGGCCATATTGTGCATGCAATATGGAATGGCGAGGTAAAATAAATTATTTTCATGCATAATTTTGATTATTTTTATTAATATTTTGTTAAGAGATTGGTAATGATAATTATTAAATGGGTGATATTTTTTTTAACAGGAAAGGCAAGTGTTAATTTGTCATAATGCTGTCGATCGCCTCACTAAATGGGTGATATTGTGCCGTCAGACTAACGACCTTATTAACGAGACTGGATGAGGACATTTGAGGCAGTGCATGTTTCAGCACCTAAACATGCCACTGATTTCTGCGTTTGTCGAGTGATGGCACCCGGAAATGAATAGTTTTCATATGCCCTTTGATGAGATGTCTATCACTCTACACAATGTCCATTACATTCTACGAATTTCTGTTACAGGAATGTTGTCATCCCGAACACCTCAATCTTGGGAATCAAGGGTCAGCTATCAGCCCTCTTAGGAATGACTATGTCTGACATCAACCAGCAGCTAAAGTCGAGCGGCATTAAATTCAACCTATTAATGGAACGTTTAACTCCAGAAGCAGTTGGTCCAAGAAATTGGGCGATGGGTTATATTATGTGGTTGCTGGGAGCAACATTATTTTTGGACAAGACTCAGAGCCGATTAACTGTTCACTATTTGCCATTATTGGCGAGCTTAGCAGACGTTTCAGGTTATGCGTGGGGTGCAGCTGCCTTAGCATATTTATACCGCCAGCTGGGTATTGCATCTAGGTCTAATACCGTCCAAATCTCGAGGTGTTTAACTTTGCTGCAGGTGTGTATAATTAATTATTGAAATTTAATTATGTAATTTTTTAATACAGTTAATTGACATTTTTTTTTGAAACTTGGATCTACGAGTATTTTCCTGCATTTAGACCGAGCAGGAGGCAAGGATGGACTCCGAACATGCCATGTTCATTGAGATGGGCCCCCACTGTGACACCTAGGACGTCACAGGCAGCTCTGCTAGAGTATAGACATGCACTAGATCGCTTATCTGATGATATGGTAAGTATTTTATTTATATTCATCTCATTGAATAATAAATTTTTTTATATCATCATTTTTTATTAATGGTGTTTAATTATTTTATAATACAGGTGGCATGGACCTCATTTGAAAAAAATCCGACTGCAAAAGTCCCAATTACTCTTTTCTCGGGCATAATTCATTCCAAGGATATTACCGAGCCGTACATGCCTGATCGATGCCTGCGACAGTTTGGGTATACACAAGTCATACCGTCTCAGGTATACATCCCAAGTGTGGTGTATAGAGGTCGAAAGGCTCATAGGTACAAATGCAGGCACGATCTTATGAAGAGGGCATGGCAGGAATGGCGAATTGTTCTGATCAATTTGAGCGCCATTGGGTCTTCTGTAGCGAGTCACCCGACTGAGACGGTAGACGGTTACTTGGCTTGGTTTATGGAGCATTCTCATCCTCGAGTCTCGCCGTTGGGTAGGAGTGCCGATGCTGCTGGGGAAGTTGATCCCCAAGAGATACCCGAAGCATCTACGGTGAGTATTTAATCATATTAATTTTTTATATCGTCATTTTTCTTTGATTCATTTTTTATCAATCATTTTACTATATTTTATTTTGACATAACTATTAACACTTGCGGCTGACTGGGTAGCTAACAAATTGCAGCTTCTTCATCCCGAAGGCGGGAGGAAACAGACGAAGTTGTATTTTGGGAGACACTTGATGACTTGTGTATTAAAGTGAGAGAATGGTTGTAGATGAACATGTTGTCGACTTTAACTTTAGCCAGGACGAATATATGTATTATTTACTTATTTTGGGACGATATTTTGGTTTCAATCTTTATGTATGATAAACTTTTTCCTGACTTTACATTCTATAAGTGTTGGACATTTCAAATTGATAGAAAAGTGCCTAATTAATCACTGTAACATTACACAAGATAGGAAAGTTCATAATTAATCATTGTAACATTACACAAGGATAAGTGCTAACATGATAAACATTTTGATTATGTTTTCTTTTTAAACCAATGTTGTTCAAATTCTTGATCGTTGCCTCCAAAAGAAAAATTCTCCGAGTGTGCAATGTTGGGATCACAAATGTTTTTCCAACCGGGTATAATCTTTGGCATGGGAGAGAACTCGGACATATATAATGCTATGAAGTGGTTTCCATTAACCAAATCGAAGTCTATCTGTTCGGATGGTGCACCTTCTTCGAGGTGAGACTTTAGTGGTAAGTATGTCGTGCTTTCTTGAAGTGACCAACATGTGACAATCTTTTGGTACTTGGTCGCAATCACAAGTCCCAAGTCCATGAGTTCCAAATAATGGTCTTCGGTGCGGAGAGTGATACCATTCAAGTCTATATTTTCCTGAATTTACTACATGATCTTGCAAAACTAGTACATAAAAATCTCGTTTTCCTGAACTCATGGAGCAAATCGAGTCTCATATCAAGCCAACGCTCCTCATTACCATACTAAAATAGGGCAATGACTTTGAACCCACAATTTCCATCTCCTTCACATTTCATGTGCACACGGTAAGCCATGTGTTAGTCGAACGAACAACCACATTTTTCAAGATCGTACCAATATTCTTTTCGACCCCGTACATCAACCTCTTCGATAAGCAGTTGAATACAATGGTGTGAGATTTTACCTCTCAAGTTAAAAAACAATAATCTATCTGTTACTGTCAAATCAAAGTTCCTTACCCTTTCAAATGTAGTCTTGATCTCATTGAATTGGAGCTTGATCAAGTCATGGATCTGCAGGACTAAACTATCCAAATTGTTTGCCGACGTTTTTAACCAACTCTTTAACATCCCATGTGCACTCTCCACTCTGTAGTAAGACATCACATAAAAATTTATTAGATCAATGTAAAAATGGATTTCTTAAACCATTAAATTAAAGATAAATGTAAAACTAGTACCTATTGGTAGTTTGTGTTCCAAAATGCACGTAATTTTTGGTCCAAGCATTGACAAATCGATTTCTGTACGGCTCCAACCATTCCTTCTTCACGTAAGTGACCTGAGGTGGGATCCATTTCCAAGCATTTTTCATCTGAGCCAACATAAGCTGATATTCTTCCTCAGAATTGGCGTGCACTATCCTTTGCCACCTTGAACTAAATGCTTTGGTAAATCTTTTATTTTTCATCATTGTACCAAATATTTTTCCACGTTCTTCGATATGTGTCGCCTGCATAAAAGATGTTTTGACTCGGAAAATGAAATTCAATAGCACTCATTAAAGACAGTTCTCGATCAGTAACTATCACATCAGGAGCCGCAGCTCTATAAAACATCATCCGCAGCTGCGACATTGCCCAATAGAAGCTTGTTTTCCTCTCATTTCTTAAGAAGGCGAATGCTACGTGATAATTTTTTCCTGTCGATGTAATCCCAATGATCTCCAACATAGGCATATCATATTTGTTTGTCCGATACGTACAATCCATACACAAAACATACGGATATAACGTGAGCAGCTCCTGCGCCTTCGGGTGAGCAAACATGACATCGCCCAAAATGTTTGTCCCCTCCACGTGCCTAAACCATGTCTGGTATCCCAAATTCTTTAACAAATAAAAAAAATACTGCATTTTTGTCATGTTGCCCATTTTATTAATTCGTATCTTCTGTTGGGCATTTTGTACCTGCGAGCATTAAATAAAATTTACGTCAATAATGAATCTAAAAAAATGTTATCAATTATTTAAACATATTTCTCACTAAACACATTGATTTCTGTACCTGTCTCAAATTGCTGCAGTTTTCTGGATTTTCTTTCTTTATGGCGTTTAGTATCTGTTTCCCCTTTATGTTTGCATGACTTAATTCTTTGATCATACCAAATTCCTTCTCGACTTAATTCTTTGATCATACCAAATTCCTTCTCGACGACGTTTGATCTATGCCAGGTGATAATCCGACAATGGATGGTTGTGTTTGCCCTTCTCTTTTTTAATGATCATGTTCCACTTACCAAGGATATTTTCCACAGCTATTACCTCAAACGGACATTCTATTTTTTTTGTGCCTCTCAAATTTCGGTCCCCTTCGTCCAACTCTCCGCATATTTGTAAACCCCACCCCTCTCACATCCAAACCACAACCTTTTACATCCGTCCGCTCTTGTTTTCTGCCTTGAATTCTTGAAGTACATATTCTGTTCTTTTCCTATTGCTCTAATCCAAGCTTCAACTTCTTCTCGACGGCAAACACGTGACAGTCGCAAAAAAATGAGACACATCAGGGAAATGTTCTGTATCATCATTAACGATGTGAATATCCTGCAAATAATAATGTAACATTAAAAAAAAAACAATTGTCCATGTATTGAATTAAAGTATGTTACTTCATTTGTATATAGTGTAATTATATTTAACATAAAATACAAAAACAAAAAAATAAAAAATAACCAAGACTATTTAATTTACAAAAAAAAAAACCAAGACAATTTAATTAAAGTATGTTACTTCATTTGTATATAGTGTAATTATATTTAACATAAAAAATAAAAACAAAAAAATAAAAATAACCAACACAATTTTATTTACAAAAAAAAAATTAAAATGAAGGGCGGGCCGACATTAATGACTTTAGCCGGACCGGCTATATATCAAAAGGGTCGGGCCGGTTATTCTCAATAGGGCCGGGTCGGCTATAATTACAATGGTTGGGCCGGCTATCTTTGTCCGTAAAAAATCCCTAAATTAAATGAAATATATTAAAATAAATTAAAAACGTATCGTAAAATAGCTATCTGCGGTAAAATTACCATTATTGTTGTAATACATATCTCCGTATACAAAGATTTAGCTTGAAATTATTAGAGGGAGAAAGTGAGAGATAAAGTGAGAGTGAATGTGAGAGTTAAAGTGAAAGTGAGTGAAAAGTGAGAAGTGAAAATTAGTGTTTTATATTTTATTTAGCTTAGCTTGTTTTTGTAAGTAAACTGTACATTACATACGTCCTTCGTTAAATTTGTCCGAACAAATAAAATGCATTAAATATAACTGCACCAATATATTTATTTGTTATTTATTAAGAACTCTAATCTTTTTATCTCTAATACTAATTAAGGGTAATTTTGTCATATTTAAAAAAATCATTAAAAATGTGCGTTGCTTAGCACAATTGGGTGCGTCATTTAGCGCCCATAAACTTATAAAATGCTCGCTAATTCTTACTCCATCTGTCCCCCAAAAAAAAAAGGCCAACTTGATTAAATTCTAATAAAAAATTTATAAAAATTATTTATTGAAGCATTCTAAAATAGGCTTGAGTGTTCCGGTTTCCAAATCTATCTGCGAGTGTAACACATTCAAAAATTTGAATATTAGCCTCTTATTTATAGAGAATGTCACTATTCCTACCATTAAAACAAAATCGAAGCATAGTTTAATAAATACAAACACTTGTTGGCGAGATCTATTTTTCAGCCATTAAAACGAAATCTATATAAATTTTAGGAGTAATAAATAGTTGACGAGCCTATTTTTGAAATATGTATTTTTAATATATATAAATGTTGAAACCTTTTGAGGAGTGAATGAATATTTATTAGCAGTTACTCCCACCATTTCATCCAAAGAGTCTATCTTTGAAAAATATAATAATTAAGAGATATATAAGTAGTATTGAAATTAGACATAATTATAAAAATATTTTAACATAGTTTATACGTTTATACCACATGTGGAAGATAAAATTTAAAGTTTTATGAAGATTGTAAGCATAATTTTTTAAAATGAACTCTTTAAGTGAAACATGTCAAAATAGTATAATGGACTCTTTACCTGAAACTGAGGGAGTCTAACTTATAATAATGTGTAAAGAGTAAGAGAATCGCTATTCACACCTCCCAAATAACTAAGTACAACTCCTTCGATTATTACAAAAATGTCATTATAAAACTTGACATATTTACCTTTTATTCGATTATTACAAAAATGACATTAAAATGTTCGATCAGACCGAACACCTTTAGGGATGTTCGGTCAATACCCACCGAACAAATCTAAAGTTTCTCGGTGGGTGGCCGAATACCTCTAAACTCTTCTGTGAATTTCATATGGAGGAAGATGATATTAAATTTGATAAATTAGTTGATTCTTAGTGGGCTTCTCATTTTCACAATGAGTTTCAATTTTCATTGCTGATATTTTATGATTTCTCGTCGAACTTAACGATTTCTTACTCAAAAACAGTAAATTTTATGATGGATTTTCTCTCGATAGTGTATTAATGGAGATTTGGACATGTTTGAATAGATACATTCTTTTTTTCAAAATGATGATTTTTCACTAAGTGTGTGTGTGTGAGTGAAATTACAGGAGAGGGGAAGGGGGAATGACGGGGAAGAAGGAGGAAGGCGGGCTTGACTAGGTGTGTGTGTGTGTGTGTGTGGGGGGAATGTGTAGGAAGGGCTTGCTGGGGAGGTGGGGAAGGAGAAGGAAGGGTGAGGTAAAATGAGAAATTGAGGAAGGTGTACTTAGTGTTTATAGGAGTTTATAATTTAAGTGGATGTATTTAGTAATTATGGAATGTGTGAATAGCAATTTTTAAAGAGTAATTATTTTAAAGTGCATTTTGAAAGAATTCTATTTACACCTAAAAATTATTGAGTACCTATGGTGGTGTTCAGCACCCTTACCAAACCTCACTTAGTACACTCATAATGATATTCAGTAGGGGTGTCAAAGACGGTGTATTTCCATTTCTGAAATGTAAGAAAATGTTCGGGAAAATTAAAAACGGGTCCCACGCGTGTCAAAACCCAGTCGATTTGAACGAGCCGACAGTTTCGGTTGAATCGGAAACCGCCCAAAGCCAACGGAAATGATTACGTTTAATCGTTTATGAGATTGAACAGCCCATTCCAACCGAACCGACGACTAGCATTTCACCGAAGAACATCACCGGCGACGACGTCGACGACAACCTCGAATCGTTGTTCAGTCGCCAGTAATTACTTCGGAGAAATGCTGTCCGACCCTTCCTCCGCCGCTCTCCTCCGCCGGATACTAACGGTCAAGCTCTTCGTCGCTGCTGTTATTCTCTCCTGCTTCTTCCTCTACCGAGCCGCTGACTCCGTTGGCTTCCGTCTCCCCTCCGCCGTCGTCTTCGTCGTTCCCAATGCGCCACCTGTGAGTACCTCGTTACGCCGTCGTCTCCTCTTCTAGTTTCCCAATTTTGGCGCCTCTGCCTATGATTACAATAGAATTATTCATACAGTGAAATAATAATAAATTATTCATTTGAATATGTCCAAAAATTGACTTAAATTGTGAGTGTTTTATGCAGGGAGAAGGAAGCACTTCTCAACAAGAGGGAAAGGTTAGTTAATTATATTTCTATTTAGACATAATGTTACATTTGGATGAAATTTCAAGCCATTTAACGGAATTTTCTCTCGGGATTTTCTTTTCTGCTCACCAATATAGGATGCTTTCCTTGCCTCTTATTTACAATTGTTAATTCAATTGGTCTTATAATTATGGAATGCTTTTTAGCAGTACTTTTAGCAGACAATTTGAAATGCATGAACGAGTGCACTTCGTGTTACTTATGTGTATCATGAATGTATATAGCTTCTAATGTGTGTGATGGATGTGTTGAAAGATTGCGTGATCCAATCAATGACATCTTGGAATACGTACGTGTAAAACAAATGGACATCACTGGCTTCAACTGCTTGTAAGGCAATTTGCATTTTAAGTGTGCCTAATATCCTGCCATTTTTTCTAATTTCATTTTATTTATGTGGTTGAGATATTGCATAGAATATAAAGGCTGTTTGTGTGTCTTTTCCCTGTCCAGTTTGTGATTTCAGTTCCTACATATATCTCTGTTTTCGACTAAATCAATTTAATACCTATTCTTTTCTCCCCTTGTATTGTATATATGCAGGCAGTTCAGCCAGTGCAGGACAGTGGTGGAAATATGCTAGGAAGGATCTTAGAGGATGCTTCTATGCCGGATCGAACTGTTATTTTAACAACGTTGAATGAAGCATGGGCATCTCCGAACTCGGTTTTTGATCTCTTTCTTGAGAGCTTTAGGATAGGCGATCACACAAGTAGACTTTTGAAGCATTTGGTGGTTATTGCTCTGGATCAAAAGGCATATTCTCGTTGTTTGGATGTACACACTCATTGCTTTGCTCTTATCATGGAAGGGTCAGATTTATCTCATGAAGCCTATTTTATGACCCCTGATTACTTGAAGATGATGTGGAGAAGAATCGATTTCCTGCGATCTGTTCTTGAGTTGGGATACAACTTTGTTTTCACGGTATCTCTCTCTCTCTCTCTCTCTCTCTCTCTCTCTCCACCCTTTATATATAGGTCCATACACATAGTATACCACTGACCACACTTATAAAGTCAAACTTGCATACTATTTACTTGAGCTTGAAAAGGTCAGTTTCAAATGTGATGTAGGCCTGTTTCTATCTTATTTTGTTGGTGAGTCGGTGATTGACATAGATAATCTTCTTGTCTTAAATATGAGTGTATTAAACACATCTTGGTGAACTGGGTCAAGGTTTCATTAAGTGTTGGAGAGTGAAGCAGGAAGCACAGTGGCTGGACAGTTCGGATGATGTCTGAATTATTTGGGAATATATAAAAATCTTATTTTGGAGAAAATTTCCTTATGTTTATGTTTACCTGATTTAGATTAAATTATGTTATGTTTATGCTATTTTAAGGTTATTGCCTATTGGAGTCTTTAGGTGTCTAGGAGATTTGAGTAAGCTCGTGTTTTTATGTATTTTTGGTATTTTCTAAGAAAGCCTATATATTGAGGTGAGCTGCATCATTTCAATAAGATAAGAATACGTGGGTTTGTCTATTGGCTCTTGCCCTGGGTGCATGCGTAGGCATCCCTTCTTCCTTCCCTTTTCACTTTTATTTTTCTCCCTCTTCTTCTGTGTGCACTTATATGAGAGATCTGCTAACCGCATTCATCAAGTGTGTTATGTTTGGGGGTTACTTCTGCTTCAGTGATAAAGTATGCGTTAGATTTATTTTGTAGCAACAATATTTGTACTTTTTCTCGTTTAGATTCATGTTCAAGGGTATGTTCTAGCACCTTATCAGCAAGAATATGCACTTCCATTACCTGTAAATACGAGATGATTAGATTTGTTTATTTATTGGAAAGCTATCTGGGCATAGATCAATAGTATTGCACTTTCCACGGGACACACTAGGTTTATGATGCAAGGATATTCGGGACAATCTCAAGCCATTGCACGTAGCTGAATATGTGGATAGAGATGAATGTATTGGCAAAATGTTGTAATGAATTGCTGACACAATTGTCAATCGAGAATTGTAGAATTGCATGTCAAATAGTAAGATTCGGTATAGTTGCAAAAGGATTTCAAAAAGTACCCAAACATTCTAGAAAACACAAAATGTTGAACAACATGAAATTCGGCATCACAAAGTATGGATCTCACGATTCGATCCCTTCCACTTCCCGAAGGAACAAAAGGAAAGAACAACATGACATTTCGTTGTGTAAAAGTAAAACTAATCTTAAGACAAGACCATATGACTAAAACAATGAGATGCAAAACCCAGTGCCGGCCTGAGATTTTGGGGTTCCTAGGCGAACTTACAAAATGGGGCCTCAACCTTATACATGTAAAAAAAATGGAACCTATAAAAAATTGATCATCTTCATATCGCAATAAATTAATTTAAAAAGAAGAATTAATGACGTAAAAATTATCAAATTTCACAACATGGTTTATAAATCTATAATAATCAAAAGAAACGGTGCAAAAACAAAAAAGTGCTACTTAAACATAACATTAGCATGTTTAGTTGCAAAATCACTAATTAAAGTTTGATAATCATGTTGTGTTATTGCAAATATAATGTGCAAAACCTAAATAATTAAACTTTAAAATCTAATTACCTAGATAAACATCTTGCAACAAATTTTATATAACAAAAAAAAAAAAAACAAACAAACAAAATTTTAAATTAGTTAAGAAGAAAGAGATTATAGTAAGAGATTAGAGTTAAAGATGTATCTTTTTAAAAATCAATAACAATGAAAAATTCAATGTTGCAGTGTTTTCCCTTGTTCTTTTTTTCTTCTAAATCTATTTGATTTTCAATTACCGAATCCTAACTCTCAATCTCAATTCTCAACCCTTACCTCACGTATATAATTGATTAAGAAACTTGATTTTCTTTTAGTTTGGGCCTAAGTATTAGATGTGGGCTTTCAAATGAGAAGTGAGCTTTATTTATAATAGAGATAAAACTTTAATATATGAGACTAATAAATTTGGGTCTTTTGTACTTTGTAGCACTTTAAAATGTAGGTCTTTTAATTTATATACTAGACCATTAAGATACCTTAATATACCTAACCTCACGAATACCAAGAATTAAGGTAGCCAAAGATACACCATGCTTTATAAGTTTAAGTATACCAATAACTAGTGATAAATGTTCTAGTGGATAAAACACATGAATTAAGAAACATAATTAATGATGTGTCAAAATGTATTCGACAATAATACTCATGAACATTAATTGAGTTCAACTACTTTAAATAATTGACAAGTAAGTTTCATTATTAAGTTGATTGATGAACTACTTTAAATAATTGAGTTTGTTTGGGATGTGTTATATTAAATGAAGCTTTAAGGGTATATTAGAAAGAATGATAGAGAATAGGTAGATCAAAAGTCTTTAGGAACATTAGTTGGGACATCCCAAAATAGAAAGTAGAAACATTTATCCGGGACGGAGGAGTAACTATTAAGTTTCCATCTTAAGGCGAAGCTACATTTGGAATAAGCGGGGCAATTGCCGGCGTTTAGTTTTAAGAAATTTGCATTATATAAGTACTTGAAGGATTTAAAATAAATAGAATATATATGTAGTTTAAGGACACTTTGCCCCGTTTCTTATGAAAAATCTTGCACTGTTTACTAAATTCCTCCTTCCACACACCCCCCGCCGTCCCCGTTGATGTGGTTTTGGGGAAAAATTATACTTCATCATTTTACTTCCTTGATGTAATTGACAAATATGTTATTGGTTTGAATTAAATTGGGAGAAGTCTATAGTGTTTTGCAGTGCATATAATAATCATGCCATAATGTCTTTTCTTGGGTGCATGTTCTTCTTGGAAGAAAGTTCATGCTTACTTCATGCTCATGTTTTGGTGGAGAATAGGTGCCTTCATTCTCTTAATTCTGTCTATTTTTTATTTTTGAACGGCCAACAAATTATTATTATTGATGAGAAAAGACCCACACCAGACCCACACCCACCAGACCCATACAGACATGATCAAAATGTAGGTTTTTCATGTATGCTACTCATTTTATGGTAACCCATGGCATTGTTGGGAATAAATCTATGTTGAACAATGTCAACAGTCATTATCATTCAACATGCTCATGTTTTAGCAAATTACTTGTTTTATTAATTTAGTAAAACATGTACTGCATTTCTTGTCAGTGTATCTACATGTATTACCCTCGTATTCATTATTTTCTTTTTTGGCTGGTTTCATCTTATTATAGGATGCTGATGTCATGTGGTTCAGGAACCCATTCCCGCGCTTTCATGCAGATGCAGATTTTCAGATTGCATGCGATCATTTCTCTGGCAACTCGAGTGATGTAAATAATCTACCTAATGGCGGGTTCAACTTTGTAAGGTCCAATTGGCGGACAATAGAATTTTACAAGTTTTGGTACTCCTCTCGAGAAACACATCCGGGATTACATGATCAGGACGTCCTTAATCATATAAAAGTCCATCCTTTCCTCAAAGATATTGGACTGAAGTTGAGGTTCTTGAGCACTGCTTTCTTTGGCGGGTTTTGTGAACCTAGCAAAAATTTGAACAAAGTCTGTACAATGCATGCAA
Organism: Platycodon grandiflorus; assembly: GCA_016624345.1. Lineage (NCBI taxonomy): Eukaryota > Viridiplantae > Streptophyta > Magnoliopsida > Asterales > Campanulaceae > Platycodon > Platycodon grandiflorus. The sequence goes on along the minus strand of CM028362.1, from coordinate 77,228,423 downwards.
ATTGTTGCTTTGGGTTGTACAGCAAACTTCATGATCTAAGAATCATGATAGAGGATTGGAAACACTTCATGTCTCTTCCCCGAAAAGTAAAGAAATCACAAGGGTTCAATTGGAGGGTGTTTGAAAACTGCAGGTTATAAGATTCTCCAAAAAACTTGAGCTAGTGTTTCAAGTAAAGTATTATGTTCCATTTAGTTAGTTTGTTAGTTACTGCCCAAGATGTTTATTTCTAATACTGATTCCCTCTCCATAATGGTTCCTGCAGAATTGCTTTCCATCAACACTTTGCACAGCTCGCAAATGGAGCAAGGGTTAGAAGATGGAGTTGAATCAGAGTGTATATAGTGTTAGGCCATACATGAAAAACAAATAATGTAAAGCTACACTTTGATGACCATGGGTTTTCCCCTGCTGGAGATAGAAGATCAAGAAATGAAACGAAACGAAAAAGTGCAATGGGTCTATGTTATAATAGCAGCAGCACTGTGGTAGATGTAAATCTCGAAAGTTGGGTGGTTGAGTGTACATGAATATAGAGAAAATCAGTGGTCTCTTTTTTTGGGAAATGTGATCCATACAGGTATGCACGAGTTCTAGTTTTTGACTTAAAAAACACACATACAATTAATTCAGTTGTAGGAGTGTTTGAGTTTATGCATGTGTTTATACTTGTCATTTATATGAGTTGAGTATGAATAGTGTAAGGGTGTGTGTGGGTGGGTGTGTGTGTGTGAGAGAGAGAGAGAGAGAGAGAGACCTGGTGAATCTGTCAAAATGGTCAGCTGAATCCAGTTGTTTGAAGATCTAAAGACCCAAAATCCAAACATTGTTAGCGTCGCTTGCCCCTAGGAGGATGGAAATTACAGTTTCATAGCTTCTGCCATAAAAATCGCTCCTATTCTGTGCCAAGTATTTTGTTTCTGATAACATAAAAGAGAGACCACAGGAATGTGGTCCTTGTATGTGTGTGTGCGCGCAGATTGGAATACATGAAGAACTCTTATGATACTTTGGTACCTCCATCACCTTTAGAGTCCTTATCATGGAGTATTTACATACAAAGCCTTTTAAGTGTGTGTATGTAATTGTAGCCAAGAAATCAAAGAGTTGGATACAGGAAAATGAAAAATGAGACTAATTTACATCCGTTATTTTTTAAGTTTTTTTATTATTTTTATTTATTTTTTGGCCAGAGATAGTTGGCTGGTCCAAAAAGTGTTTTAATTCCATAAGTGCATTCAATGTGAACCTGTTATGATGTTGTTTTCCTTCGAACCATATAATTTATGGCCAAAATTGTGTCTTTTTTATGATCCAAACATTACTCCACTTTGACTACAATGTCTTAGGGCAAAAGATACATGAAAAAAAAAAATTCAATTAATAAAAGGAGATACTATTTTCACTATAATTTTTGCTTATTCACTATGTTATTAATTATAATTTTAAATTAATATATGTTTAGATAAAACTACCCTTTAATTAATTACTTGTCATTTGAAGTTGAGTAATATATTTCTTATTTCCAAATTAACTTTTAATTCCTTACATATCAACAAACAAGATAGTTTTGCTTTTTCTATTTATACTTATTTTTAATAAATATGTATTCCTAATTATGCTTATGATTCATTTTATGATTCATTATAAAAATTAAAAAAAATTCATAAAAGCATTTATCGATCAAAATTTTATTACTAAAAAAATAATTTAATTTAATACCTCTCTAAACACTGGCCTCTCAACAAACATTTCTCTAAGAGCATCATCACCTCACAACGAAGTCGACCAAGACAACTTGATTCCCAAACGGTCCTGGAAACTAGGTAACGTAATTGATTCGCTTCTCCATTTTCTCTCTTTTTTTTTTTTTTAAACTTAATTCTCTCCCTCTTCTCCTTCTGGCCTTGACCACACCGTTGCTCCATTAATGAGCCGGGGACCAGATCGACCTGACCACTATTTTACTTTGAATATTCCACTTGAAGATTTCATTTTCAATATTTACACCTTGAATCTCCCACATGGGATATAAGTATCGTACGAGCTCAAACATTTTTGTAATCATAACTATTTATAATTATAAACCACTTAATTATTAAAAATTTCACGTGTAAATTTATTTGATCAAAATAGAGGGAATAATAAATAAAAATAATGCTACGGGGCACTAAAATGTCCACATCTTATCAGTATCCAACCCACAGACAATCTCTTTTCTCATATACAACCAAAGTACAAGTAATATGGGCTACTTTTCCCACGTGGATTTTAATTATGATATGTTGAGACTACATATGAAAATGAAATCTGGATAGCTTGCAAAGGATTTGCAGTCCTGTTCTTTTCATCTATTGTTTTACACTGGAAAATATTCTTCCAATGGAGAAAGGAGTTATGGGCTAGAATTTTATGAAATAAAGTCTTCCCTACCAAATGAGGAAGAAGCTATGCACAAGAATTTTACAAACTGACATGCATCATGACTGAAGGAAAAAGTTTATCCGGCACCAGCATCGTTTTCTAACTGCTCCCGGCTTACAAGTACACCTTCTTCCCAAATCTCAAGATACCTGCAAGGCTCATATGAACGCTTTATCAAAATTTTGATTATACAACAAGATGTGGATGCAGACAGATACAAAATTTAAGAGGAAAGAAGAGAGATCAGTGGCTGTGTTAAAACACAGATTCTGAAAATGGATGTGTTCTAGTATATAACTTGTAAAAAGCACTAGTGCCCATAATTCTGGAGAAGCAGGTTTGAGGGCATGCTTTTACAGCACAAACAACTGATGTTGATTTCACATTCAAATTAAGCTAGCATGGAACTGCAAAGGTTCAATTTCATACATAATGAGAAAACTGACAGGGTAGACGCCTTCCCAGCACCGAATGTCAGAAATGTCCTCAAACCGGAGTAATATGAGATTCATTATACGAGTTTGAGAAACAAAATAGAAGGCCACTGCTCGTACATTAACACATGCAAACACCACGCTGCCTAGAGTTTCTATTTTAGGTCCGGTGATTACTTTCTTAAACATGAGTTGAAAATTGAAACCCATACACCAAAAGAAGAATTGTAACAGCAATAAACGCCCAACCCACGAGATATGCTCAGATCACATGTCAGTAACCAAAAATCCCTTAAATAATGCAATTAAGTGATGCCTAGCATCTAACTGGCCACCAGAAAGTGGCACACCTCTCTTCAAAGATTGAAATAATAATTAAAAAAAGGTAGTCCACTGCTGGATTTATGCACTTGCAGAAAGGGAGACGACCTTCCTACATATGAGGAGCACACCACTATTTTAAGCGCCTTCTTCTACCTGTAAAATGTCACATCTTTCTTCCTATTAAGCACGGACACCCCAAAATGGGCTTCATGGCATTGGATAGAATTTGTGTGCTATGCTCATGGGAGGCAGCAGGGTACATAAAATGAACATCCCACATCTATCCAAGAATGAATATTTAAATAATTTTGTTTTTTGGTATATACCGCGGCTACGCCATAGATATGCAGCAGATACATGAGGGTCAAAAATACAATTTTTACATTCTTAAATTCAGCAGTTCTGTATGAACAGTTTAAACAACTGGAGAAAAATGCAATTATCCTGTTCTTTTTATGCATTCAGTAAAAGTAGTACATTGACATTTCAAAATCATGACCTAGGTTCCCTTAGTTTTAGAGAACAAGTATAATTATAATGAAAAATTACATTAAAATGCTAAAATTTTCAGCCTAGTCCTTAGAGCACATTCAGACCTTTTTCAATGAAAAGATTTAGGAGCAGGGATGATAATGTATCATTCCCAAGATCTGGTAATCCCAAGAGATTATTGGATTTCCAAGTTTTAATCATGGGCAAACTAGACCATTTGTCCTATACTATTGCCCCCTTTTGGGGTTCGTTTCTGTACAAAAACTTGCCAAGATGAGCTCCTTGTAATTTCAAATTCAAATGTATTTGGTCCTTCCATCCAGTTTCATCTAAATTCAGCTGTTAAGTGGTCATCTGTGCACATTATGAAACTTTCTTAAGGCGCAAAACAGTTATTACATCTGCAAAAGTTAATGGATGTATTAAAAAGGAAAACATAAAAAGAAAAGAAAAGACACTCTCCAATCTCTAGGTCATTGATTTGTTTCCTCAGATTCCTTCTAAAATGTTAATGTTACAAAGCAAAATTTGAAGTTTGAGGAGAATTTGCTAATTTTGGTAATGATTATTGAAGCTAGAACTCAGCATCCCTAGTTCTGCGGTTGATGAACCAATTGCAAAATTTGTACAGGTTCTCCAATATTGCAAGCACTCATGAATCATGCATCAAAAGGAGAAATCTATGGTCTGGAATTTTCTTATGGACTGGAATTTAATCAATGGACTTTTAATCTCGTGGAAGCTAGAACTCAGCATCCCTAGTTCTGCCGTTGATGAACAAATTGCAAAATTTGTACAGGTTCTCCAATATTGCAAGCCCTCATGAATCATGGAAAAGAGAAATCTATGGTTTGGAATTTTCCTATGGACTGGGATTTAATCAATGGACTTTTAATCTCTCTCTCTCTCTCTCTCTCTCTCTCTCTCTCTCTCTCTCTCTCTCTCTCTCTCTCTCTCTCTCTCTCGCTCGTGGAAGCTAGAACTCAGCATCCCTAGTTCTGCCGTTGATGAACCAATTGCAAAATTTGTACAGGTTCTCCAATATTGCAAGCCCTCATGAATCATGGAAAGGAGAAATCTATGGTTTGGAATTTTCCTATGGACTGGGATTTAATCAATGGTCTCTCTCTCTCTCTCTCTCTCTCTCAATCTTGTACTTATATGCGGGTTCTTTTGCTACAAAGGGGTCGGTGGTGGTGTTTGGGGTAGTGCTGAAGAAGATGAATGTGTTGGGTTTTCTTTTCTTTTCTTTTTTTTTTTCATTTTTTGCTGCAGAGTCTGATTTTTGGTTGCTTGGAAAACTTTACCCTTTAAAGAACTCATGTGAGAAGCACATGTTTCAACTTAACACTTGAATTTGGATGAAAGAGGACAAAAGAACTAATTGCGTTTGATTTTGAAAGTGCAAGGAGCTGATTTTGCAAATTTCTGTACAGGAGGGGACAATAGTACAGGGACGAATGATGTAGTTTGCCCTTAAATCTTTATTCTTCTTCGCAGAAATTCACAAGACGGACAAACATCCTTCTATTTTTTGTTTTTGTGGGGGGGGGGGGGGCACTGATCAGTACTTACCATATCCTTGCCTTACCTGAAGCCTATAAATTTAGATTTAGAAGTATTACCGCACCCACATTATACTCGAATCTCGCATTCATATCCATGCATGTTACTCGACCATTCTATCTGCCTGGTTTTGCTGCAACAAAAAAAGGTATAGTAGTGGTTTTCTAAATCACAAGTAGTGGCCCTACATCATTGTACTCATTTGACTTACAAGTTAAAACAAGATTAGACCAAAGGATTAGCTCTTGGATATCCACCAAGTTGTCTTACATTGTCCCTTATACGGTGGTTCTCGCAACAATTAGATGCTAACCAATTACTACCACCAACTTAAGACAATTCAAACTCTCAAGTGTGGGGTTTGATAAGACTATGTGGAAGTGTCCGTCATAATAAGTTTACTGCAATCACTAACACCTAAAATCCCCAGATAATCCTAAATTACATGAATCAGTCAAACTCTAATTCAAGTACATAAGCTGTGAACTCTACTTCAAAAGAAGGCTGATTTGTTTGATGTTATCGTAGTGCATTCCATATCTCAAGTTAAACGTTAAACGGGAGTAAATAGTACTCGGTAGGAAATACTGAGAGTATCTTGGAAATGTTTACATTGCCTTGCACTAGTTTGATAATGTTTCATAATCCACAAATTTTGTCTACCACATACTATAGATAGAGGAGCAACGAATACAAACCTTGATCCATCGACATTGATGCAAAGGAAGTGGCCATCTCTCCATCCATTTTTGAAATTGCCAAAAAAGATATCACCACTCTTTGAGTAGAAGCGCCCTTCTCCATTGGCCTTTCCTTTCCAGAAATTTACAAACCATCGATCTCCGGTGCGAAAGTAGATCCATCCCTGCAAAACAATTTTTTTTTTTTTATAAGAAATGAAAAATAGATAAAATGAACGAAGGATACAAGAGGACAAACAAAACTCCATCAAGCAAAACAAAAATCCATAGGCTACCAACTAAATAAAAGAAAACTAAGAAATCAAAGCATGCCAATACCAATAGATCTCTGAGATAGGGGCTCCTTGAAAGAGGCAGCAATACCAGAAGCCCAAAGAGACGCCAAAAAAACAACTCTATCGCACAAAAGAGGCCAAGGCAACAACTGTGTCTTGAAAATTCTGAAATTCTGGTCTTTCCGTTTGTTTCAAGGAAAATAACTTCCAGAAAATAATTTCTGGAAAACGAAAAGTTTTTATTTTTAAGCGTTTGGTTAATCTTTTGAAAATATGTCGGAAAACATTTTCGAGTGTTTGGCAAACACATAGAATATATTACGAAAAAATCATAAATACATACAAAAAGTTATGCTCCCTCCGTCTAGTGTCCCCTATTGAATATACACTGATTTTAAGAAAGTGTTTGACTTTAATTTTTGTTCCTTTAGTACCCCCAATTTATCACTAGTGATGTCAAATCAATAGGGTCCATCAACTTTTCAATCTCACAAATAAGAATGATATAATTGATAATTGACTTGAAAAAACGTTTCAAAAAAGGAAAGAGACAATTGTTGTGGAACATCCCAAAATGAAATAATGGACACTTATTTTAGGATGGAGGGAGTATTTATTAAAATTGAGTAGTGCAAAGGTGCTACTAGGCTCCAATTCCAGCTTCAAATTAGAAATTCTATGATCTCAAACATTATACTAGAAGTTCCATATACTCTTCAACCAAAAAATTTATTCTGTGTAATACTATATTTAAAAATTAAAGTATTAGGAAAATAATTTAAATTTTTAAATCAACTCACTAAAGACTTTCAAACAAGATATACATAACGGGTTCAATTTATCTTAGTATTTCTAATTGAAATATCAAGTTTCCGGAATTCAACTACTTGAATTTGTAATATTATTGTTACTTTCTCATCTCAAAATGAATATTTACTTTTATTCGTGATCGTGAATAAAAGTGAACATTTATTTTGAGACGAACAGGAAATTTTTTTTCAATGTTAAAAAAGTTTTTATAAATGTTGACAATATCAACAAAATGGTATATAAATATCACTTTGTTCATAGAACCACTTCAAAAATTACGGTAAAATATTACGATTATTTTTCTTGAAAGAAAAGTTAGAAATGAATATAGCACATCCAAATGTGCAAAGGTGTTATTAGAAGAAAAGTGGAATGCAATTTTTTTGGAAAATGACTCACGGAAATGGAGTCCGTAAGTCATTTTCCTGAAAAGAAGGCATCGGTTTCCGTTGACTTGTAAAAAATTTTACATTGACTACATTTTTCAAATGTTACCAAACACAGTAAAATAAGGAAAATGTTTTCCGGAAATCATTTTCCGTGAAACAAACGGAGCCTTAGTCCAAACACACCACCAAATGACCACAACAATCTAGCCATTTCCTCTGCCAAAGCCTCTAGCAGGCAGATATCAACTAGGACTAAACCAACCTTCCTCAACCACCAGAAACATATTAACTGACAGAAACCGAGCAATCCCACAGTGAAGGAATGAGTGATCATGAGTTCAGATGCACACTTGCACATCACACACCAATCCAGAGAAATCTTCTTACATGGTCTACGCACTTGCAAGACATCATTACTATTGACCTTACTAAGAACCAAGGTCCAAGCAATGGCTCTAACTCTGAAAGGTACTTTTGCATTCAACAAGAATACACCCTTGAGTCCTCCAATAGCCAAGATCAGAACTATGAGATAACGCACATAAGAGATGATATCATGTAGAAAAACAAATACAAGCAACATGACCCACCTTGAAACAAGTAAATGGGAGGAAGAAAGTAATTCTAATGAATACATTGAACGACCAAGGACGTGTAGCATGCTCCGAGTAACCGAAGTTCCGATTCTAGTACCTCGACCATTTTCTGCCTGCCAAACTTGCTCTGTACACTTTATACCAAAAAAATTGTGCTTCACGGGAAAAATGCCATAGCGATTTTCCAACAAGAAAGATGTTTCTGCAAACCAAGTTCCCTAGAGCCAGACCCCCTTAGGCTAGCAAACTTCATCCTAAGCAATAAAAGATCCCTCTCACCATTCATCCCCCTCCCATAGAAATCTCTCATAATTTTCTCAATATCATTTGTCACACTTGTAGTGATCCTAAAAAGAGAAAGGAAACGAAGAGGAACACTTGATAAACTAGCTCTAATAAGATTGATCATACCACCTAGAGTGAAAAAAGCACGCTTTTACCCGGCAAGCTGACTTGTTATCCTCACCAGTTAACTAAGTAGCTGGTTCGCTTAGGTGTCATTTTACACTACAAATCAAAATTTTAAATTATACAAGAAAGCAAGGAAGACGACAAAGGAATGGTATGCGAACATGTAGATATGTAGGAAATGACGCACTCTAAGATATAACCAAAATTTGGTTAAACCGAACTCATGCAAAGAGAATGCTGTTGTAGAAATTCAAAACCAGGTATAACATACCCCTCAGTTATTTACGAATTTCTGGTTGATATGCTTATGAAATTCCTTGAAAGTAATTAAATGTACACATAGTATATAAAATACTGATACCTGTAAGTTGAATGACACTGAAATATGCAGTTTGACTGAAAGTACAGTAGAGGTAGGTTGATCTAGACAGGTGAGTGATTCATAAGAAGGAAAACTAAAAACATAATATATTCTAGGGAAATGCTACTCCCACTCCACTTATCAACCAAGACACTCCACTATACAATGCAATTGAAATAAAGCATTACATGGAGTGCCTTGGTTGAAAAGTGAAGTGGGAATAGTATCTCCCCATTATCAACAATCTATATCTATAGTTTATATTAAAAATGGATGTGCTTATGGGTTCGACATTCACATTCCAAAAATGCCCAAATAATAGTAGTTCTTAAATCCTTCTTATACTTATCTCCACATATTCTCCTTAGACAATCTTCTAAAAGATATCCTATGTGTCTAAAGTTGAAACGTTATGTGGGCAATAAAAAGGATTTAAGAACTACTATTATTTATAGGTTGTAATGGATTTCATATCTTCTCCTTATTATTCAAAATGCATCATCTAAGTTCACAAGTTTAGTATACAATAGATTCTCTGTTCGACATTTATCACAGAGAAAGAGTTAGTTGCATACCCATTTTTCCCTTGATAAGTGACGTATTAAAAAATTAGTGTATGATTGCAAATCAATATTATTGGATGTAACTAGGATTTAGTCGGAAAATATTTTTTGTTCATGAAAGTTGTCCATTGCTATAAAGTCCAAATTCCAAAGACACTCCATATGATTACTTGAAATTAGGAATATAAATTTAAATGTAGTTGGAGCCATTCTAGCCATTATGTTAATAAAATTAAATTTGCATACGACTGCTTTGAAGTTGATACTTTTTATGAGATGATTTCCTATTGTTAAATAAGAAAATATTACCTTCCTGAGACAATATAGTCCTATAAACATAGGTCCTCAAATTTTGTAATATTACATATTCTGCCCATGTTAAGTATTTAATGTGTAAAATTAAATACCAATGGTATACCTAATATATACGAATAATGTAGCTCAAATATCAATAAACTAATTTAATAAGCTTGAGCATCATAATTGATTCCAAGGATGGTAATTTATTTTTTAGGAGTGCGTCCTTTGAATATGAACTCCCATTGCAGTGTACGATTTATTAATGGACAGGTATATTTGTTTTTGACACCATGGATGGGAACTAGATATCTTTCAATCAGAATGTCCACTGTGACCTAATATAGTAACATGTATTTTCCATCACTGTGCTCTCAGAAATCCATAACAACCTATCAACAAATGCCCTTGAGCAAAATTTGTTGGAAATCAACAACTACAGTTCCAATGATTTGAAGTTCTTTTATCAAATGTGGAACTCCAACATAAAAATGTAAGAAATGACAAGTAAAATAAAGTCTTTCTAGAAAGATGATGGGCAAAGGTCAAAAGAATACTTGAAGACATAGACTATGTCATGCTCTTGTTATAGGCATTCCACATTTTATTTTATTTTAATGTATAATTTAAAATTTACATACCTTATATTCCATTGCACATGCAATTCTCACTCAACATCTGATGCATGTATGTTCAATCTAGAATGGTAAAAAGCCAATAAGCTCGTCTCATTGGTTTCACGTTTATAGTAATTGTAACTTATATCAATGTGATAGTTGGCTTATTTGTAATCTAAAGCGCCCAAATCGGGTTTCATAACATTTACTCCATAAGTGTTCCCTATTGACTTTAAACGGGTTTTATGAAAGTAGTTGACTCTATGTAAATTTTCTTTAATACCCTCAAAGTAAATCAACGGGTCCCTCTTCTTTTTCATCTCAAAATTAATAAGGGTATTATGGACAATTTGCTTTAGGAATCTCTCTAAAAATATAGAGGGGACACTTATTTTGGGACGTTCCAAAATGGAATGTCGGAGACTTTGGGACGGAGTGAGTAACTTTTATAAAACTCGTTGAGCCTGCATATCCTAAAAAATGGTTTGATAAGATATTGACCTTTCTAAATCATCTCTCTTGAAACATCAGTTGCCTTATGACTTATGAGACTGCAAGCCCAGTGAATACTGCCTTGATATATTATTTTTCAGGAAAAAAAACTAAGCATGAGGCCTGATTCAGCGGCCTACATGCGAGTCGCAGATTTGAATAACATAAACAACCTTTCTGCTTGCAGAGTTAAGGCGTTCGTCAAACCCCTCAGCCTGCAATGATGGGAGCCTTTATTCCCTGGTCATCAGCCTTTCTTCATCATAGCCAAAAGTAGAGAGAAAGGGAAATTGTTACTTAGTAATTCAATTTTGGTGAGTTAGGATGGAAGTGTATCGTGTCAAAATATGCATAGCAAACATACATTGTTAGGTAACTCTGCTTCCAATCACACGTGATTAACATCACAACAATGTTTTAGCGGCGAGTGAAAGTCAGTTTTCACATCCAAAGGGTACCACGTAGTGTAGAATCAACATCGTGAGCTGACAACTACAACTAGTCAACTACATAACAGACCTTCGTACATCTCTAAGATGGTTTAAGCAAGAACCTGTATATCCAAAGTAGAGAAGAGACTGACAACAATGCCTAGACTCTTATCTTAGCTATAGAAGCAAGCATGAACAAACTAAACACTTGCAATACCTTGCCATGCATGACATCATCTCTCCATGATCCACGAAACATATCCCCATTACTGAAGCGGAATGAACCAAAACCAGACCTCTTACCATAGCGCCACATACCATCATATATGCTTCCATCACCAAGAGACAGGCGGCCCTGTGGAAAATAAGGTTATTGATCACTTCCATAGAGAAGAATGGCAGAACATTCAAAAGGACCTTCCAGTTTTCAATGCAATGCCAAGTACCTTCCCTTCAGGAAGACCTCCTTGGCAACGCCCCATGTATGTGCCTCCTCTATAGTTTATCTCCATTACAGGACTCCACTTCTTTTGAGAATCTCGTTCAGCTTCCTGCGCACAAATATTCAGTATTTAAGGCACTACCCATCAATAGCAAATGAACATTATAAAACAAACCAACAAGAGTACTTTTAATTAACTTGATTACACTTCAACTCGTAATCATTGGTCAACTTGGTGACAAGTATTGCAACCCTCTTCTTCTTGTTGTGGCATTGGGAGCAACCACATGATTTCATTGTAGGACATGCTTCTAATACAGATTGGAATCAACTATACGGCTGCGACAAGAATTTCAAAATACCTTGGTGTATTGATATAGAATATATGCACATAAACTAATCTATTAATGCTGCCAATAGAAATAAAAAGTACTAATTTGATAAATATTACTCCCTTCATCCCAAAATGAATATGGATGTACGTCAACTAATCTTTTAACGCTACCAATAGAAATAACAAGCACTCATTTGATAAATATGAATATGGACACTCATTTTGGGAAAGAGGGGCGGGGAGTATTATAGATATCATATCAACTAATATATGAAAAATGCACAGGAAAAGAACACACAGCAACTAAGAAGACACAACACTGACATAGCTCTACAATTAAGAAGGATCTGATAACTTGCGAGTCAGGTGAAAAGATTGCTTGGAAAGAGTGTGGAAAATATTCAATTAGCCAATCTCAAGTAGTGACATAATACTAAGCCGAGTATCACCCTAGTGACTTTTGGAATACAGAAATAGAGGGAAACTGTTCTTTTTCTTGGACAGTAGGCCAATACAAAGAGGCACGCGCAACTGAACTAGCATACAAAAGATGTTTCTATATGTACCACACCGAAAATGTACCACAAATAGCAGAACTTGGTGCTAAGTTCCATAAAAAAGGACGCTAAAGACCTTCCAGACAAGCCTTTTTTTGCTTTACTTTGTTTTTGGTCAACTAGAAGCCACCAAGAAGGAAGGCCATGAACGCGTGGTGTGTGTGTGTGTGTGTGTGTGTAGAGAGAGAGAGAAAGAGAAATGAAAAAAAATAACCTAAAGACAGGGATCGTTGCTTTTCCAACACGAAGCACCACACTGAAATCATCCAAAAAAATCTAAAAACATAAGCTTTTGAATCCTAAGAAGTTCTAAGCCAAAATATCATGTGATCAAAATTGAAATTGAAAGATGAAAAATAAACAGTGCAGGGAAACCTCTGCTCCAAAATAAAAGAATTTAAACTAGAAAGGAGCCTTATCTCCCTTCCGAAACACATCGAAGCAATCTTCCAGCGTCTCCTTTGATTACCCTCAAGATTCCTCCAACATTTGAAGCAAATTCACCACAACCCTTATCAAAACTGAGCTCACCTCAAAGAAAATCATAACTTGATTAGCCCAAGACTCATTCGATTAACCTCAAGACTCCTCCAACATTGATGCAAATCCTCCCTCCCTCCCTCACAACCCTTATCAAAACTGAGCTCACCTCAAAGAAAATCATAACTTGATTAGCCCAAGACTCATTCGATTAACCTCAAGACTCCTCCAACATTGATGCAAATCCTCCCTCCCTCCCTCCCTCCCTCCCTCCCTCCCTCTCTCTCTCTCTCTCTCTCTCTCTCTCTACATTCTAACTATAGTTACGGCTCCCTGTTGGCGGGTGCCTCAACATTACGGCCTCCCTGTTGGCAGGTGTCTCAACACTGCACGTCCAGTTTTTTTATTCAATTAACCTGCAGTTAATGAATAATCATTTCTGAAATATATAGCAACTAACTTACTAGTTTTAGATTGAATTAAATTACTAATAGTTGATCTTCATCACTCTTTAAAGCAGTAAGGCAGATAAAATAGAAAATTCAATAAGTAGGATTCCATATTGCTGCTTCAATTTGGATGACAAGAAAGAAAGAGCCTCCAGTTATTCAAACTTACAGATCCATTTATTCAAACTGATCCAGAAAAATTACAAGATCCTCACATATATAAAACACAAACAGAGAGTTTCAAGGAACTTAATATACCAGGCAACCTAAATGTTGTAGATTACAGCATTGACGTGGAAAAGATACTCACCAGCATAGATGCTGCACGAGCAGAAAGAGCTCCATGATTCTTAGAAACATCAGGATGGTCTCCATTTGCTCCAGCATATGTGTTAGCATAGAACTCCGTTAGGGCTTCAGAACTTGCATCTGTAAATGCATCCCATGACATGCTTAGAGAAAACTGAGCCTCAGCGTTCATATCACCATCATTGATTTTCTCTGGCTGACGAGTAGTGTTTGAGCTGTTGGGAACACCTTTCGCGTCTCCTGAAGGTTTTACACCAACTGGCAGCTTATAGACGCTAATATTATCAAGCATTGGAGCAGTGCCAGATTTGTTGTCCTTGCTGGCCCATTCCTGTGCAATCTGATATCCTGACCCTATATTACGTCCAATCAGTGGCTCCCTCTGAAGATTCGGTGGTCCTAGAAATGAATTTCAACTATGTATAAATGTGCTCTATGTTTGATTTTTGAAATTTAAAAATTCCACTACGACTGGCACGAATCATCCTTTGCAATAAATGATACCAACCCAGCAAAAGTAACTTCATCTACCTTTACTATTTTGGTTGTAAGAAGTTAAGGAGTCAGAAGCTGCTTCTGGAAATTCAACCTCACTTTCTTCAGCACTAGCATAATTCCTGCAATTAGTAGATAATAAAATTGCATAACATAAAGTTAATGCAATGAGTTTTTAAATTTAATCAAACCAAGAGGACAAACCTAGAAGAACTTATTTCATCAGTACTGTTGCTCAATATTGACTGGAGTTCTGAAGAGTCACTAGCAAAGCCTTCTTTGGTACCATTCATGGGAACAGTGTTTAGCACTTCACCACAGCCTGTTGAATTAATCAGCTCAGGACATGGACTCTCATGTGAGCTGTAGTCTTCAGAATTGCCTGACTGCAACATGGGCTTTCTCAAGATATTGCAAATGAATGGGAAATGTTGGGATAGTCTCGAAAAAATGCCACCTTCCTGGGAAGGCTCTTCTTCAATATAGCGCTCTTCTTCATTATAGCTGATTAGGCGTCTGTTTCTTCTTCTTTTTTTTAGGGGGGACGGGGAGGGGGAGGGTAGAAAAGGAAAATAGCATTAGAAGGGACAATATACAGATGTGGATATGGCAATGTAGCTGATAGTGCATGAATTTTTTTTAGTAAGTACTAGTCAACTAGAGTTTAAAGCTCACTATAACTTAATGAGAAAAAAAAGAAAAACTATGTATTTTACAAAACGTGGACGACTCAACAAAAATAGTAGTCCATATATTAGAAAGAATTCTCAGAAGCAATGCCCGAGTTCAGGAATCATTCATACCACATATATAAGGCAGTATACTTTCCAGATATAGGCCATTAAGCAGCTTCCTAGACATTCTAGATTTTTCTCATCCATTTGTTGGATAAAAAAGAAACAGTGCATCATCTGCTGTTGGTAACATTGTTTAAGTGATAAAGCAGACTCTTACCTAACATTTTTCAAATTATGTAATACCACTATTTTCCAAGTTTTGTGTTCTTTAAATTTATTGATAATATAATAACTAAACAATAAAAAAATATATTTCTAGAAGTTAGGAAAAACGGAAAAGGAGAAATTGAACAAAAATGAAAAAGACTAAGTAAAGATAGTTGGAGATTACATGTCCATGAAAAAAAAAAAAAAGAACACTCAACTCAACTCAACCTTTTTCCCGGTCGGCAATATGAATCGTTTTCCATCATTCCATTTGGTCTAAAGCAAGGTCACGATACACACCACACTCATTCGTATCTTTCTTTATTACAGATGTTCATATTAATTTTGGTATTCCCTGTCCCCTATTTCTAGTTTGTTGATATTGATACACTCGCACTTCTTAACAGGTGCACTAATTGGTCTACGTTGTACGTGTCCAAATCATCTTAGGCGATTTTCTCTCATTTTATTTACTATTGGGGCCACTCTAATTGTTTCACGAATATATTCATTATGAATTCTATCTTTCTTAGTTTTACCATATATCCATCTTAACATTTGCATTTCAGCGACACTCATCTTGTTAACATGTTCTTTCTTAGTTGCCCAACATTCGGTTCCATAAAGTAGTGTAGGTCTTAATGACTATCTCATAAAACTTTACTTTCAACTTAACCGGTATACGCGATCACATAACTCTAGATGCACATCTCCATTTCACCCAGATTTTATCCTATGTTAACATCATCTCTTACCTCCCCTCTTGATTGATAAGTGATCCTAAATATCGGAATTGTTCTTTTTGTGGTATTCTTGACCATCTAACCTAACTTTGTCCCCAGCCATTACTCCTTTTATAGCTAAAGTTGCATTCACGTATTCTATTTTACTCCTACTTATTTTAGAGCCTTTCTCTTTTCTAGCTTATCATTGATCCCGTTCTTCGTCTCATCAATCAAAACAATGTCATCATCAAACAACATGCACCATCGTCAATCATCTTGTATATGTTTTGTTAATTCATCCATCACCAAAGCAAAAAGATAGGGACTTATGGCTAATCCTTAGTGTAATCTGACGGTAATCAGGAACTCATGGGTCTCTCCTAATGTAGTCCTAACTAACATCGCACATCCATCATACATTCCTTAATCACGTCAATATTTCATGTTGATAGTGATATAACAAAGTTTTACACTAGTTCTCAGGCTACCTAACGCAACCCTCATCCTTTACCCGGGCTTGGGACCAGGTGTGTAGGGATATATGACAATAACCTTTACACAGGCGGAATTCAAAAAAAAGAGGGTATCACTGACTTTTTAGTCCATTACTAGGCCCATTATATGGTTGGGACATAGCCACACAACCTCCACACGCCAAAGAGTGCCACAGATACAGAGAAATAGTGAGTTTTGAAGATTACTGAAGCGATGCCATAGCACGCGGCTGTTGAGAGGAAGTTCTTTTTGACCAGATATGACCAGGTAAGATTCTTTCAGATTTTTGTGCGATGACAATGTAAGGGTCAACCCACCACTTCGTTTCGCTTTTTCAAAATCAAATCAGTGATTTGGCCAAGTAGACCATTTAACCAAATCGGCCAAGTTTTCAACGAGTTAATTTTAGAAGCCTCAGTTTTTGTTTCATTGCAGATCATTACCCTTGAAATACGAACCAAGTCGCTGGAATTTCAGAGACTCGGCCAAAACTTTGAACCCTAGCAATAAAGTGTAGATGTAAAAATCCCAACCTATCCCAACTTCAATCAGCGTTCAGAGAAACTAAACTTACAAGTAGTTAAACGAACATTCTTTTACATATATAAATCCATTCTAAAATTACAACTCCTTCCATCCCAAAAGATAGTCCCATTTGACAAGTCGACTTTTTAAGATTGTAGCTCTAATTGTTTGAACCTCCTTTAAATTGCCCAAAATAAGATCCTTTTTAAGAGATGGGACTATTTTGTTGGGACAAACCAAAATGACTAAGTTTTTTAGGATGGAGTGAGTATATTACAGTATCACTAACATCAGATTTTTTTAGAGAATTCAGAATTTAAAGTTAAATCCTATGAAAATCCAAGAAAGTCTGTGTGCGCACACATAAAATTTTATCCAAAGATTAGTTATAAGAAATGTTTCGAAATCACCATGCTTAGTTCCCTTCCGCCCTTGTCCCTTCCCTTACAAACAGATAATGAGGGAAAATATTTCATATGCAATAAGGGCAGCTAACGACCAAACTTCTCCAACTCAACTCAGCCTCCTTTATCCCAATCACTTGGAGTAGGCGACATGAATCCTTTTCCATCATTCGATTCGGTCCAAAGCAAGGTCATCACACACACTACACGCATTCATATCTCTCTTTATTATGGATGTCTATGTTAGTTTTGGTCTTCCCTTCCCCTTCCCCTATTTCTATATTTCTAGTCTAGTTGATGTTGATACATTCATAGTTTCCTAACAGATGCACTAATTAGTCAACGTTGTACGTGTCCAAACCATTTTGGGCAATTTTATCTTCAACGACCAAAACTTCTGCAAAGAATTAATTTCCTCAGGAGCCAAAGAGAGACTCCGCCAATAACCTTATCAACCAGTAAAGAGACATACAAGGGCTTTATAAACTTACGTGATCAAACTATCCTAATATTCCTAAACATTAAGAAGCCCAGAATCAGTACTGAACTGAATCATCATAGACAAAATAGACAGTTCAAAGAAGTAGATGCATTCTAGCAAGGATTCTTACTCTAGAGTAAGCACAGTGGTTGCTATTTGGTTGGGGTCCAGATTTGGTTCATTAACTACCGAGGCTATAATTTCCCCCTTGCATTCTGTTGCTCGACGGAAGGTGCGCAGCATGGCATTCGCTTCACTCCTTTCAATAACAGCTGAACTTGCGAAGATGAGCACAACAATGCCATTCAATTCCTGAGGGTTCAAACCAGGAATAAAATAATATGCCTAGAGCAGAAATATAAAAGTAGAAATAAAGTTCTCACTGATTACAAAAAGTTTGAAAAATATTAAGCATAAAATGCCAAGAACAGCGATATGTACGTTAAAACTGGAATTATTCTAAGTCAAACCATTAAAAAGCTTTGGATGTTTTGATAATAGAATGAAAAACCAATAGAGATAACGATTGACCTGTGCATTTCATACCTTCACACTCGAGCCAAGGAAAGGGCAGTCATAAATAGCTCGCATGATCGAAGTTTCAACGTTGTAACCAGCTCCGAATCCAATTTTTGCCGATTTGCAACTTCCCAGAATCTGTACGTGGTGACTCTCTTAGTGTTCCGTGGATCATGGAAAAGAAAAATTATTAAAACAAAAGCAAAGAAGTGCAAAATGAAAAAGGGAATGAATACTAAATTACAGAAGGTTCAGATGCAACTGAAAAACAGGATGGGAAACAGATAACTGAATAATATAAAAGTTTTATAACAAATGAGAAGGTCATATAGCATACTTCCTTAAGCTCTGGAACTTCGAGTTCTTTCATACTATCATGGGGTGGATCTAGAATTTTAATCTGCAGCTCCTGTCAGCACCAGAACCAAATAGTTAGAAGGGCAACAAACAGACAGAAAAAGAAACTGAGGGTAAACTTACGGATATCAGAATGGAGATTGCATTCATGGCCATCAAAACAGCGTTATTTGCATTCTTTAAAGCCTCATCCAATGTTACCCAGTCTTTTTCTAGAAGTGAGTCAACATCGATCACTGCAAGTAAGAAAAAGGTTGGCAGATCTATCATTGAATAGAAAAAAAATCACAAATTTCTAATGTGTACCCAATAGAAAAGGCACAATGCCAGGCATCACAAATATTGAGCAGAACCTATCAAAGCTGTTTCTTTTATAGCTAAGGAACAAAGTTTCTACAAACTCCTCCTTGTTGAAAGCAATATTGAACAGAGAAGGAAAAAAATCTCCATAACTCCACATCCCCACACCACTTGTCTTTCCAAAAGGCTTATTTCTGTGTCAAAAACCTCATTTGGGAACCACAAATGATCACTTACCCCATACTCCCCCACCACCACCTTCCTCCAAAAGGCTTCTTTCTGTGTAAAAAATCTCCAAAGCCATTTCCCCATTAAGGCAATATTGAAAACCGTAAGCTTTTGATCCCTAGCCCGTCTCCTCTCAAATTGGCGCACACTGACTCCCACTTGATCAGATGATACTTACGCTCCCCCATCTGCTTTCTCACGAGAAATCCCTTTCTAATTTTTCTAACTTCTTTCCTAGAAGAAGGAAAGGGAGATACCAACATGAAGTATGTAGGTTGACTAGAGGGTACTCTTTATAAGAGTAAGCTTGCCCCTTTAGACAACAAGTCTCTTCCACTCGACCAATCGTTGTTCAAAACTTTCGATCACCGGATTCCAAATAACTTTACTTTTAGTAGACGCCCTAGAGGAAGAACGAGATACGACGTTGAAAAAGCTCTAACCTTATACCCAAAAAAGAGGCCAACAAAATGATGTTCTCCACGTGCCCGACAGGATAGATCTCGCTCTTTAGAATGTTAATCCTCAAACCCAGGCTGCTAGAAGTAATAAAGCTGAGAAGCCTCCGCCTCACAAAAAGCTAGACTATCATCTGCAAAGAGAAGATAAGACATCGACACGTTCGAATCTCTAGCCCAACCCGACACTGAAACGTCCAAAATCCTACTCAACGCTTCCATACCATAATAAAAAGAAATTAGGGAGAGCGGATCTCCTTGACACAAGCCTCTCGAGCTAGAGAAAAACCGATAGGCTCCCCATTTATCAGATCTGAGAATTTCATCGAGGAAATGCAAAAACGAATCTCCCCAAGCTCAAGCTCAGCCTCTTCAATGAAACTCCTATGCCTCCTGCCAAAAGTGACTCTATGAAAGAGCTTAGACCTGCAATCCCCTTCCTTGCCCACTTAAGCCTCGATTCCTACCTCCAACTAATGTCCTCTTTCAACTCCTCGTAGGATTCATTCTTAAGAGCACTCCTACCAATCAAATCCTTCGAAAGGAGAGTCTCTAACTTATCAATCTCCGCAAGGGCTCCCAAAATACCACTTTTGTTTACCCTAATATCTCGAAACGCCTCCTTATTCCACACCTGTAACATCTCCTTAATAAACTTCAACTTTCTCATAAACACAAATCCCCTTCCCCCAAATTCCTGAAACCCAAGATCCGATAACCACATGTTCGATAACGAAAGGGAGTCGGACAATGAAACGGACTAAACTCTGAAAAAACTAGGAAATGATCAGGCATCAGAGAAAAATGTCTTCCCACTCTTGTAGAAAAAAGAAATCTATCCAACTTGGTGGCCACCAGTCGCTCGTATACAAACCATTAGAGAGATCAATATCACGCGAATAATACTCTCGTATGAAAGCATCAAAATCTCTCATACTAGTCATTCACCTTGAAACCTCCTCACTTCTCACTACCTCTCTGAATAACATAAAAATCCCCCCCAAAACACCACGGAAACCCACACAACCCGGCTAAATCGGCCAACTCAGCCTACAACTTAGATCAGCCTCTTTGTCGTTGCGGTCCATACCACAAACCACCAATCTTCTGACCTTAGAACTTCCAAACAAATAAATAAAGAAAAAAACCCTCCTACCATATCCGTCCAAGTAGCAATACAAGTACCCCAAATAACAAATGCTCCACATGAAAGAACAAACTCCCAGTCCTAAAAGTCGGTTTCCTATATGCTCCTCATCAACAGGTTATCCACAACCTCACGCTTAGACTTCCGAACAAGAACCACAAAATGAGAGGCTTTCATTAAAACCTCTCGCCTTCCTCCATGCCACAATCCCCTAGCCCACAAACATTCCAAGACACAATTCTCATGTAGAATACCTAGACGAAGACCCACACCTCCGAACAAGCTCCCAATAATTAACCTACGAAACTAGACTCAACAACTCTGTTATACCATCCCCTTTTTGTCTTTGAACCGTCGGTGTAACCAAAAACTTGACCTTCTCCCCACTAGGTTTGACTAATCGAATACCCATTTGATTGAGAACAAACTGCGGATCCCGATCATCTGGACAACCCCAAAGCAAATACAAAGCTAAAACATCAACTCCATTAGCTCAATCTATATGACATTTAGGAGATCCAGAAGAGTAATAGTTAGGAAAAGCACCAACGTGGTGTTCTGCTCCTTGTCTCTGAAAAGAAGATCATCACGTGAGCTAAGAGACAAATTCATGGAAATAGAAGGGGTAAAGGAGCTACAGTATCCAAGGAAAAAAAGACTCCTTTTTCAAAGGCCATAAAAAGGTACTCAAGAAACTTATCCTAATAAGCAACATGGTAAATCTCCTAATAGCTTAGCCAAGTCAGCCTTTTTCAAAGGCACCCAAATCGATGAGAAGAGTAACAATCATAGGACCCGTAAGCTCTTCATCAAATAAATCTCCCGTTAGCTTAACCAAGTCAGCCTCACTATTATGTTCCAACTCATCATCCAATACCCCAACGAACCCAAATCATCCTTTTTTGCAATAGAAAGATGTGGAGAATCTAGACAGTGTTGCTACGCAATTCATCCAATAACAACTCAGCCTCTGAGTCGTTCACACTTTCCCAATACTCAACATCCACCTCATCATCGTCAATCTCATCCTCCACCAAACCCTCCCGAGGAAATTCATTCATATGTGTTAGAATCAACACCAACTTCATTAATAGAAACACTATCATTCACAAAATCAAAAGAACAACAATTCCACCCTCCCAAGGATGACTTTCATCCAAATTTGAGGACTGAAGCAATGTAGTCTTCGGAAATGAAGAACCCTCCCCTCCAAACTCTGAAGCAGCCAAAACGAAAGCACTCGAAACCGAAACAAAATTCTTCCCTGTATCGAAAACACCTCCTAGCGACATTCAACGTCCACCGATCCTCCCCCGACCAGATCACTCAGTCTGTGGCCATGGCATGAGTCACTTTCTCGGTCGCATGGAACTTCGGAACCCACCGCAACTATCAACTCACCTCCGGACGTACATTCTTCGACAAGCTAGCTTGCAGTATCTTCTTATCGGCCTTATCATATCCATAGCCCAAACTAGAAAAGATACTAAGATCCCTTGGACTTTTATTGGGCCTTTTATCAGAATCACTAACAAATTGGGGTCCATTCTTTGCTACCCCTAAATAGCGGCCCTCTCTGGTCCAAGTTTGAGCACATTCTTCCCGCCTACACCCCAAAACTTCTAAAATGGCGTACATGCTGAACATGTGCCACACGCCTTCCATAAAACACATAGTGACCTCGCATCTGTAGCTCACTGTAGTTCACATGTGTTAATCTGATCAAACTTACTAAAATTCTCTCGTCAATTTTGAATTTTACCCCTTGATCACAATTCTAAGAGTCGTATCCGTCACCAAGAAACCCTACCGGCACTCAATCGATTTCTAGCAAAACCACCACCGGATCCCTATGCTCCCCCCGACAATCCTTATACGTCGCGCAAGCCGAGCGAAGATCAAAGGCTCATGTTGATTCATCAAAAACTAAGAACTGAAGGAAAATCTCCAAACTGGACATGGCCCCGTCATTGTTGCTCTACCCTCCATCAACTTAACTTTATAGCATGCCTCTTTGCCAAGACCGCTACCGTCGCCACCACCTTCCTTAACTTGCACCAAAACAAACTCCCACGAACCACCCCAATTTCTCATCTATGCCTAAACAACCCCCTAAAGAGGTCGCCGATCTCTTAAAGCAACTTGCACTCCAAAGTTGCAAAAGAAGCCCTTTAATCAGAACCCATTTCTTGACACCTAGCAATCGATCGCACACATCCTGTCGAACTAGATGAACGAGTAAAGAAACACCAGCTTTGATCTTTGAGTTTGAGCTTTGAGCTTCGACCCAAGCTTGAAAACGCAATCAACTCAGCAAGAGACGGAAATATAAATAAAAAAACTAGACTCCGCTAATCGCCGAACCTTTACTCCTACAGCAACTTCCAAGCTCGTGCGGCCATAAAGCAACTTTCATTTGTGAACCAACATTATTATCAAAACGGCCAACCAAACAACATTTGAGGAACGACAACTAACGCTCGACACCCTTCCTATCCACCTCGATGTAGAACCTGAACTCCTCACAACCACCTTAGAATTACCATCTAAGGTTTCGTTTGATTCGCAGATTTAGGAGGAATAGAATGCCAAATTCCCATTGACCAAATTCCATAGGCATATTTGGTTCTTTTTTTTTTTTTTTTTTTGGGGGGGAGGGAATGTCAATGACAAAATCCCTTATCCATGGGAATCTTGAAATACCATGGGGGATGTGGGATTTTGAAACCCCACAAAAAAAATACCGCAAGAATTTTTTTTCCCGACCAAAATAACCTAACCTATTTTATATGAACCCCAAACTACCATTTCCCAATATCAACACACAAAACCTAACCACCCTCTCATCCCTCCTCACATCCTTTATTCTCACCATTACCATTGTCGTCATCCGCATTGCCGTCGCAACTCTCTCTCTCTCAAATCTGATGTGAAAGGCTCTGAGTTCTGCGCTCTCATCAATCTTTGCCGCCTCATATCTGGGGATGATATTCCGAATGATAGATGCAGATAATCAATGTGTGGCATCCTCCCAAGTAGTCTTGAAGGGATGAACCAAACCAAAGAGGGATGCTCCCAAGCTATCTATTGGTATTTCCTACTTCTCTTCGCCTTTCCTTCTTTCTTGAAAGCCAAGAATGGCCCCCAAATAAGCCTTGCTTCCATTCTTCGACCCTGACCTACAAAAGTTATTTTCCTCATTCTTTGTGAACGGGATTAGGATCGCTCAGAGGAGCTCTACCCAAAATATTTAGAGACCATTTACCAATTACAAAGTGGTAGTTTGTTTCGTGTGTAAACAGCTTTAGACTGGTTTAGTCGATACAGCAAGCTGCTACGGGGCGAAAGCTCATTCGTTTAGGAAGTTTCGGTAATCTAGTTCACTGGTTTGCATGCGGCATTCAAGCTTAACCTTTGATCAGTTGAGGAGCAGATCAATGGGACTAAAGGATCCTACCCACCTTAGCGCTAGATGTCATGAGTTACCGACCGGGTAACCAAAACCGAACCTCTCTGCCTAACAGTCCGTTTCTGTGCTTCTTCTCCACTCCCCTGCATCCTTGGAAACAGCTGTCTCAGACCGAGCTGCTAACTAGTGACCCTCGGGTCTTTTTCTACTTCTCTCTTTCTGCCCTTTGATTTTGTACTTATGTCTTGAAAAAGTTATGAGTATATAACTTTCTCTCCCCGGATTCCTGCCCTTGAGTTGCTTTCCTCCCCTAGCAATGCCTTCTTCCCCTAAGAAAAGGAAAAGAAAGATCAAAGGACCAAGCAAGGAATGGAAGAGTATTATTCAGAAGTAAGAGAGAGAGAAAGAATTCACATTCTCAAGCATTTCTTGTTTGCCCGCCGTGAGGCTCTTCCTATAGCCATCTGAAGCTCTTTGTCGGAAAATGGCACCGAGGAAAGAGGCCTAATCAATTAGGGAGCAGTACAGTCGAGGCCCCTTGATCCTAACCCCTGCTTTCTCTCTATATATATCCTCTATGGTGCCATGTCCGTTTGAACCTTGTTCTGCTTTGTAAATCGTCCGAGGCGAGCTGCTTCTGAAATTGTAGTAGGATTGAACATCTGAATAGCAAATTTAATTTCATCATAGAGACCTTTAAAGAAAGCTAGCCACAAAGTACTCCTCGTCAAGCTTGTACTCGTAAATCACCAATGCCAAAAGCTCCACACATTCAAGATACACCAAGACGGTAGTGGTGTGCTGCAATTTCATGAATTCTCCAACAATATCATCTTGCCCCAAACCTCCCGCACATATCATAAACAAAGGTAGGCCACTCCAAAACTTTTCCTTTGATTTCATAGTAGGAGTGGAACCAAATTTCCTGACTTCCTTCGAGGTGGAAAGAGGCATACAGTACCGTCGAATTTGGGGAAATGAATTTTAGGCAAACGGAAAATCATCCGTTCGGCGTTGAACGCAGCGTCGGCAACTTTCTCGGTCGTTTGATTGTTAATGACGTTAAGATTTGTCCATTTCACAATTGGTTTGTCGAAATTGTAGAACAATCTACAATGGGGATGAGGTTAGGGTTTTTGAAAGTAGGGATTTTGAGAGAGCGAGAGAAAGAGTAAAGTTGTTGGGATTTTAAGTTCTGTAGGGGCAATTTAGTCAATTATTGATATTTTCATTCCATTTCTACCGATTTTCCCAAGTACCAAACACGAATTACCTTGGAATGGAATGAAAATTTCATTGCACTCCGTGCAAACCAAATGCGAGAATTGACGATTTTCATTCTCATTCTCATTCCCATGGATTTCATTCGTATTAACCATTCCATTCCCACCTGTTTCATTCCACGAACCCAACGCCACCTAAGGGAAGAGATGGTAAAGTCACCACCCTCATAAACGACTCCATTACCATAACTACAAGATCTCAATTCAACATCCAACCAACCATGTAAGTGTTGGGCCTCTGTTTCTGCCACCAATCTTGGTAATTAACCGATTGAGCACGAGAGACCACGCAAACACCCTTATTTTACAAGGACCTTGGATTTCCAGATGAAAGTGGCTATTGGGAAAGCACGAGGAATACGGGATCTAATTAAGGAATGCACAAAGGACTTAACTGAAACGAGACCATTAGGAAGAAGTGTCCCTTCCTCACAATTCCAAAGTTCCAATAAATAAATTGTTAATGATCTTATATACTAATGAACATACAGAAAACAATCAAGATGCTAATTCAGAAATAGGAGAAGAAACCTGGCAACTACTAACACTGTCCAAGTCAATATATATTGAAAAACTAGAACATAGACACTGGCTGGAACTAAATAACGCCAAAAAAATAATCCTTCACCAAACTGTAAGGGAGAAAGGGTAAATCAAAACAGAATAATTACATGTTAGTGTTTGTATGCCCATTCAGGTAATGCAATCTGGAGGGTTAACGCATGTCAAAAATTAGAGTGCACTGTTGAGATTTTCTGATTGTCAAACTCTAAAGTTGAGATCCAAGACAGCAGTAAGTATCAACCAGTTCGGATAGCAAGCAAAGTCAATATCTAGGAATTCTCTTAAACTGCATTACTCTAAATGACATGATTACATAAATGTTAACTCAAGATCTATACAGTGATTTCTAGTTATTTAGTTACACCTGTCAGCTAAAAAAAGAGTACTCACTGATGCACAAAGTTGTAAGCTCCTGAAGTTTATCAACTAAATCCTTCACCTGCGGATAAGGTCAATATTCATGGATTTAGGTAGTTACAGATAAATGTATCCATATATATATATATATATATATATATATATATATATATACACACACACACACACACACATATATTATACGTAAAGCCTAATTGGTACATGGAGGTTTTAGTACTTACTCAATTTTCTAAGAAAATGGCACGTGGAGAGATGACGAGAATGACCAGATAAAGACACAGGAAAGGGAGATAGTGGAAGAAGAAATAGGATTTGAGAGAAAAAGTAGGAAGTAATTAAGAGATATAAGAAATCAACTGTATTTGAAGAAAACGTGAGGAACAGGGAGACTAGGAGAGAAAATCAAGGCGGTGATCAAGAATAGTATAAAAATAAATCATTCAAATAATACTATATATAGTTCTAAAAACTAATGCACGGCCACGGAGAGCGCGTAACACGACTAGTGTCTATAAACCATGTTCTGTAATCACATAAAACCTCCTCCCTCCTCCCCCCCCACCCAACTCTCTCTTTGTAGAAAAGAGAACATTGGATAGAAGTGTACAAAGAGAAAAGCTAGTGTATATGGAAAGGGCTAACCAATAGTTTGATACTGTAATAGATAAGAATTTGTTATGATACCAAAAGATGAACAGATGAATGGAGCAACATATACAAACATCTAGTAATTTTGATCATGATGACTGGACACACAGCATTAAAAGTAAATGGACAGACCTTAAGAAAGCAGCTTGGGTGGTCATGAAAAATGATAGCAGGTACAGGCACCCGGTACTCCCTTCGTCCCAAAATAATATTCCCCTATTCCATTAAAGGATGTCCCAAAAAAACAGTCCCTTTCCTTTTTTTTAAAGTTTTCTTCAATAGTACCCTTTTTAATTGTAAGATAGAAAAACAAATGGGGCCCCTTGATTGGACACAAACTTGATTGTATGAAAGAAAATATATCAAGTGTCAAATACTTTAGGGGACTACAATTTTTGGGTGGAGGGAGTACTTACAAAGCTACATTCCATGAACTCTTCAAATTCGTTGAGTACCTATTTCAGTCCCAAGATACAATTCTGGGCCAAGGGATGGAGTATGTCTACATATGTAAGCATATTCTTTATTCAGTAACTCAGTAACATTACCAATTTTAATCCAACACTCCATAAATGCTTTATGGAATAGTTTGCTTATAAAGGAAATAAGTTGCTTGAAGTTATGTAAGAAACTATTTTACTAAAGCAAACGATTAAAAAAAAATTAAAAGATACTCCCTCCACCCCAAAAGAAATGCCCAATTTTAAAATTTTCTAGTCCTAAAATACCATTTTTTTAGAATTTTACTAAATTCACCATTGCTAACTATTATGTCCTAGCGTTCACCTCCAATGGGATAGCAAAGACACCAAGGGTATTCATGTATGTGTGCTACTAAAATGGCCTTAAAGTCAACTTCCTTAATTTTTTTGTAAATGGACACTCGTTAGGGGATGGAATGAGTACTAGGATAACGTCATTACGCCATATTCTCATATCACTGACATCTACAAACCTGAGCTGCCCACCAATAGTTGTCCCGAGTCTGAGGGCCTGTTTGTTAACCCAATTAAGAGCTTAATTAAGAAAATTTTAAGTGATATTAAAAATAAGATTGTTTGATAATACAATATTATAACACTTAATAAATTAAGTATCTCTTAAAAATAGCCAAAATTTTAAGTCAAAAGAGGATGTCTTAATGTTTTAAGCTCTACTTTTTCGAACATCAGTTTTCAGAGATTAATTTTCAGTTTTAACAAACAGGGCCTGAGTAACATTCTAATAGATTGAATGGTGGCAACGAGATATTTTGACTTAATACACTGATTTGCAGAGGTTTAGCTCAAACTCCTTTTGCTTCCTAAACATGTTTCCCTTGATGTTCTCAAAGGAAGCTTCAGTTAAAACCATTAGCACTGAGTGGTAGCATCAATGTCAATATTGAGTCAATTTTTTCGATCCATCTTAAGCATCCAATGCTTTACACTTCTAAATTCACCTTGGAACTTATTTAGGACTCGAGGCTCAGAGTATTTAACACACCGTAGAAAAACTGAGTTCACAAGAAAAGAGGGGCAGAGAGAAAAGTGAGACAAGAAAGCAAAGTAAGAGAAACTAGAAGGATGTTTAGATACGATGAAGAAGCATATTTTAAGATTCTTGATCTGAGCTTGATTTTATTTTTATTTTTATTTTTTTGATAAAGTAAGATGGTAATATATAAGAACGTCAAAAAAGGTGACGCGTGTGTACACTAGGAGTATATGTAGTTATGTACACTAGGATTATATTCTGCCAAATGAGGACCCATCACATACTATTCACAAACTCCACAAAGATTTAATAGGATTAGTATTAACATCATGATCCCCCGACCCTACCCTAAACACCAAAAAATTAAAATTCTGAGCAGCGTATTCTTCAAAGCAGAATGGATCCTTCCTCATTTTCGAACGCCCAACGATTCCTCTCCCTCCATAAGGTCCAACAAACACCAACTGGGGCTGCCACCCAAAACCCATTCTTCCTTGTGCGTTTATAAAGAGACCAGCTCAGAAGAAGCTCTTGCAATGACCTCGGCATAACCCAAGAAAGATTTAACAGACCAAACACCAAACACTCACTTGGCGACAAAGTAACAAATGACTAACACTCTCGCCATTCCCCTTACACATGAAGCACCAATTAACATATATTTTACAACACCTCCTCAAATTGTCACATGTAAGAAAGGCTTCATAAGCTACCTCCCTCGCAAAAATGCCACTCTACAAGGAGCTAAAGATTTCCAGTCTTCCAAGGAAAAAGAATCATGTCTCTACACCAGCATGATATAGTACGATTTAACCAAGATTTTTGTGCTCTTCACTTCTTTCCACACCACACGGTCCCCCCGAAAGTCTACTTGCTGAGAATACAACCTATAGAAAAATTGCACACAAGATTCCATCTCCCAGTCTTGCATATTTCTACAAAAGTTGGATTCCAAGTCACCCTCCCTTCGTCCAAAAGTAAAACAGAACTGACCAAACAATCCTTCTCCGTAGCTATAGAAAATAGATTAGGGAAAGACCTCCATAACTCCGTGTCAACGCACCACCTATCCATCCAAAATCTAATTGAAGACCCATTCCCTATCTCAAAAGAAATATGTCTCTCAAAATAATTTCATCCTTTCCAAATGTCTTTCCAAACTCCCACCTCAAATGAAGAAAAAATAACATTTGGGAACCATATATGATTCCCTTCCCCGTATTTACTAACTACCACTTTTCTCCAAAAAGCATTCCTCTCTATGATATACCTCCATAGCCACTTCCCCATCAAAGCTACATTAAAGAACTTGAGATTTTTTATGCCTAAACCACCGTTTTTCATACTATCGCGCATAGTTATTAAAGGCGAGAGGCGGGCGGCGAAAGGCGAGCAAGGCGACAAATTAGGAAATATAGTATATATATATTTATTTATTTAGTTGTAACAAATTTCAAAGCATGTATAAATGAGAATAATATACGAAATTAAGTTCACATATAATATAAATAATCCAACAACAACAAATTCAACATTCAAACCTACAATTCCATAGCAAAAGATGAACTTATGAGTTAAAGTTTAAACAAAAAAATAAATAGTCATGCACCATAACAGATTAACTATACTCTTTTTTAAGTCTGTTCAGAGAAAAAAAAACAGATTAAGCTATACACAATAACATAATAAACTCAAGAAAAAAAAGTAAAATAAAAAAAAAAGAGTTGAGACTGGCGAGAGGGAAAAGAAAAAAAAAAGGAAAGAAAAGAGACTGGGTTGTTGAGACTGGAGAGAGAGGAGAGAGAAAAGAAAAAGAAAAATGAAATATAGAAAAGACGAAGAAATTGAAAAAGAAAGAGGTTGTCGACTTGGAGAGAGAGAGAGAGAGAAGAATACCTGTACGGCTTCGCATCGAGAGGCTGTCGACTTGGAGAGAGAGCGAAGAATACCTGTTCGTCTTCGCGTCGACTTGGACTTCTTGCTTGCAGGGGTCGTCGCAGGGCTGGAGAGTGTCGCCATCGTTTTCACCTCCTTCGTCGTCTAGGGTTTGCTCCAAGTAATTTTGTTTGCAATTTGAGGGTGGGTTTGAGTCGCGGTTCAGTAAAAAGGGTTTTATTTTTTACCCTTACCTATACTACGATGTTTTGACTAAAAAATACTAAAACTTTTTGGGCTGTCACAAAGGTGTCGCTTCAGATCACCTCTCACCTTGCCTCGCCTCGACTACGTCTTGCCTCGCCTCGCCTCGACTACTACTCACCTCGCCTACTCGCCTCACCTACTCGCCTCGCCTTCTCGAGCTAGCAAAAGAAACGGGGACAAAGGATAACCTTGATGCAAACCCCTCGAGCTAGCAAAAAACCCACGGGTTCACCATTCACCAAAACTGAGAAGCGCACTGTATAAATACTAAAAAGAATCCACTTTCTCCATTTTAGCCTGAAACCCATTCTATCCAACATATACGTCAAAAAATCTCAATTAACATGATAATACACCTTTTCAATATCCAACTTGCAAAGTAAACTTGGGACTCCAGTACTCCACTTTTTAGTCTGGCATCTATTGCTTCATTTGCTATAAACGAAGCATCAAGAATCTGGCGTTCCCCAACAAAAGCATGCTCGGACTCAGATGTAATCTTCCTGATCACCTTTCTTAACCGCAGAGATAGCACTTTAGCAATTAACTTATACACACTACCAATTAGACTAATTGGTCTAAATTCTTTCAAATCATTAGCACCTTTGTTTTTCAAAATCAAGGCTATAAAAGAGGCATTAAAGCTTTTCTCAAAGCACATTCGCATGAAGAAAATAAAATACCTCAATAATATCCTCCCTTATCACCTCCCAACACTGCTCAAAGAAATTCATGGGAAAACTGTCATGACGAGGAGCTTTATCACCCTTCATCCTACTTAAAGCTGACATCACTTCCCCTTCTGAAAAAGGCACTTGATCTTCCTATTCCAGGTAATTGAAAGGAACTCAATCGAAATTAGGGCGCCAATCCCCACACTCAGGATAGAGTCGTTGATAGAACCCCACAATACCCTACTATTCAAGCAAGACTCCATCAACCGTGACCTTCCGAATCTGATTCGCAATATTCTGAGCACTCGCCATCTTGTGGAAAAAATTTGTATTTCTATGTCCTGCCTTAAGCCACTAAACCAGAGATTTTTGTTTTCAGCTGCTTTCTTCACTTAACAAAAGTCTATCAATCTCCTTTTTAAGATCCCCCCTAGGAAATTCCTCCTCACTACTCAAACCTCCTAGCCCTGCTTTTTCATCGAGCTTTCTCACCTCTTCAAGAGGTGTATTGATCCTAATATCCAACCTGCCAAATACCTTCCTGCTCCACACTTTTAGATCTTCCTTCATTAATTTCAGCTTTCTAGCTAGCTTGAAACACGGATCACCTACAAGCCCATATGCGAGCCACTTAGCTTTTACCCATCCCTAAAAACCAATTCCATAAGCCACATATTCTCGAACCTAAAAGGGAATTTTCCTTTATTAAAACCACCACATTCAAGAAGCAAAGGCACGTGATCGAAAGTCACTCTAGGTAGGCAAGATTGAACGGAACCACTAAAGAGATCCTCCCTAAAACAAGGAATCTATCGATCCTCGAGAATTGTTGACTATCATTGTTTCTGAACCAAGTGAAAGCTCCTAGATAAATCTACCAACTCCATATCATTTATGAAATCATTGAACTTCGACATAGCTAGAGAGAAAGCTCGAGACCCGATTTTCGTTAGGAAAACAAACTACATTGAAATCCCCCCACACCATGGAACATTCCACCTCATTTTCACAAGCTTTCGCTCCTCCCACAAAGTCTGCCGAGCAACTTCTACACGAGGACCATAAACTCCCGAGAATAACCACAACTTATCATTATCCACCACCTTCAATAAACAAGAAACTGAGAACCTTACCATGAACAAATCCATTTTAGTGAACAATCTCCTATCCCACATAACAAGGAGCCCACCTGATTCATCCCCTAAATGCTCCCAAACGACCTATCTACCTCCCCCTATATTGTTAGTCACTATACTGTTCACTTCCGCCATTTTGGTTTCTTGAAGATACTACATGCGGTTTCCATCTTCTCAATGCGGCCTTAATCAATTGTATTTTCTCTAAATCATTTAAACCCCATATATTCCACGATAAAACTCTAAGATGCATAATGTCAACATTATGGCAGGACTAGGTGCAATCAGATAGATCACTGAATGCAGCTTCCTCCATTTAGTGGGGTTAAATGTGAGGTTCCCGTTTTTCCATATGCGGTTTGCACTATTTATGGAACTTCACTCAAATAAAGTTGCTACAGCAAATAAAATGCTATTCAAAAGTCCAGTCTCATCATAATTTGTTTCTATCGCTATATTTCTTCCAAACTTTACTTCGATTCTCATCCCAATAAAAGAAAACGTTGCATAAATAAGGAAGAACCCTTATCTCCTACAAATATGAAGTTGCTGAACAAGCAACCATTCTCCATTAACATGAAGTTGTCATAGTGAATGAGAAAGAAGAAAAATGTAACCAAACAAGCCACAAGATGCAAAGAACATGAAAACGCAAACATACTTTCGTAGAATTATGGCCAGATATATAGCATCTTAATTACTTTATGCATAGTAAAGCAGTAGAAGAAATTAGTTCAGAAGCAAAGCATACTTCATCATGGCGCCTTCGTCCTTCAAAGCCAAAAGGTTTCAGAATTATACTAACAACTATCCCATTTGAAGATTTTACTGTATGAAGGATATCAAGCACTGCCATATAATCTGTGCCATATGCTGCCCCAGCCACCTACACAAGCAGTGATGATACAAATATAAATACTAGAGATAGCATATTAAAATACTTGTGTTAAGTCACCAGTATGTCTGATCGGAATACCAAACAGAAACGTTGACATTTCATAAAATTTCATCTTTCAATTCAACTAAAAAGGCAAAGACTTGCACATATGCATTTTTATATAATCTCCACACTTCATTATTGCAGAATTTCAACCACCTAATCATCAGGTGTATGTCTAATCAAATTTTATGAACCATGGCTCAACAGGTGTATCTTCGTGGGGCTCCTATTTCAAGGTTCAGCTATAGAAAAGGCTGAATGACATCTTGAAGTTTCATTTCTTCATTTACCAGTTCAAGCAGCATGGGGAATATTTTGAGTTTCTTAATTTGTATTATGTTTCCGGGGTTCCTAGTGGGCGTTACTAATCTATGGATTCATTTGGTGCCTTTATTCCAGGTCCTCGTTTATTTTCTTAGTCCCTCCCCAAATTCTAACTCAAGACTCCTTGAGTCATCTTACTTGGAAACGCTATGGTTCTTCTCCTAGTTTCAATATTAACAACCTGTCGCGGTCCCAGAGGTCTTGCACGCTCTTATTCCCGGATGGATGCACTTGCTAGTAACTACAGTCACTACCCTAGGTCTGTTCTTACGCTGATTCACCGGTCTGTGCACTGCAGCCTTTTGAGAATCGTGAGGGGATAAGGGTGCCCCCTTCAGTTAAGATATGATGTTTCAGAACTTTAAAGGTTTTGGTGGCAGAAAGGTTTGAAGTTCTATGGTGATGTCTTTTTTTGCAGTACTACGGAATCTGCAAAAGGAATGCTAGAATCATCAAGTACAATCATCCCTTTCATTTGTGGCAAGAAGATGATCTTTTCGGGGTCCTTATTGCTACAAGTGTACAACTGGCTTAGGCTTCTAGTGTATAGCACTCTAAGATTTGCAGAGATGTGGAGGATTGTCTTCGACGAGTTTTCTAGATTCTTCTGTAGTTTTTCCACTTCCGATGTAAGACAAAGGATGTATTCTCCAGCTTCATACTATGCAGTCCTCCCATGTACTATATTCACTCATGGCATATGGGGTATCATGTGAAACCAATAATTCTTATCTCCTAAGAAGGAAGAAAAACCCATTGGCCACCTGCATATTAGCAATTTTTCTTAGGGTATCACTAAGTTTGCTATATTTTGATTTTTGCACTCATGCACCTCATACAATTTTTTATTTAAATTTTGGATAAGAAGCGCCAAAAACAGGTGACCTGTCCTTTGTTTACAGGGAGTATACTCCTACACAAGGGCCTAAACAACAAAAGAACTATCTATAGACATCACAAAAGAATTGTCCAAACCTGCAGTCAATTCACTGCACCAAAAAACCAAAGTCTGCAATAAAGTCTCCTTCAGCCTAGCAATACTCTCTGCTATTTCTTTCCATCCAATTAGTCCAATACACTGCAGTATCCCAAAAGCTGTTTCTTTTTCTCCTTTTATACAAGGACCTGAAAATCTCCAAGACTGACCTCCGCAAACCCAAGAAAGATAAAACAGGTTCAAAGTATAACTCCAAAGATCCAGGCCACATGGCAATGAATCAACAAGTGATTAACACTCTCCCCATCACGTCTGCACATGTAACACCAATTGATATAGATTTTTCTTCAGATAAGCAGATTGTCCCGATTGCCTCATTAATTGCTTCCCATACGAAAAAGGCCACTTTGTTTGGGGCCTTTGATTTCCAAACACACTCCCAAGGAAAAGATTTGTTCGTGCTTCTTAACACCGAGTAAAAAGACTTGACAAAGAACTCCCTCCTCTTCATCCCCGCCGAATACACTTTATCTGCTCTGTCATTGTGGATTTTTTGAGCATACAAAAGCTCAAAAAAAGGACCCAAAGAACCTAACTCCCAGTCTTTAAGGTGTCTTCTAAATTAAGGGCTCCAAAGGACAGAACCATCATTGATTTGAAGGACAGAGCTAACCATAATGTCCTTGTTGGTAACGATGTTGTATAAGGAAGGGAAGGCTCTCCGTAAAACTGTGTCCCCACACCACTTGTCCTCCCAAAATCTCACTGTAGCACCATTACCTATATCAGAAGCGAATGTCTCTTAGCCAAAACACACCCCTTCATGATACTCTTCCATACACCTACTCCGTGAGGCGTATTCACCTCATTAAGGAACCACACGTGGGCGCCTCTACCATAATTGCACTCAACTACTTTTCTTCAGAATGCCTCTTTGTCAACCATAAACCTCCATAGCCACTTGCACATCAGAGCAGTATTGAAGTTTTCGAGATTTTTGATCCCTGACCCTCCATCTTTCAAACTACAACAAACAGTGTCCCGCTTGACTAAATGATACTTACGCTCCTCCATAGGACCCTCCCATAAACAATCCCTCTCCAATTTCTCAAGCCTCTTTGCCACGGATGAAGGAATGGAAAAGATAGAAATGTAATAAGTAGGCAAACTTGACAAGGTGCTCCCGATCAAAGTTAACCTACCCCCCTTAGACAAAGGCTGCCTTTTCCACACCGCCAGACGGCGTTCGAATCTCTCTACCACCGGATTCCAACTAGCCGAGCTTTGAACAACGCACCTAGCAGGAGACCGAGATAAGTGGTGGGAAACGAGGCCACTTTACACCCAAAAAAAGAAGCCAAGTACTCAATGTTCCCCACATTCCCTACCGGTATAATTTCGCTCTTAGCAATGTTAATCCTTAACCCCAACATTGCTTGAAAAACAGCAAAACAAGACGAAGGTAACCCAGCTATAGAGCCTCTGCCTCTCAAAAAACAAGAGTATCATCTGCAAACAGCAAGTGAGTCACCATTGACCCAAAATCCACGCCCCTTCCCACGTTGAATCCCCGAATAAATTCTCTTGCCACAGAGATGTCAAGAAGCTGATTGAAAGCCTCCATAACTAAAATAAAAAGGAAAGGCGATAAAGGATCTCCTTGTCAAAGTCCTCACGAACTAGAAAGGAATCAAGCACGTTCCATTAATCAATATCGAAAACCTCACTGTTGATATGCAACAAAGAATCCACTCTCTCCAAGACTCCCCAAAACCCATCCACCACAACATATACATCAAAAAATCTCAATTGACATGATGATATGCTTTCTCGATATCTAGCTTGCATAATAAACCCGGCACTCCGCTTTTGATTCTCGCATCTAAGTCTTCATTAGCAATCAACACCGCATCTAGAAGTTTCCTATTCTTGTTGAAAGTATGTTGAGATTCTGAAATAACCTTCCCGATAGACCCCCTCAATATGTGTGATGATCTTGTAAATCCCTCCAATAAGACTGATAGGCATGAAGTCTTTAATATCGATTTCATCTTTCTTCTTCGGAATTAACGTGATGAAAGATGCATTAAGACTCTTTTCAAAGCGCTTATTAGCATGAAAGTGATGAAAAACCTCCATCAAATCTTCCTTGATAATCTCCCAACAATGTTGAAAATAAGTTAAGGAGAAGCCATCCGGTCCCGAGGCCTTGTCACCACTCCTGTCTCTAACTTCCGCAAATATCTCCTCTTTGGAAAATGGTCTCTCAAGTAGATTCCTGTCCTCATGCTCAAGCGATTTGAAAGCCACGCCATCAAGATTGGGATGCCACTCGCTTTTCTCAGAAAATAAACGTTGATAGATGCCCTCCTTTATCGCTGCTTTGTCTTCCAAAATAACCCCGTCAATATTAACCTTTCGAACCGGATTGGTCACTCTGTGAGCGGTTGCCATCTGGTGAAAAAACTTGGTGTTCTTGTCGCCTTCCTTAAGCCATTGAACTCTCGATTTTTGCCTCCAAGGAATCTCTTCACAAATTAATAATCTCCAAACCTTGGCCTTCTGGTTGACGATAAGCTTCATGACTAGTGAGGGTTCCTACACCTTCTTTACCATTCAAAATACCGACCTCCTGAAGATAACTCTCCAGCCTTCACTCAAGCCTCCCGAAAGATTCCCTGTTCCACATCTTTAATTCCCCTTCGGCATCCTAAGTTTCTGCGCAAGCCTAAAACAAGGGTCCCCCGCCACCACATAAGAGCTCCACTTGATCTTAATCCAATCCAAAAAATCCCGGGTCATCGAGCCACATGTTATCAAAATAGAACGAAGACTTTCCTTTACTCAAACCCCAACTCTTTAGACCATAAAAGAATATGATTGAAATAACCCTCAGAAGACAATTCTGAGTGGTCCCATTAAACACCTCCTCCCAGTTTAAAGACACTAAAAATTTGTCGATTCTAGACCACTGTTGACACCTGCCATTCCTAGACCACTTGAAGTTGCCTTTTAATAAAGGACGATCGACCAGAGCCCTATCATTGATGAAGTTGTTAAACTCCACCATGGCTTTAGAAAAAGAATGAGTCCCATTACGTTCATTTGGAAAACAAATGACGTTAAAATCCCACCACGGATAGGGCCATCTATGATTCATTCCCAAAGCTTATCCCACAACACCCGGCACAAAGCATCCAAAAATGGACCGTAAACCTCATAGAAAACCTCGTAGAAAATCCCAGCAAGTGTCATTATCCTCCAGCTTAAACAAGCAAGACACTGAATGAGAGCCCAACTCAGTCCCTAATTTTGTGATAACTCTGCTGTCCCACATTATTATAATTCCTCCTGCTGCCCCAACTGCTCCTAAATGCTCCCATTCTATCCAAGTACCGCGTCCCACACCAAAAATCACCCTTATATCCACCTTTTCCATCTTAGTTTCTTGAAAGCAAATCACATGTGGTTTCCACCTACCAATTGTAGCCTTAATATCTCGTCTCTTATTTAAGTCATTCAAACCCCACACGCTCCAAGATATAATTTTTAGATACATACTAACACAGATTTCTTTTACTCCTCCCCCGATCGTCTTGCAACATAACTGCTTTAGCTCCATGCTGCACCTTGTTCGTACTTTCCCTGATTACTGTTCTTTCCTTTCCCCATCGATTTCCAGTTCCTCACAATATCCATCAATAAGTCTATAATTTTGTCATTGAAGCCAGGACACAACACCCTGAGAAACCTCCCAAATCCCTTTGCCCTCCTCCTTACCCACAAAGATATATCCTCCCTCTCACTTCAGTCCGTGATTGATTCCAAAATTTCGACATGGTCTGGTGGCACGACTACCAAAGGAGGAATATCAAGAATTCCATCTTCCACACCCTCCGACGTCATTGTGTGCTTCATAAAACATGCATTGCATTCGTTGACTTGAAAAGAAAAAAAATTGTTAATTCCAAATTGAACTCTCTCCCCCTCCCAATCATCCGCCCTAGAACCTTCAAACTATGAATACATTCCCTCCGTCATCCTGTCTTGTTCGTCTTGTTCCTCTCTGATCGACATCGATTTTCCTTTCTCAAATACCATCGGACTATATCTATTCGCGGTGGCTTTGCCTTCCCCTGAGAATCGACTAGCCCCTTTGCAAGACCTCGAACCAAAATCTTCTCCCTCGTCATCCACCCTCGAAGTCGTCTTGAGCCAGGTCGCCTTTGGTTTTCGCAAACCTGGATGGAAAAGGCCCACGGAGAAAGCCCACTCCCCCTTCTTAGACTGCCGCCTCTTCTCTCCCTCCACGAATTGAGCCCTTGCCTTTGTTCATGAAAGCTAGGTTGTTCGCCTCAGAAGAAATTGGGCCGAATCCAAGCCCAAGCCTAAAATTATCCATAGGCCTCCACTGAAAACCCTTAAAATCAAAAAATCTACCCCTTCGTGAAACAACGTAGTTGCCCCTGAAGTTTTGAATTTTGAATTGCAAAATGCCCATGTGCCCTTTTAATTCCACTGCTGCAGCCTTCTGCGTCCTTTCCTTGAGTGATAGCCCTTCCTTGTGTGTGGTGGAAACGCGCCTTCCCTATCGATTCCCCCTTCCTTCCCGATTCTCCGCCACCACCTCCACTGCAAAAATACCCTGGTTGAATGAAAGCAGCTGTCTCTGCCCATGTTGAAACCAGAAACACGAGCCTCCCGACACCAATCTTGACATTCGTCGGCATCTCTTTTTTGTATCGACGAGGATTCTTGCCCATCTCAAATCCCTCCTTGTCTTCGTAGATTCATCAACCTTCACGAACCCTCTCCATAACTGACCAATTTTTCAAAAAACTTCTCTTCCCCATAGATGAAGCGGGAGCCCCAAGGCTCTAATCCACACTTCACGGGGCTTTCTACCTTCACGATGGCAGCAACCCACCGCATCCTACCAATCCAGCAACAAAGGAACGTTCCTGGTTTACTACCCACCAATCCACCTCATGCGTGGTAACTCCAAGATTGGACCAAAAGAAATGGGTACATATAAGATACTTAAAAGTGTGTAATATCTAACTTTTTTCCCTTTTAGTCCATAATCCGAGCCACAAAAAACAAATGAATGAATAAATAAGCAGCTACATATTGCAATATGACATGTTGACAGCTAGTTGGAACAGAGTCACAAATCAATGAGCAAAACTATAGGCTACGATTATGTCAGCAATTTCTGAAGAGATTTACATGATTCGTGTATGAAGAAATCTTCTGCATGTGCTTTGGAGGTTAAAAGGTTTGCTGACATGGTAACCTCTCTTATATTCCATACAAATCCCTACTGATGATATCCTGTGCCCAGAAGCATTCCCTCTTCTGTTTATCCCCAATAGGCCAATACCCTGATTTGTACCTATTATATGCTGACAAACAAACGATCTATTTACAGACCAGGCTACCATAGGCTGGTGCTGCAGCCTAGCTGAAAAAGGATTGAACTTTTGCTTGAAAGGGCAAGTCTCAATAAAATCGCCGTCGTGAGCCCATATCGTTGTTTGGCTACTGTCAACAAACATCCTAGTCAATCTCTGTGGACTATGATCATGATCATTTTCAAGAAAGAGGTCCTTTCCTCCTTTTGGAAGATCCAAGCTTTGATGAACTATTTAAAATGGAAAGTAGCTATTCCTACGTAAAGCTTGAACCAAAACGTTGTGTTTCATGTTTTTTGCATGGGCATTTCAAAGGGAAAATTTTGGTCAGCTGTCAAAGACTCTAAAGCATTTTGAAACCTTCCATTTTCATTACTTGAATTCTTAAATTTGACATTCTCGTCATCAGGTTCCAGCAGGCACCAATCTTTTGGCATGCACCAAAATCCATATCTGCTCAAAGCCCTTGAGGTGTGGCTAAATCCGGTAATCTCCAATCAAGGTCAAATATACACATGGATCTAAGGCTCTAAGCTATATACCCCCAATATCTTGAAACTACCATTTTTTTTTTCGTTCCTATAATCCCTTCACAATTTTTATACCTGCTCCTTCCCCCCTCTCCCTACACCCCAAAAATAAAAACATCTACACATGAATTACAAAAGACTTGAAAGCCAAGTGACATTTTAATACCTCAGTGGGCAATAATTTACTCTAGTTCACCCAGTACCTCTCTGGTGCATCAGTCCATAACAAAGGGCCAAAAGCAAAATAATCTCACCGCCGGCAGCAGGTCCACTACAAGATTGAATATCTTCTATTGTTCTCTTATACGACAGATGATTACATATCTATGCAAGTTATCTCCAGTGTTTATGTCGCCATTAAACAAGCTCCATATGGACATAACCGACTGCCTGCTAGTAATGTTTGATCATTCTTCTTTGCATAGTTTGCATCATGAGCAAGGCCCTGAGACCTCTTACATTAGGTTTAGTCACTTTAGAGAGTCCATTGGCTGCAGTCCCATGCATCTATTAGGATCTTCAGGAGCATGTAGCTTGGAGATTAAGGTTGACTCATTGTCGACTTAAGGCAATCACTCCACCATGGGATAACGAGAGATCTGAGCCAATCATGACGTACATGGTTATTAAATCTATCTATCTTGCTTGTTAAACTTACTTATCAAGAAACTCCCTCTATAATTACACACAACACAATCAAGATAAATCAGTGAGGAACACAAGCTTTTACATAAATGACTGTGCCTGTTTGACATTGAGCACGCCACAATTTTCTCTGAGATCAAACTATGGTGCCTTGGACCATCCTCCAATGTCAAATCAGTGAGGAACACAAGCTTTTACATAAATGACTGTGCCTGTTTGACATTGAGCACACCACAGTTTTCTCTGAGATCAAACTATGGTGCCTTGGACCATCCTCCAATGTCAAAGGACCAGTCCAGTTCCCACAAGGCCACAATTGTTTTCTTCCAAAATAATCTAGTAGAGCCTATCTCCATCCGCTGAGAAGAAATCAAAAACTCAAAGGAATCTCGGAAAATCAAAATCTAATCGCCAATACTGCCAGGACAGTATGTTGATTTTGAGCAAGTCTTCTGAATTTGGTCTCTAATACTGGAGTTCTACAAAAAAAATTATAAGAAACATGTGCTTCGTGACTGATTTAGAACAATTTTGACAGGTGACAAATAAAAATTGTCAAAACAATAATGGACCGACGTCTACTATGACACTTTCCCTAGGATCCAAAAGGCTTGTTGGATTGCATAAGGCCCTTCGGCTTGAATTTGAGCTTCCAAAGTTGATCATAAGAATCCATGTAGCTAAAATGTGGAGCATCAAGTATATTGGTTAATTAAGCAGGGAGGGTTGAACCATTCAGCATGCATACATAAAGTATCCTCCAGTTTACAGGGGTGCTTCGTTTAAGTATTTAGAAGTACAAAAGAATCACTTGAGTAAGAGGTAAGGAATGTACAAACAAGTATAACTGCTTTCGGACACGACTGCAATGCCAATGGAGCTTCCACAGATCTTGGCGTGGCCTCTGGAAAACATAAAAACATTACTATCTACGTAAAACAATTTTACACATGGGTATGAATGGTACTAAAGCAACTGCAAAACTGGAAATCCCCCCTCCCCCCACACACACACATATAAATAAATAAATAAAAGAACAGAAAAAAAAGAAAGGTCTTTGAAGTTGTAAGGCTCAGATGAAGTCAATAATGTCTCTGCTACCTCTTATTTGAAACCAGGGATGATCAATAACGTATTACATCCTCACATGTAGATTAAAAATTATTCTACTTGATCCCATCTAACCATGTATAAACCAATAAAGGACTCTCAGCTTGCTAATTCACAGTTTTTTCTTGCTGAAATTTCAAGTGCTACCAGGGATGACGTTTAGGTTTATTATAAAGCTAAAAAGTCAATTTTTCCAAACAGTGCAAAAGAGTCATTGTCACAACTGCTTTTACATAATTTGTCTCCCACCCTTACTCTCCTTCATGTCTAAAGTTTCTGAAAGGCACTTGTGATGTGGTATTGTCTCAATGCTTAAGTGAGTTAATAGATGTCAAGGATCCCATTTATTCAGATTATCTGTAGAAGCTGATTGGACTGAAATAACATAGTTACATGAAGAATAAATGTCAGGAATCAGGATGCTATTTTTATTCCATCCTATTTTCTACACCCTTTGACAAACTTGTGGGAGATTTGGCAGGTATGCAATTGCCTATAATATGTTTGTGATTTAGTTTATTTACATAACCAATAAATACAATAATTATCCACTCTTTGCCTCTCTTAAGCTGACAGTCAAATGGAATTAAGCGTTGTGATACACGGAGAGCATCTAACCAAATCTATTTCCTTGAGTTGATCTCCGTCCTTTTCTCTATCAAAGTCTACCAGGTTTTTTATCAACATGAATCACGTCCATTTAAACAATTTAAAAGTGGTTTGGATATAATGGCAACTTGGCAAGTATACAACTCACTCGATGTGAACTTGAGATAAATTCCTAGATAAGTGCAGGACAATTAAAATCATATAGAGTTTACCTTCCCCAGTTAACCTTTGTTGTAATTTCACTTTCATTGATTCTTTGAAAAGAATATTCCTACAATAGAGAAGATTTGATTATGATATAAAAGTGTAGATACATAAGGTTCTTACCAAACTTTTTACTATTTATCAAAGATGATTCTCAAATAAGACAGCATGATTACAATGTGCTAAACATATTCACAGAAATTTTTTGG
This sequence comes from Platycodon grandiflorus, assembly GCA_016624345.1. Lineage (NCBI taxonomy): Eukaryota > Viridiplantae > Streptophyta > Magnoliopsida > Asterales > Campanulaceae > Platycodon > Platycodon grandiflorus. Next base: position 77,184,959 of record CM028362.1, on the reverse strand, counting down.
AAGTGGCATAATGAAGTTCTGCAAACAAAAACGATTGTAAAAAATATAGGCAATACAGATGCATCTTGCAGCTCCAATATATTTGAAGATGCTATCTACAGAAAGTTTGATTCTTGCATATAAAATGTAAATTCTCGTTAAACTTCGGTCACTTGTACACTGGAGAAGATTATAGGATGAAAATTAAAGAATGGGCCATCGACTGGCTAGTGATACGGGTAAAAAATAATGTTTCTCAATTCAGTAAATACTTCCGAGGGGGGAGGCTTCCAGGTTTACTGACTTTGGATTTTTATTTTTTTTATCAGAAAAGAATCAATTAGATTAAATAAGAAGAAAGTACCAAGACGACAGACGAGAAGTCCATCAAAACAAAACAAAAGGAAGACAACAGTTCTGATATTGGAAGGAACCCGAGCTTTCCATATAATGAAAGATACAACCTCTTCAGCCTCTCGATCATTGATCATTAAGCTAATGGAAGAAGTGAAAATCCCAAGAATTATTCCCATCCCTCGTAAGAAAATTCGAAAAAGGTGCCAAATATGCCAACGAGAGTCGGAACAGCCAAGGGAAAGCCGTATGCAACGAAATGTGTCCCACCCAAACATCTTTCCAGAAACGAATATGAGCCCCATTCCCAACCCTGAACCAGTTTAAGGGGAGAAAGAAATGGCAGCACTGATGAACGAACTGCCGGGGATTCCTATAGGTCACTAACCGACTTATATTGGCATCCACCCGTTTTGATGCATCCTATATTCGCTCTTGATCACTTTATGCCAAATAGAGCAAATTGCAAATGGAACACACGATACTCATCTCTCCCTACCGAACACCACTCGACTAGCCCCTCCTCTTCCCCTCTCCCTCTCTCTCCCTCCCTCTCTCTCTCTCTCTTCCCAAACATGATTTAATCCTCTAACTCAACTCCGTTGTCACTCTACACTGTCATTTGGAAAGCTAAAATCCCTTTCAAAATTTGAGCATGACCTTGGACTTTGATTCTTTGAAAGAACAATAACAATGATGTTTTGCAAGTGCATAGACCTTATAAAAGGATATGCCTGGATTGGTGTGTAACATGTGTTATGTGTAAGGTTGCCTCTCAAACTCAAATCATTTATTCCTACACTGTGGGTTTGCCTGATTTCTCTAGAATAACCTGTTCGGGGTGTTGGGGGAAGCTTGGCTTAGCCCTAGTTCTACTTCTGCCTTTCTTCAAATGCAAGGTAAAGGTTTGGGCACGCGAAATGATGCTAGCCTATTATTGCAATGTGCTGTCTTTGCGGTTCTTTGGTGTTTATGGACCGAGAGAAATTCCAAAAAATTTCAGGGATAAATTTATTTCTTGGCCCCTTCTTTAGGATAAAGTCATTTATAAGGCTTCTCTATAGGATTCCGCTCAGGGAGCTTTTCGACCCATCTATGAGATTCTACGGGATGGGACTGCTTTACTTTCTTAGCTTTTAGCTTTTGTGTCCATTTCATCTGTGTTCGGTGGATTACATGTCCATCTTTTGTAACCTTTCGATTTATTAATATATTCCTTTTTCTACCCAAAACACTACTTACAACAGTTTTGACAAAAGTAAGTCTGGGAATTGGACCCACTTCTGCAACAGTTGATTTTTTTCCCTGCTCCTTTCCACACATTCCTATATCTAGAAAACGTACTAACGAATTTCTTCAAAGGAAATTCACATCAATCTCAAATAAAATGTCTTAAGCTTCAGATGAAACCTGCTAAACTTGACATGCACAAAAAGGAGAAAGTTGATACAAATATTCAGTAACCTTGAAGCATGAATATCATTAGCTGCAAGCAACAAATCACTTGCTTACCCTATCTTTTTTTCTTTCTTTTTTTTTTTTGGTTTCTCAAAGTATTCCCATGTCGAAGACTAATCCCCAAGACGGGTAGGACCATACGGCTGTAAATCTCTCCCTACCAAGTTTTAATGCAGTTGCATTCCCATGGCTCGAACCTGATACTTATGGTTAAGCTAGAACAACCACCTAAAAGTTCAGCCAACTGTTTTGCACTATTTTCCACCAGATTCTTTCACAGGTAAAGTCAAAATGCCATTTAAGTCAAGATTTTTGTTCGGTCCTTTGCCCTTAATAAGGTTTATAAAGTACTCTGCAGGAGCAAATACCTTATAAGAAATTATGTCCGAACTAGTTTGTTATGCGTAAGTAACAGTGCTGGTCCCATAATCATTTGTTTCCTGTGCCTGAAGACATGGTTTTTAATTGTTTATAAAGCTTGTGGTTGTCCCCTTTCCACTGAGGAATGTATCTCTCTCAACTTCGAGGTTTGTGGACAGAAGGGCAAGAGACTTTGGCATATAGGTTGTTTGCATTCTTTGGTGCCTTGGATGGAAAGAACACTGGAATCTATTATACACACAGCACAGCACAATTTAAAAGAACAGCAGATTTGCATGTTAACTTTGAATATGTTCACATTCACGCAAAAGGTTTTATATGTAAAGAGAAGGAAGGTGTCATAGTTATCATGAAGACCATAACATTACCCTCAAAACATCTATAAGACCGCAGGCAATGAAACAAGCTTAAAGTTCTAAACTGTAGCCACCTATTCTATCAAAAAAATTAAAGAAACAAGTAGGCATACTTCCTCTAAGCCTTGCCCAGTTTGATTTGATTCACCTTTCAGCGTAGCTTTACTATATATAAACCCTCCCCCAAGAGGTTCATTTTGAGACATCCTCCATCAAGGGCTATGAAGACTTAGATATTAACACTTCCAAACCATCAAAATAGCTTATAATTTACATAGATCGCAGAAAGACGAGTACAAACAGTCAAACAGTGCCACAGTGGAACCTCGCTTAATCTGGTGCCTTAGACCAACTCGTTCATCCAACATCATTATTCAAATACAGTAGAAGTAGAGCTTGTAAAAGGAAGAAGGATACAATACAAGGACTTCCAAAGGGGCGTCACCTGTCATAGTACCTCTTGCCCTAGCATATGCCTATACATGGTGCAGTAGCATCGATATGATCATGCTCAAAGGGCTTAAAACCCACTTCGCCACAAGTCTTTCCACCTCAATACTTAACATAAAAGACATCATGTAGCAATGTCATATAGTTGTCTTCAACTATCCTAGCATAAAAGCTCATCTATCTTGTATAGTGCAGCTCATCGAGCTCTAGGAATACAAAATGCCGATGGAAATAAAACTCTTCGTCATTATGCATGATCCAATTCATTCCCACGCCTCAATAGTTGTGTATTGTTGTAAATAGTGCTTTTATGCATATGCTTGCACATTGACAAAAGTGCCTACTATTCCCAATTTTGACATCATCTAAATACTCCTTCCGTCCCATGAAAATAGTCTCATTTGACAAGTCAGACTTTTTAAGATTGTAACTGAAAGAGAAAAGAAAGAAGAAGAGAAGAAGAAAGCTTACCCTCGCAAGGGATCGGCCATACCCAAAGGCCACAATGGCAAAAGCCTTAACTCAAATAATAATAATCAACTCTAACTAGATGATGGGGGATTACATCGATATTTATAAGAGAAAGTAAATCCCTAACCTACTAGGAGTCTAGGACTACGGCAATTAATTGAAAAGAAAATCCTAATTCATCTAGGAAATAAAATACTAAAGGACTAATAATATACTTAAACTAGGATAACTCTAATACTAATCCTACTTAGACTTGGATAACTTAATTAAATCCCCAACTAAAACTACTGAGTAATTTTTTTTGATAAGTAACTGAGTAATTACAATCAGCTTATCTCTAAATAACAATACAAACATAACCAAATAATAATTCAACTCGAATCCCATTCTTTCCTTGTTTGCATCTTGCATCAGCAGCTTTACTTGTTTGAACCTCCTTAAAATTGCACTAAAATTACTTCCCCTTCTAGAAATGAGAATATTTTTTGGTGACAACCCAAAATAAAAAGTGAGACTATTTATTTGAGATGGAGGGAATATATGAAAACGGATATGCATTTCCAACCAAAACATTTTACAAACTTTACTATGGAAAAAAAATGTGCTTCATGAAGTGCACATTTGACACCTGAAGTCCATGCCTTTCTATGTCTTTCATTGCCACTTAGGTTGCAAATATATAGATAGCAATCACTCGATATACATACATTCATCACCGATAATAACACGGAAAATTAAAAGAATGCTTAATAGAGCAATACCAAAATCGCAGACTCGGAGAAAGAATAGGCGAACTCAAACAGAAATCAAGGACCGCATCTTTCCGGCTCCCAATTCCAATTACTTCGACAAACTCGGAATCTTCTTCCCATGCATTCCCAACACGGGAATTCAGGGGAGAAGCTTTATTATTCAAACTGAATCCAACTCGAAGCGGCTTCGATTTAAACTTGAATCTTCGTCGTTTAAGTGTATCAGGACAACCAAATTCGTAGCGGATGAAGGAGAATTTTGAAGGATGAGGGTGAGGGCACAGTGAAGAAGCACGGGATACTCTCTCTAAAAGACTCGTCGAAATCGGAAGCTCCATTGAAATGCGGTGGCTTTATTGTGAAGCCGACGGCCAAAGCTCCATTTTTGGAGAGAGAGGATCAACGCTCTCTAACTCTTTCCCACTGATGTTATCGTGTTTAGAGAGTATTGGAGTAGCTATTTTGAAGCTTCCCGGTGCTGGGGAATAGGGATAATGAATTTGGTGCAGAGCATTCATGTTAAAACCACATTTTCTTATTAATACACTTCTCAATTAAATTATAAAAATATTATTATATTATTAGACATAAATATCATTTCTTTACTAAATACACTAACCCTTATATTAAAACACCATCTAAACTTTTAAATACACTACCAACCAATTTATCAATACACTCTTCTCCCTAACACGATATATACATTGCCTGTGAAACATACATTTCAAACTCAACTGACCATAACTTCAATTCTCCAACTTCTTCAACATAGCATTCTTCTTATCAAACATCCAAAGTCAAACCCTCAACTTTCAAACCCTTCTACTTCTCCAACTTACCAACTCATATCAAACTCATCACCCACGAACGACATAAACAACCACATTGTAACAAAAATCAAGCATGGATACTAAAGAAGTAAAGCAGGCATGAATGTAAGTATCTCAACCGTTCTCAAGTTTTCAATTCGATTTTTTCATGAAATTTCGTACATGCTGGAGACGATATTCGTTCGGGACTGGTCTATGGAACACCACAATGGTGTTCGGTGACCACCTGCGGAACATACCTGAGATGTTCTATCAGTGGTTCCCGAACACCCTTATAGTGTTCCTTAAGTGGTTCCCGAACACACCTGGTATGTTCCATCAGTGGTTCCCGAACACCCCTGTGGTGTTCCTTAAGTGGTTCCCGAACACACCTGGTATGTCCCATCACTGGTTCCCGAACACCCCTGTGGTGTTCCGTAGGTAGTTCCCGAACATTCCTGTTATGTTCTATAGTTCTTCCCGAACACCACAGTGTTGTTCCATCATTTATCCCCAAACACCACTATGGTGTTCCATTTCCTCTTACAGAACAGAAACTTTTCAAGATATTTTTTGTTGAAATTTATTCTTTTGTTGTAAACAGGATTCAAACACGTTGTCTACCGAGGGTAGTGTTGCTCCGGTTATTAACGAGATTGAACTCGTTCAAGATATTGTTATAGATTACACAAATGTGTTCACGACGTATGAAATGTTTATATCTCGTGTTGCATTGTTTGATTGGGTGTGTGTTACGGGAAAGGAACATGGAATGGTGATAGTAATTATCAGATCAGATAGTGGGTTGTGTAAGAAAAGAGCTCGGTTAGTTCTGGCGTGTGAACGTAGTAGGAATTACCGTGAATTCAAGAAGGTTGGAAAGTTGTCTGGAGTAAATAATGAAAAGGCTACTATTGAAAAGGACGTTGTGAGGAAACCAAAGAGAAACTGGAACGAAGAAGTGTAGTTGTCCATTTCGTTTGATGGGTTGACAAGTATCAGCTGATGGACCTTGGGCATTGGATGTTCAATGTGGTGTCCACAATCATCCAACTGCAGACTATTTGGAGGGCCACTCATATGTTGGTCGATTATCACCCAAGGAGAAGGACTATGTCATTAATTTGTCTCACACAAATAGTAAACTCAAGGACATTTTGTTTGGGTTAAAAGAAAATTTTATAGATAATAAGTCCACAATAAGGACTATCTACAATGCTCGTTTGCAAAATAGAGTTATAGAGCGTGAGGGTCGATCTCAAATGCAGCAGCTTATGTTCAAGTTGAATGAGCATGAATATTTATATCATTACATTCGCTGTGAGAAGACCGAAGTTGTCAAGAATATTTTCTTCGCTCACCCAACGAGCGTAGAGTTATTGCGATGTTTTCCATGAGTCCTCTTTATGGATTTTACATACAAGACAAACAGGTATAAGTTATCTTTGTTGGAAATTATTGGTGTGACGTCGACACAAATGACATTTCATATTGCAACCGCGTATTTGGAGTTCGAGCGGGAAGAGAACTATAAGTGGGCGTTGACAGTCTTAAAAGGATTGATGGACCAATTCTCTCTACCCCACGTGATTGTTACTAATAGAGAACTTCGTTTAATGAATGCAATTTAGAAAACTTTTCCCGACTCGAGACATTTTCTTTGTCGGTGGCACATTAACAAGAATATTTTGGCAAATTGCAAGAAATTGTTCCGTGTGAAAGATAAATGGGATTGTTTTTCTATGAATTGGAATACGTTGGTTCTCGCAGATACTGAGTCAAATTATGATGACTTGCTACAAAGACTCTAGTCAGACTTCAAAGATTATCCACTTGCCGTTAAATATGTCATTGAGCAATGGTTGATGTCATACAAAGAAAGATTTGTGGCTTTATGGATGGATACAGTTATGCTTTTCGACAATACCACAACAAATAGGTATCTATCATTTTAATATCGGTATTTATTTTATTGTTTTATATTTTGTTAGATATATACTTAATAAGGTTGTAACTTGTATTTCAGGATGGAGAGTCAACATGCATTGTTGAAAAGACAGCTTGGCTCGAGTCAGGGTAACTTTGAGACGTGTTGGCGACAGATTCACACCCTCATTGAGACTTCACACACAGCAATCAAACAGTCATTTGAGAAGAGCAAAAATGTTGTCCAGTATAAATACAAATCAATTGTATTTAGAGAGCTGTGAGGGATGGTGTCGACGCATGGATTGAACTTGATATATGATGAATTGAGCGCTATTGGTGAACATGGTGTAGACCCTCTGCTGTGTGGGTGTATACTGAGAAAGAGATGCGGGCTGCCTTGTGGTCATGAGATTGACGAATATAAGAGATCGGACATGCCAATTCCACTTGATAAGGTTGACGCTTTTTGGAGAAAATTAGATATCATACCTCCAAAGGTAGAAGATCCTGGTATAGTCGAAGAAATGGGTAGTCGATTTAAACAAGAAATTGTTGAGCTTTCATCCAAGTGGGAACAAGCACCTGGGCCAGAGAGGTTGTTAATTTTAAAGAGATTAACCGAAATAAATCAACCACCAACGACATCACTTACTCATCCTGTCGAGGGTCAGAAAATTTTGACTCGTGGTCGTCCCAAGTCCATAAAGGCTAAAAAAGACAAGTCAACCAAACGTGATCCAAGTAAGTTTGAGCATGTCCAGTCCATTGAAGATAGTCATGTGAAGAGATTGCCTACGAAGTTGGTCCATCGATTAAACAACCTCTTACTCTCAGTACGACACCTAAGCCAAAGAAGAAACAGATATTTTTTTTATCCTTTTTTAAGATAGATTGAACAATCATTTAACATGGTTATACGCTAACGAAACAAATAATTGATACATCTTTTTTCAATAGGTTGTCCGGCAAAGGACTCGAATTGCGACTACAAGTGCTACTATCCCATTTGCACAATTGGATTGTAGAGACTAAAAATGTTAAAAGTGATGGTCATTGCATGTGGATTCCGTGCCGTAGCAGACCAACTTGTCTTCACAGAGGAATCGTGGGGTAGGATTAGAGGAGCACTTCTTCACGAGTTGACAGTTAACCAAGAGTTATACAAAAATGTTTTCATTGAACATGGTCGCGTTGAAGAAGTGTTGGAGATTCTAGACTACTATAAGGAGCTTGCACCTAAGGAACACTGGTTTTGTTTGCCAGAAATGGGTCATTTGGTCGCATCGGCTTTCAATGTTGCGCTCGTGTCTTTGGATTTGCAAATTTCGATGACGTATTTACCCTTAAGAACCCCAATCCCAAGTGATCCAAAGATGATATGTATTAGATTTGTGAATAATGATCATTATATTCAGGTACACACCATATCAAGGATTTTATCTGAAGTTATTTATGTTATATATATCCATGATATTGATATGTAGTATATTTGTAGGTGTTCTTGCGCGAGGAGTCCATTACCACCGTCGCAGATAAATGGAATACATATCGACTTCATTGTCAATTTGGTGGAAAAATTTGTATACCGACCAACTTAATTTATATAGTGAAAGTGTAGGAACCAGTTAACTTGGTCGAAGCGCTGCGACTATAGATTTAGATTAGCTTGAGTTGTAAATCAATCTGTTGGTTACTTTTATAAATCAACTTGTGTTGTAGACACATAACCTTTGCTTATTTTGTAAATCAACTTGTGTTGTAAATCAATCTTTTGCTTTTATGTCATTTAAATTGGTTGTAAATCAATCTTTAATACAAAATGCATAAGATCCAAAGATATAATAGTATTAAGTACTACCAATATGCATAACATCTTACACTTAAATACATAACATCGTCATTTAAATACAACAATATCCAAATTGAAATACATAATACATTACTATTGTCAACTTCAACTAACACTTCTCCTCCTACGACTAGACGCAGCATGCGAAGGTCCTGCTTGATGTGGTCCCTCATCATCTGGACCTCCTAATGCATCATATGCTCGTAGGATCACTGACTCAAACTCTTCTCTGGAGATAGATCGGTCTCCAGATCTCAATCGTTGCACCATCGGTTGCATTAAACCTCGTGCAGATCTGACAATGTCTCAAGCATCTAGTGGAGCAGTATCAGCTGCGTTGCTGACGTAGGAGGACCGACGGTCGGGGTCTTGAACTATGAGATGTGAATGTGTGTAATACCATTCAAGATATGAATGGTCACACTGTCCTGCTGGTCGGGCAGGTCTACCAAGTCTCTCGTCAGATAACACATGACTATCCCATTGTACAAAGTACTTGACAAGTACCCCCCCATATTGCCGCAGTCTGTTGGGTTTCCTTTCTGGGGACACCGAGAGCAATAGGGGCGTATGGAATTGTCTGTACATATCCAAACTGTCGCAGGACTCGATCAGGATGATATGGCTCCACAATAGTGTTTGTTGAGATGCATCCATGGTAATACGAAATGTGGTGGAACGAAAAATGTTGTCTCACCGTCTCCGTATAGGGCTTCCAAATAACCTGTAACAATTTAAAAAACAAAAAATTACAACATGTATATTTGACACGAGATTTTCAAGTCAACCAACATATATAAAAACACATTACTCACTTCACTTGGTTTAATGGAGTCAAGAACCTCACACACTGCCATTAATCTTTCTACAGATGTTCTTTGTCCAGCCTTTGGTAGCCACCACTTTGCAAGAGGATTTTCCTCATTGTACTGAATGTTATGTGGAGGCCTAAACATTGGGAATCGTTCGTATATCCATACCTACATGAAATGCAATAAGAAGACACAATAATCAGTTCATAATCTAATACTCCCTCCGTTCCAGGTAAAGAGTCAAGTTTTGACTTTTTTTGGTCAATTAAACTAAAGTTTGACTAATAATTAACATAAATCTAGTGGTTTTTACAAAGTTATTAAAGTTGTAATCCATAGTATTATTAAGATAGTTTTTAATTAATGAAATTTTATTTCTTAAAACATAAGTAAAGTATGTAAATTTTTTATTTGATTTAGTCTTATGTTGACTTCTATAAAAGGAAAGTGGACTCTTTGGCTGGAACGGAGGGAGTAAATATTTATTTCAACATATTAAAAATAAGTAAAAATATGAATTTATTACCTCCAACAACGTGGAATATCCAGCCATCTGTTTGGTTGTGAGTCTAGATGCTAGCCCTAGCTGTCTATAGAGATAAGCTAGAGTGGCAGCTCCCCTAGCTGAGAATGCACGCCTTTTCAGATCATCTGACATAGCATCTTCACTAAACCTCTCCCTAAGCCACTCTAGCCTCATAGAAGATCCCCTCATACCGCGCATTCCTTCTATCGCTTCAGCGTAAGAAACTCCCAACCATTGCTCAATATCATAAGTAGAGGTTGGTGTAAAACTCCGTCTCGATAAAACTGGAGTCCCTGTGATCGGAAGACCTGTAAGGCAAAATACATCATCTAATGTGATTGTCATTTCGCCAAAGGGTAGATGAAAGCTATTGGTCTCAAGGTGTCAGCGTTCCACAAATGCACTGACCAAGACTTTGTCAATTTCAAAGTACGATGTTCGCCTTAATCGAAACAACTTGGAGGCTTTGACAACGTCCAACCACAAAGGGTCACATACTTCTCTGCGATAACTCCACTGAACTAGTTTCTCAGTATGATTGTTACACTTGAGAACCTCTCTCTCTTCCCCCTGCCATATCGATCGTGCTACGTGCGACTCATAAGTAGTAAGTAGAGATAGATTAACAGGACCACCGGAAAATAGGGTATATGTCACGTCTTCTCTTTCCTCTCTAACATTTTCTTCTCCCACATCTCCAACATCTTCCTCTCTATTCTCTTCAAAACCAGCATCTCTTTCAAAATTATAGTTAGTCATCTGTATAGGAGATTGTTCTTGTTCTTGTGTGACGCGTGGGGGATCCTCAGGCTGTTGTTGTTCACGCTGACCTCTTTCTCTTCTGTTTGAAGCAGTGGGTCTTTTTCTTTCATATACATTTGCTAATTTACTTGCAATAATCACAATATGGATCAACAGAGATTGAAGAAACTAACTTGTAGAGCAAATTGGAAAGGTATGAGGAATACCACATTCTGTTCGGGAATGACTAATAGAACACTGCAGGGGTGTTCGGGATGAGTTGTGGAACACTGCAGTGGTGTTCGGGAAAGCTTATGGAACAACACAGTGATGTTCGGGATGAGTTGTGGAACACTGCAGTGATGTTCGGGAAAGCTTATGGAACACCACAGTGGTGTTCGGGACTTGTTGTGGAACACTGCAGTGGTGTTCGATCAAATTCTTTGGAACAACGGTGGTGTTGAGTTTGAAATTGTTGGTGTATTGAGAAATAGGGGTGGGTGTGATGATATTAGGTGGGTGTATTGGGAAAGAAATAACGAGTTAAGTGAGAGGGGTAAAATAGAAAATGTTGGGTGGTGTATTTAGAAATTATGTTGGTGTAAAATTAGTGGAGGGGGTGTATTAAGAAAATGGGTGTATTAAGAGGAAAAAGTGGTGTTAATAGTAAGCCTCTTTGGTGTATGTTTAGTTTGCAAGATTTTCAATTGAACACCTCAACTCTAAATACACTCCAAAAAAATTTAGAGAATCGCTATTCAGCCCTCCAAAATTAACACCCCTCACAAAATACTAAGTACACCCTCATTAATTTTTTATTTTACTTATTTTAATTTATTTTGAATAAACAACTTAACATTACTAAGTACACCCCCCTTCATCATCCAATCATCTTTTGAAATATTCCCAATCCCTTACGCATAATAGAAACCAAGGCTCTGAACATTTACATTATTGAGGAAAGAAGAAGAAGAACATTTTACACTTAAATATTACCAAATTTTTAAAGTTGTATGTTAAATAATTTTTAGGATTAAGTTAGCTATAATTTTCTTTACAAATTGAGTTCAAAATTGGTGGTTTGTGTAAAAAAAAAAAGTACATTTTAGGTTGAATTTCGAAGTGATCTGGGCTTATAGTGTTCGAATATAGTTGGTTGAACACCTTTGATGATGTTCGGTCAGTGCCAACCGAACATCACCAAAGATGTTCAGTACCGACCGAACATCTCCAAAGGTGTTCAGTCAGTACTGACCAAACATCTCCAAAGGTGTTCAGTAGTGATAGAACATACATAGAGTTGTTCAACCACAGTGACTAAACACTCCTTAGTGTGTTCTGTCACTACTGACCGAACATACCAATGCAGGGCATTCGTCTGTGCTTCTTAAAATGTGGAAAATTAAGCCATTTTAGTATAAGAATACTTATAATTTTTATTCCCTTCAATTCTTTATGGTCCATGGTTGTGCTTTCCAACAATGTAGATGAATTTAGAGGTTTAGGGCTTAGTGAAAGGTTTGGAACTTGGAAGGGGTGAGAATAATATGTTTGAATGTGTGTATTGTGGGAAAAATGTAGGGGGTGTATGAATATTATTGGAGGGGAGTGTACTTAAAGATGTTGGAATCAAATAAAAGTAGAGGGGGGTGTGAATAGCGATTCTCAAAATTTAATTACAAGAATGCCATTAACATTAATGCTTTTATCCTTACTATATACACCTACTACTATGCTACATAGGGGTGAGCAAAATTTTCCAAAACTGGACCGGACCATAGGAACCGAACCGAACCAATACTTTTGGTTTGGTTCTGGTTCTAATTTTTAGTAGAACCGTTTATTTGGTTCGGTCTCAATTTTGAAAATTTTAGATTGGTTCTGAACCGAACCGGACCAATGTATATTATAATATTATATATATATATATATTAATAAATTAATATTTAAAAAATTATAATTTCTATTTTTTAACCCTAACCCAAACCTAGGTATAAATACTTACATAAATCATTAAAAGGTATGTTATGTTATACTATATGATATCCCTATTTGTCTCGTTGTGAATCTTTTTTAGCATTAGCTATCAATCTCTTATTAGTTTTCTTTGTTTTTGATGTGTCTGAGCTTCTGTCCTAGCATTTATTATCATTGTCTTCTTTATGTTAATTTTTTACTTAATGACTTGTGTCGTCTTAGCTGTTCACTAAACATTCTGCAAATGATAACTTAAGTTAGTACAGGAGACGCAATACCGTATAGGGGTTGATGAAAAGTTGTAGAGTTTTTTTTATCTCTAAATGGGTTGCTGACAAGCTTGTTTGAATTACTCTCTTTGCCTGTTGTTGACCACTCACTGCTCTTCACTTCATTCTCTACTTGCACACTCTTTATATTCACTTCATTATCTACTTTCTCACTCTTTTTATGCACTTCATTCTCTACTGGATTGATTATAATATATAACATTTTTAATTGTTGAATGGTCGATGTACTATCATTCTTTTTTCTTTAGCTTGTTTGTATTTTCAATGTTTTATCATTATTGTATACTTTTTAATTGTCGTATGAAATATTAAATTTTATTATTTGTTTGCCACCTCAAAAAATTAAAAGGGTTTATTCCGTTAGAACCAAAAAATGTGCAGGATCGAACCAATTAGAACCGGACCGAAGTATTGGTTCTCATTAATCTTGGTTTGGTTTGGGTTCTAAAGTTTTTAAGAACCGGAGTATTAGTTCGGTCCTGGTTCTCAAATTTTTTTGCGAAAAATAGACCAAATCAGACCGTGATCACCCCTACTATTACATTCACAAAACCTCTAAATACACCACCAAAAAATTTTGTATACACCCTCTAACTTCTATAACCTCTTTTCATCTTCTTCCCATCTTCATCCCAATTTTTTCCTAAAACCCTAAAGTTTCTAACATCCATTGTTACAAGAATCAAGCATGAAGCATAAAAAAGTGAAAGGACAAGGAATGTAAGTATTTCTACCTATTTCAAGCTTAAAATTTTGATTTTTCATGTCTTTTTTGCACAAAACACGAGCAGTTGGTCGTGTAGTGTTCGAGAACACCACCGGCTTTAGCCGAACACTGTGGTGTTCCTTCAGCCTTAGCCGAACACCACTGTGGTGTTCCTTCAGCCAATCCCGAACATTTACAACCCAAAATTCAAACAAAACCCAACTAATTCATATATACATTGCAAATAAAATGTTTTTAAACTTCAAAATAGAAGGAATTTCATACCTATGGCCCTTCTCATGTTTGATTTCTTCTTCTTTTTCTTTTTCTTCCTTTTCTTCTTTTTCTTCTTCTTCTTCCTATTCTTCATTTTTTTCTTTCTAGAGAGACATGTGAACAAAAGGTTGGTTTCTTCTTCTTCCTTTTTCTTCTTGTGCGTATGAGGGGGAGGGAGAGCTTTGGGTTTGAAAGGGACGGGGGTGCGGATTTACTTGTTGTCGTGGTATTGAAATGGGTGTGAATGAGTTGGGTGTATTAAGAAATGAGCAGTGCTATTCCCACCCCCAAAATTGCTGAGTATACCCCCTTTACCATTATTACAAAATTGCCACAATTTTAAAAGACTATATTACCCTTAAAATTTTTGAAAAACCTAAAATATGCGGCTTACCGCACGCTTAATACCGCACGCCCTGGTATGTGCGGCGGACGTGCCGCACATTCCTAGGGCGTGCGGCTCATCAGCTTTCTTCCAAAAAATTCAAAAAATCATTAAAAAAATTAACCAAAATGCGTGTTTCAAGCCTAAGTAGTGGCTTGACTTTGTGCAATTTTTAGGAAGCTAAGTCGAAGTAGATGAAGTTTCAAAATAAATGGAGAGGATAGAGATTAGATGATAGAGAGAGAAATGGAGAGTATTTTAATTTTGGGAGGGAGGTGGGTTGGGTAGATAGTGTTTTAATTTGGGTGAGTGAGAATTGGGGGTTTATTGTTCAAGGGTAAAATAGGAAAAGAAGTGGGGGTATACTTAGTAATATAGGTGGTATAATATTTGAAGGGTGGGTAAACTAAGTAAATGGGTATACTTAGCAATTTTGGGGATTGGAATAGCAATTCCCTTAAGAAATGGGGAATGGTTGTAGTGATAGTGAGTGTGTAATAAAGAGTGTATATTTTGAGAGGGGTAAAATATGAAATATAGGGTGGTATATTTAGATGTTAGATTGGTGTGAAATTAAGATAGGTGTTGTATGAGGAGATTTTGGTGTATTTAGAGAGAGTGGGGGTGTTAATAGCCCCACTCTTTTCAATTTCATTACATGACATTTTAGGCTATGTTTGGTTCACAGAATTGGCTCAAATGAAATGACTAATTCTTATCGACCAATTCTTATCAACCAATTCTGTAGTCGTATTTGGTTGCACTTTTGGACCAAGTGGATCCATGGATTATATTATTATATTAAAATGGCTTCCCTTATTTTGATGTTCAAACAATCACAAATTAGGGTTTACAGATCTAGAGCTATAGAAGAAAAAGTCGACAGAAAGGCGAAAGTTAGTACAATTCGTGAATTACAATTTTGAGTTTGGTTCAATAAGTGGTCAAATGTGTTGGTTTTTGAAATATTATATGTTTTGGGTGGCCATCTTCAATATAATCTCCTTATTTTCCATAAGAAAATTATTTTCTCTCTACAAAAATCAAAACCATTGTATGAGTCACCACCAATCATTTGATTTTCTCTTTCTACAAATAAGTTGTACAAAAGTAGGGGCTATTTTGTGGTTCTTTTTTTTTTTTTTCCTTTCACAAATCAGACAACCAGACGTACCAAACTTAGACTGAAAGTAAACCTTGCCAACTCTTAACCGATTTGTACTCACAGCTCACAGAGACTTCAAACTAAGGAAAAAAGTCACCAATTGCCCCCTCAACTTGGCTCAAAAACTAGTACAAGGCCATCCCACACAGCTAAGAAACCCTTTTCAATCTCTTCTTCATTGCTCTCTCACTATCATCACCCCGCTCTAAATAATAATAATCACCTTTGGTTGGATACATATATCATTAACATATGGGAACAACATAAGAAGGAATAATTTATGTAGGCCATTCTATGACCTTTTTAAATGGTAATAGCACAAGGGATTTTTAAAACAAAAATCCTAAATGTTGCTTGCAGAACTCTAATCTTTAAAAGAGACATGATCATCACTTTGTCCAAAGACAGGAAGGACAAATACAAGGCTTTGTGCATTAACATCCAAACGATGATTGCAAATGAACTGTTGTGAGCGCCCCGATTCGCAGATCGCTCCCAGGCCTTTTTCGCTCTTGGACTTCACTTTGTGATTTGGTGTTTGAATAAACGTGAAAAAATACATTTATTTTGAAAACAGAGTCGCAACCCCCGTTTATGAAGTAAACGAGAGAAAAACTGAGATTGTGGGTTCGCGGGCCAAGTTTCGATTTGGAAAGGTTTTACGCACCCAACTCGCCCTTTCGGTCTCTACATGTTTGCATGCTTGTATTTAAGTATTGCAAGTTTGTTATTGTACGTGACTGAAAAATGCATTAGGGAGTATTTATATCTCCGTTTGTGTTATAAAGTGTATATATGTTTTATAAACAACATGACTATAATATATACTTTAAATATAATATATGTATTTGCATATCAAATGTATAAATATGTACACATTTAGAATTTAAATGTATTTATTTACATATTGAAGCGGATAAATAAAGTAATGAACGGAAGGGGTTACCTTCTGTCGTTTTACAGAATTCAGGCCAAGTTCTAGGCCGTTGTGTTATATTGGATCAAGCTAGCTCGTAGCCTGATCGTTGTGCTTCCACTGCTACTGATATGAGGAAAGGAAGACTTACGTTTTGTGTTTGTGTTGTGTGTATTGTGTATTTGTGTGTGTGAGTGAAAGGGGGGAGTTTGATAACTCTTTTCTTTCTTTCTTTCTTCAGTGAGAAAGAGAGAGGGAGAGTTGTGTGTGTCTATGTGTTGATCTTGGATTATTTGAGGGAGAGAGTTGAGAGCTCTTATATAGGAGAGCTGAGGGAGAGATATTTGTGTTACTCTCGAGGCCAAGTTTGGAGGAAACTTCCTTCGGCCTTCAAAGTCTTCAGTAGCCAGGCTGCTTGACTTTGGGGGCAAATGTCAAGTTTGGTGCGTGGCGCACCAGGCATGGTGCCCGCGCACCAAACCATGTTTGGGTGTTTCAGCGCACCAAGCAAGGCTTCAGCGCACCATTTGGCTTTTTCCAGGCTTTGTTTCTTACACTTTGGCCCTTCTAAGCTTCGTATCTTTAGTCTGGACCCTTGATGTTGATCTAACTAAAGTTGTCTGTGTTTGTCGGATGTCGTTGGTCCTGTTTGATATGTTGTTTCCTAAAATGATCATAGAAACAAATGTTAGTCCATTTGTAAATAAACAATTTGTTTATAGAACAATTCATATAATGTAAGAGTACGAATCTTGGGTGTCTACAACTGTATTTGAGGCACAACTTAACCTTTCTTGTTGCTTTACCCTTTCTTTTTCTCTCTCTCTGGAACCAAATCTCATTTGCATTCTTTTCAACTTCTAAGTTAGACCGATCTACACATACTTGATTTAGATCGCAATCACTGACATACTCAATAGCATTTAACAACTGTGTGAAATTATTCTCCAACTGAACCTCAAGAACGACAAAGTCCTCCCCAAATAAGCCCTTAAAGTCTTTATAATCCAAATCAACCTGGTGTTTTTGCTCAAAATTTAGCTTCTTTAATGACCCATATATCGTGAAAACTTGCAAATTATCTTACTTAATATTATTAAAATCTAGACCAAAAGAAAATATCCAGAAGAGACTACTACTATAAAACAGCTAAGCTCTTTGATGTATTTATTCTGGTAAGGATAACTATTTCATTGTTTATCTATATATAGTAACTCTATATTAATTGTTTATTCCAATTTTGTGTAAACTAGGTGGTGAAATTTTTTATATGTCAGCAAAGTTGTGATGATAATAATAATTACTAGGGTAAAATATATAGCTAATTTTCACATAGAAGTCATGATTATTGACACTTATTTTTGCGCATACATGTCCGTCCACTGTTGCGGCTGAAGTAACCAATTCAGATTTATTTATTAAAAACCTCTTTTCAGAAATAACCATTGCAATTATTAATTTATTGTTCATTAAATTTAAAAACTTTCCCCTCCTTTGAAAATTACTCATCAAACCCATAAACCCCCTTATAGTTATTAACATACTCATCATCTATACCGACTTCACTCACACCATGATCTATTCTTCACTTCCTTAACTTGTATTCAGAATTTCGCAATCGAAAATACACATTCAAAACCCCTCAAAACTCTTGAACTCAAGCTTTCCAAAGCCAAATGTTCTTCAAATCATCATGACAAATACTAGTTATTATGCGATCCAATGTTTCTATATATGAAGGATCGATAGGACACCAATTGGAAACACCGATTATTCTCAACACTGGATTGAAAGATTTTCTGGATGCACGTCCCCCTCTCTACAAACGTGAATGTAGAGAAGTGTTTAGATCAACTCGGAAAATAATTTATTTAAAATGATATTGTATTTTAACTCAATGGCAAAAAGATCACACTCACTCCTCAGCTTGTTGCAAAAGAAGTACATTATTCCAAACAGTCCTAATCTAATTGAAAATATACGGGATATCAACATTGACTATATATATTGAGCTATATAGAATGTCAATTGAAGTAGATTGGAAAAAGGTAACAGATTTGATCATGATGAACACCTTCATCTGGAAATAATTGAATTATATCCCCCCTTATGAGCGTTTTAGCTGACATCACAATGAAGTCACTAGATTGTGCACACTCATCTTTCCATCAATTGAGTGTAGCTCAATGGAAAATATATAGCTTCTTGTATTCTGGCTGGCAGGTTTGTAAACTATAGAGTGGTATTATTGCACACTATTGTTCTTCAAAATAGCAAAAGTGAAAGGTATCACCATCATGGTATGTAGATAACCAAATCACCTCAGGTTTTTAAGTGGACTTTTAACTATGAAAGAGTTACGATTGGAATTAGGTAGAAGAGATCTTGATCATTACAATTTCTTTAGCCAAAGCACTTGGAATTTGAAGAAACCCAAGTGTGTTAAAAAAGGTCTAAAACTATTAAGTTGATTATTGAAAAACCTGCACCAAAGAAATCCAAATAGTTGTCCCCCTCACCCATCAAAACCTTTCTAATTAAAATAGTCAAATCTTCTCATAAAATTGGCAAAGTAAAAGTCCTATAACTTCAAAGCCTGTTAGAAGATCATCGAGAATAAGAAACATACTTATAAAATCCATCCAAATTTCTGAACCTATTGACCTATCCTCCTCAAGCTTTAATGTTGATGAGTCACTACATACTGGCTCAAGCTAGGAATAAGCTTAGCAGCGGGTTTAATGATGGAATCATAAGACAGTCCACTGAAGATGAAAAAACTAAGATCACAGAGCAAGAGAATGATCGAGAACACGTACAAGCATGTGTCTGGTTCTAAGCCTTCTAACTCTGAATCACTCAACAGTAGTGATCCATTAGTCAGCTTTTTGTAAAACTTAAGAAAACAAGGATTGGTGGCTGAACATAAAGAAACCATGCAACTTGACAAAATGATGAGACACTACCTGAGACATGCAAATGACACTGATGAAGAGTGTCTTGAAGCCATAGGAACATGGATAATCTGACAATAAAAGAAGCACCAAAAGACATGGATTTCTCAGTTAAAGATGATACTCTATCTAAACCAGAAGAAGAGGGTGAAGAAGCTCTGCTAGAAAGGTTGGTAGAGAGAACATTCATGGCCGCAAAGCCCAGAATAGCTGATGAAAGTGCTTAGATAATATCTATACACTGAAGTACACTTAATATGTGCACAACCAATTAGGACTCTAAACCTTACCAATGTTAGAGCCTATTCAAGGAAAAGAAAAACAACACCTGATCCACCCAAGAAACAACTATGTTGTGCGACAGTGGAAGCAAGCAAACAATAAATTGAACAAATAACAGTTATAAAATAATTGGGAATTGGAAGAGAAGCTGAGGCAGGAAGTGAATGGGAACAACATTTAGCTGTTGATATTTTTGAAGGGGAACCAAAAATGAGACTGGAACTACCATCAATGAGACGAATATGGATCAAGACAACTATATGGGTACAGAGGATAAAAACAGAGAATGATGTTTGAGTCAAGCATACTGAACTCAATGCCACTAGGGTTGACTCAACAAGTGACAGCCCAGCAAAAACTCACTTAAAAAATTGGTGAAGACAATTTTCTTGCTGAAGAGCTTGCACAAAGCAAAAGAGAAGCAAGACAACAATTGCCTAAATATGGGCGAAGCTCAAGAAGTGGAAGTGGTACGCATGAAGAAGAATTTGACACAGTTGGGACAACTACTGTCACTCCCATCACTAATGTACCATTAGCTCGAGTGGTCATCACCCTTCCTTTCTCAATTCCTCCAACAACTATCCCCTCTTCATTAATTTATAAGAAAGTTTCTCTTCAGGTACCTTTTGCCTATGTACCTCCTAGTTATACTTTTCCCTCCTTTATTTCATTTGATATTGATTGAGTCACTAATGCAATTAATAGATTGAGACATTTTAATTCTCTTCCTCAATCTGTATTTATCAATAGGAAAAGAGTGTGCAGGTCTTATTATTCTTTTTTTCAAGGAAACAATAGAGCGAAGCCATTCATTCAAATTGGTTGCTTGAAACGCATCCTATTCATTCACCTATATATGTCCCAAAAAGAGATATCACTAATCCCTTCAATAAAATGCCCAAAATCTGAGTCTGACATTAGAAAAATTCCTTGTTTGTCTGTATGCATGCATGCTACTTTTTTCCTCAACTAATTCATTTGATGGATGAATTCCTATTGTTAAGATTAGTTGATGTGGGTAGGTTTGTGTATTGTAAACTCCAATCCAAGAAAATAATAATTTCTTATCTTGTTCACAACCTGTCAAATAGGATAAGTGTCAATCTTGTTAAATTTTGTTGATTTATTCCCAATAATGGCTTTTATGCCTAAGAAAAATATAAAATTTTGTCTCAGTCCCACCTCAATTCCTTTGATGACCACTTCTACCCTTCGTTCCATTCTTGATAACATACAAATTCTTTAGAATCAGATACTTTCAAAAGCTAAGTTCAGAATTTTAGAAGAGAAGAGGAACCTAAACAAACTCAACAACTTCTAGTGGTAGATCAAGAAACAATTAGCTAGCTTATACTAATACAAAGAACTAGTTTTTATAAAACCACCACAAGCTAAGCAATGTTCTATGTGACAACTTTATAATAAGTCAAAAACTCTTTAGAATTTCTGATGAAAGTGAATTGTAAGAACATGGTATATGTCCTTATGTTATAGAAAGCCAAATAATGATAAAAGATTTTTTTTTATCATGCTATTTCAAAGGACTTTGCCATGACATGCATCATAAAAAATGAGGAAATTATTAGGATCTTTTGTATAGATTAAGTTTTTATGATGCTAATTATGTTGGAATTATCCCCAAAATAATTAGGACTATTTATGTACACGAGTTTTTGTCACAAGAACAAAATCCGCAAACAAAAACAGTTAAACACCTTAAAGGTTAACTGTTTTGTTCAAAACAGTCAACAAAGGAGATCAAAAAGTGTTCAAGCAATATTTTTGATGTCTCTTGAATCCCAAACATTGAAGTAACACATGAATCAATATATTAGATACATCTAAATCACTAATTCTGAGGATAGTTGTTTCTTCTGATAGAAACAATTATCTTACAAAAACAGTAAAGCAGTTCAGACAGCAATTTGTGTCTTTCACCAAAGAAGATTATTGATAAATGGTTAAAAAACAATTATCAGAAATCATCAGAATAATTGGTGATTACAAAAGACAAAGAGACAAGGAGTGCAAGTAGACAACAACTTATACATTAAGTGGATGAAATTAGTCGTTATTGTTATAAAAACGAGGATATTCTTGGATTAAGAATTCCAAGTTTCTATCTTCAGCGCGGAAGCGAATCGGTCGAAAATAAAAGTACCAAGTATTTGGAGAAATAATAGCAAGAAAATAGAAAATATAACAGAATCAAACAAAAAAGGGAACTGAGAATTTACGTGGTTTAATCCACCCCAAGGCAAGCAACAAATCCACTATAAACGATGAGGAATTACAATAGAGAGTTTTCAATATACTCACCCTACCTAGGACTAGGGTTACAAGGATGACACGATCCCACAGGGTACCACACCTTTCAAAGCCCAAAATAGCCACGCACTATTTTGTCTAATATTGCCAAGACCTCGAGACCCTCGACCACCAACTGTGTCCGTCGTCCGTCTCTCCCCAATTTGTGTCTCTCACTTTTGGTCTTATCTCTAATTGACGTCTCATAACCTCTTTATTTAGGCCCTAAGAAAAACCTAAACAAAATTTTGATTAAGACTCTTAATCCATGCCAATAATGGAATCCTTTTACAACTAATATCGACTTGTTTAACCTTCTCCAATTAACTCTAGGATTAATTAATACAATTCTAGTTTGTATAGGATACCAAAATCCATATGAATTTGAGATATATTTTAACAGTTATTCCTTAAGAGCCAGTTTTCTTCAAAACAAAAGTGCAAATGCCTATAAATAGATCATTCTACAAAGAAGAATGACACAAAGCAGCAATAAGAAAATTCACAAGTGATCTATAACATCTGCATAAAATACAAGGGCTTTATTGATTGTTTGAGCTAAAACAAGAGTTATAAATAGCTAATTAACTATTTTGAAACAGTTATCCTCCTAAAAGCAAAAATTTTCACAGATAAGCATCAAGAGCTTCCATCAGACTATCAAGAGTCACTCCATGAAGCATAATCAACCAATCTTGTGCCTCAACCAAATCTGTCGAAAGTGTTCTAGTTGGAAGCCAACTAGATCGAGGAAGAAAGTTTGAGATTTTCCTCTCAATAATTCTTGTATTTTAGAGTAAATGTAGTGCATTATTATCTCACCGGAAAAGAGGGTTGTGAGGGTGGACGTCGAGAAAGTTACTTAACTGCTTCAATCACTTTTATAACTATCTTTACTAGTAAAACAACTAACCTTCAGTTAAGCTTTATCATAGTGAACCATTACTAAAAACAAGATCAAAATCTATTTTAAATTATATTTACATTACTAATTAATTATTCATTTTGTTGTGCAGAACTCTTAAATCATTATAAATTATTTAGGATAGCTATTTTGATAGAATAGTTAAAACAACTCACTTATGTTTAGACCTGACTTTATTGTGATTAAAGGGTTAGTTAAAATTAGTAATTATCAAAGAAAGGGACTCTGAGCCATATGAAGTTTATGTCCGATCGAGTAAACATGTGTCTTATAAAAGGAAGAAAGATTCAACAGAAATAAATACTCCATTTTGAATTATGTAGTAGGTGACCAGTCTAACTGAACATTTGGCCGGACCTAAGTACAGATAGGCATTGTAATAAAGTGATTAAGACAGGGTCACCCTAACGATAACTTTATAACCAGGCCTAACTACAGATAGGCATTGCAATAAAGTGATTAAGACAGAGTCACCCTAACAATAACTTTATTACTGTAATCCCCGAGACCTTTCAAAATCAAATCTCAACCATTGATTTGGAAATGTATACTAAATTGTACTTTATTAAACCCTAACAAATTGTAGTTGTAAGTTTCTTGTGTTTACCCATAGCTAAATCCAAATTGAAGCATCGAACCAAAATCGGTAAATATTTAGATTTTAAATTGAGTTTTATGAAAGGGATTTTTTGATTTCTTTGTGTAGAAGCATCAATTTTTGGTTAAAAACCATTTATTGGTAAGAAATAACCAGGATTTTATTTCAGGTAGCTGCTGTTTAGGACTGAATCGGCGATCGTACGAGAAGTCAACAGTCTAAAGAGTTTCAGGGATGGTAAGAACTTGTAATATCTTTTGCTCTTTATGTCTTCCTTTAACCATTTTCATTCTCTCCCCACCCCCACCTATGTTTGGCATGTTCTAATTTCTAAATGCTTGAATTTTGATTGGCTTTTTTTTTTTTTCTTGATAAAAGTAAGAAATAGTTAAAATAACTACTTCTCTCCTACCATGATCTAAAAATTAATTAATCATGATAATTGTCGTTTTCAATTTTATACTTCAAAATAATTTATTCATCAATGTTTTTCCTTGTAAGTAGACGAATGATTGATTGTGTTAGTTTTATAAATTTTGGTTTGCCCTTTAATTAAGTTTGAAATAATTCGTTTTCATTAGTCGTTTTAATCACACACACACACATGTGTGTGTGTGTGTGCTTGTATATCATCTAGTTAGTCTTTTTATAACATAGACAAATTTGCTCAATATACTTGACTTGATTTGCAAGTGTACGAGTTAGTAAAAACTTTGCTATTTATGTCATCAGAAAATGTCATTTTTTGCTCAAACAAATGTTCCTTTAATATATTCAAATTTAAAGTTATGAAACCATGAAGCTTGTATTGCTTTTCAGTATCCGGGCTAATTTGGTATTGCTTCTGATTCTGCAATTAAATCCAGTAAAAGTGATTCTTTTAAAACTCAAATTAGTTGGACATGCCATTATGAGCTCATTTGGTGTAACGTTTTCAAAATTACAGCGTTTTAAAAATCGCAGTTTTTTTCGTATAAATTCGTTTGAGATATCATTTCAAAATATTGCTTTTTTTTTTCCTAGTAGCGTTTTAAATCCTGCGTTTTGGGAAAAAGTTGAGATTTTCAGTGTTTTAAAACAGAGCTGCGTTTTAAAAACGCAGTTTTTTTTTGCCGCATCATTAAAACACAATTTTTACAAATAAACTACGTTTTATCCTAAGTTTTGGTCAAAACGCACTACCAAACAGGATAATTATTACTTTATCTGTTTCACCCACGTTTAAGTAGAGAGCTTAGTTAAAAACCGAAATAACTAACTAATAGATAGAAAATGTATACCAAATTTAAGTCGGAAGAGAGGACTAGTTTGATTAATTGCTACCTAGTCCTACTAGAAATAAAAACTTTCCTCAAATTTTAGTTTTCTAGAGTCCGAAATTTGAAATTATATTATACTTTTAATAATTAAACTATTAATACAAATTAATGTCATACTGATTCTTGATTTGATTGAATGATACCAAGGGAAAGGAGTTCCTAGTTCTAATTAATGGAAAATAGAAAATTTCCTATAAATTAATGTCAGACTGATTCTTGATTTGCTGCAATTGCTACTGTTTAGTTCTGTTATTGCAATTATGTTTAATTAGGTACTTAATGATGTTTGAACTGTAATGGGGTAATGATGAAACGAAGTGTTTATATATGTGCCTATGACACGGTGTCAATATAAAATACGAAAAAAAAATGGAAAATAAAGTATACGCATAGGGAGAGAAAAAAGAAGGAAAAAAGAGAGATAACTACTTCACACACATGTGAATGTGATACTAGGCATTCTAACTATTAAAATTTGGAAAATGGTAAAATCTTAGCCAGTAGTTAGCTTTAGTCAATTTAGTAATACACGATTGCAAAGACGACACGATTATAAACACGAATTACGAGACAAGAAACACGATAAGGCAGGACACGATACGCACGAAATTATAAATTTAGTTAAAATAACG
Source organism: Platycodon grandiflorus (assembly GCA_016624345.1). NCBI lineage: Eukaryota > Viridiplantae > Streptophyta > Magnoliopsida > Asterales > Campanulaceae > Platycodon > Platycodon grandiflorus. The sequence goes on along the minus strand of CM028362.1, from coordinate 77,159,357 downwards.
TTTATTATTATATTTATGATCAAATAAGATAGATAACACGAAAACACGATAGTGTACGAACACGACACGATGACATGAATTGCCACTAAGTCAATTGTACATATGCGTATTGTAATATGAGATATTGCTACAAGCCTACAACTATTATGAGCTGCACTCTTTACTTGGAGGGCTTATTAGGAATTTCAAGAAGAGTAAAGAAATTTCATGCGATAATAGGGCAGTAAAGAAATGTATCCACATGATAAATTGAAGTAGAAATTAATCCACAAGTTATGATTTATATCCTTCTACTTCTACGTGTTGTGTTGAGCTACACAATCTAGACATAAATGGTTTATTTGAACCGAACCAAAATCGTATAAATCACAGTGAGGCGAAACCGTTTTGAACCGGACCGTTACACTTTTTCGTTAATTTCTCAAAACCGTGAATTTTTTCAAGGTTCTAAACCGTAAAATCGCAAAATTTAAAATTTTAATTTTAAAATTGCCTTGTTTACTCTATAATTTTAAAAATGAAAAGTTTACAAAATTTCAAAAATTCAAAAAATGCTTTGTACAAAGTTTTAAGATGAAATCTTTTTTAAAAAATTATAAGAAAATATTAAAATTACTTTAAAAAAATATTTAAAACCATAATTTATCGGTTTTACGATTTGTTATCGCAATTTAAACGATTTAAACCAAAATCGTTTGAACCGGTTAAACATATACACAATCGATAATAAAGTTATAATTTATAAATTAATTTGTACTTTAACTTGTTAGGTGCCAAACTCGACGCAGAGTCCATGTTTCAGTCTCAGTGTTGGGAAATGCAAACAGGTTATTGTTGCGTTGTCATCTAGCTAGCTATTTCTCTCTTTCTAGCAAACAAATAGTTAGTGACCGTCAAAATAGGGGTTGTTGGTCTTAATGAGTCCGGACAAATCTCATGTAACTGAAATCTTAATTGTTCTTAGACACACACACACTTCACCTTTTGAAAAATATTTTTTTGTTTATTTACGCAATAATTATTTCTTGGTGTTCATAAGTACTTAGTGCCAAAATAATCTTTAGTCGTCTTCTTCTTTGAATGAAAAAAAAATTATTTATCATGTTTCATATTGGGCCAATTGCGTTGTATTTTTCTTGTCACCCCTATTGTATATATATATATATATATATATATATATATATATATATATATGATGATTTTTCAGACGTTTCCTGCTTTACTTACTTACAAACACTACTTTCTCCATTAATCATATGCCATCGCCTATTTTCTTAAATTTGTCATACTATACTTTTATAGCTAGTTTCACTTCATATTTAATTTGGATACATATATGATGGCGGAAATGTGTAACCGTGTTGACTTAGTCCTTATAAAGGTTTCTTCGTCTATTTAGTGAAGACAGACTCATTTATTTTCGTCGAGTATATCATCGAGTTTATTTTAGTTCATTTATCTTTGAGCCGAGTTTTAAAATAAGTTGGGTTCAAGACAAATTTTCAGCCCAACTCAACTCGTTTTACCTATCTCGGTTGGACCCATACGCAAATCCAAAAGTGATTTCGTTCCTTATAGAAAAGGAACTTGGTTATAAATTTGTTGTAAATGTATCTAAAAATTACATGTACAAAATTAGCTGACTGCCCCCATCACCGAGAGTGCATTTAGCTTTTGTCGTCAAATAATAGCATGAAAATAAACGCGGTTTTGGTTAAGATGTCAATTTCTATAATTTCAAGTAAATTCGTTAGATCTCTTATTCCTAGCTACGTGTCTCCGGCCTCTTTGAGAAAAATACTAGTTCTACAACGTTTTATTATTAGTAGAAACAAAAAGTCACAATCAAGACACTCAAATCATACAAAAAGCTCAATTTCCAAACCATCTTAAGTAGACATAAAACGTGAGTAAAATAGAGTGTACTTTCCTTCTCTTTGTCTATAGAAAGCATAGATGCATGGCCAGGATTTGGTTGTCATTACATTAGGATTATAGTCATATTCTTATATTCCTTCGTTCCGGATAAATATTCCTACTTTTTATTTTGAGATGTCCCAACTAATGTTCCTAAAGACTTTTGATGTAACTATTCTCTACCATTCTTCCTAATATACCCTTAAAGCTTCATTTAATATAATACATCCCAAAAAATTCAATTATTTAAGATAATTGAACTCAATTAATGTTTATGGGTATTATGGTCAGAACACATTTTATAGCACATCATTAATTATGTTTCTTAATTCATGTGTTTTATTCACTAGGAACATTTATCCGGGACGGAGGGAGTATTAGCTTTTACTTTTCTTAATTCCTGTGTTTTATCCACTAGAAACATTTATCCGGTACGGATGAAGTATTAGCTTTTACTTCCTCTGTTGTTAAATTATTGTTTGGTTTGATTTTTAGTCAAATTAGCTGTTTTTTAAATAAAAATTTAAAGTATTATTTTTTTAAGAAAATCACAAAACAATAATAGTACATCTTTTTGAATTCTTATAATCTGATGAGGCATTGCTTTTTAGCCAAAGGTTTCAACAAAGAGTACGTTCCCCAAAAAACGGTCGTGTCTTCTAGTACCATTGAAACTACTTTATAAATACGACTTCTTGTTAGTCCGTTTCCAAATTATCGTTGTGTTTGATATTTTTTGGTTAAATAGAATGTTTTTTAAATACTTTTTTCGTCCCTTAATTATTATCTTATTTGATCCAGTATACAGATTAAGAAAAAATAATTGATTTGATTATTAATATTGATATAATGTGTAATTTTCTATAATGACCATGTATATGTGGCCCATAATTAAAGTGAGGAAAAAAAAGAGGGTAAAATGGTCAAAGTGATGTCGTAAAAAGAAATTTTTTTAAACAAAGCAATTATTTTAAGACAAAAAATGAAAGAAAGACAATAATTTAGGGACGGAAGGAGTATAAATTTGACGTAAATCGTTTTTCTTTTCAAAATCATAAAACACATGTAATTCATATTAGTTTAAAAGTATTATTTGAGTGTACTCTTTAAATGAAAAGAGTAATGCTATGTGTACTTAAAGTTTGCATTAAATGTGCATCAAAATTATACTTGACATTTTTTGATTGGTCTGAGACTTTTAAATAATAGGGCCTACAAATGATTAAATCAATCATAAGATATCAAGTGTAATTTTACTTTAGGTACATATAACAATACTTAAATAAAAATTTCAAAATTAAATAGTGTATTTTTTTTATTGGAATTGAAAAATTCATTCACTGGGTGTGGGCCAGAGTTGGTGTGACGAAGAGATATTTGTCGGGAACTGGGCAAGAATAAGAGAGAGAGAGAGTCGGTGGACCCAATCCATCGCCGCATAATGGACACCACCAGCTTCCTCTTTCTCTCTCTCTCTCTCTCTCACACACACACACACGCCCAAACTAGAATTTATATTTTTCATTGAGGCAAATAAATAGAAACGATTGAGAAAAAGGAAGGAAAAAAAAAGAAGAAAAATAAATGCTCTGGGTATGTGTTAGTGTATCTACATGACACCAAATCATGTAAGAACCAAAGTGTCAACAATTTTTTTTTGTCATTTAAAGCAAAGTGTGGAGGTTACAACTAAAAGGAAGAAGTAGTAGAAATTGAGAGAGAGAGAGAAGCATCGAATTCGCTATGAGCTAATTCTTTCTCTTCTTTGCTAGAGATCTACCCTTGTCATTTCTTCATCCAATTACCATCAGAAATCTCCGAATTTCATCGGCTTTGAATTCGGCTACTTAGAAGAAAGAAAAGATTGAATTTTGCATGTGGGATTAGTTGAATTAAATCTATCTTGCAGTTTCATTTATTGAAGAAGAAGATGGCGGAATGTTCGTCCCCGGTGTTCTTTGGCATTGGAGGTGTAGATGAGAAGAAGATGAAACCATCACAACACCAACATTCATTACCAACAACTTCTTCACTAGCTCCAGCTCCAGCTCCAGCTCCAGCTCCTCCTAAGAAGAGAAGAAACCAACCTGGAAATCCAAGCAAGTGTCTTCTTTTTTTGGTTTTTAATTTAATTTAAACCCCTTTTCAAAGATCTATTTTATAGGAAACCCATGAATGAATTTGACTTGTTCTTACCAAAAAAGTAAAAACAGAAGTTTTATTTAAATTTTTTTATAAATTTAGTATGCAAACAAACCCTAGTTTTTGTAAGTATGTAAGAAAGAAGAATCCACGGAAAGGGTCTTTTTCTATCATTTTTTTAAAAAATTTTAAATTTGGTTCTAATAATGGTTGAACATTTTCTGGTTTGGAATTTTTACACAATGATAGATCCAGATGCAGAGGTAATAGCACTATCTCCCAGGACCCTGATGGCAACAAATAGGTTTGTGTGTGAGGTATGCAGCAAAGGGTTCCAAAGGGAGCAAAACCTACAACTTCACAGAAGAGGACACAACTTGCCTTGGAAGCTCAAGCAGAAGACTACAAACCAAGTGAGGCGAAAGGTTTATCTGTGTCCCGAACCGACTTGCGTCCACCATGACCCTTCTCGTGCCCTCGGTGACCTCACCGGTATTAAGAAGCACTATTCAAGAAAGCACGGCGAGAAGAAGTACAAGTGCGACAAATGCTCTAAGATGTATGCCGTTCAATCCGACTGGAAAGCTCACTCTAAAACTTGCGGTACCAGGGAATACCGATGCGATTGTGGTACCCTCTTCTCGAGGTAAAATTTCGTCGTTTAGTTAATCAGATGAGATTTTTCTACCATAGAAAATTAATTGTTTCTAGGTAGAAAAATCCCATCTGGAGGAAGAAACACAGGAGAAGAAAGATTCTTTTCTCTCTTTCTCTCTCTGGGTTTCATTTTAATTTGTCTTTGTATTTGGAGTTTTGTTGGAATGAGAAAATGGTTGCACGTGAATAATAATTATTCTCCAGAAAATGCCATTGTAGTAGAGGTTTGGAAAAACAAAAACACACACAAAAAAGAATAAAAGTAGTAGGAGTAGTAGTGTTGTTCATGGGAGTTGGTTGTTCTCATAATCTCATTCATCATCCTTTTTCTCCCTCTCTCTCTCAATTCTTGGAACTACCGAGCTTGTTTTTGTGTTGCTTTGTATTTCAAGTGGGGTTATATCTACAAGTTAAAGTCTTTACCAGGTCTGTTCGATCTCTTGTAGGTTGGCTAGTTGTGATCATTCTTTGCCTTCTTGCAACTGTCTGTGCAACACATAAACACACACACAAACACACACAATTATTGGAAGGTCTGAGAGGTCTATTACATGGTGGTTAGATTGATCAATCTGTGTTTCCTGCCATATGAGGAAAGACAGTATCATAGGATTTGATACAATGATTTCTTATATGACTACCCCAAGTATATGTATATTTATTACTTGTATTAAACTTCTAGGATTTTGTGCATATATTGAGATGGATCTCTCATTTATCAATGGCTTGATCATTGATTGAAATTATGTGTCTTCTTTTGTTGTTCAATTCAAAAAGAGTTTTTTTTTTTTTTTGATGTATTTACTATCATAGTATAAATTCCTTTTGTTGCATTTAATTTACTGCAGTCCTAAACGTAGTAGGATATCTCAATTGACTGATCGGTCATTTTCAAATTTCTGTTTAAATTCTTTCATCAAACCTCTTATTATAAATTATGTCACTCTGGAATTCTTTTTGAGTATACTTATTCTCTGCAAATTCTTGGGATTCCTACAAACGCGCGCACACACATACACAGTCTTTGCAACTTGATTTTTTTAAATGTAAATTTGATGTGAAAAATTACTTTTTTGTTTCAAAATTTATGAAACATGAGATTTATAGTATTTTTAGAATATTAGTTTATGACAACAATAATTTTATTTTCTACAACTAAATTAAAATATGTTATATGAACATATATATATATATATGTGTGTGTGTGTGTGTGTGTGTGTATATATATATATATATATATATATATATATTTTTGGTCTGATGGAATATAAGATAAATGTCATCCATGAAAACATCTAGCTCATGAATTTGTACCTCAGGTGCTCTAATTTATGTCACAATGACCCTAATTTATTTTTAATTGCATCCTTATAACTGTACATATTATAATCTATTTTGCATCTCTTAATTTCTTGTAGTAATACCTTCTAATAACTCGATCACTGTCTCCATTTCATGTAAAGAGTCATCTTTTGACTTTCGTAATGCAGGCGCGACAGCTTCATCACACACAGGGCCTTTTGCGATGCATTGGCACAAGAGACTGCAATTACGGTCCCACCAAACTTGGGTGCAATTGGAAGAAGCTTGTTTGGAAGTAATCACATTAGCTTAGGCTTATCATCTCAAATAAGCTCCAAGATTTCCAATCTCCAAGACCATAATAATCGCTCTTGCACTGACTTACTACGCCTCGGTGATCCTCGCCCGACTGCGCAGTTCAAAAAATTTGAGAATCTTATTGGATCATCCACCGGCTCTGCTTTTCGCTCCACACAGACCATGCCCACTTCTAGTTTCTTCATGCCTGAACAAAACCAAGAGTTTCATGAACAAAACCAATCTGATCATCAAAATGAGTTGTTTCCAAACAAGGCATTTCAGGGACTAGTTCACCTTCCGAGTCTCCAAAACAATGCAAATAACAACAACGACAACAACTCTCTATCCGCTACCACTCTCTTCAACTTCAGCTTCTTCGCCAGTGGCGGCACCACCAGTAACAGTAACAATAACAGCAGCTTGATAGTAACCAATCAGTTCAGTAGTGGAAGCGAAGGCAGCTCAAGTCTTTTCTCCGGCAGTATAATAGGTGGTGGTGGCGGTGATCACATTGGCTCTAGTATTGCTTCTCTCTACACTGCCACATCGGCATCGGTGCAAAACCCTAATATGGCTGCTGCCCACATGTCCGCGACTGCGCTACTTCAGAAGGCTGCACAAATGGGGTCCACCACAAGCAACAATAGTGCTTCTAACTTGTTGAGAAGCTACGGAAGCTCTTCTTCTAGCGGGACAAAATCCGATAGTGGGCCGCCAGGGTTCGCCGCCGGCTTAAGCAATGTTTTTGGTGGTGACAGCAATGAGAATAACCTCAATGAGCTAATGAACTCTCTTACTGGTGCTGGAGCTGCTAATTATTCCATCTTCGGGGGTGGGTCCCAAAGGTATGTTGAAAATGAACAGGAAGACAACTATAGAGGCGGAGGAGGAGGAGGTGGTGGTGGAGGGTATAACGTGATGAAAAATAACATGGAACGACCACCACATACCCTAAGCTTCGGAGGATCCGATGGAATGACCCGAGACTTTCTTGGAGTTGGACAGATAATGAAGAGCATGAGCGGAGGGTTTTCACAAAGAGAGATTGCATCAACTTCTTCTGTGCCCAAAAATGAAGCTTTTGGAGGTGGGAATTTCCGTTAAACCAAATAACATGGTATAGGTACGTAAATTAAAAACCCTAATTTCATGTGGTTAGTTATTTTCTTGTCAAGCAATGTTAGGCTCACAAATTAATCAAGCATTTTGCATACCAAGTTCCTTTACTAAATGAAGAAACAACAATTTTATGCAAAAAGTTTGTATTCAATATATGCATCTAGCATTACACTGTTCTTGTTTTTTTAGTTTAAAAGTTATTGGAACGATTTTCACTAGAAATGTGGGTTTAGTAACACTTAAGAAATCCATTTTCTTTCTCTAGGTTTTGTTTGGATACGTTTTTATTTTCAGTGGTTTTTTCAGGAAGGAGGAAAGTCGTGAGAGTGCAACTAGTTTTTGTTTGTTTTAGTGTGACTTTTTAATTATTTTCGTTTAGTTGCTCTCAATTTAATGTGTCAGAACATATGTTGTAAATCATAGGTGTTAGAAATTTAGGCCTTTTATGTGCAAATGTCCTCTTTGTTTGTGCCTAGTAACCCTACTTTGTCACCTCTATGTACTTTGGTCTATTGTCACACTCACCCCCTCAATTTTGAATCTATTGATACTATAGACTCTGAAATGTTTTGTCTCCAAAAAAAGGTTTTAAGTGGTCATAACTATTCTAGTCTCCTCAACAAAATCAAACAAAATGCACATATTCAATCGTAAGGTCTTGACAACCCTATATGTTTGATAATCTCGATGCGTATAAGCTAAATCTAGTAATTAATGAATGGGCATGCACGATGGATCTTGACGAGGAAAATCACTGCTAGCAAACCACTAATGTGATACCTTATAATCTCTACCACTTCATCAAGTACAAATTATTTGATTTTACAAACATTATGTTGGAACTTTTGCGTCTTTAATTTAACTACTTCAAGGTTCTTTTTTCATATTGTGCTCCACTATGGTCTTAAAATTTTACATTAAGAACATTTTTTTTTTTTTTTGTAGAACTAGAAGGTTACATTGGACGATTTGTTTAAATTCCAACAATTTTTGGTATTAGATCATACAAGTTACTTCCCATTTGGATGTGTAGAGACCTCATTTTATTTCACTAATAGGCTTCCACAATTAGATACTTTTTCATGTTACTAATTTTTTCCCTTCCCATTTTTGGTTGTAATTTTCTATATTTATATATGATCTGCATTGTAATGAAAATTAGTCATTTGTGCTGGTCTCGGGACTTCGCTTCATTTGATTGGCGCAATACAATGTCCTGCATTTTCATGAATTTAGCTTTTCATTCATTCATTCATATGACCAAAATCTAATTTAAGATTAAAGGGTCAATCCAATAGTTAGTAGAATGCAAAAAATTGGTATAAAGATAGATAAAGTTTTCACTTTTTGTTTGATTATTTTCTTAGGGAGTTAACTTCTGGTTTGGTGATGATGAATTTTTATCTAATTAATGCTGAATAATGTTGATAAAACGGCCTTTTATGTACTTGTATATGTATTTTTACCATGGAAAGTGATGCTTTATTATGTCAATTAGCATTCAAATTAATATAGTTTTCTCGGTATTCATTGCTTTGCTCCCATCTCAACCAAGAGCGAATTATGAAGATCTTCTTTTAACATTTGTTAGCTAAAAAATATTTATTCATGATATCAACTTCTTTCCATTTATGTTCAAGATTCTCGATCTTGAGGTAAAAATGTTACGCTATTCTAGTGATCTATATATGATAGCAAAAACACGAAACTTATCAATAACACGAAACTTATCAATCTTAATTATATATATATGCTAACATGGGTTGTTTTTGCAGGAAGTGCAGGAGAGAGCACTTTGTTGTTTACCGTTCAAGCAAAATTCGACCTCCAGATGGGACTCTTTCAATATGTAGATCAGCAAACATAGGCAACTAGTTCTCCTTCATAATCGGATAAAAACTTTAGCAGACTATCCTTTTATGTTGGTTTTGCAGTTTAAGTCTTTCCTAATGCTTTGTAGTGTTACTTAATGGTTTTGGAGATTTTTAGATAAGAACAGGGAAGACAGTAAATTAACTTTTTAGATATTATCCTTATGTGTGAATTTACAATTGTAGTTCTCAAATTTAGGCAGAATAACATGTAATTCATGCTTTATTCAGTAAGAATAACAAGCATTGAAGAGCATTACAACATGGCTTGCATAGCTCTCGAGCCAATACAAAAGGGTGCTAATGATCAAAACCAACTAAAATGTTGCTTTCTTTTCTATTGATAACTAAGTTCTTCAGTTAAAATCATTATAAAAGTAATTGACCTTCTAAGTATCCAATCTTAAATGGCTTATTCATAAGCTACCATCCACATTGAGCTCCAAAGGGACTCGAGCTTGAGTGGCTTCACTATTTAGTAATCCTATTGTTAAGAATATTCATTTGGTTTGTATTTGAGTTTGTTGGTAATAATCATTTACCTTAGATTTACTTGTATCAATTATATACTTAGTCTTAGAAGAGGTCTTATAAGTAGATAGCTTGCACGTTGCATAGATAAAGAACACTCTATTATGACTTAGCAATTGTTAGACAGGTTGGTATGTATTGCAAATTAGCCAACTTGTGCTTTGAAGCCAAGTTTGCCTATATCATTCATTCTACAAAGCCTGCTGATCAAGAGGACTTGGATTGTGTTGAACTTAATCCTATGTAGAATGGATTAGTGGATTCTTTTGAAGATTTCCAAACCTTTTCCTTTCATAGACGTTTGACTTCGAAGTGCGATCACTTGTGTCATCAAATGGGTCTGCAAAAGACACTTTCGTCCCTTAGGCAACAATTCAGAAATGTCGACTGCAACAACAAAGGTTGCCTACACCTAATAGAGTAAAACTATCTTTGCAATAGCCTTCGCTTTGTTGTTTTAATCAGCTATGTTTTGTCCTTTTTATTGGCAACCATGACATGTCACTTCCTTGTATTTACTTTTGACTTGGAATGAGACTTGTTTTTGAACTCGATCCCTTTTCGTGTGAAATACCCTTTGCCACAATCAATGCATCCCCATGAGAACCCACAGTTTTTGTAGTCAAATGTTTGTCAATTACTTCACGTTGTAATAAGTTGTTTTTAACCTCTCCAAGTGTAACCTCTTCTATACCACAAAAACCGTCTCACGAAAGTGTTTTTATTCCATGGGAAAAGTGCATATATAGCCCAATACTCATCCTCATAGAGAATATCAATGTTTGCTAAACCTATAAGCAAACCATCAAATTCATCTAAGTAGAGCTTAATTGGATTACCTTCCTCAAGCTTCAACTCCTCCAATTTGCTCAATAATCTCAGAAAATTAGTAATACTCTTCGTCATGTAAAGCGATTCCAACTAGAGCCATAAACCTGCTGCGTTTTTCTCCTTCACCACCTCCCTCAACACTTCATCATCGGAACTCACATGGCTGAATGAGCCTTTTGATCCATATCATCAAATTGATTATTTGTTATAGGTGCAGGTCTCCCCGACTTGCCATCCAACACCTTAACACATCCCTTCTTGACTAGTATTCCCCGCATCTTGATTTGCCAGAGCCCAAAGTTCACATCGCGGTTGAACTTCTCAATCTCGTACTTTGATCCTCCCGTCATCTTAACAGCGATTATCAATAAAAGTAAGCAACACGTACAAACCCAAGCTCTGATACCAATTTGTTAAGATTATATGCTATTTAAGGTCAATACATAATGACAATCAAATTAATAGATATAGTAGATGCAAGAACAAAAACAAAAAAAAAACATAGCGATTTAAGTAGAAAACCCCTCACAATACAAGGAGTAAAAAACCGTCATGCGGCTTCTACCAGGAGCCATACGACTCCTCCCTATGCCTTAGTACGCGCCTTAAGACCTCAATCTTTGAAATACAGTTTGCAATGTTCGAAATGTGCCCTAATACAAGGAAGAAAGATTTGATAGAAAAAAACTCCCTTTGTCATAAAAAAAAGGGAGAAACTATTTTCACTACATTTTTTACTAATCCACTACATTATTAATTATTACATTAAACAAATACATATTTTGACAAAATTACCCTTAATTAATTATTGCCATTTGAAGTGGATTAATGTATTTTTTATTTTCAAATTACCTTTTAATTCCTAACACATCAATAAACGAGGTAGTTTTTCTTTTTCTATTTCTATTTATTTTTAATAAAAATGTTTTCTCAATTATGCTTATGACTTGTTTCATGTTTCATTATAAATAAAATTTAAGAACATTTATCTATCAAAATTTTAGAAAATATGTACAGTAATATTTTATTACTAAAAAAAAAACTTTAATTTCATTTAAAAAAATTTATTTTAAAAGATAAAGTAAAGAATAACAATATGTTAGATATTGAATTGATTGTCGGTTTCAATCAATTTAAAATTTAAAATTTAGAATCAATTGTTATAGGTAGGCAAAAAAATATTAAAACTTTACAATACTATACCACAATATGATTTTACTATAGGATTAATTTTTTACAATTAAATCTTTTAAATCTAACTGGCCTTTTTTTATTTCAATAAGCAAAGATCACATATTTTTTCAAAGTTCGGTTGACAAAAAATATCCTTATGATATTAGTTTTCATATAATGAAACGTGACTCTAGTCGTGAGCTTAATTAATTAAACATTTGAAATAAATAAATAAAAAAAATAATAGTGTCGTTCATGTGAACTATCAAAGATCATTTAATATGTTTTGAATTAAAAAATAATATTAAAAGGTAATAAGAAAGTAACTTTGTTAGTCAATATGAGCTAGTAATTAAGGGTAGTTTTGTCCAAACATGTATTTGCGTGATGTAATCATTATTAACGTTGTGGATCAGCAAAAAATATAGTGAAAATAGCCTCTGCCTAAAAAAAAATTATGTTTAATGTTAGTTATTATTTTAGTCCGTTCCAAAATACTTGTTCACTTTCTAATGTGAAATCATTAACTATCGTAGTTTACTATTATATCCCTCATGGTAATTTTATACCATAAGTTGAGTCCGATTTGACCCTAACGTGGTTACATTTCTCCTCGATTATAAAAAAAAAAGCTTAAATTTTATGACTTTGTTACTCATTAATATAATAAATCAATATGCTATAATAAATAGGGACAGTTCTGGAAAGGATTGTTCAAAATAGGCTATTAAATTACTCTTTCTACTTCAAAGAAATAGTCAAAAAAATTTATTGAAAAGTCAACCTAAGTAGAATATCAAATCACTGTTCAACACACTATTATGTCTAATGTAATGAAATTTCATCATTGATACAATATTAAGAATACATCATTAACATTTTTTAGAAATTTCTAAGGATATATAATTTCTTATAGATTATTGGTTAAAGTTTAATGAATGTTGACCAAAAAAAGTCAAAGTAGGACCATTTATTTATTTATTTTTGGACAGGGAATATTTCTTAATCCTTGTGAAAATCATACATATATAATAGTCTTTTTAGGACGAAAGAAGTACTCCATTTCGAATGGAAATTAATGATTTAAAATCTATACATATAATTGATTTACGGCAAGCTTTAAAATGTTCTACGCTACAACCTACCAATACATTAATATTAATAGTTGTACTCTAATACTTTAAGCTTGTTGTAAACTAATTTAATAAATGAATTATGTTATTCTAGCACATTACTCACTTCAGATTATGTATGTAGTAGGTAACTGAACATTTAACGTCCTTAAGGGTGGCCCAGCGGTAGAGTTGGGGTTTCACAAAATGTGAGGTTTTAAGTTTGACCCCTTCGCACGCTCCCTTAACAAAAAAAAAAAAAAAACTAAATGAACATTTAGCTAGACCTTATTACAAATAGGCATTGCAATAAAGTGATTAAGCCCGTTTGACATTTTTAAAACATAGATTTTTCAAAACTCAGTTTTTTTTTATAAATGTATTTGTGATATCATTTCAAAATGCAGTTTTTTTTTTTTTTTTTCCAATTAACGTTTTAAAACCTACGTTTTGAAAATATGCTGAGAATTCCAACGTTTTGAAAACACAGTTTTTTCTGTCGCATCATTGAAACACAATTTTTGTAAATAAGGTCCGTTTTATCCCTGTGTTTTAACCAAAATACACGACAAAACGGGATTTTAAGACAGGCTCACCCTAACCATAACTTTATTATTGTAATCCCCGGACCTTTCAAAATCAAATCTCAACCATCGATTTGGAAATGCGGACATACTAAAATGTACTTTTAACCCTAATAATTGTCTTTATAAGTTTCTTGTGTTTATCTGTAGTAAATCCAAATTGAAGTATAAGACCATACTAGGTAAATATTTAGATGTTGGATTGTGTTTTATGAAAGAAAAGTTTCGATTTCTTTGTGTAGGAACATCGATTTTCGGCAGGATTTTCTTTCAGGAAATTGATTATATAGCTATCGTTCAGAGTCGACGAAAATGTAGTTTTTTTCCAAAACGCAAGTTTTATAACGCTGCTACGAAAATAAGCTGCGTTTTAAAAAACCGCATTTATAATAAAAAAACTGCATTTTGAAAAATCTGCGTCTTAAAAACGTTGCGTTTTTAAAATACTTCATTTTAAAAATGCTACACCAAACGAACTCTTATTATTCTTTTTTTATCACACACACATATATGTATGTATCTGTTTTTGTCTGTATAGCATCTTTTTTTTTTTTTTTTACATTAAAGGAAAATTTGGTTTATATACTTTGACTTGATTTGCTAGTGTACAACTAGTTAGTTAAAACTTTGCCATTTATGTCATCGTCTTCAAAAAACCCATTTCCTTCTCAATCAAATGTTCCTTCAATAGTCTTGTCAAATTTAAAATGAAACTTGTATTCCATGTCAATGTTAGGCCTAGTTTGGCATTGCTTCTGATTTCTGCAAAGTTAGTTCAAGAGAATTGATTGCTATTTATGTATGTTTGATTACTCTATGCTCAAAATTTAATTATAAAAGAAATTTCTAAAATATTCTTATTGTATCAATCTTAAAATGAATAATGTGAGTAAGAAATATATTGATTTATACTACCCTAAAAGTATATTATAATTTTTATATAACTTCATAACCTAAATTTAAGCTTCACTAATAAATAAATAAATACATAAACAAGGCCAACGACAAATATGAAAAAAGTGAGCTAAAAAGTGAATTAAATATTATTTCTTAAAATTATTAAATATAAAAATTATGAAGATTTTAGTTAAATAATAATTAATTATTGTATAAATTAAAACACAACACATTTTTGTTGTTGTTAGAATTACTTTTGGCAAAAGCCAAATGTCATAGTTGACTCTGCCAGACACCTTAATGTAGAACTATTTTTGATAGCCAAATGCCTTCAAGAGTAAATCTAAACTTCAAAACTGATTTCAAGCCTCCAAAATTTAATATAGAGCTTATCTGAATTTTGTTTTACCTCTAAAAGTTTTACCATGTATTTTCTAAGAAAATTTTGGCTCTTGGTTGAAAACAAACCTTTGGAAGAGACTCAAACATCTTTAGATTTCTAATTGCGAAGATTTGTGTTAGGCATAGGCAAGAAATCACAGTTACCATTTTTGTTTTTAAGTAACTTAGCTAAGGGATTGGGATCCCTGATAAGTGAGTATTTTACTCATTTATTGGGCATTATTCGAGTTTAGATTTTACTAATTCTCGAGGTTTTTGTAATATAATATTTTGTTTTAGTATTATTTTGTAGTTTTTGGGTTTAAAGGGCCAATCATATAAATTTAAAGGATTTTGAAGCAAATTTGAAAGTTTAGGGGGTCTTTGTATAAATTCTGAAAAGCTGAAGAAAAATTCCAAAAAAATTGTTCACCCAATATTAGGGCCGGCCATTTCTTTATATTTTTGAGTCCTTTTGTACTTTAATGTCTTGCAATCCTTTTCCCAAGTTATTGTATTTTAGGCAGTTATAAATATATCTCTTTTAGGCTAGGTTGATGGATCTAGTTTTTAGAGCCGTCAATAGAGAATTTAACAAGAGAACAACGAAGAACGAAGTTTGTATTATTGGATTCAAGTATCAATTTCTTGACTCTTATTATTATTATTCTTCTCATGATTAGTCTTATGAATCTCATGATTATATCTATGGGTTTTGTTTATTTTATTATGAACTAAATTCATACAACTAAGGTAAGAGGTAGCCAATTTATGAAAGAGTAATTTTGATCCGATTAGGGTAACGATCGATTGCATGATTGTGTGAGTTTTAATTCTTGTGCTTAATGCTTTGAAAGACTGGCCACCTTTTAATTGTTTTCAATCATGTCGATGGGACTGATTGGAGATTTTACATGATGGATCGTAGGAATTAATACCATGGATCTAAATTCATATTACAGATAGATGAGTTGATACATGCAATTAGCCATAGATCCTCTCGAAAGCTAAGAGGATTTCATAAAACCTAATGTATTGTTTTCTAACTAAATCTACCTAGAGATACGTAGGTTGCTAGAAAATAATAGGATTGATATTGCTCAAGAGAGAATATTGATTAAATTAGAAAATTTCGTTGTCACACAATAATAATTGATTGAAACCCAAAATGGTTGATTGTTACCCTGAAGTGAATTGGTGAACCTAAACCCTAGTGCTTTTCTCTCATTGAAGTCTTTAAAATTATTATCTACTTGCTTTCTTTAATTTAATTGTTTTAGATAAATTCACAACAATTTTCTTTCACTCTCTAGTTTAAAGTTTAGAATATCAAAATCTGATTTTGTTCCAGTCCTTTGGGTACGACAACTCCTCATACTTTTACTCTATTACTTGAGACTAGTACACTTGCTAGTAGTAGGTTTTCACTCTCATCAATCCCTCAAAACCAAAATAAGTAATTGTTAAAATTGCAGTCCAAAAAGATTGAAATTGGACAACAAAATAGTGAATTGAAAATAGTGCGAAAATAAAATAGACAAGAATTTACGTGGTTCGGGAAATTTCCTACGTCCACGGGCGTAGGGGGCAAAAGTTTTCACTAATCAAATCGAAGATACAAATACAATAGTTGTGGCTTAACAAATACCCAAAATCCAAAAACACCCAAAACAAATTGAGAACTCGGCAAAGAGAACTCACAAAAAATTGTGTAATTGGAGATGAACACAAGTTGCTGCTCTATTCTCGATTTCGGCTTCTCGCTCTCTCAGACAATGACACAATTCGGCACGCTGTGAACAAAAGGGATTGATCCCTTTTATACTATAAAGCCACCGCTCACGTTGGTTTACAAGACCATTTCAGTTTAGGAATATAACAAACCAATTCCATAGAGGAATTGTCTACAAGATACAACCATGGGCTCCACCATTATCCAGGTAAGAAAGGGATAAACTCTTGTAACTATTAATTAAAGCCACTAAAATAACAGTAATGATCAATACATAGGAAATGAATACATACCAAATACATAGGAAATGAATACATACCAAAGAAGAGAGTACTAGTTTGATTAATTGCTACCTAGAGCTCGTTTGGTCATACGTTTTGACCAAAACATAGCTTATTCGAAAAATTATGTTTCAATGTTACGGGAGAAAAAACTGCGTTTTCAGAATGCTGTAATTTCTAGTTTTTTCCCAAAACACAGACTTTAAAACGCTGCTAAAAAAAAAAAGAAACGTTTTGAAATGATATCCCAAATGCATTTATAAGAAAAAAATTGCGTTTTGAAAACGGGCTCCTAGTCTTAATGGAAAATAATAAAAAAAATAACTTAGATAAGAACGTCTTACGCTAAGACAATTTCACATGATTAATGTAGTGAATTGGTCAAAGTGACTTCGTCTTACGGTAAGACAGTTTTACAGGAGACCTACTCAATAAAAAATTACTAAACATTTAGTAATCTGGGTTTGAAAAATTGAAATTATAATATCCGTTTTGTTGGGAAAAATGGCGCAGCGGAACAAAAGCACGAGCACTTCTTCTTACAAGCTAACATCACGACAACCGATGACAAAAGAGAAAATGTTTAAAGCATAAAAATAGCAAGAGAGGAGATAGAACATAAGAAATTTACGTGGTTCGACAAAACCCGAATACATCCACGAAGAGCTACCAATTTCACTGAATGAGAGTTATACAAGTACAAAATTCCTTCGTTTTTATACCCAACACCAAAATCTCTTACTCACCCGGATAAGCCTTTTGTACACCCACTCTCAAAAACCAAGTAATTGGTGACCTTGCGGATTCTCAAATGAACTTGTTATTTAAGTGATAGCCTGGCCCAAGCTAAGTGGCGGCTGGCCCAAGCTAAGTCGCACCCTTTTGCCCTGGCCCAATCTTTGCCCATGAACCCCGGCGGCCCGCCCATCACGGACGCGCTAAACCGGAAGCATTGTCGGACGCTTCGATGACTCCTCCCTTGCCCTCCCACGTGTCCTCCTCGAGCCGTGCACTTCCTCGTCTGTTGTGCTCCCTCTTTATTGCTCCTCGTTCCCATTGTGTACGAGTGTGCGAGAGAGTGACCTTTAGAGAGAGAGAACGAGCGACTGTAGAGAGAGAGAGAAGAAAATCGGGGTTTAGATTTTGAGTGATTTCATCTCTTCTCACCCGTCACCATTGTTGGCCTACCTCAATCTCCTCTTTGTCCCTTTGTGTGTGTGTGAGGAGAGTGAGTGTATACAGTGGTTGGGCTCTTAAAGGTTCGTTCCTTTTTGGTGAGCTTGAGGGTGGGGGGTCGTTCTCGGAAAGCAACGGCGTGGGTTCTTCTCGTCCGTTTACTTCTTCTTCTTTGTGGCACCGGTTCTAGGGTTTTGGGGGTTTGGGTGTTGCGTGGCGACGGTGATCTTGCCGAACAGTGGATGAGTGTGTGAGAGTGTGGGACTCATTTGGTGGACTTATTGGAGAAAGGGTGACCGAGCCTATATATATGAGCCTAAGCCGAGGTTTCAACACCGTGACGGCAAGTCGGTGGCTTGACACCGGCGTTGTGGCCATTGTTCTAACTCTGCTACTTTCTTCTTTATTTTTGCCTTTTGTGTTGGTCGACTCATTGGTTCCTTGCAGTCACCGTGAAGTTCGTGTTGAACCTCGTTCGTGTTCGTGTTTTTAATTTATTCCCTTAGGCTAGAATCTTTGTAACCCCTCACCCACTCGTAACTCGATAAGAGCGTCTCGTGAGGTCTCTCGATTAGAGCTCAGTATTAGGCTTCTCCTGTAATATTTATTTGGCGTATGTACGCACTTGTATACAACCACAACAGGGTATCGAGCCTTGGTTCGTGTTTGAAGGCTACGGTTGTGTACGGCGCGTACGGTGGTGTGCGGTGGACTGAGGTATATACGGTGGCCTACGGTGGCCTACCGTGTTCTACGGGCTCCCTTCAATCCAAAATAGAAACCCTAATCTAGGGTTTCTGGGTAAGCTGTCTTCTCTTTCCTTGTCACCTTTAAACTGCGTGGATGTTGGTTGCATGAGTTTGGTTGTTTAAATCATGTTAGTTGGTCTTTTCTTCCTTGCCCTGCTCAAGCTAGTTCTGAGATAATAGCTGTCTGCCTGATTCCCTTTAGTGAATCTTGATCTTATTGGCTATTGTCTGTTGAAAAGGAACTGCTTGATTAGGCTGTAGTTAGGCTGTGGTTGTGTGGTGATTCTGATCTGTTGATAATTTCTTGTTTTTTGAGCGATTCGTTCTGTTAGTATCTTGCTTGATTCTGTTCCGGTGGTATTTGTGTGTTTGATATTTTTCCGAATCAGTGTTTTTTGAAAATGGCTAGCTCTTCAACTTCAGCTTATAGCTTAGAACCTTTCAATGGGAAAACCGATTTTTCAATGCAAATGTAAAATGCGAGGCATTTTGATAAAGGAAAAAGTTTTCAAAGCTATCACATTGAAATTTTCGAAAATGATTCAAGAAAGATAGCCGAAATGGATGAGTGCGCATACTCATCCATAATTTTAAAACTGTCCGATTCGGTTTTACGAAAAGTCGGCAAGCTTGACTAAAGCTTTGTGGGAAAAATTGGAAGAACGTATTTTGAAACCTCGTTGCCAAACAAACCGTATCTTCTCGAAAATTTTTCCGCTTTAAGCTTGACTTAAACAAAGATATGGATGATAACATCGATATCTTCACAAAACCGGTTCAAGATATCAAGCAAACCGAGATAAACATATTGATGAATACACCCTATTGTGCTTTTGAATGCTATCCCGATTCTTATGCCGATGTAAAATCGCAAACAAATATGGTAGGGATGCCTTAACTCTTGACACTGTTATTAATGGATTAAAAAGTAAAGAGTTGGAACTAAAAGCAAACAAGGGTAAATCATCAACATCCGGTGAAGTCCATATGGTAAGAGGAAGGTCTCAAAACGAAATAGTGGTCAAAACAAGAATCGAATCAAGGTCACAACAATGAAAAGAAAAAGGGTAGGAGTAAGAGTAGATCAAAGTCTAGGACTAGAGGCGTAAAGTGTTACAACGTGGTGAAATAGGTCACTTTAGGAAAGAATGCCCTAACCCTAAAAAGAAGAATTTCAATCGAATCAAAATGAACAAAATGACCGCAATATGGCCTCGGGAAGTGAGGACGATGCGAATGTTTTTATGGTGGTTGAATCGTGTGATAATTTGGTTAACTCGTGAATGCCATGGCTGCATGCAAAAATGAATGGTTGATAGATTCTGCACTTTCCACATGACCCCATATAAACACTTCTTTAATTCCTACCAAGAACAAAAACGGTTCTGTCTCACTTGCTAATGAAAAGAAGTGCCTAATTGCCGGAATAGGTGATGTTTGTCGAAATTTGATTCGAAATGTTTTGAAATTAAAAATGTTAGGCATGTTCGACCTTTGCAACAATCTGATTTCCGTGCATCTCTAGAAGATGAGGGTTTAGAGGGAAGGTGGGGGAGGGAATGATGAAGATTATGAAAGGCTCTCTTGTGATTGTGAAGGCCGAAAACGCCAATCAGATGTGTGTCCGGTTTGCCTCTATCTTGTGCCGAAAATTGTGCTAATCTCGTTAAGGAAGATAAAACAAACTTATGGCATAAAAGATTAGGACACATGAGTAGTAAAGGCCTAGGAATCTTAAACAAGGCGGTGCCTTGGAAAAGATGAGATTTCGACTTGCCCTTTGTGAGTCGTGTGTCATGAGTAAACAAAGACCGAGTGAGCTTTCCCCAATCCTCAATCCAAAAATTTTCTAGTAAAAATCCTTGAATACATACATGCAGATGTATGGGGCCTCTAGCGAGCCCACTCAAGGTGGAAACAGATATTTCCTCTCCATCATTGATGATTTTTCCCGAAAAACCTGGTTGTTCCTCATGAAACACAAGTCGATGTTTTTGAAAACTTTAAAACTCGGAAAACCATGATTGAAGTAAAACGGCAAGAAAATCAAAACCCTTAGGATCGATAATGGCCTAGAGTTCTCGCAACTCGAAATGGACAAATTCGCTCAAAACGGAATTGAAAGACACAAATCGTCCCTTACACCCTCAAAGAAATGGGGTGGCCGAGAGAATGAATAGGACTCTCCTTGAAAGGGTTAGAAGTATGCTTGCCTCCTCGGGTCTCTCCAAAAGGTTTTGGGAGAGGCGGCCCTCGCCGCCTATTCATCAATAGGTCCCCTTCCGTCCCATTGAACTAAGATGTCCCGAGGCGCTTTTGGGAAAAAGAAATTGATTTTCAAAATCGAGAGTTTTGGGTGTCGCCTATGCCCATAGGAGAAACGACAAATTGGAACCTCGATCGGTTAGGTGCGTTTTCTTGGGCTACCCGAAGGTGTAAAAGGATATAGGTTATGGGTGAGGGATGAACCGGGTTTTAAAGTGATTATAAGCCGTGATGTTGTTTTTAATGAAAACGAATTCCGTGTTTGAATGTCCCGAATGAACCCGTCCCCGCCCGGCTCTGTTATGGTGGAGCACCTGTCGTATTGAGTCCTATTGAACCTAGGGTGCAGCCCGAGACAAACCGTGAATGTGAATCAAAATGATCAAGAAAATGAGCAAGAAACTAAATCCGAAACGTAAAATGAAGACACTAGGATTGAATTTCTCAAGATCAAAATCTAGACAACTATCTACTTGCTAGGGACAGACCTAGACGTACGATTAGAAGGCCCTCTAGATTTGATGACATGGTCTCTTTTGTGTTTAGTGTGTTTGAATCCATTGACAACGTTATGAACCCAAAACATATCAAGAAGCTTTGAAATCGCTAATTCTATGGAATGGATGAATGCTATGATAGATGAGATGAACTCGTTGCATGTTAATCAAACTTGGACTTTAGTGCCCAAACCTAAAACCGCTCCCTTGTTGATTGTAAGTGGTCGTTTAAAGTCAAAAACGAGTCCGAATCGTGCGTTTCAAAGCTAGGTTAGTTGCAAAAGGGTTTACTCAAAAGGAGGGATAGATTACACGTAAATCTTTGCCCCGGTTGTCAAATTCACTACGCTAGGGTTATGCTTGCTTTAGTTGCTCAATTTGACTGGGAGTTAAAACAAATGGATGTCAAAACTGCTTTTACATGGTGAATTAGAAGAAAAATTTTCATGAGGCAACCGAAGGTTTTATTGACAAGAAAAATCCCGATTATGTTTGTTTTGAAAAATCTTTATATGGTCTTAAACAATCTCCCGAATGTGGAACAAAAATTTGACTTGTGCATGCAATCTTTAATTTTAAACGCAGTTCTTATGATCACCGCTTGTACTTTAAAATTAACCGTGATGCACACTTGTTCCTTCGATTTATGTTGACGACATGCTCTTGATTAGTCCTAGCATCAAGGCTATAGAGGATGTCCAAAAATGTCTTTGTAAAAACTTTGACATGAAAAACTTGGGAGATGCGAAAAAGATTTTGGGAATGAACATTGTAAGGGATAGGAAGAACAACACGATTTCTCTAAATCGATTTCTTACGTTGAAAAGATTTTGAGTAAATTTAACATGCAAACTCAGAATCATCAATGTGCCTCTTGCAAGTCATTTCACCTTGAGTAAAAACCAGCCTCCCCAATCTGAAAATGAAATTGATGAAATGAAAGATGTGCCATACTCCAATGCCATAGGATCGGTCATGTACTTGATGGTCAAGACACGGCCGACCTTGCTTACCCGCTAGTTTGAGTCGCACATGGCTAATCCGGGATGCCTCACCGCGGTGTCAAATGGCCGATGAGATACTTGAAATTCTCTCGAACTATGGTCTAAAATTTTCAAAATGTCATGATGGTGTGAAATTAAAAGGCTATGTAGACTCGAATTATGCTAATGATAGAGATAGTAGAAATCCACTACTTCTTATGTGTTTACATTATGTGATGCTTGTGTTAGCCGGAAATCCCAAGCAGCCTATTGTTGCATTGTCTACAATCGAGTCGAATATGTTGCTATAATCAAGCGTTTAAGGAAGCAACATGGTTAAAAGGATTAATTTAACCGGGTTTTTGAAAGATAAACGTGATTTTTTCTGACAAATCAATCGGCATACGCCTTTGTAAAAATCTGTTTTTCACGATAGGACAAAGCACATAGATGTTAGGTACCATTACCTTAGGGATGTGATTGACAAAGGACTTGTCCTTCTTGAAAAAATTCCTACCCGCCTTAATCCCCACATGGGAACCAAATGCTCGGTCACCAAATTTAAAAATTGTTTAAATATTTTGAAAATTGATGGAGATTGATGCTCTCTTCGTGTGTTTTTCCTGAAAATCCTCGGCTCTCTTTGTGATTGCCGAGGTGTCTCTCTAGTTCCTACTTAGTGTGGTGGAGCTAGTTAGATTTCTTTTCCCCCTGCTTGGTCCAAGCTGTGTGTTGGATCAAGTGGGGGATAGGCGATGATGAACCCTGCTTGTTTAAAAGTCCTTTTGAGTCCCCTTTAAGTCCTCTTTCCTCCCCACTTGCTCCAAGGTGGAGATTGTTATTTAAGTGATAGCCTGGCCCAAGCTAAGTGGCAGCCTGGCCCAAGCTAAGTCGCAGCCCTTTTGCCCTGGCCCAATCTTCCCAGCCCATGAACCCTGGCGGCCCGCCCATCACGACGCGCTAAACCGGAAGCATTGCTTCTGGACGCTTCCTGATGACTCCTCCCTTGCCCTCCCACGTGTCCTCCTCGAGCCGTGCACTTCCTCGTCGTTGTGCTCCCTCTTTATTGCTCCTCGTTCCCATTGTACGGTAGAGTGTGCAGAGAGTGACCTTTAGAGAGAGAAACGAGCGACCTGTAGAGAGAGAGAGAGAAGAAAATCAGGGTTTAGATTTTGAGTGATTTCATCTCTTCTCACCCGTCACCATTGTTGGCCTACCTCAATCTCCTCTTTGTCCCTTTGTGTGTGTGTGAGGAGAGTGAGTGTATACAGTGGTTGGGCTCTTAAAGGTTCGTTCCTTTTGGTGAGCTTGAGGGGGGGGTCGTTCTCTGGAAAGCAACGGCGTGGGTTCTTTCTGTCCGTTTACTTCTTCTTCTTTGTGGCCCGGTCTAGGGTTTTGGGGTTTGGGTGTTGCGGGCGACGGTGATCTTTGAACAGTGGATGAGTGTGTGAGACTGTGGGACTCATTTGGTGGACTTATTGGAGAAAGGGTGACCGAGCCTATATGAGCCTAAGCCGAGGTTTCAACACTGTGACGGCAAGTCGGTGGCTTGACACCGGCGTTGTGGCCATTGTTCTAACTCGCTACTTTCTTCTTTATTTTTGCCCTTTTGTGTTGGTCTCGACTCATTGGTTCCTTGCGGAGTCACCGTGAAGTTCGTGTTGAACTTCGTTCGTGTTCGTGTTTTTAATTTATTCCCTTAGGCTAGAATCTTTGTAACCCCCTCACCCACTCGTAACTCGATAAGAGCGTCTCGTGAGGTCTCTCGATTAGAGCTCGTATTAGGCTTCTCCTCTGTAATATTTATTTGGCGTATGTACGCACTTGTATACAACCACAACAGAACCGATGACATTGGGGCTTTGATCTGAAATCAAGGATGGAAAACACTAAAATAAAGCAATGGATTGACCCTGTTAGAACACTCCGGTATAGAAATAAGTTAGTTAGCCCAATTTCGGTCAAAATCCGATAGACTTTTAGAAAGTAAAAGTGTGCATACCTAAGGCTCAAACTAGCAATGTGCTCCCCTAAGACTCCACAAGGCTTATTGATGACTTAATCTCTATATCGATATGTTAAGGCGTTGGGTTTAACAATTCCTGTAGCACTTTCAAAGATCATTAAAAAGTATAAAGCGTATATCTAATTAATCTCTTTATAGTCCGATACACACATTTTCTAAATATTATCGATTGATATAGGAAAATGTACGATATTTATATCGATTTCTCAATTTGTTTTAATTTTTGTGTAGTTTAGGGTTTTGGAGGGTTGTCGAATTCGCTCCGTCGCTCGTCATCGTATGCCCAAATTGATATCCATAAACACATTACATCTATAAGATAAAACATCAGAATGAGAAATAGAGATTGATACAAAGTTGTTCATGCTATAAAATTCAAAAAAAGGTACAACCTTGGCTAGTCTGTATAATACCTCAACTAAGATGTAAAATTTACACAGATATTCGTGACCCAAAGGTTTTCTAATCAAATAAATCACATAATTTAAAGCCAAAAAGTCATAAATTAAGTTAGGGAAAAAAAATAAAAAATAAAAATAAATAAATATATATATATATATATATATATATATATATATATACTTGTTCAGCCATAAATATGAAAGGACTAAGGTGTTGACTTTACAAACTTTAAGAGCGACATGGAAAACTTTTCATATACAGTGCCTATGCCATTCTTTTCCGTAATTAGTTTAATTCAGTTTTATTTTATTTTTTATTTTTTTGGTTTTTTAATTGTTTGGCTCCACGAACAATCTCAAATGGCTTTTCCTTATTACAAACACTGATTAAGTTTCTGTTGACCTAATTATTTTCAAAACTCAAAACCTATTTATTTTGTCATTTTGTTTTTTGTTTTTGGGTTTGGGGTGCAATTGAGGATTGATCGAGGAACGAGTATTCTAGGATCGACGCGGAGATAATTTTCATTTTTGCTTATATTTTTGTCAAGTTTTACTCTCAAACTCTTGCTAGGTATGTTACCCCATCTATGTTTTCTCTTTTTTAGTTGTCGTTGAATATTTTAACAATCTTATCCAATAATTTGATGTGAATTCATATATATATATATATATATATATATATATATATATATATATATATATGCAACTGATTAGTCTTCTGTTATCTAACTGACTAGCTATAGTCCAACGTAGGCCACTTATGTAATACACCCAACAAAAATGTCCCCACTTTTAAAACAAAGCCCATCCCAAGCCCACAGAATTTAGCAAATGTAATTCAAAAGTTTTTTTTTTTTTTTTTTTGGGTTAATGACACCACTAGTTCCTCGACTATGGCCGATTCTACCAGTAGTCCCTTAACAAATTTTTTTCAAATTTTAGTCCCTTGACTATGAAAATTAGACACAGTTGGTCCTTTTGTTGGATGTCGATAGTAGTTAAGTCCGTCATGTGCCCATCACGTGCCTTTCGTTAAGGGTATTTATGGAATTTCACGTACCTCTCTTTCTTTCTTTCTCTCTCTCTCTCTCTCTATATATATATATATATATATATATATATATATATATATCACTCTCACAGACACACATACGTCCACAAACACACCCACACACACACATCCACAGACACACCCCCACACACATATCCACTGATCTCTCTTCTTCAAACCCTAATCTTCTAATTTCGATCATCTTTTCCGGCGCCGTCGTTTTCCACCAATATGAAGGATAACCCCTTCCCTCGTAGCCGTCAACCTCTTCTCCGGCGTCGTCGTCTCTCACAGGGGATCGAGAAGAACTGGGGGTTGTGGTTGTAGGTTGGGTTGGGTGAACTGGAAATATGGGTTGTGGGTTGTCGTTGAATCACGGCAACAAGCTCGGTAGATCTAACAGCTCTTTGCTTGCGTCGAAGCTCGTTTCGCCCGATATTTTCAAATTTGAGAGGTTATCGGAGTCGATGCGGCTTATCATCGAGCCTACCAGAACAGTTTTGGGCGACGACGACAGCGGCGGAGACTGAACAGAGCTTGTGGGTTTATAACGAATGTGTTCTCTTTTAGCAAAATTGGCAGTGATAATGATTTCGTTGGGCGGAGGGAAGAATCAGCTGAGAAGAAGGTGAAGGTACCGCAAGTGAAGTGGTGGTAGTAGCAAAGAAGAAGAAAGCACGATCTTCGTGGATTCCAGATCCTCACTGGCGATGGCCTGTTCAAGGATGGTGATCGTCAAAATAAGAAGCTTATCTAGAGTCAACGCCCAAATCATGCTGAAATAATTCAATTCCTCACCAAAATTTATCACCAAATTTATCAATTGGGTTTTCAAAATCAGAATTAAAACTTTAAAAAAAAATTAGATATTCAGTATTTGAATAATACACAAAGCAAGAGGTACGTGAAATTCCATAAATACCCTTAACGAAAGGCACGTGATGGGCACATGACGGACTTAACGGAAAAATACTAACGACATCCAACAAAAGGACCAACCGTGTCTAATTTTCACAGTTAAGGAACTAAAATTTGGAAAAAATTTGTTAAGGGACTACTGGTAAAATCGGCCATAGTCGAGGGACTAGTGGTGTCATTAACCCAAAAATTAATGTATTGGTCAAGTAACTCACAATTTTTTTTTATCAAAACCTAGAATCTTGCACCAAAATTTACTCCAGCTCTCTAAACCGGGTCTTGTGTGAATTTTCTGGGAATTTGGACCATTTTCTTCTATACATTTTATCCTTGAACTTGGACCATTTTCTGTTCACGAGGCCAGTCATTTTCTGTTCACAAAGCAGTTCATTTTCATTCACTTCTATATATAGTCTTTGTGGATCTTGAGCCATTTTCTGCAAAGTTCAATAGAAAGAGTCACAAAATTCGGTATCAAAAAATCCTACTAAAACAAAACATATATAGAAAATATTATGGCTTTCCTTAAAGACATTCATTAAAGAAGATCCGGGTTATCAAAGTCTAACTCGAAAGAAAATGGACCGTCCCATCAGAAAATTATTTGAAAATTTCACCAAGTATGTAATTAGTCTTTGTGCATGGACGCAAAGGTAAGTACAAAAAATAATCTTTTAGACTCTGATTTTTGTAATTATTTGTTGTATAAACAGTGAATATTATCTTTCTATTGATGTGATAGAAAAAAAAATGATGGGTGAAGGGATTAAAGCTTCAAATATGATTTTTAGTTATTTTTTCTTCTAAATTGTGATTTTTCTATACTTTTCGTCTAATTTCTGATTTTCTATATTTTTCTTCAAGATTTTAATTTTTCTATTTTTTCCTTAGAACTCTCCAACCTTCAAGGATTTAATTACAACTACTGGATATGTAATTAAAAAAGATATAAGTCCGTGCGTACGCACGGTGTAAAACTAGTTACAACTTAATAAATTAAGAGGGTTGCTATTAACACCCAAAAACCTCCAAGTACACCACTTTACCAAGAATACCCCCTCTAAAATTTTCAACCCTCCAAAAATCTAAGTATACCCCCACTATTTTCAAATTATACCCTTCCTAACATTTTCTCTAAAATTAATCTTTTTAGACATACACACACTGGAGCTCTCTCTCTCTCTCGTCTCTCTCTCGTCTCTCACTCACTCACACACACACACACATACCACCACCAACAAGAACAACAATGACCATTCATGTATTTTTTTTTTCTTTTTGCATTTTAAGTTTAAATAACTCTTGTTTTGCAATTCGTATGTTAAATTATTGTTAAAGTTTAGTTACATTTTAATTTCTTTACAATTTGGTGTTCAAATTTCGTGGTTTATATCAAATTTACTTTAAAAAATCAAATTTTTTGGATCATAGTTTGTTCGACCCTGTGTTACCGAACACCCTAAGTGGTGTTCGACAGCTCCTACCAAACACCTTTAGTACCAAACACCTTTAGTGGTGTTCGGCCACCACTACCGAACACCTTTAATGGTATTGAACTCGAAAGGAATGAATAAAAGAAAGAGATTTTGGATGGCATCATAGTAGTTAGTAAAATGCAGGTGTCCATGTATTTGTCTTGGTGTTGCGAAAGGCAAACATGTTACTGCTGCGTTGTCATCTCTCTAGCTATGACTCTCTCTCTCTCTCCTAGCTAACAACGGAAGGTGACCGTCAAAAGGGTCGTTGGTCTAAATGAGTCCGGACAAATTTCACGTAACTGAAATCTTAATTGTTCTTAGCCAAACATGCATGCCGACACACACACACACACACACACCTTTTGAAAAATAGTTTTACCTAATTTTCTCGTGATTTAATTCTTTTTTTTTTGTTGATTTATGAGGATTATTATTTCATGGTGTTTATAAGTACTTAGTGCCAAAATAATCTTTAGTCGTCTTCTTCTTTGAAATTAAAAAAAAAAAGGTTTATTTTATGATTTTTCATATTGTGTCAATTACCTTGTATTTGTCTTGTCACCCCCATGGTTGTATGTATGCATATATGATGATTTTTCAGACCTTTCCTTACAAACATTACTTTCTCCATCAATCATGTGTCATTTCCTATTTTCCTATTTCAGAATTGTATCATCCTCCTCCGTTCCAGGCAAAAAGTCCACTATATTATTTTAAGATATTTTACATAAAGAGTCAACTTTAAAAAATTATGTTTATAATCTTTATTACTTTTTCAATTTTACCCTCCACATTGATATAAATAGTTGACTAACTATACTAAATTATTTTTGTATTTATGATCAATTCTAATAATAATTATATATTCCTTAATTATTAGACTTTTCAAACATGATTTTTTTTTTGGTGCGTGAAACGGAGAGAGTATTACACTTTTGGTAGCTAGTTTACTTTAATGATTGTACAAACGACCTAGATGAGTTAAGTCAAGCCAAGAAATTAGTTGTTACACTAAAGTATGTAGTATGTTGTTTAAGTTTATAACTTCAGTTTTATTTAGCGAAGATAGGCTCATTTATTTTCGTTGAGTCTACCATCTTGTTTATCTAATAAGTTCATTTATTTTGAGTCGAGGTATAAAATGAACTGGGCTCAACTCTAATTTTAGCCCATCTCAACTAATTAGATCAATACGTGAAAATAAACGCGGTTATGGTTAAGATGTCAATTTCTATAATTTCAAATAAAATCATTAGGTAGCTCATTCTTAGCTATATATATATCCCCTCTTTGAGAAAATAAAAAAATAGTAGTTCTACAATTTTTATAGATGTCTTATTATTATTAGAAGCCAAGAGTCATAATCAAGGCACTGAATTACACAAGAAGATGATCAATTTCCAATTAAACCAGTTTAATTTTTAAACAGTCATTAGTTAACAACTAGTTATACTGTTGATCATATACATTGTTTGAGCCATATCTAACAACTTAGTTTTTAGATGAGTTAATTACTTAACATGGTATCAGAATTCTGCTCTTGATAAGATTATGGGTTCAAGTCTTCCCGCTTGCATTTGACCATGTGAAGACGGATGAGTTCAAGTCTTCTCGCTTGTATTTGGCCACGTGGAGACGGATGAGTTCAAGTCTTCCTGCTTACATTTGGCTACATGGAGACAAATCTTACGCGAGACGGAAGTGTTAATTAATATACATTGTTGAACACTTTCGATTGCTTAACATACACATTCAAATTTTATGTATCTCATTTTGTTACCACACCACTTCTTTACAAATTCTCATAATCTGACTATGTTTTGATTTTTAGCCAACAGTTTCAACAAAGGGTTCCCTAGTAAACGCTCGTGTCATCTAGTACCATTGAAACTACTTTATAAATATAACTTTTTTGTTATATTAAATTGTATTCCTATTTTTTGAATAATATTTTTTCCCACTTATTTGACTATATTTGTTTTTTTTTTCATTTTTATGATACTTCTTTAGGTGTGGGCCAGAGTTAGGGTGATGAAGAGATATTTGTCGAGAACTGAAAAAGAATGAGAGAGAGAGAGAGAGGGCTAAGGCCAGCAAGTCGGTGGACCCAGTCCATCGCCGTATATGGCCATAATAGGTTGCGTTGGGGGCCTTTGGGCAGCATAACAAGAGCACCACCACCTTCCCCTCTCTCTCTCTCTCTCTCTCTCACACACACACACACACACTCACACTAGAAATTACATTTTCCATTTTGAGGCAAATAAATAGAAAAGGTTGAGAAAAGAAAAAAAAAAGTTAAGAAGAAAAAAATTAAATGCTCAGGGTATGTGTTAGTGTATCAGCATGACACCGAATCATATAAGAACCAATGTGTCAACAAATTTACTTTTTTCATTTAAAGAGAAGTGTGGAGGTTACAACTAAAAGGAAGAAGAAGTAGTAGTAGAAATTGAGAGAGCAAAAGCAAGAATTCTCCATATGGGTTGATTCTTTAATTCCCTTCTTCACTATACATCTATCCTGGAAATCTCGAATTTCATTCGCTTAGAAGAAAAGATTGAATATTTGCATGTGGGATTGGTTGAATTAAGTATATGTTGTAGATTCATCTGTTGAAGAAGAAGAAGAAGATGGCAAGATCTTCGTCGGCGGCGGTGTTCTTTGGTATGAGAGATCATGAAGATGAGAAGCAGATGAATGCATCACAACAACAACATTCACCACCAGCATCATCTTCCGCAGCTCCTCCGAAGAAGCGAAGAAATCAACCTGGAAATCCAAGCAAGTGTTTACTTCTTTTATTTAACCACCATTATTTGTTTGTCCTAAGATCTACTGCTTTTGTTCCTAAATGAGATTGTCCTCTTTGACTTTTTTTTGGGTTAAACCGATTGTTTTTTTAAATGAAAATCTGAAGTTTATTTTTTCAATATCATAAAACATTTAATTCATATTACTTTTTTGAAACTACGAATTATGTATTTAATAATTTTGAAAAAAAATAAAAAAAAATAATGTTACATTTTCATTTGAAAAATAGTCGATTTAACTAAAAAAAATCAAATAGAACAATAATTTAGTAATATGGTATTTTATAGAAAACCCATGAATGAATTTGACTTGTTCTTACAAAAAGAGTAAAAACAAATTTTTTTTTTAATTTTTTAAATATGGTTTATATGTAAATAAACCCTAGTTTTTGAAAGTATGTGAGAAAGAAGAGTCCATGGAACTAGGGTCCTTTTCTATAAACTTTTCTGACTATATATGGTTCTAATAATGGTTGAAATTTTTCTGATCTTTTTTTGGCTTGGTACTTTTTTACACAATGATAGATCCAGATGCAGAGGTATTAGCACTATCTCCCAAGACCCTAATGGCAAAAAACAGGTTCGTGTGTGAGGTATGCAACAAAGGGTTCCAAAGGGAACAAAACCTACAACTTCACAGAAGAGGACACAATTTGCCTTGGAAGCTCAAACAGAAGACTACAAAAGAGGTGAAGAGAAAGGTTTATCTTTGTCCCGAGCCCAGTTGTGTTCACCATGATCCTTCTCGTGCCCTCGGTGACCTCACCGGTATTAAGAAACACTTTTCGAGGAAGCACGGCGAGAAGAAGTACAAGTGTGAGAAGTGCTCAAAGAAGTATGCTGTTCAATCCGATTGGAAAGCTCACTCTAAAACTTGCGGTACTAGGGAATACCAATGCGATTGTGGTACCTTCTTCTCCAGGTAAAAAAATTAAATTAGTTAGTATTTTTTTTTTAATGTTTTAACTAATTTAGATGAGATTATTCTGCCATAATTATTATTTTCTATGGTAGAAAAATCCTATCTAGAGGAAGAAACACAGGAGAAGAAATATTATTTTCTCTCTGGGTTTCTTTTTGGTTTGTCTTCGGAGTTATGTTGGTGTGAAAAAATGGTTGTACATGAATAACAATTGCTAGAAAACGCCATGGTAGTAGAGGTTTTAAAAAACAAAAACACACACACACACACACACGCATACAAAGAATAAAGATGGTGGTAGAGGTTTGTATTTCACGTGGTGTTATATGTAAAAGTTAAAATCGTTACCAGGTTTGTTCTCTTCTGGGTTGGCTACTTGTGATCATCTTTGCCTTCTTGCAGCTTCCCTTTTTCTTGATAACCTTAGAGCTGGCCTGTCCACAACACACACACACATTTTTTTTTCTTTTTTTTTTTTTTTTTTTATGTTTTGTTTTTTAAAGAGGATCAATAATGGTTCCCCACTTACCCCCTGGTGACTCGAACCCATGATCTATCGGTTGTAGGTGAAGCGTCTTACCAATCAAGCTGCACTTACTTGTCACACACACATATACACAAACACAAACACACACACACACAAGCACACAAACACACACACACACAAACACACAAACACACACACACAAACACACACACAGACACACACAATCATTGGAAGGTCTGAGGGGTGTGTGCATGGTGGTTTGAGTGGTCAATCTGTTTGTTTCTTACCATCGGAGGAAAGGCTGTATTATAGGGTGTTTGAGAAAATGATTGCTCAGAAGACCACCCCAAGTATGTGTATTTATTACTTGAATTAATTTCTAGGCTTTTGTATATATATATATGAATCTCTTTTATCAATGACTTAATTATAGATTGAAATTATAAATCTTCTTTCGTTGTTCAAACAGAGATTTATTTTATAATTTATTTATGATCAGAGTAAAACTCCTTTTGTTGCATTTAAAGTTTTAAAGCAACCTGGGGCTGCGTTTAGCGTATATGGGGGCCTGCGTTTAGCGCTATGTGTAATAGGATATCTCAAATGATTGATCTTTCATTTTCAAAATTTTGTTAAAATTCTCTCACTAAAGCTCTTGTTATAAATTATGTCACTCTGGAATTCTTCATGATTCTGCTTAGTCTCTGCAAAATTTTGGGATTCCTAAACACAAGCATGCAATTTGATCCCCACTTCCTCTGCACCCCATAGTACTTCACTAATCAGACTAGGACACGTAACTCACTTTGGCATGGACTTTTATGCCAACCCAAAAGAAATCTGATATTTATGGATACTTAATATTTTTTCAAATCAGAATCTAAATAAATTCCTTTTTTTCCTCATCTCATGTCCTAGACAAAGGGTACATTGTGTTGGTACAGAAGGATAAGTACCATCCATGAAAAGATCTAGCACATCCTCTTGAAATTAGACTATTAAGCCCTTAATTTCCTGTTTTTCTCGGCCTGTGTTAAGACTTACCAATTTTAATTTGTCTTTTTAATTTTAAACTGCAAACTCTAATCTGCAATATGGAATACTGTTAAGTTAAAGCAAGTATAGGAAATTCAAATTATATAGGCTGAGTCCTAGCAAACAAAAAATGACTCGATTATTGTCTCGTTTCATGCAAAGAGTCATACCTTGACTTTTGTAGTGCAGGCGCGACAGTTTCATCACTCACAGGGCCTTCTGCGATGCATTGGCACAAGAGACTGCAGCTAGGCACCCATCAAGCTTGGGTTCAATTGGAAGCAACTTGTTTGGAAGCAGTCACATGAGCTTAGGCTTACCACCTCAAACGAACTCCCAGATCTCTTCTCTCGAAGACCACAATAATCACTCCACCGACTTACTATGCCTTGGGAATCCTCGCCCGGCCGCACGATTTGAGAAATTGGAGAAACTCATTGGATCATCCATTGGCTCCGCGTTTCGCCCCACACAAGCCTTGTCCACTTCTGGTTTCTTCATGCCTGAACAAAACCAAGAATTTGAAGAACAAAACCATTCTGATCATCAAAATGGGTTGTTTCCAAACAAGGCATTTCAAGGACTAGATCACCTTCCCAGTCTATACAACAATGCAAGTAACAACAACAACAACTCTCCACCTGCCACCACTCTTTTTAACTTTAGCTTCTTCGCTACTGGCAGCACCACGAGCAACAGTAACAACAGCTTGATAGTAACCAATCAGTTCAGCAACTTAAGCGAAGGCAGCTCGAGTCTATTCTCCGGTAGTATAATGAGTGGTGCAGCTGCTGGTGGTGATCATATTGGCTCTAGTGTTGCTTCTCTCTACGCTGCTGCTGCATCGTTGCAAAACCCAAATGTGGCAGTCGCACACATGTCCGCTACCGCGCTGCTTCAGAAGGCAGCACAAATAGGGTCCACCTTAAGCAACAACAGTGCTTCTGACTTGCTGAGAAGCTACGGAAGTTCTTCCTCCAGTGGAACAAAATCCGATAGTGGGCCGCCAGGGATCACCAACAGCTTCGGCAATGTTTTTGGTGGTGACAACAATGGGAATAACCTCAATGAGCTAATGAACTCTCTTGCTGGTGCCAGAGCAGCTGATTCCTCCATTTTCGAGGGTGGGTTCAACAGGTATGTTGCAAATGAACAGGAAGACAGCTATGGAGGAGGTGGTGGAGGGTATAACAGGAAGAAAATTAATTTGGAACAGCCACCGCATACCCTGAACTTCGAAGGATCCGATGGAATGACCCGAGACTTTCTTGGAGTTGGAGAGATAGTGAGGAGCATGAGTGGAGGGCTTTCACCGAGAGAAATTGGGGCAGCTTCTTCTGCGCTGAAAGGCCAAGCTTTTGGAGGTGGGAATTTCCAGTAAACAAAACAACAAACGTACAGGTACGTAAAATAAAAACCCTAATATCATGTGGTAATTTTATTGTCAAACAATGTTAGGACACAAAATAAGCCCAACTTTTGCAGCAACGGAGGGAATACTTGCTAACATGCGTTGTTTTCGCAGGAACTGCAACTTGCTTATAGGAGAGAGCGCTTTGTTCTTTGCTGTTCAAGCCAAATTTGACCTCGGGATATCGGACTCTTTCAGTATGTAGATCAGCCAAAATAGGCAACTAGTTCTCCCTCATAGTCGGATAAAAACTTTAGCAAACTATTCTTTTATGTTGGTTTTGTAGTTTAAGTCTTGTCCAATGCTTTGTAGTGTTACTTGATGGTTTTGAGGATTTTTAGAAAAGAATAGAGAAGACAGGAAATCAACTTCTTTAGACATTATATTTTCTTATGTGTGGATTTCTAATTGTGGTTCTCAAATATGGTTCTGAAAAAAAATATTACACATCAAATTTTCATTTGAAAAATAATCAATTTAACATTAGAAAGTTAAAATTGGACACTTATTTAGGAACGGGAGGAGTACATAACAAAACTTGCGCTGCGGATATGAAAAATGACGGATGTGGCGTGCTGATTGATTTGTATAACCATGTTGCATGAAAAATGAACAAAGCATGTCTTCCTTCTTTCCGTTCCCTCCTCACCCTCTCTCAGGCAAACAACCCACTAAAACAAACCTAAAAATCATTTTCACCATGATCAATGCATGAAACATGTTCATCACCGTCCCCTAACCCTAGGTTTTTGTACATGCCTGTTGCCGTCTGCGTCAACTTTAGATCCACAAGACCATTGGTGATATCCCTTTCTTAAGAAGGAAGGTCGGAGCTATAAGAAAGGACAGAAGGTTGGAATGCTCAAGATGATTTTTGTATTCACAGTATAGCAATATATATACAAGTTCCATTGAGAGATACATGAATGTATATAAAGAATACATATAGTCTGTGCTTTGACCGGCTGTTCCTAAGAGTTCAAATGAATCGTCTCTGTATGTTGGCTTTCACCCCCCTTAAGCGAGACGGAGGGAACCAAAGACGCAGCTTGGCGCAAATGTACTCGAACCGAGGTCGACTAAGACCTTTAGTAAAAAGGTGAGCTAGTTGATCATATGTACGTTGAGACATAAGCGAGACGTAGAGACTTTCGTTGAACAAGTTCTCGAACAAAGTGATAGTCGATCTCGATGTGCCGAGTTTGAGCATGGAACATAGGATTACGGGCCATTTAAAGTTCTGAGAGGTTATCATAAAAGAGAGATGGAGGCTGATAGAGAGGGATATTAAGCTCGCGAAACAGAAAGGAAAACCACCGAACTACGGCAAAAGTGATGTTTGGTCTAGTAAGTGTTAAGCATTGGAGTCTACCGACCATACTTCGATAGGTTGAAGGATCCAGAAAAGAATCTCCTGAATAAAGTGAGAAACGGGTTTATGGTGCAATTGGTGTAGAGCACGGTTTACAAGTACTCATATTGAAGCGAGTGAGCAAGTCAATAACATATTGTGTCTGATTAAGGTGAAGAGTGGAAGCTTTCCGTGTAATAGCAATTCCAAGGAAATAGCCTAAGTCCCCAAGCTGTCGACTATCAAATGTGGAGCATAGCCGATCAATGAAGTTAGGCATAGTGGATGGAGAAGAACCAGTGATAATAAAGTCGTCAACGTAGACGAGGATAACCATGGTTGAAGACCCGGTATGCTATATAAATAGAGAGCTATCGGAGCGACTGTTGAAGAACCCATGTTGAAGAAGAAACTCAGAGAGGCGATGAAACCAAGCCTGGAGAGATTGTTTTAGACCATATAGTGCACAATGGAGACGACACACATGAGTTGGACGAGTTGGGTCAACATAACCGGGAGGCTGCGCATGCTACATATATACTTCCTCTGAAAGAAAACCATTCAAGAAGGCATTGCGCACATCAAGTTGCTTGATAGACCAAGCACGAGAGTGAGCAATCGAGAGAACAGTTTGAATGGTTGCAGGCTTTACTACAGGACTAAAAGTTTATCGTAGTCCAACCCCTCTTGTTGATTGAATCCCTTTGCAACGAGTCGTGCTTTGTATCTATCAATGGAACTATTGGCTTTCCGTTTGATCTGATAGACCTAGCGACTACCGACCACGTTCATGGTAGGAGAGGGAAGAACAAGGGTCCATGTATTATTTTTCTGAAAAGTTAAAAAAATTTCTTGCATAGCAGTCTGCCAATGAGAAAATTTGGAGGCTTATTTGTAGGTGGAGAGCTCAAAACTAGGAGAATCTATGGTTGTGGCAGAATATGTATGGTGATGTGGATGACGGTTTGGGCCATATACTAACTGGTTAACGCTACGATAGCGAAGATGAGGTGTCCTGTGATGAATCTTCTTGTGTGCTGGAAGAGAGATCGGGATTGATATTTAGGGGGATCGGTGTGATAGGAGATCGGTGGGTCTTGTTTGACAGGCTAAGGAGGAGATGTAGATGTGATTTCTTGGTTTAGATTTGGTAACGAGGAGTTGTTGTTGGAGGAGTTAAGGAGGAAGTTGTTTAGCTGTTAGATGGTTGATGGAGAGAGGGCACGAGCGGGCTGTCCAATGGTGTGTATATGCTCACTGGTTCAGGTTGCAGCATGGAAGGAGCGATGGGGCTAGATTGATGAGGAGAAGAAGTGGTCCTGTCAATAAAATGGAAAACAATTCTCATCAAATAGAGCATGTCTTGTGATGTAAATTCTTCCCGTGGTTCGATCATAACAGCGGTAACGTTTACGATTTTTATCGTAGCCAAGGAAGACACAGTGTATAAATTTTGGTTGTAGCTTGTGTTTGTTGTAAGGGACCACATATGGAAAAACTAAGCAACCAAATGTTTTAAGGTATCGATAATCTGGAGTACTATGAAAAAGATTTTCGTAGGGTGAAATGAAATCGAGTTGTTTCATTGGTAATCGATTGATTAAGAAAATAATTGTATTGAATGATTCTAACAAAAAAAACATAGGAAGATTAGCTTGCGCTAGGAGACACAAGCCCATTTCCTCGATATGTCGATGTTTTCGTTCAATGACACCGTTTTGTTGTGGTGTATGTGGACAAGTCAATTGGTGTTTAATGCCATGATCAGAGAGAAATTGTTGAAGACATTGCTGGTGAACTCATCACCGCCATCCGTTTGCACAGTTTTGACGGTGTGAATTGCTTCTATTCGACGTGAAAGTTGATTCTCAATTTCTATTTTAAATTTGGCAAAAACAGTGACAACATCAGACTTGTGAACTAAAGGAAATATCCAGATGAAACAAGAAAAATCATCAACGACATGAGAAGTAATAACGAAAATGATTTAATGAAGCAACTGGGGAAGGCCCCCAAACGTCCAAATGTAGTAAAGCAAAAGGTTGAGTTGATTTGAAAAAACGCAATACAAATGGTAACTTGTGTGCTTTTCCAAGAGGACATGTCTGACAAAACTTGTTAGGACTAATACGACCATGAACAAGGATGTTAAACTTGCGAAGCAATACTTGTAAAATCTGAGAGGAGGGATGCCCTAATCTTGAGTGCCAGGGACGGAGGAAGTATCATTATAATGGCTAACATGTGTATATTTAATAGCATCCTCAGCCTCCTCTCCTCCTAGTTTTGACCCCCCCTCTCCCCTACTGTTTGAAATTTACTTCCTTTGTAGCAACAACAGCAACTTCCTCATCAGAAATTCCTCCTATTCCTCCTTCAATCTACAAAGGCGAGCTAACGCTCAAACCCATGGACGGCATAATTGGCTCTCTTGCCGGCCTTTCAATCTACAAAGGCTAGCTAGCGCTCAAATTCACGAGACGACATAATTGGCTCTCTTACCGGACTTTCAAATTAACAGAATATCTTTCTTATGACAAAGATGCCAAATATGTGTAAGAGCCGTTTGGTTTGGTGCAACGTTTTCAAAATGCGGTTTTTTCTTATAGATGTGTTTAGGATACCATTTCAAAACACGTTTTTTAAGAACATTTTAGGAAAAACTAAAATTTTAGCGTTTAAAAATGCAATCACATTTAAAAATCCTTACGATTAGTTGCTTTTAGCATGATTTCTCATAGACAAATAAGCACAATTTTAATGGAAAGATGCTTCACCTACAATTGATAAGTCGTGAGTTCAAGCCACATATATATATATATATATATATATATATATATATATATATATATATATGGTTTCCACCCAAATGAATTTTTTAAAAACTTTTTAAACCTCTAGTCTTTACTATTGATAGCCATAGGTAAAGTAAATTGGTTACACCAATAAATACTTATATTTAGAGCATCACCAATGTACGTACTTCTAGACTTGATCCTATGTAGCTCTGAGTAATTAACACCCTCAATCATATCTGATAGTTTTTATCTCTTCATTCATATTCAATTAAATAAAAACCTCTCCAAAGCAACTGTGGATTTGATCCTATATATGTGACGTGAGTCCCACCACTTGAATGG
Organism: Platycodon grandiflorus; assembly: GCA_016624345.1. Classification (NCBI taxonomy): domain Eukaryota; kingdom Viridiplantae; phylum Streptophyta; class Magnoliopsida; order Asterales; family Campanulaceae; genus Platycodon; species Platycodon grandiflorus. Next base: position 77,119,821 of record CM028362.1, on the reverse strand, counting down.
TAATGGATTGAAAGAATCTTTTGGGTTTAATTAGAAAAATGCTGACTAGATGTATTCACATATATCCTCAACTAAAATGTTAAAAAATCGAAAGTTTTATAAAGAATGTGAAAATAATTGGTTGATACATCATATCTACAACTGCATTGAAGAGTTTTTTTTTTCAAAGAATGTGGAAATTTTAGGTGACACTCAATTTTTTTCACATTCATATCTACATTGATGATGCTCTAATAACTGAGATCACAAGCTGAAGTTTGGTAGTATAGGTTAGTAGTATTTTTGGAAGTCTGAGTTGTTTATCTTGCTTTTAATGTTAATTACTAAAGTTTTAAAATTCTCTCTCCTGGAGATTAGCAGCATTCCATTAAGTTCTCTTATGGGCGAAGACCGACTTGTATGACGCTTTATAAAAGTCCGTTTGTTCGTGTATTTTGGCCAAAATGCAGGGTTAAAACGCAGCTTATTCCTTAACTTAGTGTTTCAATGCTGCGTTATAAAAAGCAGTGTATTCAAAACGCAGCTGCGTTTTAAAACGCTGAAATTCCTAGCTTTTTCCCAAAACACAGATTTTAAAACGCAGTAGGGAATAAAAGCTACTTTTTGACATAATATCTCAAACGCATTTATAAATAAAAAAGCCGCGTTTTAAATAATCTGCGTTTTAGAAACGCTGTGTTTTCAAAACACTGCGTTTTCAAAACGCTACACCAAACGGATTCTAAGAATGGAATATACTCAGTAAAATCCGGGTTTAAGTGTACACTTAGAGCCCGTTTGGTGCAGCGTTTATAAAATGCAGTGTTTTAAAAAATGCAGTGTTTTAAAAACGGAGGTCTTTCCTTATAAATACGTTTGGGATATCACTTCAATACGCAGTTTTTTTTTCCTAATAGCGTTTTAAAACCTACGTTTTGGGAAAAAGCTGGGAATTCCAGCGTTTTAAACGCATGCGTTTGAAAACGCCGTGTTTTTGCCATGATATTGAAACACATTTTTGCAAATAAGAGCGTTTTATCCCTGCATTTTGGTAACGACCAAAGCTAATATCTTCTCTACCCATAGCTCGAATCAGCCACTGAATTGGAATAGTGTTTGGAACCTTGAAGTTCCTCCCCGAGTGAAAATCTTCCTTTGGCAAGCTGGAAACTGGAAAGGAATGTCTATCAACAAAGGAAAATCTCTCCAAAAAAGGGATCCCAGTATCGCAAATGTGCCTCTTTTGTGCGTCCGACTACGAGAATTTGTGGCATCTCTTTGTTACTTTCATATATGCAAAGGCATGTTGGGAAGAAGCTAAGCTTCACACCGTGGTTGAACAAACAGCAGAGATAACTCCAAATCTTTTACGGAATGGTTATTCTCCATGCTCTCTTCTCTTCAAGGTTTCGAGTTGAGCAAGTTTGCAATGATGATGTGGTCGATTTGGAAGAAACGAAACTCTATCCTTTAGCATAGCACAAATTCGACTTTAACAAGTACTTAATTTCCAACATGCAATGAATTTCTTATATGACTGGACTGCGCGCAGCACGACAGCAAGTTCGAACGATTGGCTAAAATACAGTGGTACGCAATTCCTGTACTTGTTCATCAGATGGGTCTTTTGCCTAAAATAGAATCATCCATTCTTACAAACACGTTATCTTTGACGTTGAAAGAAAACAAATTGCTTGTGGTGGGAATTAACCATGATTTTCAACAGACATTAAGCACTTTTCCACCAATTTATTGCACAAGTTGTTAACCTATGTGACTATATTAATAAATATATATATATATATATATTTTTGTCCTATAAATATATATATATATATATATATATATATATATATATATATACTAACAAAGATTAATGTGATTTAAATAAATGAGCTAACTAAGATCAAATTAATATCAAATAAGTTTAGTTGATTCTAAAAATAAATTTATTTTTTCTTAATGATTGTAAAGTTTCTTGTGTTAAATTCAACTAGGAATTATATGTATTTTAGTTCTGTAAACCAGCAAGGCAACTTGGGGCCAAAAAAAACAAAAAAACACCAAGGATAGTCAAAGGGGCAATATACAAATTTTAGAGGGATGTAAACTGCAAAAAAATAAAAAAATTTAAATTTAACGCAAAAACGACGTTTTTTAAGAATTTGGGAGTACACCTGCCCCTCCCCGGCTCAATGTTTGGGCAATCGACCATGTATACAGATTCATCGGCCGACGTGTTTCACAAAATTGTACATTACAATCATGTGAAGCATGTCTGTAGATGGATCTTCATACAATGTCGGTAAATATAACATCTCTCTCTCTATATATATATATATATATATATATATATATATATATATATATATATATAGAACTATGCTATGTGAGGAGGGGAACCGAAAGACAACAATATGGACAAAACGGCCACATGAGAGTTGCCATAATAATTGCCCATTATTGACATCTCTGTCTTCATTTTCTGCCACCTTTTTATTTCTTCATGCTCAGTCACGGGGGCTATTGGCTGGCCCCAAGTATGCCTGTTGAGATATACGCTATACAATCTGGCCCGGATTCAAACCACCCTCAGCAAATGGACCACTTAGATTTTGTCCAAATATTTGTAGCAATTTTGTAAAATAAAAAGAATAAATTTGGTAATTAAAAATAAAACATGTCCCTTTTAAGTTATTCACAAAAAGTAAATAATAAAAAAAAAATTGATTGTAGGTCATTTGGATAGTATATATATATACATGAATGCACATTTAAGCCAATGGATTAGCTCAGTGGCTTGATTACTGAGTTCATATGTGGAACGATCTATTTAACGGTATATCTCGTGTTCAGCTCTCATTAAGTATAATTTTTTTTACATCATTGACATACTTAGCACCACGAGAGGGAAATTTTTTTTTTTTTTTGATGTCCTTAGGGGACATGGGAAGGGATCGAACTTGAGACCTCACACTTTGTGAAGCCTCAGCTCTACCACTGAACCACCCCTTAAGGACCACGAGAGGGATCAGTCTCAGATTCAATGTGATTTGTGAACACCATGTGGAAGTCCAAATATATTGCAATCACACATGAGGACATGATAGATAAAAAATATAAATTTAGTAATTTCATACAAAAAAGAAAATTATTTTGGTGTCAATATTTTAAAAAAAATGGACATTCATCTTAAGACGGGGATAGTATAATTCACGTGTTTTATAATGTAAAAAAATATAATTAAATTCTTGGCAAATATTGATCCACAAGTTTTTAAAAGTATATCTCTTTAATTTATTCTTTTTTTTTTCAATCAACTGGGATTAATAAATTATAATAAAGAGTAAAGTTCAAGATTTGAAATAACGAACAAATCCCGATTTTTTCGTCAATGCTATAGACATAAACTATTTTAAAACATGATTAGAAGAATTTTATTTCCTTATACTATATGACTTATGCTATGTTTTTATAAAAATTAAATTGAATGAACAATTTGACACAAATTATTAATATATATATATATATATATATATATATATATATATGACTTAAGATTTTTTCGTCAAGTTGTTGGGTGCTAATATTATACATTTACTCACTACCATCATAGAAATAAAATACAATGTGTAATATATAGCCTTCACTTTTGTTAATTTAAATCATTAGGCTCAACTTTAACATAAGAGCTACAATAAATGAAATAACCTCTCTTACTAAGTTGAAAATAACAAAACAAATATTATTGTTTCAAAATGTCTAGTAATTAGGATAAATTTAAGTTGAATGGGGGCAATTTTGTTTAGATGAATCATATTTGATTTTAATCATGTTAATGATAAAAGAAAATTTAAAGAAAACATAAAAATACAAACACACACTAGTAATTGTGAACATTCAGCGACATAATCCATAATATTTTATCGGATCTAAAAGAACCATTAACCAGTTAGAGTTTCAAAAAGAAATCTTTCATAATTTCGTCCCAAAATAAAATTTTCCTCTTCAAATTGTCTAGCACATTTGTAATAGTGGTCTCTTTTTGGTCTTCCTCTACACTAAAACAAAAAAAATAAAAAATAAAAAAATCCATTGGCTTCATGGCAACTCTCTTCCATAACTATCTCATTGAGTCAAAAGACTAATACGCGTGAGTCTTGATTAGAGGGAGAGATTTTAATTTTGTTTTACTAAAATTACTACATTAAAAAGTATTAAAGGGAAAAAAAAGATGTTCAATTAATACCTTAAACTATCAATTTGTACTAATTGATCCCTCTAATCTTACTTAACAGATCAGACTCTAACGATACATTCAGTTTAGGGACCATTGGCGTACAAAATGGCAAACTTTGGTCATTGACGTCCATTTGCGTTGTACATGGACTAATACGAGATAATACGAGAGAGTTAAAAATTACAGGAACTTGTGGTGCACTTAACCCTTAGTAAAAATACAATCAATCAAGGATTTTAAAAAGTTCCAAATTTATCAACAAAATTGATTCCTAATAAATAAATTGCTAACTTCCATAAACCAGCAACGCAATCGCTCCTTTCTTTTATCTATGGATTAATGACAAAAAGTATCATTGAAGACATACCATGTAACTCGTTAAATTACTTAAGAACTTACGAACATTTCAAAAGGTGGAAAAAGAAAAAAAAAACGATGGTCCCCCGTTAAAAAAATTGATCGAGGTGCTGATGTGACCCTTATTCTTTGTACTCACGTCAGCATCTCTACTACTTTTTTGAATGGGGGATACACTATAATGTTTCTTTTTCCATCTTTCAAAACTTGTATTCGTTTTTTATTATTTAACGAGTTGTATGGTATATTAGGCACTTAAACCAATGTTCGACGATACTTTTTGTCATTAAACCTTTATCTGTTGTATCCAAGCTCTATTTAAGAAAATTTATATCGAAAGCAAACTTTACACCAAAAGTTGACCTAAACTCTTTGCGAGAGCGCTTCATCATTCATTCTAACTTAGGTATAGATCGGAGAGCCTCCACATGAGATCCAACTCGAGTGCTATCTTGACATTGTTTATGATTGACGTATGAGGTCCAAAAACTTCTTTTACAATGAAAATAGGCTCCACTCGTGGGACCTTGTGATCAAACTTTTATTCAACAAATGTAAGTTTTTTTTTTTCAACTACTTCATTTAGTACAAAGAATAAGCATAGCTAGCCAAAAATAGATGGTAGGTAGCTTCAAATTAGCCCATGATAGATTTAGCCAAAATTAGACAATGGGCACTTAAGCCCTCAAGGAAATTATGCAAGCATCGAAGCCAAAAAGATAAGCCCCCAACATAGCAATAAAATTCCTTAAGGAGTGCCAACTCTAGTATTCTTTGTTCGTAAAGATCAACCCCCACATGGTAGCCCCATATATACCTTATGGGAGTGCCAACATTAAACTAGCTAGTAAGGTTGCACTAAGCGAACATCAAAGGCCAGAAACACGTTGGGCAAAGATGAGAAGAGGAACTAGCCCAAGTTGATCACTTGGTTATCAGCTACCTCGCCAAAGAATTCTCCATTATCGAATACTAAATGAATGGGTGGGTTAGTCAAAATCTTTAGGTTGAGCCACAGAAAAAGGTACATAAGTGACTAGGTACTGCATATGTAAAGTGTTGGGAATATTCACCCATTTCACTTATTATAAATACCTCTAAGTGAATATTCCCTAATTACTTAAAAATTTGCTTGTAACCATAACCATAACTTATATATGTTAGGATAACTAGTTTAGATTAGTAGCCTGCGTGCTACACACTTTGTTATTCGACCTTAGACCATCCCGGCTCAATATGACAGGAAAATAAATAGAGTGACTACCAAAGACTTAAGACTGCTATTGATCTCTTTAGGACTCTAAGCATCAAATCGATAAGAAGAAGCTGAAAACATCATCGACTGATCTGATTCAAAGCCTTCAGCGACTGATGCCCAGCCAAATTCTTGGAACTCACATCAACAGACAAGATTCAACGAACATAAAGGAATATATTTTTGGACCCTCCAAAAATATATTTTCTACACTAGACTTGATCTCAAAAGTACTGTTTCACGTGGCTCCTGCCAAAAAGTACTTTATGATGTGACAATACCTCAAAACTTTTCAGACACGTGAAAGTATTCCCTAAAGAAGATTTTACTGTCCTCTTCAAAAGCCCCAAATCCCGGACTTGATCAGCCTTCAAGACTTTGAATTCAACCGCTACAAGCCAAAATCCAATGGTTGGATTAAATCACCTCTCAAATGGTTACTGTAGACACCCAGATTTCGTACACATACATTATACAAACTGTCCTATAAATAATTGTTTATTTATAAATGGACTAACACATGTTTTCATGATCTTTTCAGGAAACAAAACATCCAACAGGACTAACGATGTCCGACAAAGACATAACGACTTCAGTTAACTCAACATAAAGGTCAAATACTGAAGATACAAAGCTTAAAGGGGCCAAAGTGCACAAAGCAAAGTCTGAAAGGTCAAAGGCAGGCTTTGGTGTGCTGGGGCACCATATGGTGCGCCGCACACCAAACAATTTATGCCCAAAATGTCAAGCCCGCAATGATAGTTTCTGCCAGGGCCGACAATGTTGATTTCCTCCGACAAGCTTGGTTGCCAAGCTTAGAGGAAGCTTCCTCGGAGACTTGGGGCAGTGAACAACTCCCTCTCTCTCATATATATATCTCTCTCAGACAAGAGAAAAGGGTTCCCACACTCACTCTCTCTCTCTCTCAGACATATAACACACACAATACACAAACGTACACAAACACACACACAAAACTCTGAGTGTTCTTTGAACACACACACAAACACAAACAAAAAATATAAGTTTTCCTTTCATCATATCGGTAGCAGTGGGAGCACAACGTAATGACCTAGAACGTGGCCCAAACGATTCTGTAAAACGACAGAAGGTGAGAACATTTGGTTCGTCTATGTTTCCTTCGTATTCAACATGTAAATGGCTTGAATAATTTGTAAATGTGTATATAAACTAGATTTAAAGTGTTTAATATATAAATACATGTGATATATCCGTTAAATTCAAGTTCCGAAGCTTCATTCTTCAATTTTGTACATTCACAGTGAGTTTGTAATTAATTTTTGGATAATTGTTTAGCTTCGATTTGTTGTTAAACTTGTATAATAGTGTTAATCATATTTAATAGATAATTTTATGTGAGAAAAATGAGTTTAAAAGCTTGAAATTTCAACCCAAAAATTAAATTTTGAGACTCTGTTCTTGAACAAAAGTGCATAGTTTTTGGTGCGCCGGTGCCCCATAGGGTGCGTTGCGCACCAAACTCTGTAAATCCCCTTTTGTGCACTGCGCACAAATAATGATTTTCACTTTGGGCTTCTACCGTATTGGGCTTCCACTGTGCTTGGCCCATTTTATTTAATTGATATATATATATATATGTTTATAAATATTTAAATATGTATATAATAAATAATTTTTTAGTTATTTTCGTTAAACAAATATATATTAAAAAAAATTTCTTCTTTTCACCAAAACAAGCATGTAAACATTTTTTAAAAACAGAGATGTAAATCTCCGTGATCCGTTTTCTTTCCAGTCACACAATAACTAACCCATAATATTTAAATTTGAGCATGCAATCATAAAGAGACCGAAAGGGCGAATTGGGTACCTAAAACCTTCCAAATTCGTAACTTAGCCCCCGAACTCATAATCTTAGTTTTTCTCTCGTTTGCTTTATAAATGAGGGTGATAACTCTGTATTTTTATATAAATGTGTCATTCACATTTATAACATTTTTTGAAAGTCCATATTGAGGCCGAAGTGTATTCAACGCATTTAAAGTTAGACACACATTGTTTTAGACGTACGTAACGACGGGCGATCTAGTGTCGAAGTGGGGTTCTCACAACTACCCACATCTCATTCACTATAAATACCTCAAATCAACTGCTCAAAAAAGAGGTGCGCGTGGAGAATCATAGATCATATCAAGTGCTTGTGGAAATCATATCAAAGCAGATAGTGGTGTGAAAGAGCAATACACTTGTGAAGTTAGAGCCTACTCAAGATCTCATATTAGTTATCTATCGATTGACCTTGAAGCTCATCTCCATAAGCCTCTCAAAAGACTGAAGGATGAAAACCTTACACACCAAGTGTATAAAGAGAAGAAAGAGAGAAGAAGGAAAGGGCTGTCACAAGAGATCAGATCTGTTAGCGTCCAGTCTAAAGTCTAAGTCTTCACTCCACATCTCATACACACACACAGCCTTACTAATCTTTGTAATGGTTGGTGTGGATTTGATACACACTCTCATATGAGTCGGGATATCCCCAAAAGGGATGTTCAAACTTTATAGTTTGAACACTGCTTTTAATATTCTAATTCATATCACTTACTCAAGTCTCCTGATCATCATGAGAATTGATGATCACATCTCTCGATGATGGTTCTGGAGAGGGTAGCAAGTGACATAGCAAATGGATAAAGTAATCATCTATATCTCCATTTGTATCCCATTAGGAATAGACTACTTGTAAGTTTTCCTTTAATAGTTTAATTTATTTTCTGTAATATGTATTTCTGCAAATTAGCTAAACAACATGAATAACTTGAATGAATTCTGTTATATGAAGTATTTTATGCAATTACTGATTTTTAGTCAACTGTTGAATTCAATCTTGTGTTTTGTTGCTTTATATTTCATTGCTTATCTTAGTACATTGATTAAATTGCCTTTATTACTGAACAAGACTTACATACCTTACTATTCCATGTCTATCTATTTTATTAAAAGCATCTGCAAGCATTGAGTGACTAAATCTCTTTAACATTTTTCACATCTCTTTAGTCACCCAACTATTAATCGGTCGATTGATGACATCGGCTGACTGATAGATAATCTTTGAACTTCTGCTACCCATACTGATTAGTTTATATGTTTATCTGATTTAGTTAATTGCTTGAGGCAGTCAAGCTGATTACATCAGCTGACTAACCCGCTAACTAATTTAAACTCTTCGATCATTCATACTGATCACTCAGTATGATTTATCAAATCAGTTAATAATATTACAACTCGAAGTTTCGAAAGAAATTTTAAAGTTTGTTGAATAGGTTATTCACGCCCCCCCCCCCTCTAGCTTATTCCTGAGCTCTACCAGTTAGGAAATTGGGACCTACATAAAGAGAAAAAGGCTATCCAATTAGGTACCAAGAAGGCTTAACCTTTTACTATTGACCCATAGCTATTGATCACTACCAAAAGCATCAAATATAATGTTGTTACTTCAGTTCTTCAATTTTCATTAAACTTTTGAATATCACAAAGTGCAAATAAGTCCTGAGATTTGTGGGAATCACACCTTAACACCAAAAATGAATGGACAATAGTGTCATATGTACAATTAATATTACAAAAGACATTATTCAAGGATTGAAACCCCAAAATGTATACTTTCTAGATTAAAATCAAGAAAATAGCTAGTTGGGCAAATGGTGTGGGTATAAAATAACCACGAATTACATGATGATGTGTGGGGGGGGAGTGAAAGGCAAATATATCATTTGACACTCTAGGGGTGCGCATGTCCTTGCATAACAATCCTAAGGTGAATAGGGATTAACTAGACCCTCGGAGAACTTTCCACACCCAAAAGCCTCAAGGTGTATAAGTAAAGCAATTAGGATGGCCCCCTGAAGCTTTAAGGATACTTTACAATTGAAGGGCCCAAATTACATCCTTATATGGGCTAGTAAGGCCTCCTCCAGGGTCCTCAGGACACAAGAATGCCTTAAGTCTCTTAAGGCGCCCCTCGGGGCTCCTAAGTCCCTTAAGACTCCAAGTACTATAAATAGAGGAGCTAAGATAGAGGTAACCTTGTAATTAATCCTCGTCTCTCACCACCCTCTCTTTCTTTCATATATACTACAAGATTATTGAGTCAAACGTCAGAGTGTCTTCCCTAGAGAGCAATTCCATGTCTTGGAGTTTTTGTTTGCTTATGATGTACAGGTAGTCTTGACAGTGCCCTTTAGCAGATTTGTTTCATCAACAATATTATTGGTGAGGGTCAATAAAAGATCTTTTGCCCGGCCTATCTTACCTCTAATGTCTCATGCCTAGAGAATCTAAGAGTTAATGTCGTCAAAGAAGTGCAAAGTGGAGTTGGTTATATTGAGATAAGGATAGAATTGGTCGAATGTTTAGGAAAGTTCCATGGAAACCATCAAAATTAATATGTGAATGTGCTAAATATTTCATCTGCGTTTGTAATATATGGTAATCCCTTTACCCATTGGGATGAGGGAAATGGAGACAAGGATCGTTCGCTCTAGTGCGTGCACAATCAACCTACCTCATTACATCCATTGATTATCTTATCAAGTGGGTAGAGGTAGACCCATTTGCTACATTCTTACAGAAGAGTCTTAGAGGCGTCATATTGAAATTAGTGATATGCAGGTTCGGCCTCTTATGGATCAATCCTAGCTAGTAATAGAAAACAGAAGTATATATGTCGATATTTGCAAGATTTAACAAACTTTTAAGGAGCTAGAGATAGCCGAGTAGTTCCTTTACAATCAAATGAACAAACGATAGTCACCAAAAATTGCAAGACAATTACAAGAATTGCGTCAGAATAATCGGTCCGTGAATTAGGGTTATCCATTGGTAACATAACCGGTGCATGGTCTCCGTCGGTAATTCATTGACAAATCTTTCCTCAAAGATTACTGAAAAACTTTTATTTCGTTTATCAACAAATAAAAAAATGGTCAACCACTCTAGGTTGACTCTGGTCAACTGTGTTGCATAGCCCTATAATTTAGAAGTATGTAGTAGCTAGCAAGTGAGTAAAGAATGTCAACAAAGTGGATCCTGAAATTGAGCAATTACACCTATGTTGTAAGTTGTAACCATTCATTAGTATTCTATTGAAACTAATACTAATAATCTAATGGTTAGGTATTAGGTGACAAGACAAAATTCTTTCTGAATCACAAAGAAACAAGCACAACAATCTCCCTAATCTCTCTCTCTCTCTCTCTCTCTCTCTCTAAATTTCACATTCGTAGAATATGAGCCTCTACACATTCATTTTTTAATATTCTCACTTGACAATTTTAATGGAATTAATCTGACAGTGACCATTGATTTAATCTAAAGGAATAAACTTTTTGCAATAACGAATAAAAAAATAGATATGGTTCGTACATGTCGGGTTGGTTGGACTTAATCAGAATTTGTAGATTCTTGGGGGTCGTTGAAACTTCTTGTAATTTTGTGCATATATTCCCACTTGTTTTAAATTTTCCTTTTTTTTTTTTATTTTTTATAAGCTCGAATAGATCAACAATTATGCTTGTCATTTTAACTTTGAATCAACTGGAATTTCACTCCAAGTCAAATAAATATAATACTCTCTCCGTCCTGAATAAACGTTCGTACTTTTTATTTTGGGATGTCCCAACTAATGTTCTTAAAAACTTTTAATGTACATATTTTCTACCATTCTTCCTAATTTATCCTTAAAACTTTATTTAATATAACACATACCAAAGAAATCCAATTATTTAAAATAATTGAACTCAATTAATGTACATGAAAATTATTTTCAAGATCACATTTTACAGCACATCATTAATTATGTTTCTTAATTCCTGTATTTTATCAATTAGAAACATTTATCTGGGACGGAGGGAGTATTCGTTAGAATTAATGTATGGATATTTGTGCAGTATAATTTATTTGGGAGACGACATGCATTCCAACTAGTCCGGCCTCTAGCCATTTTTCAAGACCAGTAATTTGGAAATATTTGATTCAATGGCTCAAATTGCATTTCGGCAAATCTAAACACTATTAATCTAAAACCAGCAGGATTTAAGCCTTTGTTAATCTTTTATTTCGAGCCATGTTAAAAATAACTAGTTCAAATATTGATTATTGAAACAAGTAAGGTGTCGGATCTCATTGCGACCATACGGCGAATAAGAGGATTTTTGTACCTTGTCATTTATAGTCCACATTTTTAAGAGATGTTCCGTTTAGACCATGGCCGTTGATCTGACTCAATATGGCACACGTTGGGAGTCTCCATCTAATTCGAGAGAGTACGAGTTGGATGCTCCACGTACTTTTAACATGATATTAGAGCAGAGAATCTCGTACATGCATTTAGCTAGCTAATGGCCCGTGTTCTCTTTGTTTGCAATTGAAGTACGTCCCACATGAATGGTACTATAAACTGATCATAGACGCTATACAGAATTGCGTATTGAGCTACTCATTATGAATATTGCAAATAGTACTACCACACGCAATTCAACTAAGCAATATGCAGTTTCACAAGATTTCTGACTCATCTTGTACTCTTGATGCTCTAAGAAATTGGATCGGGAATCTCTCAATTTGAGAGTTCTCTCAGTTTTCTTAATTTGAAAATTAGTACTTTTCACAGCAGATGCAAAACCTTGAAATAGGCCTCCTGAGAGATCAGAATCCATATTCATCAAACACCATAACTGAAAATAGTTATATCACATACCGTTGCAGCGAATGATGCAAAATTTTGGCCGCAAAATTGAGTTTAAACCAAAACAAAAACAAAAAATTTTGAAAGCCTTAAACTGCTTACAGTAATAAAATCGTGATTAATAAAAAGAATTCGATGTAATCAAGTATTAATATAACAAGCTTTGATACCAAACATGTTGAAATTAAGTTCATATACAAGCTTACTTGTAACAAGTTTTGGTTTCTCCTCGTTCAACAACGAAATTCTATTACCTAACTTTCACTGCAATTTCGGACCACCAAATAGATGACTTGCCTGTGGTGTATTCATTTTCGGATCCAACGATCTTATGTCAATGCCATTTCCAGGTTGCTGTTCTCTTTGCGAAAATCCTCCACCACCACCACCACCACCACTCATGCTTCTTACGATCCCTCCTCCTCCGACACCTAAAAAATCCAATGTCATTCTATCGGACCCTCCAATACTGAGCGAAAAGTTCTGATTCAACTTACTCGCCTCCTCCATGTTTCCAAAGTTCACATTCCTATTTTGCTGTTGTAATCCCATTCCGTTCCCACCAAACCCAACAAACATAGAAGAATTCCCACTAGCAAGCGAGTTCATTAGTCCTTGCAGCTGATTTTCGCTTTCCAATTCCGACCTTAAGCTCTCCCCTCCACTGAAGGTTCTTCCGAAGTTATTAGACAAACTACTTTGCTGATCCGACAATGGTTTACCTCCGCTCATTGATGAGCTTCCAAGCCCTTTTAGCAACGAGGCATTATTGTTGCTTGTGGTTGAGCCCATCTGAGCCGCTTTTTGTAGCAAAGCCGTTGCTGACATTTGTGGCATCGGATTATTTCCTTGTTGTACTTGATTATTATTACCCTGATACGGAGAAAGGATACTTGTTCCAACATGATCATGAGTGCCCATGTTGCTAAACTGATCAGGATTAATCACAAAACCCGAAGACGATAGGTTTGCATTGTTGTCATGCACACCTTCATTCTCACTATTTTTCGAGAAGAAGCCGAGGTTGAAGAGACTGGATGATGACGGAGAATTGTTTGCGTTGCTTTGTAGGTCGGGAAGTTGCATCAATCCATGAAAGCCCTTGTTTGGCATTAAACCATGCTGCTGCTGTTGGTTTTGTTGATCTTGATTATCATAACCTTGATTCGGGTCAGGTAAGAAGAACGGATGAGACTGATTTGATGAGATCATGAGAGGTTCGTATTTGGCAGGTACCGCTGGACCACTGCCGAGCCTTAACATGTTGGTAGAAGGATTGTTCTGGTCATGTAATGGTGCCATGCCTTGAGAGAGGTTTAAGTTCATCGGATTACTAATAGTGTTTCCAAACAGATGCGTACTGATCGTGTTCAGGCCTGATGGGTGCCTCGCTGTTTCCTGTGCAAGCGCATCGCAAAAGGCTCGGTGGGTAATGAAGCTATCGCGCCTGAAAAATAAATAAATAAAAGTGAAAAGAAAGCGATTAGGCCATCGTTCATGCATTGAAATGGAGTCGAAAGTTTTGATTAAGAATCCTCTCACTTTCCTCAATTTGGTCCATATAACGCTCTGAGATTGTTGAAAAATAATCCAACGGCCTTGAAATTAGTAGGCATTGAACTCTGTTGATTTGCACAAAATCAACAGGGTTCAAAGCCTACTAATTTTAAAACTTGAGGATAATGTAAAACTTTTTTGGACCATTGAATGAAATTTATTAATGTTTTGACACACATTATACACCTTGAGACGACCAAATTGAGGAAATTGAGAGTTTCCGCACCCAAAAGAGAGTACAAGTACACTAGACACGAGGAAATGGACATGAGATGAATTATGTCAAAGGTCATAGGATTCCAAAACAACCTCAAACTTATTATCTATGTAATTATCATTACGATTTCAAACACTGCAACCCTACTTAACGAATCAACACTATTTCTACCAATAATCTTCTAATGAAACAAATACATTGATACTTTTTTTAATGTGGAGAAGAATATTTCGGCAACCACGATTTGATTTTCGTGTTACTAATGATCAGTGAGTGTTAGAGAAAGAGATTATTTAGTTTTTGACCTACAAAAAATTCAAAATTACTGATATAAATCCATGAAAGAAAGAAATTTGCAAGCATGTCTTGTTATCAAATAAATGTAGCACTGTATAATAAAGCAAGAAATTAATAACTTGACGAAACAGTTTTTTTTTTGGCTTCATTTCTGTTTTTTTTTTCTTCAGAAAAATACGCTACGGAGTGATGTTAGGGGGTAAAAAACTGTACTGTGTTATAATTTTAACACACATTTAAGCCAAACTTAGATATTGTCGTATAATATTCTACCCCTAAGATAATTTTAACCCCCTACAAACAAATTTTCGGCTTCGTCACTGCTCTTACGTGCCAAATATTTACTGTGTGAGTGTGTGTGTGTGTGTGTGAGAGAGAGAGTAGAAGATGGTCCCATAACCCTAAGGTTTGGACAAGAAGGAGAAACCTGCAAGAGCATAGCCCCTGGATAGATGTATCCAACCCACAACAATACAAATCCAGCAAAGACCCCATCCCCCCATACAAACATACATTGTCTTCTACATAACCCCGCACGTGAGTTACCAAAAAGATGAATAAGCTGCAGTTTGGCGTCGTTACCGAGACAGACGACGAAAAAACTAACAGATGATGCCTTCAGTCCATTCCAGTCCAGACCATGAATAGCATCCTCGCAGGTCGCTCACATGGAACAACCCCTCTCATAAGGGTCCCCCCAACCCCAACCCCCACAAAGAAAAACCCATCAGCATGTTCTAGTTGAGTTTACATTCACATTTTTAGTTTTCCAAAGTATTCGCAAACTTGAAAGAGCAAGTACTCTAATTCACGAGCTGGTAGTACATAAGCATATTAAAGCTATATTTACCGAGTTTTAATGCAGCTGCATTTCTATGACTTGAACCAAAAACCTATTCTTAAGTTAGAATAGCCCCTACCAAATTTGAACTAATCTTGTAGTGTATTTTAAATTTTAGAATTTTAAGTTAGAACTGAATCTCAATAGATCGTGGTAGCAATAGCAACACCATTTTTACCGGCCTTAATGAGCTATGTTTAATCGGAGAAAGGAAGGAACTGACCGCGAGTCAATTCACTCCAGCATCCAGAAAGTGGAATAATCCCTAAAAGATAAGGTAAGAAGAAAAACACAATGAAAATATCCAACGCCTACTTTTTAATTCATCATATGCATAATGATTAGCGCCAAAGAAAAAGAAAGGAAATAAAACAACTAAATGGTTGATTGTTAAAAATTAAAAATTAAAAATTGTTGTACCTTGAGAAGAGAGTACCACAATCACATCTATATTCCCTGGTACCACAGGTTTTAGAATGGGCTTTCCAATCAGATTGAACGGCATACTTCTTTGAGCACTTCTCACACTTGTACTTCTTCTCGCCGTGCTTCCTCGAAAAGTGCTTCTTAATACCGGTGAGGTCGCCGAGAGCACGAGAAGGGTCATGGTGAACACAACTGGGCTCAGGACAAAGATAAACCTTTCTCTTCACCTCTTTTGTAGTCTTCTGTTTGAGCTTCCAAGGCAAATTGTGTCCTCTTCTGTGAAGTTGTAGGTTTTGCTCCCTTTGGAACCCTTTGTTGCATACCTCACAAATGAATCTGTTTGTTGCCATTAGGGTCTTGGGAGATAGTGCTATTACTTCTGCATCTGGATCTGTTTTCAGAAAGATCCAAAAAAAAAAATTGAAAAACAAAAACAAAACAAGAAAATAAACATGATATATAGTACAACTCACAAGCTCGAGGTCAAGAAAGAAATGGGAAAAATAGAGAGACTATGAGTTCCCAAAATAGGGTTCTTGACAAATTTTAGGTAGGAGTTCAGTCATTTTTTGTTCTTCTTCTCATTAATATGATTTTATCAAGAACATATAATTAGGATAACAATATAATCCAGGGAAAAACGGATAAAAACTTGATGGAAAATTTTTTAGGGATCTTAAAAAAAAAAATAAAGTCTTGAAGAAACATGAGGGGGAAACTTATTTAAGATTTTTTTTTTTTCATCATTGAGGGTAACAATCAAAGAACTTCATTGATATCGAAAACATAATTTGGGTAAGAAAATACCAAACAAGGGAAAATGCTTTAAAGCATCAAGTGAAGTCGTGGTGCTAAAAAAAACAAGCTTCAAAAATAAGGGTTATCGAAAAATTTAATCACTGATGCCAAGAAATACAAAGTGGGATCTATTTTTCTTACTTTTTTTTCTAGTTAATTCTCATGAACTTATTGAAATTAAACAAAAAAAAACTTAGGAAAATAAGAAGGTTTGGCGAAGAGGCAAAATAAAAAAGAAGGTTGAATAATAGATGGAACATATATTAGGTACTTGCTTGGAGTTCCTGGAAGGCTTCTCTTCTTCTTCTGTGCTGATGGAGCAGCAGAAGAAGAACTAACAGTTGGTACGGAGGAAATGTTTTCTTCTTCTTCTCTTGTTCCAAAATACGAGCTCGATAAGGAAGCCGCCGCCATCTTCAAATCACTCGAAAAATGATGAATCTCTTGATGGCAATTTCTTCAACAAAAATCAACACTACCCATATAAGCTATAGCAGCTCTTATCAAAAACCTGGAAATATTACACAGAGAGAGAGAGAGAGAGAGAGAGAGAGGGTACTTGTTAACGTACAAGTCAGAAGAAACCAAGAAGAAAAGGATGTAGTTTGTATATTCGATTCAGAGACCGTAGGAAGACCTGTTTTAATTTCTTCTCCTATGCTGCCGTACTTTTCTTTTTTCTTTTTGCTCTTCTTTGGCTTAATATTATAACATGAGGATGCCGCTTTCCTCTTCTTCTTCAATTATTTTCATTCCATACATCTCTCTCTCTCTCTCTCTCTCTCTCTCTCTCTCTCTCTCTCTCTCTCTCTCTCTCTCTCTGTCTCTGTGTTAGCTTTTTATTTATTTTATTTTTCTAAAAAGATATACCCTACTATATTCTGACACCTTGAAAATGACTTAATGTTTACAGTTTTACTCGAAATTAGTTTGAATTGTGACTGCTAAACTGCAACTCGAACCTTATAATTTGCTTTGCGACAAATAAAGTAGAGTCGTTTCTTGGGCGTAATTTTCTGAACAAGTGTTTAAGCTAAATTATCCACATTAATAATTTCAAATATGGGGAGGAAAAATAAATAAATTTTGAATTTGATCCAAATCTAGATAGCAAATGTATAATTTTGGAATGAAATTTCATTATTGCTTTATCAAATTAAGGATCAAACTTGTGATATCTCACATCGGGTAGATGTGAGACTTGTGTGTGCCTTATAAATGGTCACCCACTACCATTGAGCACCAACTTATCCATAGACAGGTGCTTACTGGGTAGTGCGTGAGCTATGCGTGACGGACCGGACTTTGAGATCGGGTCGTTACAAAACTATGTTCTAGATTTCTTATTGATCCCCTAGATCATGGTATGGATCAAACTTTTTTGGTAATGAGCAAATAAAATAAGAGAAAATTACTTAAAATATTTTGGACACGTACAATGAAGACCGATTAGTGCACCATTTAGAAAGTACGAGTGTATTAATATCAATAAAGCTAGAGTAGGAGAAAGGAGAAGATCAAAGCTAGCATGAACATCCGTAATAAAGAAATATATGCATAATTGTGGTGTGTGTGATAACCTGCTTAGGATCGAATTGAATGACAAAAAAGAATTTATATAATCAACCCAAAATAATTAGGATTAAAATTGAGTTGAAATGAGTCGTTGAGTTGATTGAACCGTCTAACTGCTCAATGTTGTAGCTTTTTGTCGATCCCAATTCATTCTTGAATGAAATTTAAATGTGTTTTTTTTGTAACACTAGATCAACCTTCTTGTTACTAATTTAATTTCTTCGGCCATGTTGTATAGAAGAAAAGAATATAATCTCGATCACACGAAGTAACAAATATATATATATATATATATATATATATATGGGGTGTGTAGTCGTGGGGTGGGGTGGGGTGGGGGCCGGGCTGGGTTGGTGTTGCTGTCCATGCAGGTCACACGCGGACAATGGCGTCGTGAAGCGGTGATTGTTTCTGGGGCCACACCTCAACCTGTTGGCCTTGCCGCTTACCTCCTCCTTTGCCTCTCTTTCCTTTCTTTCTCTCTCTCCCTTTAATTACCCATCCCATATGATTTTTGTCGTAAGATGGTTTGTTCATATCGATTTACAAGGTTGGTTTTGATATTTTGAAATCATGTGTTAAATTTAAAATTAGGTTTTATATCGATAAAAAGTACGAAATAAGAATATATTACATATTTTATAATATTATTATATTGAAATTATTTTCTTACTAATGAAGTGCTAAAATTTCTAAAGCTACAAATCTTTTTATTTTTATTTTTTAATTAAAGGAGGGGAACAACCTCTAAATGTATTAATGAAGAAAGAATATAAAAGTGAGGGGCTTAAAACCTGAAAATTTCGAGTGTCTTTAGGCTACAATAAGGGAGACATAAAATTTATCCGAACAAAGAAAATGCATCTTACACTAATTTGTATGAAAAAATTAATAATTGAAACGAAAGACAGACTTCTTTTTGCGCTTACCTCTGCGGAGCGGAATAAAGTTATTCACATTTAGACTTTCAAAAATATGCTCATACTTGTCGAAGTCTGATATATATATATATATATATATATATATATATATATTGGCATTGATGTTAGCTTCAGTCTCTTCCTCTTCATCTTCTAATACTTCTTGAACGAAAAATTTATTGGTGGACAAATCTAAATGGAGCCTGCTATCCATGTGAATAGGGATGGAGGTATCAATCGTATTTTCCTCTTCAATGTTTTCTGTGAAATTTTGGCCTTGAACTACCTCGGTCATGGGAGCAGCACACAAACCAGAAACCTTGTTACTACATTCCCCAATCTCAAAACAGTCTTGAACTTTGTTCAAATCATTGCGGGCAATAGTTTTAATTGGGTAACAACTATTCAGAACCACATGGGGACTGTCCTCAGATAAATTATGATTCTTCAACACTTTGGTCACTTTGTCTTTAGGAGAATTAGCCTCAAACAATTTTTGCCCTTACTGCAAAGTTTGAGGCTGCTTTAGACCTCCATCCGAAGCACTTGGGGTCTGCAGCAATGAATTGATTTTCCTTGCTTTTGGTAGGGCATTCAATGGCTTGAAGAAACTCCTCGGATGGTGTGCCGGACATGGTTGTTAAGTGTCATGTTTGGCTTTGGGCACCCATGCAAGGCTCATGTCATTCGGTTTTTCTTTAGCCATCCCATCAACAATGTGTTCTTTTACATGCGTTGCCGCCACATCATTACGGTTCTTGGTTGCATTAGAGTTTACGTTACCCTTTATAGCCTGCGTGTTGGTGCTTTGTTTGAATTTACAAGAGCCCTCTGCATGGCTTTGACGAAAGCAGTGGTTATAATACAAGGGTGAGCGTTTAGCTTGAATAGATTGCCAAAAACCTGAATACTTAGATCCACAATCTATTCATACTCGACTTGGAAGGGACTTTGTAAGATCAATTTCAATGCATACCCTAACAACATTTGGACGAGACAAAGTAGCAGTGGGATTATCAATCATAATTGCTTTCCTAGCAAATTCGCAATCGAAAAGAGAGTGTGTTTATGAAACAAATATATAGGAAGCCCAGGGAGAGAAAACCATATCGGAACGATTGGACTGTCTACATCAGGCCTAAAATCCAGTACTCCACTTGAAAACACGCATAGAATAGCTCCCAAGGAACCACATTGATCTTTCATCCATAGCCATTGGTAATCTGCTTCGTGGTTAACTTGTATAAGAAGGTGCTTCTTTCATCCATAGCCATTGGAAAAAATCCGCTTCTAGACCGAGCGTGTGGAAGTGTTCCTTCATTATATCCATTAATAGCCTGACATGGGAGAACTTTCTTATGAGAGCGAATTGGAATGGTTGAGAAAGTGCTCCGATAATATCATCAGAAAGTTTAATTGTCGGTTCACCTTTGTACGTGGATAAAGGAAGGAGAGAGAATTGCAAAAAGGGAGAGGAACCACAACAGAAGCAAAAGATTTGTGCACAATAAGAGAGGGAGGGTCAGTGACGGGGGGTACTATTGCGGCTCCGCTGCCATGAAGACGGAACCCTAGCGTAAATGTGTTAGGGAAACCCTAGGAGAACAAATCTTAATTTTTTTTGGAGATAATGTTTTTATTTTAACTCCAAATTATTATTGAACTTAACATTTTTTAAAGGCAAAATTTTCATTAGGTCTTCATAATTATTTTTTTCCAGAAAATCATTCTCAATTGTTATTTAATCCAATACATACGTGTGTGTGTGTGATATATATATATATATATATATATATATATATATATATAGTTGGGCTACAAAGAGAATTGGCCCCTCTTAAATTTGTGGCCCTATTTCAACAACCCATGTTTAACATGGGCAGGACCAACCCTGCTTGCACTTTAATTTAATTCACTTCTACAAGCGAGTTCGGAAATGAACTCTACGCTCTACTCTGTATTTTGAGCAGTGTTATTACGAGTGTGTGCTTTATTAGACCAATGATCTTTAGCTCAAGTGGTACTGTTTACTTTTTCTAATGGAGATGTCAGGTGTTCAAGTCTCAACAGGCACACCCTGGTACGTAACTACTCTAAACAGAGAGGTTGGGTGTTCAAGCCTCACCAGAGGCACCGGTGTTGTTCAAGCCTCACTAAAGGCATCATGCATCATTTAGTACTACTCACTTCTCTTAACGGAGAGGTCTTAACTACTCTCAACGGAGAGTCGGGTGTTCAAAGCCTCACCATATAGTCTTAATTGTAGCCTTTGATAATAATAATAATAATAATAATAATAATAATAATAATAATAATAATAATAATAATAATAATAATAATAATAATAAGGAATGGGGTAAGGTTTATGTCCCCATAATAATAATAATAATAATAATAATAGTAATAATAATAATAATAATAATAATAATAATGAATGGGGTAAGGTTTATGTCCCCTTAAAAAAAAATGTGTGCTTTAGTAGAACAAGAACGTAGCATGTGGATGGTTGCTACTGCATATGGCAAATAGTTTTTTTTTTTAGTGTAATTAATGCCAAGGTAATTTGCGTTTTATACTTTTAATGTATTTTGTTTTGTATATTCTAATAGAAATTATATTTTGACCGTTAAAATAGAGAGATATTATGTTCTAAATATATATTTGATATAAAAATTAAATAATAACTAATATCATGAAAAACAAACCCATCTATGATTCGGATAACCCTTGTGAGCATTCTCGACGCAATCATCTATTTAGTAAAAAATGTTACATAGGTAGAAAATATTGATTTTCCAAAAAAAATAATAAAAAAAAAACTTCTCTGATGCAAATCACTTATGCTGAGGTGGAGATGATGTGACATTCAGTTGAGAAGACATCCTCTAAATAATCCTCTAGAAGTTTAGAAAATGTCTTTCCATCCGCGTCATTTACCATCAGTTTTTTTTTTTATCGTCAATCAGTTATGGTATGAAGTAATTTATACAGTATTTTTTATTTTTGTAATTAATTATAAAAATCTGTCACGTCTGAAAAAATGTTTTAAATGAAGTTTTGCATTTGAGCATGTTTAAAAAAAAAAACTCTCTATCTTTTAAATTTTTTTGCCACACACAAAAAATATTTCTCATTTAAATAAAAAAAAATAAATGATAGCATTTGAGATGCTCTTTTCAACCTTAATCATTCGAAGGAATAGGATCTTCTTTCCACATGCAACCAGACAAGTCTTCCTTTCGTCACACTTTCTCCTTTCCATCCCCAACCCTTTATTTTTACTTATTTAAATATAAGCCTATTAGGCCTATTGTGAAAAGTTGATACTCATTGCCCCATCAATTGCTTATATATATGCTTTATATCTTTCTTTTTGTTTTCTTCTTTGTTTCTCTTTTCCTCTTACAGTTTAGTTACAATTCCATTTACAAGTTGAGCTTCCCTTACTTAATATCATTCTTTGTTACTCTTCCTTTTCGTGATGGGACTTATACTTTATTACCTTTTCGATTACACAATAAGGGATTCGGAAAGTTTTGCTTGGGGTCCTATAGGTATACTAGTTAACTAAAAAACTACTTCTAGATCTCATCTCAAAATAAAATTTTATTTTGTGCATAATATGAACAAAAAATATACACTTATTTTGAGACAGAGTGAGTACGAAATAATGAAAACCATAAAGAAATTATATTGAATTTATGATTTTTTGTGAAAATTATGCATTTCTTAAGAAAATCATAGCCGTAATTAGACATATTTTTAATAAATAAGGGGGCTATTAACACCCCCTTATATCTAAATACACCAAGGAGCCGTTTGGTAGTCAGAATTAAGACCGGATAGGATTAATAAGCCGAATTATTGGATATTTGGTACGCAATAGACGGTTGAGATTATTAGCACGAGTTATCCAGATAAGCTCATTATCCCATCACTAATAATACCAAGGGAGAGGGTGGTATTATTAGTGTCCTCACTAAAAAAAATCACGTTATTAATATTTTTAATTCTAAAATTACCTCCAATATATAAGTAGAGATTAATAGTGAGGGCGCTAATAACACCGGGATTAATAATAATGATTATCCCTACCTAACTACCAAACAACCCTCAAATATCTAAATACACCAACCCTCTTTGTTTTCAACCCCTCTAAATATTAAATACAACCCCTCAATTTTTTGTTTTACCCCCTCTTTCCTCCTCCCATGAAATTCACCTATAACAAGGAGTTCTACACTCCTCATTTTTTCCATGCTTTTCTTCTTCCAAAATAGATAGAATAGGAGCGGCCAAAGAGGGAAACAGGCATTGGGCAGTAAAAATAAACGGCAAAGACGCCTTCGCTTCTTTCGTTACAGAAGACTCTTCTTTAGGTTCATTCCCAGCATGGTTTACTCTAATTACCAAAAGCAGGAGCTATTCTTTCGTCAAGAGCTTATTCATGTACAACACCTTCTTCTTCGTTCTTTCGCTCTATTTATGAAGAATTAATGACCCTCCATCTCTGTCTCCAATTGAAGAAGGAAATGATATCGTTAATCATTCTTCAACCTCCCCTCTTTGCCTCGTCACAACGAAGCAAACGAGATATTGTTCAACACTGGGTTGTACGTGTTCGGCTAGCCCTAACCGAACATGTCAGTTATGTGCGGCTGGCACTACCCAAACTCTCTTGTAATGTTCGGTCAATCATAACCGAACAATACTAACTCAGAATTTTTCTATCTCAACCTAAGGACAAGAACGTCTTTTTAAAAAAATTACATTTTTATAATAAAAGAAGGGAATGTATTTAGAGAAAATTGGGGTGTTAATAAACCCACTCTTTAATAAAAATATTTGATATAGAGAAAATTAAGGGTTGAGTTGTCACATATTTTATTGGAAAAACTACACAATGGTCCCTGTACTTTTGCACTTTTTAGGTATTCGTCCCTATACAAAAATTTTGTTTTCATTCGTCCTTGTACTACCAAATTAAATGTAATCGGTCTTCCGTCCAATTTTGTTAATTTTTCCCCACACGTTCATGTGCCTTAAAATTTGACTATTTCTACGTCATAATTTTGTATGTACATTTGGTAGTTCAATTTGTACACGTTCAAATAGTTCATTATTGTACATTTTCACAAATATGTTTGGATCACTTTATTAATGTGTTCGCGCGTGGCACGCAAATCTATCAAAACATCAAATGGAGAGACAAATAGAGAGGTTCTGAAGCCAGCAAGTCAAATAAAGTTCCAGTAGTACTTTGACATATCATATAGTGTAGATTCAATTACTGGAACAATTTATTGTTGTTAGGAATACTCCATGATAGATAGACTGGTGAGAATACGATGGGATGCTTTTTCCTTCTTTAAAAAATAATTCAACTCAATTTAATACATATATTAAAAAAAAATTGATTATACAATAAACAAAAAAATGATTGAATAATAGAATGCGCTTACATATTTAATTTACGGGGGTTGTACAATAAAACTACCCATGCATTAGGTAGATATATTGTATAGTAACATGCAACTTAAAGCTTATTGTTTATTAAATATGTTAATTAATTCTATTGTTGTAGCATTACTCCTATAAATATTAGGCTATACATTTTCCAATGATGTTTATATAAAAGTGGAATACGTCAATTAAAGTAAAAAAGCAAATTAAAAGTAAGGTTAAAAAAAAATCCTAAAAAGAAAAACCTACAAAGTGACTATTTTACTTTTAACGGGCTTTAAAGAAATAATACTCTTTTTCTTAAACAAAGGGGATAATCATTATGAGTTTTACAAATCATTTACTGTTTATTGTAATTTGTACGAGAATATATATTACAACGTAGACTAAATGTGTAAGAACAAAAATTTTCAATAGTTAAAAAAAAAAAAATTTTGTCACAAAATAATTGTCTATTTTTAATAGTTATAATATTCACATTGTCAACTATCATTTCCTAATATACATTTACAATCTTATACTATGAACATTAAGACTATACGCATATACTCTCTCCATTTCAGACAAAGAGTTCACTTTTCTTTTTTAGAAGTAAACATGTGACTAAATCAAATCAAAATTTTACATATTTTACTTACGTTTTAGGAAATAAAATTTCATTAATTAAAAATTACTCTAAAGATATTATAGATTACAAATTTCATAACTTTGTAAAAATAACTAAATTTATGTAAATTATCGGTCAAACTTTAACTAAGTTAGCTCAAAAAAGTCAAAAGCCGACTCTTTGACTGGAATGGAGGGGATTATGTGCTAATAAAATTAACAAAAAACTTAATTAAAAACTAACTTTCTTAACAAAAATCTACAAATTAACATTAATTCATATATAGAATATAGTATATAATTGCCTTTGAGGTGGACATGAAGTCAAGTCCTTGTGCACAGAAGCATCAAAAGTTCCCTATGTGGGCATTGATACAGTCAGCGTTGATGGATAAGTAACAAGTTGTACATTTGCGAAATTTTGAGGCAAAGAATTATTTTAGCTGGATTATGTTTTTTCAAATTATTGCGAGTGATGTTCTCCCTACGTTACAAAAAAAAATAATAATAAAAAAAAATAAAAGACCTATTTAACAAGTTAAATTTTTTATTAGAATTTTAACTTTTTTCTTATGAGAGTTGCTATTCGCACCTCCAATACTTCTAAGTACACCTCCTATATTTATTACAAAAATATCATTGTAACTTTTGACATAAATGCCCTTATGTATTTTTCATTTTTTTAGGTTTGAAAAAATATATATTAATTTATATATATTTTTTGGACTGTTCGGCAGCTTCTCACTGAACACAAATAAAACTGTTCGGTAAGGGGTACCGAACACACATACTGGTGTTATAGTAGTGTCACTATGTGTGTTCGGTCACACAGTGCCGAACAGCTTCAAATAAGGAAACAAGGATATAATGCTTTTATTGGAGATGCGTTGAATGGTACTGGAAATTTTCGGAGGGATCACTTGGAGATAACAAGAGTTGATGGTTACGTAGCGATAATGGCAGAGCAAGTGTGAGAAAACCAAGTCCAAGGTGAAACTGAGATGAAATTGCTGCAACTTCCATGACGAGAGTGCTTGACTTGTAGTGAGATTTGAAATTTTTTTAGGAGGGGATAAACAGTGATGGGGGGAGGTGAAGAGAGATTGGGGGGTGATGCTGGAGAGTGCCTGACTTATAATGAGATTTGAAAATATTTTAAGAAGGGATGAAAAGTGATAGGGGAGATGAAGAGAGATGTGGGCGGGGTAAAATAGGAAAATAGAGGGGTGTGCTTAGATTTTTGGGGGGTTAGAAATATAAAGGGGGGTTTCTTAGTAAAGAGGTGTACTAAGAAATTTTGGGGGTAAGAATAGCAACTCTCTTTTCTTATACTTTCGGAGTGCTATTTTAAATCTATTTTTCGAGATTAGCCCTCGTACCTACAGGTGCAATCTATCGAGGCGACTATCAACCTTTCAGGATAATACACCGTCAAGACCCAATCGTTTGCACTCTTATCTGGTCTACTCCGATCACAGCATCAATCGCCGAACAAAAAGAGCTTTGGATTATGGATTTTGTATTAGGAGAGAACGAACTTCAAGGAGTGTATGCGCTAGAGATCAGTTTCTCAACTTAGAGAGAGAAAGGACATATGTAATCATGTTTTTATCAGTAACGGAAGGGGAATCCTTTTATTAATCCGCCACTAATCACACTTACCCACTTAATCGTAACTGATTACAACTAGGTAAAAAGTATTCAAAAAATTATTTAAAAGAGAATATTAAAATGAATTTTGTCCAAAAGAATAAATTAGAGCCCCCTCGACATGGGACATTCGCCCAAACGCCCGTGTGGTGTTTGATCCAAGCCATTTAACTTGTTACTTGAATAATGGTCCTTTAATATCACCTTTAAACTCCATTCAACTATGGATTCCAACCATTAAATGGTGTCAATCCAAACATGAAAGTTGTTCAAATATACACGTACTAGACTCCACAATCCTCACTTTGGTCTATATGTTATTGATCTCAAAGTTGAGGCCCAACAAAGTGACTATGAACATCATATTAATTTCCAACATATTTAACATGTGAATTCCAATAATTTCCATGGAGGCTACGATGGTGAGGAAACTTGGAAAGAGGGCGGCCGCTTAAGGCGGTCGCACAAGGCAGCAACGCATGGACGCAAGAAGAGTTGTCGGTCAAATTGACCGCACAAATGTGCATAATGCATTCTGGAAAATGGGTTCTCGCCCTGGGCTGATTTATGTGCTTTTTTACTTTTATTGTTTGTATTGGTTTAGGGCTAGGTCTTGTATCGTATATATAAGTTGTAACCCTAAAACGTGTACAAGGTTAACAAACCACCAATATACGACAATCTTAAAACTTCAAATACTTTCTTTTCTTCCAATTCTCAATTGTTTCATCATTGATTATTACTGAATCTATTGTTTGCTCGCTTTCGCTGTCGCACAACAAATAATTAGAGCATCACTAATGCAACTATGAATTTGATCTCATGTAGTTGTGAGTAATTAACACCCTCAGTCACACGTGTCAACATTTATCTCTTTATTTATATTCAATTAAAAAAGACATCCAATACAACTGTGGATTTGTTTCTATGTGTCGTGAGTCCCACAACCACTACAATGATTAAAAACAAAAAAAATTCTTTGGATTTAGTAAGCAAAATGTTAACTGGGATGTTTTCACATCCTCAATTAGAATGTCGAAAAATCAAGAGTCTCATCAAGAATGTAAAAAAAATTTAGTTGACACGTCATATCAACAACCCTCCTCCACAATTGCATTGAAGATTTTTTTTTTTTTCAAAGAATGTGTAAATCCTAGGTGACTCTCAATTTTTTTCCATATTCACATTTACTTTGGTGATGCTCTTACTTATCCACTACATTCATCTAATGTCAAGCTTATACAAACAAAAATACTCTCTTCTTTAATTCATCTCACGAATCAACATATATAATCTAAAATTAGCATGTAATTTATTATTGATATCACAAATATAAATTTAACATAAATTAAAATTTTAATTATGATATTGACATTCACATTTAATCTTACTTATTATTTTAGTAATAATATTTCATGTCTAGAAAATATTCTTTTCATTTCTTGTAAACAACACAATTTTGTTTCTTTTATGAGCCTAAAGTAAATATAATTCTTCAAGAAGGTAGCTAGGAAAGTAAAATGAAAATGCATTGTTCATTAGATATATTGAAAAAAAAATTAAAATAAAAATAGTGTTAAAAAGTTACTTGATAAAAGTTAAAAACATTCACGTGCAACAACAAACAGAAATTTATTAGAAAATAATTGTAATTACATATAAGCATATCTTATTATAAAAAAAATATATCCTTAAGTGTAATTTTACATAAAATATGAAAATAAAAAATAGCTTCTTTTCAATTGAAAGAAAACTAAAATAAAAGTAATTTGAAAAATATGTTAGTTTATTAGTATTATAGTAAGTGACTATTTAAGAATTAATATTTTTGTTCTGACATAAGCTAAATTAAAGGACTTACTAATGAGAGCAGTAGATGTAGTGAAAATAGTGTTTCGTTCTTTTAGTGGAAGTCTTATGTGATATCGTTTTACAGATGAATTCCACTCTTTCATAGCTCACTCCACCAACACACGATAAATTTTAAAAAAAATATACGTACTATAAAATTTTATTTTTTAAGTTTTTGTCATTCTTTTAAAGGTTGATTTTTAGACTCTTCCCACCCCAAACTACCTACTCCATTTCATTCCATCAGCCGGTCGCTGTCGCTGTCGCCGTCGCCGCCCCCACCCCTCCTCTCTCAATCCACCTCCACCAGTCCACAGATCATAAGTTAAACTTCTCCAATATTTCATTAAACTAACACGAAAACCACGACTTATGTTTCATGAATCCTTCCCAACTAAGAGCTTGAACTTATTCTAAAACCTCAGGCCCTCTTCCCTGAATCGAAACATAGATATCACCGATTTCGACATCTCCTCGTCCACTTTCGTCGTGTTTCTATTGAAGATCGAACTACCCGAGATTCGACCTGCGGACTGCATTGATCAGTGCCTTCACTAGTTGTTCACTCAACTGTCTTTGTGTCTATGTATATATCATTTTCTCCATCTTCGAATCACAGCAAAACAAAAAACCTTTCTTCTTCCTTGAATTCATCTCTTTAGTTTTCCCTCTCAATTTCTCTATTTGGTTTCTTTTTGCTTTATACTATTGCTTGGGGGTGCTAATTATGAACAAGTGCAGGCCTATCCTTGTGATGTTTAAATTATCAAAGCCAGCTTAGTTTCTTTATGCCCTACATATATATAAAAGATAATTAAAAATTGCACCGAAAATCCCATAAACATGGCAACTTAACGGCACAAACAGATACTCAATCCGTTCCAGGTAAAGAGTCCATCATTCTATTTTGGAATGTGTTACATACATAGTCTACTTTTAAAAATTATACCTACAATTTTCATAATTTTATAATTTCACCCTCCATATATGTTATATAAACATATTAACTATGTTTAAATATTTTTGTAAAACTTATTACTCAAAATTTTTAAGCGTAGACTATTTGGATAGAACTGAGGAAGAGTATCAGTGGACTCATGGCGGTGGACGAAGAGAGGAGGGTGGGGGGAGATCGGCAGCGGATGGAATGAAATGGGGTAGGTAATTTGGAAGTTGGTAGGATTTCAAAAATCAACCATTTAAATAAAAAAAGTAATTTAATTTTATATAAATAATAATGTGATTTACCAATTTTATCCCCAAAAAGAGATCACGTGCCCCATAAATGGCAACTTAAAGTCACAAATTTAATAGACGTTAGACAAAGGGACTTCTATGGTCTAAAGAGACTTGATTACCATATAGAAGTCGATCTAAGGATTTTAATTTAAACTTTTTTAGAGGTACAAAACCTATGTTTTGGTCAAAACGCCAAAAAGTTACAGCTATTAGTACTAGCTGTAAAATTACAAATATTCTTTTAAACCCGTGTTCCTTCCAAACCTCTCACCTTAGTCCTTTCCCTTCATGGAGTATTTCTAACAAATTAAGTCCTCAAGATTGTTGCTTGTTGTAAACACTAATTAATCATCAAGTAAGTATTTTCTTACTCAAATTTACGAAATATTTAGTTATATAAGTGAGATGTTTACTATTTTATGTGTTAGAATATGATTTTATTATATTATATATATCTCAAACATCAATTCACGTAAATTATGGTTTTTGGATTCATTGACGGATTCTAGTGATGATTTTAGTCCCATAGGTAGGTCCAATACTATTTATTGTGATAATGTTTTCTCTCGGTTATCAAAAAAAGAAAAAATATGAAAATTTTATTATTTTGTAAAGATTTGCAATATTAAAAGAAATTAAGGAAAATTTGTAAAAACATTTGAAAAGAGAAAAAAGAAAAACATGAATATATTTAATATAATTAGATTTTACACGAAAATATAATTAATATATAGGGAAAATGGTAAGAAATTAATTTTGTGGGAATGGGTGATGATTGGTGTAGATGTCAATATCAACAGCTAATAACGTGAAAATCACATGGCAAGAATATTTATTCATAGCAAAGAAAGGGGGAATCTGACAGTACAAACTTGTGACTGTAATTTTCACGAATACTTGTAATTATTGTGTTTGGAAAGCAACAGCTTGTATGCTAACTCGTGATCCCGTTTTGTAGCTTTCTTTGGATTACATATCTATGGTTCAATTTTATGGAAAACTGAGTTACCCCATATATATATATATATATATATATATTCTTATAACTTTATTCATAAAACTCAATAATGATTGTTTTTCAAAATTTCTATCTGAAAAGCTAAGTTGGGGAACGTAGCTGATCACACTAAAAACTATTCTGGTGACTGTGTCAAGTCCACGTATGCAGATAGTTGAATGGTAGGATGTTCTGGCTCTCAATAGGCACAAGTGTAAGGAAAACTTGTCCTCCGTTAGATACCTGAGATGTTAAGAAAGCATCGTTAAGGAGCCGTACTAAATCCTCTGGTGAGAGAATCAGTATATGTGGTAAGAGTTATGGTCTCCGGTGAGAATTCAGGCTACTCTTTAGGAGTAAATGCTTGAAGGATTTGGAGATTTTGTAGTTGAGAGTGTTTTATGGAACTTAGCTCATAAATGAAGGCAATCACCTTATATTTATACTGGAGGAATGTTGGTTTTGAGGCAAGTAGGTCTGCTAGATATCAGCCCGAAATAGGTGGAAACATATCCATTTATGACAGTCGTTATTTGCATTGATGAACCTTTAAGAAAAAGTGATCATCATTGATGTAGAAGATATACCTCTTTTGGGGGCTGTGCCGATCTTCCAGAAGCAGCTTTACTTAGAAAGCAAATTACTTGCTGTCCAATGGGAGGCTTGATAGTGGTCCTGGT
Organism: Platycodon grandiflorus; assembly: GCA_016624345.1. Lineage (NCBI taxonomy): Eukaryota > Viridiplantae > Streptophyta > Magnoliopsida > Asterales > Campanulaceae > Platycodon > Platycodon grandiflorus. The sequence goes on along the minus strand of CM028362.1, from coordinate 77,088,149 downwards.
ATGACGTTGTAGAAGGTAAGCTTTAAATGCGGTAGCTTTTGTTGACTATCTTCAATTCTCCGGGATAGAGACCTCGGGGTCCTAGCTTTACAGCCCAGGTAGAGACTTCTTGGGCTTGGGAACGATGAGAATGACGAGCTGTCAGACCTTCCGAGCTTTACGAGAAGAGACCGGGATTTGACAATGGCCATATTAGCTCGATGTCCGAGCTATTGACGAAGCCCTGGATAAGTTAGGCTGACTTCCGAGCTCCAGGTCAGCATGGCCACGTGTCCCGATTGTTGTCACGTGGAGGCCAGATATTTTGGTATCTTCAGTAGGTGCACTAAATATCTTGTTGGAAGAACTTTACCGTCCTTGTGGCCGGTCCGACTCGACTTGACGGATTAATCATAGGCTTAAGCATGGGACACCTTTGGAAAACCAAGGAAATAATATATATATATATATATATATATATATATATATACGAAAATTTTACTGTCTTGATATGATATTATAAAATACTCCGTTAAAAAAACTGTAAAAATGTTTCACAATCCGAGCACCAAGTATTCATTCTAACTTCTTTATCTGTAACCCAATTTTCAAATAAAAAATGCTAGAGCAACATGATCTATAATACATTATACATCGGCTTGTATGTGTGCAATTGATAGGAGTTAATTACAGATCAAGATTTACCTATTTACTAAAATTCTACGGCTACAATCTAATCACAGAGTCTCCACATGTGTAAAGGTAATTATACTGTTACACAACAACCCCTCAAGTCTTCTAATTCAACCCGAATTGTCTCTAATTTGCACAATTTTCTCCATAATCCCTAGAGTTTCAACAGCAACACTAAAAACTCATATTAGCTAACCCTCTTGATAGTCTAGGGGTGTGCATGGGCCCAAAGCTCGCGGGCTTTGCCAAAGCCCGGTATAAGCCCAACTAGCGGCGGGCTTCAATTTCAAAAACGCGAGCTTAAAATTAACGGGCTTTATGCGGACTCGGGCTTAACGGGCTTTTTAATTAGTGTTGATTTTAATTATGAAAATTTTTTTCATAAAAAATTAATTATAGACAGTAGACATAAACATTGAAACATTATGAGAGTTTCAAGTTTTTTTATGTTACTAGGCAGTAGGCAATTTAGGGGTGTGCACGGGCCCAAAGCCCGCGGGCTATGGCAAAGCCCGGTATAAGCCCATTTAGTTGCGGGCTTCAATTTTAAAAGCCCAACATAGCGGGCTTTGTGCGGACTTAAATCAACGGGCTTTTGCGGGCTTTAAACGGGCATTGGGCGGGCTCGGGCTTAGCGGGCTTACAAATTAAATGTTGTATTTTGAAAATTTTATACCTATTAAAGTTTGGGCTTTAAATTATTTTTAGCCCATCAATCCATCTCTGAAAAAAAAAAAACAAAACAAAACACAAATAAATCATTTAAGACAAAAACAAAAATTAAACAAGACAGTTTACTTAACAATTTATTACTCTCTTTTTCAACTCAAACATTTTATGTAATATGAACTATGAAGAACAAAAGAAAAATAAAATAACAGGTCAAATTTCAAGTGTTTCTTCATCCCAATCTAATTGATGGACACAAGTAAAGGTCAAACATACACAATTTATAAATATTTACTCCAAAAATCAAAATCAACTATTGCACCTAACTTATACTTTTTCAAAACTATGCCGATTTAACATTGAAGTGGATCAAAATAATTACAATAAATTAATAAATAGTACCAAAAAAATCCAACTATTGAAACTTTATTATTATAACAACCAAAAAGAATTACACTTTATATATACTTACTATAAAACGACGTAGTTTTAGTAAGAGATGGGCGCTTAAGAAGGATTGGAGAGCCCGTCCATGCCCGAGACCGCGGCTTTCACTTATCTAAGGCCCGACTATGTACTAGCCCACGGCACAAGGCCGGGCATTGGCGGGCTCTGCGGGCTTGACGGGTCGACGGGCCGATCTGCTCACCCCTAGTAGGCATAAACATTGAAACATTATAAGAGTTTCCTTAAAAAATTATTAATATTTATGTCTTACTTAATTAGAGGATGCTCTAAACCGAAATGCCTAATTGCTAGTAGGGCTTTTTATCATTATATATAGTAAAATTAACGTCATTTTATTATTGCGCGGGCCGGGCCGAGCTTAACGGGCTTTAAAATATTTAGGGCCCGGCACAACCTAAACCCGCGGGCCTTTGTCACTTCTAGGGCCCAACTCTATTACACAGTCCGCGAGCACGGGCTTTGCTGGCTAGGTTATCGCGGGCCTTGCGGGCTTTGTGGGCCGACTGGCCTATTTGCTCACCCCTACTTGATACTAGTTTTGCTAGGGTCAAATTTAATTTATACGCTAAGCAATCGCTCCCTATAATACCTCGAACTTACATTGATCCGGTCTCATATTAACATCGTGTCATAAGCACGAGCCTAAATAGCTTGATCCGGTCCCATATTGACACTGTGTCATAGGCACGGACCTAAATCGTTAGTTTATCTACAAATTTAGTTTACAGCAAACATTGTGGTATTATACGGTGAAACTTGCTATAAACCACGATAAACTTTGTTACTCTAGCATTACTCTTTTCAAATAAAATAAAGGTTAAATATCTTTTAGTTAATTTGGGCCAAATAAACTAGAAATTGGTCGACCCGAAAAAAGAAATTAGAATTCAAGCAATCAAAGTTACCCTGTAAGGTGTTGTTATCAAGCTTTAAAGATGTTACCTTGTGTTTTGTTAAACTCGAACATCTTGTTACCTTTCTGGCCATATTATTAGGAAGGACAATGTTCCCTCTGAGTTGTTGCCTTTGTTATTGGCTGATAATTTCCAGTCAATGAAGTAGAGCTTTTATTCATTAAAAAAAAAAAAATTGTGGGTGTGATCAAATTGTCTTTAATATGTGAAAGTTACCCTTTTGATATCTAGGTGCAATACCTATAAAATCTTCAACTTTTTCTATTGCATTTCTTCAATATCGTCTTGTACTTCAAAAGCTTCATTCATTAATGCAAATTGTTCTCAAAATAGTATGCTAACCCGAAAATGACTAAGAACTCTCTCTCTCTTTCTCTCTATTATCTTCATTTGAATTTGACATACCCATTTGTGGTAGTGCCTAATATGTGAAACTTGAAGCTTGATCTTTCTCTAAAGGATTGAAACAAAGTTTTGGTGCATTCTTTTTCTTTTTTATGCTACTCTTCTATCTATACAATAACGAAATTAATGGTAACTGTTCCCAAAATTGCATCTATGTTTATTGGGGAGAGGACTTCTTGGCAGTATATATATAGAAGTGGAGGTTGAGAGAGAGAGAGAGAGAGAGAGAGAGAGAGCTATGGAGGAGAACGGGGGAAAACAGTTAGGAAGTAGAGTTGAAGAAGAGGGTATTTTTGAGTAATTTGATCAATATTCAAAGGATATAGTGGGTATATGATATGAAGAAAAAGATGACTAAATTACAATTAATTTTAATTCTTAGGTTGATTAATTTCTAATTATTATAACTATATATAGCCGATCATTAAAAACCAATAGCCCCATAAAATAATTTTAAAGTTATAAAATAAATACAAAATTTAATTACTAAAATTATTGATTGACTAAAACCTGATCATACCATCACTTAATTAGTAATTGGACATACGTATACTCGGATAGAAAACCTACTTAAAATAATTGATTGGTTTAAAACTGAGTCCCATCATTTAGTAGTGGGAGACACATAATTTTGGATACCAAACTTCACAAAACAACATTTAATTTTTTTCTGAACATAATACTAACTAATCAAGAACAAAACTTAATCACAATAATTTAAAATAAGACATCTTGAAAATAAGAATTGATCATAACAATTAATATTTAATACTAGCTAGCCCACAAATAAACTTTATAAACCAACAATTTAAATAAAAAAAAATACCAACAATGCTCAATCAATATGATTCATAATTAATTAGACCAAAAGTGCTACAAATTAGCAACTTCATAATTGTCAATTTCAATTTAATCCACGTGACTTTATAAACGCAAACAACAATTTAATATTATTAAAACCATACTTTCTTGTATTTCGGCTGAAATATGAATTTCGGACAATATGGACTACTAGTACGCATCGGTACAGACCAAAATTCTAAGCGAAACCATAAATAGCCTGTTTAGCACTGAATTTTTTTTACGGAAACACACTTGTATAGAACAAAATACATAATGATGATAATAATGTAATGGTCGAGGATCACTGAACATTTTCTCCTATTGCCCGTAACAAATCAAATACTGCAACATGGGATTCATTTATAAATTCATTTAGGAGAGAGATCTAGGTTCCGTTCACCTTTATTTGTGGTCATTTTTATGGTTCGGTGTTTTTTTTTCTCTCTCTCTCTCTTACTTTTTCATACGATCAAAATTACAAAAACAAAATCAAAATTACAAAACAAACTACTTATCCAAAGGGGCCCAAAACTCGAATACGATCAACTTCTAGAGAGAGAGAGAGAGAGAGAGAGAGAGAGAGAGAAAGTGGGTAGAAATACGCATAAAAGTGTAAAAATGAAAAGAAAAAAAAAATTTCTCAGGAAAACAAAAACAACAGATACTCCCTCCCTCCGTTCCAGACAAAGAATTCACTTTTGACTTTTTTTATCAACTTAGTCAAAGTTTGACCGATAATTTACATAAATTTAGTTGTTTTTACAAAATTATGAAAGTTATAATCCATAGTATTCTTAAGGCAGTTTTTAATTAATGAAATTTTATTTAAAAAATATAAGTAAAGTATGTAAAATTTTGATTTGATTTAGTCACATATTGATTTTCAAAAAAAAGAAAATGGACTATTTACATGTAACAAGAGGTTCTAAAAGCTTTAAAGTGGCCAGGCAGTGGGACAAAATTTCCTCAATGTTAAAATCTCAACGAATAGTAGTGAAATTAAAAGGCGAATGGGAGGATGCCGTTTCTTGGCACCCAAGTTTGATCATATTTCAATATCTTCAATCTTCATAGATATGAAAACTTGGAAAAGTTAATGTAATAGGTTTGAGATTGTAAAGATTAAAGAGAGGGAGGGTTAGGAAAGCTCGTAGGGAGGCTATAAAATTCCGAAACAACTTATGTAATTTTATGAAGTGATTTCATTGCATTATATGTTTTCGCCGAAAAAAAGTAATTATATATTCACCCTTTCTATTAATCACTACGAAATTGTCCATCAACACTTAACATTAGTGTACAACACCAACGCACCTAATTGATGGATAACTAACGACTAATTAAGTATGTATGTGTCTGTGTAAGAGAGAGAAATAACGTCAGTGTTATTCATCATCTGGGACGTTGGTATTGTACATCTTGTTGTACGAATTCGTACTCTCGAAATATATATACAACACTAAAGTACAAATTCAGACTCTCGAAATATATACAACACTAACGTTAGTGTATAAATTCGGACTCTCAAAATATATACAATGCTAACCTTAGTGTACAAATTCGGACTCTCGAAATATATACAATACTAGCGTTAGTGTACAAATTCGGACTCTTTATTAACAGAGAATATTCGATCCAAGGGGTGTTTCTTTGTCAACATCATCCAACAAAAATCAACTTAAACGAACTCTCCTCTCAACATTTGCATGTAGAGGAGGCTACTAACTGAATGACTTTGAAGGCAACGCAGAAGCTTCTTTATGGATTAAAAAAGTGCCTTTTGAGGCCCATTAGGAGATGGATCGAGACTGCAACAGCCCAAGTGGGCTCCAGTAGCTGAACATAATTTTTGCTCCAAGATCAACATATTTATCGGCTTGGTTTTAAGATTTAAAATTTTTTTTTTTACATTATCAATAAAAAAAAAAGAGTTGATGGAATCAAACAGAAAATATGTTCAAAACCGCAAACTAAACCGGAAAAGTGAACATACCTAATCATTTTTCATTAAAACATGTGTTTTCGAAAAAAAATTCAGTAAAATCATTTTTTTTCTTGTTTAATTATTGTTGTATGATTTAGATTAGTTTAAAAAAAACAATTATTTTTTGGTCAAATTAAATTTATCCTATCCAGAATAATGGGATTCTGTTAGTATCCTATGATACGATGTGGTTGTGCGTCCATTGAATAACTTCTCAAATAATATCATGTAATTGCTACTCTAATCTAATCGCATGCATATTTTACTATGTATCAAGTGTTTGAGATGACGATTTTGAAGTTTGTTTTTAAATTTTAGATTTTTTTTTGTAATGCTCGAAGAAAAATTGAGGATGAGTTAGAAAAGGCATCTACTACTATTTGTTAGCATAACACTCATTCTAAAAAATATTATTTTGTTCATCATTTAATCATATAAAATAAAAAAAGAAAACCCACCTCGAGATGATGAATGAAGAAACCCACCTTGGGGTGGTGGATCTCTTGGAAGAAACCTACTTTGGGTGGTGGCCTTATTTTATTCGCTAAGGAAGTGTTATAGGATATAGCATAAATAGGGTGTTATATTTAGCATAAAACTGACGTTGTGTTTAGCGCGGGTCTTTGTTAGCCTTGGCCTCCAACGGAAAAGTGTTAAAAAGCGGCTCAAAATTTGGAAAGTGTAGAATTAGGGCTTAACCAGTATTGTATTGTGTTGGGGTTTTGAACAGAGGTCTAAACAAAAATGGCCGAAAATGAAGAAGCTAAGGAAATCATCATCGGAAGTAGGGCAACAATGGAAGATGAAGAAGAAGAAGAGGAGGAGGAGGAGGGGAGAGAGAAAGGGAAAGGGATGAGAATGAAACCGTGGGAGCAGCATTCGGCAGTGATTAGCATCCCTCGCTACGATTACAAAGCCCCCTCTTCCTTACTTCATCATTCCTTTTCCGGCTTTCTCGTCACCTGCCCCATCAGTTTGTGCTCTCTCCGCTCTCTCCATTTCGTTGTGTTTTATCACTTCTTAAAGTCAATTTACTTCATATCTTAGGCTCTGTTTATTTTGAAAAATAAATTATTTGGGAAAATCTATGATAGTGATGTGTTTACAGTATTTCTTGTCAATTATGTGAAAGAAATAGTGACTCGTTTACTTTGATGGCTATTTATTAATTTAGAGGATTGCAAAGCTTTGATCTTTCTCGAAGATTTCCGGGAATGAAAACAGAAAACTGAAGGATGGTAACTACTGTTAGCCACCCTGCTTTCTCCTGAAAGCCTCCTCAGATGTCGCTTTAATCCGAGAATCTAAGAGGAAGATTGTTGATATTGTGCATATTAGTAGGATTTGGGGGACTCATTTTAAGAAGTGAGAGTTTCTTCCTTCTAGTGGGGATTCCAAGGGTGTCATTGTCATTTGGGATTCTTGTTTTGCCACCCAAAAGGCAACGGTTCATGGCTCTTTTCCCTGGCTGTTCAAAAATTGTATTCGTAAAAGATTTGGAAATAGCATAGCTAGCTTGCCTGGTTCGAGATAGAATTTAGGTGGTGATGTCAATGTAAGTAGATGGAAGTTCTCGCCTTATGGCTAGTATGAGGGGTTTCAATGATTTTATTAGGGAGTGTGATCTTGGGGACATTGCCTGATATAATGCTCAATGTACTTGGTCAGTGTCCCGTTAGCTTGAAGTTGCTTGTCGTATAGACATGTTTCTTTCTCCACGGAGTGGGAGGAATCTTTTCCTTCCCTTGAACAGTTCCTTCTTGAGCGTGTGAATCATTTTCAGTTTTCTCTCTTAATTAGCCCCTGTTCAGTGGGGACCACCCCTTTCCATTATGAGAATATGTGGTTGTCCTATCCTAGTTTTGGAGTCAGGTGGTGGGATGAGTGTGCTTTTCAGGGTTGGGACTTGGGCGGGTTTCATTTTTATGGGGGAGCTGAGGGATTTGAAGGAGAAAATCAAGGTCTGGACAATGGAGGTTTTTGGTTATATAAGGTTTAGAAAGAGAGATAGTTTGGCGGATGTAGCCGAGATTGATAGGTTGGAAGGGTTTTGGTCTATTTTCGATGATCTAGATGAGATGAGAAGCTCCCTAAAATATGGTTTTGAGGAAGTTTTGTGAAGGGAGAATATTAGTTGGTATCAGAAGTAGAGTAAAATGGGTCAACGAGGGCAATTTTAGTTGTATGAATAAGCCAAGTGAAATTGGAGTTTTATCCCTAACCATCTCAACTATGGTCCTACCTAACCTCCTCGGCTCCTCCTCAAGAAATGGTCTCTCCAACCACTCACTCCTCTCAGTTAGGAGTGCTAGGAGAAACCGACTCTGCGGCTCAAAGTGCTTTCTGTTTTTGTTTTTCTTTTGATGCTTGTCAATCTCTTGTATCTTTTTCTCCTTTTAATCTAAGTTTCTTTTCCTATAAAAAAAACTGACTTCCTAGAGGTTTTGCCCCTTATATATTGAGATTCAAAGCGGTTTGGTGGATAGCCAAACCCAAGTAATTGGAAAAAGGCTAAGTTGAGTTGAGTTGAGACAGATTCGATGGAATCATTAGATATTGGTAGGTGATTTGGAGACTCGTTAGACACCTTAGGAGATAATAATTAGCTATTAGTTTATACTTCCACTACGTGAACTGTGATAGCTTGGCAATTTGGGGAAGTATCCCCTATTGCAGAGCATATTCCTTCCGCTAAAGATGACTTTGAAACCATGAAGGTGAACTTTAAGTACAAAAAACCTATTTGCAAGCCAGGTTAGTTTGTATCGTGAAGCCTTAATCCCTACTAGGACTAATATTACAAAGACAAAATTACTCCTATATTTATGCAAAAGAATATTTACATTTATTTACGACAAAAGCAAGTAGTTGTAAATCTTCTAGTATGCTCCTGATCAAACTGTATTTCCATGAATGGTTTACCTGTTTAGATGCAGCTGCTTTCGGTTCTTTGTTCATTGAATGCCTAATGGTTTGGAAATAGCCATGCATTCCTTGAAAAAGAATGCTCCTTCTAATGGCATGAAGCAAAGGTAGTTGGAAATTGGTTTGATTATGTACCTTGGCTTCTTATGCAACATGCCTTGATACAATGCAAGTGATATCCATTATTAATTTTCCTTTTGTTGCTCGTACATAAATTTACCCGTCATTGTATAATATTGAGTTAGAATGTTTATTCTTTTTCTAGAGAGGGAGAAAAGTGCCACAAAAGAAGTCATATCCATCTTTGAGAAGGTAATTTGTTTTTCCAAAATCTCTTCACTTTCTGGATTGTTCTCTGGCCTCTGCATTGAACTTAATCAAATTTAATGCTTGCAACGTTTGCGCTGTTGCTTGCCTTGTGTGTTTGAAATGGTTGATTATAGTGTTTAGGCCATTTAAGTTCCATTGAGCATTTGTAGTCGATAAATGTAAATTTTTGTGGCTTAGTTCCACCAGAAGAAAGATTAGAGTTCAAATTAATTGGAAGCCTACAAGTGTACAACACTATGCACCTGAGGTTTTACCTCATTTACAGGGTGTTATTGCGATGGGTGTATATCAAGGCCGGTGTTTATTTGCTGCTTCATGGTTAAATTCAGCATTATGTACAAGTCAGCTAGTTGATTATACTCTTGGACAAAGTTGCCTATCTCCCGAATAGGTTCTTGTATGGTTGGCTTCTATGTCCTAGGGTGGATTAGTTAGATCTTGGTCCAATTAACTGTTTGACATATTCACCCATTATGTAGTGACCAGTATTGAGGCTCGAAGATGTTAACTTATTTTTCTTCTGTTACGAAATAAAGTAAGGAAGAGAACAATATATTGGGAAGCCGTAACAACCTAGAATCTGGTTAGGGCAAAGTGTTTATACTCCTAAGAACACATAGATAAATACAATTTCAACCCTACACTATTTACATTATACATATGACTTATAACACTCTCCCTCAAGTTGGAGCATAGATTTAAGCATGCCCAGCTTGTCACAAATATGATTAATCCGTGGACCATTCAATGGTTTTGTGAAAATATCATCAAGTTAATCTTCAAATCGAGCATGATCGGTCGATAGAAGATTTTGCTTGATCATCTCCCGAATGAAATGGCAATCAACCTCAATGTGCTTAGTCCTCTCATGGAATACAGGGTTAGATGCAATATGGATCGCAGCTTGATTATCACACCATAGTCTCATAGGAGTTGATCCACCAATACCAAACTCACCAAGTAATTGATGCACCCACATAAGCTCACAAGTAGATTGTGCCATGGCTCTATACTCTAATTCTGCGCTCGAACGAGATACTACGTTCTGCTTTTTACTCTTCCAAGATACTAAATTACCACCAACAAATACACAGTACCCTGTTGTAGACCTCCTATCTATCTTAGAGCCTGGCCAGTCAGCATCTGAAAACCCCTCTACCTTACAATGTCCATGATTCTTATATAAGACACCACGACTTGGACTCCCCTTAAGATAACATAAAATCTGCTCCAATAAATTCCAATGAGTAGTCCTTGGAGATGACATAAACTGACACTGACGGCATATGCTATATCAGGGCGAGTCACTGTAAGATAATTCAGTTTCCCAACTAACCTCCGGTATCGCTCAGGATTACTATATGGTTCGCCATCCTCCGTTGTGACATGCATATTTGGAACCATAAGTGTACAACAAGGCTTAGCTCCTAGTTTTCCAGTCTCAGCAAGAAGATCAAGGATATATTTTCTTTGAGAAAGGAAGATACCTTTCTTAGACCGCATTACCTCAATTCCCAAAAAGTACTTCAAGAAACCCAAATCCTTTGTTTGAAAATGTGCTTGTAGGAACGATTTGAGTGCTGAAATGACAGCACTATCACTACCGGTAATAACAATGTCATCCACATATACTACCAACAAAACAATACCAGCAGCAGAATGACGAAAGAAAACAGAATGATCACAATGACTACGCCGTAAGTCAAACTCAAGCACAACTTTACTAAACCGACAAAACTAAGCACGGGGAGATTGTTTCAAACCATACAATGACTTCTTAAGCCGACAAACTTTACCATTCTCTCCCTGAGCAACAAACCTAAGTGGTTACTCTATATACACTTCCTAAGTATTTTTGACATTTAACTGATAAAGAGGCCAATCGTAAGTAGCAACAAGAGATATAAACAACCGCACAGATGCAAGTTTAGCAATGGGGGAAAATGTTTCAGAATAGTCCATACCATAAGATTGTGCATACCCTTTAGCAACAAGCCTTGCCTTAAGGTGTGCCACAGAACCATCAGGATTGACTTTAACAGTGAAAACCCACTTACATCCAATAGTCTGTTTACTTGCAGGTAAGTGAACTAGGTCCCAAGTACCATTATGTTCTACAGCAAGCATCTCCTCCTCCATAGCAGCCTGCCAACCCGAGTGAAACAAAGCTTCTGACACAAATTTAGCAATAGAAACAGAATCGAAAGAAGCAATGAAGGAACACAAAGATGGTGATAAATGAGTATATGACACAAACGAAGAAATAGGGTGAGTACAAGTACGCTTACCTTTTTGTAAGGCAATAGGAAGATCTAGACTTGGATCTGCCGACGGAGAAGTTGCAATTGGTATAGGAGGTGAGTCTGAGACATCATACTTTTCTGTAGTCGGATGTGATCGGCGAGAATAAACCTGAGTAACTGGAGGACGCAATAGATGAGAGGGATTGGGTTTTGAAGAAGGTGGAGGTCGCACTATGTAAACCCAAAAATCAGCCTCTTCGCTTTCACTATCGGAGGAAGATGCTACAACAAATGGGGAAGACTCGAAAAAAGTCACATTAGCAGAAACAAGATAATGACCCAAGTCTGGAGAGTAACAACAATACCCTTTTTGAAGACGAGAATAGTCCACGAAAATGCATTTAAGAGACTTCGGATCTAGTTTGGAAACTCGAGGACGAACATCACGAACAAAACAAGTGCACCCAAAAACACGTGGAGATAACGGATATAAAGAACGGTTTGGATACAAGACCAAAAAAGGGATTTCACCGTCAAGGACAGCATAGGGCATACGATTTATCAAGAAACAAGCGGTAGAAACTGCATCCGCCCAAAACACCTTAGGAACTTTCATTTGAAATGTCAAAGCTCTGGCAACTTCTAGTAAATGTCTATTCTTCCTTTCAGTCACCCCATTCTGAGGAGGTGTATCAACATATGAAGATTCATGAAGCATGCCATGCCTCAACATGTACAATTGATATGGGTCAGAAAAATATTCTTTTGCATTGTCACTTCTTAAAACACGAACAGGAAGATTAAATTGAGTTTGAATTTCAACACAGAAAGCACAAAATATTGAAAATAATTCATCACGACTTTTTATAAAATATAACCAAGTAACTCGAGAGTAGTCATCAACAAAGGTAACAAAATACCGAAATCCCAATTTAGACTTAAAAGGAGGAGGGCCCCAAACATCTGAATGAACTAACTCAAAGGGGGACGCAGCCCGTTTATTGATCCTAGGTAAATAAGACACTCGATGATGTTTTGCGAATTGACAAGACTCACACTCTAAGAAGACTAGGACACATTTTCTTTAGACTCGATAAAGATGGATGCCCCAACTGGCAATGAATCTGATGGGCAGAACTAATACTGGAACATGCAACTGGCTTCGACACCCCAGAACCAAAACTACTATCAAGAACATAAAGGCCCCTCGACTCACGTCCTCTACCAATAATCCTCCTTGTCATAAGATCCGGAAAGACACAATGATTGGGAAAAAATAAGACACTACAATTTAGAGCATGTGTAATTTTACTAACAGATAGTAAATCAAAGGGAAAATCAGGTAAGTACAAAACAGAAGACAGAAAGAGAGGAAGTAGGGGAGGCAATACCAACACTAGTAACAGACGCTGCCGAACCATCTGCTAAAGTAACACTAGGGTGAGAGGATAATGAAGTAAATGATGACAGAGTGTCCATATGACCAGTCATGTGGTCTGTGGCACCGGAATCAATGACCTATATACGAGAGGATGATGCAAGGCATGTGGTGAGTTTACCTGACTGGACCATAGTAGCCTTAGAAGGATTTGATGATTGTCGTAGAGTTTGATACTGAGTGAATTTAGCATACTCATCTCCAGAGATAACAATAGACGGCGGTTGAGGCACAGCTGAAGATCCACTAGCAGTACCAACAGTAGCTACATTGGCAAACTGTGGCTGCTGTTGAGGCTTGCCGTGTAACTTCCAACATGAACGCTGCAAATGACAAGATTCGCCACAATAGTGACAGTCGTTGATCATTTTGACTATGGCCTCGCTGCGCACCCTGACTGCGGCCTCCACCTCGACTACCAGCTCTACCTCTCCTAAAATTTCCACCATCTCTACCACCACGTGTACTTTGACTACCTCGCCTCCCATTATTCCATGAGCTTTGAGTCATAAGAGCACTTGACTCACTCGGGATAGTGGAATGTGGCACTTGACCTGTAGCACGTACAACTCTAGTATAAGCATCTCGAAGGGAAGTATTTTCTGGGCTAGCAAGTATTTGGGACCTTGCGTTAATCCTGCCAAAAAACTCATAATAGCCATTTGCTCTCGTTGAGCCTATTGAACCTTCACATCAGAACTAAAAGGAAGAAGTGTATTAAGTTCCGCATATACTTTCTTAAAATCCATAAAATATTCCATAAGTGATTTCTCCAGCTTTTTTTGGCGATAAAAAGCTTTACACACATCATAAATACGATTCATGTTACCTTGGCCAAAAAATAAAAAATCAAGGTACTCCATAAGTTCCTTAACAAACTCGCAATGGTTCACTGAGGGAGTGATCTCGGGTGGATCATCAGTAAGATGATCATCCTTTTCAATACTACGAAGAAATATTCGCACAGTTTTACTTCACTCCAAATTGTTACTTTCATTCAATTTCTCATCTGTAATCTTTATAGACATCGGAACAATTTCTGTGATAAGAGATTTCTTCTCATTCGTAGATTTAGCCATCAAAAAATGCATCAAGGAAGGAAAAATAAGACCAGTTTTTTTCTTTCAAAACCACTGTTTATGGTGACGCTGTTCACGGTGGCGCTGTTTGCAATCACTATTCGCGATCACTGTTCACGTCCCTTGAAGTGCTGATCTTCAATACTCCAAAAACAGTCCCTTCGATAAGGAAGAACCCTAGGATAGTCAACTCTACTTGGGTTGACATTTAATTCAATGGATCGAGCCCTATAGCTCTGATACCATATTACGAAATAAAGTAGGGAAGAGAACAATATATTGAGAAGCCGTAACCTAGAATCTGGTTAGGGCAAAGTATTTATACTCCTAAGAACATATAGATAAATACAATTTCAACCCCTACACTATTTACATTATACATATGACTTACAACACCTTCATTCTATTCCCCTTCACATTTAAATAGTCTTTACACAAGGCAGTAAAAAATTGTGAAAGTTCATTAATTTAATGTAAAAAGTCATGGTGATATAATAAGTTTTTGTTAATTACGTTTCAAGCACCAGCTTTTTGTTAGAGGCAACCATGTTTAATCATTTCGAAATGGTAAGGGCTGTTTTAGTGCATTGAATCAGAACACACCAAAGTTAAATCTCACCCCAAGTTTATTAACAATAATGAAACATGTATACTTAATTGTGGGTGCCACCTGTGTTAGACAAGTTTGTGATCGGATAATAAAGGATGCTTATATGCTATACACATAGTACACTTCGAAATTTCATAGTAGTCTTTGTTTAATGCATACTCACCATATATGGAGGGTATGTTTTCATGCTATTCATATAAGTTGAGCACCCTTTGATATAATGCATTCATGTTCTTTACTTTAAGCTAACCCATATAACTGGAATCTATAAGCTAGTTCCCCAGTTAAGAAATGACAAAAAAGCCAAATTTGTCAATATTCGGCCTCTCGAGATGTTGTACGTCTCTCAAGATTTTTATTTACAATAGAGCTCAATGTAGTGTAGACACCGAGGGCTTTTGAGAAATGTTTCTGATACTATTTTCCCTCCCAAATATGTTAGATTGCAAAATTTAGCTTTGGGTTTTATTTTTATTTAGGCAAATACTTGTTTTACTATTGATTATGAGTTGTGTGATGTGCTGGCATAATAATGAGACTCATGACCACCTTTTCCTGTTTTGCCATGTTGCATGGAAGTTATGGTGCTCTTTATTTGACATTCGTGGTGCTGATTTTGGTTCGATATGTAGGTTTTGCGAGAAGTAAGGATGCTCAGAATTTGTGGCAATGTGCCAACTTTAGTACTTCGTGGGGTATTTGGAATGAGAGTAATTCTCGTATCTTTCGGGATAAGGCGATGTTCTTTTCTTTGTTGAAAGATAGAATTTCCTTTCATGCCTCTCTTTGTGCGTCAACATTTGGAGCTCTTAGGGAGTATCCGTAGGGGTGGCAATGGCTGACACGACACGATTGCACGAACTAACACGACACGATTATAAACACGAATTACTGAGAGAAATGACACGACACGATTGATGGGAAGCCGTGTTTTAAGTCAGCAAACATATTAAAAATGCTCAAGGAGGATTTTAAAGTGTGGAATAGGGACGAATTACAGAGAGAAATGACACGACACGACACGATTGATGGGAAGCCGTGTTTGAAGTTAGCAAACATATTAAAAATGCTCAAGGAGGATTTTAAAGTGTGGAATAGGGAGACGTTTGGGAAGGTCGAGATAGGTTAGAGCAAGCCATTGAAGATGATGGGACCCCTCGGGAAATGTCCACCGTGGCAGGACCCCACACCACGTCAAGACATGACGTGGCCATGAATACCAGGCCGTGTTCTCTGAGGATCAGCGACCATGGAAAGACTGAATACCAAGGATCACACTATTCATCACCAAGTTGAGCTGGTTGCCGAGGACCTAGTCTGAACTATTGGTCTGTTTGTGGCTGGTCTGTACTGTGAGGTACTTGGCTTAATTGGTCTGTTTGCTGGCCAAGTTCAACATCTTAGGAATAAGTGTTTAGTTGTATCTAAAAGAACTTTGCTTGAATATGATGCCATAATTTGGTTTCTGGAATGCTTGTGAATTATGTCATTTACTTTGTAGAATGGTTCCTCAGGCTGCAGAACTTGGTGTTCATCTACATAATATTGTGCAATTCCTTATTTGGAACTGAAAACTATTGTTACATGTTTGTCTTTATTTGAACATTCACCGCGTCTACATTATTATCTTTTTTTGCAACTATCAGCTTACTAATACAACACTTCAACACAGTGGACATTCTTTGTTGTGTGTTAACAGTGTTGACTGTTTACCGTTTCTTGCAGTGTATAAGCTCATTTACTTGTTGCAATTCAGAAAGTTTGGAAAGCTTTGATGGGACTGCTGATTCTAAAAGAAGGAAAGTATCTATAGGGGAAACAGTCGGTGAATGCAATGATAGTGCGGAAAGCAAGAGTGAGGCATCCATCTCTGGGGACACTGGTAGTAGTGCTGCGGATGGTGTGGCTTCAGATCCTATCTTGTTTCTAGCATTTTTTTGTTACAGTCGAGTTTCTAAAAGTTTCCTTGATATAACTAATTTGTACTTTGTGATAGCAGGTACAATTTCTGAAGGTTCTTGTTTATCCTCTTTAAAATCAAATGCAAATGCAGACAGACATGATGCTCTTTCACTTGTTAAGCTGACGAGGAGTGGATTGCTCCTCTTTACATTTCCTAAGGATAGTTCCCCTAATGTCGTTGGAATCTTGTCAACCATTCTCCAATCTCTGGGATCAGGAAGTTTAAAATCACCACTGTAAGTTGTTTACTTGCTTCATCCATTTATTTTTAGTTCCTTAGTTTCTCTCTCTTCTTTTTTTTTTGGTGTTGTGTTGTGTTGGGGGGTGGGGGGATTTCGTGCGTACAATATATTGAAATGATATCCTATAGAACTGGTATCTCTGACTCCTTTATGATGATATAACAATTTCTGATCTATATATCACGTCTTACAATATGCTTTATTTGCAAATAAGAAATATGTGCAAAGATTGGTGTTAACGCTCTTCCTCCTCTTCATTAAATAGTAAGTGAGGATCAGATTGGCATGTTATTAGAAGTGAAGGACTAAACTAGTCCATACATTACTGAAAAACTTCCTTTGACTTTACTGATTTAGTAGACTAGGAGAAAGCATTAAATCCACAGCTTAGTTGGTTCCTTATTCTACACCGATGGTCCCTTGAGGGTCTTTCTAGTAGCTCCCACCAAAAAAGTTACTTAGATATTCTACCACTTGAACGTAGTCCTCAAATAAGATTATGTGTACTATTATACAATGGCAAGATCTTTTTGAAGTCCCGTCATGCAATTTTTGATATGCTAAAATTACATCTCAAGAATGACCATAATCCAAGATGCCTTCAGTCATAACTATCCCTAGTTTCTCCTACTACTTAAATAGCTAGTTATGATTCCTTATCTCTAATATTATTATTATTATTATTTTAAAAAGCTCTTAATACAACTTAAATATAATGACACCACAATCATCTCTCTCTCTCTCTCTCTCTCTCTCTCTCTCTCTCAATCTTACAGTAACGACATGACTCTTAGACATTTGTTTTTTCCTTTTCCTTTTTTTTTAAAAAAATATTTATCTTTTTTGTTTTATTTTTTCCTTTCACACACACATATTTTAAAGATTGAACCTTAAATTAACATGTATGACAATAATTATGAAGGATAATAGTGAGTGTGGTGTAACTTATGATCTTTACTTGACTGCACACAGGAGCGAAAAATTCATGTAGGCTAAGTTGAGTTGTACTAAACCTTCCCTCAAGATGGTTTGTCACGTCCCGAGCTTTCGGCCGACATTTTGCTTTGTACCATTCTGTCACGATCCAAGCTTGAGGGCTCGAGCTGCATTGCATGCCTGCGAACTCGCCTAAAGAGCACCTGTGTCAATTAGACCCACGACAGGCCCGTTGGTGCTAGTTGGTAGTAGGTAGCCACTTATAAACTTAATATTTTTTTCTCATCTATACGATCTCACATTGGGGTGTTACAATCTCTTCCACTTAAATCCTTGACGTCCTTGTCAAGTCGAAAGTCACCGAGATCGTAGCCCCAAGCAATGTAGAATTCAAGAGCTGGCTTGTACGTTTCAAAAGGTGGCTCACAACGTGTCTTCCTTCAATGTAGCACTTTGTTCCACTTATTACTTTGTTCCTACATTTTTTATGTAGGTTCGCTCTAATACCATTCAGCCATGATCTAAGTCTGAGAGCCCGAATTGCAGCGTATGCCCACTCTGGCTCAAAGAGCACTTGGATCAACTAGGCTCACCACAAGTCTACCCAAAAGTCCATAGATAATTGTTGGTGGCCATTTTATAAGTCTATACTCCTTAGCACATCTATTCGACGTGGGAATGAGCTCTTACAATCTCTCCTACTTAAATCCTTGGCGAGGACATCAATGCCGAAAAGTCACTAAGATTGTTGACCAGGTGATGCAAGATTCAAGAGGTGGCTCCCAACGCGCCTCTCCCACTTTGTCGTGCTCCACATTTCCATATAGCCGGAGTTTTGCTTTGATTCTGGCACAACCCGAGCCCGAGAGCTCAAACTGCAATGCATGCCACTAGGCCAAAGAGCACCAGGGTCAACTAGGTCCACTAGAGGCCAACCCGATAGTCCATAAATAATGGTTGATGATAGGTGACCACTGGTAAGCTTACTAGTTTTCCCTCATCTATCCGATGTGGGATTTACATGGTTTCCTTTGGTTAACAGTTTACAGTTTTATATGAGGTCTTGAGAGTACCTAATTGGCTGAACACCAGATTCATAGTCAATGAAAGTGTTCATGGCTTTTTCTTTGGCAAAATCTAGAGCCCAACTCGATGACGATGGGTCTGCAACCAACGGAACTTATTTGACAAGAAGTAACTCCCCAGTCCCATATTTAAAAACTGAGTGCCGACTACCGAAGGAATTAGAAAGATGATAGACTTCCTACGATACTATAATATGATATCCCTAGGATTGCAAAAACTAGCACTGAGGTTCATTTTCTGGAGGTATTATTTAACAACCTTCTAACTATCAGCTATGTAATTTTACTTGAGAGTACCTAGTTGGCTGAACACCAGATTTCATAGTCAATGAAAGTGTTCATGGCTTTTTCTTTGGCAAAATCTAGAGCCCAACTCGATGACGATGGATCTGCAACCAACGGAACTTATTTGACAAGAAGTAACGTCCCCAGTCCCATATTTAAAAACTGAGTGCCGACTACCGAAGGAATTAGAAAGATGATAGACTTCCTACGATACTATAATATGATATCCCTAGTATTGCAAAAACTAGCACTGAGGTTTGTTTTCTGGACGTATTATTTAACAACCTTCTAACTATCAGCTATGTGATTTTACTTGGGTAGTATACTCACTGTTTCTTCTACACCGCAAATATGGAAAGCGTAGCTTCCTGTACTAGTCAATTTGCAAATGCTGTAAACATCTCACAAACTGAGGTGTATTCTAGACATAGATTGAACGAAAATCAATTGCAGTATGGCCCCCTTGCCTCTATTGTGGCTTCCTAAAAGATACCAAATTAGTCAGTAAGGGAAGCGTGTAAAGGTTCTTTTAGCCCATTTTCCTACAAGCCAAGATATTCCGACATCTCCTTGAGGCCAATCAATGTATTATCTGGGTCATACTATGAGGAGTTGATGGGCGTCAAACCACCAAATAAATAATTTCCTACTTTCAAATACGAGTATATGGCAAGCAGGGTCGAATCCTCAGGGAACGGGAATCATTTCTTTCGAGTAAATAACAAAGAAATAAAAAGGGGGGATTTTTGAGATATTTATCTAATAGCTAAACAACTACTATCAACTAAATTAACGAGAAAACTTATAAAAGATAAAATAAGAAAAATTGTAAAACGAGTAAATAAATTCGAGAAAATAACGAGACGAGAAAATTCCGATTCAAGGGTCATGACATTCAATTACGTTATCGATCATAGGCCAAAAAAATATTAATTCTTGTGATTCAAGCATTCAACCAAAGACTCGTTAGGATAGCCGTAACAAGTCTTGTGTTTTCCTAATTTAATTGACCGAACCTAGCATCCAGTCAAAACTTATCATCAATCGATTGGACACGATAGCGTTCCAACCAATTGATGATAGCACTACGCTCTATGAAAACGGTTGAACCTAACTTTGATAATCGAGATAGCTGCAATTATCAAAACTAGTCTCGTAGATTCAATTAGGCAAAATTAACTATGATAGCACAACTAATTCCACCTATTGCTACTAATTTCCATTCATTCATGATAGCACAAACTCATGGATAGCGGTAGGAAATTATTAATTCAATTGAGTCGTCAATTCAACAAAATAACAATTTCCATGAAAATCAAATTGAATCTACAAGTACTTGAATATAACAAGAAACAATTAATCACATAGCCTCACAATAATATAATTGAAACAAAATTGACCCTTGAATTAGAAAAAGAACCTTAGCCTCGCATGATTGAAATCATCATCATCTTCATAAAAATATCTTCAATTGTTGATGAAGAAGAAAAGAAAAATTGCAAAGAGTGTGTAGAGAGGAGAGGAAGTGGGCGTGAGAGAAGAGAGAGGGAGAAGAATACGTTCACTTCTTGTTGGGAGGGAGAGAGTGAAAGTGAGTTACTAATCTAAATAAAACTCCTCCCTTCATAACTCTTCAAATTCCCACACTAAAAGAAAGAAAAATAGAAATAATAGAAAATAAAAATAATTATTTTCTTCCAAAACTAAGATGTGTCTTCTAGGCCTCTTCTCCAAGTTTGGGCTATCTCAAGCCCATCACTTTTCGGTCCATTTTCGCCAATTCTTCACATATTAGCCCAAAAATCCACTTTTTAGCCCACATTTGCTCCAAGTCCAAATAATTCTTCTCATACACCAAAAGATATAAAAATAGATCAATTAAGTGTAATAATCAACCAAAAATAGGGAGAATATTAACATAAAATGTGGACTAATGAAGACACATCAGGAGTAAAGCTTGTAACTTTGATTATTATGAGTGTTTTATTTGGTCATCCTAAAACTGCAATCAGTGCTCAGCAACTTATCTTTAGTTTGCTCCAACATCATAATTTATGCCGGCTTCTTCTCATATGTATATATGTGTATATTGTATATACAAATTGCATGGCGTACTGATCTTCTAAATCTTAAAAGTCACTCTTTAATGTCTTCTAACTTTTTGCTGTTTGGACCACATTTTAACACTATTAAGGGTTATGCTCTGTTACGGACACAACAACTAGGCTTTGTTGCTAGAATTCAGTGAATCACCAAGTTTCTGATCGTTTGTCTGCTCTAACTTTGCCAGTTATATATGCATGGAGTGGAACCAGTGGTTCTGTACTTTAGTTGACAGTCATTAATGATAGTGTATCCTGAAAAATTCTCATGTCCACCATAGGATGATGTTTATTCAGGAGAAAGTACCCTTCTCTTTAGATTTAACACATGCTCTCTTGACATTCCTGTTATCTTTATCCAATCTCTCTGTCAAATTGATAGTTTATTTATTGGGGTGCACTGCATGGTCTGGTTTGTACATGCTATCTGTTTCTTTGATGTGTAATTACCTAGTATCTGCTTAGTTTCAGAGTCTCCAGTATTCAAGATTAAAATGAGCAGGGTCTTGGGCATGCACAACCATAGGAAAGAAGTAAATAGTGCTGAACTTTCTATGAAGAGGAATTTGAGATATTATAAATTTATTATTTGTGGTTCGACCTTGGCATGTTGATTTGATAGTTTTCTATGGTGGGAGTCTTTGCTAATACTAGTGGCTAAAGTAATTACTAACAAAGCAATATCTTTGGTGCAGATGGTGCCATCGGATTTTACCTATCCAAGCTACATGTACTTTAAATGAGAAAGAACTGCGCACACTTGTCACGAAGCTTGTTGTTCAGTTCATGAATGATAATGGGGACAAACTTGCTCGACCTATAAAGGTATGCGTTGAATTTTTCCTACTGTTGACTGGCAATTTATGTCATAGCATGTGCATGGAAGTTTGAAGAGTGAAATATTTTGTTATTTCAGCATTGGGATCTTTTAGAAACTGACATCTGTATGATCTGTATGATGTAGTGCACGTTAAAGTTTTGTATGCCAACTCCCAAGTCAAATAATATCTTGAGTCAGTATTGTTAATTTACTGGACTCTTTTATCTGGTGTGTTGCTGATATGAAGCATGGATACTGATATGGGGACGTGGTGCGGTGTACGACTAGGATACCACAATGTTTTATAATGCGTGTGCGTGTGTGTGCGCGCGTGTGTATATTATAAATTCACTTTTACATGGTTTCATTAATCTAGAAAAAGATTACTCTCACCAGAAAAAACAAAAGCTGAAGAAACCTCTTAGTTACATGCAACTTATTAAACAAAAATATAATGAATCTTCTATGAGCAGAAAGTGACTCCACAAGTCAAAATATAATACAGATACTCAGGAAAGTATTTTTCGAGCACGATCTCTTTTTAGTCCCGCTCCTAGATCTATTGCATTACTCGCCATTTGTGGCATTTATATAGTTGAACTCATCAAGCAAACAATATATAGTATTTGCTATAAACCCCTGATTTTAAGAATTTTCTTTTTGACCCAGTCGTATCCTCCGAGTTTCCCGATAAAAATTATCCAGATACGTTTCAGACGTATCCTATATGCATCCAGCCGTATCGTACGCGCACCTGGATCCGATACTGCCATGGTGTCCATAGAAGCAAACTGTAGGAATCTTGAAGTAATCATTCAATTCAATGTACGAATTTGTTTGCATGTAAACTCTTCCTGCTATATATCAGTTGGGCTGACAAATATTCTTGAATTTTATTCATCAATCTGCCTGTCGCAAGCGTATATATTCTGTTGAACTTTTTTTTCTCTAGTTTGAGCTACTTCACTTTTAGATTTGAGTCAAACTTGAACTTTCCCTTGTTTTCATTGCATTATCTTTTCCCTCACAAGTGTTGGTGGTAATTTCAGTATCTGACTAATAGATAATCAACTCTATAAAATAGAACTCACATAAGATTTGTAGTTTGCAGTTGGATACAATCGTAGAGGAATTGAGGAGACGGAGATGAAGGGTACCAAAGTAACATCAGATGATCCTAACGCAGTGCCTTTGCTAGATCGTAACAAATGCTTTGAGGTGGTAGCTGCTGCTGTCAAAGATGCTGTATCTGATTCAGTTGTGGACCTGAAATGTCCAGAGGTATGATGCCGTTAACTTGCTATATCATCGTAGTCATAAATCATTTCCTCCCTGGTGCTGACCATGATAATGACTTGCAGCTTTCGGTCCTTGTTGAGCTACTACCCCTTTCTGGTGTACCGGCTCGGTCACTAGTAGTCTCTGTTTCGGTTCTTCCGCTCAATCTTGTTAGTACAAAACCGCGTCTCGGCATCAAGGCATTGGCTTCTGACATGAATGCCTGGAATGGAAGAAAAAATGACTGAGTTCCTTTGTCGGGTAACTCTTTTATTTTCTAGCAGAAGCAGTAATTGAGATTGTCCCGTGCTCCATTCATGGCATGGAAATATAGTTTAGGGGTTACTATAGAGTTGATAAGCATGATAGCTTAAGAATGAGGGTGGGTTTGCTTGGGGTTCCAATGGAGTCTGTGGTTATAGCACTGATGAGTTGTACCGTACTACAATTGAATGTTTTTTTGTGTACCAATACTTGTGATATAACATATTTCCTTCTCTCTATATAGTGTTGCAAGATCATCATCTGAGGACATCTATACCCTCTCCCGAATTCTGTTACATTTTTTATTTGGTTCGTTCCGAAAATGAGTATCTACTTGCCGGGGTATGCATTTTGGATGCATGATGATTATATTCTTCTACTTGCATCGTCCCAAAGTGAGTGTTCTTTTTTTTTTTTTTTTTTTTCTAAAAGTTTTTTGAAGTTATCGAAATCCTTCTTTTATTTCATTGTAATCCTCTAGTGTAGACACTAGAGGTAGCAAACGGGCTGGGTGGGCATGGGTGGCGTCTATGTGGGGTGCGGGTTCAAATGGGTGGATAAGTAAATGACCAATTGATAACACGGGCATAAATGGGCTTAGGTACCCATGGGCGTCCATTACTTAAAAAGGCATCTAATTATTCATAACATGCACAAAATTTTCAAATCAAGAAATCAAAAATACAGAGTATAATCAATTCTTGCACGATCGTTGAAAGTTAATTTGCAAATAAGAATATCAAATTCTAACTTGAGGCATTAAACATAGAAGAAAAGGAATTTGGGTTGAGAGATGGAGTTAAAATTAGGGTTACTTATAGAGACTTCAACGTTGAGGAGATGTCAATTTCACATGCTCGCCTTGTCGAAACAATGCCAAAAACTTTTGTTGTGCGAAGAGCTGCGGTTGTTCATCGAAGTGATGAGTTGAAGGGGTTCATGCAATTGCAAAGTGTATTGGGCATTAGGGTGGGCGCCCACGTAAGTCCATTTTTTTTCCATAAAAATTAGTGGGCTAAAATGGTCTTATCCATTATATTTAATTACTAAAGAGATGCGCTCATACTTATGTGTGGGCGGCCTGGGCGGGTAAATGAATATAGGCAGAAATTAACACCTCTTCGTGCTCAACTCATGTGTAGGCCGCTTGGGCGGGTAAATTAACATAGCAAAAAATGTCATCTCTCTCTCTTTCTATTATTTTTTTTCTTCAATCATTACAAAACAAAACTCAAAAACTAACCTAAACTCCATTCGGAATATAAGACGCGAGTTCTCAGTGAGATTCTCATAGACCTCAAAAATGGTTGACGAACTTATGGACAAATTCGCTCTTGTATAATCAAACACGTAGCTCAGTTGACTACTACTAAGTTCCGGTGTGAGGAGATCTATTTAGAAGGATGGCCTATATTCGACTAGATCTCATCATGTATAAATTTCTTAGGCCAGAGATAGATTCAGTACCGCAAGCAAATATTAATCTCGGATCTAATGTGATATGGAGACACCCGTGGCAGGAAAAAATAAAAACAAGGTATTAAATTTTTTTCCAAGCTCGACTTGATGCAAAGGTTAAGATGGATGAACAACAAAGTAACACATATTTTGTATAAATTATTTAATTTTTCATCTTGTAGCCTCACATTATTACAAGGAATTAAATGAAGGAAATGGTAGCCTGCAAGATATGCTGAGGAAAATTTTTTTTACTCTGAAACTACATGTGATCCTTAAATTTAACGTTATGCCAATAATTCCTCCTCTACTGGGGAAACATAAATGATTACCCAAACCAGGTACAACATTAATTGCTTTTTGCAGTTTGACCCCTCACAGTTTTGATCAAACGATGACAATGCATCTACAGTGAACGGCATGTACCCATTATTACAACTTTTACTACCACTAATTAGATAAAAGTTGTAAAAATAATTGTAAACCTAACATTTTTATTTCTGAAAATATCCGTACTCATTTAGTATCTTCACTTGCAAAATTATCGAAATCCTTGAAGTTATTCGTAGTAATTCGATGTTGTTGAGTTATGTATTTTCTCAAACTTAATCGCGTTATATATTTGTTGGTCATATTACTTTGTAAGAATAACAAAAGTTAAGATAAAAATAACAAAACTAAAAAAAATCAATAAAATGTCAACAAAATGGAAGAAATATTTAATTTCTCTTTTTGGAATTACTAGCAAACTACTCCCTCCGTTCCAAGCAAAAAGTCCTCTTGTAACTTTTTTCGGTCAACTTAGTTAAAATTTAATCGATAATTAACATAAAATTTAGTACTCCCTCCGTCCCTAAATTATTGTCTGGGTTGACCCGGCACACGGATTAAAAAACTCAATTGACTTGATTATTAATATTGGAATAGTATTGAAAAAGTGTATTGTTTCCTTTAATGCCCATGTGTATGTGGCCCATAATTAAAGTAGGAAGAAAAAGTAAGGGTAAAATAATAAAAGTGATGTTCTAAAAAGGAAAGTTTCAAACAAGACAATTATTTTGGGACGGACGAAAAAGAAAAGGAGGACAATAATTTAGGGACGGAGGGAGTAATTTTTAAAAAATTATGAAAGTTATAATCTAGCTATAAGTAAAACATATAAAATTTTGATTTAATTTAATCACATGTTGACTTCTAAAAAAAAAAATTTGACTTTTATCTGGAACCGAGGGAGCACTTAGAGATAAATTTTCCAAGTAAACTTTTCTTGTTAATTCAGAATAATAATTTGCTGCTGCTACTATGGTACTGAGAGCTCAAAATAATTGTAAGGAACTGACAACTATTACATGTACTGGAAGTTTTTTTTTGAGCAGTCAAACCTAGTACTACATTTTTGAATTTATAGCTGAACCATAAGTAATTACCTACTACTAGCATAATACTAGAGCTGATTTTTACAAAAACAGTTTTTTTTTTTTTTCCTTCTACTTTAGGTACCACAGAGAGCAATTGATAGATCTAAATTAAGGCAACATTTTTCGGAGGACAAGGCGGAGTAATCGTTTAAGTTAGGCCTGGAGTGATAAGAGATTGCCTCACTGATTTCACTCGTTGAAGAAGCATTACTTGTCTGAGCTGAAGGATGGTGGTGTAGCGAGAGTGACAATGATAATCCACGTTCTCGAGCTCTTTCTACATCTTCGTCGTGTTTACAACCTGAATTCTCACATTTCAACCTCTTTGATGATGGTGCATCGCATTTTTTATCTTCTTGTTCGCCAATCTGAAGAAATAACAATAGAGAGTTAAGTGGTTAATTACGAGTTTAAGGTTGTGATGGCAATAACTTTAGAGAATAAACCGCACATTTATATCAGTAAATATTGCATTTTTTTCTTGATAAAATGAATGAAAAAGAGTCTCGCAGTCACAGTTATCGTATGCACTGAAAGAACATATAACAAAGACTCGTAAAGTGAAGCAATAATAAAACTGGACTGAAAATGAATTTTTATGCAATAATATGATACACTAACTGGTTTTAGGTGCTAAACAAATTGAGAGCCACTCTCTCCCATTAATCATCAACAAAATATCATTGCTGTCTGGTAAGGCCAACACCAAATTGAGAGCAACAACGAGAGTATATCATTGCATGCAAGAGATAGGCTACTAACACACCAGACACACACCAGACAATTCTTTGATTTAATAAACGCTATGGGAACCAATTATACTACCCCGGTGCAAACAAGGACTCGTGTAAACTGAATCAGAGCCAATGGATCAATTCGCATGCAACCATCTGGTGCTTCTATAAGTACCACCCGTGTTTTGACATTGTGTTGTAAATTATTACAAACCTAATACATTTTTACATCACGCCATTGTAATTACATCATGCCATCAGAAGTATCTCTTGCACTCCACCCTTTAAACTTTTGTTTGGTGAAGATCATGACAAGCACTCTTCTAATGCCCTGTGTGTGTGTGTGTGTGGTAGAAGAGCATTTGAACAGTTCATGTAATAATACATACTTATAGTTGCCAGTTGCCACATAATGTTTGCTTTAACAGACAGTAAACTAAGTTGCCAATACTAAATTGCCAAACAAATACTTGTGCGTGAATGCTAGGCTTGAATAAGACTACAAAATAATGTTTTGGGACGTTTCAAAGAAATCAGATTAGTTGAGCTAGCTAGAGAGAGAGTAGCTACGTAAAACTCTAGATCAAAATTCAAATAAAGCAGCCCTGTTACTTGTTCTATGAATGAGATGGCTAGGCCTACTACGTATTGCAAACCGACGCACTGCTATCGCTAGTTCCCCATATCGTACTATTCGGGATACTATTTCTGGATCCCCAAGAGGAGCCCCCACATCCCATCCCCGTTTATCACAACTTTGGGTGGACCACAAATTTCTTGTTTTATCACTGGTAAAAACCAGACAAGATTTTCACATGAACTAACTAGCCCAAGGAAAATGCACATTTGTTACCCGTAAAACACAATTGGTATAGTTCAGATTTTGAATGGAATTTATCTACCTCAAAGTACTTTCCTTCAAATTTATCACTACATCCGTCTCGAAATGAGCATTCCCATTGTGTTCAAACGGACACTCATTTCCGAAAAATTTATCTACCTCAAAGTACTTTGTATGTTGCCTCCGAAAAATTTATTCCTTTCATTAGCTTTACCATAGGGTTAGAGGAGTCTTTTAAGAAATTCCTCAGGGACCAAGCTAGGTGAAGTTTTTGGATGCTTCTTGGTTTTTACCTCATAGCTGCCTGCCAAGCCAAATTGGCTCATTCCCTTAATTAGTTAGTCCTTACAATGAACTTTGCGTGACCATAATACCCTTGGGTTCTGAAGCCTACTAGCCACAGAAGTAAAAAGTAACCTAACTTTCTACCAACTACAAAGATTGTTGAGAAAACCTTGAAGAAAAAAAACTTATCATAATTCCTCACCAACCAAACAACTTTTATTTGGCAAATTCATATCCTATGTTTAAAAAAAAAATCTTAAATGAAGACTTTATATGAATTATCAGTTTTTTCGAAACTAGAAACATTAGGGTTCATAGCACGATTGAGATTGTAATAATAATATAGAGCTTTTTTCCTTTTAACACTACATAGATTTGGTCAAATATCAATACAAAAATTGGTCAAATCAATTTTAAAAATCCAACTAAACAAATTTGAAACAAAAATATTATTCTACTTTAGCAACTCTAATCTTTTGTGACCTAGCAACATTCTTTTTCTGGGTTCTAATTGTACTCCCACCGTTCCTAAATTATTGTTTTGTTTCGAATTTTTTTTTATTAAACACGATATTTTTTAAATGAAAATTTGACATATATATATACATTTTTTTATCAAAATCAAATATCAAATAATTTGTATTATTTTAAAATTACTACATATGTGTTTTAGGATTTTAAAAAATTAAACGTCAAATTTGCATTTAAGAAAGGATGGAGTATATGTTATACTTTCTTTAGAGATAATTTATATTGCTAAATTTGAAAACATAAAAAGAACTGCACTAAAGAGCAAATTTAGTATATACTAATACTAGTACTAGCATTATTCCTTGAGGTATACTATTAAACACACAGTGAAAACCATAGGGGTAGTGTAGCATCCACAGGTCAAGCCAGCAGCATCTTCTGGTATACAGGCACTCACAAATTTAACAGTGGTACTCTATAACGTAATGTTATGAATACCTAAAAAAAAAATATCAAATTATGTAATACTTAAAGAGTACCAAATAATGTAGTAGCTGATACAATGCATAAATTATAATTTTTAATTTTATTTTTTGTACCACATATATTGATGTATCGACTGACACATCATTTGGCGCAAAAAAAATTAATACTTTTTAGGTACTCATAACATTACTCTAATACAATATATAATGCACTTGGTACAAGTAAAATAAAATTGAAATTTGAGGTACAAGTAAAATAAAATTGAAATTTGAAATGCACACAGATAAAGATAAAGAAAGAATGGAGCTAGTCTAGAGTTGAAACTTGGAAGTAGTCCTACAAATCCCAACACTACACTCAACCACCATTCAAAAGGCTGCTAAAAAGATTTTAGTCTGCATGTTTGCACACCTAAGTACACACACACACATATATGTGTGTATATAGAGAGAGAGAGAGAGATCTAGAGAGAGGGGTAAGGGTAGGAACCTTGAGGAAATGAGAATCTCCTTGAACAAAAGGATTGATGAGGAGGTGGTGGTGGTGGAAGCAGGGATCATGTGGGATGGATAAGGCATGAGCCTGCTGCTGCACCCTATAATCATCAACACTGTACGGATTGTTGACAGTTTTCTCACATATTCTTTGGCTGCATTCTACTACCTTCTCTGAGATACTACTACAACTCATTGTCTCCATTCTCCCTCTGCATATATATTATACTAATAGTCAAATTCATAAACAAAAAGAATATTACACTCAAAACAAATTGGGAATCCAAAAAGCATTAAAAAAAAAAAGAAAAAAAGACGCATTGAATGATATTTAATGCAGTAGAGTTATAAATGCAAATCCTTTTTATTTCTTGCCATAACCTTTCTTGAGATTTGAAAACCTGAAAAGTAAAACTACTAAATGGGGGCATTGGCATGGGGTTAGATTATAAACATTCAATTTGTACATACTACTGAAAGTATTATTAGAGTGCTAATAACCCATCTCGTTGGCATAAAGCTATTTTATTAAAGGGTCATTTGATAGGCAGGATAAATGACCGGATAAGATTAATAACACTAATAACACTGAAGAAGGATTTTTGGTACGTTTTTTCACTCGGGATTATTAATCCCCACTACCTGGATAAAAGGCTTGATCCTCTCGCTATTAATACTAGGGAAGGGTAGTATTATTAATACTCGTATTATTAATAATAATGTTAATTCTTGTCAGCTACCAAACAACCCCAAAAATTATCACCACTTCAAATTTCAAACTCCGAACCAAATGCATTACCAATTTATTCTGTAAAGTGTTGTAGTCACATTTTGGAATGCTAACAACTCTTCTCTTCTATTATTACCCAACTCTTAGTAAAATAAAGTATCAGTTGAGTGGCCTCGATCGTTTCCTAATTAGTTGAAAAGTGAAGCGTTAACAGCGTTTCTTCGTGGCATAAATCATAATAGGAGGGTGAGTTCACCTTTTTGTAGGGAGGATAGTAGTCTGAATAGGATTGTAGATGAACTGAGTTGAACCTGATGGATCTTCAATGGGTTTTATTGATGATGGATATGGGTAACCCAAATCCAAACCCGTATAATCAGCATTCCCTTGCTCAACACTCCCATCATCATAATGCTGAACATCTTCAAGAGGGGATTGTTTTCTGTGTTGGATGGAACTGCTTTTCACATCTGTTGTTGTTTTGATTAGTGACCCCAAACACAACACAAACAGACAAAAAGTATTGAGTGTCAAAAGAGTTGAAAAAAAAAATAAAGATATGCCTAACAAAAGTCTCTCTCTTTTATGGATTTTGTTGGTCTCTTGTGTTGACAAAAAAATTGAAGAGAAAGCAAAAAAAAAAAAAAGTATTGGAGAGAATTTTTAACATGGGTTTGTTTGTTTGATTCTAACAAGAAATCCTTAAAAGAGGAATGGGGAATGTGGGATTCTTAAGGAATGCCAATATTAGAAAAAATAAAAAGGATGGTTGGTTTCATTCTGTGCTCATCTATTTGAAAGGGGAACAAACTTTATTGGGAAAGAAATAATAAATGAGGTGAGAAAGTAAATGAATCCATTTTCAGAACATAAAGTTGTGAGATCATTATACATATAATATATATATATATATATATATATGTGTGTGTGTGTGTGGGAAAATTACCTGTTCTGTTCACATCATTCTTCATGCTTCTATACATCTGTTTGAAACAAAGAAGAATCCATATCAAAAATCCATAGAAAACGGGTTCTTGAAAAGATTTTGTAAATAAAAAAAGACAAGACAAAGAAGCTAACTAATAACCTGGAGATGACTTTTGACATGGGAAATAGTGAGTCCTCTCACATCCATCATCTGAAGAACGAGCTTTGGTGTTGCCTCTATAAAAAACACACACACACACAACCCCAAATTAGTGAAAAACAAAGGAAATCAAACATAAACCAAGAATTCAACACAAAAAAAATGGGTCTTCATGTGTGTGTGTGTGTGTGTGTGTGTGTGAGAGAGAGAGAGAGAGAGAGAGAGAGAGAGAGAGAGAGAGAGAGAGAGAGGAAGGACTAACTGTCTTGGCCACCAAGTCTGTCAATGGCATGAACAAAACAGTGATGAAGATCAGGAGTCCATCTAAGTCTTGGCACTTTTGATCTCACATATTGCCTCACTGCTCCATTTCTTCCACAACTTCCCATTCCTTACTTAATTACCAAATAACCCACAGCTCAAAATCCAAAAGGGTGTCTCCAAGACTCCTCCTTTTCCCTTCTTGAAGAGGTTTTACCAACTGGGTTTTCTTCCTATTAACCCAACAACAACAAAAATGTGTTTTTTCCAGAATCAAGTTTGAACAAGAAACCTTCTTGTTTAAAATAATAAAGAGCTGTGTGTGTGTGCGTGCGCTTTTTTTGATTTGGCAATCCCGTTGAAACTGTCTAGGTTTAGAGCAACAGCATATCCAGACAGGAGACACACCCAATTAAGCCTATACGTCTGTGTGTGTGTATATATATATATATCTATATATATATATAGAGAGAGAGAGAGAGAAGATCACGAGAGGGGAGTATGCGAAAATTCTTTTGGTATTTGTATACTTATTTATTCTTGTGAAAAAGAAAGGGAAATTCTCATCACGAGCTTCTGATCTTCTCTTCCCTCTCCCCTACAATTCTATTGATCTTCTGCTGCTCCTCTGGCTACTTTGACTCTACTGCTCTCTCTCTCTGTTTCTCTCTCTAGAATCTGTGTAATAGGCCAACCTCGTCATGATTACTAAAGCCCAGCATAATATTTGTATTTATATATTGCTTCAAACAAGCAAACTGTGATGGTGTTTGTTGATGTGTATCACAAAGAAAAAATTCTGCTAAAAAAGACTATTTTGCCCTTTTAAGTATTGGATGGAGAAAGTATTCTATGGTCTTGCGCAATAGTACAACAGCTTAGTGTGATGGTTTAGTATTAAT
Source organism: Platycodon grandiflorus (assembly GCA_016624345.1). Taxonomy (NCBI): domain Eukaryota; kingdom Viridiplantae; phylum Streptophyta; class Magnoliopsida; order Asterales; family Campanulaceae; genus Platycodon; species Platycodon grandiflorus. The sequence continues at coordinate 77,055,428 of CM028362.1, read as the reverse complement.
AAGAAATCTCAATTTAAGTGAGTTGAATAATTTTTTAAACATGAGTAGACCTGAGACTAGTAGACTTTAAAATGGGCTCATGTTAGTTAAAAATTATTCATTTCGCTTAAACAACGACTTCTTATTGGTATTTGATCATTGCATAAGTTGCGAATGTAATAATTTAGAATTATAAATGTTTTCTAATATTGGATACAATTTGGATGATAGAATGGCCGCTCAATTTACACATTACTCCCTCCGTTTTAAAATAAGTGTGTCTTATTAATTTTACACAATTTAAAAAAAATTAATTTTGTAAATTTTCTTTTAAAACTTTCAAAATATCCCTTATTAGTGATATCAATTCGATGAGTCAGCTCTTCTTTTTTCATCTCATACTCCCTCTGTTTCAAAATATTTGTCGTTTTAGCTCTAAAAATTTGTTTCAAAAAGATTGTCGTTTTAGGTTTTTAATGCATGTTTTACCTAATTTACCCTTGTCTTCTCACAAGTTCCAATAATTGATCATCTCTTCATTAAATACTTTATCTTCTCCCAATGGCTATCTCATTCTAATTTATCTTTTCAACTACTCCTAGCACAAAAATTAAAGATATTTAATAAGGGTATATTTGTCAACTTTTAAAATTTCTTAATATGTGTGCACAACTCTAAAACGTCAATCTTTTTGAAACGGAGGGAGTATTTAATAAGAGTTATACACAGTTCCAAAAATAATTATTTATTTCAAACATTTCAAAATAAAATAGAAAATACTTATTTAAGCACCGAGGGAGTAAATTTTGTTTATTAATCTATCAACCAAATAAATGTAGGATTTGTTCTTCTTTACGATTTAGAGACTTCAATTATGGTGCTAGTATGCAGTGACGCAAAAACACGCCCATAACATTTTGAGTGGGGCTATTAATAACTCCAATCTCTCTAAATATATCTCCCAAAATTTAATTACAAAAATGTCATAGTGTTAAAAAACCTTAACACCCTCAATCTCTCCATCTTCTTCCCAGCCTCCAGCATCTTGCTCGCCGCCGTTTTCCCTTTTTTTTTTTCTTTCCTTCTTCCCCTTCCCCTTCCCCTCCCCTTCTTTTCTCTCTTCTCCCTTGTTTTTTTTTTCTTCCCCACCCTTCGTCACTACATTCTCAAATTCACCTCTTCTTTGAAAATTTATTATTTGGTACAACTGAGTGTTGTTATTAGGTTAGCCCTAAGCAAATATTACTGTGATGTTCGGTTAGAACTAACCGAACAACAATTCAGTCAATCATGGCCGAACACCATTAGCGAGAATTTTCTAATGGGTTTGAGAAGGTACGTAGTGACAGAGGGAGGAGGGAATGGAAGAAAAAAATAAGGGAAAAAGGGAAGGGAGGTAGGAGAAGAAAAAAAACACAAAAAAGGGGAGAGAAGGAGGGAGGAGGGCGACAGTGAGGGAAGAAGGAAAGTTATCGTGTCGAATTTGGGAGGGGGGTGTTTGCAAGTTAGGTTGAGAAGAAAAGTGGGAGAAATGAATTATTTAGGAAGGAGTAAAATAGGAAACATAGGAGTAGTGTATTTATTATTTAGGTTGGTATAAAATTAGGATGGGTGGTGTATTTAGAGAGAGTGATGGTGTTATATATTGTTCTTTTCTAGTTTCCTAGTTTTAATTTTAAGATATAATTGTTAAAGCATGATATATTAATATTGGGTCGTCTTTTTAATAGTTTAAGTTTTTAAATAAATTTGTTGATTTAATATGGTATGAGAGCTCATGATTTAACAAAAACTAGGATTCAAATTATATGACATGCTTTTATCCTTTAGAAAAATTATTACAATTAATACGTATTGATCCTGTATAAACTGAACCTCTTATGTGCATGCGTGAAGAGAGAATGTTAAAACATGATATATATATATATATATATATAGTTAAATTAATTGCTTAACAGTAGTAAAAAAAAATATAATATAAATAAATAAATTGAAGATAATCATGATGTGTGAAACTAAAAAAAAAATTACTACCTCCATCCCAAAATAATTATCATTTTAACAAAATTTTTGTCCCAAAATAATTGTCGTTATAGGGATTTCAAGAAATATGTAGTCATATTTTTCCAAAACTATCCTTATTTATTACTGTCAAATTAAATGTGGTACAAAGTGATATTGAGATTGAGAAAACATTTGTATTCAACCATTTATGCATTAAAAATATGAATAGTTTTTTCTTAAAAACTCAAAATTCCTGTCAAATACCCACAGCACATTCAAATTTTCTTGTTTTTTGTTTGATTTTGTATTTTGGCAAAGAAGTATATAAGGAGACTCATCAGAATGGACCATTAAAACACACAATTTTTTTAGAGAAAGTGAGATAATTTAATGGGAAAGAGAAAATTAATAACTATAATAATTAAATTTAAATAAGTGTAGATTAGTTTTTTTATAAGTTTCTTTAATCTTTGTAAAAATTGCATATAATTAACTACTACGGAGTACTTCCTATGGTCCCCTATTTTATTTTGTGATCGACATCACAAAATAATCATTTAAAAAAAATTTTAAGTCAATCGTATCATTTGTAAGATAGAAAAGTAGATGTACACCGTTAATTTAACACTACTCGTTATAAATTGAGGGATATTAAAGGAAAACTAAATAAAATCAAATAATTTATTAAAATTCATATATATTCAATAGAAAATACTTATTTGAGAAAGAATGAAGTAATTTTTTAAAATCATTATAAAGTTGAGTAGGAAAAAATTATTTTTAACCCGAAAAAGTTTTTAAGAAAATTTATTTATTAAGGGTAATTTGGACTAGTAGGGCCCATGTTTAGAGTTTTCTCAGGGGACGGTGCCCCAAGATCAAATGGCTGACCAGGTTATGATTACGTACGGATGGCGGAGAATACATACACAAAGACACTCGTATATATATATATTTATTGTCTTTGATTTGATGACTCTTTTCTTTCCATTTTTAAACTCTACAAAAAAGCCGAGGAAATGACAACTCGGCGTAGTAAACGAATGTGAAGGTGGCGTGGCAGGGCAGGGCAGGGCAGGGGCAGCTACCCACGGCCTCGGGCTTAGGTTTTCTTGGGCTCGATACGGCACGGCGGCAGCTTGTTTATATCATGGACCTCATGGTTACTACAGCTATTATGGCTACAGATCACTTCACTTCTTTGACTTCGTCATTATTATTATTATTATTATTATTTTAATTAAATATTTTTCAGTGATTAAAGATAAAATAAAATAGAACTGACAGTCAGAAAACTAGTAAAATCAAGGGTTAAGAGCAACTACAATAAATTTATTTACAAATAATTTTAGAGTATTTTAGTTTTCTTGAGCTTATGTTGGTTACTTTGTGACAATTTCGTATTTACAAATAATTTTAGAATATTTTAATTTCTTTGAACTTACGGTGGATACTTTGTGGCAATCTCGTCTACCGGCCCTTTCTCTCTCTCTCTCCAAATTTTCATCAATTTTTGTTTTCAATTTCATTCTCTCTTTAGTGTAATATGCCCTTTTGATTGTAAAATTGATGTATCATATATTGAACAAATAATAAAATTCTTCATTACTTTATGTTATAAATAAACCTAAATTTAGAAGAATAGTTAATGACACAAAATTGAAACATAAAGATCGTAAATAAATAAAACCGTTATATCCATTGAACTAATTTCAACTTCTTTGAAAGTAAAATTGAGTTTGTTTGGGATATGTTATATTAAATAAAACTTTAAGGTTATATTAGGAAGAATGGTAGAGAATAGATAGATCAAAAGTTCTAGGAACATTAGTTGGGACATCCCAAAATAATAGAAAGTAGGAACATTTATCTGGAACGGTGAGAGTAATAATGAATATATATTTTAAACATAAATTGTCCCTTAGATTGATATATATTTTTAAATAAAAGTAATTAAAATTATTAATACATACAACATTTTTTTCACAAAATATAAAATATTTTATTTCGATTGTGGTGGGAAATAGAAATAGAAAATAGATTATGCCCTCTTGTTTTAATTAATATATTAGAGATTTAAATGAGTGAAATTAAATTTAATGAGTAAAATGTGATGAACATTAATTGAGTTCAACTATTTTAAATAATTGAGTTTGTTTGGGATATGTTATATTAAATAAAGTTTTAAGGTTATATTAGGAAGAATGGTAGAGAATAGATAGATCAAAAGTTTTAGGAACATTAGTTGGGACATCCCAAAATAGAAAGTAAACATTTATCCTATGTAATAATGAATATATATTTTAAACATAAATTGTCCCTTAGATTGACATATATTTTTAAATAAAAGTAATTAAAATTATTAATACATACAACATTTTTCACTTTATTTCAATTGTGGTGGGAAATAGAAATTAGATTAGGTTTATTAGTTGAGATGAAAGAGATTTAAATTTTAGAAGGTTGTATAACATTCAAAGTTACAAATTTAGAGTGTGATTAGAAATCGCCCATGGTCCTTTTTCAGTTTAACGTTATTTTTATTCGTTAACGAACGTTAGAAAATTAACCGTTAACCACCCATGTGCTTTGCATATGAGATTTTAAGGGGCAAATACGTAACTTCCCTCGTGTAATCTTAGTTTTTTTTTTTTTTTTTTGGTAGAAATCTTCTAATTCATATGATTAAGAAAAAAATTCAACATTGTTTCCCACTACGAGTAATAAAATCCAGTAACCAAAATCATTTAACAGTGTCCAAACACAATTCATCAAGATGACTGGCAAATCTGAACCTACAAAACTACAACATTCCTCGGAATTCAGAATTTAGTAATCTTGTAATCTTGAAAAGCTTTGGTCTTATAACTGCAGTAACACCATTTAAAATCCAGTAATCTTCAAAAGCTTTGTGTTTCCCATGAAATCAACCTTCCATTCGGAATTCACAGCCTTGGTTTTGTACAGATCTTGCCTGGGATTTAGTAATGTTCTTAAAAAACTTTGAGGTGTAGCGAACTCGTCGAAATTTGCCATGGACACCGGCGGTTGCTGGGTTTCTTTCCCTTTTGATTAAATATGTCGGCGGCGCGAAGATCCGTCATGGAAGGGGTTGGTTTAATTCCGTCATCACTACCCTGTCCAACCACCGCCGGCTACCAATCCAAGCCACCCCCACCCTTCTCCGCCGACAAAACAGGCACCCCAATCGCCCTACCACCACCCTGTTCATCACGACTGCAGTCGCAAGAGAATTAGAACAAGCAGAATTGTAAGAATTAATCACAGAACTCAAAACCCACAGATAATAAAGAGAATCATAAACCCAATTCGTATTTTTCAACCCAATCAAAGCCACAAATCCAGATACCAAAATCAACGGCACTATCACCCATAACAGCTTCGTCGACGAACTTGTCGTCAATTTCCACATGAATTGGGTTTTTGATCCTTACAGACATGAATTGGGTTTTTGATCCTTACAGCTCATCATTTTATTCTGATCACATGAATCCTCGCGCCTAGGCTTTTGTCTTATTGCACTGTGGGTTCCGACTCTTTCTTCGTCAACGCCGGATTTCTTCCATTCTGGGATCTCCTCAGTGTATTCATAGCTATGGGCGGCTGCTGCCGTCACGGCTTTGAATTGGATTTATATTTTCCAAGTCAATTTTACCTTTTTGCTTTCTAAAAAAGTCACGTGAGAAGCACAGGTGGATTAACGGCTGTTTTTTTAACGGTTATTAATGGAAAGACTATGGGGTATATAATAACAGCGTACTTTAAATTTAAATTTTTACTTTTTAAAATTAAAACTAATATTAAAAATTATAAAATACAGAAACTACCGGTGCATTTAACCCTAAAATCAAAGATGAAAAAAGTTCAAAATCATTCATTATTAATACTTTAGATATTTTTTAATGTGTGTAGGTGTAGAAAATAAAGAGAAATCAAAACACAAATATGTGGGCAAAAGTCAACAGGAAAAAAGTTCAAATAGAAAAGAAAAGAAAAAGTCAAACACGGGAATAGCCATCACATGCACATCACGTGCCAATTTTCCTTAGTTTTTGAAATGCCCACCCATGACAAGGTTTGATTTGGGAGAAATTTGAACATGGGTAAGATAATGCAAATTTTTTATTCTGGGGATATGGGATTTAGTGAATACTTAGAGGTGTTTTTAATTTTTTGCCAAATAATATTATTCATAAACTCTCTTAGAAGTTCATAACAGGGGTATTTATATGTCCTGATTAGAAACCAAACCCTAAATGGAAAAAAAAAAAGCTAAATATAGAAAGTTAAAAAATAAGAAAACTTAACGAAAAAGTTAACGGAACATGATAAAACATGGATGGTAGGACTAAACAAGCTCATAATACCCTAAGAGGATGGTGTCCATACCTATAAGCAATGGATCCTGCGACTGTTTTGGACCAACTGTACAAGTATTGTTGCGATCCGACACTATTTTCTCATGACAAATGGACCCCTCGTACAAGTCTTACACGTTTAATTTTGTACTAGTGCCGAAATTTCAAAACTGACACGTTGCACCTCTCCTTCTAAATTTGTTACAATTACCTTTAGAAGCATCCAACTTTGCCAAAAACACATTACTCCCCTATTCTATATCATGATACTTGTTACACAACATTTATCCGTTATCGATCCAAGATAGTTAGTTGTCGATGGTGGATAGATTTACCAAAGTATCCACAAGATCTATTACTATGAAGAGTTCTAAGGAATTCTACATATATGGTACATTAAGAACGTTTGGCTAATCACACACGTGTCAAGCAACAAGGCTATGAGACATAAAATGTGACACATGAGTGGGACAGGTGATTTAAAATCTTTTGTGTTTTGGTTTTCATACAACATACAATTAATTCAATTGTTTTCTATTTATATTGTTAGTTATAAGTTATTTATATTATTAAAGTTGTTAGTAAAAATTATAATATAAAATTATAAACTCACACGACATACATTAAAATTGAAAATTACATTCTTATGATAAACGAAAATTACATTAGATTAAAATAAACTCGCACGACATACATTTTAATAGAATTAATACTAATACATTATGCAATAACTACCATTTTTACTAATAATTTGATAGATCAGTTCTTGATGGTCCAATATTTCGCAAGTACTGTCCAAAAGCATTCAGTGTTAAAGGTTGCATGAGTTGTTGATCAGCCCTTTTTTTTTTTGGCAGAATCCTTGAGTTTTGACCTTGCATATACGCTTGTATATCTGGATCATTAATTTTAATATTTTTATATTTTAGTCTCAATTAAAGTCTTGCATTTAATTATTAATCTTAATGCATAGTATTTAATTTATTATAAATTGTGGTATAAAAATAAGATATAATATTTAATAAATAATATATTTGTTTTTCTAATACATTAATACAAATTTGATGAAACAAAACATGTCTTAAAATATAGAATAATAAAGAATATATTTAAAATATTTCTTTTGGTGTAAAATTTGAAGTAGGATTGTTGGAGGTGCTGAAAAATATTTTGTGCAATTTTTGCACCAAACTGTTGAAGATGCCCTCAAACAATGTTAGAAAAAATTATTTTTGAGGTTATCCAAGCACCCCCTAAAAATCTAAAATTGTGAAAGAAATTTGTTGTAATTATTTGCTTAAAATTTTATAAGGATGTTCGTATACAAATTCCTTTTTGCCTATTCTCATCCTAGTTTTCAACCAAATTAGTATGTTGTTCTCCCTTTCGTCTTAAAATAAGTGTCGTGTATTAGTTGTATACAATTTTTAAGAAATTATTTGACTATAGGCTATTCTCCTTTAATACCCTCGAACTAGTCTCTATAAAAGTCAAATCAATGTGACTTTTTTTTTTTTATCTCACAATCAATAAAAATATTACGAAACAATTTGTTATAAGAATTTTTCTTAAAAGTAAAAGGAGGCAGTAATTTTAAAATGTCCCCCAAAATAATAAAAAATATTTATTTGTGATGTGGAATTTACAATATAAAAAATATTGCATTTAAATAAAATAATATACTATGTAGAAAAAAAATGAATTTTTAATATATGTATTATAAAGATATTATATGAGTATTTACTAAATATCAAAATTATAGTGATACCCTATCATATTTTATTGTAGTGAACATATATCTTATCTTGACCCTATGGATTGAGTTGCTTTGCATGTCAACGAAAACAGGTACCCGCCTATTAAATATGAGCCGTAGATACGGGTGTGTCTTGGGAATAATGAACGGCTACAGTGCTCCGAAGGGGAATACTATAGGAAGATGATAATCCGATGGTTCCGTAAGAAGAATTTAATTTTCCATCAAATCAAATCAAAATCCATCACATCAAATCAGCCAGTCGCTGGCTGTATTTTTTTTTGTAATTCAATGAGCTTTATAGGCTTTTGGGGGCGCTAATATATATATATATATATATATATATAGATAGATACGTATATATATATAGAGTATTTAATAATTACTTTATCTCCCTACGATCGATAATGATGATTATTATTACTCTCTTGTTCCAAATAAATATTCTTACTTTTTATTTTGAGATATCTTCAATTAATATTTTTAAAGATTTTTAATTTATTTATTCTCTACCATTCTTTTTAATATAACTTAAAGCTTCATTTAATATAATAAATTTCAAAAAAACTTAATTATTTAAAATAATTAAATTCAATTAATGTTCATAAACATTATGATCAGAACACATTTTACAGCACATTTCCTGTGTTTTATCCACTAATAACATTTATGAGTGAGTATTTATTAGATAAAAAATATAATTAATGTAAATAGGTGAGTTATTTAACACAAATTGAAAAATATGAACATAATAATTCATGTATATATATATATATATATACACACACACATTTGTCTAAAAATAATTGTCATTGTAGCAAAAGTTGTTTGTTCCAAAATAATTATCGTTGTAGGATCTTAAGAAATATTTGTTTATATTCTAGTAAAATTGTCCTTATTTATTACTCTCACTAAAGAAGGTTGTTCAGAGAAAAGAAAAATATTTCATGCAATATATTTATAATAAATGAATTTAAATAAGGATAGATCAGTCTTTATGTAAACTTTCTTAATTCGTATAAATTGCTAAAATGATAATTATTCTCTTCGTTTCAAAATAAAAGTTTTATTTATTTTAAGATATTTTAAAGTAATTTTTTTCCATTTTAAAAACTAGTACTCCCTCCGTCCCTAAATTATTGTCTAGGTTGACCCGGCACACGGATTAAGAAAACTTAATTGACTTGATTATTAATATTGAAATAATATTGAAAAAGTGTGTTATTTCCTTTAATGCCCATGTGTATGTGACCCATAATTAAAGTAGGAAGAAAAAGTAAGGGTAAAATAGTAAAAGTGATATTCTAAAAAGAAAAGTTTTAAATAAGATAATTATTTTAGAACGGATAAAAAAAGAAAGTAAGATAATAATTTAGGGACGGAGAGAGTAGTATTTTTAAGCTATTACCTATAAATTTTTTGTTAAAAAAATTGTAGTGATTAATTTAAGAACGTTGGAAAGGAATGGAAGGGGAAGTTGACTGGAAAAAGGTTAAAAGAAAAACATGAAAGAGAGTAATTCCCAAAGAAAAGACAATATATAATAATGAAACTTTAAACTGTTAGCTAGTACACAGACTTGACTTTTGGTTGGGGGGGGGAAATAAAAGAATGAAATAGAACTAGTATCTGTGGTAGGGTAGACTGTAGAGGATTATTTATTTTATATAATAGGGGATTTGTATTGGCATTGGCATTGGGATTCAGAGACTTTATGATGGTGGGGGTGTTGGCAGGGAGGGGGAAAGAGAATGATGGGAATTACATTTACTGCAGAATGGAATGATGCCTGCAACTGCAAGAAAAGGGGATAGACGGGTTAGACACCCTTTTGCCCCCTAATGTGTCCAAACCAAGGGTATTTATTAGTATCTGACTCCTTTTGTTCTTAACATGCTCTCTCTACACACATACTTCTACACAATACTAGGACAAGATTGTAATGGGTGTGTGTGTGTGTGTGTGTGTGTGTGTGTGTGTGTGGGAATATGTTGAAGAAATTTTGTAAAGTATTTCATACAAATTATTGTTTAAATAAATTTTGATATAAAAGTCTCTACTTTGATAGATAGGAGGGAGTAAAAGAATGTTAAAACTTGGAAGTCATAAATTTAAAAGGACTTCCTCTTCTTTTGTCTAGTAAAAAGGAATTACCGTCTCTCTCTAAGTGCAGAATACGCACGCACTAGTAAAAAGAAAAAAGGGAGAGTGAAACGAAGGAAAGAAAAATGGATGTGAATGACTCATTTCTTATATACAGTTTATATATATCATGAACTTCCTTCTTGCTGATTTTGGCTAGTTCATGGTGAACTACAACACTATTAATGACAAATGAAACTTTAAAGATCCTAAGACTATGTTGGTGTAGGAGGAAGTGAGATTGAGGAAGATTAATCCATTCATCTAACAAACTATGATGGAGCTAGTAGCATCAAGGCCAAATTGGGTAAGAAGGACCAAAAAAAAAAGGAAAACACCCCAATGAAAGTTTACGGGTCAGATCCATAAAAAGACTAACTGCTACTTCTACAATAAAGGACACTTAAAGAAGATTGTCCTAGAAAGAAGGCATGGTTTGAGAAGAAATGTGTATGTCATGTTTCTGTATGTTTTAAATTAAACCTATAGAAGTGTCTAATAATACCTGATCGTTAGATTTTGATATCATTATGATCATGTGTCTCATATTATGCAAGGATTTTATGTGATCGATCTTATTAATAGAATTGAACAATATTTGTTTATGTGGAATAGGATAACGACACGGATAGAAAGAATTGAAACTTATAGGGTAATCTTGGACACTGACTAAATTTCACATGAATCTTGAAAACTGTTAAAACTTGAAAGTTATAAACCTAATACGGCTCCCTCTTCATCTGACTATTAAAACGGTCTCTCTCTAAGTGCAGAATATGCACATAAATCTTGAAAACTGTCAAAATTTGAGAGTTAAATCCAAAAGTACTCCCAACTTTCTCTATCTAATAAAGAGGAATTACAGTTTAACGCGGAACGACTCGCCGAACAACTTAAAGGGCCAAACTGAAACCAAGCAGGACATGGAAACTCGTGGGGCTTAGCAGCGACATTTTTAATTAAACTAAGGAATTAACTAAATAAAAATGCTGCTTTCAATCCCCTCAGTGTTCATGTTCTGCTTGGTTTCGGTTTGCTCTTTGAATTATTCGGCAAGTCGTTCCGCATCGGTCTCTCTCTTATAATGCAAAATACACTAGCAATAGTAATAAAAAAAATGAGAGTGAAAGGATTCTCCTCACCATCAAGAAAAAAAAAAAAAAAAAAGACAAGGAGAAAGAGAATTCCTGCTCAAGTTGCTAAAACAATCTAGACATCGATCCAGGTAAGTATCAAAACTCTTATCCATGAACTTTCTCTATATGTGAGTATTATGTGATAGTCTCCATTCCTAAATTATTGTCTTACTTTCTATTTTTGTCCGTATCTAAATAATTATTTTATTTTAAACTTTTTTTAGGACATTACTTTTATCATTATATCCTTACTTTTTCTTCCTATTTTAATTATAGGTCACATTCACATAAGCATTAAAGAAAATTATACATTATATCAATATTAATAGTTAAGTCAATTATTTTTTTTAATCAGTGTGTCGGGTCAAACAAGACAATAATTTAGGGACGAAGGGAGTATTCTTAATTTAGTTTTTAATAAATAAAATTTTATTTCTTAATACATAAGTAAACAAAATCTTATTTCTTAATACATAAGTAAACTATGTAAAATTTTAATTTGATTTAGTCACATGTTAATATTTAAAAATAAAAAGTAAATTCTTTGTCTGAAATAGATGAAAATATTAAATTAATAATTTTATTAATGTAGCTAGTAAGATTATTAGTTATATACATCAGTAACCTTTTTCTTTATACCAATAAGATTACTAATTTAATACTCCCTCCGTTATAAGTAAAGAGTTCACTTTTTATTTTTAAAAGTCAACATATAACTAAATTAAATCAAATTAAAATTTTGCATACTTTACTTATATTTTAGAAAATAAAATTTTATTAATAAAAAATTATATTAAATTATGGATTACAACTTTCATAACTTTATAAAAATAAACAAATTTATATAAATTATCGATAAAACTTTAATTAAGTTGACTCAAAAAAATTAAAAAAGAACTCTTTACCTAGAATAAATGAAGTATATTTTAATTGATTTATTATACAAATGATATGATATAATCGTTCCTTTCAATATCTACTTGTACACGAGAAAAACTTAGCTCACCCTCCATTTCAACTCGGTTCGCAATGTCACCTTGTTGCGTTAGAAACATTGGGCATGTCCGAGAAGAAAGATGAGAGAGAGACCTGAGGGGAGGGGGTAGGGGTAATCGTAGTTATGTCAATGAATCGAATTTGGATTGGATATGCCAAATTTAAATTTGATTTGTTAAGAAATTAGTTGGTTTGGATTGAATAAGATTATCTCTCGGATATATCAAAGCTCAATCTATATCCTAAATTTTTGGATTCGAATTGAATTCAGATATTTTTTGAATTTTATTCTATCCTCATAAAATATTGAATAAAAATAATATCAATGTATCTTTTACTCAATTAAAGGTCAAACAAACATAAAAAAATTATGTTCTCAACTTAGACAAACATAAACGACAAGAGCAATGCTATGGGTACCTAAAGAGTACCAATTTTTTTGTATCAAATGATGTGTTAGCTGATGTGATTCATTAATTATGATTTTTAATTTTTTTTTTGTGCCACATCAGCTGATACATTATTTAGTGCAAAAAATTTGGTACTTCTTTAGGCATTCATAGTATTATTCAAACGACAATGATAGTAAAATATTATAGTTCCCAAAAAAAATTATATTTAGTTGAAATAGTAGTTATAAATGACTAAAAACTCAGCATAAATAAATTATATATATATAATATTATTATATTTTTATATAAAAACGAGTTATTAATAGATCAAAATACCTTTAATCTAAATTTAATTTATTAAACTATCAAATTATTGAACTCACAACATAATCAAATAATTAGATTAACAAATTTAATCTATATCCTAAAAATAATATCAAACTCAGATTAAATTTGAATCAAAATTCGATCTATAGAGAGCGTTAGGTGCATGGGGAAGTAGGGAGTGAGCAGGGGCAGAGGGGCAGGGAGTCGAGGACGCCGGTAAAATTTTTGGCGTGTGCAGGTGCAATCGAGTGAAGAAGTTTTGCAAAAATCGAAAAACACTCGAAAAAGGCCTAGAGAAGCGTGCGAAGGTAACAGTAGTAGAATCGGAATGGGAACGGGAATGGGAATGGGAATGGAATGAGAGAATAGAAATCTGATTTGATCATCTAATACTAATCTATTGGGTTTTGGGCGGAATTGAATTGAAATTGTGTTCTTGAATGAAGGATGGATTAATGGTGCTAGCTAGATAGCTAGGGTTCTTTCTTATGACTGATTGATGGCTACATCTGATCCTTTACTGTTCCTTTGGCTCTTTGTTATGATTTGATTGATGTTGAAACATATATAGGGAAATATTTTACTGTAGTTTTTTTTTAGGAAGTGTTTTACTTAGCGGTTTAATAACTTGATTTTATAATTTTAAGTTTTTTCTTAGAACTATTTAATAGTAGTCTCTTTGTTCTTAAATTATTGTCTTATTTTTTTTTATTAGTTCTAAAATAATTACTCCTTCCGTTCCTAAATTATTATTTTTTTTATTCGTTCTAAAATAATTATTTTATTTAAAAAATTAAACCTCACTTTTACTATTTTATCCTTACTTTTTTACCTACTTTAATTATGGATCACATACATATAGACATTAAAAAAAATTACATATTATACCAATATTAAAATCAAGTTAATTATTATTTCTTAATTCGTGTGTCAGGTCAAACAATATAATAATTAAGAGATAGCGTGAGTATTTTGTTTGAAAGTTTTTTTTTAGGACATCACTTTTATCAATTTATTTTTATTTTTTCTTCTTACTTTAATTATAGGTCACATATACATAGATATTAAAGAAAACTACACACTATATCAATATTAATAATTAAGTCAATTAATTTTTTTTAACCTGTGTACAAGATCAAATAAAATAATAATTTAAAAAGTAATAAAAGAGAAATAGTGAGAAACCGATGAAACAAAAGAGAGTAGAAAGTTCAAAACTAAAAATTAAGTCACTAATTAAGAGTATCACAATGCAAATGTAAATTTGGAAAATTAGATTCTATTTAGAATTTACATAATTTTTTAAAGAAAAAAAAAACTTTTCAATGAAAATGTGGAAGAGCGTTGTGGATACAATGTGTCAACTAAATTATTTTACATTAGTTATGAAACTCTTGATTTTTTGACATTTAATGCAATTGTGGAGAAGGTTGTGAATATCTCACAACCTCAACTAGAATTTAAAAAAAAAAATCAACAGTATCATAATCAATGTAAAAAAATTTAGTTGACACATCATATCCACAACTCTCTTCCACAGTTGCATTGAATAGTTATTTTTTTCGAAAAATATGTAGATTATAAATGACACCAAATTTTTTGTATATAAAATAAGAGAAAGATGGGAAGGAAGTTGGCAAGACAAAAAATAAAATAAATCCAAAACTATAAAATTAAAATCACGAAATTACGATAACCCTAGAGTTGGATAGTTGTTAGGGTAGATGAGTTTGTTTCAATCTTGCCATTAATTTGATCAAAAGTTGGCTCAAGCTGTATTATTTCCAACCCAAATTGGTCTAAAACTCAATAGTCAATTCATTTTGTGATTTGTAGTTTTGTAATAACTCTTAGAATGAAAACCTTACGCCAATGCCAAAGCAGGATGAGAAAATAAGAGAGAAAAAGATACAAAAATAAATAAATAATAAAAAGTAAAACCAATGAATAGTGACAAATTCATGATTTTATTAAAACGTGGTATAAACTATTTTAGTAGTAGAAAATTATGCGGTAGAATTTGAATATCGTTAAATTTGGGGTCAAGATAGTATTATATAATGCTAATTCTTCTAAATTTACAGGTGCTAAAATGCCATTATTTCAAACCCAATGGATGTCAGCTAACCCCTTTTGGTTGGCTTATCGCTTCGCGGCTATCAGTTTAGGAAAGAAAGTAAAAAGACAACGAACGAATCCTTTACATTAGATTTCAAATACTCCCACCGTTCTAGTCAAAAAGTCTACGTTTAAAAAGTTTAGCTATTAAGGAATATATTAGTGTCATTGAATGCGGTCATAATTACAAAAATACTTAAGCACAACCAAGATGATTACAACATAAGTGAGTTAAAGATGAATAATTATGAAAATTATTAGCATAATTTTTTGAAAGTTAGTTCTTTAAATGAAACATCTCAAAATAGTACAGTCAACTCTTTGCCTGAAACGGACAGAGTAACTCGGATCTTTAAATAGACATGTGTCAAATTCGTGTTCAAAATGTAAAGATCCATGTATCAAGTGGTTATACTCTCTCCGTTCCTAAATTATTGCTTCTTTTTTTTTTATTCGTTTTAAAATAATTGTCTTGTTTGAAACTTTTTTTTTAAGATAATATTTTTACCATTTTACTTTTATTTTTTCTTTTAATTATGGGCTATATGGATATAACCATTAAAAGAAACTACACACTATATTAATATTAATAATTAAATTAATTATTTTTTAATTTATATACTGAATAAAACAAGACAATAATTTAAGAACGATGAAGTAGCGTATAGACCTGTGTTGGTGTATTGTTTTTGTTGCTTCGTCGCCCAATCAAGCGGATCTGGACAAAGCATTTAACCAATACTCTTAGAGGAAGCAAATTTCTTATATTCTTTACCCACTACAAAAGTAGATGAAAAAGTAAAATAACAAAAGTAATGCTTAAAGTTAAAAGTAGTTATTAAATAATTAAAGGATTATGGTTCAACCTTACCAAAACTTGTCCTTATTATAATTGGGCAATCATCCACATTAATATTGGTCCTAGGATTCCCCATGTAACCTAACCATAATTAGGTCATATCACCATGTGAGTTTTGACATTCCATCCCCAAAAAAAGGAATGTTAGTCAAAGTTGTTCTTTCTTTGTTTCTCTTAGCATCATCATCTTCTTAAAATTTGGTTATTTGCCTACCAAAAATGGTCACCCTTTTGAAATGGTTACCTTGAGGTTGAAACTTTAACTTACTCCCCCTTCTCCTCCTCCTTTTTGTTTTATTTATTTATTTATTTTCACGTGTAGTTGTTTTTAGCTTTTATCTTTCAACTGGCATTTTACCTCAATGGACTTTAGAGAATATTTAATGGTTTCAAAATAATACTTCCTCCGTTCCAGATAAATATTCCTATTTTCTATTTTGAGATGTCCTAACTAATGTTCCTAATGACTTTTGATGTACATATTCTCTACCATTCTTCTCAATATACCCCTAAAACTTCATTTAATATAGCACATTCTAGAGAAACTCATTTATATAGAATAGTGGAACTCAATTAATGTCATGGGTATTATTGTCGGAAGACATTTTACAGTACATCATTATTTACGTTTCTTAATTCGTGTGTTTTGTTAACTAGAAATATTTATTTGGGACGGAGGGAGTATGTAATATGTATACATGGTGTACCGTGACCAATAGAAATATATTATAATGTCAAACTTCTTAAGAAAATGATGTCTGTTTTAGGTCCAATTTGTACTACTTTGATATTGTGATCGACGTACCACTATTAATGGTGGTGCACCATGTAAATAAACTACGTGATGTCGAGACCAAATTTTTTTTCTTCCGACTTTATAAGATCTATTTTCTACTAGGACACATGTTATATGCCCTTATTTCATCTTAAAATGAAAAAAAAATTTTTCTACACAAAATGAAGAATATATAATTTAGATCATTTCAAATGTAAGATGTGCATGAATGGAAATAGTCACACTAATAAATTTTGATCAAATAATTAACGGTATAATTCTGTTTTCAAACAATCTTTGCACTTTTTCTAAAGAAACAAAGTCAAAAGTTTCGATAACCCCTGAATTCAGCCAAAGGGACTCCTTTTGCGGAAAAGGATATGACACTAAAGATAGAAAACATTGCGTAAAGAGAGGTATACATAAAAAGAAGTTTATCTTTCGTCCTAAATACTCCATTCGTTCATAAATTATCGTTATATTTGATTTTTTTTTTGGTCAAATAAGATATTCTCTGTCCCTAAATTATTATTTGGGTTAACCCAGCATACGGATTAAGAAAACTCAATTGACTTGATTATTAATATTGGAATAGTATTGAAATAGTGTGTTATTTCCTTTAATGTCCATGTGTATGTAGCCCATAATTAAAATAGGAAGAAAAAGTAAGGGTAAAATTGTAAAAGTGATGTTCTAAAAAGGAAAGTTTCAAACAAGACAATTATTTAAGGACGGACGAAAAAGGAAAGGAAGACAATAATTTAGGGACGGAGGAGTATTTTTTAAATATAATTTTAATATTTATTTTTTAAATTATAAAACACGTAATTCGTTGTACTTCCAAAATACTACAAATTACGTATTTTATAATTTTAAAAAAAATAAAAAATATACGTTAGATTTGCATTTAAAAAATATCATGTTTAACTAAAAAAAATCAAATATGAGAATAATTTAGGAACAGAGGGGGTATTAATCTTTTCATAAAGAATAGCTTAAAAAAAATTTCTTTTGTTCGGATAAAATTTAGATCTCTCCTTGTAGCCTAAAGACACTCCAATGTTGTTGATCAGTTTTCATCCAAATTGTTGTTAATGCAGCTTGTAGACTAGTTTTAAATGTTATTTTTACTGTATTTTATTCATGATCATGATGCTTTCTTTTAAATTGTGACGAAGTTTGGTAATTAATTAGTTAAATACTCTCTCCGTCCCTAAATTATTGTCTTTTTTTTTGTCCGTTCCAGAATAATTGTCTTGTTTGAAAACTTTCTTTTAAGGACATCATTTTTACCATTTTACCCTTATTTTTTCCCATATTTTAATTATGGACTACATACACAGGGCATTAAAGGAAATTACACTTTATACCAATATTAATAATCAAGTCAATTATTTTTCTTGATTCGTGTGCCGAGTCAAACAAGACAATAATTAAGGGATGGAGGGAGTATTGTTCTTCACTAGCATTATGTTAAATTTTTTGAAGCATTATTTCACGAAGTTTGATGCATTAGACTTATGTTTATTTAGATCATATACAAATTTGTATCAATTTTAGACTTTTTAACTAAAAAATTATTTAAAAAGTACAGCCAATTCGAAACGTGATGGAATCTTCCCAAACACTCATCCTACGTGTCTTCCATGTCAACTTTGTGTGGGTCTAAGGTCTACATTGACATGACCATCTGGACCTCGTCTCAGCCGAGGTTCCCAGTCGAAATCTTCCGCCAAGGTTATTAGTCGAGATCTCCAACTAAGCTAGACCTCAACTTAGTTTGCTAAGGTCTTTGTCGTTCCTGGGAATCATCTCGGTAGCGAGCATTCATCTTCCTCGACGAAGTGTCAACATCAGGGCATTGAATGTCCACTTAAATGTCAGCATTAAACCTGAAAGAGGTAAGACATTCTCATTGGATGAAGACATTCCTTCTTGGTGAAGTTACGACGGCATTTATGGCTTCCTCCTCTTCCCAAAAAGAAAGCTTCTATATATTTATCTGCTTTACCAAAGGTTTGCTTCATTAATGAGCAGTCACTTCTCAAGCATTCAAGTGGCCCAATTTGTACCATTTTGCACGCCACATTCAGCTATAAATAGCAGGTATCACCTTCATTTATGGATAAGCCACATTTACTCCCAAAACATACAAATGTGCTGTCCATTTGCATTTACTCACTTGTCATTAATACACTTTCATTTACTCTTCCTTTGAGTATTCATTAGAAGACTGTTGACCTTAAACACCAACCACCTTCCCCGTATTTATCACGGTACTGACTCTTACGTCTGAGGATAATAGTCGTGTAAAATTTCAGACACTTAACGGTATTTTCTGTGTTATTAGTTGAAGTTCAGGCAGTCCATAACAAGTTTTTTGAAAGACAAGGCATCCTACTTAAAAACTAATTATACACATAAATTTAACGTGATCACTAAAATATATTTTAGCGTGATTAAAACGATACGAGGATATACATCTCTATCAATAGGTTTTGAGATGAGAATGAATAAATACGTTAGTCAATTGGTAGTATATCAAAATGTCATCCACAAATTAAATTGATTATTTATCAAAGATGTAAGGAATGAAAAAAAAAAAAAAAAAGGATTGGTTAAAAGGGTCCCACTTTGATTTTGGAGGCATTGATCAAGGTGAGATTGGTGTTTAAATAATATTGCATGCTTGTTTTGATTGATTTGATTTTGACTCAAAAGAGAGAGAAAGATTTTCTTTCTTGGATCGTTCATATTAGTCAAACGTGCTTTAGCTTTTGGAATTTTAATTTATCAACTCCTCCTCCTACTACTAGAAGAGTAGTATGAATCTTTTTCTTTAATGTTGCATTCACATATTCCTGGAACATCACCGAATCCCTCTTCCCTTTACACATTTGAATTAATTTATTGCATTTTTTAAAATAATTAGAAAATAATATTATTTTTCTTCTAAATCAGTGTTTTTTTTAAATGCTTATTTATTTTTATATAATTTTACTAAATTTAACGTTGCTAACTATTATGTCCAAGCGTTCAGTTGTAATGGTACAATATGAACATAAAGGTATTTATGTATATGTGCTACTAAAATGACTTAAGAAAATAACTTCTTTAATTATACTGAAAATTTCAAGATGAACATTCATTTTGAGATGAAGAAAGTATTATTATTGCCTTTGAATCTATCAAGTCTCCGTGTATACTTTTTTTCGGTTTCCCAAAGGTGTCCTCAATCTTAAAAGCTCAAGACTAATCCTCCAAGGTCAGACCACAAGGGCGGTAAAACATTTTAACACTTTCATCTAACATTATTTACAAACATTTTATCCAATTTTCTTTCTCCTTCAAGAATGTTGTATTCTGTTCATTGGTTAAGCCTAAACCTTATTTATCACTTATTTTCTTTTGTGTATATAAGTGTAATGACACAGTTTCACTAGATTCATACCATTTTTCAATCTTTTCTCTCGTAATTTGGTTTAACCTTTTATGATTTCTAATTGTTTTTCATCATTTATCTCTGAAATAGATTTCTATGCTTCTTTAGCACGATCGATTAAGCTCCTAAGTGGTTTTAGTAGTCCTTAATAGATAGTTCAGTGGTAGAGTTAAAATTTCATAAAGCATAAGGCTATAAATTCAATTCCTTCGTACGCCCACTTAAGATATCAAAAAAATAATAATAATAAATAAATAAATAAAGTGGTTTTAGTATTATCAGCTATGATTGATATAACCCTAACTCTATATCTTTTGCGTTTAGAATCATTGTTGTACACAGTTGGTTTTAAACCTATATATGAAGGAGAAGGGTGGGTAGCTTGACTGTCAACGTAAAATATTGTATTTTATCATATCATTATGAACAACATGATTTATATGCGTACACACACACACACACATATATATATATATATATATATATATATATTATTTGCACGTTTTCCATTTTCCATTGTTATGAAGAAAAATAATTGATTCCTGTTGAAGCATAAAATTGGAGATATCGCCGAGGAGAGAGAGAGAGAGAGAAACGTAAAGCTGGGAATTTTTTTTTTTTATGTCAATGAGGATGGGCTTTAATTATTGACCATTGGCATATATGGAGGCTTTAGAGAGCAATTTTCACGCTCTTGACTAGGAATTTTCCCGTTTCTAAATTATAGTCTTATTTGATTTTTTTTAGTTAGACAAGACATTTTTTAAACATAAAATTAACGTATATATTTTACTTTTTTTAAAATTATAAAATACGTAATTCGTAGTACTTTAGATTTGTGTTTGAAAAATGTCATGTTTGACAAAAAAAATTCAAACAGGACAATAATTGAGAATGAACGCAGTAGTGGAGTACTGAGTTTTTGAAGGTGGAGTGAGTTTGTTATAAAAACGAGGATATTCTTGGATTAAGAATTCCAAGTTTCTATCTTCAATGCGGAAACGAATCAGTCGAAAATAAAAGTACCAAGTATTTAGAGAATTAATGGCAAGAAAATAGAAAATATAACGGAATCAAACAAAAGGGAACTGGGGATTTACGTGGTTTAATCTACTCCAAGGCAAGCAACAAATCCACTATAAACGATGAGGAATTACAATAGAGAGTTTTCAATGTACTCACTCTACCTAGGACTAGGGTTATAAGGATTGACACGATCCCACGAGTACCACACCTCTCACGGCCCAAATAGCCAGCTATTTTGTCTAATATCCGCAAGACCACGAGACCCTTGACCACCAAGATTAATTAATACAATGTTTGTCTGTCGTCCGTCTCTCCCTAATTTTAGACATATTTTAACAATCTCAAATTCATAAGAATTTTAATCCTATACAAACTAGGATTGTATTAATTAATCCTAGAGTTAATTAGAGAAGGTTAAACAATTTTATACTAGTTGTAAAAGGATTCTTTTATTGACATGAATTAAGAGTCTTAATCCTAATTTGTTAAGGTTTTTCTTAGGGCCTATATAAAGAGGTGATGAGACGTCAATTAAAGACAAGACCAAAAGTAAGAGACACAAATTAGGGAGAGACGGACGACGGACACAGTTGGTGGTCGAGGGTCTCGAGGTCTTGGCGATATTAGACAAAATAATGCGTGGCTATTTTGGGCTGCGAAAGGCGTGATACTCTGTGGGATCGTGTCAATCCTTGTAACCCTAGTCCTAGGTAGGGTGAGTACATTGAAAACTCTCTATTGTAATTCCTCATCGTTTATAGTGGATTTGTTGCTTGCCTTTGAGTGGATTAAATCACGTAAATCCTTTATTCCATTTTGTTTGATTCCGTTATATTTTCTATTTTCTTGCCATTATTTCTTCAAATACTTGATACTTTTATTTTCGACCGATTCGCTTCCACATTGAAGATAGAAACTTAGAATTCTTAATCCAAGAATATCCTCGTTTTTATAACAAACTGGTATCAGAGCTTTGAGATAGTCGAAATTATGAATCAAGAGATTGGACTTTTGAAGATGGGGGACGTTGAAAATTCTACGCAATTCCAATTGGAGAAATTTAACGGAAGTAATGACTTTAGCTTGTGGCAAGTTAAAGTTAGGGATGTGTTGATCCAAGCAGATCAAGCGATTGTTTTGGAAGGAATGGAAGCAAAACCCAACGATATGAAGAATGAGGTATGGAAAAGAATTGATCAAAAGGCGGCTAGCACTATCCGGCAATGTTGCGCGGATAATGTTCTCTACAATGTCATCTCCGAAAAATCTGTGAAGGCATTATGGGAAAAGTTGGAGAGTCTCTACATGATGAAATCTACATCAAACCGGTTGTACTTAAAGAAGGAGTTGTTCAACTTCACGATGTCTGAAGATACGAATATTCATGATCACTTGAATGCTTTTTACAAGATATTTTGCGAGTTGGCCAATATCAGTGTTAAAATTGAGGATGAAGATCAAGGTTTAATTCTGCTAAAATCTTTACCACCATCTTTCAAGCATTTAGTTACTATTGTTATGCATGTGAAAGACAAGCTTACTTTGGGTGAGGTACAAACTTCATTATTAACTAATGATTCTATGAACAAGGGTTCTAAGAATAATGATAATAGTGATGCTTTGTATGTGGGAAGCAAAGTTAAATATGTCAGAAATTCGTCCGGTGAAAGTTCAAGTGGCGGTGAGAAGAAAAAGAAGACTTCCAAGATAAAGTGTTGGCATTGCAATGAGATAGGTCACGTTGTTCGTAATTGTCAAAAACTCAAGGATGAAGTGAAGAAAGAATTGAATTCTAATGTTAATATTGTCACTTTCGATGAGGGTGGTATTAGCAATGAAGAGAATAGCAATAATGTACTTAATGTGACCGTGGGTGGTGATAATTTACGGACTGAATGAGTTCTTGATTCCGGTTGTTCTTTTCACATGTGTTCCAATAGAGATATGTTTTCTACTTACAAGAGTGCAAGTGGTGATGTATTTTTAGCGGATGATTCTTCTTGCAAGATTGAAGGTATTGGGACAATTAAAATCAAGACTCAAGATGGAGTGAAAACGCTAACTGAAGTTCGTCATATTCCTAACTTGAGGAGGAATTTAATTTCATTGGGTTCCTTGGATTCGAAACGTTGCAATTACACAGTTTGTGGAAAGATGAAAATCTTTCGTAGTGGCCGTTTTCTCATGAGTGGAAACAAAAAGGGCAACTTGTATTTACTACAAGGGAGTGTCATTCAAGGTGGAGCTCATGCTATATTTCAAAGTGAAGATGCTAAGTGTGAAGAAATTGGAAGTATTCGGTTTGATAGTATTTCATGGAGCAAGTTCAAGGGCCGCTTAAACTCGTGTGTTCGAGATCAATTCTAGGCACCCATGGTGGGGTGCACGACGGACAAGCAATAATGAGGATAGACGATTGATGGAATTTGAGCCAATGTGGAGATTTATTAAAATATGTCTCAAATTCATAAGAATTTTGGAATCCTATATAAATTAGGATTTTATTAATTAATCCTAGAGTTAATTGGAGAAGGTTAAACAATTTTATACTAGTTGTAAAATGATTCATTTATTGACATTGATTAAGATTATTAATCCTAATTTGTTAAGGTTTTTCTTAGGGCCTATATAAAGAGATGACGAGACGTCAATTAAAGACAAGACCGAAAGTGAGAAACACAAATTAGGGAGAGACGGACGACGGACACAGTTGGTGGTCGAGGGTCTCGAGGTCTTGGCGATATTAGACAAAATAATGCGTGGCTATTTTAGGCTGTAAGATGTGTGGTACTCTGTAGGATCGTGTCAATCCTTGTAACCCTAGTCCTAGGTAGGGTGAGTACATTGAAAACTCTCTATTGTAATTCTTCATCATTTATAGTGGATTTGTTGCTTGTCTTGGAGTGGATTAAACCACGTAAATCCTCTGTTCCCTTTTGTTTAATTTCGTTATATTTTCTATTTTTTGCCATTATTTCTTCAAATACTTGATACTTTTATTTTCGACCGATTCGCTTCTGTATTAAAGATAAAAACTTAAAATTTTTAATCAAAAAATATCCTTGTTTTTATAACCGTTATGAAGAAAAATAATTGATTCCTGTTGAAGCATAAAATTGGAGATATCGCCGAGGAGAGAGAGAGAGAGAGAAACGTAAAGCTGGGAATTTTTTTTTTTTTGATGTCAAAGACGATGGGCTTTAATTATTGACCATTGGCATCTATGGAGGCTTTAGAGAGCAATTTTCACGCTCTTGACTAGGAATTTTTCTGTTTTTAAATTATAGTCTTATTTGATTTTTTTTAGTCATATAAGACATTTTTTAAACACAAAATTAACGTATATATTTTATTTTTTTTTAAATTATAAAATACGTAATTTGTAATATTTTAAATTTATGTTTGAAAAATTTCATGTTTGACAAAAAAAATTTAAACAGGACAATAATTGAGAATGAGTGCAGTAGTGGAGTACTGAGTTTTTGTGTATAATAATTTATTTAATAGGTTTTTTTGTATTCAACTTTTTCAGGTACAAATTATTTTATACTGTATCACAAACTGGAATTAGTCTCAACCTAATTTAATTTAGGAACATCTCATAAAAGACCATAAAAAAATAAAATAACTACGTGGAGAGTTGAAAATGATGTGAAAACAATTGGAAAGAATGCACTTTTGGAATCCAATGTCCAAAGGTTTTCTTTTTTACTTTTTTAAATGAAAGCTACTCCCTCCGTCCCTAAATATTATCTTTTAAAATAATTGAAAATTTTTCATTTTAGACATTTTTTTATTTTATGATACGTATTAAAATTACATTATTATATATTTAATAAGTCAATTATTTTTTCTTAATCTATGTACCGAATCAAATAAAATAATAATTAAGGAACGGAAGGAGTAATACTTAAGATAAAAATTTATTCAGTTAATTCGAGTAGTAGCTGGTTTACACGCTACGCTATTTACCCAATTTTGATTCTTGTGACTGTCATTTGACAGGTACTTCCAAATACATAAGCCAAGTATGGATGCGGCCATAGACTCATTGAGAGAGACATAATAAGTTTTGGTACGTGTGTAAGCTGATTCAAATATATTACATTTATTTAAAAAAATAAAAAATTAAAATTAACTTTTGAAACAGAAACAAGCTAATGTGTAGGAGAAAGAAAAATTGGTTGATGACAACGAGCAGGTCAAGAGAGAATGATTTCAAGTAATCTTAATTGTATCGTATATTTGTTGGTCAATTGTCATCATTGTTAAGTATCTATAGACGACAAAATGAGCTTTTGAAAATGTTAAGAGCAAGTTGTACACAGAGAAAAAAAAAAAAAAAAAGCTTAAAAGCAAGTTTCCAATTTTTTTTCTTTCTTTGTATTCCTAAAGTCAAAGGTTCAAGATAATCTCCGACGTATAGTTGGGTACCTCTCTCAAATAAGTTTTCTGCATTTACAATAATTTAAAATCGAGATCTCTTATTTAAGCGATCAGAACTCGTTTCACTTAGGTCAATACTCGTTTGTCAACAAAAATTCACAGTATTCCTAAATTCGATCGAAGATTCAAGACTAATCTCTGATGTATAGTTTGGTACCTCACTCAAATAAGTTTTCTGAATTTACAATAGTTTAAAATCAAGATCTCTTATTTAACCGATCACAATCTGTTTCATGTAGGTCAATACTCGTTTGTCAACAAAAATCCGTGTTTGAGAGAGAAGATGATACCTAGAGAATGAAATACTTTAGTTTAAGGAGACTTTTAGGCTCACGCCAGGCCAATAATGTATAATTGGATAGTCAAGCCGTTGTATTATCATATGATATCACCATCATTTCTTTGTCGAATGTTGGTGGACTTGTATAAGTAACTATTTGATTAATTTTTATTTCCTATAATGCTCTATTATTAATACATTAATAGTATTGAAATTGATCATAACTACTAAAATATTTGAGCATAGTTGAAATGTTTATAGCATATGTAGAGGGTAAAATTAAAAGGTCATTGTAGATTGTAGGCAAATTTTTTATTAAATGAACTCTTTATTAAATAGAATAGTTGACTATTTGTCTGTAACAAAGAGAGTATTAATTAATACTCTTAATTAAATATAGTCATGGCAAGAAAATCACGAAATATATGTACAATAATTTGAAGCAAATACACCCGTTGAATTCATTGCACCAATAGTTGTCTTTTCCTTTTAAACTTTCAGTTTGATTTTCAATTAATGTGTAACTAAAAATTTAATTAATTAACTAGTAAACCTTACAAAAATTTGTTTAGTGTTCTTATGACATTGAGCAATCTTGATTTGGAAATGCTTTCATTTCAAAACATGCACTAAATCTTTGGTTAATGTAAAATTTGATTTGCAATGGCAATCTAAATTCTTTCATTGATTAAAAGGGTATTTATACAAGGTATTAACTCATAAACAAATAAGAAAACAATCTCCTAATTATGCTAGGAATCAGTAATTGACATATCAACAAACAAGGAAACAATCTCCTAATTATGGTAGGAAACTGCTGCTGCTGGGACGCCTCCAGAAGTGGCCGAGGATGTGGTAACATCTACCATGACATCTATCACTCCCCCTCAAGTTAGACGGTGCAGATCTCGAACCCCCAACTTGCCAACCAAAAACGAAAGCGATCTGCCCCAAGGGGCTTGGTAAAGATGTCTGCAACCTGGTTTGTTGTGGTTACATATCGTGGATCAATATCATGAGATGCAACTCGTTCACGAACGAAGTAACAATCCATCTCAACATGTTTCGTGCGTTCATGAAAAACGGGATTCTTCGTAATATGTATCGCAGCCTGATTATCACAAAAGAGTGGTGTGGCCGCCTGCTGAGGTGCATCAAGATCAATCAACAACCACCGCAACCACAAAAGTTCACTTACTGTTGCGACCATAGCCCTGTATTCCGCTTTGGCAGAGGAACGAGAAACAACTGACTGTTTTTTGGTGCGCCATGTGATTGGTGTGCCACCAAGAGATATAAAATAGCCTGTACGAGACCGTCGAGACATGGGACAACCACCCCAATCAACGTCACAGTATGCGAATAAACTTAAACCACTATCACTGGGAAGAAAGAGCCCCTGACCTGGAGTTGTCTTAAGGAACCGAAGCACGCGATTTACATCATCCATGTGCGAGCGTCGTGGGTTGGAGACGAATTGACTGAGGACATTCACAGCAAGAGCAATGTCAGGACGTGTTACGGTTAAATATAACAATCATCCAATCAACCGACGATATTGGGCTGCATCCACGGCGGGGCTGTCTGTATCATCATCCAACCGTAAATTTTGTTCCATTGGAAAAGAACTGGGACGACATCCTTGTAAACCCGTCTCCTCGAGTATATCAAGGGTATACTTCCTTTGACTCAAGACTAGGCCTTGCGGTGAACGAGCAACCTCTATCCCGAGAAAGTATTTCAATGGACCCAAATCCTTAATACTGAATTGAGCATGAAGATGGCTCTTGACAATATTTATCCTGTCGACATCATTGCCAGCCAAAATAACATCATCCACATAGATAAGGGCACATACAAATATATTACCTTGTTTAAAGATGAACAAGGAATGATCAGTCTAAGATTGGCGAAAACCAATATCAAGCAAGGCTTTAGTGAACTTGTGATACCAATTGCGGGATGCTTGTTTGAGGCCATACAAGGATTTGCGTAAGCGACACACTCTCGTGTCCCCTTTCTTTCGCCAACCTTGTGGTATCTGCATGTAAACATCTTCCTCTAGATCGCCATAGAGAAAGACATTATTAACATCCAACTGCTGTATCAACCAATTCTTCTTTGCAGCCACAACAAGCACACTTCGCATGGTCACTAGTTTGGCAACTGGAGCGAAAGTTTCATGGAAGTCTATACCCTCAACCTGCGTGAAACCCTTTGCTACTAGCCGGGCTTTATATCTTTCAATTTCACCATTTGGCCGGTATTTGATTTTGTAGACCCATTTGGAATCTACAACTTTCTTGCCAGGGGGTAATTCCTCTAAAATCCGCGTCCCATTCTCTTCTAAAGCATGTATCTCCTTTTGCATTGCTTCGAGCCAATGTGAATGTTTTACTGCCTGGTGAAAATACTTTGGCTCATCATGAGAAGTGATGGCCTCAAGAAAGGCTTTATAAGTGGGAGAAAATTTTTCATACGAAATAAAGTGAGATAAGGATGTATCGTGGAGGTTCCTGCATTGGCAGTGGGTTGCGCATGGTCTATAGATTGCGGAAGCTCAGTAACAAAATCATCAAGATGCTTGGGTTTGGCTGGCACTCGATGGCTGCGACGCAACCCTTGCATATCAATGTGCCTACGGCCTGAAGAACTCTGCCGATGTTCTGGAGCACTCCAAGTTTGAACAACATTTTGTCCTGGAGGATCATTCAGTAAAACGGTATCTACTAGTGCTGCAGATGTGTCCAAAGATGTTGTAAAATTTGGCGAAACATTCAAACGGCATTTTCGAAAAAAAATTGTGGCAGTACTGGATCAAAAAAAATAGCTGGATTCTGTCCCTATTGTGACGGCCCTGTCCGCTGTACTGTGTCGGGAAAGATAGCTTTAAAAGGAAACACATCTTCTACAAAAACTACATCCCTGGATGTGTAGACTTTGTTCTGCTCCACATCAAAGACACGATATCCCTTTGTGCCTGAGGATATCCAACAAACACTCAAGGTCTCCCCCTTTCACTAAACTTATCACGCCCCCTTTTATTATCCTTGGCATATGCAAGACACCCAAAGACACGAAGGTGGTCATACGAAGGTTTTTTGTTAAATAAAATTTCGAAATGTGTTTTAAAGTGGAGCAAGTTTAAAAGCTTAAAAGCAAGTTTCCAATTTTTTTTTCTTTGTATTCCTAAAGTCAAAGGTTCAAGATAATCTCCGACGTATAGTTGGGTACCTCTCTCAAATAAATTTTCTGCATTCACAATAATTTAAAATCGAGATCTCTTATTTAAGCGATCAGAACTCGTTTCACTTAGGTCAATACTCGTTTGTCAACAAAAATTCACAGTATTCCTAAATTTGATCAAAGATTCAAGACTAATCTCGATGTATAGTTTGGTACCTCTCTCAAATAAGTTTTCTGAATTCACAACAGTTTAAAATCGAGATCTCTTATTTAAGCGATCAAAATCCGTTTCATATAGGTCAATACTCGTTTGTCAACAAAAATCCGTATTTGAGAGAGAGAGAAGATGATACCCAGAGAATGAAATACTTTAGTTTAAGGAGACTTTTAGGCTCGCGCCAATAATGTATAATTAGATTAGTCAAGCCGTTGTATTATCATATGATATCACCATCATTTCTTTGTCGAATGTTGGTGGACTTGTATAAGTAACTATTTGATTAATTTTTTATTTCCTATAATGCTCTATTATTAATACATTAATAGTATTAAAATTGGTCATAACTACTAAAATATTTGAGTATAGTTGAGATGTTTATAACATATATAGAGGGTAAAATTGAAAGATCATTGGAGATTGTAGGCAATATTTTTATTAAATGGATTATTTATGTAAAATATCACAAAATAGAATAATAGACTCTTTGCCTGGAGGTTGGAACAGAGGGAGTATTAATTAATACTCTTAATTAAATATAGTCATGGCAAGAAAATCACGAAATTTATGTATAATAATTTGAAGCAAATACACCTGTTGAATGGTCGTTGCACCAATAGTTGTCTTTTCCTTTTAAACTTTAAGTTTTATTTTCAATTAATGTGTAACTAAAAATTTAATTAATTAACTAGTAAACCTTACTAAAATTTGTTTAGTGTTCTTATGACATTGAGCAATCTTGATTTGGAAATGCGTTCGTTTCAAAACATGCACTAAATCTTGGTTAATGTTTGCAATGCATGCTTTTCAAGGCCGAAACATGTTCAAACTAGATATATACTTATTAAGTGTCATATGAATACTTGTTAATTAAGTCTGAATTTGTACACCAACACTTAACATTGGCGTACAACACCAACACCCATGATTGGCGGATAACTAATGACTAATTAAATATGAGTGTGTGTGTGTGTGTGAGAGAGAGAGAGAGAGAGAGAGAGAGAGAGAGAGAGAGAGAGAAAATTAGTGTTACCCATCAATCAGGGGTGTTGGTGTTGTACAGTACCAACGTTAAGTGTTGGTATACAAATTCAGACTCCTTGTTAACAAAATATTTCACTAATTACATTTGTAGTGTTACCTCAGTCACTCATGTATCAAGTCTATATATGAGTTTGAGAGTTTAAGTTTCATTAGGGGCGACAGTTGATGACAGTTGATGTGTTTCATTAGGGTTTGAGATGATCAACATATACAATAATATACTATCATAATTAGTTTACCATTAATTAAGTGTAATTCTGATGCCAATATATTGGGACTTGATACTATTTATAAATATAATGACAAATATACTTTATTTGCTATAACTACAAAAATATAGATTTAATATTCTCTCAGTTCCACAAAAAAAGTTCACGTTTGATAAGTCTAATAATTAAGGAATATATTAGTGTCATTGAAGTTGGTCACAACTAAGCAGTGGCGGATCTAGAAAAATATTTTAGTGGGGTTACAAAATTTTACAATCACATAAAAAACTTAGAAATCACAATTCACCACTAGTCTCTACGTCATTGTTGCTGCTGTGTATGCTTTAAAAAGAAAAAAAAATTGAGTGGGGTCACTATTCAAAAAATCACAATTTTGTAAGCCAAAAGAAAATTTTGAGTGGCGTTATGTGCCCCCCACCCCAAGCTGTGCATCCACCCCTGCAACCAAGATGCTTACGATATAAGTGGAGGATAAAGATAAAATGTTATGAAAATTGTAAGCATAATTTTTGAAAGTGGACTCTTTAAGTAAAACGTCTCAAAATAAAATAGTTGACTCTTTATCTGAAACTGAGGGAGTATATTTTTGAAACATAATTAATTTAAAAAATAAGGTAATAAACATATTGTTTTAAAACTCTTAATTAAGGAGGCCAAAACAAGCCTAACCACGGATCTGATAATATGTACCGGATATAGACACCTAGGCCTAGAAATACAAGGAATACATTGCATATAATGTATCACAAAACATACGAGATTATTGAAGTCAAGTTCGTAATAAGATTGAATATAGGTACATCCAGTTTATCAAATTCAAGTAATTGAATTAGCCTAACCAACCCAATATCTGAAAAAGTAGGTCACCTGTTAGACAATTTTATAAATCCTAATTTGTAAGATGAAGTCTCACTCTTTCACGACGCAGACCACCAACACACGGTGGATCGGGAGAGACTCGTCTTATAAAAAATACCCATAAGACGACATTTTCTAAATTTTTGCCTATCTAAAAATTTGGCTCGAACTCGTATCAGATTCGGACGAGAACATCATCCATTGACAAGCTTAGAAAACAATAATACTTTGATGAGCCGTTTAGTAGTCAAGATTAAGACCAGATAGGATTAATAAGCTAAATTTTTGAATGTTTGGTACGCAATATATAGGCGGTCTGAACTAACAGCTCGTGCTATCTGGATAAGGTCCCCTTGCTAATTAATTATACCAATGGAGAGAGTAGTATTATTAACGAACTTACTAAAGAAACATGAGATTAATAATATTAATCCTAAAACTATTTCTCAATATTAATTTTGATATTATTAGCCACATAATTAATAATAATACTCCTCCGTTCCAGGCAAAGAGTCCTCTTTTGATTTTTTTTGGTCAACTTAGTTAAAGTTTGACCGATAATTAACATAAATTTAGTGATTTGTACAAAGTTATAAAAATTGTAATTCATAGTATACTTAAGATAATTTTTTAATAATGAAAATTTATTTTTTAAAACATAAGTAAATTATGTAATATTTTAATTTAATTTAGTCACATATTGACTTTTAAAAAGAAAATGAACTCTTTATTTAGAACAGAGGGAGTATTATTTATCTCTGCCAAAGTGAATTATTTTGGTTTACATAGTAATTCTGGAATGTTCTAGGGAATGTGGATCACTCAATTAAGATATTGTATAGATAATGGTTACAATGATATAGATAGATATATTCATACAAATCTAAGGGAATGAATGAGAGATGGATTGGAAGAAGGTGTAAAACCTACCTTGTTGACTTTCTATCCTCAGAATTGGAAGATTTCCAAAATTAGGTAAAAGAAGAAAGATGTGCGATCTCCCTCAGTTTCAATACGACAAGGATTCTAATATATTTTACTCCTTTTTCTTGTGCATGCATGATGCTCTTGTCATGCACGTAAGGCATTGACGTTGCTATTATTATTAATGCTTTTATTATTTCATCCATTTCACCAATTCAAAAACTTATTATCTTTTGTTTTTTTTTATTAACTTGATTTTTATTAATTATTTCTTTAAAATATACATATTCAAACTAGTAATAATCTCTTCGTCCACAGAAAAAAAAAAAAAAAAAAAAAAAGTCTCTCTAGCTTGACCATCTCTGAGTTCTCGTATGGAACAATCCATTTATTAGTGAGATATCTCTTATTCGAATTTTGCCAGATACAAATTTTCTTAGTACTGCAAGTAAAAATTAGTTTCAAACCCAATGTGGTATAATTGCACCTTGTGCGAGACCAAGAAGAAAACAAGTAGTTTCATTTTTAAAACAAAATATAATTTTAATGGAATATTCATAAAGGAAATACAACAAGTAAACGATATTGTAGAAAGTTTGACCTGTTTCATAAAAATATTTTTCAAGAATGATATATATATATCTATATATATATATATATATATATATATATATATATGAGAGTGTTTAATTGTTACTTAAAAAATATAACCATCAATGGTTACTATTATATCAATCATTGGATTGAAAATCAATGACTAAGATTTAATGGTTAGTTGGAAAATGTAATTAATACAAGTAGGTGAGTTAATGTAATTAATCTTAGCTATTGATTTTCAATCAAATGGTTGATATAATAGTAACCATCGATGGTTATATTTTTGAAGTAACTATTGAATACTTCTCCATATATATATATATGAGGGAGTATTTAATAGTTACTTTTTTATTTAATCATCAATAGTTACTCTCATTTTTAACCATTGGATCAAAAATTAAAGGTTGAGATTTAATACATTAAATGACTCACCTACTTGCATTAATTGTATTTTTCAACTAACGATTAAATCTCAACCTTTAATTTTTGATCCAATAGTTGAAAATGAGAGTAACTATTGATGGTTAAATAAAACATTAAATACTCCCCTATATATATATATATATATATATATATATATATATATATATATATATATATATATAAAAGCTGACCCTCGTGATCAAAGAACCTTAAGTTAATGCACTTGAAATACATTTGGGCGGCAGAGTTAATAATATTTGCAGAATTACATGCAATTATATATGTTTATGGATAAAATTTTGGGACGCCTCTTTTACCTGTCTCTAGCTATTATACCCTTAAGAACTACGAAGAAAAAAAAAAAAAAGTTTTTCGTCTTGATTTTACTTTTAATACTCCCTCCGTCTAAACATACTCTTATTTGATAAATTAAACTTTAACATTGTAGGTTTGTACCTTCTTTAATTACATTACAATTATATATCGTTTTTTAAAAAATAAAACATTGTTTTTGGGAATAAACTAAACAGAAAATTTTTCTGGGATGGAGGGAATATTCTTTTTTCCATATATTATTTTCCATGATGAATCAAACCAGGGATGTTTTCCAAATTATTTTGTGCTTTTTGCATCTAAAATCCTTACACGATAAGAAATACTATCATTCTTTCAAAAAGAAAGAAAAAAAACTGAAATATAATAAAAATCAAGCTTAAATTTCAGAAATCTGATTATTTTCTTGGAATAGATCGATAATGGATGGAGTATTACATAACTATTTCCATTTATGTTGGCATATAATTTCCTGATGGTGATGGACAATGGGTTCATATGGAGAAAGGCAGGAAAAATGATTTTAAAATTAAAAAAAAATAATTTAAGTTCTCGTGTCATTTTATTTTCCCTGAAATACCTTAACTTAATAACATTTGAAAGACTAAAATAGAAAAAGGAACGCGTTTGATTTAAACTTTGGAGAGGCAATCAAGGTCAGTTCAACAGTTTAGCATAAAGCAAGCCCAGCCCACATACAGACATCACATAATTTGAGAAACTCATCTGAAACCAACCCAAACCAAACTCGATGAAAGCCGAGACCCAACTACCTCCGTCCCTAAATGAGTGTTACGCAAATGCTTATGTATGTACTCTTACATCTTTCAACCATTTTAACAAGTGTTACGTAAATCTCATGTACATCGTCAAGCGTGTGCTGGGAGCTGGTACGCCTGTTCCAACATCGTCATTCTTCTGCCACCATCATCACCACCCCATGCCATGGTTGATTTCATGATCATCACCATTAGTTTTGGAACACCATTATTGTAACCATGCCATGCCACAATGACCATCGCCACTATGCTGCTGACAATATAAACACCGTATGTATATGTAGGTACAAAGCGCCATAGAAGGTTTGGAAAGTGGAGCCCACTTTGATCGTGCTCGCAGGTAGATCAAAGACTGGCTCCTTCTATGCTGTCGGGGAAAGTCGTATGTCCCAATTATTGGATATTAGTTAAGGAGTCTAAGCTCTGCTGAATATTCGCCGCTCCTTGTACCTTGCCTACGCTTTTTGCTTGCAGCAGTAGGTTTGCCGTTTGCACTCCCAGAGTATGCCCTATTTTCTAATTCAAGCAAAGGTAATGATCTAGTTCTAAATCATTCTAAATCATAAACGTCAATTCCCCACCTTCCATTTTGGGGAGTCCTTTCCTTCAATTCTAGTTCAATATCATAAATGCCCACTCCCCACCTTCCATTTTGAGGAGTTATTTCTTTCGATTCGCGGCAACCATCGGGCAACAACATTTTTCACAACCAAGCTTGTACTCTTTACTTTAGTCGCCTTATCTTGCCTTTGAAACCCAAGCATGTGAAATAAGCTAAGCCTTATCCCGCCTTTACAGCCCAAGCATGGGAAATGAGCTAGCGAAGATAAGACTGATATATGTATCACACTACAGTTATATCCCATGCAACCCTAAGTAACCAAAATTTTTAGGAGAAGAATCGTGTTTCTGACATAAATCTTCCACCAAGAGTAGTGAATGCGCTCATTCTACCCATGCACTCCCACCGTCCCAAAGAAATAATCCATTCTCTTTCAGAATTTCTTAAAGACAAGTAATCATGTTGACCAAATAAAGTCAAAGTAGGACTTTTTTTTTCCTTCCTTTCTCTCGGAGCAAGTATTGTTTAACAGAGTGCTGTCTGTCAACTCTACAGTTCCTATTTCCTTCCTGCTAAAGGTAACAGTAGCAAATTGATGCAACAGACTGGTACTTTAGGTTGTTGATTCAGATGATACCAACCAGTTAAAGTTGGCAGTCTTACAATGACCTTCCCTAAACTGTATATGCATGAATAAGGGCAAGGTCTCATACATTCGGTCAAGATTCCAAGACTTCCAAGTGGTAGGAGGCCTTACCTTACGCAATAGCCTTTAGACTTTAGTATGGCAATGAACTTCGTGAAAATTAGGTTTACTGCTTAAACCTTAATTCAAACTTTCCATTCATTTGACACCATCTACAAATTAGCAGAAGACTTGAACCATAAACTTCCTTTTCAAAAACAGTTTGAATGATACAAAACACAAGATCCATGTATGTCAATAAGGAGCTTATTAACAACTAGATTGGGAGAGACAGGATGTCTGATTATCTTTCTTACACAGGAAAAAGTAGTTTTGAATGAGCTCTCTCTCTCTCTCCAACAGGAATCAACAATCATCTGGCTGGGCTCCCACCAGTTTCAATGGTTTAGGACCTGTCATATGTTGAGTTGGTATAAGTATGTGCGGCATTACAGAAGTATAATGAACGAGAAAGCAACAGAATCAACAACTGGTATAATCAATGATCAATAAGTGAAATCTCAATCTCTCTCTCTCTCTCTCACACACACACACACACACACAGACAGAAAACATGTGAAGGCAATTTGTGCAGCCATATAGCAAAGCATCAAAAATTAGTTAGGCTCTGAGAAAGCAGATATACATGCACTTCCACTGACTAAATAAGATAACTGTATAAGCAGCACGCCTTTCAAAACTTTGAACAAGTATCTCTTATTTGATTTCTTTGCAATGTACCAAACCTTAAACATTGCATATGCACAAGAAATGAATGAGAGAGAGCTCACCACCTCATATTTCTTAAGTTATCTATGTAAGTAAACAATGCCAGCAACCACAGACACAGGAATGCACCAATTGATCTTCAAGAATACAGTATTCAAGATTTCATAAGTGCTAATGAACTGTTCAAGAACTTACAAGAGAAAAGTTTCTGTTGCGTAAAGCTTGTACCATCGAATTCAACACAAGTTAGCTGCAACTATATTACCAAGATCTTTTCCTACACTAGAATCATCTAATCTCATATCTATCTACTCTGATGTCATAGGAAGGAACCCAATGAAAAAATAATCTAGTGCAACTCTTGTCAACCAATTAACAAATCTCACAAATGGTTCAAGCAAACACTTCAATAGATCTGCTAAGCTCTTTCATGAAAATACAACTACCTATATTCTCCTCACCTTAAGCATCACAGCTGTGCAGTCATTAAAGATAATTTTTAAATTTAATACTCATTTATCAGTATCCGGAATTTCATCATAACAAATACATTAGAAAATCTCAAAAATGAAAATATCATCATATCTCCACTGATAACAAAAACTATAAACTAATCCCAATAGATAACAATTTGGTTTCTTAAACACCTGCACAATTGCTATTTCTTATAGTTTCACTCTTTTCGTCTAATCCAACCATAGTTATTAAAGGCGGAAGGCGAGAGGCGGGCGACAGGTACTTTTTTGAGGTGAGGGGCAAGGCGAGAGGCGGGCGGTCAAAAGGTGAGCAAGGTGGAAAAATAGGAAAAATAATATATATATATATATTTATAATACTGTAACAAACTAAAGCCTAAATAAATGGAAAAAATAGAGATTATAGTAAAGATTAAGAGCAGATTAAAGTAAAAAACAGGACAAAAAAAGAAGTCAAAACAAACAGTAAGATACAATTTGTAAGATTAAGAATTTAAAATCAGATTAAAGTAAAAAAGAAAAAAAAAACATGCATTATAATGGTCAAAACAGAGTATTATATGGAATATCTAATATATATTAGAGTAAACAGAGTTAGAAAAGTAGAATAGAACAAACAAAAAATGTCAAAAAAAAAAGGAAAAAGAACAGTGACGAGTAATCAGTAAAGTAAAGTAGAAGAAAATAAATAAATAAAATATCCCAAGAAAAAAAAAAGGAAAAAGAACCGTGCTAATGACTAATGAGTCGCGTGACTGTTAAGAAGAAAAAGACAAAAGACAAAAATAAATAAAGAAGAAAAACGAAGTCGAGAAACTCGAAACTTCGAAAGTCGAAAGATAGATAGAGAGAAAGTCGAACGTACCTGTTCGCTTCCAGTTCCACTCGCCGTCGCCAAGGGTTGCTCGTTCTGTCCCTCGCCATCGCTGTCTCAGTCCTTGCCATTGTCAGTCGCCGTCTCAGTCATCGTTCGAAGGGCTAGGGTTTGTTGCGTCTTAGGTTTTGTTCGCAGGTAGGTTTTCGATTATGCAAAGGGTTTTGGATTCTGATCAAGAGAGATCGAGTGACAAGGGTTTTTTTTTTCTCATTTTCCTAAACTACAACGTTTCGTTAAAAAAGACAAGGTTTTACTCTTGTCGCAAAGGCGTTGCTTCTCGCCGCCTCTTGCCTAGCTCGTAGTCTACGGCAGCGACTGCCTTTGACCTGCCTTTGTAAAAATGCCTCGCTTGTGCCTTTTCAAGGCGTCCATGCCTCGCCTCACGCCTCCAGGCACCTTGGGCGGCTGAGGCAACCGCCTTTAATAACTATGAATCCAACACATGTATTGATAACAAATCGAGTTCCCCAAGTGAATAACCCCTCCAATCTTTATTCCACTAAAAAGTTTCAACAACACTTTTCATGTCAATTAATAACAGTCTCTGTCCATTTCTTTCGTGGATGTTATCCAAGCATGAGTAGACTGGAATGGGTAGGACTTCCTCAAATAAACTAATTCCTTCCTATTAATGGCACCTCAACTCTGCTACTTCATAGAGCACCAATCAGAAACTCATTATCAACGAAAAAGAAAAAGAAAATATTAATACATGGCCTGCGTTTTGAGGTTTAACAAAGAATTTGAATCAGATACAGCTAGTCCACTTCACCGGTACTCAAATCTTAAATTAACTTCATAAATCTGCATGGATGTTAAGTGTATATAAAAGAGCTATGCACACAATTCGATTATTACTATGCAGAAAGTACCTTAATAAGCAAAACTGGTATCATTTCACCTTTAACAAATTCTTTAATGAACAACCTGACGTCATAATTTACTGCCATATAAACCAATTTCTGAAGAGGGGATGACAAAGACAAACAAACCTACCCTCTTCTCAAATATGAGACACACACAAACACAAACACAATTAACAGGGAATGAGAAAAAAAAGGAAGGGGATGAGGAGGGATTCGAATCTTGATAATCAAATTTGGTGTGGTTTTACCTTGGTCAACCTAGGTGCTATCAATATGGTTAGTGTAATACGTTCTCAAGTAGAAACTGCCAAAATCCAAGGACATGTATAGTCGGCATTTTAAAATCTGTTTTCTGTTTTCTTTCCCTGGATCTCAAAAGTAATATGTAGTTTTATAAGAGAATTTCTGACAGATCCTATAAAGCAAAATAGCTGAAATCAGATTATCATATCCTGCCAATAAATCCACAACCACTACACCATCACAGGCATCTGCACTACATATTTCTCTCTCCCTTCTCCACAGCCACACACACTCTCTCCCAAAGATCAACAATAATGATATCAGACTACCATCAGGAATGAAGATAATAAGAATGTAGCACCAACTACTACCCCGCATCCTTTCAGCAACAACCACCATCACAGCCATCCTTCCCCCGCCTCACTCTCTCTCCCTCTCCCACCACAGACACCCACTTAAAGATCAACAACAATGGCATCAGATCTACATCAGATGAATCATCTCTCTTATCATCCTGATGTTCATTGCTATACCATCATTCTCCTCTACTTCACTCCGTCCCCTCTCTTTCTCCCTCCCGCTACACACACTCAAAGATCAACAACAGTAACATCAGATCTTCATGAAATGAATAATCCCTGTAATCATCCCGATGTTCATACCATCATTTTCCTTGATAGATGTGATCAACTGAGGTTTTTCGTTTCTCACAGCATTCTGTTACATCACAAGAACATGAACAACGTGCACTTGAGCTGACGGTGAAAGTTGAAATTGAATCCAATGACGAACATCTTACTCAATCGCCAGAAATCTAGCTCAGCCAAGTAACCACTTTGGTTTATCATGCAATCTTAATGAATCAAATTTTTCAAGAGAAGGAAAAAGGAAGCGGCATCAGAGTTCAAAAGTTTGCCCAGGGTAACATGGAAACAAACCAGCTGGAATTGGTAAAATTCAAATCTTGCCTTACAGCAAGAAGCATTAAGCCCAATCCCTAAGAATAGCTTATACTCTAACAACAATGGGCTGCAAAGATAACAAAATAAGCATGCCTGAGGCACATACTAACTGAAGGTTATTGGACTTACCAAAATGCAATCGTCAGCGGACAGAAGAATCCCCTAAATTCAAAGGCTTAAATTTCAGATTAAGAACATTCACCCATAAACGAATAAGAAATCCCCTAAAATCTCAGTCACCCTTAAGATGGATCATAAAAACCCTAAACCTTGTATCAATAAACCCAACAACACAAATCCCTAATACATTTTGCCACAAACCCACAAGTACCCCACCATAATAACAAAAATCCAAACAAAATCAAGCCAAAATAAGGGCAACCCATAAAATAAAACTCAAAAAAGGGCAATCCAAAACAAATTTGAGCCAAAAACATGAAGTTCGAACTGACCCGATTGACGATTGATTTAGGCGTTAGCAGTTTTGGGGATGAGAGGGATTCCGCCGCCCTGCTTCTGGGATTGTTTCAACTTGGCTTCTTGTTCACGGATCTTCTGCATTTGGAGCATTCTTTCCATGACAAGCTCGTACTCGCACTTCTCGTAGGAGTGGCGCTCGTTCTCGCACTTCCAGGGAAGGTAGAATTCGGACTGCCTGCACTTGTTGAGTGGTATCAGGAGGTGGGCGCATTGATCTCTGTAAGCCAG
Source organism: Platycodon grandiflorus (assembly GCA_016624345.1). NCBI lineage: Eukaryota > Viridiplantae > Streptophyta > Magnoliopsida > Asterales > Campanulaceae > Platycodon > Platycodon grandiflorus. Next base: position 77,014,672 of record CM028362.1, on the reverse strand, counting down.
TGGGACCCTCGCCTCCACCATCTCCTCTTGGCTTGCTACCATCTTCTTCGATGATCCTTGTACTTCCATTTCCTCTCTGTCCTCTGTCTCTCTCTTGACTCTCTCTGACACTGAGCTTTTCGGCTTTGAAATGTGTATTGCGAAAACTTAATAGAGACTAGAGAGAGTTGGGAACGTGGGGTTCGAATCTCATTGCCCTTCTTTTTTCTTTTGAGTATTAACACTAGAGCTGGTAATGGATCAAGCCGGGCCAACAAATACAATTGGGTTGGGCTGGGCCAGCTTAAAAATTGCATCGGGTCTCAAACTTCTAGCCCAGCCCAGACACAAGTCATTGGACTTTCAGGCCATCGGGCCAAATCAGCCCAAATTTGTACCAAGACATATTTTCTACAAAATTTACAAGGTTATCACATAAAAAAAAAATTACAATTCATTACAAGTCTATAATTTATTAAATAAAATCCACAAATAATATTTAAGTATTGAGATTTGTGTTCAAGCAATCTAACAATACTAATACTAAAACTTGTAGAATTAATATATGTTCTAGCTTGTAATACCTATCATTTGTCAAAGTTTAATATAAGAAGAAGTAAACAAAGAAAAACTTTCTCAAAATATCCGTTTATTGGGGTCCTTTGGTTTCTTACGGAAGCAGTTTGGGCCCAACTAGACTAGTTTCTCTATGTAGAATAAAAGAGTTATATATTTGACTTAGTACACTAGTTTTAAAAAAATTAGATTATGTTATGGGTAAATTCATATAATAAGATATTTCAGGAGGGAGATCGTTCCTTGCTGTGTACCTAACTAGGAAGTAATATTCAGTCAGTACCGGCCTGGGTTGGGTTAATAAAATTATATCAAAATGGTTTGAAAAGTTTGAAAAGACTTAAAGCAGCGAAAAAATTAAATTGAAAATGGCTTGAATCTCCACTAAAAGACTTAAAGCAACGAAAATGGTTTGAAAAGTTTAAATTGAAAAATTAATGAAAGTGTATCGGGCTGGGCTAGGTTGGCCCAAAAATTTTGGGTTTTTTTGGCCCGAGCCCAATTAGCCCACGGGCTATTGGGCCGGGCCAAAAAGTCTAAAATTTTTCGAGCCTTCTAATTTGAAGCCCTAGTCCCTCATAATATCGGGTTGGCTGAGCTAGCTCATTGGGTTGGGCTAATTTTTTCAGCTCTAATTAACACCCACATTTTTCTAAATACACCTATTTTATGAAGCGAATTGTTATTTACATCCACAATAGCTCACAAAAATATCAGTATAAATTTTAACCTAAATGTCCTTACTAGAACATTAAGAGGGTTGTTCGATACGGGGCTGTCGAACACCACTAAGGGTGTACGGTAAGGGCTGCTATGGTAACACAAGGCCGAACAACTATGACCAAAAAAAATTTTTTTTTTCAAAGTAAATTTGTTATAAATCACGAAATTTAAACACTAAATTGCAAAGATATTGAAATGTAATTAAACCCTAACAATAATTTAGCATACAAATTGCAAAACAAGTGTTATATAAACCTAAAATGCAAAAAAAAGAAAAAAAAAGAAAGTATGAATGGTCATTGTTGCTATGAGAGAGAGAGAGAAAGAGAGAGAGAGAGAGAGAGAGAGAGAGAGAGGGGCTACGCGTGTGTGTGGAGAAGAAGATAGTTGGTGTATGTGTGTGTGGAGATTTACGTTTGGGGAAAATATAAGGAATGTTAGAATAGGAAAATAAGGGATGTATACTTAGATTTTTGGGAGGTTCAAAATATGGGAGGGGTGTTCTCATTAAAAGGGTATACTTCTAGAGTTATTGGGGCTGTAAATTACAATTCTCTTTTATTAATACACCCACTATCTTCATATTTAATCTATCTAAGTATTAAATACACGCCCCCTATATTTCCTATTTTACTATCTTAAAATATTCACTCTCACTTAATGCACACCAATTTTAAGTAAAGGTTCGTTCAAATCATCATCCAACTAGGAACTGCTGGAGAAGCCCAACAGCTCGCGCTTTTTCTCGCCGTTGCAGTCAACGTCGCCATGGTGGAGGAGTGATGCAGGATCAAGTTAAATTGGTATTAAGATATAGTTTATTATATCTAGTTATTTTTAATTATATTGTAATTTTTTAAATTATAATTTATAGGGTAGTGTTTTTATATTTAGAAGTAGATTTAGGCATTTAATTGATGTATTTAAGTCATATTAGGTTACTATATAGGTTAGGCTAGCTTGTAGGAAGTTTTAACTTGTTTTCCAAGCTTTATAAGTCCTATAAATATTGGCTCCAATGTAATTCTGAATTTAGCTTTGAATTTTATGAGAATTGATTGTCTTTACTCCAGTTTTCGATATTCCTTTGAATCAACGAGAATTGATGCCTAAATCGTGGTAGGTTTTAAACCTCAACAGGATTTGGAAGATTAATCGCTAGTAATCGTGTGCAATCTCAACAGCGTTAATAATATCGTTACTTTGCTTTTAAGGCTTCCGGTATTTTAGTTGGTATCAGAGCCGAAACCTGGTATCGGTTTATTTTATTTTTTTTCGTTCATCTTCATCACTTCCATATCATGTCAATTGCATTACTTGATTTTTTCTGGCCCTTTTTGAATCTCAATCCCACACTCCTAAACCCATTGTCGATTGGAATAAACTGCCAGTCTATGATGAAGAATTGATGGTAGATTCTGGAATCAATACTCATTACACAGATCCATTTGATCTTCCCCCTCCACAAACATCTTCTTCGTGTTTCATTAACAAGCTTTTACTCCACGACTTTGTAAAGATCCATTAGAATGATTGGATGGATGTCGTCACCCAAGTCGGCATGTTCGAACTCGACATGGATACGAAATTTTATAGATTCTAGTGTCAATGCCAAGTGGGAGGACAAGCATCAAACGTACTCTTTCTGCTCTACTTAAAATTCGAGGACGAATTTTTCGAAGCCGAGGAGAATGATGTAGGATCAAGTTAAATTGGTATTAAGATATAGTTTATTATATCTAGTTATTTTTAATTATATTGTAATTTTTGGAATTATAATTTATAGGGTAGTATTTTTATATTTAAAAGTAGATTTAGACATTTAATTGATGTATTTAAGTTCTATTAGGTTAATATATATGTTAGGCTAGTTTGTAGGAAGTTTTAATTTGTTTTCTAAGCTTTATAAGTCCTATAAATATAAGCTTCAATGTAATTCCGAATTTAGCTTTGAATTTTATGAGAATTGATTGTCTTTACTTCAGTTTTCTGTATTCCTTTGAATCAACGAGAATTGATGCCTAAATCATGGTAGGTGACCTCAACAGGATTTGGAAGATTAATCGCTGGTAGTCGTGCGCAATCTCAACATCATTGATAATATCGTTACTTTGCTTTTAAGGCTTCCGCTACTTCAAGGAGTCTTTTCCTCAATGTCCGTGATGTCATCGAATTTTTATGAGTGAGAGAGAGATGAATTGACTCGTCTAGTGCTCAAATTCCAATCTCTCTCCCACAACCAAATCATACAAATTCTAGGCTATTCTTGTTTCATATTCAAGTCTTCTGTTTATTTTGTTTCTTCGTTTGTTTTGGATTTCTTCAGGAGTTTGGACGGCATTAGCTTGTGACTAAATGTGTATTGGTGGGAAAGAAGAAAGACAGGGGGCGTTCTAATTTGGAGCAAGGGTTTTTTTATGGACACTATATGGCATACGTTTAGGACATTGGTAAAGGATTATTTCATGGAAATGGCAAGCGGGTCTTTATTGTTTATGCTATGGATGAAACTGATGTACTCAAAAATTGACTTGAACACCAAATTTTGGGCTGGTTTTTTTCGGCTCTCGTGGACCGAGCATCACAACACTGTTCGGCTAGCCCTAACTAAACAAGTCAGTGATGTTCCGCTAGCCTTAATTGAACAAGCCAGAGATGTTTATCTTACCCTAACCGAACATCACTTGTATAACTCGGTCAGGCCTAGTCGAACATTACTGTCTTAACTAAGGGTGTGTATTTAGAGGAGCTAAGGGCAACAATGCTTTTTAAATGATGATATTTTGTAATAAAAGAAAGGGAGTGTATTTAGAGAAAAAAAGAGTGTTAGTAGCCCCACTCTTTTATTTTTTACTCTCTTTTTCAAAATAAGTGTTCCTATTAAGTGTTTTTTTAAGGAAGATTCTTTAAGGTAATTATATATAATACATTTAATAAATGTAAAATAAAAAAGAGAAGTCCTATCGATTTGATACTCCCTCCGCCCCTAAATTATTATCATTTTGACCCAGCACACGAATTAAGAAAAATCAATTGACTTGATTATTAATATTGTTATATTGTGTAATTTCCTTTAACGTCCATGTGCATGTGGCCCATAATTAAAGTAGTAAGAAAAAGTAAGGTAAAATGGTAAAAGTGTTGTTCTATAAAGAAAACTTTCAAACAAGACAATTATTTTGGAACAGACAAAAAAGAAAAACAAGACAATATTTTAAGGTCGGAGTACTATTAATGAGGACACTTATTTTGGAGTAGCGATAATGATGCCAATTTAGGTACAATTTTTTTTTGGTTAAATTACAAATAATCCCCCTTAATTATGGGTTAGGTTCGATTGCTCCCTTCAATTACCAATTGAAGCAATGTGCCCCCTCAACCATATCATTTTCTTTAATCACAGCTTTTGTTTACGCACTGCCAATATTTGAGTTAACGTAAATGCCCACCTGAGACTCATGTGACCATCTTTAGGCATTATTTGTAATCATAGTGCCCTTTTGGTGTTTCAATTGACTATTTTACCCTTATTGTTCTAAGACTTTATTTACACCTAAAGATAGTCAAAACAAATAATTTTTTATCTTTATTTTAAATATTATAGTAAAAATTATACGTATAGATGGTCACGTGAGTCTTAGGTGGGCGAATTATGTGAATTTAAGGGACAGTGTTTAAAAAGAAGGTACAATTTAAGAAAATATTATAATTAAGGGGGCATATTACTTCAATTGGTAGTTAAGGGGGGCCAATTCAAACCTGATCTATAATTGAGGGGGTTATGTGTAATTTACACTAATTTTTTATTTGTATTAGGTGACAAACTTGAGATTAATTACTTGTAGGTCCACTTTAGGCAACTGATAAGGCTAGAGGGTGGGAGGTGAATAGCCTTATAAAATCTTTTTATAAAGTTTTAAAACCTTTATAAAACTTTGGTAGCGAAAATAAGGTTTTAGTGAAATCAGCCAACTGATCAATGGAATCAGTTGAAGAATCAGCTTATGAACTAACTTCTAGAATAGAGACGGATGATTGTTTTCTTGGCTGACTGAAGCTTTATGTAATATGAGAATGCTTAAAGCTTTGGTCAATTTGGTTAAGTAAATCAAGAAATAAATGAACACAGAATGTAGAGTGGTTCATAGTGTAAAAACTGCTACGTATACTACCAAGTTGGTCAAACTTGGATTTTGAAGTGCACTAATATTAATAATCATAAATGATCAGTAACGGATCAGTGTACAATAAGGACCAGTGAATATGGAGATTGAATGTTCAAAGGAACAAATCACTCTCTTGTGTTACAATCAATGATCCCTCAAAAACTAAGTAGTTGGGAGTGATTCAATATAATGATTAAACTTAAAGGCAAATACAAAGAATGAAAATGAACAGTAAATGATCTGAGTATTTTTCTCTTTAATGAAGCTTTAGAATTCTTGGAGTGTTTTGAATGCTTGAGAGCTTTGTGTAATCTGGTTAGAGTTCTTCAATGCTTCTTCGGCTTTATATAGGCAGAGCTAAAATTATTGTCGTTGGAAACTCTTGACTTGCATTAAATGTTCTTATGTCGTGCAAGTCAAACTGTGCGAACAACTCTTCTCGAACTTGAGCTTTCTTAGAAGAGGTAGGTTGAACCTGTCTTTTCATTATGAAATACACAAAAAGCGTAGAGTGAAAGTGTATCAGAATACATTAAATGTAAAGCATAAAACATGTTAGTATTTAAAGTACGTAATGTGCTAACACAAATTCAAAATAGCTACGAAAGCTTATCAAGGAAGTTTCCGTTTGAAGATCAGTAGACTTACATAAGATAAGTCAAGGACATTATCAGTGTAGTATACTATTCTTATGCCAATTATCAGTGACTAACTTGAAAATATTTAAGTCATTATCAGTCACGGATTCATAGTGGAATCAGCTGACTAATTTGAATAAGCAAATCAGTCGTCGGCTTAAGTTTTAAATGTTGGCTGATATATGAGTGATTCCAAATAAGATAAAATGGTTTTAAGTAAATCATTGAAGGACCAACAAACTCCTCCTATTTACTTAAAGCCATTCACATCAAAGCAGAAACAATGACTAGGCAATATGAAGAAGTCTACTCTGATAGAAAGATAATACCTCAGATGTATATATAAAACCTTACAGAGATTAGAGTTTGGCAGAGAAATATACAAGGCAAAAACATGCCTTCCAAAAACTGAAGTAAATAAGTACTGAATGCAGATAACTGAACTAAAATGTAAGACTGAAATTTAAAACTTGAAGTAAAAAGTTCAAGGGTAGGAAGTGGATAGATCAACTACTTTCATCGCTGATGTCCACAATATGGTCAGTTCCGGCTGAAGATGAGGAAGAAGGGGCAGTGTCAGCTTGAGGGATATTCAATCTTCTCCTCAGATCGACATTCGCTCTGGCAAAAGCATCAGTCCTTGTTTTTTTGCTTCTTCTCCTCCTGAATGGCATTACATAGCCGTTCTTCAGCATCACGAACTTGATCAGCAGCTTCTCTCTGATAGGAAATCACATCTGCCCATTCAGTATTATCGCATTCTTCGGACACCCTTCAGCCATATCATTTTGCACTTTGCAGTAGATCTCCCTGCGCACTTCAGGAATAGTTACCATCACTCGGCCACGAAGCTTATCTTGGGATCGAACTACGTTGCGGAGTGTGATATTCATCTGCATCTGCTGAAATCTTAGAGCATCGACTGATCCCAATCTGTTGATTATTTCCTGGTTGGATTGGATTTGAAATACATGGTTTATAATTATTTTCTTGGATTTTACTTTCTCTTTCATTGGTTCCACTATTATTCTCTCTCTCAAATTACTTTTCGACTCAATCAATACAAAAATACGAAGAAAAAAAAGGCATAAATTACGACATGAACCATCGCTCAAAACATGACTTTTACTCTTTTTGGATGGACTACAAATATTAATTGGGTAAATTGCAGACACCCCCCTTAACTAGGGATTTTGTTTGAACTGCTCCCCTCAATTACCAATTGAAGCAATGTGCCCCATCAACTAAAGCATTTTCTTTAATCCCAGCTTCTGTTTAGGCACTATTATTTGAGTTGATGAAAAATGCCCACTTGAGACTCACGTGACCATCTTTAAGTTTTTTTAATACCATAATGTCCTTTTGATATTTCAATTGATTATTTTACTCTCGTTGCTCTAAGACTATCTTTACCTAAAGATGGTAAAAAAATAAATAAATACTTTCTTTATTTTGAATGTTATGGTAAAAAAAATCTAAAGATGGCCACGTGAGTCTTAAGTGGGAAAATTCCGTCGATTTAAATGACAATGCCTAAACAGAAGGTCTTGATTTAAGAAAATATTATAGTTGAGGAGGCATATTGCTTCAATCGATAGTTGAGGGGGTTATTAGTAATTTGCTCATATTAATTTTAGTCACTTACTATAGTTTAGGGGGTAGGTTTTAAACGTATAATCATGCTTCAAATTTCTAATTTTAATCCACTAAAAAAACTAGACACATAGTACGACTCATGCTGTTTCTTATTTCGAACAGACATATGTGCACGTAAGGACTCAAATTTTTTACGATACTCATCCCTAATAGTACATGTTTGCTTCAATTTTTTGAATTCTTCCTGATGATCGAAATTTCCTGATTCTTCAAATCTCACGAAAATTTCCTCCAAGAACTGTGGCCATGGAAGAGGTCCCGTCACTTCCACGTAGTTTTGTTTCCAATCGTCAGCCAAATCATCCATGTAAATTGAAGCTAGCTCTACCTCTTTCAATCATCCAGAGGTTTGAATCGAAAGAAAGTTTGGCATTTCTGACCGATTTTTGAGGTTTTATGCAATCAAATCGAGGAAAACTAATTTTTATACTCCTGGGATCAATATTTTGTGCTACAACATCGTATTCATCTTGATCAATACCAATCCATACTCATACATTCCTTCCGTTTCGCACACGCTCATTCGATCCACATGAACTACTAGCCTCCTCATCCCCCCCATGCATGGTTTCTTTTCCTTTCATCTATTGATTAAATGTCTCATCTAATGATTTCACTTCATTTTCGAGTTTATCAACTGAACTTTGAGTCTTAGAATTTTCATTTGCAATAGCTTCAATCTTTTCCTCATTAGCCTTGAGAGCTTGAGCAAATCTAGTTCCCACCGTAATTAATTGTTGACATTTAGGACCACAATTATGCTATGATACCATGTTTATTACGAATCAACTAGAAAGAATCATAACATGGGTCGATCTGATTGGAAATTGGGATGGTAGGATATCTGGAAAATTATCTATCAAAAACAACAAATAATTACTTGGTAGGGGGATCCCTGCAAAGCCCCTCAGGTGCAAGAATTTATACAATATTCAGAGACAATAATATCAAAAAGGGGGTGCTCAGTAAACATTAGATTGTACCATATAACGTTAATGAGCCCACTATATATAGTGGTAGAGTCCTAAATAAGATGGACTGTGGTAGATTGCGATAAGATCTCATCGTAACTTTTGGGTGAAGATACCTTGTCCGTCAAGGACTGATGTACAGAGTCCGTGTTGTAACAGGATTCGTGCCTAGAAAGAATCATAACAGGGGTGGAAACCCTAGATTTGAGTTGAGAGCAAAGAGAAGAAAGATTGATTGGAGGGAAAGTTAAAATTATTATTATTGATTATTTCCAATTTTTGTAACAAGAACCTTTTTAATCAGACTCAACCTCCACAATCCAATGGCATAACTATCCCTCATTTATAATGAAAAGACAATTTGCCCTTTTCAACTACGAACTCACGATACAAAAAGAGGGGCGCAAAACATCGCACCCATTGATGCTAAGTGTTGCACCCACTTATGTTACATTTACTAAAATACCCTTCATCCTATTTAAAAAAAAAAAACAAAACCTATGCTAATCTCTCCCTTCCTTTATAGCCGTGCCAGCATTTTTTTTTTTAAAAATTGTTAATTTGCAATTGTTATTGTCATTTAGAACACGTGGTTAGTCACAAAAATATGACACACATCAAACACGTGATCAGTAGCAAAAATATAAGACACATTAGAACTGTTCCGTGTCATCATAAACGATGTGAACATCCTGTAAACAATAATGTAACATAAAAAAAAAAATCAGATACATATTGAATTAAAGTGTGTAGTATCATTTGTATTTTGAATACAAATAATATAACATAAAAAATTTAGCAAAAAAAAAAAAAAGGAATAGGGCCAAGACAATTTTATTTAAAAAAACAAGATTGACATTTGGGAGAGAGCCGGGCCGACTTTATTGGATATAGCCAGGCCGGCTATATAACAAATGGCCGGACCAACATTTTGTTATATAGCAGGGCCGACTATATCCTATAAGGCCGGTCCGGCTCTACTTTTTAGTAAAAAAACTCTTAATCAAATGAAAAAAAAATGAAAAAAAAACGTACCGTGAAATAGTTATTAACATTAATATGAACTCTAATTTTAGAACCCGTTTGGTCGATCGTTTTGACCAAAACGCAGCACATTTACAAAAATTGTGTTTCAATACTGCGGTAAAAAAAACAGCGTTTTCAAATCGCTGCTGCATTTTAAAACGCTGGAATTTCAAACTTTTTTCCAAAACCCAAGTTTTAAAACGCTGCTAGGGAAAAAAAAGCTTAGTGATATCCCAAACGTATTTATAAGGAAAAACATGTATTTTTAAAACATAGTATTTTTTAAAACGCTAGATTTTTAAAACACTGCTTTTTATAAATGCTGCACAATTCAAACTCTTAATTATATCTAATACCCCGTCCGTCTCGGATAAATGTTCCTAGTGGATAAACACAGGAATTAAGAAAATAATTAATGATGTGTTGTAAAATGTGTTCTGACGATAATATCCATGAACATTAATTGAGTTCAACTATTTTAAATAATTGAGTTTTTTTGGAATGTGTTATATTAAATGAAGTTTTAAGGGTATATTAGAAAAAATAGTAGAGAATATGTAGATCAAAAGTCTTTAGGAACATTAGTTGGGACATCCTAAAATAAAAAGTAGAAATATTTATCCGGGATGGAGGGAGTACTAATTAAGAACCCTTTCATTATATTTAAAAAGAGAATTGCTATTTACACCTAGCAATTTGCTAAGTACACCCCATTGGGTGTTCGGTACCCTTACTAAACACTACCTAATACACCATTCGGTAGGGCGCCGAACACCCCAAGAAAGTGTACTCAACAATTTACTGGGTGCAAATAACAATTCTCATAAAAAAAAAATTCATTAAAAATGTAAGTTGCTTATTTGGGTGCATCGTTTAGCGCCCTAGAACAAAAACGACACCATAACCTCAACAACATCGTAACAAATTGAGAGACTGTTATGGAGTATGAAATTACAAAGAAATCTGATTTGGATTCCATGGTGACATAATCAGCATCTTTTTGCTTGAGTAAGACAGAGATTGCCGTCACAAAAGGTTTGGTTTTTGTTGTTCTTTGCTAACCTTTCTATAGATGGTGATAACTTGATTGCTATTCAGGCTAACCCATCCCAAATTGGGTTGTTCCATTTTCAAAATTCTTGGTCTTGAACATCTCAATTATTTAAGATTTGACTTGATTCTTTTCATACAATTGCTTTTTCTTAATTTACTGATTATTAATGTTTTTTTCTGTGATGTCGCTCAGGCTCATAATGATGGATATTGCCATTGTTATGACAAGGTTAAATTTATAAGAATGGTGAATACATGTTAGTTGCTCGCTAAATATATACTTTACAGATCATGAGAGATCAAGCAACATGGCCAAATAGAGGGGTGGCCAAGTTGATAAGAACACCTCCAAATATGTAACTTGGACCATACCTAAGTTAGTTCCTAACACCAGACTATACACACTTCATTGATAACATGAAATATATACTAAATAGTGAATCATCATTTATAATAGAACGCTGAATGCATTTCTTGGTTTGAAGCTAGATTGTTTTATAGTATATGTCAAAGTGACAAACAGCAATTAGCCGTAAGCACACAGGTCGAAAGTAGTTGGGAAAATGAGAAAAGCATGTACGAGAAACTTAAAGGATCATCATCAAAAGGGAACCGACAACCTCGAAGTCCTTTTATGCAAGCAATATCTGCTAACAACCTCAGTAGCAAAATGGAAACACATGATTACAAGGATGATGATGGGCACAAGTTGGTGAAAAAACTGTAGGTCCAATCTCTCACAACCCAAAAGCTTTAAGATCTTGCGATTTCTGTCTTTGTGAGCGAGTGTGTTTGGAAAGGTCTCTGGCAAATCCTTTAGAACGATGTTGATCATGTTATTAGGCTGATGAACAAAGTTGCAGTTGTAACTGGTGGAGCAATATGTATAGGAGCTGCATCAGCAAAGCTATTCCCTGAGAACGGGGCCCACGTCGTAGTTACTGATGTACTGGATGAATTGGGAGCAAGCCTAGCTGATCCCATCAGCAACCGCTACATACACTGCGACATGTCTAAAGAAACGGATATGGAATCAGCTGTCCAGCTAGCTGTTAATTTGGAAAGGCAGACTAGACACCATGTTCAACAATGCTGTTATTTCAGGCATAGTAACAAAATTCTCCAACTTTTAACAAACTTCAGATATATTTCCAAGATTAATTCATATACAGATTCTCCAACTTTCTGCAAACATTAGAATCAATTCCAAACCCTGGGCTAATATGTTTCAAGGGCAAAAACTTGATGTGTTTTTTCTGGTCTGATTGCTTTTTCTGCTCCAAAGTTTATCCCACTTTTGTAATTTAAGGTGTAGAATCCCGGTCCAAACTTCCATTTTTAATCTCAAAAAGGAGGCTGATGTGAAATCTGTTAGCTTTTTGCTGTTAAGTAATGGCGTATAAGAACTTCAAGAAGGCTGCACATATACCACCATTTATGTCCAATGCATGACTTGACGGGAAAACATCACCAACCTAAAAATGGAAAATATTGCAGCTGCACTTGCACTCAACGTGAATGGCATCATACATGGAATAAAGCATGCAGCAGGGCCAATGATCAAAGCAGGAAAATGAGGCGCAATCATATGCACCTTGAGCTCAGCAGCCCACAAGGGAGGCCTAGCATCATAAGCGACTCCCCGTCTGTTTCTGTCTAGGTTCTTAGTTTCTGTCTAGGTTCTTAGTTTCATCGGTTTAGAGATTAGGCTTTTACTGTGGATTGGAAGGCTTGGAATCGTAAGTGCCGTCTTATATTTAGCTGAACTATTTCTTTATTTATGTTTGTTAAGGCTTGATATACCTTTTAGATGAGTTTGTTAATTGTTATCGTATTAGAGTTCTAGTTTGACAAGGTCTTGGGATCGACTCCGCTGCTTGCATTAATTTCCAACTGGTGCCCCAGTTGACACTCTATTTGGGATGCACCATGTTTATCTATCCACGTACATGCGGTTGGGGGTTACTTCTGAGCGGGAGTGTTAAAGCATAAGAAAACTTGTTGGACTCTCTAACAACTTAAGCTTTTTAGATGAACTAGTCAAGTTTTTGGCCGTGTTTATTGTATTTGAAATGTAAGGGAAATTGAATTCTTGATGATCATCAGCCATTTCGTATTAAATGTCCAACCATTTGTGTGAAAGTTGTGGTTGACTTCTGAACTCCTTTACATTTTCTATGTTGTATATATCCTGTGTCATGGCTTCCTTTGGTCATTAGAAATGATCATGTAAATTGATTTCTCTATCATACAAAGACTTCTCCTCTGTAGAAATTCTTCAATAAGATTCGAAACTTCAACAGTACTTATGAATTCTATTAGACAATGAAAATAAAATATTGTAAAATGTATATACTACTTTCCCTATTCTGTATAGCTCCAATTCAATGTATATATGGCAGTCAAACCTTTCCTTTTGTAAGCTCAATCGGTTCATCTAGGAGTGCATTGGACCGATTATCTTGTAACACAGTATATATAGGATGCTTCGGCAGAATGAAAGGCAGGTTGGGTTTTCTCCAAAATAGTGCAGTCATCTCACCCTCTTCTTCTCTCTTTCTTTCCCTTTACTTTTCTTCTTGAGTCAGTGGGCTCTTGTTCCTTCATTTTATTTCCAATTATTACAAATTCGACATGCTGGAATATGTTAAATTTTCAGTTTACAGTGAAATTTTGGAATTTTCTAGGGAGGCTATGTTTTGTAGTACAATTTCATTTGAGCATTGTGAAATCTGATTCCAATACAGTGTAAGTTCTAACTTTCTTAGCACACTACTTCAGTATTCCAAATGACTTCATTAATGGTGGAATTTTTTTTTCTTGCGGAACAAACGGTATTAACATTGTAACTCAAGACATGCGGCATTTGTTACAAATGGACAATGGTACTTGGTACCAACCATTGGCATTCTTGTAGTTCTCTTAACTCGGATATTCATTTCAAATTTATGTATGATGTTTTCTTTAGACAAGGTGACACATTTGATCGACTCGACAAGCATATGCATTGATGGAATTTTCAGTTTGATGAAGGCTCCGTGGATTTATGAATGTTGAGAAGATCGATGAAACGACTAGTACGTTCTGCAATGCATTCTAGTCCATGGCAGCAACCCACAAATCCCATATACATATAACATATTGACTTGACCTGCGTTAGTAGTATTCTATTGATTCATTATTATGTCTAATTATTAATGCAATGCAATCATAATTAGATTTTGATGACTGAATTTCAATGAATTACCTTGCAGCAGCCATGTGAATTTTCTTTACTGCTATAATTCTTGTGGTTTTTATTTTATTTTATTTTTATTGAAAGAGCTTCGCTGTAACACGATGAGTTTATCAGCTGCATTGAGTGTGTTTGTTCATAGGAGAATAATCTAGCTTATACAACAAAGAAGAAAATATATGAAGAAATGAATCTGTAATTCCCTTGACATTCTAACCTGATCCATCATTTACGAAATAAACAAGTTTGATAAGATAACTATGGACTCGAGACATGGTGGACACCTGCTGCGTTTAATTTGAATTATGCAGTTATGACGGAAATGACACTTAGCCAATTTTTTACACTAGTTGTGATTCATTTAATGGTTGATCGAGAAGCCTTGGATCACACCTACCGCACCACAGCTGTCTTTTTCTTCACACACACACACACACACGTATATATATATATATATATATATATATATATATATATATATATGGAGTATTCAATTGTTACTACATCTCACTAACCATCAATGGTTAGAGCATTACCAATACAACTGTGGGTTTGATCTGACCGATTTGGTGTAGTCCAAATTATTGACGTGAGTGGAAAGACTTGACCGATTTGGTGTAGGCCACAATGCTTATAATATTTTCTTCACCTAATCATGAATAAAGGCTGTTATTGGCTTGACGTGAGTGGAAAGACTTGATCTAATCACTGATTTGGTGGCGACAATGCTCTAGTGTCTCAAAGTGTTGATGTTATATTTTCTCCACCCAATCGGAAGTAAATTAAAGGTTGTTATTGGCTTGACTTTGATTTTTACAAGTCAACTAGTCTCCTTCTTGGTTGGATTAATTATAAGTAGCTGGCTAAGGAAATTAAGTTGAACATTGTGTTCTAAATCTTTTTGATTTCCTGCCATGGTAACGTTTAACAATCCTCGAGTTATTATCATGTTGTTTGCAATTCTGCTGATGATAGCACTAGATTCCTGCAACAGTCAAATGGTGGGTTATTCAAATGTGAGCTGCATCGAGAGTGAGCGCAAAGCTCTTACTGAATTCAGGCAAAGCCTGGTGGATGAGTCGCAACGTTTGTCCTCGTGGGTTGGAGCCAACTGCTGTAAGTGGCACGGAGTGGGTTGTAGCAAGATCACTGGTCACATTGTTAAACTTGATCTTCGCAGGGCCAGTTTGGCAGGTCAGATAAATCCTTCTCTTCTCAATCTGAAGCATCTGCGTCACCTAGACTTGAGCAATAATGATTTCTTAGGGATTAGAATTCCAAAATTCTTAGGCTCCTTTAAGCATTTGATATATCTTAATCTTTCCTTTTCTCATTTTGGGGGTGAGGTACCCCATCATCTTGGGAACCTCACTACATTGCAGTATCTTGATCTTAATGTATTTCTTGTTTCCTCTAGCGGAGAAAGCGTCTCCCGTCTTTCATATTTGGCTAGTAAGAACCTCTTGTGGGTATCCATGCTATCTTCTTTGAAACACTTGGACTTAAGTGGGATTAACATTGAGCAAGCGACCGGGTGGTTAAATGTAATAAACATGCTACCTTCTCTGTTAGTTTTGAAGTTGGAAGAATGTCAACTTACCACCATTCCTCATCTTTCCTATGTTAACTTTACTTCCCTTGTCACACTTGATTTAAGTTATAACGGAATTAACACCACCATGCCTCCCTGGTTTTCAAATCTTACTAGCCTTTTGCACATTAACCTTCGTTCTAATAATTTTATCAATTGGCCACTCCAAGGTTGTACTATTGGACAATTGACCACCCTCAACCTCCTCGATCTCAGTTACAATATCTATTTAAAAGGTTCTATTCCAACCAAAATAGGAAATCTTACACAACTTATAAAGCTTGACCTTACAAACAATATGTTAGATGGTTATATACCGATTCAGTTGGGAGAGCTTAAGAATCTCGAGTACCTAACTCTTTCTTATAACTCATTAACTGGTTCCATGCCGGCATCGCTCGGAAAACTATCATTTCTGAGAGAGCTAACTATTAGCAATAATAAGTTGAGTGGGAGTATCCCCTCAAGTATCGGACAACTTGCAAACTTGGAAAAGCTTGATGTTTCAAGAAATTCATTGTCAGGCACTATATCTG
Source organism: Platycodon grandiflorus (assembly GCA_016624345.1). Taxonomy (NCBI): domain Eukaryota; kingdom Viridiplantae; phylum Streptophyta; class Magnoliopsida; order Asterales; family Campanulaceae; genus Platycodon; species Platycodon grandiflorus. The sequence goes on along the minus strand of CM028362.1, from coordinate 76,998,522 downwards.
AACATCACTTTGCGAAACTCAAACGTTTAACTGCACTGGATTTTTCGTCAAATTCATTAGTTTTTAACGTCAGCTCCAAGTGGGTTCCTCCCTTTCAACTCCAGAGTATATCCCTGGGATCTTGTACCCTGGGACCCCACTTTCCCCTATGGCTTCAAAGCCAAAGGCATGTTGAGGAGTTATCGATTTTAAACACCAGCATCTCAGACACTATTCCTGATTGGTTTCAGAATGTGTTTTCTCGAATCCCCTTCTTAGATATATCCGACAACCAGATAGGTGGTAAACTGCCGGAATTCCAAATTTCTGGTGATAAATCATCTTACTCATATAGGGGTTTATATTTAAATTCCAACAAATTCGAGGGCTCAATGACATCAGTCCCCGAAGATGTTATGATTTTAGATCTTTCCAACAATTTCCTTTCAGGAAATCTTCCTCTCATTGATGAGAGTTTGACGAGTTTGCAAGCCCTTATTCTTTCGAATAACAGTTTGAGTGGCAGTGTTTCAATGTTATGCAAAATAAAGACTCTGATGCTCCTTGATCTCTCGACAAACCAATTTTCTGGAGGACTTCCTTTGTGTTTGGGAGAGTTGCAAGATTTGGAAATGCTGGACTTGAAAAATAATAGCTTTTCAGGTCATATTCCAAGCTCTTTGAGTTCTCTACAAAATCTCAGATTTATGCACTTGCACAGCAACAAGTTTGAGGGAAAGTTTCCTTTGTTTTTGATGAGTTTGACAAACCTGATCACACTTGATCTAGGTGAAAATTCTTTCACTGATACGATTCCCGAGTGGATAGTGGAAAAGCTGCCAAATTTGAAGTTTCTAAGTCTTCAATCAAATTGTTTCCATGGGGAGATTCCTCTACAGCTCTGCAATCACCAAGCTCTTCAACTCTTAAACTTGGCACATAATAATATTACTGGCGAAATTCCACAATGTTTTGGCAATTTTTCTTCGATGGCCATGGTAGATGCCGAGGATAACACCCCCTTTTGGATTTGGTTTAGGTCGGAATCTCTTCAATATCGAGCATATTCAGAAAGGGTATTAGATTCTTTGAAGGGGAGGGAACTGGAGTACCATATGAAAGCATTACCATTTCTCGTGTCCATAGACCTATCAAAAAATAACTTAGTTGGAGAGATTCCAGATGAGATAACTGATCTTGTCGGATTACGTAACTTTAACGTAGCTGGAAATATGCTCAAAGGAAGAATTCCAAAGATGATTGGCAATTTGAAACAACTGGAATCTCTAGATTTGTCAAAAAACAAAATTTCTGGTGCGATTCCAGAAAGCTTGTCTGAATTACACTATCTAAGCCACTTGAACCTGTCGTTTAATTGTTTATCAGGGAAAATCCCAACTGGAAATCAACTGCAGACCTTAGACGATCCATCCATCTATATGGGCAATAAAGAACTTTGTGGAAAACCACTTCCAAATGATTGCCCCGGGGACAATAAATCATCCAGTAGTCATGAACATGAAGGTGAAGGTAAAGGAGATGAAGATGCTTCTGAGCATTTGTGGTTTTACGCTGGTGTGGGACCCGGTTTCCTGGTTGGGTTCCTGGGGGTTTGTGGAATTTTACATTTCAACAAGTCATGTAGGTATGCATTTTTTCAGCTCATTGAAAACATGTACAACTGGATTGTGGTCGCAATTGCAGTAAAGTTTGCTTTGCTGCGACGGAAGTTCCACAGAGCTCAAGTGGGAAGATCAAATTAACTTGAAAGGGGTCCGTCTCTTTCTCTTTCTCTTTCTCTCTCTCTCTCTCTCTCTCTCTCTCTCTCTCTCTCACACACACACACACACACACACACACACACACACTCTCTCTCACTCTCTCTCAACATGCTAACGTATTTATCTTTTCTTTTGTTACTATTTGAACTCAATCCTAGTCATACAACTAATAGTCTAATAAGTCTCTACAACAAGAAACTAGTCTGATTTACTGCTTTTCTCAAATCCCAAGCTAATAAGTGAATAAATTTTACATTAAGTAGGTTATCTCCTAATCATAGGACTTATGATAATTGGCCCTCATTAATAACTTTGCAATATTGTCTTTGTAGTTCTCTACCACAATGGGTTTGTAGTTCCAGAGTGGAAGGAATATCTTGATGGGAAGAGAACAGAGGAACTCTTTCAAGCTGCCGAGAAGGTTCACTGCCAACGAGCTCTCGAAATTACAGACTTGTGTTCCTATTTATTCTTTTCTCTTGTTTTGGGATTTGGATGTATGTCGACTTCTATATTCAGACTTTATTCTTGGTGGGAAACACCAGTAGACTGTCTATGCTTGATTTTAAACAGCGTGATATTTAATACAACTAGTTAAGTGCACGTGCGTTGCACGTGTTGTTAATGATTTTCTTAAAGTGTTTTGCTAGTTGTTTCATTTTTTTTTTAACTTTTAATTGTGTGTGTTACCTTTTCTTAGTATTTCGTTTTCCCTTTATTTAGAATGTATGATTTTTATCATTGGATAGCAATTTATCCTACACCCTTGTCTTTTTTGTTGGTTATATTTTATCTTTTGTTTTTAATTAGGTTTTTTTAAGAAAACATGGCTCGCTTTATTTTTTTGTTTCCCAAAAAAATATTTGATCATTTGAATATTTAATTTATATTTATTAAAACTATAATACTTATTTTTTATATAATCAAAATCATTTAATGATCATCCTAAAAAAATAAAGAAAAATTAGTACAATAAAGTTCCTATAGACGGAAAAAAAAAACTACATTTCTGAAAATTGTCCTTTACGAGACTTTAAAACATATAACTCTTGAGAATTAATTAAATTATATATATATATGTATATATGTATGTATACACGTGTGTGTGTGTTTATATTTTCCTTTTGTATTAAATTAATAATTTTTAAATAGTGAAAAAAATAAAATTAGAATTTTTGCCTATAATTTTCTGTTTCATTTTTTATCTTTTGTTTTTTCATTTTTTTCCCTTCTTTCTCCCTTAATCAAAGTAATGTCATTTCTTTTTCTATTTAATATTTCCTCAAGTTTGGTTCTATTTTTCTTCTTCTTCCTGGACACCAAAACAAAGTCATTTGGAAACCCAACGCTGGCGTCAAGATGAACGAAATCGCCTCTCTCTCTCTCTCTCTCTCTCTCTCTCTCTCTCTCTCTCACACACACACACACACACACACACACACACATACACATCTCGATTCCATATCTGAACTTGTATGTCGATCTCGTCGTCAATTTTTCCCTCTCTTTCTCTCTCTCTCTCACACACGCATGCACACACACACATCTCGACGCCGTACCTGAACTCGTATGTTGATCTTGTCGTCGATGAACCTTACCATCGGTAAGTCCCTCTCTCTCTCTCTCTCTCTCTCGATTGCATCATCTCTGAACTCGTCCGTCGATCTCGCAATCGATGAACCATACCATCGGTAACTATCTCTCTCTCTCTCTCTCTCCCTACCAGGGTCGTTTCTGACAATTTATAGGCCCGAGGTGAAGGAACAAATAAGGGCCCTAATAAACTGATAATACACAAATGTGAATGCCTATAATACGAATTTTATACTTTCAAAATATACTTCTTATTGCATTTAACGAAAAATACAATTTTTTTTTACAAATCTCAATAAATTCATTAAATTTCAGCTCAAAAATTTCGTCCACTTGAAAATATCTTATTTTCCATAAAGCCATCCATGATCCATCACCTTGAAAATATCTTGTTTGGTGCAAAGCCATCACACATCATATCACCTACAAAACAAAGAAGCACAAAAATAATCATAGAAAACAACTTCTTCGAACATTTCTAGATGCAAAATCAGTAATAATAGTGTCGACATCAACACTTTCAAGCATATCTTTCTCAATACATAAAATTGCCAAATTGTTTAACCTTTCTTGTGACATTGATGATCTCAAGTAGGTTTTCAATAACTTCAACTTTGAAAAACTTCTTTCAGCTGATGCTACGGTCACAGGCACACTTAACATGATTTGATAAACAGTTGAAACATTTGAATAACAATCTGTAGCCTTAACAAACTCAAGAATTTCAAGTGCTGATATTGACACATTTGGCAAAGTCATCTGCAATACTCTCAATTCAGAAAAAAAGATCATCTAACTTAACATCGGATGAACTATCATGAGAAAAAGTGGTATGAAAATTAGTGCAACGTTCCCTTAATTCATTGTCATCCAATGATTTAAATTGATTTGAATCAAATAAGAACCCAAAGATACTTTCAAAGGTCTTTAAAAGCTCAAATCTATTCTGCAAAGAAGCAGTTGCCATATCCACAAGAACTAAAAAGTAGCTAACTCTAAATGACTCTTCGGGAGATTGTATTTCTTCATCTTGATCATTTTCATCAAACTGTTTTCTCCTTAAAATACGACGTCTAGTTGGGAATGTAGGTTCTATGTTCATATCTGATGCAAGATTTTTAGCAGTATTCATACTTGAGTAAAACCCTTCATTTCTAAACTTTTCAAAAAATGACACTACACCTTCCAATTGTTTCAAGGTAGCATCGATGCACATAGATTTAGATTGCAACTTCTTACTCACCATGTTAATAGCAAATAAAATATCGTACCAGATAACCATACCAAGTAAAAACTCAAAACTTTCAATTGCACTTGCCAAACTTTCTACTTCACTCTTTGACTTGGCATCATTACAAGATTTATTCAATTCTAATAAAGCCGCCCTCATTTTAGGAGCTTGAAATGTAATGGCTTTAACACTTTTGATTCAACTCTCCCAACGAGTATTACACAAAGATTTAACAGTTAAGTTTGAAACATTATCAAGTAAAACTTTTCATCTTTTAGAAGAACTAGAAAATAATGAATATATACGTTGCACAATTCCAATAAATGAAACAGCTTTAACACAAGAATGCACCATATCACTAAGAGTAAGATTAAGACTATGACACGCACATGACATATATAATGCTCTCGGATTTATTTCTAGTAATCGTTTTTGAACTCCTTGGTGTTTTCCTTTCATATTAGAACCATTGTCATAACCTTGACCCCTCACATTATCAACACTAAGATCAAGAGATTTAAATGCATCTAATAATTCATTAAAAAGTCCCAAACCAGAAGTATCATCCACCTTCAAAAACTCTAAAAAGTACTCTTCTATTTTTATTTTGTTACTCGACATATTTACACATCGTACTATTAAAGCCATTTGTTCTTGATGGCTCACATCTGGGTAATGATTGAACTTCTAACACTATTGGACAAAAGGGAAATCAACTCATTTTGAATTTTGTGGCCAAGATAATGATAATGAGTTTCATAATTTTGAATGCGTCTAATATGATCTTGCATTGTCACATCAAATTAAGCAATCATCTCAATTAGTCCTAAAAAATTACCATTGTTGTCTTGGTAAAGTTTCTCATTCGATCCTCGAAAAGCTAAGTTGTGTTTTGCAAGACATTTAACGACAGAAACTATTCTTATTAAAACTTGCCTTCAACGCTCTTTTTCCTTGGTAATTTCTTGTTGCAAATCTTGGTCAATTGTTTGATTTTTCTTTAATCTTATTCTTAGTTCAAACCAAGTGTTCATGTTGGTCATATGCTCAGCACTATTATCGTGTTGTCTATGCCTCTCACTAAGATGCTTCTAATCCCTCATTCCATCATTAGCTAACAAACATTTGTTAACATCCGATTTGAATAGCTTACAACAAACACAATACACTTTGTCAAAATGTTTAGAGTAAATCAACCATTTTCTATCGCTAATCTCCCCACTACTCAACTTTCTAGAATAATAAGCATATGAAAAATACCTAAAAGTACTATCTAGAGGAAACACAAGATTCAATTCTCTTATAGGCTCTTTTTCAACTAAAATATCCCTTGTTTTATCGTCAAGATTATCCCGATTTCTAGGATCATAAATATTGAAAGAGGGAACTGGTGGATCATCAACACCTAAATTCTCATTATTGGGGACATTTGGTACATCATTAAGCTCTATCAAATTAGCATTATACTCATTAGTATGATTTTCATCATTTAAATTCTCAATAGACAGTTCAACATTACCACCATTCAATTCGTCAACGGAAGAGCTAACTCTATTTAGAACAAATTTATCAATAGCTCTTCTTTGTGATTCTACAAATTGTTCTACTCGTTTTCTCTTTTTTCTTTTTTTGCTTCCAGAAAGATGTTTTTTAGGCAACAAATTAAAAGAAGAGTTTTAGATAGCACCTGGAATATGGAAAAAGGAGTTGTAATTCTTCACCCTAGTGTGCTGCATTTTTCTGAATTCCAATTCTAAAATACCACATCGACTGAAAGAGGTTAACAAAATAAAATATTATAAGATAAATAATCCATAATTGATAACTCTTTAGAAATTATAATACTGAAAACAGAAAAAAAACGGAAACCCAAAATGAAAAGAACAATAACTAATTAACAATTACAATCACAATTCACAATTAACAAGTATTAATATAATTCACAATTAACAATCCCAATCACAATTCATAGTCAGCAATCACAATCACAATTCACAATTAACAATTACTAATACGGAGTAGTTGTTCATTGTTTGGCTTTGCAGTTCAAGTGTTCAACCAAACCAAAAGGCGCAATCTGCAATCTTTACCAAGACTAGAAGAAGACAAATACATTTCTTCGGCTTTGTCGTACGTCCCACAACTCATAAAGGCCAAACACACAAATTTCTTGTGATCTTTATCTTCATCCACACCCAATTTGCTCATTCATCAAATTGTATTGTTTCCCCCACTCTATTCTTACTTTGTTTCTTTATCAGTATTATTAGTTGGTTGAATTTCTATTCTTTTCATCATTGTAATTAATTGGTTGCTCTCATTCATCAAATTTATTTTGTTTTTCTTTGTCAGTTGACAAGCAAAATCGAACCAAAAAATCCCCTAACTCCCAAAATTAAAATTACAACAAAAAATTCAATCAAATAATATTCATCAATATTCCTCAAATTGAATCAAAGAAATTAAAACTAGAGATTGGGACTGGAAATTGGAAATTAAAGAGTAAAGATATATTTATTACCTTAATCGAACAAACGAATCGAAGAAATCGAAGAAAGAGAGAGTGACCCCAGTTGTTCCGTTGAGAGAGAGTTTGTGAGTTGTGACGGAGAAAAAGAGAGAGAAAGAGAGTGTTCGAATTCACCAAAATCGAAGCCATTAAACCAATCAAAATCTTCAAAGAATCTGAAGAGACGAAATTGGCGTGATTCGCATGAATGACGAAATCTTCAAAGAACCTGTCATGTTAATTTTTTTATTTTTTATTTTTATAAAAATAACTATATATATATATATATATATATATATATGGGCTCCCAAAAATTTTGGGCCCTAGGCCATCGCCCTCCTAGACTACCCTCAAGGCCGGCCCTGCTCCTTACCCCAAAGTTTCTTTACTTCCAACCAGTAATGCAAATCTAAGAGCATCCACAATCGTGGAGCTCTTTTGTTTAGCTATTTTGTGGCCCCCACATGGCACACCATCTCTACCTCAAAAACCCAAAATCTTATACCTCTATTCACTATAAAAAACCTCCTAACAACTTTTTTATGGAAGATTAACGAAATTGCTCTCTTTCTCTCTCTCTCTCTCTCTCTCTCTCTCTCTCTCTCTCTCTCTCTCTCTCTCTCTCTCTCTCTTACACACACATACACACAAACACACACACACATCTCGACGCCATCTCTGAACTCGTCTGTCGATTTCACCGTCGATGAACCATACTGTTGGTAAGTTCCCTTCCCTCTCTCTTTCTCTCTACCCCCAAAGTTTTTCTTTATTTCCAACCGGTAATTCAAATCTAAAAGCATCCACAATCATGGAACTCTTTTGTTTAGCTTTTTTATGCCCCTCACATGCCACACCATCTCCACCTCAAAAATCCAAAACCTCAAATCTATATCCACTATATAAATACCTCCCAACAACTTTTTTATGGGTCTCACTTTATTTATACCACTTTACATGATATTGATTAATGGGAGCATTTTTTCTTCAATTGTTGGACCCACAAGAAGACAAAAACCATCTTCTCCCAAGAGAGCCGCTCCCTTCCTCAAACCTCTCAAATAATTCCCACAATGGTGAAAAAACAAGTTAGGGTTTTTGGGGATTGAAAAAATGGGGGAAAAAATTTCCCACTGGTGATGCTCTAAGTTGGATGAGGAACCCCCAAGTATACCTCGATCTCACCACCAATGTCATCACCACCACTGTCATTGCCACAATTGGGTTGATTTCAAACTCTGAATTAGCGTCGTCAATATTTATGACATCAGAGTGCTTTAGAGATCAAAAAAATGATTCTAATCAGTTTTTGGAACCCAATCCAAACACCAAACCTTGGAAAATTTTGAATTCAAATCGAAGGTAATGAAAATTATACATGCCTTAATGTCGAAGTCCAAAATGGTCGACGAAGCACTTGAGAGCATCGACAATTGGTTTAATTTTTGATTGTATTCACCCAACCCCACAATAAATTTTTTAAAATCTTTCTTGTGTAAACTTTAATCGGAAAATTCATGCTACTTTAATTTCATGAATTTATAATCTATAATGCCCTAGAATCTTGGAACATATAATAATCACTAAACATATAATTCTAGGAACATGAATTTAAGTACTAACCTTGATCCATGCTTTGCTTGAATTTGATGTTGAAGACTTTGATGTAGAAATTTTCTTCTTCCTTGCCTTTACTTTAATGTCTTCTTGATGGTAAGAAGAAAACCTTAGGCCTTTTCTCTTTTCTCTCTCTTGACGGCTTTTCTTAGAGATGTGAAAAGAAATCTATGTCTTTAGGGTTTGCAACTTTAAGTTTTTTATAGGAAGAGGAAGAAGGAATCCATTTCCTTTTATAATTCTTAAAAGCTTTAATAATATTTTATTCCCACCAAATCATCAAAGTGGGCCCTTAATATTAAAGCCCAATTAGATATTAAGTCATGTGGGACACTTTCCCATATGACGACTTAACAATTTAATAACAACTTTAAGTGCGCAATGCTATTATATCCTCCATAATGTCAATTTGGACTTTTCTCTAATTGAGTTAAAACTGACTGGGTCATGGCGCTCACACATCATTCAATCGACATGATCCATTCCATGTATCACAAGATCAATTTAATTTAAACTTTAACCATAATGAGGTGAACCATAAGCCTCAACCATATAGTCTTCCAAAGAAGACTAAATTATAATACATTAAAATAATACAATGTAAATAAGCAGAAAACATATCCATAAATGATATCAAAGTGTCATAAGATAAGGAGCAAATACCTGTTATGCATACGCATACACATTAAAACTATCATGCTAACAAGGACTTATCCACGATGCCCATCCTTTCGGCATGTCCACGAAATGTCTTAGGTGATAACCCCTTTGTTAACAGATCCACTACCATAAGATCGGTGCTAATATGATCAATAGACACTCTATGTTTCTGCACTTCTTTTTTGACCGACAAGTACTTCAATTCCATATGCTTAGCACCCTTAGAATACTTGTCGTTCTTTGAGAGGAAGACTGCTAATAAATTCTCAGCGGCTTGGCTATATTCTCAACAATTCCAAGTCCTGAAATAAAGTTCCACAACCACAATCCATGAACAGTGGCCTCAAAGCATTCCACAAATTCAGCCTCCATAGTAGAAGCAGCAATGACTGACTGCTTTTCACTTCTCCATGATATCGCTCCTCCAGCTAGAAGAAACAAATAACCAAATGTTGACTTTCTCGAGTCAACACATCCGGGTAGTCTAAATCTGAATATCCTATAACCTCGAGGTGGTTAATTAGACCTCCTATATATGAGCATGTGTTCCTTGGTGCCTTGTAAATACCGAAGGACTTTCTTTGTAGCTTTTCAGTGGTCTATACTAGGATTACTTTGATGCCAGCCTAGCATTTCAACGGCAAAGCTGATATCAGGCCAAGTACAAGTTTGTGCATACATTAAGCTCCCAACCACTGATGCATAGGGAATAAAATTCATTTCCTTTCGTTCCAAATCATTCTTTGGACATTGCATTTGACTGAACTTGTCCTCTTTTTGTATTGGAACAATTCCTGTTGAACACTTTTCCATTTTGAATCTCTCTAAGACCTTATTGATGTAAGCTTTCTGAGACAGTCCCAATATTCCATGTGACCTACCATAGAATATTTCTATTCCAATCACATAGGATGCCTTACCTAAATCTTTCATTTCAAAGTTCTTAGAGAGAAATTCCTTTACATTATGTAACATCCCAACATCATTAGTAGCAAGTAAAATATCATCAACATACAAGACCAATATTACAAACTTAATATACCATAAGAAGTAGTGGTATCATTAAACTTAATATACCATTGGCGGGAGGCTTGTTTTAGTCCATATTTTGACTTCTTTAATTTACACACTAAACTTTCCTTATCTGTGGTCATGAACCCTTCAGGTTGATCCATATAAACCTCCTCTTCCAATTCACCATTTAGAAAAGCGGTTTTAACATCCATTTGGCGAAGCTCCAAATCATAATGAGCCACCAAAGCCATAACAATTCTTAAAGAGTCCTTCTTAGATACCGGTGAGAAGGTCTCTTTATAGTCAATGCCATCCTTTTGTGTATAACCCTTTACAATGAGTCTGGCCGTATACCTTTCAATGTTTCCATTCGAGGCACGTTTAATCTCCAAAAGGAAGCTGTTTTGAAATCTGTTAGCTTTTTACTGTTAAATAATGGCATATAAGAACGTTAAGAAGGCTGCACATATACCACAATTTATTTCCAATACATAACTTGACGGGAGCATCACCAACCTAAAAATGGAAAATATTGCAGCTATACTTGCAATCAACGTGAATGGAATCATACATGGAATAAAGCATGTAGCAGGGCCAATGATCAAAGCAGGAAAATGAGGAGCAATCATATGCACCTCGAGCTCAGCAGCCCACATGGGAGGCCTAGCATCATAAGCGACTCCCCATTTGTTTCTGTCTAGGTTCTTAGTTTCTGTGTAGGTTCTTAGTTTCATCTGTTTAGAGATTAGGCTTTTACTATGGATTGGAAGGCTTGGAATCGTAAGTGTCGTCTTATATTTAGCTGAACTATTTCTTTATTTATGTTTGTTAAGGCTTGTTATACCTTTTAGATGAGTTTGTTACTTGTTATCGTATTAGAGTTCTAGTTTGACAAGGTCTTGGGATCGAGTCCCCTGCTTGCATTAATTTTCAACTGGTGCCCCATTTGACACTCTATATGGGATGCACCATGTTTATCTTGTTAATTTTCTTTGCATGAATTTCACATACACAATAAATACTTTAATGAAATTCATAATATATATTTTTATGCCCGGAACTTTGGACGCATAATATTTCACAGTTACAAGTGAAATTACTAACATGAACTAAATACTTACCTTGGTCCATGTCCAAACTTTATGTAAGAGATATGATTTTCTTTCTCTTGCCTTTCCTTAATTTCCCCTTGTGAGAGAAATTTCCGTATTCTTTATTTTCTTTTCTTCTTTTCTCTTCTTCCAAGCTAGACTTTTATTTCTCTTGTGTTCACGGAGTGAAAGAAGAGAGAGAGAGAGAGAGAGAGAGAGAGAGAGAGAGAGAGAGAGAGAGAGAGAGAGAGAGAGAGAGAGAAACTCACCTATGGACTTTCTTTGAGAGGATTGAAATGGGTTAACCTTTATACCCATTCCACCGCCTCAAATAATCCAATGGGAGAAGAGGGAGTTTACTACTTTGATTCTTCTTCTCATTTTATAACCTTTTCTTGCACCACCTCCTTGGTCTCCAAGAAAGAGCAGTACACGTCATGGATTAAGGAGAGAATAAATGGGTGTCTTTTATATCCCATTTGGTTTACATTCCTTTTATTAAAATATGGTAATATCCATATACATATATATTACATATATGTACAATCATTTGATTTAGGCAAAGAAAAAGGGAGTCCTTTTCAACACTCCCAAGTTTTAACACTATTTCATTTCCACTTAACCATCAAAGTGGAACCCTTCATGTCAAAACTTATTTAATCAATAAGTCATGTGGGACACAATTTATAGAATATTATAAAACATTCTTACATTTCTCCCACTTGACCCATATGACGACTTGAGAATTTAACAATAACTTTAAGTGCGCATATATGATTAAATCCTTCATAATGTCAATTAATTGGGCATATCTTTAATTAAAAAAAAACTGATTGGATCATGACGGTCACACATCATTTAATTCGACATGATCCCTTCCATGTACCACAAATCAATTCAACTTAATATTAACTGTAATGAGGTGAACCATAAGCCTCATCCGTACAGTCTTCCAAGAAGATTAACCATACTAGTACATTAAAACCTTACAATGTACATAAGCAGAAACACATCTATAAATGTGCTCAGAGTGTCATAACCTAATGAGAAAAATAACTATTATATATACATGTATGTATATATATATATATATACCCATTAAGTTAACAAGGACTTATCTATAATACCCATCCTTTTGACATGATTATGAAATGTCTTAGGTGGTAATCCCTTTGTTAACGGATCCGCTACCATTAGTTCGGTGCTAATATGCTCAATATACACTCTTTGTTTCTGCACTTCTTCTTTTACTGAGAAGTACTTCAATTCTATATGCTTAGCACCTTTAGAGTACTTGTCATTTTTCGAGAAGAAAACAGCTTCGGTATTATCACAATAAATTCTCAGGGGCTTAGCTATACTGTCAACAATCCTAAGCCCTGAGATAAAGTTCCACAACCATAATCCTTGAATAGTGGCCTCAAAGCATGCGACAAATTCAGTTTCCATAGTGGAAGCAACAATGACAGACTGCTTTCCACTTTTCCATGATATTGCCCTTCCAGCTAATATGAACAAATAACCGAATGTAGATTTTCTTGTGTCAACACATCCGACATAATTTGAATCAGAATATCCTATTACTTCGAGATGATCAGACCCCCTATATATGAGCATGTTTTCCTTGGTGCCTTATAAGTACCGAAGGGCTTTCTTTGCAACCTTTCAGTGGTCCATACCGGGATTACTTTGAAATCGGCCCAGCATACCAACAGCAAAGCTGATATCTGGCCAAGTACAAGTCTGTGCATACATGTAAGGAATAAAGTCCATTTCTTTTCGTTTCAAATCATTCTTGGGACATTGAATTTGACTAAATTTGTCCCCTTTCTGTATTGGAACTATTCCAGTAGAACAATTTTCCATTCTGAATTTCTCTAAAACTTTATTGATATAGGCTTTCTGAGACAACCCTAACAATCCATGTGACCTATCACGGAATATTCCTATTTTTATCACATAGGATGCCTCGGCTAAATCTTTTATTTCAAAGCTCTTAAAGAGAAATTCCTAGCCTTTACATTATGTAATAGTCCAACATCATTCGCAGCAAGTAATACGTCATTAACATATAAGACTAATATTATAAACTTGCTCCCACTGACCTTCATATAGATACACCGATCAATGGTGTTCTCTATAAAACCATAAGATGTAATGGTATTATTGAATTTAAGATACCATTGTCGGGAAGCTTGTTTTAGTCCATATATTGACTTCTTTAATTTACACACCAGATTTTCTTTTCCTTTGATCATAAAACCTTCAGGTTGGTCCATATAAACTTCTTCTTCCAATTCACCATTCAAAAAAGCAGTTTTAACATCCATTTGGTGAAGCTCTAAGTCATAATGAGCCACCAAAGCCATAACAATTCTTAAAGAGTCCTTCTTAGACATTGGAGAGAAGGTCTCTTTATAGTCAATGTCATCCTTTTATGTATAACCTTTAACAACGAGTCTGGCCTTATACCTTTCGATGTTGCCTTTCGAGTCATGTTTGGCCTTAAAGACCATTTACAATTGACTCTTTTGGAATCTTTTAGCAACTCTACTAAGTCCCAAACTTCATTGTCATACATCGATTTAATCTATTCTTTCATTGCATTGAACCACTTTTCTGAATTGTTATCATTCATCGCTTGACTGAATGAGACTGGATCCTTATCAATACTCAAGTCACATTCATGCTTAAGATTATACACCACATAGTCATCAGGAATAACAGATCTTTTCTGTCCTACAGACCGCCTTAAGGCTACTTCCTGTTGTGGTTCATTAATCTCTTGCTTAGCTACAACTAGTTCATCTATACTATTTTCATTCAGTGGATTTTGGACATTGACATGTTGTTTCGGTATGTTGTTTGACTGTGATACAACAATAGGAACAACCACTTCATTAGGAATATCAGATATAGGTATTTCTACCCGAATTTCCCGAATGTCAACTTTTCGTGGTTCTCCACTCCCACTGATTAAGCCATTTTCAATGAACCGAGCATTTCCAGACTTAACGATTCTCGTACTATGGTTTGGACAATAAAACCTGTACCCCTTAGATTTTTCAGGATAGCCAATGAAATAACCAGTGACTGTCCTAGCATCAAGCTTTTTTTTCATGTGGATTATATACTCTTACTTCCGCTGGACAACCCTAAACATGAAGGTGTCTCAAAATGGGTTTCCTACCTGTCCACAATTCATAAGGAGTCTTAGGAATAGCTTTACTAGGAACCCGATTGTGAAGATACACAATGGTCTTTAACGTATACATCCACAAAGATAGGGGTAAGGTACAATTACTTAACATACTCCTAACCATATCCATTAAGGTACGATTTCATCTCTCAGCTACACCATTCTGCTGAGGTGTACCAGGCATTGTATACTGTGCACATATACCATGACTTTCGAGGAACTTTGCAAATGGACCAGGACATTGTCCCTTTTCTGTAAACTTTCCATAATATTCACCACCTCTATCTAACCTCACTATCTTTACTTTCTTATCTAACTACCTTTCTACCTCATTGATGAACACCTCCAGGATGATCACGGAATGAGACTTTTCATGCAGTAGATAAACGTAGCCATAACGTGAGTAATCATCGATAAAAGTAATGAAATACTGTTCACTGCTCCAACTAGGAACGTCAAATGGACCACAAATATCTGTGTGTATCAGCTCAAGGAGCTGAGTGCTTCTTGTGGCAGATTTCTTTGATATGTGTTTGGTCTGCTTTCCTTTAATATAGTCTACACATAATTTCCAGTCACTAAAATCCAACTGAGGAAGAATCACTTTTCATCAACCTCAACAACCTTTCTTTGGAAATGTGACCTAATCTTTGATGCCATAAGAAGGATGAACTTTCATCTGATGTACTACGTTTAGTGCCTACATTACTGTTAACATGAAACAGAGATTCAACAAATTTGTTATTGAGATTTACTTGATAAAGTGAATCACACAACTTTTCTGATCCACAAAAGTTGTTGTCTTTATACAACAAAAACATACCCTTACAAATCTCGAAACGAAAACCTATTACATCCAGCTTCCCTACAAAAATAAGATTTCTGGCACAATTAGGAATATAAAGACATCTTTCCAGGTCTAGACGACACCCAGTGTCCAAAATTAACCTATAATTCCTAATTCCTTCTATTCGTGCCTTAATTCTATTTCCCATAAACAAATATTGTTCATTTTTGCTTATGGGCTGGATCGTACTGAATCCCTGTATAACATTAGACACATGAGTAGTAGCACTAGAGTCTAGCCACCAGATATTACTAGGTACTTCTATAAGGTTTGATTCAAGGCATACAGAAACATAATGCATACCTTTTTTCTCAAACCATTCCTTTCGTTTCAGAGAATCATTCTTGCAATGTCCTTCCTTGTTACAGAAGTAACACTTAACTTTCTTCTTTTGTGGATTTGGACTTCATTCACTTTCATTGGGGCCTTGTCATTCTTTTTGTCCTTGTCTTTACAACCTGGTTTAAACTTGTTACTGCTAGTACCATCATAAGACGCGAGATGGATGGAGTGTTCCTTTAGTTTCTTTAATCTCCCTTCCTCCTGTACTAACATGACTTTAAGCTCTTTAAAGTTCCATTTCTCTTTAATAGCGTTATAATTCACCTGGAATTGGCCAAATTTAGTAGGAAGGGAATTCATTATAAACTGTACAAGGAATGAGTCACTCATATCCATCCCTAGTCTTAAGTTTTGCTGCTAAGTTGGACGTTTCTGTTATGTGATCATGAATTGACTTAGACCAATTAAATTTCTTTGCAGTTAGCTCACCCATGCATAAGGCTACCTACAGTGGATTTATCGGTCAAGTCTGACTGGGAATATTCTTTAACTTTTAGTAAGAATTCCTTAGCATCATCTGTCTTCGGCATCAAAGGCTTAATATTTTCTGCCATGGTCATCCTCATAAGGTGCAAACTCAGCCTATTAGACTGCTCCTAAGTCTCATATAGAGACTTGTCATCTTCCGAGCTAGTCTCAGTAATCGCTGTGGGCTTTTCATTCATTATGGCTAGGTCCAACTTCATAACACCCAGAGTAAACTGAATTTGCTCATACCAATCAGCATAATATAGCCTATTGAACTTGACGTCCGAGTTTATTAATGCAAAAACATTCATAGCGGCTGCAATCATTCATACACGCTCATCTTTTAGTGCTTTGAGTTAACTTTAATAGATTCAGAATTTTTGACACAAAACTTTAAATATGTATTCAAGTTCACCTTTGGGTAATCCTTAAACACATAACCAATATAATTGTTGCCATATAGAAAACCTTAACAGATAATCATAGCAAACATAGCTAAATAATTTCTCTATCTTTGGATATATACCCTATCTAACTAAGGTACTATGATTAATCCCTTTAACGTTATAGATTATGTGCAACGGTCCATCTTTGGACGACTTTCTAGCAAATAATCTATAATCTCAATTGTCCAATCTACTGTTCTTGTCATTTTTTAAGGCATCTCTTTACTCATGGAGAATTGTAATATTATTAATTAATGTTGAGATATTCCATTCAGCCATGCCACTTTGGTGACTAACAAGCTATTAATATATCTACTTTCCATCCTACTTTCACATTCCAAGCCATGAATAGAACAAATAAATTTTATTTGGAAATTAAATATACTATCCAATTAATTTGTTCTACAGCTTGAAAAAACTATTAATAACTTTAATTGAAGAAAATTATGAGTTCTAAAACCTTAAGCTCTGATACCATATGTTAATTTTTCTAGCATGAATTTCACATACACAATAAATACTTTAATGAAATTCATAATATATTCTTTTATGACCAAAACTTTGACGCATTAATATTTCACAGTTGCAAGTGAAATTACTGAGATGAACTAATGTCCAAACTTTATGTAAGAGATATGATTTTCTTTCTCTTGCCTTTCCTTAATTTCCCCTTGTGAGAGAAAATTCCGTATCTATCCTTTATTTCCTCTTCTTCTTTTCTCTTCTTCCAAGCCAGACTTTTATTTCTCTTTCTTTTCTCTTGTGTTCACGGAGTGAAAGAAGTGAGAGAGAGAGAAACTCACCTATGGACTTGCTTTGGGAAGATTGAAATGGGTTAACCTTTATACCCATTCAACCGCCTCAAATAATCCAATGAGAGAAGAGGGAGTTTACTACTTTGATTCTTCTTCTCATTTTATAACCTTTTCTTGCACCACCTCCTTGGTCTCCAAGAAAGAGCAGTACACGTCATGGATTAAGGAGAGAACAAATGGGTGTCTTTTATATCCCATTTGGTTTACATTCCTTTTATTAAAAGAGGATAATATCTATTCACATATATATTACATATATTTACAATTATTTTATTTAGGCAGAGAAAGAGGGAGTCCTTTTCAACACTCCCAAGTTTTAACACTATTTCATTTCCACTTAACCATCAAAGTGGAACCCTTCATGTAAAAACTTATTTAATCAATAAGTCATGTGGGACACCATTTATAAAATATTATAAAATATTCTTACATATCTATCCACGTAAATGCGGTTGGGGGTTACTTCTGAGCGGGAGTGTTAACGCATAAGAAAACTTGTTGGACTCTCTAACAACTTAAGCTTTTTAGATGAACTGGTTATGCCAGCAAATAGATGAAAACCAATTTTTATACTCCTGGGATCAATATTTTGTGCTACAACATCGTATTCATCTTGATCAATTTCAATCCATACTCATACATTCCTTCCGTTTCGCACACGCTCATTCGATCCACGCGAATTACTAGCCTCCTCATCCCCCCCCCGCATGGTTTCTTTTCCTTTCATCAATTGATTAAATGTCTCATCTAATGGTTTCACTTCATTTCCGAGTTTATCAACTGAACTTTGAGTCTTAGAATTTTCATTTGCAATATAGCTTCAATCCTTTCCTCATTAGCCTTGAGAGCTTGAGCGCAAATCTAGTTCCCACCACAATTAATTGTTGACATTTAGGACCACAATTATGCTATGATACCATGTTTGTTACGAATCAACTAGAAAGCATCATAACATGGGTCGATCTGATCGAAAATTGGCATGGTAGGATATCTGTCGAATTATCTGTTAAAAAGAAAAAATAATTACTTGGCAGTGGGATCCCTACAAAGCCCCTCAGGTGCAAGAATTTATACAATATTCAGAGACAATAATGTCAAAAAGGGGGTGCTCAGCAGACATTAGATTGTACCGTATAACGTTAATGAGCCCACTATAGATAGTGGTAGAGTCCTAGATAAGATGGACTGTGGTAGATTGCGATAAGATCTCATTGTAACTTTTGGGTGAAGATACCTTGTCCGTCAATGACTGATGTACAGAGTCCGTGTTGTAATAGGATTCGTGCCTACGGATAGTTCGGAGAGAGTTCTGTATATTGTAGGAATGTGAAGTGACTGCGGATAAGTCGGAGAGAATTCTGTGAAAATTGAGCAAAGGGGTGATCTAGCGACCGCAGGTCTAGCTGTCCCGTGAGAAGTGACTGCGGATTTAGTGACCGCGGGTCTAGCTGTCCCTTGAGAAGTGACCGCGGGTATAGCTATCCCGTCATCCACTAAGTCCTTCACTCATTGCGACCGCGGGTCTAGCCGCTACTGGTGGACCGACCGTTACTATAGAGATGTTAAACGGGCTAGCCCTAGCGGTTTCGGGTCAGCCCTAACGGGTTGTGGCCCTAACGGGCCACGGGCTAAACAGTCAAGTTTTTTCGGGCTACTAATATTGCAGACCTAACCCTAACCCTAGCGGGTTTCGGGTTAAACGGGCCACGAGTAAAGATATAATATAGCAATATTTTGAAATAGTGAATCGATAAACCATTCATAACTTTGACAGTTTCTTATGTTTTTCAAAAGAAATATAAACTAGACATTTTTTTACATCGATGTGTTATAATTTCCAACTTGTTATTTTCAAAATAAATAATGTAATAGCTCTATTTAGCAATTCTTTCCAAAATTTTTGTTTATTATTCAGTATTTATTCACAAGTACACAAAGAAGACCTGTAGTGCAAATGATAAATGTGTTTGACTTTAGATTAAAGGTTGTTGGTTTTATTCTCATGGTGGTTGTTTTACGTATCTCCTAAACTTTTTACGGCCTAATTAATATTATGCGGGCTAGCGGGCCAACCCTGAAACCTGGCGGGCCAGCCCTAACGGGCCGCGGGTTAAACGGGCCAACCCTAAAAAGTCCTAATTTTAAACGGGCCAAAAATATTGAGCCCTAACCCTGTTTTTTTCGGTTTAAACGGGCCAACCCTAAGGGCCGTGGCCCTTTTAACATCTCTACGTTACTAAGGCAGCCATCATTGCTATTTGCCTTAGCTAAACTCAACACATTTTGAATGTTGCTTGCTAATCACCAATCATGTTTCGACCGCAGCCTACTGACCACCTGCTCAGGTAAGACGATTATATCCATAGTGAAAATCCGGGCTGATTATGTTATGATACCACGTTTATAACGAATCAACTAGAAAGAATCATAACAGGGGTGGAAACCCCTAGATTTGAGTTGAGAGCAAAGAGAAGAAATATTGATTGGAGGGAAAGTTAAAATTATTATTATTAATTATTTCTAATTTTTGTAACAACAACCTTATTAATCAGACTCAACCTCCACAATCCAATGGCATAACTATCCCTCATTTATAATGAAAAGACAATTTGCCCTTTTCAACTACCAACTCACGATACAAAAAGAGGGATGCAAAACATTGCACCCATTGATGCTAAGTGTTGCACACACTTATGTCACATTTACTAAAATACCCTTCATCCTATTTTAAAAAACAAAACAAAACCTACACTAATCTCTCCCTCCCTCTATAACCATGCCGACGTTTTAAAAAAGAGCTGGGTTGGCTCTTTTTTAAAATGCCGGACCGGACCTTTTTTTTTTTTAAAACATTGTTAATTTGTACAGAGTAATTGTTATTGTCATTTAGAATACGTGGTCAGTCGCAAAAATATGACACACATCAAACACGTGATCAGTTGAAAAAATATGAGACATATCAGAACTGTTCTGTATCATCATAACGATGTGAACATCCTGTAAACAATAATGTAACATAAAAAAAAAAATCAGACACGTATTGAATTAAAGTGTGTAGTATCATTTGTATTTTGAATACAAATAATATAACATAAAAAATTTAGCAAAAAAAAGGAATAGGACCAAGACAATTTTATTTAAAAAAAAAAACAAGATTGACATTTGGGAGAGAGCCGGGCCGACTTTATTGGATATAACCAGACCGGCTATATAACAAATGGCCGGACCGACATTTTGTTATATAGCCGGGCCGGCTATATCCTATAAGGCCGGGCCGACTCTACTTTTCAGTAAAAAAACTCTTAATTAAATGAAAAAAATGAAAAAAAACAAAAAAAAACGTACCGTGAAATAGTGATTAACATTAATATGAACTCTAATCTTAGAGCTCGTTTGGTCGAACGTTTTGGCCAAAACACAGGGATAATACGCAGCATATTTGCAAAAATTGTGTTTCAATACTGCGGTAAAAAAAATAGCATTTTGAAATCGCAGCTGCATTTTAAAACGCTGGAATTCTAAACTTTTTTCTAGGAAAAAAAAAACTGCTTAGTGATATCTCAAACGTATTTATAAGAAAAGACCGGTATTTTTAAAACACGGTATTTTTTAAAAACCTACATTTTTAAAACATTGTTTTTTATAAATACTACGTCAAACAAACTCTTAATTATATCTATATATATATATAATGACAACTGTGATTTTATTTAGCCAAATATAGTAATTTCTCGCCTAAAACCACTTGCTAAAAATGGAACCTCTTATCTATGGTAATGCATTGGAAGAAGAAACACTTCACAGGTCTCATTATATCTATCTGATTAGTCTTGCTTTTGATATACAATCTCGAATTTTTCATTATATTGATTGGATAAATAAATTGATAAAACTGATTGCATTCTTCTTTGTATTGGGTCATTGACTATATAGAAAATGGTTCATGATGAATATTGATGCCTTGGGGAGCTGTAAAAAATCATTGGGCAGCTAAAAAGTGTCTTTGAATCTAATATTTACAAGCAATATAAATAGGGTGGTTAGAAAAAGGCTGAAAAGTGAAGAATTTAATAATATGCTTTAACATTTGGTTTGTAAAATGTAGAACTTGAAAAAGGTAACTTTCTCATGAGTTCATCCACCTTGATAACATTGTTGCTAATTTTTGTTTCTTTCACATTCTAGGCTTCGGATTGAACTGGGTAAAAGAGAAAGCATCCTGCCAATAGCTTAAGAGCTGCAAACGTTGTTTGGCCATCCCCAAGCGTAAATGCCTACTTTGCCACGAACCTATGTTCCTTCCAAGCCTTCATTTATGTTTGAAGATAGATTAATTATAATGGAGGAATGATGTTCCTGCTTTCATGAAAAAGTAATCAAACATTGTTATTGTATATTGGAAATTCAGGTGAAAGTAATCAAACATTGTTATTGTATATTGGAAATTCAGGAATGAGAAAGTGATTTTCATAAAATTGATAGACTACAAAGTGAATTTACTAGCTTTATAGAAAAGATGACATTCACTTTAAAATAAAAACCTTTCAATACCTGGCACTTAATTTGAGATGGAGGGAGTATTTATTAGGGTAATATGTAAATCATTGAATAAATTTATTTACACTTCACCTATTTAAAATATTTTTTCCATTCTACGGTTCACGTTTGAAAATTTTAATAATTAAGGATTATATTAGTATTAATGGAGTTGACCATAATTATAAAGATGCTAGAATGTATTCAAGATGGTTATAAACATGGGCGAGGGGGGTAAAGTTTTAAATGAAACATTCTAAAATAAGAATTAATGTTTATACCATTATGGTAGTCTTTATGTCTAACACAATGTTGACCTTTGTCATCCAAGTCACTTTAAGAGATAAACAGCACCGAAAAATTACTTACCAATGTATACGTTCAGCGAACAATATTGTAATTATACAAATTCAACAACCACCATTGTTTTTAGAGAAGTATTCCAAAAATTTTAAATTCCCTCAGCTCCTAAATAATTATTTCATATGACTGGGCATACAGATTAAGAAAAACTAATTGACTCTATTACAAATATTAATATAATATGTAACTTCATTTAAACACACATGTACATGTGAGATCATCACTAAAGTTAGAAGAATTTTAATGGTAAAATGGTTAAAATATTTTCTTAAAATGGAAAGTTTAGAAATAAGATAATTTTTAGAACGGATAAAAAAGAAAAGCAAGACAATTATATTAGGAATGGAGGCAGGAGTAATATTTGTTTGAATTAATTCTATACTATATAATAAAATTCACTTTTTTTATATCTTTACGTTTTGATTATTTGTTAATCATTACAGTCACTTTAAAAATTTTAATTTTAAATTTAATTTTTAGTCAAGGGTAGTTGCATGTCACTTTGACCAGAATTATCAATTACTTTAGCCAAAGTGTATGTTAATTTCATTAAATCACAAATACCCACGATTAATTATAAAACTAAATGACATTATTATAAAAAATAAAATTTTAAAACTAACTTAATAATTATATGCCAAACACACTATATGATATTTTCTATTCATCAAAGTAATTTCATTTATTTATTTTTATATAATTTCAATAAACAAACAATTTTTTTTTTACAGGAAATACATCACTATGAATTATAGAAAACTATCATTTGCCTCGATATTCGTCATTTACAACCCCAAGTTTCTCAACGTTTGTTGATTTATCAAATGATGAAGATTGTCTTAATCCTTTTATTAGTGCCATACAAAACAAGAAAATGCATTTAGATAATACTCAATGTGAAATAATTTTTTTTATAGTTTCAAATCTGTATAACTATGTTGTATACTCCTTCCATTCCAAGAAAAGAGTTCACTTTTTTTACTTTTTGGGGTCAACTTAATTAAGTTTGATTGATAATTTACATAAATTTATTTGCTTTTATAAAGTTATGAAAGTTGTGCTCTATAGTATTTTTAATGTAGTTTTTTATTAATAAAATTTTATTTTCTAAAATATAAGTAAAGTATGTAATTATTGATTTTATTTGTAGTCAATCACTGTAGTGTCAGCCATGGGCAGCTGTATGTCGCAATTTTCAGGGTAACAAACCATTCTGATCTGAAAATATTGATACGTGATGCAGAGAAAAGCCAACAAATAAAACAACAAATGTTGTGTATACGAAATTTTTTAGAATCTATAATATTACAAATACAATGATGCATTTCTATTTAAGTAGTTGCCTCCAACATTACTTTTCTTTATTTATTCTTTTAATTTTGTTTTTCCTCTTCATTTTGCTTAAATTTAATTTAATTAAAAACGATATATATCCGTGCATTTAACGTACGGGTGTAAAACTAGTTATATCTAATACTACTCGAGAACACTTTCATTATATTTTAAAAAAAATTCATTAAAAAAGTAAGTAGCTTATTTGGGTGCGTTGTTTAGAGCCTCGTGACAAAAACGACACCATAACCTCAACAACAACGTAACAAATTGAGAGACTGTTCTGGAGTATGAAATTACAAAGAAATTTGATTTGGATTCCATGGTGACATAATCAGCATCTTTTTGCTTGAGTAAGACAGAGATTGCCGTCACAAAAGTTTGGTTTTTGTTGTTCTTAACCTTTCTATAGATGGTGATAACTTGATTGCTATTCAGGCTGACCCATCCCAAATTGGGTTGTTCCATTTTCAAAATTCTAGGTCTTGAACATCTCATTTGTTTAATATTTGACTTGATTATTTTCATACAATTGCTTTTTCTTAATTTACTGATTATTAATGTTTTTTTCTGTGATGTCGCTCAGGCTCATAATGATGGATATTGCCATTGTTATGACAAGGTTAAATTTATAAGAATGGTGAATACATGTTAGTTGCTCGCTAAATATACACTTTACAGATCATAAGAGATCAAGCAACATGGCCAAATAGAGGGGTGGCCAAGTTGATAAGAAGACCTCCAAATATGTAACTTGGACCATACCTAAGTTAGTTTCTAACACCAGACTATACACACTTCATTGATAACATGAAATATATTCTAAATAGTGAATCATCATTTATAATAGAACGCTGAATGCATTTCTTGGTTTGAAGCTAGATTGTTTTACAGTATATGTCAAAGTGACAAACAGCAATTAGCCGTAAGCACACACAGGTCGAAAGTAGTTGGGAAAATGAGAAAAGCATGTACGAGAAACTTAAAGGATCATCATCAAAAGAGAACCCACAACCTCCAAGTCCTTTTATGCAAGCAATATCTGCTAACAACCTCAGTAGCAAAATGGAAACACATGATTACAAGGATGATGATGGGCACAAGTTGGTGAAAAAACTGTAGGTCCAATCTCTCACAACCCAAAAGCTTTAAGATCTTGCGATTTCTGTCTTTGTGAGCGAGTGTGTTTGGAAAGGTCTCTGGCAAATCCTTTAGAACGTTGTTGATCATGTTATTAGGCTGATGAACAAAGTTGCAGTTGTAACTGGTGGAGCAATATGTATAGGAGCTGCATCAGCAAAGCTATTCCCTGAGAACGGGGCCCATGTTGTAGTTACTGATGTACTGGATGAATTGGGAGCAAGCCTAGCTGATCCCATCAGCAACCGCTACATACACTGCGACATGTCTAAATAAACGGATATGGAATCAGCTGTCCAGGTAGCTGTTAATTTGGAAAGGCAGACTAGACACCATGTTCAACAATGCTGTTATTTCAGGCATAGTAACAAAATTCTCCTTATCTTCTTGGAACCAAGACGGTAGTCTACACTGATAGAGTGCCGTCAAATTCATTTTTGCAAAGAAGGATGCAAAGCCGAGATTGATTAGATGGGTTCTTCTTCTTCAAGAATTTGATGTGGAGATTAAGGATCGAAAAGGGGTAGAGAATCAAGTTGCCGACCACTTGTTAAGATTGGAGCAAGATGAAGTTACAAGGGATCACGGTATGATCAAGGAATCTTTTCCGGACGAGCATCTTTTCTCTATTTCTTTCATGGAAGTTCCTTGGTATGCCGACTTTGTGAATTATATCGTGAGCAATGTATTGCCCGCCAGATTTTTCTTATTCTCAAAGAAATAAATTTCTTCATGATGTTAAATTTTATTATTGGGATGAGCCCTTCTTGTTCAAGAAAGGGAGAGATCGAATTTTGTGAAGATGTGTGCCTAGAGAGGAGCAAGAGTCTATCTTACTCCATTGTCATTCTTCTTCTTATGGAGGACACTTTGGGGGTTTCAAGACGGCAACAAAAGTGCTTCAAAGTGGGTTCTTCTGACCTTCACTCTTCAAGGATGCTTATGAGTTTGTGGTTCGTTGCGATCGTTGCCAAAGGACGGGAAATATTTCGAAGCTTCATGAGATGCCTCTACATGATATTCTAGAGGTAGAAATTTTTAATGTGTGGGGTATTGATTTCATGGGTCCTTTTGTATCTTCTTTTGGCAACCTCTACATTCTTCTTGCGGTGGATTATGTCTCAAAGTGGGTAGAAGCCGTGGCATTACCTACTAACGATGCTTGGGTGGTTATAAAATTTCTCAAAAAGAATATTTCCACTCGCTTTGGTACACCTAGAGTCATTATTAGTGATGGAGGATCTCACTTTTGTAGCAAGTTGCTCGAAGGGATTTTGGCAATGTATGGTGTGAAGCACAAGGTAGCAACACCTTATAATCCTCAATCATGTGGGCAAGTGGAAGTTTCGAATCGGCTAGTAAAGCAAATTCTTGAGAAGGTGGTGAATCCTTCACGGAAAGATTGGGCTCAAAAGTTAGATGATGCATTATGGGATTATTGAACGACTTTCAAAACACCTCTTGGTATGTCTCCATATCAACTAGTGTTCGGGAAAGCTTGTCATCTTTCGGTTGAGGTTGAACACAAAGCATATTGGGCCATTCGAAAGCTTAATTTTGATTTGCAAGCCACCAGCGAAAGTAGATTGCTTCAATTGGAGGAATTGGACGAATTCTGTCTTGATGCATTTGAGAATGCGAGAATATACAAGGAGAAGACGAAGAGATGGCATGACAAGAAAATCAAGGTTCGAACTTTTGAGCCGGGGCAAAGAGTTTTCCTTTATAATTCTTGTTTGAAACTTTGCTTGGGACAATTGAAGTCAAGGTGGTCGGCCCTTTTTCGGCGGTGAATGTTTATCCCTACGCGGTGAGGTGGAAATTGAAAAGTTGGAAGATCACACTACTTTCACGGTTAATGGGCATCGTCTCAAGCATTATTTTGGAGGGCCCACCCCTCGCAACAAGGCATTCATCCCTCTCACCGACCCACCCAAGGAGCAAGAAGCGTAAGACGTCAAGCTAACGATGGTAACTTAGAACAAAAAGTTTCCTTTCTCTTCCCTATTGAATTTTTGCATTTAATTTCATATACTTTTGCCCTTACTTCAAATGGTGATTTTTTTTTTTTTTTGTAAGATGATTGTTTTCCCTCCAAAGAGATTAAATGATGATGCAGGAGTAAAACTCTAAGTTTGGGGGTGGCTCGGGCATTCTATAGAGTGGATTATTCATGTCTTGGACGGCATTGCAGGAGTTTTCTCTTCTCTCCTCCTTTATATGCAATTTTATAAACATTGAGGACAATGTTTATCTTTAAGTTTGGGGGTGGGGTTGAGTTTTTCCAAAACTCTTTTGCCTCGAATATTTTCGCAAAATTTAGACTTTTTGGTCCATGCTTGTTGCATCGTAGTTGCAATTCTAGGGTTGATTATATGATAGTCTAGAATATTGTTGGGATTCTCATGTTAATTTATCTCAAGCATGCTTCTCAAGTTCATGGTGCATTTAAGTTTTGATTTTCTTTGAGTGCTATCTAGCGAAGGCTTATGCTATTCATAAAGAGCTTGGTAGAGTGAGCATTGAGTGAAGGATTATTTGACTGCCATGTTTGACTATCTTCAAAGCGAAGCATGATCATTGTAGTAATTTTGATGTGATTTAGGCCATCATTGGATCGATTATCATGAGTCCCTAGCTAGTGTCCCATTTACGCGTTATTCAAAGAATGGTGTGCGCCTAGAGCACTCATCGACCCCCATTCGACTTCATTTCTATCACCCGCATCGACCTATCTCGTGAACCTAAACACTTATTAGGTAACCCTTTGAGGCTTGTTTGTTGTTTTGGTGCGTCACCTTGGGATTTCGTATTGGAATCCGGGTCGGGGCGTCACAATATTAGTCATCACTAATAATCTCAAACTTTTATATATCTTCTATATTACAATTGGAGCACTTGGGTTTATATAGTGCTTAATACAAAAAGAGATTACAACATAATTAATGCTAGGATAAGCGTAAAAATGTGTTCACACATATTAGACAATGTGAGAAATTTGAAAAGGTAAGGGGGGGGGGACAAACTAGGATGTGTTCACACTAGTTGGATGAATCTAGAGCCAAAAGTTCACACTCCCGTCCATTCTGACCAGTTTGTAGTATTTTGGGTCTAGCTCCTTCTAGAAAACTCGAAATTAAGATTCGTTTGATTTTAGAGCTCCAGAACGTCCTCGGAGGCCCGTCGAAGTTGACTGAAAAATATGTACCACTTTGAAGACTTGAATGGTTGACTTTGGTCTTGATTTTGGGCTTCAAAAAGTATTCTTTTTGTTAGGCACCCATGATGGATAAGGGCCAAGGCTGGATTGCATCACACTTGTATAAGCGAGCTAAACCAGCTCGACACAAATACAAGATAACTAAATGGCCACAACATGGCGTTATCACAATAATATGGAGCTACACGAGCTCACAAAACACAACTATAAACAACAACCTCAACGAGCTAACGAGCTCGAAGTCAACTTAGATAAATAAAGTCACACATGCAACATGTCATATATACAATGCCACGACACTACGTGTCGGCACAAAAGGAAATAACGAGTAACAATATACACATGTTACTACTACCTAAAATAGAGTTTACATAACTCTATCATCCATCTTCCTCACCGAGTACATATGTACAACAAGCAAAAGTAACTACCCCAAAAGTTCACCAAGTGCACCCACGTATTGTACCGACCTCACCAATTAGAACCTCTCGGGTTCCTGCGATCTAAGGAAAACAAAAGAAAAGGATATGGTGAGTCAAAGACTTAGTAAGTTACTACCATGCAACTACATGATATGCTGGCATGGTGAGTTGTATAATAGTAAATCATATTGCATAATAAACAATAATAGCATGATTCTGTATCAAGTACCACATAATCAACTGTATAACTGGATAAACACATCTGTAAGGATACGGGGTTGAGGTACACCCCCGACTCACATCCAACCTTATCACCTCTTCTGTATCATGTGCTCGAATAATTGTCTCTTTAGTAGTGCGCGCGCGAATGACAGTCGTTTCCCCCCAGTCCCGTACGACCTGGGTTTATGACGTCGGGCAAACACTTCGGCTAGCAAGAACTGTGCCTCCCCCACTGGGGCTAACAGCGGGGCGTAGGCCGAGCAGATGGTCCAACCACGGTTAACACTAGTCCCTGCCCTCGTGAGTCACCGGTGGTACCATACACCCCCTAAACTAGTTTACCAGCTGGTTACGATTTGTTGAACATTGACACTTGTCATAATATTGTTTTACAACTAACTGATTCACAAGTATTAATTACTGCATTTAATCAATTACTGATTTGCACGTAATTGACACTAAATTGGGTAAACTCATAACTAGCTCGCAATTACATATTAAACACGTTATCACATTTAATTTATTTTGGTAAAGGTACTTCTACCCAAAATAACATTTAATAATCGTAGGAATTAATTTCACGTTCCCACTATAATCAAACTGTATCAAAAATAGACTCTGTGGAGTCAAATCACGACGATTCTAAACTTTGGTATTTTAGCTCGTGTTCGTAGTACGTTAATTTAATTATTCTATTAAACTACTTAAACAAGTAGACCAATTATTTAAATAATCTAAGTTAATTAAAATTATATATGCATAAAACATATAATTATATTTCATCACAATCAGTAACTACTTTACTAGCATGAATTATACTAAAATTAAAATGAGATAATTTTATATTTCAAGCTAAAAATAATAACTTACTAATATCGCAAAACTACTAATTAAAATATCAAATTTTTTAAAAATATTGATTTATTAGTTAAGCACGTTGATATTGCGGTGTCCTTTCATCAAAAACACGAAGACACAAGCACCAAATCGATTGCGTTGAAAGAAAATAGTTTTCGGGCGGCGTAAAACGGTAGAAAGAGAGAGTGACTTGTAATATTCACTCCATGGTCAGCCTAGTCAATTATGGTGGGCTAGTTCAACTTAATTGGTTGTTTCAAAAAAAGCTTAATTTGTTAAACAACCATGGTCAGCAGTAGAGATGTTAAAAGGGCCACGGCCCGTAGGGTTAGCCCGTTTAAATCGAAAAAATAGGGTTAGGGCTCAATATTTTTGGTCCGTTTAAAATTAGGGCTCGTTAGGGCTGGCCCGTTTAACCCGCGGCCCGTTAGGGCTGGCCCGCTAAGTTTTAGGATTGGCCCGCCAGCCCGCGTAATATTAATTAGGCTGTAAAAAGTTTAGGAGATACGTAAAACAACCACCATGAGAATAAAACTAACAATCTTTTAATCCAAAGTCAAACACATTTATCCTTTGCACTACAGGTCTTCTTTGTGTACTTGTGAATAAATACTGAAATATAAACAAATTTTTTGGAAAGAACTGCTAAGTAGAGCTATTATATTATTTATTTTGAGAAAAACAAGTTGGAAATTATAACACATCGATGTAAAAAAATGTCTAGTTTATATTTCTTTTGAAAAACATAAGAAACTATCAAAGTTATGAATGGTTTATCGATTCACTATTTAAAAATATTGTTATATCATATCTTTAATCGTGGCCCGATAGTGGCCCGTTTAGCCCGAAACCCGCTAGGGTTAGGGTTAGGTCTGCAATATTAATGGCCCGAAAAAATTGGACCGTTTAGCCCGCAGCCCGTTAGGGCCACAACCCGTTAGGGCTGACCCGAAACCGATAAGGCTAGCCCGTTTAACATCTCTAGTCAGCAGCCTAGTCAATTATGGTAGGCTAGTTCAACTTAATTGATTAAATAAAGACCGGTGATGCTTAATAAAATATTAATATTAATTAAATTATTTTATTTTTAATCTAACTTTTGAAAATAATCTAACTTTTGAAGTCCAAATTATTGACGTGAGTGGAAAGACGACCGATTTGGTGTAGGCCACAATGCTTATAATATTTTCTTCACCTATTCATGAATAAAGTGAAGCTTTGCTTTACTTTAATCTATACTAAATTTTGTTTGCTTCACCATTTGATTTGATTTTGTAATTCTTGAATTAGTAATTTGGTTTTGCTCTGGCTAAAGACATTTTCGTAGTTACGGTTCTCTCTCGGGTGTTACAACTCCCTTCGTTTCAGGCAAAAAATTTACTATACTATTTTGATATATTTCATTCAAGAGTTCACTTTAAAAAAATTATACCTACGATCTCCATAAAACTTTTAACTTTACACTTCACATGTGGAATAGACATATTAACTATGTTAAAATATTTTTTTAATCATGACCAACTTTAATATTACTTATATATCCCTTAATTATTAGATTTTTTAAATGTGGACTATTTGAGTGGAATGGATGGAGTATTTCTTTGTCCCGAAATAAGTGTCTCTTTGCTGAATTTATACAAATTTAGAAAAAGTGATTTTTTATGTAATTTTTCTTTAATGCCCCCAATTTATCTTTAGTGATGTCAAATCAATCGGGTTCATTCATTTTTATGCTCCCTCCATAAAAAAATATAGAGGCGCTAAACGTAGCTCCCCACGAAATTACTAACTTGTCTTCGTCTGTTATAATGTATATTTTCTTAAAAAAAAAAATTCGACATGCGGCACAAATTTTGTTTTGTTTTTTTTTTCAATTGTTGCACTTGTATACCCTAAGTTTGTAAAAATTGCACTATACCCCCTTAAATTTGTTAATTTTGTTAAATTGTTAAACTTAATAGAAATTTGCACTATATCAAAATAAAAAATTTAACGAAATTAACAAATTTAGGGGGATAAGGTGCAAATTTAAAAAAAAATATTTGTTTGACATGCACCTGGACCAGCCGCATTCGCATGTCCAATATATATATAAGTGTAAAAATGTACGTTATAACACAATAATAAACCATATATATATATTTATTTAACACAAAATATGTTAAAAATATATATATTAGAAGACGAGGGCAAGTTAGTAATTTAGCAGGAGGGGGCTGCGTTTAGCTTATTGGGGGGGAGGACTGTGTTTAGTGCCTATAAAAATATATGTTCCTTATTGACTTTATATGATATTTAAAAATAGAAACGGGACTTAGGACATCCTAAAATGAAATAAATGACACATATTTAGGAACGAAATGAATATTTTACAAATAAGAAAGACACAATATATAATTGACTTTAAAAAAAATCAAAAAAAAGGAAAGGGGACCATTTTGAAAATAATCTAACTTTTGAAGTCCAAATTATTGACGTGAGTGGAAAGACTTGACCGATTTGGTGTAGGCCACAATGCTTATAATATTTTCTTCACCTATTCATGAATAAAGTGAAACTTTGCTTTACTTTAATCTATACTAAATTTTGTTTGCTTCATCATTTGATTTGGTTTTGTAATTCTTGAATTAGTAATTTGGTTTTGCTCTAAACTGGCTAAAGACACTTTCGTAGTTACGGTTCTCTCTAAGGGTATTTTCATTAATTGGTCCACATCTCTTTAAAAAAAAAAAAACTAATGGCAACAGAGCCAAGTTGGTAACTATGGGTGAAAATCCAGTCCAAAGACCAGATTTATTGTCTTTCCATGAAGAACCAAATGTATAAAACTTGATAAAGTTTAGGACAGAATTTTAATTTTAATTTTTTATGAAATAAACAAGTTTAATACCATAACTATGAATTCCTTGTGTGATCAAATGGTGGACACCTGTTGTGTTTAATTTGAATAATTCTTACGACTATGTCCTTATTATTACTCATTCGTCCCAAAATTATTAATAATCAAGTCAAAATAAATACTCACTCCGTCCCAAAATTATTATCTTGTTTTCCTTTTTTTTTGGTCTCAAAAAAATTATCTTGTTTCTTTTACCATTTTACACTTATTTTTTCATCCTACTTTAATTATGGGCCACATGCACAAGAGCTTTAAACAAAACTAAATATTATACCAATATTAATAATTAAGTCAATTATTTTTTCTTAATCTGTGTGCTGAGTCAAATATGACAATAATTTTAGGACGGAGGGAGTATCTCTTATTGAATGTACATGAATTTAAAAAAAAACTAATTTATTTTATGTAACTTTCTTTTAGTGCCCCCAATTTTTAGTGGTGTTAAACCAACGGGGTTCATTTATTTTTATACTTCCTCCGTCTAAAAAAAAATTTCTTTATTAACTTAATACAAATTTTAAGAAATTGGTTGATATTATGCAATTTTACTTTATAACCCTCAAAGTGCTTCTTAGTG
Source organism: Platycodon grandiflorus (assembly GCA_016624345.1). Classification (NCBI taxonomy): domain Eukaryota; kingdom Viridiplantae; phylum Streptophyta; class Magnoliopsida; order Asterales; family Campanulaceae; genus Platycodon; species Platycodon grandiflorus. The sequence goes on along the minus strand of CM028362.1, from coordinate 76,965,361 downwards.
ATTTTAAATCAATAAGGTCCTCTTTTTTCTTTATATCACAATCAATAAATGTATTATAGACATTGCATTAAGGAATCTTTTTAAAAAATGAAAAAGGGAGTTAATTTGGACATCTCAAAATGAAATAAATGACATTTATTTAGGGACGGATTTGGAAAAAAAAATTCAATAATAGAAAATAGACACCTATTTTGAAACTTTTTAAAAGAAAATAAGAAACACTTATTTTGAAAAGGAAGAATAATATTTTGTACTGTCTCAAAAAATAATATTTATTGGCTTGACTTTGATTTTTACAAGTCAACTAGTCTCCTTGGTTGGATTATAAGTAGCTGGCTAAGGAAATTAAGTTGAACATTGTGTTCTAAATCTTTTTGATTACCTGCCATGGCAACGTTTAACTATCCTGGAGTTATCATAATGTTGTTTGCACTTGTGCTGATCAAAGCACTAGATTCCTGCAACAGTCAAATGGTGGGTTATTCAAATGTGAGCTGCATCGAGAGTGAGCGAAAAGCTCTTGCTGAATTCAGGCAAAGCCTGGTGTATTATAAGACGCACCGTTTGTCCTCATGGGTTGGAGCCGACTGCTGTAAATGGCGCGGAGTGGGTTGTAGTAAGATCACTGGTCACATTGTCAAACTTGATCTTCGCAATCCAGTTATGTACGATCCTTCAACTTATGCCAGTTATGACAATTACAGTCGAGCCTTTTTGACAGGTCAGATAAATCCTTCTCTTCTCAATCTGAAGCATCTGCGTTACCTTGACTTGAGCAATAATGATTTCTATAGCATTAGAATTCCAAAATTCTTAGGCTCATTTAAGCATTTGATATATCTTAATCTTTCTGCTTCCAATTTCGGGGGTGAGGTACCCCATCATCTTGGGAACCTCACTACATTGCAGTATCTTGATCTTCACGATAATACTTTGGGTAGTGAAAACCTCTTGTGGGCATCCATGCTATCTTCTTTGAAACACTTGGACTTAACTTGGGTTAACCTTAAGCAAGCGACCGGGTGGTTAAATGCAATAAACATGGTACCATCTCTGTTGGTTTTGAAGTTGGCCTATTGTCGACTTCCCACCATTCCTCATCTTTCCTATGTTAACTTTACTTCCCTTGTCACACTTGATTTAAGTTATAACAAAATTAACACCACCATGCCTCCCTGGTTTTCAAATCTTACTAGCCTTTTGCACCTTAACCTTGGTTCTAACTATATCAATGGGCTACTCCCAGGTAGTACTATTGGACAATTGACCACCCTCACCCTCCTTGATCTCAGTGACAATATGTATTTAAAAGGTTCTATTCCAACTGAAATAGGAAATTTTACACGACTTACAAAGCTTGACCTTTCGGTCAATATGTTAGATGGTTATATACCGATTCAGTTGGGAGAGCTTAAGAATCTTGAGTACCTTATTCTTTCTTTTAACTCATTAACTGGTTCCATGCCGGCATGGCTTGGAAAACTATCATTTCTGAGAGAGCTAGCTATTGGATATAATAAGTTGAGTGGGAGTATCCCCTCAAGTATCGGACAACTAGCAAACTTGGAAAAGCTTGATGTTTTGGGCAATTCATTGTCAGGCACGGTATCTGAACATCACTTTGCGAAACTCAAACATTTAACTGCACTGTCGTTGTCCTCAAATTCATTAGTTTTTAATGTCAGCTCCAAGTGGGTTCCACCATTTCAACTCCAGCGTATATTCCTGGGATCTTGTACCCTGGGACCCCACTTTCCCCCATGGCTTCAAACCCAAAGGCATGTTAAGGAGTTATCGATTTTCAACAACAGCATCTCAGACACTATTCCTAATTGGTTTCAGAAGGTGTTTTCTCAAATCCCCTTCTTATTAGATATATCCTACAACCAGATAGGTGGTGAACTGCCGGAATTCCAAAATTCTAGTGATAAATCATTTTACTCAGGGAGGTATTTATATCTCAATTCCAACAAATTCGAGGGCTCAATGACATCGGTCCCCGCAGATGTTACGGTTTTAGATCTTTCCAACAATTTCCTTTCAGGAAATCTTCCTTTCATTGATGAGAGTTTGACGAGTTTGCGAGCCCTTGTTCTCTCGAATAACAGTTTGAGTGGCAGTGCTTCAATGTTATGCAAGATAAAGACTCTGACGTTCCTTGATCTCTCGACAAACCAATTTTCTGGAGGACTTCCTTTGTGTTTGGGAGAGTTGCAATATTTGGAAATGCTGGACTTGAAAAATAATAACTTTTCAGGTCATATTCCAAGCTCTTTGAGTTCTCTACAAAATCTCAGATTTTTGCACTTGCACAACAACAAGTTTGAGGGAAAGTTCCCTTTGTTTTTGCGGAAATCGACAAACCTGATCACACTTGATCTTGGTGAAAATGATTTGACCGGTACGATTCCCGAGTGGATAGTGGAAAGGTTGCCAAATTTGAAGTTTCTAAGTCTTCTATCAAATAGATTCCATGGGGAGATTCCTTTACAGCTCTGCAACCACCCAGCTCTTCAACTACTAAACTTGGCACATAATAATATTACTGGTAGAATTCCACAATGTTTTGGCAATTTTTCTTCGATGGCCATGCTTTCAGAACCTGAGGATTTCATAGAGTTCTGGATTTCATTTCCGACGGATATTCTTAGTACTCGAGATTATGGAGAAAGGTTATTAGATTCTTTGAAGGGGAGGGAACTGGAGTACCATGTAAAATCATTTCCAGTTCTCGTGTCCATGGACCTTTCAGAAAATAACATAATTGGAGAGATTCCAGATGAGATAACTGATCTTGTGGGATTACGTAACTTTAATGTGGCTGGAAATATGCTCAAAGGAAGGATTCCAAAGATGATTGGAAATTTGAAACAACTGGAATCTCTAGATTTGTCAAGAAATAAAATTTCTGGTGCGATTCCAGCAAGCTTGTCTGATTTAAACTTTCTAAGCCACTTGAACCTGTCGTTTAATTGTTTATCAGGGGAAATCCCGACTGGAAATCAACTCCAGACCTTAGTCGATCCAATATCCATCTATATGGGCAACAAAGAACTTTGTGGAAAACCACTTCCAAATGATTGCCCCTGGGACAATAAATCATCCAGTAGTCATGAACGTGAAGGTGAAGGTAAAGGAGATGAAGATGATTCTGATCATTTGTGGTTTTACGCTGGTATGGGACCCGGTTTCCTGGTTGGGTTCCTGGGTGTTTGTGGAATTTTACATTTCAACAAGTCATGTAGGTATGCATTCTTTCAGCTCATTGAAAACATGTACAACTGGATTGTGGTTGCAATTGCAGTAAAGCTTGCTTTGCTGCGACGGAAGTTCCACAGAGCTCAACTGGAAAGATCAAATTAACTTGAAAGGGGTCCGTCTCTCTCTCTCTCTCTCTGTCTGTCTCTGTCTCTCTCTCAACATGCTAACGTATTTATCTTTTCTTTTGTTACTATTTGAACTCAATCCTAGTCACACAACTAATAGTCTAATAAGTCTCTACAACAAGAAACTAGTCTGATTTACTGCTTTTCTCAAATCCCGAACTAATAAGTGAATAAGTTTTACATTAAGTAGGTTATCTCCTAATCGTAGGACTTATGATAATTGGCCCTCATTAACAACTTTGCAATATTGTCTTTGTAGTTCTCTACCACAATGGGTTTGTAGTTCCAGGGTGGAAGGAATATCTTGATGGGAAGAGAACAGAAGAACTCTTTCAAGCTGCCGAGAAGGTTCACTGCCAACGAGCTCTCGAAATTACAGACTTGTGTTCCTATTTATTTTTTTCTCTTGTTTTGGGATTTGGATGTATCCCAACTTCTATATTCACACTTTATTCTTGGTGGGAAACACCAGTAGACTGTCTATGCTTGATTTTAAACAGCGCGATATTTAATACAATAATGAAGGCTTGTATAACTATGTTATGACTGGTTTCACAAGTTCACTTTTTATGACAAAGTTAGTCGTGGATCCTAATTAGAAGATTAAATTTGACTGAAGTGGCAATGCTAGTAAAAACTGGATTAAGGTTTGTTCATCAAGAATCCCAATTTCTGGTCTTCTTTTTTCTTTTTCCTACCAAAAGTAGCCTCCTGAAAACTCTTCTTTTTTGAACCTCTACTATAGATCATGAAAATTACGTAGCATGGAGCAAATAATATGAATTTCCTATACGTATTTCCAATTCATGTCTTTGCAGGCATGCTTATTTCCAGTTCTTTGTCTGCTCTATGCAAAGAAATCCTAAAAAACAGAGTAAATCCGAATTGAACTAATCAAAGCAATTGCAGATATATCCCCTGTCTATCCCCTTGAGAGACTTCCAGTTTGATAATAAAGACTACTAAAGAACCTAAATCTGAAACTATTTTTCTTGTTGAAGTTACTCTCGAAACTATTTTTCTTATTGAAGTTACTACAAAATTTTACATCTACGGAACTCTAACAACATTGAAGTAGTCACATAAAAGAAATAATGACCACCTTTGGCTCTACCCCTGCTTAGGTACCACAGAACATGTTGTCTGTTTTCAAAAAATAAAAATACCTTAAAGAACTGAGAGATCGAGCGAAAAGGCCAAAGTGATAAGAAGACCTCAACAAATGTAGCTTTGGACCATGCCCAAGTTAGTTTCTAACACCAGTCATCACAAACTTTTTGTTGATAGCATAAAATAGATACTAAATAATGAAATCCTTTTCTTTGTCAGTTATGGAAAAACATTGAATGCATTTCTTGGTTTGAAACAAGATTTCTCAATAGTATTTGTCAAAGTGACAAGTAGAAGATCCACTAAATAATCAATTAGCCGTAAGCTCACAAGTGAGAGTAGTTGAGAAAATGAGAAAAGCATGAATGAAAAAATTAATGTATCATCATCTAAAGGGAACCCACTATCTCCAACTCCTTCTATGCGAAAACATCTACTAATAACCTTGGAAGCAAAATGGAAACACTTGATCATAAGGATGATGATGGGCACAAGTTGGTTAATAAACGGAAGTCCAACGTATATCTCACATCTCAAAAGCTTAAATCTTGTAATTGTTCTCTGAGTGTGTGTGTGTGTGTGGCGTACGGTGCGTGTGTGTCAATTTTCTCTCATTGTGGAAAGGTCTCTGGCAAACCCTGTAAAACGTTGTTGATCTTGTTATTAGTTTGGTAAAACAAAGTTGCAGTTGTAACTGGTGGAGCAAGAGGTATAGGAGCTGCAACAGCAAAGCTATTCGTCGAGAACGGGGCCCACGTTGTAGTTGGGGATATATTGGATGAATTGGGAACGAGTCTAGCTGATTCCATCAGCGGCTGCTACATACACTGCAACGTGTTGCAAGAAACAGACGTGGAATCAGCTGTCCAGCTAGCTCTAACTTGGAAACGCAGACCAGACATCATGTTCAACAACGCTAGCATTTCAGGCATAGTAACTAAATTCTCCAACTTTCTACAAACTTCAGAATAATTTCCATGATTAGTTCATATACTGATTCTCCACGAAGATTAATTAATATGTTTCAAGGGCAAAAACTAGGTCTGATTACTTTTTTTGCTTCAAAATTTATCCCTCTTTTGCAATTTAAGGTCCAGAGTTCCCTGTCCAAACTTTCATTTTTGTCTCAAAAAGAAGGCTATCGTAAAATATTTTAACTTTTTTCTGTTAAGTGATGATGTATCAGAACTTTAAGAAAGCTGCAGATTTACCACGTTTTATTTCGAATGCTGGACTAGACAGGAACATCACCAACCTAAAAATGGAAAATATAGCAGCCGTACTTGCAGTCAACGTGAATGGCACCATACATGGAATAAAGCACGCAGCACAAGCAATGATCAAGGCAGGAAAAGGAGGCGCAATCGTATGCACCTCGAGCTCAGCAGCCCTCATGGGAGGCCTAGGATCACATACCTACACGTTGTCGAAAGAGGCTATTCTAAGACTATCAAAGACTGCGGCATGTGAGTTGGGGGTGCACGGGATTCGAGTGAACTGCGTCTCGCCACATGGTGTCTCGACAGAGATGCTAGTGAGTGCCTACCGTAAGTTCCTAGGGAGAGCTGATGTGGGAGTGGAGGAAGTGATCAGTAGGATAGTGGACGAGCACGAGAGTTTACTACGCGGAAGAAGTGGAAAGGTGGAAGACGTTGCAGAAGCGGTGCTTTTTAGCAAGTGATGAAGCTGGATTCATAACAGCACATAATCTCATGGTTGATGGTGTGACGCAGCGAAATTAACAACGATGGAGCTCTTACCACGAGAAACTCCAAGGAACAAGCCTATGACGACTTAGGGTTTTTCCATGAAGAAAGAAACTATTTTTTATTGATAAAAGCTGCCGAAAAAAATGTTTAAGAGGGTATTTATATACCCTAAAACAATTTAAACCCTAAAAAGAAAATGACAAGAAAAAAAGAAAAAGAAAAGAAAACTGTCGAGGCCCAAAACAATGCTTAAACAGTGTTTTTTGGGCTTAAAATGAACTCATCACAGGGTACCTCATAATATGTATTGTAGATCTCGTCGATAGCTTCGATTTGACATATTGTGGGTCTCGTGGTTCATCCGGGATCAAAAGTTATGGCCTATCGACGGAAGACACCTCCAATTCGTGATTTCTACTAGAGCCCCAGTTCTGTTTTTGACACTTTACCCTTTGACTTTCCAATCCTCTTCCCACCAAAGTTCTTAGCCCTTTCCTTCTTGTTCAAGTACACTTCAGCTACGTGTTCTACATCATGATGGCTGTACTTCTGCATCCACAAAAATGAGTTTTATCTACCAAGGGTAAGAAAACTGATCCTTTCATATAAATAATGACTCGTTATTCCAACGTGAACTTGTTATTTCTTGCTATACGATGTAGCAATACGGGAAAGCTCGGTCTTGAGAAGGGATACCCCAAATGCTTCTGTAATTGTTATTTCATCTTACATACTACTCTCTACGCTATCTTTCTTGTAATAAAGCAATATTGATCGGATTTAGTATTCAAACTCTCTGAATCTGACAATATGACAATGTTATACTTAATCCACTCTTTTAAATTAACTGAAAATGAAAATCTCGGTAGTATTACAACAAAATATAGCTCTAAAATCGCTGAAATTCATGAAGCGCTGCACTTTCCTAGTTTTGTCTTCCTATGAATCTATCCGCGAGAAAACAAAGCTTCATCTCAAATTGAAGCAAGCTAACAAAGAGTCACGATGATTGAAAACAAAGAATCATCTCAAATTCCTATACCTTTTGATCTATCAGCGAGATAACGGGAAGCAGAATGGCAATTAAGTACAGAGCCCAAAGCATTTTCTGTCCAGCCAAAGAATAGTACTCCTAGTCTCCTACATTAAAAAGGACTCCTGGTTTTTGCATTCAACTTATCTCAGTTTCAGCAACTTCCCAAATTTTTTACTAGACATAACTAAAAAATAAGACCAAAAAGGATCAAAAAGCACCAAAGAGCATACAAGCACATGCACTCACACGCGCACGAACACATTTACACCCACACACACACACACATATCATTGAATATACAACCGTCAGAATTATTTAGAAAAAAATCCTATTATTATTCTGTTTTTGATTGAAACAAATAAGAAAGAGGAGCGTTAAACTACGAATAATCACAATAACAAGCGTCCAGGGTTGAACAGTTTCATATAATTCTAGTACTTGGGTCATGTCCAAGAGTATATCCTCCTTGCTGTTGATAGGAACTCCTTCTATAGTAGCTGTTGGTTGATGGATCATTACCCTGATGTTATAATATATAATAAATTAGTAGGGAAAATTATATAAATGACCATCGTACTATCATTTGGTAACTGGTTTGATCTCGTACTCTCAATATCTTAAATCTAACCAATGTTCTCATGAATTGAGTGCAATGTAGTCCTTTTGACTAATGGCCCATCCATCGCTGTTAGTCAGAAGGACTACATTGCACTCAATTCGTGAGTACATTGGTTAAATTTAGGATATTGGAAATACGGGGTCAAATCAATTATTAAACGATACTACGATGATCATTTATATAATTTTCCCTAAATTAGTATAATAAAAGATTTTATTTAGTATGATGAAGAGAATTATGAAAGAAAGAAAGATAAAAGAAGAACAAGAAAAATGAAGAAGATAGAACTAAACAACCGTACATGCATCTTTTATGCATTGCATACGGCTCGTCATAAAACTGATCCTTACCAGCTATCAAAGAAAGAGAAACATCAGATCTTTCCTTGCCCTCTTGCTTCTCTTCTCTATCTTATTGGAGTCCTTTCCCCAAAGTTAATGTAACGTTTGAAGATGGGATGGACAGTGATTTTCGGGAATAATTTGCCACTAAAGGTATATATAGGCATGGAGAGTATGGAAGTTGTTCGACTAGTTTGGGGAGGTAAGAGATATGTTTGTTGCAACTCGGAGAGGAACCGTTGGAGTCGATTTGCAAAGGAGGAAGACATGGGAAGCAATACGAGAAGAAAATGGAATATGGCTTTGGGAGTAAATATGGAAAAAATTGAGAGAAGAACTACTCACGGTTAGATGGATTAGATAAGAACAATGACACAAACAACACAAGTTGGGTATTGAGGGGATCAAAACGAGAGACTGTAGAGGAGCAACAGGAACAAGAAAAGAGTGTAGTAAAGGGGATTAGGCATGTAGAAGGGGTGAATAAGATGGAGAAGGTAGAATAGAAGTTGTGTGTAGTGTGCATAAATACAAAACTGTGCAAGGTGCTCAAATGGTGGCTCAAATGGTGTGATGTTGGTTTTTCAGTACATCCATACAATTTAGAGATCTTAAAAGAAGATGAATTGGTGGTACAATGGCAAATAGGGGTGAGCTAAATGGCCCGTCAGCCTACTCAGCTTGTCTAGCCTGCCAAAGCCCAACCCACTCTGCCCATGCCCATGGGCTATATAACCCTATTGGGCATTACGAGACATGAAGACCGTGGGCTTGTGCCTAAATCGGTCTTGAGATATCTCTAGCCCGCTTAGCTTGACCCGGCTTGCACACACCGAAACGACGTCGTTTTAATGTATCAGTCTTGGACTGTTGGAAATAAAGGCCTTGTTTGGCGGTCGAGATGGCTAGCCCAAAGTAGCCGGCCATCGGCTAATCTAAATATTTTCGGCCCAATTAGTAACTAAAACAACAATTACAGTAAAAGAAGAAAACTGGTGGGAACAAAAAAAAAAAAAAAAAAACACTCTAAGGCACTAACGTAGTAGGAGTTTTGTGGTTATTGAGAATTTTTTTTTTCTCTTGCTCTCTCATTGGCACTAATGCCAGAATAGTATCATGATTTCCATTCGAAGTGATCTCATAATTAAACTTTTCAAACATTATAAACTTTTTCAATTGAAATAAAAGGAGTATTTTTCGTAAAATAAACGGAACCTAAGATTCAACGACAACATTGATAAAAAACTAGGATTCCCACAATTTAGAGGTAATTAGTCAAACACCATAACTAGGTAAACTCCGAAGTCCCAACAATAGTATTCGATGAAAAGACAGATTCATATCAATTGTGGCAATACGATTTCCTTATTCTCCATCTAATTAAGCAAGAGAGATTTATGATTTCTACCCAAAAAAAAAGGTTCCTGAGAGAGAAAATTCCGCACCTCTAAAACGATATTGGGTCACTGCACTTTCAGAATTAGCCACTGAACTCTAAATTTATGCAATTAGGTCACTATAATGTATTACGGCTGCAATATGCCAATTAATTTTTCTGTTAAATACTTAAGAAAATTTATTTCATCCTTTTTATCGAGCCATCAAACTTACGGAATACATGTTATTTACAGGGGTACAATAGAAAGTTCACAATAGTCTGATACATTATTAAGCCCCTCTAATAGCATAATATTTTAGAATAATAAATTTTTAAAAAATATAAGATTGAAGCTCGTATGGGACATATGTTGTGCTGCTATATTATATACAACCTATATTCCTAAGAAAAAAATCATCTTTTTCTTTTTATCCGTTCTAAAAAAAGTGGACACTTTTTAATCTTTCTTTTTAAAAAGTTACTGTAATTATTTGATTAATACTAGAGCAACAAAATTGATTTACAGATTTGGTTTACATCAATCATTAAAGTGTTGTATAATACAAACTATCAAAGTGTTGTACAATATAACTATCAATGTATTGGTCAATTTTGTAGTTCAAAGTGCTGTAAACCAAATATGTAGGTCAATTTTGTAGTTCTATCATTTTCCTTATGATTGGGGCTATTAACACCCCTGGGGAGCCGTATGGTAGTCAGCTGGATTAAGATCGGATAGGATTAATAAGCCGAATTATATGATGTTTGGTATGCAATAGTCGGTCGGGACTATTAGCACGAGTTATCCTGATAAGGTCCTTTTTTCCTCATTAATAATATCAAGGGAGAGGGTGGTATTATTAGCACCCTCACTAAAAAAAAAAACGTGATTAACATTTTTAATTTTAAAATTACCTCCTATATTTCCTATTACCCTTCCTAAAAAATCTTTTTTTTCCTCAATACACCCCACTCTCCCTATTCATACACTCTCTTTCGGACCTAATCCTAACCCTAACTCAAACCCCCACCCCTCCACGGCAAAGAACGACAAAGAAGAAAGGAGAAAGAACGAAGGAGGAAGAAGGAAAGAAAAAGAAAAAGAAAAGGTATGTCCTCCCCTCCCTCCCTTCCTCAGTCTGTGTTCCTCTCCCTCCTTTCCTTCCCTCCTCCCCCCTGTCACTCCCTTCGCAAACCCGTTGACAATTTTTCAAAAATTTCTCGTTCGGCTATGGTTGACCGAGCGATAAAATTCTGGCAAACCATGAAAGAACTGGGGTTTACGGAGCGGGTGGAGAAAAAAAACAGAGAGAGAGGAGAGAAGGGAGGGGAGGGGAAGAAGAAAAGAAAAAAAAATTTGGGGAAAACAGAGGGGAGGGGAGCGCCGGAGGCTAGGAAGAAGAGGGGGAGAGGAGAAGGGAGGGGGAGGGGAAGAAGGAAAGAAGAAACAAAAAAAAAGAGGAAAAAACAAAAGGGGAGCACCGGCCGCCGAAGGAAGGGAAGAAGAGGGAGAAAGGAGGAAAAATAGAGAGGGTGTATTGAGAAGGGGTAAGGGTATCAAAGTGTTTGTATAGGATGACATTTTTGTAATTAAATTTTAGAGGGTGTAGTTAGGAGGTTGGGGGTGTTAATAGGGCTGCTTTTCCTTATTACTTTACCTTTGCTTTATTTGCTACTTGATCACTTGTAGTGAGTTTTAAAACATATACTCCCTCAGTTCCAAAATTATTGTCTTATTTGACCCGACACATGGATTAAGAAAAAATAATTGACTTGATTATTAATATTGGTATAGTGTGTAGTTTCCTTTAATATCAATGTGTATGTGGCCCATAATTAAAGTAGGAAGAAAAAGTAAGGGTAAAATGATAAAAGTGTTGTTCTAAAAAGAAAACTTTCAAAGAATATAATTATTTTAAGACGGACAAAAAAAAAAAAAAAGACAATTTTGAGACGGAGAGATCTAGTACATAACATATTAATATTTATAATTAAATATATAATTTTTTTAATCAGTACGTCGAATCAAGCATGATAATTTTTTAAGAAGAGAAGGAGTATAATATAGAATGTGATCCAAAATTTCCAATCCACTTTTTTCTCTCCCTTTCTCGTTTTGGTGGTAATTAATGGAGAAAGAGACTACAATTAAATCTCAACCATCAACTTCGCTACCGTTAAAAATACGTTTCCTCCTCTCCATCTTTTCCGTTATTGACGATTCCACTACCCACCGTGACGGAACTATCAACCGATGTCTCCTCAAATTTATCGATTTCAAATCTCCCCCCAATCCAAAACCAATCAATGGCGTCAAGACCCACGACATTACCGTTGATCCCTCTCGCAACCTCTAGTTCCGCATCTTCACTCCCACGCCTACCAAGACCGACCATTTATCGGTTATTATCTATTTTCACGGTGGCGGATTTGTAAAGTATGGCCCTGACACCAAGCCGTTTGATAATCTTTGCCGTGGCTTCGTTGGGGGAATCCCTGCCGTTATTATCTCTGTTGACTACTGTCTCGCACCTGAATTCCGTCATCCCTCTCAGTATAAAGATGGGTTTGATGTTGTTAGATTTCTAGATGACAATAATAACCGGATACACTTGCCCGAAATTGCTGACTTGTCTCGTTGCTTTGTTGCCGGAAATAGCGCGGGCAGAAAGTGGCCCATCATGTTGCTAAACGAGTGTCTGAGTCCCAATTTCGACACCTTAAGGCAAGTATATAGTCAAATTCTACTCTAATTTATATTTTCACCTTTGGATTGAAATGGTACATTTAGACTTTTTTTTTTTTTATTAATTTAACCTCGGATGAATATTTTGAAAACTATTAGAGTAACATAATCTTTCTACATATTTGGTTTGTAGCTAATTTAAGGTGTTGTATTATACGATACTTTAAAGCTAAATATAAACCACATCTGTAAACATATTTTGTTGCTGTAGTATTAATCGAAATATTTAATACTTCCTCTATCTCAAATAAAAATAAGACTATTTTTATTTACGAAATCAAAGAGAAATCTTGGACTTTTTTCTTTTCTTTTTTGGGATAGAGAGTACATTTTTATATGGAAAAAATTAAACAATAGCTTTTGAAAACTAAACTAAAAGTAATTTATGAGTTTTATAATTTTTGAAAGAACATTTACATCATTGTTAAATAAATATCAATTATACAACTAATTAAACTGATCAAGAAATTGAAAGTGTATCACTTTCATTAGAACTTGAGATTATAATTTTCAACTTATATCACGTATTGCTTCAAAAATACAACTAGAAAAATTTAATATTAAATGATTGGTGATTTTGGAAAACGCAGGATAAACGCATATTTGAAAAATGTGTTTCAATATCTGAAAAACATTTACATCATTTTAAATAAATTAAACAAAACTAATTAAACTAAGAAAAAAAAGTGTATCAGTTATAACGTATTTATAATTTTCAACTTTTAAACATTGCTTTGTAAACAACTAGAAAAATTTTACGCTAAATTAAACCTGCTAAATAAAAGGCTGCGTTTTGTATTTGTTTTGCGATTTTTAATAATTAGCATTGTAAGGATTTGAGGCAAAAATTAAGAGATAAATTGACAAAAAGATAGTGTGATCAAAGAGTGACAGATGAAAAGTAAGAAAAAAACACAAAATACAAAAGAAGTTACGTCACACAACGAACTCAAAAATTATATACAACACTCCTTCAAGTGTTGTATATAATTTAGTTTCGAATTATGATGGTCGTATTAGTTTGCCACAAATTTGGGGGAGAAATTCTTTAATTTTTTTAATTTTGGGTTATCTGTGGAATTAAAACGTATCAATGCATTATATTTTTTAACAACTTTTCTATTATAAGGGTTATGCAGATGTGTCATGAATTGGCATGGCAAACGTAGTCAATTAGCAGTGGTTAAAGTGATATACAAACCTAAGTACAATCGTTCAAAATGGTGTTAGGCCAATAAAAGATTATTTTTGTTGTAAGAAGTATAATATAATAAAAGTATAAAATTTGCTACAATAGTACCAAATTTTCTATAAAATGTACCAAATCTATTAACTATTAATTTTTAAATTAAAGAAATTGAGAGGTTTCGGACCAAATTCTCAATTCGATAAGTTTGTGCATGAGAATAAGGTCGCTTTATAGGCGTGAACACGAATATGTGTTCGTGGTTAATAGTTGGTGGAAAGTATGTGAGATGATTTTTTCATCAATAGAATTAAATGAATGTTTGTTATTGAAGATCCTAAATTAACCAAACTTCCACGTGGCACTCACGGGCCACGTGGCCAACGCTTATCCGGAGCTCGGATAAGGGGACCTCATATCCCGAGCTAGGACATCAGCTCGGGATCCGAATATACACTTTTCCGTCTCCGGCCCGACCTCCCCGAGGAGCTCGGGATCGATCTAGAACCTTCCACCACCAAAGTTGAAGAGCTCGCATGGTCCTAGACCCGAGCCGCAAATAGTGAGACCCCGAGGTCCACACCCCGGGAAGCGTTGAAAGTCAACAAAAGCTGCCGCATTCAATGCCCTCATGCTACTACGTCATCCCGGGACCACCATCTAGCATCTTATTGGACAAAAAGGATACTTCCCCACTAAGGAAAGCTGCATCTAGAAGGTCAAGGGGACAAGCAGGGAAGTTCTATCCTCTGCCTCAGAACAGGTCACCTCCACATTAAGGCCCATCAATGCACATTGCGGCTGTCATAAAGGAGCACATGGCTGTTCACCCCAAGCTGACATCTGGCAGATCCACTTGCCTTAGACCAACATTTCATCAGTATATATACAAGGTGACAACCTTCCTTTAAGGGCTAAGTTCAAATTCACACATACACAACCACAAACTTTCCCAAAGAATTCAGAGCATTCACTCTCAAATAGCTGCCTGAATCCTCACCGGAGACCACTTACCTTACCATATACTGATTCTCCCACCGGAGGGCTTTAGCTGGACCAACGTCCAGCTCCCTAACGGTGTTTCTTTCATCACAGGTATATACCGAAGGACAAGTCCCACCAAAACTTGTGCCTATTGAGAGCCGGGGCACCCTGACTATTGACTAGCTACACACGTGGACATCGACAGATCACCAGTACCCTTTTTGGCATGATCAGTTTGGTTCCGTTGCCGGGACGCCGGAATTAGATACCTTCAGTTGAACTTCTTATAACCGAAAAATTAACAGTTTAAAGTAAAGAATGACGAATTCAAAGCAGCAGGCTACGTCAGCTGCTCAAGACGCTGGCCCACAGTCTTCCCACGATGCTGAGCAGGCTGCCTAGTCAACGCAGAGACATGCTCCCAAAACTCCTGGAAAAGCCCCTGCCGATAATTCCAGAGGCAGGAGGTCGGCCCGGGACGTAGCTCGGGTACTGACAAAAAAGGCAGCAGAGAGGTCGCGGACTAGCAAGGGGAAAGCCGCGCAGAAAGCCCGTCGAGGTGGAGATACCACCAGTGAGACTTCCGGAGGGAAGACACTTGTGGGAACGACGAGGTTAGAATAACCGGAGTAAAACGACCGGCCACACAGCTCCAGATAGACCAGGCAGAACTGGAGCACCTACGTCGCGAACGGGCGCACGTAGAGAAAGTCAGAGAGCTCGAAAGAAAAGAATTCGAGCTCACCAGAAAGCTCGAAGCAGCCGAGCGGACGCAGAAAGCCCCTCTCGAGCAGGAGAGGGCACGACCAGAGAGGCCACGCAATCGCCATCATGAATCCCGGGCTGTGGAAGCCCCCCGGGCAAGCGCACATAGCAGGTTGCGCGAAAGTGCCACGAATAGGCTGGGAATTCGGGTCAGTGCTAAACCCAAGGCCAGCGTACACAGCCGACTTCACTTCCCAGAAGAAAGGGAAAGGCCCAAAGGCAGTGTACAAGAGCGACTGGGAATCCGAGCACGCTCACACAGCCCACAGAGCTCGGATAGCACATACAAG
The DNA here is from genome assembly GCA_016624345.1 of Platycodon grandiflorus. NCBI lineage: Eukaryota > Viridiplantae > Streptophyta > Magnoliopsida > Asterales > Campanulaceae > Platycodon > Platycodon grandiflorus. The sequence goes on along the minus strand of CM028362.1, from coordinate 76,949,811 downwards.
CCGGAGATACAGTCCTGGCGGAAAGGATCCCGTGGTGGCAGGCTAAAGCGCTCTCCATCTCCTCCGGGAAGCTCATCCAGCTCAATCGCTTCATCACACAAGTGATCAAGGAATGATGGGCGTGACAGACGAAGCCGCAAAGAATCCCGAGCTGACGACTCTCCAGACGGGGCCCTAAAAATTCTCCAGGAGCGCTTGGAGGCTCTGGAGGCAGGGAAACTAGGCATTCCAACGCAAATACTAGAAAGTCCATTCTGCCGGCGGATTCAGAGGACGTCACCCAACTCCCGGCTAAGGCTTCCCGAGTTCAGGCTATACGCGGGAAAGACACATGCCGAGACCCATGTCTCCAGTTTCGAGGCAAAAATGGGTGTTTGCACCGCACAACAGGATATGTGGTGCAAGGTCTTCATCAGCACGTTTGATTCAACGGTGATGAAATGGTTCAGAGAACTGCCAAAGGAGTCCGTCGCAAACTGGAGCGACCTAAAGAGGAGGTTCCTCAAAAAGTATGCCTCAGCTGGGGAACTTTCAAAGGATAAGTCGGACCTTGCAAATACAAAGCAAGGCCCTACTGAGACGCTCGCAGACTACATCGAGCGATTCAAGAATGTAGCTGACGAGCTCTCCAACGTCCCAGACGAAACAATCATGGTCTGCTTTGAGGGCGGGCATCAATCGGATAGATTGTTGGACGAGCTCAACCTACGGACTCCAGCCACCAGTGCCGAGATGTTCATCATGGCAAAAGGAGTGGCAAAGACCGAAAAGATCTTGGCCGGCAGAAAGAAAACCACGGACACGACCCCTGCGCCAGCGAAGGCTGAGGAACCAAAGAACCCGGACCGGAGGACCGGGCAATCAAATCCCAGGACAAGGGCGCAGGAGAGAGAGGACAAAATGGTTTATACCCCGCTGAACGCGTCCAGGGAACACATCATGGCCGTGCTGCAGCAGGAAAACAAATTGGAAAAGCCTCAGCCGATGAAGGAGAACAGATATCCTCGGAACCCGGCCAAACAGTGTGAATTCCACAAGGAGATTGGTCACACCACCGAAGAATGCTTTCAACTGAAGAGAGCAATTCAGCGGTTGATAGATCGGGGAGCACTCAAGCGGTTTGAGCAGAGAGAGGAGCCCGAACAGAGGCCGGCAGCACGGGATCGCGAGCATGTGGATAGGGAGGAATTCAGAATCTCCACTATCCTGGAAGATAACCTGAGCATCACTCAGCTCAGTGACACCATGTACAGCCTCAATAACGTGGTGTCCCAACCTCGGGTTAAGAACGAGGTTGGCATTTGCTTCTATCCCAGCGAGCTGGCCAGCACCGACCTGGCAAAGGTACAGCCACTAACGCTGCACCTCGGAGTTAAGCAATACATGGTGAGAAGGGTATTGATAGATACCGGAGCCAACAGAAATATCATGTACTACGACTGCTTCAAGAAAATGAAGCTTGCGGATAGCCTGCTTACTCCGAGTAATGTTCAGTTGGAAGGATTCACCGGTCACAAGGTGGTGACTAAGGGCACAGTGACGCTGAAGGTCACTATCGGAGAGGGAAGCCTTCTCATGTCCGAGGAAATAGAATTCCTGGTCCTCGACATCCCTTCACCCTACAATGCCATTTTGGGCCTGCCTGCTCAAGCAAAATTCGGCATGATCGCCTCAGCACCTCACCAACGGATTAAGTTCGCCACAGACGGAAAGGTCGGCGCGATGAGGAACGATCCCAAAAGCACTCTATTTCATATAATAGAGACCCGAAAAGAAAAGGAGGCGGCAATTCGGGGAAAGGACGAGGCTGTGGAAACGATACAGACCTCCGCCAAAAGAGCCCGGTCCCTGACAGCAGAAGAATTCCGGGAAAAAGCAGAACAGCTCGCAGTTCCGGAGAACGCGACCTCTGCAGGATGCTCGGCCCAAAACTAGCAATCAACGCGGGCTAGCTACCATAGCTCGCAAGAACCAGGACCGAGCTGCAAGAAAGCCAGGATGATCACGATCGAAAGCCTCGACAACCGCGACTTGCCCAACATTCAGCCCCACGAGGATTTCGACGAGGTGGTCATCAACTTCAATTTTCTCGACCAAAAAATAAGAATTGGTCTGGATATTGATGAAGAAGAGCGTCAGGCTATCATCCAGTTCCTCCGAAGAAACACCGACGTCTTCGCTTGGAGGGTTGAAGATATGGAAGGCATCAGTGAAGACGTTTCTGTTCATAAGCTTAGCGTCGATCCCGCGATCACTCCAATACAGCAGCGACCACGGGTTTTTTCCCCAGAAAAACAAGCGGCTATCAAGGAAGAAGTTGACAAGCTGCTCCGAGCTAAAATAATAAAAGAAATCTTTTACCCGACTTGGATCGCAAACGTCGTTATGGTCAAAAAGACCAGCAACAAATGGAGGATGTGCGTGGACTACACCGATTTGAACAAAGCCTGCCCAAAGGATTGGTACCCGCTCCCCAGAATTGATCAGCTCGTCGATGCTATCACCGGCCACAAAATCCTGAGTTTCGTTGATGCATACTCGGGATACCACCAGATCAGGATGTGGTTGCAAGATCAGAAACTCACAGCATTCCGAGCTGCGGGGGCATTGTACTGCTACGTGATGATGCCCTTCGGGCTAAAGAACGCGGGGGCTACTTACCAGAGAATGATAAACAAGGTCTTCGGGGATCAGCTCGGTCGGAACGTAGAGGCATACATCGACGACATGGTGATCAAAACCAAGAAAGCTAGCCACGTCGAAGACCTCCGGGAAACCTTCACCAACCTCAGAAAGAACAACATGAAACTCAACCCCGCAAAATGCGCCTTCGGGGTAACCGCGGGGAAGTTCTTGGGGTACATGGTGAACGAGCGGGGAATTGAGGCAAACCCGGGCAAGATCCAGGCACGCTGGATATGAGACCCCCAACAAGCATCAAAACCGTGCAGCAGCTCAATGGCAGGATAACCGCCTTGAGTAGATTCATTGCCAAAGCCGCGGAGAAGAGCCTCCCTTTTTTCAATATTCTCAAAGGGAGTCGAAAATTTGCTTGGGGTCCAGAATGTGACAAAGCCTTTGCCGAGCTGAAGCAGTACCTCGGAAGCCCGCCTCTACTTTCAAGCCCGGTGCCTGGCGAGAAACTGTACATCTACATCTCGGCATCGGACGCGGCAGTGGCTGCAGTATTAATCCGAGAGGAAGGACCGATTCAAAAAGTGGAAGCACGGTACCTGAATGTCGAAAAAGTGGTCTTAGCACTGGTAGTAACGGCAAGGAAGCTATCGCATTATTTCCAGGCCCATGCCTTGATCGTCTACTCAGATCTGCCTCTTCGGAGAATGCTGCAAAAACCCGATGTGGCTGGCAGGATGATGAAATGGGCAGTCGAGCTTTCTGCCTTCGACATTACTTACGAGCAAAGGAAAGCAGTCCGGGGACAAGTTCTCGCCGACTTTGTAGCAGAAACCTCGTTCACTCATGATCCATCTCCGGAAGCTTCGCCAAGCGAGCTAGAAAGCCGCGAATTGCCAATCGCCGCCCCAGCCAGATGTATCCGCTCTAGCTCGTCAGAAATGCGACCACAAGATCACTGACAACTATTCGTCGACGGCTCCGTCAGCAGCTCGGGAAGTGGTGTGGGTCTATCATTAGTTTCCCCGGACGGAACCGAATTTCAAAAAGTTTTTCGATTCAAATTTCCTGCGTCGAACAACCAGGACGAGTATGAGGCCGTGGTAGCAGGCCTACAATTGGCGAAGGACCTAACAGTTTCACAGATTGTTATCTTCAGCGACTCTCAGCTCGTCGTGAAGCAAGTTTCGGGGGAATACGGGGTTAATCACCCCACCTTGACAAAATACTGCGAGCTCGTAAGACAGATGCTAACAGGGTTCGAATACTGGGAGATCCAGCAGATCGACAGAGAGAGTAATACCCGGGCTGATTACCTGTCAAAGGTCGCCTCCATGGAGTTGAAGGACCTACCCCCTGACGTTCGGGTAGAATTCCTCGATTCACCCTCGGTAAACAGAGAGGTTGTCCTACCAATTACGGCAACCACGAGGTGCTGGATAGACGAAATCGAGGATTACATCGAACACGGGACTCTGCCCGAGGACAAGACCGCAGCTCGACAGATCAGAAAAAGAGCCGCAAGATACACAAAGGTTGCCGGTGTGCTGTACCGACGATCTTTCTCAAAACCTTTACTAAGGTGTGTGCGGCCTGAAGTCACGGAGAATTTGATAGCAGAGGTGCACGAAGGAGTATGCGGTGGTCACCCCGGAGCCCGGACTCTATCCGACAAAATCATCTTCCACGAGTACTACTGGCCAACACTAAGGAAGGATGCTGAGGCTTATGTGAGGCAGTGTGATAAATGCCAGAGATTCGCCGACGTACCCCGATTACCCTCTGTGCCCCAGACACCGGTAGTCGCAGCCTGGCCTTTCGACATGTGGGGAATCGACCTCATCGGTCCCTTTCCCAAAGCTCGCGGAGGTTGCGAGTACCTAATCGTGGCTGTAGACTATTTTACGAAGTGGATTGAAGCAAAGCCACTCGCGGGAATCGCCGAGGAAAAGGCCATCAATTTTGTGCACGATTTCATCTGGTGCAGATTTGGGCTACCCCGGGTCATTGTTTCTGACCACGGGACACAGTTCGCAACAAAGTTTACAGCGAACTGCGAGAGGATGAATGTGAAACACTGGATGTCTTCCGTCTCACACCCACAAGGCAACGGTCAAGCTGAGGCCGGGAATAAAAAGATTCTATACTCTCTCAAAAGGAGTTTAGACGAGAAAAAAGGCAGATGGCTAGAAGATTTACCCGCAGTCCTATGGAGTATTAGGACATCTGTGCGGGGTCCAACGGGAGAAACGCCATTTACCTTAACTTACGGATCAGAAGCAATGGCTCCAGTCGAAATGGCCCTTCCTACAGCCAGGGTGCTACATTTTGATGAAAAGACAAATCAGGAAGCCCGGGGGCTCGACCTCGACCTATAAGAAGAACGAAGGCTCGATGCGAGGCTCAGAATGATCAACTACAAACAACTCGCGAAAGGTCACCACGACCGCCGAGTGAATCCTCGAACCTTCTCAGTCGGGAACTGGGTCCTCAGAAAGATCAAGGCTACGGGAAGAAACACTCAGAGGAACAAATTGTCCCCTAATTGGGAAGGCCCATTCCGGGTTACAGCAATTATTCGAGAAGGCACTTATCGATTGGCCGAACAAGACGGGACCTCGCTGAAAAACCCGTGGCATGCTGATCATTTGAAAAGATATTACCCTTAAAAGTTGTAAACTTTTCTGATTTGTTGTAAAGAAAGCTTATAATGAAAAATAGTATTTCAATTCTTTCTTACAAGTCATCCTTTGATAAATCATAGAACACTTTAAAAGAGGAAAAAACGCTTCAAACATCACCTCGAGGTCGGCATTAGCCACTCGGTGATGATCCTTAAAACATCACCTCGAGGTCGGCATTAGCCACTCGGTGATGATCCTTAAAACATCACCTCGAGGTCGGCATTCGCCACTCGGTGATGATCCTAAAGCGTTTCCTCTAAAGAATAAAAGCAATTTATGTTTGAACAAACATTCAATAAAACAAGTTGTATGAACCCATAGATTCGGAAGTGTATATGATTTACAAACATTTGTTCACACTTCGAAGTTAGGAGCTCGCAGGCTCAATCAAAAAATTCCAAAAATTTACAAGTCAAAACAGCTATGTATTGAGGCCCTCTGACGCCCGGATATCTCGTTCATTTTCATCACGGTTGGTCGTCATGCCCTCAGTATCCTGGAGGAGTTGATCAGCAGTGAGCCCAAGCTCGGAATTCCCCTGGGAATCTCCTCCCCCTGAAGCCTCGAGCTCCATCTGATCAAGGCGCGCCTCAACCAGGGTCTCGAGATCCAGTTGGAGTCTCGCAGGTGGCTCCCAAGTTGGCCTCCCCAGCCTTTCATCATCCTCCCGGATGGCCTGCGTATCTTCCTCATCGAAGGGCACGAGCCCAGCTCCCTTCCGATTTAGCTCATCAAAAGGGTTGGAAGCCCCCAATTCAACAAGGCTATCAACGGCCGCACCACTGCCAGCCGCAGCCCGGAGGATCTGGTACCTACCCTTCATCATCCAGGGAGATACATCAGCCTCAAAGGATGCGGAGGCCTTGTAGCGGGCAATGATGCTAGCCTCGCGAGCAGGGTCCTCCAACTCGGAATTAAGCTGAGTCAGCCTCCGATCAAGATCTTTGATGCTGGCGTCGAGCTCGGCGTTCTTGGCAAGCAGGGAGACTTCGAGCTCGGCTTTCTCCTCCCTCGCAAGATCGGCAGCTGCTTCGGCACGAGATCGGGCAGTTACCGTGGCGGACAGAGTTGCCTTTGTTTGGGCCAGCTCTTCATCTTTGCTTTGCAGGTCAGCTCGTAGCCTTGACAGCTCGGCCCCATCGTCCTTGATCTGCTGAAGGAGCTCGGCCTTCAGCTTCTCTGCCTCCGCCAGTCGGATGTCATACCATTTGGCATAGTGGGACATCTGCAAAAGAGGAAGAGTTAGTACTCCGCATGTACATCTTATAACAAGGGAGAACTACAGATAAAGACATACCTCGACCAACGAGCAGGCAACCGACTTGAAGATGAAGTCGCGAGTCTGGGGAAGAAGACTCTCCATTCGAGGGTTATCCTCGCAGGCATGCATAGCCCGGAGGACGTCCTGAATATCGTCAGGTCCCAGGCCCGCCACGCGGGGGTCAGCCTCCTCCGAAGGAGTGACCTTCCTCTTCCCCTTCGACCGACGGAGGGGGCTCTCCTCGGGATCGATGTCCACGGTCACCGGCTCCGTCCTATGCTTCTTACGAGCCCCTACCTCGACCGCCGAGGATGATCGTTTGGATTCTGGGGGAACAAAGGAGATCGGGACGGCATCGACCACTCCCACCGAGCTGGTCGGTCTGGTGGGGGGAAGGACAGCATCGGTACCGGCAGCCGCGATGTAGGACTGCCTCAAAGCAGCCTTGCGGTCCTCAGTAGCTCGGCTCCTCCGAGAAGAGAAGGCATTCCCAGCATTCACCATATCTACACCAAACACAAACAGAGTTAGAATGATCAACCGATTAAAAAACACTTGGAAGAAATTAGGAAAAAACAGAAAAGTCTCAAAAGTACAACCCTCGGGGAGAGGTCGGTAGTTGCTCTCCTCCAGGCCGGCACATTCCTCGCACTGACTGGCGAATTTGTCGCCTTGATGCCCGAACCAGCCTGGAGCGGACTCCACCGGAGGCATCTCACACCTCGGCCTAACACCAGCACAAGCTCTCTTCGAGAGTCCGGCCAAGAAAAGGAAGCCCTCATCCTCGAGGATGGCCTTCCAGTCATAGAGACGGACCTGCTCCCCATCTCGCATAAGGGGAGCCTCGAGCACTCCCCGGGCCATGGAGTCATACTCCCCCAAACTCTTCAACCTCTTCAACCCGTGCATACCACCAGAGGGGATCTGGAAATTCCACCCCTTGTCACTCTCCACCAGAATGACCTTGTCAGCCCATCCATCCACCTTCCCGGGGAACGGGGTAAAAAGTTTGGTCCAGTGGTTGTGGGCTTTGCATTGTAGTCGATGGTTGGAGGGCCAGGCTTGGAAGTAATAGCGGAAGAGAGAGAGGGTTGGCTCGCATCCGAGTACCCTGGTGCAACCTGCAAAACACACCAGGGTCCTCACTAGACCGAGTGAGAGGTCGAGGGGCATCGAGGAGGTTTGCTCCATAAACTCGCAGATGAATGGATCGAGGGGTAGTCGGAGCCCACCGACTGTAAAAAAACTGGTGTAAAACCCCACTTTCCCACGGAGGGATTTCAGCTCGACCCAGTTACGGTTCAGATCGGGCATCGAACCCTGGAACCCGGGAACCCGATGAATGATTTCCCATGACTGCACGTCAGCCATGGTGAGCCTATTTCGCTAGCCCGCGGCAGCCTCCGCTCTCCCCGAGGTTGATTCACCGAACATCCTTGCAGCGCTACTTGTTTCAGTGATCGGTTTGTCAGAAGTAGCTCCTTCGCGGAGTCGATGATCACGATCACGTCGGAGATTCTGCAAATATCGGTTCATGGAGAAATATTGGCATGTCAGGGCAGTAATGATTTGGGCTTTATCGTCTAAAATTTCCATTTGAGCAGCGAATGGAAGTGGGGGTACCCAGTGAGGCTCATCGGATACTACTCGATCCGAGAAATCAACACCCCACCGACCTAAGATGTCCCGAGCTCCACTCGGGACCACGTCCTCCCAATGGTCCTCGGCTAACTTGTATATATTTTTTCCCGTGGGCGATCGGGCAAAGACAGATCGAGTCACCTAAGTTGGGATCGGCACCATCCAAGCTCGGGGAATACCCCGAGGACGAGGATGAGTCCGACGACGAGCTAAGTTCAGGAACCCTAATACTGATACCCCTCCTACCCGCAAACATATTGAAGAGATATTAGGGAAAGCTCGGAATATTTAAAGAGACCGAAATACCTGAATCAAAGGCGGGAGCTCGGATGTCTAGGATGTACGGAAGTCACCTGCGAGGCACGTGACGCCGGAGATTAGTACCAGGAAAAATGGCGATCGCCGGAAAAGCGAAGGCGAAGCGCAAAAGCAGTGAAAAAGGGTAGAAATGACCGAAAAAAGATGATATAAAGGAAGAACAGGTTTCAACAATACTAACCTACAGAGTGGAATCAACAAATAGCCCGAGGAACAGCAAGAAAATGCAAACGACGGTTGGAGTTGAGTTTGCCGGAAATCGCAGTTCACCGGAGGAGATTAGGGTTTTTTGCAAAAGTGAAACCCAAACAGTGCCAAAACCCTACTTATACCCTCTAAAAACGACGCCGCTCGTACGGATGACCCGAAGTTGACCCGGCCACAAATAGATAGTCCGCGTGTTTTTACCCTTCAGCAGGCAAAACGGTGCCGTTCTCGGTCAAAACGACGGTTACAATTTCAAAAATGAAAAGACGTACATTTAATGCGGCCGTCAGAATGTTTCGCGCCAATGATTCGCACGATTCCCAAGGCATGACGTGTTGGAGAAGCTTCTACCTAACCACCCGACTATGATCAAGCTGGAGACTTCCCGACTTAAAGTGTAAACCCTTACCCCGGGAAGTCGGGGGCTACTGAAGATCCTAAAATATCCAAACTTCCACGTGGCACCCGCGGGCCACGTGGCCTATGCTTATCCGGAGCACGGACGAGAGGACCTCATATCCCGAGCTTTGGACTACAGCTCGGGATCCAAATATACACCTCTCCGCATTCGACCCGACCTCTCCGAGGAGCTCGGGATCGATCTAGAATCTTCCACCACCACAGTTGAGGAGCTCGCATGGTCCTAGACCCGAGCCGCAAATAGTGAGACCCCGAGGTCCACACCCCGAAAGCGTTGAAAGTCAACAAAAGCTGCCGCATTCAATGCCCTCATGCTACTACGTCATCCCGGGACCACCATCTAGCATCTTATTGGACAAAAATGATACTTCCCCACTAAGGAAAGCTGCATCTAGAAGGTCAAGGGGACAAACAGGGAAGTTCTATCTTCTGCCTCAGAACAGGTCACCTCCACATTAAGGTCCATCAATGCACATTGCGGCTGTCATAAAGGAGCACATGGCTGTTCACCCCAAGCTGACATCTGGCAGATCCACTTGCCTTAGACCAACATTCCATCAGTATAAATACAAGGTGACAACCTTCCTTTAAGGTCTAAGTTCAAATTCACACATACACAACCACAAACTCTCCCAAAGAATTCAGAGCATTCACTCTCAAAGAGCTGCCTGAATCCTCACCGGAGACCACTAGCCTTACCATATACTGATTCTCTCACCGGAGGGCTTTAGCTGGACCAACGTCTAGCTCCCTAACGGTGTTTCTTTCATAACAAGTATCTACCGGAGAACAAGTCCCACCAAAACTTGTGCCTATTGAGAGCCGGGGCACCCTGACTAGTGATTAACTACACACGTGGACATCGACAGATCACCAGAACCCTTTTTGGCGTGATCAGTTGTGCCAAAGAAAATTGTTGTAGTTCTTTTTTTTTTTTTTTTGATGAACGATGAGAAACATGTATCATTATAGGAAATAAAATACAAAAGAGAATAAACAGGGCCTATAGCAAATAAAAAGCAAACAAGGCAACGATGTAGAGATGACAATTTCAAATTGAACTGCGGATACTCGCCTCGGTTAGATATGGAGCGCGTAAGATGAATAACCGAATTTAGAAACTTGGGAATGGTTCGGATATAGTATACTAGTACCGGCCCATTCCCTGAACAGTGTAAGTTTTCCTCTATATATACTTATACATACCAAATTAGCCTAGAGATATACTCCCTCTCTCTATACTCCCTCGGTTCCAAGCAAAGAGTCTGTTATTCTATATATAGTATGTAAGATGATTTTTTCACCAATAGAATTAAATGAATGTTTGTTATATATGTCAACAATGAAAAATCAACTATAAATTATTAAGTCTTGTTTCAAAATAAGTGTTCCTTAGTCTATTTTTGCAATATTTCAAGATATATGTTTATTTTATTTTCTTAGAAAATTCTTAAAATATATTATCTATATTACCCTTACTAATTGTGCGGTAAAAAAAGAAAGTAGTCCAATTGATTTGACACTACTAAATAATATTTTAAGGGTGTTAAAGAATAATTACAAAAACTCAACTAATTTCTTAAAACTCGCAAAAATTTAATAAAGGACTTATTTTGAAACACGGGAATAGTATAAAGTGCAAGTCCAATAAGAAAGTAAGAGAGTGAAACAAATAGTATGTGTTACACTATTCATTTGTATTTATTTAGAGAGTGGATTGACTTAATCTTTGTACCTCTTTATCTAGGAATATGTAGAAAAACTATTGTAATCACTTTAACGTTTCTAGTAAATTTGTTTTTGCCTAGGAGTGAACGTAACTTAAGTATATTTCTTAGGTGAATCTTGTTACATCATGTGTTCCCTTGTTCTTGTTGATCTCTTTATTTCATTATCTTTCTTGCCATCGTATTCCCCAAACCTCGGCAATATTATCTTTCCCAATCTCCGCTTGCGCCTAGAAGAGTTGATCTTGAAATTTCTTTATTCTTAGAACATCCTAGATTTTATAACAAACTAGTATCATTGTTTTAGGCTAATCGAAATAATTTTGTGTCAAGTGCTTGGAGTTTGAAGATGACCATTTGGACTCGTATTTTCAAGATCGATTTTAAGCCCTTCTTAGGGGCACAGGCATGTATTGTGCATGGTAAACAAGCTATGACGCTGATGACTAGCTACATGAAATTTGAGCCAAGATAAAAATTTCTTAAAGATTGTCTCAACTCTTATAATTATGTGCCTGCAGCTAGATGAAATTTGAGCCAAGATAAAAATTTCTTATAGATTGTCTCAACTCTGGTAATTATATGCACGTGACGAATAAGGTGGCTTTTGAGCCCATCCTTATAAATGCGAAGGAAATATGTGTGCACCTCATTTAATAGTTGGTGGAAAATGAAATGTTAGATTATTTCACCCGAATTTATGAATGTTTGCCATATTTGTGAAAAAGGTGGCTTTGGAACCCACATTGTGTGCAGATAATATGTGGCCACCTCATTTAATTGTTGGTGGAAAATGAAAATTGTTAGATGATTTCACTCGAATTTATGAATGTTTCTATATTTGTCAACAATTATAGATAATTCACATATAAGCTGACTGCAACTTATTTTAGGATGGAGGAGTACTACTTCGCAAGTTTACTAATTTGGCAGGAAACAATGTATTGGGTGGTCTAATTTAGTGTCTTTTTGGTGTTTAGGGCTATGATGCCTCGTATTTTGTTCTTTTATCGGTTGAAATTTGATGTAGTAGGCGATATGTTTAGCAATTGGTGACCGAAAGCATTTTGAAAGTCAATTTTAAGTATTCCTAAAAGTAATTTTTCAACGAAAAAGTGTTTGTAACTCAGTCCATGAAGTGCAAACTAGCAACTTGCTTTGCTCTCTTTTTCATAACTGGTTTTAGTGTTTCGGTAACAATTGAAGGTAATTGGACTGGTGGCATTACAACCATTTTTTGGCAGAGAGGAGCGGACGGACTCAGAGAAGAGGGTTGTAGGGTCAAGTATAAGTGGATTGTCGTTAAATCTAACTAATTTTTATTGGAATTTGTTCAAGCCCTTATCATCGGGCGAAGAATGGAATAGAGACCACAAAGCAATCAATGTGAGTGGACCGAGGACAGTAGACATATCTCGGTTGAATTTTCCTGCAACATTAGTAGTGGTGGGAAGATTGGATATTCTCCAAGACTGGCAGACGAGGAATTATTACTAATGGCTGAAGGGTTCCGGAAAAGAAGCATATATAGTGGAGTACCCAAACGTGTTCCACGGTTTCTATGCTTTTTTCTGAACTACCAGAGTCCTCGCAACTCATTTTAGATGTAGCAAACTTCGTTCACAAGAAGATTCAGAAGTTTTCCAGCGGTGTTAGTGGCTAGTTAATCATATGGAGATTAGTAAAAGCAGTCTTATATCTAAGCAAATTCACACAATTCAAACCGGCACCACCAAGAGATGGTAGGTATGATTCAGATTCATCAATATGGAGGTGGAGATTCTCAATTGTTTACACAATCCCTTTTGGCATTAAGTGTTTTCGAAAAGTTCTTCATAGCACCAAATGATGAATATATCATTCTCATTATTCTGGTACCACTTTTGAGATATTAGTATACATGGAGTTGAACTTGTAATATGAGTACCAAAAATATGTGCACATTACATTTGTTCCATTTATGGAAATCATGTTGAGTTGTTTCCTTTATTTCATTTAGCGAAAACTTTGAAGAGATAGTCAGAGGCTTTGTTGAGGTCGCAAATGCTAGTCGAGGTTTACGAATTTGAAGATGACATATGAGATCATCTGGTAATTTTGGAGATGGCATCAGAGTCTTTGTGATTTCAAATCCATGACGACGTTTCTTTCTCTGGGAAGAAGTTCTGCAAATACAGAGGAAGCAATCTTAGAACTATGTTTTGCCTCCACTAATGGTTTTGTAAAAGTGCTATCTCTTTGCTCCAATTTGTGATGGTGTTTCTCAAGTTGGAACACCCTTTGTCCATCTATGTTTGAGAACCTATCCTTAAGTTCTTTCTAAACTTCATAGGCAGATGAAACATATCGTAAAATGTTACTAATATCTTCAACTATAACATTGAATATCTAGGAAATGACCATGCCATTTGCCCTATCCCAAAAAGGATAGAGTGATGATGTCTTTGTAGGAACTGGAAAGCTTCAATCAATGAGTGAGATTTTAAACCCAACGGGTTGGCTTGAAACCACTGAGTTCATATGTGGAGCGATTTATATGGCAAAATTTATCATGTTTGACTCTTACCAAGTACAAAATTTCTTGGACAAACTCTATATCGCAAGCAGAGATTAATTTTAGACTCAATGTGATATAAGACACCTCGTGGGAGACCAAAAAAAGCTGACACAGATATTTCTTGGAACTAACCAACCGATATAGTAGTGGTTTCTAATTAATTTCGTTGAAACAAGTACCATACCTGGATGTTCATATTGTTGTGGATGTAAAGCGGGTGCACGTAATTGAGTCAATTAGGATCTCCATCATAGCTGGAGTTGAATCCATTATCGTAGAACCCTAAAATACTTGATTGGACCACCCTACTAGGTAAAATTTAAAATATGAACTCGAACGAATCGTAAGGGAAAAACAAGAAGTTCTGTGGAAATGAAAGCTATGATCTTAGCTCTGATACCATTTCAAGTTTGGTAATTGAACAAAAAAAAAAGAACAAGGAATTCATATCGAGCCAGAACAAGAGAATTTGAGATGGAGTTCTTCATTGAATCGCTAACGGAGCAAGATGCTCTGTTATGAGAAAAATCAGAGAGAGATTGGAAATGCAGATCCGAAACCTAAACTATCTAACTAAGTACCACTAATTACAACTGTTTTAAATAACTAACATACGTGCCTAACAAACTCTAAACAAGAAAAAGACCGATCTACCCTTCACATACAAGCTACACTCATTGTTCTAAAATAAGTGTCCCCAATTCTATTTTGTGATTTTTCAAAATAGGTGTATCTTTTCATTTTTAGAAAAAATAATAATTAAGCAAATAGTCCATAATAACCTTATTGATTGCGAGATGAAAAAAGAGAAGGGATATGTACAGGTTTGACACCATTAAGAAATACATTGAGGGCATTACAAAAAAATTACTTAAAGTCAATCACTTTTTTAAAATTGGTGTAAAATCAATAAAAAAACACTTATTTTGAAAAAGAAAGAGTAATATTTCAACTCTAAACGCTATCGTTTTCGTCTTAATTAATAGCTTCTAGACATCATATAACATCACTTTTCAAGCAATTATTCCTTGTAGAACCAATTTTCACAGTGCTGATCTTGCCATTGGTTCCATTATGTTAAATAGCTAAACAAGCCAGCAAATATGTGTTGAAAGTGAAGCATGTGTGCACTCCTAAATGTATTCATGGGTACGAAAAATAATTATCATGATAGTGTGTGTGCATGTGTTATCCTCCCTCCGTCTGAGATTATATTGTTTGTGTGTGTGTGTGTGTGTGTGTGAAAGGTATATATTGATATGGAAATTAAGTGATCAAATTTAACTAAAAAAATAAGGAGAATATTGTTTCTACCGCCAAGGCACCTAAACCAAAACAAGAAGAACAAACAGAAAACGTTTTCCATTGTTTGCAACTTGTAACGATGCAAACACCAAACACAAGAAAGCATGTCATCATCTCATCTTTCTATTCGATATAAACATCTTAATTAGTAAACCTTGCACATATTTGAAATCCAAAATTCATCCACTTTCTCTTCAATCTTTCCCTTTTCTACTAGTAATACTAATGGAGCTAGCTAGAAAACCTCAATCATCAACATCACTCCTTTTAAAGTTGAAAATCCGGTTACTCCTCTCCTTCCTTTCCATTGCCATCAGCGCCACTGTCCGCCATGACGGCACTATCAACCGCCGTCTCCTCAAATATCTCGATCTCAAAGCTTCTCCTAGTTCGAAACCAATCAAGGGTGTCAAGACTCACGATGTCACCGTCGATCCCTCTCGAAACCTCTGGTTCCGTGTCTTCACTCCCACCAAACACACTGTTGGTACTAATAATCTACCCGTGATTATCTATTTCCATGGTGGTGGTTATGTCTACTTCAGTCCGGACACCAAGGCCTATGATGATCTCTGTCGGCGCTTTGCCCGTCAAGTCCCGGCCATAGTCGTCTCCGTGAACTATCGACTTGCTCCTGAACATAGGTACCCTGCCCAAGATGAGGACGGGATTGATGTTCTCAAATCTTGGACAGCAAAATTAACGGCAAGCAAGTCGGAAAATGCGACTGTCCCGTTGCTTCCTTGTGGGTGATAGTGCTGGCGGAAACCTTGCTCACCATGT
The DNA here is from genome assembly GCA_016624345.1 of Platycodon grandiflorus. Lineage (NCBI taxonomy): Eukaryota > Viridiplantae > Streptophyta > Magnoliopsida > Asterales > Campanulaceae > Platycodon > Platycodon grandiflorus. The sequence goes on along the minus strand of CM028362.1, from coordinate 76,934,274 downwards.
CGCTAAAAGAGCGAGCGAGTTTGAGTTTGAACACCTGAAGGCATGACAAATACTCCATCCATCCAAAATGAGCGTCCCTGCATTTTACAAATACTAGTTAAGTGCACGTGCGTTGCACGTGTTGTTAATAATTTTCTTAAAGTATTTTGTTAGTTGCTTCATATTTTTGTTTACTTTTAATTGTTGAGTTCTTTTTGTGTTTTCATCTTTTACAGTGTTATTAAACTTATAAATTTTGGGCCAAAATACGAAAAATTCCCCAAAGTATACACCAAATCCCAAAGTCTCCCCAGCCTACGATTTGACCTATAACCCAATCTGATGTAGCCAATTTTCCCAGTTAGCCCCTAGCCATAATGACCGTTAGAAAGTTAACGATTTTCATCATGTGTCTTGCACGTGGCAGGGGCAATTAGGTCATTTTCTCATATATACAGAACAACACTAAATAAAGGGGGTCAAAGACTCAAAGTGTCAAATCTTTCTTTAAGAGGACTGAAGGAGAGATCTAATAAATCTTGTCCGGGTGGTTTGCTAACAGATGAACTCGAATATTCTAAGCTATCCTCATTTAAACTGCACAATGAATCGATAATTTCAAACGAAAAAACAGTAGCACTACTTCGCGGGTGTTCAATTTTTTTCCTGCCTTCAGTACCTTCAATCTTCTTTATCGACTTCCTTATTTCATTCGAGTTCCGGTATATTGAACCCCTCCTTTGCACTTCATTACTTTCCAACCTTGATGGAACAGCTCGACAGGAAGCACTACGATACCGATGAAAACTAAGCTCAGTGAAATCCTTGTTGACATTCAATTCCTCATTTCCACATCTGGATTTCCCTTTTACCTTTCCTTTTTCTGCTTTTGAATGCCGAGGAGATAAAAGAATGGTTTTAGGACTTCTATCAACTACACAATACTTATCAAATTCCAGCTCCATGTCTACACCCATTTATAGATATGCAATCTACAAGACATAAGACAATTTAGAAATAGATCACAGCCCATAGACCAAGTAATCAATAATTTAGAAAACAAATGTAATTCTAATTCATGAAATCAAACCAAGAAATCCACTCAAATAACCAGTAAGATTACTAAATCCTTTTGCACTGGGCAAAACCCTCGAAGTCGTTTGGAACGTTTTGCAAGGGGGTCTCCGATTGGCCAAATTTTTTTGCCAATCTCTTTCTCACTGGGCCTTCTTCAACATCGATTGCATTGCCGCTTCTCTTAGAAGGATTTGAGACATTGGAACAGGGTCTTCATTGCTTGGGACCACCGCATTAATGACGAATGAACAACGGGGTCACTTGGCTAGGTGGATGGCCGGATGTCGTTTCATTTTGAACAACATTGGGTGGAGAAGATAGAGTGTTTGCCGTGAAGAGGATGATTGAGAAGCCATGGTTGTCGAGTACGAGATGGAAGAAGGAAATTAGGGTTTAATTTAAGCAAATAAGTAATTCTTTCGACACTTTGACCCCTTTAGTTAGTGTTCGTATATATGACGAAAAGACCTAAGCGCTCCCTCATGCAAGGCACGTGATTGATTCTCGTTACTTTTCTAACGCCCGTCACGGCTATGGGGCAACCGAGAAATATGGCAACGTCAAGTATGACTATGGGGCAAATTGTAGGTTAGGGGGACTTTGGGATTTGGTGTATACTTTGGGGGGTTTCGTATTTTGGTCTAAACTGTATGTGTGTTTAGCTATTTTTAATACTTTGTTTTTCTTTCATTTTGAATATATTTTTTCATTGTATAACAACTTATCCTACACCTTTGTCTTTTTCATTGATTATTTTTGTATCTCTTTTTTTAGTTAGTTTTTTTAAGAAATCATACGTTGGCTCGCTTATTTTTGTTCCCAAAAAATATTTGTATCATATGAATATTTAATTTATTTTTATTAAAACTATAATACTTATTTTTATGTAATCAAAATTAGTTAATAACCATCCTAAAAAAATGAAAAATCAATACAATAAAGTTCTTATATACGAAAAAAACTACATATATTTCTAAAAATTGTCTTTTACGAGACTTTAAAGCATATATATAACACACGAGAAATAATGAAATTATATATATATATATATATGTGTGTGTGTGTGTGTGTGTGTGTGCGTGTTTAAATTTTCCACTTGGTATTAAATTAATGAAATTAATTTCATTTGCACCAGTGCCTTTTTTTTCCACTTGGATACCTTTTCAATTTGTACCACATTACAAACTTTAATTTGTAGCTCTTTTAGTTTTAAGGCCAAATGAAAATTAGCCCCCAATGTAACCACCAAATTCCACTTTACACCCCATATCGAAATTTATGTCAAAGTCATATATCATTTAACATTTTGTCATACTTTGCCCAACTTTGCCCCTATGTGTGACGGATGTTACAAATTTGACGTTAAGTTGACACCGAGAATCACGTGAGGGGCATTTTGAACATTTGGATCGGGGTACAAAGTGATTTGGTGCATTATTTTTAAATAAAACTCTCTTTCTTTCATTTCAAATGAAAAAAAGTTTTAAATAATGAAAAACAAATTAGAATTTGTGCCTATAATTTCTATTTCACTTTTTTTTTTTTTTCCTTCTTTCTCCTTTAATCAAAGTTATGTCATATTTTTTGGCAAAAATACGAAAACCCCCAAAGTATACACCAAATCTCAAAGTCCCCCAACCTAAGGTTTGCTCCTTAACCCCATCGATGTTGCCAATTTTCCCAGTTAGTCCCCCGGCCGTGATGACCGTTAGAAAGTTAACGTTTTCATCATCGTGTCTTGCATGTGTGGAGGCAATTAGGTCATTTCCACTTAATAAACAGAACAACACTAAATAAAGGGAGTCAAAGTGTAATTTTAAAAATAAAAATACTTATTTTCTCATTTCCATCCCCTACTTTTCTCTTCTACCCGATTTGCACAATTGACCTCCAAGCTCCATCAATGGCGATGGAGGAAGCCATAAACCAAATAGTCTCCGAGCTCAAAACCAACCAAACCCTTTTCAACGACCAATCCCAATCCCCCATTTCAAAACAATCTCTATTAGCCCTCCAATCCCTCATTGACTACACTCTCAACAAGAACGATCAAATCGAAATCGAAAACCTCTCCGATGAGTTATCGGCGAAGAATCTCTATATCCTCCTCGTTTCTCGATTGCCGCCGCAATGGACTCCGGTCCCACCATCTATCTCTTCTCGCCACCAAAGTCTACCTCTCTCTATTCTTATCCCCGAATTGTCCGATTTTCTCTCTCTTCACTCCCGTGGCCTTTCTCTCTCTCCTCCGATCTATTCGCCGGGCTTTCAAGAATCCAAATCCGGTAATGGGTCGGCTAGAGAGATAGAATTGTGGATTGGAAAAAACAATGTCATTGGTTTAGCTCCAAATTGTCATTTTATGATCAAAATCGTGCAACCGCTGTTGTCCAATGTTGTCGCGGTGGTGGTAGTGTCTTCCCATTAGGATTACGATTTAGGGAAGAAAACGGTGAAAGCTTTGAGAATTTGGGAATTTTTAGAACAAAACCCTAATTTACAGATTGAGGAAGAAAGAGAAACCTAATTTACAAATGGTGAAAGCTTTAATTGTTTTTATTTTTGGTACTTTGACACTTTGCACTCCTTTAATTAGTGTTTGTTTTACATATATGGTAAAAGACCCAATCGCCCCCCTCGTGCAAGGAACGTGATGCAAAAACGTTAATTTTCTAACGTTGTGGACGCCAGGGGCTAAGCGGGAAAATTGGCAACATCGATGGGGTTATGGAACAAACCTAGGTTGGGGGACTTTGGGATTGGGTGTATACTTTGGGGTTTTTCGTATTTTGGCCAATTTTTTCTTTTTAATCTTTCCTCATGTCCGGTTTTAATTGTCTTCTTCTTCCGGGCACCAAAACAAAGTCACTGGGTGCACCAAAATAAAGTCATCTAGAAACCCAACGTCGGCGTCGAGATCAACGAAATCGTCATACTCTCTTCTCTCTCTCTCTCTCTCTCTCTCTCACACACACACACACACACACGTACACATCTCGATGTCATCTTTGAAATCGTCTATCTTCCTTTCAACCAGTAATGCAAATCTAAGTTGGACGAGGAACCCCCAAGTATACCTCGATCTCACCACTAACGTCACCACCACTACCGTCGTTGCCTCATCTGGGTTAATTTCAAACTTTAAAATAGCTTTGTCAAAATTTATGACATTAGAGTGCTTTAGAGATCAAAAAATGATTCTAATAAGTTTTGGAACCCAATCCAAACACCAAACCTTGAAAACCTTGAATTCAAATTAAGCGAAATGGATATTAGATCTTGATGGGTTTCGAACGAAATCAAATTGAAAGGAATAAATTGTACAAGTCCTAATGTCGGAGTCCAAAATGGTCAACGAAGCACTTGAGACCATTGGCAATTTTTCTTAAATCTTTCTTGGAGTCTTCTCGCCATATCTAATCAATCTTGCTGGAAAGATGGTAATGAATCTAATGATTTTAATTGGCTGGGTTGACATTGGGAAAAACTCACCAATTGTTTTCGAGTTCGAGGACAACCGAGAGGAGGAGCACTATCATCGCCGGAGAAGACAGACCCCGCTAGTGTACAGTAAGATTGGCTATAATAATGACCAAAATGATCCTCACATGTCAACTTAATGTCAAATGTGTAACGTCCGTTGCAATGGGGGCAGAATGAGACAAAATGTAATATGATGTATGACTTTGACACATTTTTAATCTAGGGTGGAAAGTGGGATTTGGTGATTACATTGGGGGCGCTAATTTTTTATTGGCTTAGTTTTAATTATAAGAAACTAAGGTGAGATTTGGTGAATAACTTGGGAGGAAATTTGTATTATGGCCTAATTTTTATGGGATCAAAATACGATTAGCTCTCGAAAATATCCAGTAAATCTCACCTTGCATCCCAACCTACAAAGTGTCTCACTTTTACACCCAATTTTGATTCTCATTTTTCCCTCTCCCGTCCATGTGTGTTAAAATAGTAGGAGGGAATGACATGTGAATGTCACATGAGGATTAGTTTGTTCATTTTGTTTGGGGTGTAAAGTGGGATTTGGTTATAATTTTATCATTTAGTTAACCATTTGATATTTAAGATAAGTTTTTAATTAAAAATAATAAATAAGCTTTCAGTTATTCAAAAATAATTAAAATTTGTCTCATATTTATTTTTAAAGTTAAAAGAATGCAATACTCCTAAAATAAAATATACATTTTATTTAATTTCTTTTCTTATCCTTCACTTTCTTTCATCAACCTCATCATTCGTAGACCCACCACCATTACCACCACTACCATCAGCATCACCACCTCTACCACCTCAAATTTCAACATTAACAAAAAAATTAATTTTTGATTTGATTTTATTAATTTTTTTCTTATTCCTTACTCTTTCCTTCGAATTAACCCATACAAAAAATCCATCATTTATAGACACACCACCACCACAACATTAAATTTCATTATTATAAAGCCAAATTCAATTATTTGAATCTTAAAATTTGAAGGTTTAAACCCAAACCCATATGAAGATTTGAAAATTTGGAGATCTAACAATACCGTATTTGACCTAAACCACCACTATCATCCTTACAATCACCACGACCACCACCCCTAACCACCACCATCATCCCAGCCATCGCCGCCACAGCCATCACCACCACCAAGAAATGCGCTTACCTTGCCTTGCTCAAATGGAGAAATATAATCTCTTTAGCTTTTGTTTGATCACACTTCTTTCTTCGAACGTCTCTCTCTTCTTAATCGCTTTCCTCCTTCAGTGTCAGATCGCTAAGCAATGAGAGAATTTAATTTTGGGATGAGAATACTTGAAAGGATTTCAGTAAGTGACAATCTCTTTCAATCAAAGGAGAGTTGCGGTAGAAGAAAAGAAAGTTGATAGCTTTGGGAGGGGAATAAAATGATTTTCTCATCTAACAAAATCGGGTCCTATGAAAAGGTGTAAGCAAGTGAAGACCAAAAGAGGCTAGGGGTTTGGAACCTGTTATGGAAAGGAGTAAAATATTAAGATGGATTTAGGGTGTGGCGCCCATTTATTTGTGGTTGGTGGCGGTGATTTTAATAGTGGTGGTAGAATATGACTTAGCTAGAAATGAAGAGAGAAGAAGAATTTTTGTAATGAAATAAAAATAAAAATATAGTTTTATAATAATATAAATACTAAAATAGGTCAAATTGAATTAGCCTTAGATTTCACTTTGCACCTCGATCCAAATGACTAACATAACCCTCATGCGACATACACATGTCAAATTTCGTTACTATTTCTAACGCCCATAAGGTCAAGGGGCTAATTGGGACAGATGGCAACAACGTGTATTAAAGTTGGACACTTCATAGGTTGGGGTGCATAGTGGGATTTGGTGGATACATCGGTGAAAATCATATTTTGACATTTTTATGGTTGAACGATATCTTCTAACTTGACAAATAATTAATACTCCCTCCGTCCCTACATAATTTTTATGCTTTCCTTTTTGTTTGTCCCCAAATAATTGTCTTGTTTGAAAGTTTCCTTTTAGGACAATACTTTTACTATTTTACCCTTATTTTTCTTCCTACTTTAACTATGGGCCACATGCACATGTGCATTAAAGAAAACTACACATTATACCAATATTAATAATCAAGTCAATTATTTTTCTTAATCCGTGTGTCATGTCAAACAAGACAATAATTTAGGGACGGAGGGAGAACTATGAGTTATTTCATTTTTCAAGGAAGATTGGGAAGAAAGTCGTTAATATGTTTTTCTCAAATGCCGCTTTATATGATTGCTTAAGACAGTTCTCGTGCATTAAAAGATTTTGAGTTAACTTGTACGGTGTCTACAACTCGATAAACTAACTTGCGTGAAAAATGCGTACTCTCATTGTTGTTGGAGACTTTGCTCATGTCGTTTTAGAATTTGTGACTCGGTGTTAGGAAGTGAAAATAATTGTTTGATTGAGAGATTTTTGAATGCTTGTTTTCAATTGACATACCGATAAGAGTGAACACATTCAAAATAAAAAGACATTGCTCATTAAATTTTAACTCTATTTCTTTTGGGATAATTTATTTTACAATTTAGAAAAGTATGTAGATATTCATAGTAATGGTTAATTTGAATAAAATATTAATAACACATTTTTTTATTTATTTTTAAAAGGTTTTATTTCTATATTACAAAATAAAATTGCCAAATATAGCATATATATTTACTTTAACGTTATTATGTAACATAAGATTGTCTATACATTTCTGAACGTAGGAGAGCCTATTCGAAATTTCTACAACTTAACGGATAGTGAAAATCCTAAAAAAGTTACTTAGTTAACTAAATAAGGATTTGTTAATACGATCTATAACTTAGGAACCAATATGATAGTCTTTAAGGGTTTGTAGTAGTCCAAAAATTCAAAGGAGTAAACTGAATATTTTGACTTTCTTCTCTAACAAAACGTACAAATTTATTAACTGAGTTCTCCATTTTTCTTCATCTTCTTGAAATTATAACACATTTTCTTAACACATTTCTCTTAGCTTATTCACGGTAATTACAAAACATGTTGCCGATTTGATAAATATCTCGACACTCATCAATAAATCTATTATTATACTTATTTTCATATACTTCTAATAATGTGTGCCCAAACATATTTAAAAAGTAAAATTATATTATTTTTAGATTCTAATAAAACTTAGGAAACGGTATTGGATAACTTAGTAAGGGTATTTTTGTCACATTTAAAAATATTGGATAACATTTGTAAACGGTAATGACAGGAGGAGAATTTCACAAAAAAATTGACATATGAGACAAAATGAATAAAATTCAAAATGTAGGACCTAACTTAAAGTTAGGTATAAGAGGAGGGACCAAATTATTATTTAACTCTTCATGATATTGATTAGCCCATTACAAATTTACTTGTTTGACCTTAATTAATGGTGAGTGATTTATTAAATTTAGGGTTATTTTTGTCCAAATATTATTTTTTATCATGATAAATTTACTTGTTTTGTCCTTAATTAAATGGTGGGTGGTTTATTAGGTATATGACTAATTTTGTCCATCTATTAATTTGTAAGAAACATCTCACACTTTTATAGTATAGGAGATTTAGAATTAAAGTTGACTTTTAGATTATTTAGGAGCAGATATATGCATGAATGCATTTGTGTTCAAACTATAGTATTTCAAGTGCACATTAGAACATGATAAATAGCAAAGGCGAATTTACTGACTTCATAGGAAACTCATTTTGTGATCAAAAAGCTTCGAAAGCAGGGTCATTCATTTTGGGACTGGGGAGTATCATTTTGAAGTTTATACATACAGTCTGAGTCCATTTCTATATTTTTAGTTTTTTACTAGGCTACTTATTATGATGGTATTGGTTTTCTCTTGCAGGTGATAGGATTGGTAGCACTACAACCATTCTTTGGGGGCGAGGAGCGGGAGGAGGCGGAGAAGAGACCTGCAACATCGAGTATACATGGTCTATCGCTAGCACGAACTGATTTTTATTGGAATTCATTCAAGCCCTTGTTATCCTCTGGAAAAGAATGTGATAGAGACCACGAGGCAATTAACGTTAGCGGACCAAGGGCAGTTGACATATCGAAGTTGGATTTTCCGGCAACGTTAGTGGTGGTGGGAGGGTTGGATATACTCCAAGATTGGCAAAGGAAGTATTACCAGTGGCTGAAGAGCTCAGGAAAAGAAGCCGATTTAGTGGAATACCCAAATATGTTTCATGGATTTTATGTTTTTCCAGAATTGCCAGAGTTCTCACATCTGATTATGGAAATGACAAATTTTGTACACAAGCAAATTTACAAAATTTCTGATGATGCCAAAGGTTACTAATTTCTTGGAGATTGATTAAAAACTTGTATTTAAATGTTTCTCCATTAATTGCAGGCATCAAAGTGCTTCATTTTAAAGCTAAGCTTACATAAGAGTATCGTCCACTTGTATATTAAACTGCCACCCTGGACGAAATTAACACCTTTGATTATATATCACACCAAAAAAGAGCGTTTAGAATTATTTTAAGCCTCAATGAAAGCATTTTCTAATATTTAAACAATTTTGTCAACTCAACTTTATTTATTGAAATAGACCTTTTCAACTTTTGGTTTAATTAATTTGAAATTTTGAATAGTGTACAAATCTTTCATTTTAATTTATTTTTTTTTTAACTTTACCTTTTGGATCTTATGTTTCATAAATTAAAAATTATCTTTAAAAATTTAGCAAAATTGAAATAAACATTAATTCTTCTGAACCGATAGATATATTCTGTTCTAGTGGACAAAACCACTACAATGTCTTTTACGAATTTGTGACTATGCACTTGCTAGCTTAATTCACAAAGTTGATTTGAAATGAGGATTAAAGGTTAATTATTTCTACAAAAGATAAACCTGAAATGTGATCAACCAAAATGTAGGTACCATTGTTTGCAATCTCCCTTGTTTTTAAAAGAGTAGCAAATTTTTCATCTAATTTTCCCTCCCTTAATTTGATTATGGAGAATGTTGTTTTGCTTGTTATATCCAAAACGAGTTATAGCCCGTTTGGTGTATCGTTTTCAAAATATAGAGTTTTGAAAATGCATCGTTTCTAAAACGCGGCTTTTTTTTTTTTTATAAATGCGTTTGGGATATTATGTCAAAACGCAGTTTTTTATTCCCTACCGCATTTTAAAATCAGCGTTTTGAAAAAAAGCTAGGAATTTCAGCGTTTTAAAAACGTAGCTTTTTCTACCGCAGCATTGAAACACTAAATTAAGGAATAAGCTGCATTTTAACCTGCATTTTGGCCAAAACGCACGAACAAACGAGCTCTTAGAGCCTGTTTTGTGCAACGTATTAAATATGCAACATTTTTAAAACGCAGGTTTTTTTTATAAATGTGTTTGGAATATCACTTTAAAACACATCTTTTTTTTCAAACACAGTTTTTTCTGTCGCAGTATTAAAATACAATTTTTACAAATAAGTTACATTTTATCTGCATTTTAACCAAAATACACGATCAAACGGACTTATAACTTCGCTCGTAAACAATTGACTGATTGAGACATGAAGTTTAAATGGAGTCTGAGCATGCAAATCTATCTATCTTATTAAGAAAACTAGATTAAATAAAGTCGAGCCAAATCTAATAAAGCCAAGAAAATAAATAAATAAATAAACCCAACCTTAAGTTGATAAAAAGCTTGTTATAACTGATTAGCAGCACGATGAGATGACCGACTGGTTGCTACTTGCTACTCAAATGATCAAACATACTCCCAATCTCTAATTCCCGTTTTTAGTTAGATATTTCAGTTTCGTAACTGCGCACCAGTTTAGCTTAGTCCCCTCTCTTTGATTTTCTCTCTCCAACACAAACAGAATCAAGAAATCATGATGGCTACTGCTCTACGCTTCCTCCTCCTGATTCTCTCCTTCTCCATCATCGTCATCCCTAGCGCCGCCGCCGCTTCACCCCTCTGCATTCCTCCATCTCCGTCGCCTGACTACAACAACAACCTCCAGTCTTTTCCTCCCTCCAACCTCTCCGCAATTCTCTCCTCCCTACGCTTCCAACAACTCTCCACCGCCACCGCCTCTCTCCCCAACTCCACCACCACCACTATCTTCGCTCCCACCGACTCTTCCCTCCTCACCTGCCCTTCCTGCTCCCTATCTGTCCTCCTCCTAGAACATTCCGTCCCTGGCCTCTACCCTCTCCACTTTCTCCTCAATTTAGCCTTCGGCACCAAAATCCAAACCTTCGCCTGCGACCGCTGCCTCACGGTCACGTCCACCAGAAACACAACCGCCACCAACACCACCGTCTTCGTCGGCGGCGTCGAGATTACGCGCCCCGACCTCTACAACGACGGCCACGTCATCGTTCACGGAATCCAAGGCTTCGTCGCTCACCTCTCTCCGCTCTCTTGCTACGTGGAGCGCATGACCTCACTCTCCTTCCCTCCTCTCCCGCCAGACAACATGCCTTTCTTTATCATGCGCCTTTTGCTACAAGACGCCATGCATCGCCTGCGCATCAGCGGCTACAGCCTTCTCTCCCTCGCCATGAGAGAAAAATTCGTTGACCTCTTGGACCTTCAGGCCATGACGGTGTTCGCTCTCGACGACGCCTCCATCTTCGGCCGAGGAGGACACGCGTACTTCTCCGATTTGATGTTGCATTTTGTTCCCAACCAGCGGCTGATGGCCGCCGATTTGATTAGTTTTCCGGCAAACACAACGTTCCCGACGATGGAACTGGGACAGAATATGGTAGTGACGGTCGCCGGCGGCGCTGGTCTGTTGACGCCGATGAGAATCAACCACGTCAAGGTAACGAGAGCTGATTTGCTGTACAACAACAGGATTGTGGTTCATGGAGTGTCGGCTCCTTTTCCGCGTGTTCATCAGACGAAGATTGGGTACGGGCCTGATCCGATAGCTGATGTTGAAGATCAAGATCCTGGCCCCACTGAGACGGTAAAGATTGACTATATCTGAATCAAACGGCATGGATTCTGAGTTCTGATTTGCATAGATTTGTTTCTGAGTGTAAATGTTTCGGCTGTAGAGTAGTATACTCCTATTGTTACACCGCATATGCTGTATGTACTTTGTGGTACAACTTTATTGTTCATTATGTAGTACTCTTTGATGACTTCTCCTATGAAGAAATTCTCATTCACACTTCCATTTTAAGGCAAATTGTCATTTTTATGTCCATGCGAAAATGCATGTATGACATCTATTAGGAGGGTAATTTTCTTATGAATCCTTTTTTTTCAAGCAGAACATAATGAATATCCAAGATTAGCTTAATTAGTAATAATTCAAGTTCAATAAATATAATTAATCTTTAGGTTCCGGTCTGATAGAATAACAGAAATGATAACCGGAACCAACGTTTGGGAAAATTTTACAGCCCTTGTGATCAACATGTGTTATTATGGAAAAATATGTCCAGCTTGTTCAAGGTTTCGAGTTCAAACCATGGGAATGTAGCTACATTTGGTAAAGCTTTACCGTCCTTGTAGTCCTACTCGACTCGGGCATTAGTGTTTGGGAGAGTTTTAACGTTCTTGTGATCCTACTCAGCTCGAGCATTAGTGTTAAGCCTTCACCTCTGAAGATACCTTGGAAAAAAGAAAAAGAAAAAAAGTACGCCCAACTTATTTTGTTCACATAGCAGAGATAGATTGTGAAACTTGAGAAATCTATCTAACCTGGGTTTCATACTAGGCCAAGACTCATCTTGGAACACCTGGGGGCAGGAAAGATTCAATTTTAACATGTAAGAGATGGAGAAGTTGCAACAATTTCATTTGGAAAACTGTACATCCCAAAAGAAAGAAACTTGAGTAGTGCAATGTCTACATGTAAGTTAACTGATGTTGTAAAATGTAAAGCATATCATTCTTCCCTAATGTTTATGATACAGACAACTTTGTTGAAGATTTATGGCGTGGATGAATCCATAGAAGGCGCATTTACATTTACTGATCATCTTCAACAAGCCTCATGAAGCTGCCTTTGATTTATATATCTTAGCACAGAAGATATACACCACCATGTTCGAGAAGCTAAGTGCAGCCAAAAGCCAGAAGAAATAATCAAGATGGCCTTGGTTCAAGTTATCCGGTATCCAACCGGGCCTTCCGCCACTAGTCGTAACAGACGTCACTACGGTCAGAATGAAAGAGCTCAAGTAATTCCCCAATGACGTAGTCAGAAGTGAGAGAGCACTGCACAAGCTACGCATGGCATCTGGTGATTGGTCGTAAAGAACTCTAGCTGCCCAATAAATGTAAATACCTCCGCAGCCCCCAACAAGAAATATTGGGGTATTTGCCAGAAGATACTGAGTGGGACTGCAACATTTTCATCAACCAAACCAAGGGATCTTGCCATGTCAAGCCGCTTGATCTCCACCAAAGCCGCTGCAGACATGCACAATACCGAAATAAATAGACCAATTCCCATCCTCTGCAACTCAGAGAACCCTCTACCTTGGCCAGTGAACTTCCTTGCAATAGGGACTAGGATCCTGTCGTAGACTGGGACCCAGAAGATAACACTGATGACATCAAAAGTGGAAAGAGAAGCAGCAGGTATCTTGAAGGAACCAATGCTTGTGTCCATCATTAGCCCTTGTTCAACAAACATCGTAGACATTTGGGCATAAACAGCAGAAAAGACAATTCCGGTTGCCCATATAGGAAACATACGGATCAAGATCTTCAGTTCCTCCACCTGCGTCACAGTGCAAAGCCTCCAAGGATTAGAGTAGCTCCCAGTACTGTTTTCAGCATCAGATACTACAGCTGCTTTATCAAGGCACCTGCAAATTAAGAAGACAGAGAGAGAGTTCAACACAAGCTCAATTAAAAGTCAAAACCTACAGCACGTGTCATCCCAAGGCGTTTAACAAACCTAAATTTCTTATAATCTCCAGAAGCTAAAATCTTTAATAGACAACAATTTCGAAGATGAACTGTTCAAAACATTTGGCATACCAAAACTACAGAAGATTAGTTTGCTTTAGCAGTCTTTTCCCATTACCATGACTGGAAGTTAAAAGGTAAACAACTCAAACTGCATAACGGAGGGATAGAGCAAAATGACTTCATACAAGAGTGGAACAGAACTATCTGTGTCAATTCCAGAAATCTAATAAAAGAAAGGCATTTCAAGAAGTCAAATTTACTGAAGACTTCTCTGTTATGTATAGATTTTAATTCCTTAAATGCAGACACATGACGCAAAGTATCTTCATGCGCTCATCAGCAAAGAGATAATGAGGTGGCCAGTAGTAATCACAAAGCAAATGGAGAAGTGCTATTTATTTCACAGAAATTACGTCGCACTACTATAGAAATAGCATACATAAACTGACAACATTTAAAGATATACAAGCTCTCTGTTGGGATTCATAGGGTAATGGAAATGATCCCACTATTACTTTGATACTATGAGCTGGTAATGTGGCTTACTTTTGGCACATACGCTGGTGTCTAACCGTACTACCGAAGGTTGCTTTCAAAATGCAAAGTGCAACAGGAAGATCCTAGTGACATCCCAAAATAAATAATATTCCAAGATTCATGTGATGCTAAGAACTAGTATGCATAAACATGAAGTTAAGAAATTAACTATGAGATAGTAAGCATGGTAGTTACGTGCCCAAAGGAAGAATATAATGAACTTTGAGAAAGAATGTGCAGTAGGCAAGAGCTTAGAGTTGAGCATATTACTTTAGTTCATTGGTATGCACCAGTTTCCGACTCCCTTCAATTGCTGAGATTTTGTCACCAGTTTCATACAGGAGGTTGCTGTCACTAGGAACTACCAAGTTCCATTTGCGGCATGATGCGACCAAAACTTGGCACATTCTTGTGATAGGGCTTCCCCCTGGTTTCTGAAATCTATAAAGAGAAGTTCCTGAAAAGAAACTTACAATAGCAATTCCCATGAACAAAGCGGGAATGCCAAACCCTAGGCCCCATCCACAATTTTCTTGAATCCACACTATCAAACTACTAGATATGAGAGCCCCAATGTTGATAGAGAAGTAAAACCAATTGAAGAAGGATCCCTTCTTTACACTTTCTTCAGGATCCGTGTCGTCAAACTGATCCGCCCCAAAGGATGAAACACATGGCTTGATTCCACCAGTTCCAAGTGCAATCAAGTACAGCCCGAAGAAGAATACTGCAAACTCTGCAGGAGAAGCTGAAGGACATAGGCCATCTACACATTCAGGTGGCTTGAGAAAAGGAACTGATGCCGATAGAGACAACGTGCACATTCCCTATACAAGTGGTAAAAATATGACATGTTTAATAAAATAGATGATAAAGACAGAATGAGAAAAAAATAAAAGTATTGAAAGCATTCATCACTTTATGCTAAGCAGGATTGAAAAACTTAAGGAGTGGCTGATTCACCAGATAGATTTCATTGTTTCCCTGTGATCATACCAACATGCTCTACCATTGTCTATCTCTAGTTATATCCCATTTAAGTTATCGAGCCTCCACGAAAAACCTCACAATAGAAGGAAAAGAAGGAAAAACAAAAAAGGGAAAAGAAAGAAATAAAGCAGCCCCTATATAAACAGACATTCTCAGTCCCAAAAAGGTCCATAAAATTACTTATTTTAATCTCTCAAATGAACAAGTAGAAGAATTAACAGTATGATACCCGAAATCAATGCTCAATCACATAAATTGGAACGACCAGCTCCATCTCAATCAGCAAGCTCTCAAACACCCTCAAAGAATTTATTCTTCACCTCTGTCCAAATGCATCCCAAAATGCACACAAACAGTGCAGCTTTATAGTAAAGTCACCCTTCTTTCTCCGACCACCCTTCCTTCCAACTCCGGAAGCATCATAAACAGATTTTGACATGAGCCCCAAAATTGGATAAAATATCCACAACTTGCTTCTTTTATAGATATTGCAATCTATCCCTCTCTCAACCCAATTAAAAGAGGGAAAAACGAAAGGAAGGAGAGGGTAATCTACAAAGGAACATGGCCCAGTTTTGTTTACAAAATAAAAGCATTATGATATATTCAGATGAAAAATGTTGTGAAAGGAGATTTTTCAGAAAAAATAAAGGTATAATATTCAGATAACATATAACACTTTATTCTTTCTCTCACTTTCTCACTTCATTGATTGGATCACGTAAATAACTATAATTCTTCTATCCTCATAAAGAAAATCCTACTAAATCATCTCTTAAGGCCTATTTCCATAATACCATGTCCTAGTTTACGAAATACTGGAAGTTGAGTGTTATCAAACAAAAGTAGTGCATGCATAAAAGTTAAGCTTATACTTTCCATCTAAAGATTACAAATGATTGCATAAGATAAACCAGAATAACCACGCATGCAACCAATATCACTATGTTTTTGAGCAACAAAGGGAGATGGCGAAAATATCTTATCATTACAATGAAATAAATTGTGGAGAAGACGGCAATGGTCCAATATCGTCCCCAGTACGCATCCGCCAAGACAGCCCCAATAAGGGAGTTAGGTAGCAAGTGCCTTGCCAAGTGGTGACATTTCTGGCAGCAGAAACATTTCCTTCGTGTAAGTTTTTGGTGAGGTAACTAACAAGATTAGTAGCAATTCCATAGTAGGCTAGACGTTCACAGCACTCCGTACCTGTTTTCCACCCAAAACTGTCAAAATAATGAATGAAACTGATGGTCAAAGGAAGTGCAAGAATGCAAATGGCTTACCAAGAATGAATGGGCATGCTCTCCAATTTCCAGTATTGCTCTTCAAAACAGGCCTCCCTTTAATGTCAACTGAACCATCTCCAGTATATGGTCCGCTGTTTTCATTCTATGGACAGAAATTTTACAGGTAATTAAGATTAAAATTAGAGCAAAAATTTGGTCATATCTTTACAACAAATACAATGTAGCAGAAGTTGATGATTTGACACAAAACCGGAGTCCATGAAGACATTCCCTATGCCCCATTTAGTACTTTAGGCAAAGAAGCAGGTCGTAGTGGCAATCAGATCTGAAGCACACTATTTGTGTACTTTTGCTGAGACACCTAATAACTATATAAGGATTTGCAGGAAATCTCATATATACACATTCCAGTTCATCAAATCCAAGGTAGTTGCAAAAGCATCAACAAGGAACATATACGTTGAGGAGTGACACTGAGCGGGACAAGGCATAGCTGCATAGGTGCCATAAGTCAAGGCACTAAGCAGAACTATCCAGTAGGACAGCAAGAATGAACACGTGAATCACCTACTCTTTTAACTAAAATTCAATCTAGTTATATTCACCCTCATTTCAGGAGAAAAACAGAGAAAAGAGAGGAAAAATGCAATCGCTACTCCACTCAGCTACTTGCACTTATATGTTAGCTAAGCTAACATATACAAGCATCATATCCCGAAGAACATTTTAATTGAATTTGTGTCTACAGACATCACACTAATCTCTCTCAATTTCCACACCTTTTATCTCTCGTCAGTATTGAGTATATCACCAATAGCCCCAATACATCCCACATCAACTTTCTAAGCGCCCAAGGGGTCAATCTCACGGAACACAATGCACTGGATCCCTAGTGATTCATTCCCACTCAAGTTTCTTATGACATTCAGCCCTTTCTAAGATAACGTACCCTCGTCTTTACTTGATTCTATTAAAGCAGTACTTCTTGCTAACTCTTAGAAAAATGGTGGTCAAACCTTTTATAAAAGAAGATGAACCTTTCTACAGCATAACGCAACCATAACAGTGGTAACAATGATTTCAACTACTCCCTCCGTCCCAAAAAGGGAGTCCCATATTCCTTTTTGGGATGTCCCAATTAGAGTCCTATTTCCTTTTCAAGATATCTTTTTTCAGTGACTCGTACACAATGCCGCTTTTAGCTTTGAGAAAGGGTTCTACTGATTTGACACCATTTGATGGCAATTTGAAGGTAATATAGGAAGTAACATGGGGCCAAACATTTTTTAAATATTTGTGTAAAATCAGAGTAGGGCTCTCTTTTGGGACAAAGGGAACATGTTTACAAGTCATTTCTAAGAACAAAAGGTTCAGTAAGCATGGTCACGACACGAGAATGCTAATTCAAAGTAGCCAACACCAATGAACTCCTCCTCCCAAAGAAAAAAATAGTCAAATGTTCTATTTTGGTTTGTCAAAGAACGTCGCATTTCTAAAATTTAAGCTTCTAATCTCCATAATTTTTCAATTTTTTCTTTCTTTTCGAAGATATGATTTTCATCTAATGTTCATACAAAAATATATACATATCTTTAGTGAAATTTAAGGGAAATACAGAAAAGCAAAAGTGTGATATTAAAAACTTTTGTCAATATGACTCTTTTTCGGGGCAGAGTGAGTAACGAGGATAGTTGGATAACCAAGTTATGTTTGTGTTCCCATCAGATCAGACTAAGGCTGACAAGGATAATATTTCCTATTATCAGGTCAATTAGTTGGAACAATTCTAAATACATCAAACAAATCGACGGCACTAGAATCTTAGGAAAATAATGACATGCTTCTGATCAAAGCTAAGACATTATTTTAAGCTCGTATACAAGTTTCTAGACCATCTTCGTAGTTGATTACAAATTATGTACCTCAGAATTTACCACCAGATATTGTATGCGGCCAGGGATGTAATTAGATGAAATTGTTATCCAAAGTTCTGCCTAAGTAAAATAAGTAGCGGGATGCACTTGCAGCCTTAACGCTATTTCTAATATTGCTAAAGTGGGTTCACCAAGAGGTAACTCTGAACAACTTTATCCAGTGAATCAGGAAAAACCAAGCTGCATCCAAAGGTGAACATGTTGTGCAAGTCCCTTAGCAAATCAATTAGTCAGTCTTACTATGAATGCATCAACATCAAACCAGAGTCAACCAGTTAACAACATGAAGACTATATATTTCATGCCTACCACTCTCCAAATTCTTGACAGAGGGGAAATGATGAGAGCAAAAGCGATAAAGATTAAGTTCATGGGAAGAAAAATATTGAACGAACTCCATTTCACGAGTAGTTTCTTAGGATTAATAGTTTAGGGGTTTATTAGTATTTTTCTTTTTAGCGAGGGTTCTTTTGTTTTATTTAGATTCAGTTTGAGTTATTTAGCCTACATAAACACTCAGTATTGTAACCGAGTAATTTAGGTTGAAATGAATGAATTTGAGGTTTTCTTTTGTTGAAAATCTATGATTGCGTATGGTCGCTTCCAAACCTATTTTTAGTGTTGGTAAAAGTAACATTCCCAATAAGGAAAGATTACAGAGTGTACATTTTTTATTTATTTTTTGGAACGGCCCATAAAGGATTACTGGACTCTTTTCTTAGGAATAGGATTGGGATCCTCCTTCCATTACCAGCCTTCTTAGGCTCCCTCGCTGATTTACAGTGAAAATTTCTTAATTGCAGCAATTTTCACTGCACCACTTCTTAAGGGGGATCACTTCCAGAGAATAAGAGACTGGATAAAATCCAATTTCTCCCTATGACAGCGGTTGTATCGGCTGTGAAATTTCATTTGAATTTGAAAACTGACAAAATCCATTTCTCGTAGACTTCTTGCAGTCAAGCTCCTCAAAAAAATATAGTAAAATAATTATCCTAACCAAATTAGCTTGTTTCAAAAATGATCCATAAATGCATAACAATATATGTATCAACAGTGTGCCAAACTTTATGCTGGCTAGAAACATTATTGTCAGACTTGTGGGAAATTTAACTTTGTGCAATAGAGATCTCTTTCAGCTGATGTATATGTATATGTATTGATGAATGAGTATTTTACTCATTCAATTGGATATTTTTTTGATATTAATCTTTGTGAATTCTCGGGATTTTTATTATTTAATTTAGATTTTTAGTGTTTATGAGATTTCAGGGACTGTCAAAGCAATTATAGAAAAGCAGTACATTTTGGAGCTGTTTTCGAACTTGAAGGGGTGAGAGTGAACAAAGGCCAAAGTTGCAAGGCAAATGATGAAAATTATTCTGCCGGCGTGCGCCTTAGCGCATCCTTCTTCTGCGCCCTAGCACGCTGCGTCTTTTGAAGTTCCTCCTGTCGTTCCAATATGGTGTCGAGGTCGTTCCAAAGTCAGGGAGAGGAGTATATAGAAATTTGTTGTTCCGAAGAAAAGGGAGATCCTTTTGAGGGAGTAATCTCAAGTTTGTATTAGATTTAAATTTCAATTTCTGTACTCAATTCAAGTTGAATTGAAGAATCAAAGGTTTTTGTAAATTTATCATCTTCTGGGGATTGGAGGTAACTGAGTATCAAACTTTTATGTCGTAGAATATTTATCTTATTCAGTTTATGTATTCTAGTTCTCTACAAAGTTGCTTGATTGAATTTTATTAATTGTTTTTACGGATTGTAGTTCAACTGTTAAGATTATTTGACGTATGAATTAGTGAATGATCAATATTCCTATTTCATAAATTGCCATTCTTTGTGAGATTGATTTCGAATGATACATGATCATTGTTGATTTTGGAATTAGAATTAATTTGTTCTTTCATGCTTAATGAATTCATAAGTGTTGTGTTAACGGATCAAGGAGACACAATAAGTAGGAATTAAAAGATTGCAAATTGTGATCAAAGCGTCCCAATCTTTGTCTTAGAAGAACGAACCCTAGAATTGGACTGTGACTTTAGCAAGACATAAAATTGAGATACAAAGTGAATCTCAATCCCTAGGCCTTCCATATTCTTGAATTCTCCCAGATTAGTGCATTTGTTAACTTCCTTTAATTCATTGTTTTTCTGTTAAATTAGTTGTTAATCAAAAATCCAAATCATCTCATTTTATTTAAATCGTTTTATTCAAGTTAATAGCTGAGTTTTCTAAACCAAAACACTTGTCCTTGTGTTCGATCCTTGTATTTGCACAATTATACTACAATTGATTCGTGCACTTGCGAGGTTAAATAATTCTTCCATCAAGTTTTTGGCGCCGTTGCAGGGGACTTGTTTGTTTTGATTGAGTTAATTTAACTATTCGTTTTTAAAAAAAATAAGGAAAAAAAAAAAAAGATGGCCTATAATAACTTTCAATGGGGCATGAAAAATATGCACCAATGCACACATCATTTGATGAACTTGCCTACCAACTTGCTAGATTTAAATCTAGGTTGGATGAACTGTCTCAACGAAGGGTTACGTGTGAATTTTGTGGAGGAGACCATATTTCTGAAGCATGTGCTTGGAGGTGGAATTCGGTTCAATATAGGGGTAATTACCAAGACGATTATTATTCTAATCCCTATGAATCGGAGTGGTACAATCAACCCTCTTTTCCTTCACATAATAATTGGAGTGCGCTGCTTTCTTTTTCATCCTACGATACTCCGCCAAATTTTTCTTCATCCTATTTTAGTAAGCCTTTAGTAGAGTCGCATGAATTTGTACACAAAAGTGAAGAGAATAGGAAGCCTGAAAAAATTCGTAAGTGGGAAAAGGAACTTAATAGTGGTGTAGAGCGAACGCCTGGACGCTTGAAGATAATTCAAGAGTGTTTGGAGGCTTATCATAATTGTTCTCAAGAACCTCTTCCAATAATAGTGGATGAAGAAGAATCGAGTTCCATGGAGATAGAGGAACGAAACGAATGTGAGGAGTCGATTACAGAATCACAAAATTTTCAAAAAGATGATGTGCCTGCACAGATTCCACAAGAACCCATAGAAGCCACCAAGTATGATATCAAATATTGCTCTCCAATTGATTCTCCTTTAGATTCTATTTTTGTGGAGCAAGGGACGCCTTCTCCATATTTTCTTGAAAAGGATCATGGGCCTTCTTTGAAGGCGCAAGAGCAATGGTATATGGATGAAAAAGAAGTGGAAATTGTCGGTGGGATTACTTTGCAAGAATTGGGTGTGATATTTCCCATCCCCAATAAAATTAGATGGCCATCGTGTAAAGAGCATGCAACCAAGAAAGTGTTTGAGTTTAACGGGCAAAAATTGAGACACTACATGGGTGGTGGATTTTATGGACCCAAGATGTGCGCTTTTCTTGAAGATCCGGTGCCTCCTTAGTTGAGGAAGCGATGATCAACGTCGGGCTAACGACGGTAAAAAAACGCGCTTGTTGGGAGGCAACCCAACTGAGTAAAAAAAATTAAATTAAAATCGTTTTGTTTTAAGTTGTTTTGTAGTTGTTTGCTCTCTCCCTTAATCTTGAGATTTAAATTGAAAATTTTGAAGATTAAGCATGTTTTAAGTTTGGGGGTGGAGCATATTTTTAGTTTTTGTTAAATTGTTTTTTTTATTTTTTATTTTATTTTTCTAATGATTCTGTGTATCAAGTGTTTTTATGTTAAATTTAGCAAATAAAAGGTGTTGAAGTAGCAGCTTGTTGGGCATAAATTTTTGGATGAAATTACTAAGGAGAGCACGCCTTAGCAAGAATTTCTGCTCGCCCTAGCGCAGCAACTCCCAGTACTTTTGAGTTTTGAGATTCTGGAAGCCCGAAAACTTCAGAGAGTTGGCGCGCCTCAGCGGGTGGCTTCAGCGCAAGAGGGGTTTAATTGAAAATTAAAGGCTACCGCTGCACGCCTTAGCGAGCTTGTCGAAGCGCGCTCTAGCGCGGAAGGGGGCAAACTGAAAAATTGCAGCCTACCCAGAAGGGGAAATTTGAAAAAATTTATCTGCCGCAGCTCGCCTTAGCGAGCTGTTCCGTTTCTCACCCTAGCGCGAAAAAAATATATATTATTTCCTCCTTTTCTCTAGCGCGCACTCAATCTCCTATTCCTTCTAAGCTGTTACTGTTTTCTCTCCCAAATTCCCATCTCTCTCAAATCTCACCGTCTCCTTCTCAAATCCCACAACACCTTCCATAGCCATCCACCTCCGCATCTCCGTTCTCTCTCAATCTCCACACAATCTCTTCTCCGGCCGGCAGCAACCTCAATCACCGAAAGAGTCCGCTCTTCTTTGTTCGCCACATATCAGGTCATCTCCCATCTCGGCCGAGAAGTAGCCAACTCTGTGCCCCTTCTTCATGCCGGCGTGCCCATCTCCGGCCAAGTCTCAACTTCCAGCCTTGTTCTCCACTCTCACACCAGGTCCAACCAAGGCTCTTTGCTCAGTCCTCAACGCTGCGTGCTCATTATTATCTACCCTAGCACATCATCTCCAACGGAAGCCTGCATCCGCTCCGGTAGCCCAAGCAAAGCCATCTCCAACCAATGGCCTTATTTTCGATGGTCTTCTTCGGCGGCGACCTCAGTTACAGCATGCACGACACTTTCTTCCCTCGCGAATCTGCTCCAGTGCCGACCCTCCCTCTCTCGCATCTCCCGCCCACTTCCAACTTCGAAATCATGTCGACAGACAAGCTCCCATCTGTCAACACATTGCAGCAATCCGAGCCTATGGTTTGGAATTGGAGACCTCAGTCGTAAATGCAAGTAAGATTGTTCCATTATTGTCAGATTATATGCTGAGATTTGTGAAGGTGATAATTGAAAATTTGTTGTTCATCTATTATTCTTGCGATTATCTGGTTAGATTACTGTCAAATTATTCAAGTGGTTGTGGTTGGTTTCTGAGTATTGTGTTGGCTTCAAGAATTTTGTTCAAATTGGATGTGGTGACATTAGAATTTAAATTTGAAATCAATTGGTGTGGCTTAATCTTGAATTCCAGTCAAAGTGATGTTTGTGAATTGAGTGTTGACTGAGTATTTCTGTTGGATGGTAAATTCTTGCTAATTCTGTGCAAATTATGAACTGGGGGGTCTTCTACGTTGAAGTTAAAGATCAATTCTTGGGTAGTTTGTTGCTCTAACTATGTTACAATAGTATCATTTTATGATTTGCTTGCAATTTGAGTTGGACAATTGTTTGAGAAGTAGCAGATAATTGGGGTTGAGTAGACTGTTGGGTAAAGCTTTGCCCAAATTTCATATTGTTTGGTAATGTACTCACATTGGCCCCAATGTGTAATTCAAGTTTGGGGGTTCGGGTTATATGATGTATTCTGCGGAGAGCGTAATAAAATTTGATGTTGGGAAATTGGGATTGAGTTGAAACATTTGCCCAATTCCATGGACTAAAACTGGGACATGTTCGCTTCCCTCTTGTTTTGATTTCTGGTGGGAATTGGTTTGGTAGCATGTTTATAATACCATTACTCTTTGAAAGCTGTTGTTTGGTGATATATGGGTAAAAGGTTAATTTTGAATGTCATTCAAATTGAATGCAATACATTGGTAATCTGCTAATTGATTTGTGTGGATTAAGGGGCATGTGCTTACCGTTGATGCCTCTTAAAAAGTTAATTTTGGTGAAGTTCATGTTAGCTATACATGTTGTTTTGCTCTAATGGTACAATAGGGGTAAATCTTTGGGAAATTGGGGTTGAAGCATTTGAGTTTTGTGAACAATAGGCAATTGAGATTGAGTGGGCTGTTTGGGGTAAATTTGCTCAATGTGATGAACTGAAACTGGGATTTATTCTTTTCCCCCTTGTTTGGTATTGTACACATTGATGACAATGTGTAAATTAAGTTTGGGGGTGGAAGTAGTATTTCTTGTATCCGTAGATTCTTGTAGATAGTAGCTTGATTTTTTTTCTTTCTTTCTAGTAGTTTTTTTTTTTAGTTTGTTTTCATTATTTGTTTCTGTTTTCTAGTTGTAAAAAAAAATTTAATCCTTTTGCGAGTCTTGGTTAGGTTTGGTTGCTTCCGCCAATGATGATAAATTGTTTGATGGGTAATGTTTTGCGGGCAACAATGCATGTGGCACTTGTTTAGGATAATTAGCTTGATAGTACCGATGGGACTTTGAATCTCCACCTTTTGTGCACATTCTCCCTATTTTGATATATTGCTAGAATTGGTTGACTTTATGGAGCTTGTAGTGCACATTCTACCCCTCCGAGTTTTTATAGTATAAAAAAAATAGAGTTAAGAGTGTTCATGAAACTGTTAAACTATTTTTCACTCTTTGAAGTTAGGCCTAAACAGAGTTTAAGTAATCCCAAAAAAAAAAAAAAAAAAAGAAGGAAACATTTGCGTAAAGACTCGATTCTACTTCGTAGCCTTTTTAACTCGAGTTAGTAAGCTCTTAGGGGTGTTTTTGCACCTAATTCCTTAAAGTCATCTGGTTTGAGAGTCATTGGGTTAACACTCGCTACGTGGGTTAATTAGAAAGCTTAATGAAGTGAACATTGCACAGTCTGCAAGTTTGTTCGTCAATGAAAAAAAAAAAAACAAAACAAAACAAAAGAAAAAGAAAATTTCGGTATTGCTACTCTTGTTTGTAGTAATGAATGAGAGTGATTATTTGTTTTTCTGTTTCATGAAGCACTTTGATATGCGCATATTGTAAAAAGTTTAAACAAGTGACTCCGGAGGGAAAATTTGGGTACTTATCTCTATAAGGAATTTCAAGTTTTGTAAATTGTTGAGAAAATGGTGATGCACACACACACGGAGGTTTAAAAGAAAGATTGGTGCATGTTGAGTGAAAGTTTAGACTTGTGTCATTGTCTTGTTAATTGCATGTCGTTACTATTTTTACCCAAGGCATTGTGAAGTTTCCTGCTATGGCCTTGACTTGTAAGATTGGTGATGTTTTGTATTTATTTTAATTTTAGTATTTTCTTAATTTCTTGTTTTGCTCGAGGACGAGCAAAGTTTAAGTTTGGGGGTATTTGATAAATGAGTATTTTACTCATTCAATTGAATATTTTTTTGATATTAATTTTTGTGAATTCTCGAGATTTTTATTATTTAATTTGAATTTTTAGTGTTTATGAGATTTCAGGGACTGTCAAAGCAATTATGGAAAAGCAGTACATTTTGGAGCTGTTTTCGAACTTGAAGGGGTGAGAGTGAACAAAGGCCAAAGTTGCAAGGCAAATGATGAAAATTATTCTGCCGGCGTGCGCCTTAGCGCATCCTTCTTCTGCGCCCTAGCGCGCTGCGTCTTTTGAAGTTCCTCCTGTCATTCCAATGTGGTGTTGAGGTCGTTCCAAAGTCAGCGAGAGGAGTTTATAGAAATTTGTTGTTCCGAAGAAAAGGGAGATCCTTTTGAGGGAGTAATCTCAAGTTTGTATTAGATTTAAATTCCAATTTTTGTACTCAATTCAAGTTGAATTGAAGAATCAAAGGTTTTTGTAAATTTATCATCTTCTGGGGATTGGAGGTAACTGAGTATCAAACTTTTATATCTTAGAATATTTATCTTATTCAGTTTATGTATTCTAGTTCTCCACAAAGTTGCTTGATTAAATTTTATTAGTTGTTTTTTACGGATTGTAGTTCAACTGTTAAGATTATTTGGGCAAACAATTGATGTGAGGCTTGATGAAGCTATATGTATGAAGTAAACACAAAACAACAATCTCAAAATACAATGCAACCCACTTTGCAGACTTAAAGCCAAACATGAATACATCCAGATGTATATTTTCTTGGCTTTCAACGCACTTTTTTTCTTTTTTTTCTTAACCTAATGACTAAGATCACAAACTCAAAATGCTGCCTTTCCTGAAGGCACTATTCAGATTCGACACATCCTAGTGGCATCAATCTTGCTCACCAACAATGATCAAGTTATGTTTCCGATAATCATAGGTTTACTCAAACAATTTTAAAAAGCACTATAAGGAAAACTTTAGAGTGTGACCAATCACATAAGAACTAAAAGTGAATCAAGATGAAGGCTTACAATCATCAATACGTCAAACGGTACCAAAAATACGATTTTAAGGAAAACCCGGCACTGTTGTAGCCTTAATATGCAAATATATCAATCACATACAAACTACTGGAAATAGAAACTCAATTTCCAATACAATGTCAACCGGAACAACTGGATACACAAATCAATCAAATTCGAATAAAGCAAGGAAAACCCAATTATCAATAGTTAAAGCCAATGCCAAATTTTCATTTTTTTTACTACTGATAAGAAAATCCAATGTCATATTGACAATAATGGATGGCAACGAGATAATTCAAGGTCCTCCAAATCCCAAAAATCCTCAGCAGCAATATTTCACGAAATTAACAATATAAAGCTTCGAGACATCCAATTAACAAGTAATAATACATCTCGAATTCAAAAGTGAGATATAAATTAATCAATTGAAGGAAAGATTGAAAGATGATTTTCTTTACCTCAAGGAGTCCATTCTCCAAGAGCAATCTCGTCTTCCTGACTCCCCATCAAACCTCCCACCCAAAATTCAGCGCGATTACAAATGGGTTCCGGAGAGATATGGAGCCAAGGAAGAAACAAATCAAAGGTGTTGTTACTAGAGAAGAAGTCAGAAGGAGAAGATCTTTGCTGTTTAGGAAAGCTTCCTTGTTGGAATGGAGATGGGAGGAGGAGGAGGTGGTGGGGTCCACCTGGGACACAGAGTAGAATTTTCTTAAGGATTAATATACAATTTGGTCCCTGAACTTGAAACTTTTTCCTGATTAGGTTTTAGTACTATGATATTTCCTATTATGGCACTTGAACTCAACATTTTGTCGTACGGTTAGTCCTTTATCTAACGGAGTTACGAAACGTTAATTAATTTTTTAAAGACCAAAATACCCTTATTTGTTTCACGAATTTGAATCCACGTGGATTATAATGATGACATGGGCTAAAGGGAAAATATAAATAAAAAAAAAAAGAAAAGGAAAAAAAAGAATTTTGGTCAAAATAATCAACTTATATTCTCTAACTTTTAGCCTTCAAAACCCTTCCACCATCTCTCTCACGGTCCTTGAATCCAAACATGTTTCATCAAAACACATCGCCACCATCGTGCTCGCCTACATCGTCATCCTTGCGATTTTCACAACCTTGGATTCGAACAATTCTTGACTGGGTTTTGTGGGTCATGAGAATCTAGATTCTTTTAGGGCTTTCGGTCCGACGAAATCATCGGAGTTCGCCATGGACGACGACAAACGAGACCTTCCATTCGGGTTTTGAAGCCATGAAATTGGACCAATCTTACAGGTTACGTGGGTAGTGAGAGATAGATTTGGATCGATTCAAGGGTTTTCTTGGTTCGACGAATTCATTGGAGTTCGCCAAGGACGACGACAAACAACGATCGGATCTAATTTGGGCTTTATTTAAGTTTTCGAAGTCCCGAAGTTTTCGAAGTCCGACGACAAAGAAGATAGATTAGTCTCGTAATGGCCGCACAACACACCACCACCAAGAACAAGAACCCACCGCAATTGATTCATCACCGCCGGTGCCTCCAACTAGCCTCATCCATCTCCAATCTCGGCATCAAGAAACGCCATGTCGTCTCCGTTTTAGCTCCCAACATCCCCGCCATGTACGAGCTCCACTTCGTCCCAATGGCCTGCGCCGTACTCAACACCCGATTGACGCCCGCTGTTTAGTACTCCTTCGACACACAAATCAAAACTCCTCTTCGTTGACCACCGTCAACTTCCTCGCCGTCGAAGCAATTTCCTTATTTCCGCCAAATACCCTTCACCCATTCTCGTCCTCATTCTAGACGATGAGCCCGAGACACCCATTGCCGTTGATTTTGTCAACACTTATGAGAAATGGTGGAAATGGGTGACCGGTCGTCCTCATTTCAAGTCGCTAGTTTGAAAACTTCCCGTTGTTCCTCCGTCGAAACCCCCCGGTCGGATGCCATTTACAATCAAAAACCCTACACAAACCAAATCAAACTCAAACCCAGATGTCGACTTCGATTGTTCCACACACACACACACATCAAACCGAAATTCAAATAAGATGAGGAGACCAGACCGTTGATTTATCAAACCTTGACAAGTATATATACATAAAACAAAGAAATCTCTACTCTCCAATCCGGTTGTTCAGAATCACTTGATGACTAACAAAGAAAAAATTGCTTTGTGATTCTCTATAAACAAATTCGAGATTCGTGGTTGCAGAATAGATTGTGTTCATAAATGTGGAGTTGTAGATTGAAGTGAGTGAGCAAAAGTGAAATTGAAACAAGAGAGACATGGAGGTTTATTAGTCAAGAGCGAAGTAAATCAGTCAAAGTTGGATCTGGAAGAAGTATACTTGAAAGAGGAGAGAGGATAGTTAGATGTTAATTTTTCTTTAATTATTTTTCCTTTTGTTTTCTCTTTTCATCTTAATATTTTTATGACACCTGGCAATCCCAAACATTATGCGCGTTTGCCATGTGGACTCCCATCACTAGGTAAGGGTATTTTTGTCTTTTCAAAGAAAATTTAACGCCCTAACCGACGGTCGTTGAGGGACTAACTATAAGCCCAAATGCTCGTTCAAGTGCCACAATAGAAAATATCACAGTACTAAAACCTAACTAGGAAAAAGTTGCAAGTTTAGGGACCAAATTGTATATTAATCCTTTTCTTAACGTCAAACTAAAACTTTATTTGATAATTACATCAACGATATCAAATGAGTGGTGTTTAACACAACACCCTCTTCTTTTTTTCTTTTTTCTTTTTTTTTTTTAATACAACACTCTTGAGCAAATTTATTATTTTACTCATATTATAAAGGAAACAAAAATTTAATAACACCGTCACCTCTATGCAAAAAGAAATTGACAAGACCGCCACCTATAGATAGACATAATTCAAAGAATCACTTATCGGTCATTTATTCCCATCTATTATTTCGGCAAATTTTTTTTTACACTTTAACACCCTAAAGTTAACATTTTTGTTAAAAAATTAACAAATTGTTAAAATTTTAACGAAACTTGGTAGAACTGCCATGAGAACCGCCACCCCGAGGTGGTCTTCATCCAAGAGGCCCGCCACCCCGAGGTGGGTTTCTTCCTAGAGGACCGCCACCCCGAGGTGGTCTTCCTTTTTTTTTTTTTATAATTGAATGATAGGTAAAATAGTATTTTTCCAAAAGTGTTATATTTAACACTTTTGGGGTGTTCTATTTAGTACCTATGTAACAAATATCTATGAGAGAGAATGAATATGGACAAGATAATATTCAAACAATAAAGAGAATATGTGAACAATAGAAAATTGTAATTTAAGGGTTACCCCATAAAAGAGAGAAAAAATAAAAGAGAATTGTTTATTTATTTTTTTTGGCTTAAATATCAATTTCGTTACTCTACTTTTCTAAAAAATTTAATAAACCCACTT
The DNA here is from genome assembly GCA_016624345.1 of Platycodon grandiflorus. NCBI lineage: Eukaryota > Viridiplantae > Streptophyta > Magnoliopsida > Asterales > Campanulaceae > Platycodon > Platycodon grandiflorus. The sequence continues at coordinate 76,904,537 of CM028362.1, read as the reverse complement.
TACTCTCTCTTTTTTTTATTCTTTAATCACTCTACTTGGACTTTTCTAATCAATAAGTTTATTGATTGAGTGAGCTTATTGATTCTCCGATCCAAGTAGAACGATCAAAGTGTGAAAAAATATATATACAGTGAGTTTAAAGAATTTTGAGTAAAATTCGAGTTACCAGATTGGTATTTAAGCCTATTTTTTTCGGAAAATTGCTGGTCGGTCCACTTTGAAAAGTTTTTATTCTCTCCGGTCCACTCTTTTTTTTTTAACCACTAAAAGGCACTTTCATAAAATTGTTCCTAAAATGCCCCGCAATAACATATACAGTAGCTTCTTCCTAAAATTTCTTTAGTGAATCTTCTTTTCTTCCTAAAATTTCTCCGGCCAATCTTTCAGATAACTTCTACCTAATATTTCTCCGGTGAATCTTCCTTTCTTCATAAAATTTCTCCGCCAATCTTCCAAATAACTTCGTCCTAATATTTCTCCGGTGAATCTTCCTTTCTTCATAAAATTTCTCCAATGAATCTCTCTTCCTAAAATTTCTGTTTCCATTCCAATAGCTAGTAGCAAAGAAAATTTATTTTTGTGGATAGCCTCTGTTTCCATTCCAATAGAACACTAATGAATCTTACTTACTAAAATTTCTCCGGTAAATCTTCCTTTGGCTGCATCACGATGATGAAATTAGGCATCGCGATGATAGAATTAGGTATCGCAATTGGGCATCGAGTCCTAAAATTTCTCTAGTGAATCTTACTTACCAAAATTTCTCCTGTAAATCTTCTTTTGGCTGTATCGCGATGATGGAATTAGGCATCGTAATTGGGTATGGAGTCCTAAAATTTCTCTAGTGAATCTTACTTATTAAAATTTCTCCGGTAAAACTTCTTTTGGCTGCATCGCGATGATGAAATTAGGCATCGCGATGATGAAATTTCTCCGGTAAATTTTTCATTAATGATATAATCGTCTTTTTGCCTCAAAAGTACCTTTTTTCGGTTTTCAAAAAAGTATGGTGAACTGGAGCAATTACAAATCTCCAAAAAGGGACCAATCTGTAATTCACTCTATTTTTCTCCCTAAACTACCCACTTGAAGTAGATTGAATTGACCAAGGATGATACTTTTGAAAAAGACATGTTATTTTTGGATTTTTATTGAAAATAAATAAGAAAGTTCAAAACTTAGGTAATTATATTATGAGTAGCACTATTAACACCTCCCCTTCCTATTAATACACACCCAAAAATTAATTACAAAAATGTCATTGTATAAAAATGCATTAATACACTTTTCCCTTTTTTTTTAATCCATCTTCTTCCCTTCCTTCCCCACCGCAGCAGCAGGGACCCCCCCCCTATTTTTTTCCAATCCCCTCTCCGTCTTCCGCATGAGTTATATCCCCTCTTTTTTCTCCCTTATTTCCTTCATCCCTTCCTCTCCCTTCTCTCCTTCTTCCCCTCTCCCAAACCCACCATTATCTTTAAAAAATTTGGTAATTCTCCGTTCGGCCCTAGGTGACCGACAACTAGCCGAACAGAGAAATCTTCAATTTTTTTGAGAAAAAAAAAAGGAATGAGGGAGAGAGAGGAGGCTGCCGAAGGTGAGAGAGATGAGGGATAGGAGGTTTTTACCGTGTATATGTGTCAAAAAAGAGGAAATGAGGGAGAAGGGAGGCTGTCGGAGGTGAGGGAGAGGGCTGAAGCAGGGTTGCGGGATTAGGGGGTAAGGGTGGCGGGTTAGGGTTGATGAGTAGGGGAGATGAGGTAGGTCTGAGTTTTGGGGAGAGGGTGGGGGGTTCTACCGAGTCTGAGTTGTGGGCGGAAGGGGGTTTTGCCGTGTGTGGGGTGGGTTAGGTTTAATTGAGAGGGGTAAAATAAGAAATGTGGGTGGTATATTTAGAAATTAGGCTGGTGTGGAATTTTTATGGTGGGTGTATTAAGAGGATAGGTGCATTGAGAGAGAAGGGGGGTGTTAATAGCGTCACTCTTATATTATACTCCTAAAGCCAAGAGGAATCCAACCAAATAGAAATGAAGCTTATTTTCTATAATTGTAGGGGCTATCCTCACCCTCAAAAGCTATTAGTACACCCCGCGTATATTATAAAAACATCATTATAAATTTGACCTAAATACTCTTAGGGCTTGTTTGGTAGTTGGACAAGGATAAGAAGTATTATTAATCCCGGTGCTATTAGCGCCCTCGCTATTAATCCCCACTTATAAATCGGGGGTAATTTTGGATTTAAAAATATTAATCACATATTATTTTTTTTAGTGAGGGCGCTAATAATACCACCCTCAACCTTGGTATTATTAGTGAGGGGATAAGGACTTTATCCGGATAGTTCGTACTATTAGTCCCGACCGCCTATTGCGTACCAAACATCCTACTATTCGGCTTATTAATCCTATCCGACCTTAATCCCGACTACCAAACGACCCCTTAATGTTATTCTATGGTGTTCGGTAGGGTTGTAAAACATCAAAAAGGTTGTTCGACTACCCCTGCCAAACACTCCGAGGTGTTAGAGTGTTCGGCAGGGGGTATAGTAGTTGGGGGAGTAATGAAATGGATCTACGACTCTCCTAACTTTCTTCTAAACTTCTTTCCCTCTAAACAGAGTCCCTCCCAATCTCAGTGCCTGAGTGAGGATTTTGATTTGAAATGGGAAAAGTATCGATGATCATCTACATCACAAATGTTGTCCTCCTCTTAGTCCTCATCTTCCACCGCCATCGTCGCCTCAATCTCTGCTCCAATTTCTCCTCTACCGTCGACCCCACCACCCACACCTCGATCATACCCCCATCTCATTCGACCCTATTGTCGCCGACATCTCCTAAAAGCAAAGAGGACAAGCAATGGGAGAAAACCTACTTCTTCACTAACAACCAACATTCGACATTAGCAGAAGAACAACACAAACAAAATTCAGCTCCAGGAATGGAGTCGCAGCCCAAATGAGAGGACTTCATAGACGCCGAGGATTGGTGTTGTTGTTCCCCAGGATTGATGACCCTCCGGATGGGTTAGTGACGGAACACGAGCTCACTGAGTAGAACTTGTAGCAATCACAGAGGGAAGTCTTGCACCATACTCAGTGGGAGATGGAGCTTCACGACAAGAATCACGATGGGTTTGTCTCCTTTTTCTATGTGCATTGCGGGTGGGTGTCCCAAAAAGAGTAGGGGGTGGGGGTTTGTACTTAGAAGGGTTGGATTGTTTTTGGGGAAAATGTAAGGAGGGATAAAATAGGAAAATATTGGATGTACTTAGTATTTAGGGAGGTTGAAAATGTTTAGGAGGGTGTACTTAGAATAAGGATGTATTAATAGTTTTGGGGCTATTACCTTTATATTATACTCCCAAAGCGAATTAGAGGAACCCAACAAAAAAGAAATGAAGCTTATTTTCTATAATTGTAGGGGGATTAGCCATCCCCTAGCAATCTCTTATATCAAGAATATGATCAATAAAGAGCATCATATATTTCTTAATCATAGAAACTACTACTGCCTCCATAGAAAATATGGTAACTATCTTTAGTGTAATGATTTTGCGGACTTATATATTATGTACATATATATAGATATGAGTATGTAGGCATACATATATGTATGTATTGCAATTTTAATCGTATATCTTATATCAAGAAATCAATAAAGGCCATCATATGTATGTAGGCATAAATATGTGTATATACATAAGAGGCCTAATTGAAGTAATCTAATTATTTTATATGGGCCTAATTAAGTCATCTTATAATAAGTATGGAGTTGTAATTAAATATGTGCAGAGACCGCAAAACTAATTATCAATTTATAATAGGTTAATTGGTAATTATGTTTAAAGTTAATGGTATAAGAGGGTATGGTCCCCAGTTGTGTGTAGACTAATTTAACAGTTACTTTTTTCCTTTTCTATTTAACTATCTTATTATCAAGAGAAAACCTAAAGGTGCTACATCAGAAACCTAAAGGTGTTGCCTCAAAAACCTAAAGGTGCTACATCATACCCCCAGAAGACGCATAATGTGACGACCCGAGTCCGGGATTCGATGTTGAACCCCAACTCGGAGCGCCAAACTGAAGAAGAACAGCTAAAAGGACTGAATAAAGCGAGCCACAAAAGCTCAAAAACCAAAAAAAAGCAGCGGAATAACTAAATGAACTTGAGCTTCAAAGCCCGATTAATATAATACCACAACTACAAAAACCTCCACAGCTAAACAAGCGCCGGAGAACAACAACAACTACAACCCCACGAATCAAAATGCTCGGGAAAACCATAAATAAAATACCAACGGGCACAAGGCCACACCAACTAAGAAAACTGAAGATGTAAAATAGTACAACCGGCACGACCCCACAAGTCTGCACCAAATACAAGTCTACAAAATACAAGTATCTCTACCCGACATACTAAGTTTACATAACTCAGTTTAACCCACGATCTCACAAATACAGGAGATAAAAATAAACTATCGAACCAAGCCTCACAGCGCTGGAACGTAGCCTGTAGCTAAGGAAAAACAAATATGGAAGGGATGAATCGAAGACCCAATAAGTTACTAATGCAGCAATATGGCATGGCCTTATGCACATCAATATAACAGAATAATAAACAGGTTGTAGCACATAAGACAACCAACCCTATATTCACGAGAGGCTCAGTAGCCGCCAACCGTCATGCACTGATTGGAGACCACGACCAACATTTGTTCGTATAAGAAGCACATAAAGCGTGAAGTAAACACATAAAGGTGGATACGATGGATTCGAGGTACACCTCTGAAATCCCTTGAAACACTTCCGACCTTATAGCTTCATGAAGCCGTAGAAGACGATTACGCTGCTGCTTCACAGAACTATAAAAGATGCCTCTGCTGCTATCTAATAAGATAATAATAATAATAGATTCATGTGCTTCTGCTTCAGAGAATCATAAGAGGTGGCTTTACTGCTACTCCATAAGATAAGGATTGGTGGATGTACTTCTGCTCCCGAAGGCCATATAGATTCTTGTGCTGCTACTACTGTATGTAGCTAATGGTAGGTGGATGTACTCCTACTCCAGAAAATCATAATAGATGTCTGTGCTGCTACTGTTGTACACAGATCACGAAGGGACCGATGCTCGTATCCCAATAAACGTACCCGATCATGTCACACACGATCTACAAGTACCCATTGTGGACCATTTTCTGTATTCACGTCAACGTATTGCTCGATCCCCCACGACCCGAGACAAATACGGCTCTAGCCACTTACAAGTATCACAAGGGACCGGTGTTCGTATCCAAATGCATACAAAACAATGTCGACAATACACAGTCACCATTTATTCCGTTCAATTGTGGGACTAAAGAAAACCCATACCGTGGCCAACGATAGGGAAAGGCCCAGTGTATTGGCCTTCGGTTATTACGAAGCCCCGGCTCCCGCAATAACCGAGCGTCAATACACCTCCAAATGCACATATACCAGCTGGACTCAATACAATGTACAAGTAGATGTTTACTCATGCTAAACTAATCAAAGTGTGTTCTATTGAATCACAACTTAATGAAACCAAACCATAATGTGTTCTATTGAATCACATACCAAATCAACATAATGTGCTTGTAAATACTAAACACATAATTAATCATCAAAGTAGGATGATTGTCCTATTACTTACTAGAACAATCATAAATACCACAAATCAACCAAGTACGCAAACGCTAGACTTCACAATTACAACATACGTAAGTCTACTCGTACTTACAATCATAAATCAATGCGTCATCAACACGCTCAACTTAGGATCTCTACGGTATCCTATAATCACAATACAATCGATCTCATGTATATCTATTACATCTCATATCCGTCGTGTATTATGCATATCACGACTCCCTACAAGTCACATCGTCCGTATTGAAACGATAACCAAGGTGGGTCATTAACTACCTAGAATATAACCAACTCATCATCCGACGATTGAGACTATTCGTCTCAAAAGAAATGTCACACACTAAGGGGCCTGACTATTCGATAACACTTATAAAAAGACTACTATAGATAATGAACCCTTGTTTAAGGTTTAAGTCAGAACTTCAACACACTTTATAGTCAACTAATGTTTGACTAAGTCAACCCAAGTCGCAATCTATTGGGTCACGATCTCAACAATTCGTCATCCCACATCGTAGGAGACTAAAATACAACCTATATCGATTTATGCTACACGTTGCCACATTACACGACGTATAATCTTTACGTCCTATTTAACTCTGCTAGAGTCGGTCATCTACAAATTAAACCTCGGGACGAACTATAGTATCGTCCCTAAATAACCGTGTCAATCACAATATCCAACGTTCGGGGTATACTATCCATGTAAATCCCATAAGTTTATTGTGAGCATACTAACGATTATAGTCTCAATGAGCTACACATGCTCGATAGAATTAAAACAAGTCATCGGCGACTTTACTGCCGGAACCTAACTATAAAAATAAACCCGGGAGTCTACAACTCGGGAAACAACAATAATAATCACAACACAATCTCGAGGAGTCTCTAATACTCAGAGATAACAACCATCACAATAATAACAACAACGTGTACAACAGAGAACTCTACAAGTCTCTAATATTCGGAGACCACAAGACTAACAACAATTCATCAATACTCATCATTTAATATGCTAGAATATCACACTGAACAAGTATAGCATGTAGGGGGTTCATATAAACATGAATAACACGTAAACATCACGATACTATTCTACGATGCTTGAAATCTAAGAAGAAGGTTTTGTAACTTACAATACAACGTAAATTCTCCACGAAATCAAAGGGGCTTCGGGTGGAAAGGGTCTCTTTCGTGACCACAAGGCTGCTACGAAGATCACCCGCCGTTCCCCAAGCTCAAACCAAGTCGATTCAAGCTTTCTCACTCCCAAAATCAACCTTCTCTTTCTAAAAATGTGGGTAGAGATGGATGCCCTTGAATCAACCATAGATCTTGGAGATTGATTGGTTATAATTGATCCCCTCGTCGCTAGCTAAGCTCTAGCGAAGAAGGCTCGCAATTTCGACTCCAAACGAACAAGATATCACAAATTCTTCATCTAGACTCTCTCTACTCTCTCTTTATGTTGTTGGGTGTTTTGGGGGAGGAAATGAGAGTCTCAAGACTCTCTAAGGGAGTTTAAGTGGCTGGAAAGAAGCCCCAACCGGCCTAGGGACGTGCCTCAACAAAAGCCAGCAAATTGGGTCAACAATCAAAAGTCCAAAAATTTGCGTAAGCTGTCCAGGCATTGGCGCGAGCACTTCGGGGCGCGAGCTTTGGAGCGAGCGCGCGAGATCATCAGAAATTCTAGTTGCAGGGCGATCGCTTTGTGCCCGGTTCTCCGATCTTTTGAAAAATGCGCCGAAACGTTCCCGAAATGATTCCCAATGAACCCAGAATGATTCTAAGTCCAAAGTAAAGTCAAAATACTCAAGAAAGGTTCTCGAAAAGTCCGAAAACAATGCTAGAAGTTCAACGTAACACAAACGCGATTAACTTTAAGGATTTAAATAAAAATCGGGGCATACGAAACACTTGAAATGACGACGTGTGGGATAACGACAAGATCAATATGATCATCAATCGTGAAGGAGTCTAAACTAAGACTAGGTCAATGGGACGGGGAAATGAACATCATATACGGATGTTAATCAAGGTCGAGAATAGCCTCGAACGAATATGGAAACAACACATGACACAACGTAGATTAACTACGTGTCAAATACGGTTCTCAACTCAACACGTCACACTTAACAAGCATGACACCTCACTCTCCAAGGGTTTCAAGGTCAATAATAAAAGACTACAAGTGAACCAGGAAGGAAGTTGGGTCGGGGTATTACACATAAACTCAAGGACAATTATTTTTATGGATTCAAATATGCTTCCACATCTAGTTTGTATTATGGATAATTTTTATATGAGAGATGTGATCTATAGATTTAAGATTGACTGATTTCAATACCAATAAGTGGTATTAATACCTTCTTATAAGGGTTATCTGAAATTCGAATTTCGAGTTATATGTGTGTTGAATCATCTGAAAGATATTGTTGTGTGGTTCAAATTATTTTTTAGTTGTTGTTAAATTTGTTGGAAAATCATTTGATTCAAACTATAAACACTACCAGAATGAGGTCAATTACTAACGAAACCAATACTGATAGAGGGTGCCAGTAGCCATTGGCAGTTGTTATTTTACTTACTACTTTGACGATTTTCTGGGTATCGCTCATTCGTCCGATCGACGTGATTTAAATTGTTATAAATTTCTTCTTACATGATCTACGAGTGGTGTGTATATACTCACACATTCCGTCCCAAAAAAAATTTAAAAATAAATAACCCTACTTTCTTTTTTGGTTTGTCAAAAAAAGATAATCTCACTTAAAAATAAATAAAATAAATTTATAGTGTGAATTTTTGAAGGTACAAGCATGTAAAACTATAATTTTAAAAGGTTTCACTTTTCAAATAAAATTATTTTTTGGGATGGAAGGAGTATATATATATATATATATATATATATATATATATATAAGAATTTAGAACAAGAGGGGTCATGTAATACCCTGGTTCCCCCTATGTTTGACTTGTATATCATGTCGTATCGTTATCACGTTGAGAATATTAGTTAGACTTGATTAAACAACATGTTGATTGATTCACGCATTAATTTCATGATATTAAAATGCTTCGATTGTGATTTAATTCTTGTTCATCATTCGTAATTGAAATGCATTTCATTCTAAGCCTTGTTACATGTGTTTTGAATGAATTTCAAGTGTGTTTTAAATTTGGTTGGAGGTTGGATTTATGTTGGAATCACTTGGGAATCATTTAGTAGCATTTTGGAGTCAAATTGGAGCATTTTACCAAGAATCAGAGAATCTAGTGGCAAAGCGATCACTCCAGAAGGTTCCTAGGCGATCGCCTTGTAGCAAGAAATCAAGATAGACATTCTGGCCACAAAGCGATGGCTTTGTCAAGGACCAGGGCGATTGCCCTGTGAGTAGAAAGTCCGTACAAATTTCTGCATTCTTTTCCAATTTTTACACATAAGCCCCTTGACCATTTTAAAACGTCCCTAGGTTGTTTGACTCTCACCATTTATTGATTTAACACTTAGGAAAGACCCTTGACTCTCTTGATATCAATCAAACATCCATGGAAACTTAGAGAGCTTGTGTAGGAGAAAGAGTGTGAGATTAGTGTGTGTGTTTTTATTCTTCATCATCCAGCCATTGGACCTTACATACAAGACCACCATTGAGTTGCTAAGGACTAGGAGACCAAGATAGAAGGCTTTGATCTTGATTCCCTTGGTTTGATTGAGCATTTTAAGGTAAGTTACTAGTTTTCATTAATTTATATGCTTAGAAACTTTCATATGTATGAAATATATAAACATACATGACTTGAATTAATGTTGATTCCATGTCTAAATGTTATGTTGATGAGAGTAACATGTTATTGTGCTAAGTACTTGGTTTGGATGATATGAAATGTATAGAGAATTGTTAGCAACCAAGGATTTGAACTAAATAACATGTTAGAGACTTGAAATGGGAAAGTTTGCATATAGCAATTATACCCAGATTTTGAGAAGTGTAGCAATGACTCTAAGAAGTGATTTTTAAGTAAGAGTATCAATTACCGAACAACATGTTAAAATTCTACGAAATTTAGAGTTCGTTTGATATGAGTTTTAGCCCTCCGATTATTTAGTACTAGTATAATAAAGACTCTGATTATAATCGTAAAGTGGTGTTTAATTTATTTAGTAAGCCATATATCCAAACTTGTGTAGTTTGGGATGTTCGTTTAATAGAATTAGCAACTCCCAGGAGTTGTTTACACGTATGTATATTAAAATAGAAAATGTTAGATACTAGTACAACAGTCTCGATGTGATAAACGATTATTCGTTAATTTTGGGATTTGACTACAAAAATCTATGATTTAGGATAAGTGTACTTGAGGGAACTTGTGATTATAAGATTGGTGATATTACGATTCAATCGTCATTATGAGTGTAGTATTTCGAGCTCGATGTTCATAAACTAAATGAGAACTCTTGGTATGTTTGTGCTTGAGAACTAAATGAGTTGTCTCAACATGGGATTATGAACAGACTAAATTAGTAGTCTTAAGGTGTTGTGTTTGGGAATCAAATGTATACCTTGATGTGTAGTTGTTATAGACTAAATATGTGATCTAGTTGTTATTGAGAAGTACTTACAAACTTGTACTTGTATGACTATGTGATTCAAGACTAAATATGTGGTTTTGAGATGTTGATTGGTTACTTCACAAAATGTGTTTAGTAATGTGTTAAGGTAGAATCATTGACCTCCTTGATTGGGATAAGGTTTACTACTTTTGAACCTTATCGTTGTTGATATGTTACGAGTAAATATCTACTTGTACATCGTTTGGAAGTCCAGCTTGCATTCTTGATTTGAGTCGGCAATGTGACGACACATAGCCTTCGTGGTAAGCGATTACTATTGGTCGCCCCATTGGTTCCCTTTCTCCTCACTACTGGCCCTAGTGGGATGTGGTCCCATTGTTATAAGCAATACGCGTAACTATGACAACCAATAGTTCTTTCCTCACTAAGTAGACCGGTGAGATGTAACGACAGTATTTTCCTCACTATGTAATCAAATGAGAAGTAACGATGGTATCTTTCCTCGCTAAGTAGAATAGCGAGATGTAACGACAGTATGTTCAGTATGTTCCGAGCACGAGATCTGGGTCGGCGATAACTTGAAATGTGTAAAGCGACAGCAGCATAGTCAGACAGACAACAACTATATCCTTTTAAAATGTGGTTATTTACATGCACTTATGTGATAATCACCGTGCTACGTGGTATATATGATTTATGTGCCAATGATTATGTGATACATGTTATAGTTTGGTATACTTATAAATGATGCCATGTTATAGTTTTATGATTGAGCATTATGTCATGTCATGTAGTTGCATTTAGTAACTTACTGTGTCATTATGACTCACCCCTTTTGTTGTTCATATGTTTTTCCTTAGATCCGAGCCAGCCAGGAAGTCACCGGTGAGGTCGGTGAGATCGCAATTAGTTAGCAGGTTGTCTTGTTGGTTTAGTAGCTCGTGGAGCTTGTTTTTAGTTGTAGTTGTTATTTTTGGTAAGGACGAATGGTTATGTAAAGTTATGTAAACTTTACTTTGGGTAGTGTTCCCGCGTTGTAACTCTTTATTCTTTTGATGCCGACATGTGTTTGTCGTGCTCGTGTTTATAGTTTCAGTAGTAGTTCAGTTTCGTTCCCGAGTATGTTTTAGCTCGTGGTTTATATTTATTCTCCGGCATGTTGTGGCCGTGGAGGTTGTCATTGTTTATTTTCCCGAATTTTAGACTCGTGGTTGTGTTAATTTGGTTCCGGCTGTAGTGTCGCCGATGAATTGTTTTAATTTTATCAGGTTTAACCATTATTGTTATCTAGTAAGTACGGGTGGTTACGTCACGTGTTTTTCATTTTTATTAGTGTTTGTTCGTTTGCCGCACCAATCTTGAGGTTTCGTGTTGAAATCCAAGTCTGGGCGTCACAGGTCATGCATATTAATTAAATGCTTTTAAGTTAATGAATCATTAATCGATCAAATAAGTCTTATCTGAATAGTGATCTGATTTACTAAACTTAGTAAATCATTGAACTACAAATTAGTTGATCAAAACTCTAGTGACCGAAATCAACTTAAATAAATCGAATTAAAATCAGATCAAATCATTGATGTGATCCTTTGTCAAATCTACTTTAATGTGGTGCAATTGAAAAAGAGTGGTGCTAAATATAACACTTTATTTATACTATATAACATCTAATTTATGCTCAATACAACATTTCCTTGACAAAAATATTATTTTGACCCCGCTAAAAAAAAAAATTTAAAAATACAAGGCCGCCATCCCGAAGTGGTCTTCTTCCATGAGGGCTGCCACCCCGAGGTGAGTTTCTTCCATGAGGTCCGCCACCCCGAGGTAGGTTTCTTCCTAGAGGTCCGCCACGTCGAGATGGGCTTCCTTTTTTTTTTTTTAATAATTGGATGATGGACAAAATAATATATTTTCAGAAGAGGCGTTGTATTTAATACTTTGGAGGTATAGTATTTAGACTGTATATTGAAAGATCCGGTCAAGGAATAACTATTTATACACCTTAAATTTGGATATAGTTCATACCTGCATGCAAGATTATGCAAGTCCCTAGATTATTAATGACACATTTGTACACAAATCATGCACGGTGATTGGTTCAAGCCTTGTATGTGACGTCATGCTCACTTTAATTTCCCCCCTCCGTTGACCAAAGTTCATATCTCACCCCATACTCATCTTTAGAGCATCTCCAATGTTGAGTTGGGGTTCTTAGTTCTTAGGTGGGCTCCACCTTGCCACCTAAGATTTCCACTCACTATTCTATTTAAGAACTAATCTTCCCAATGTTTGGTTCTTCAACTTGGCTTAGGTGCCCATAATGCCACCTAAGATTTCCACTCACTAAACTCATTTATTTTTATACTTTTCATACAAATTAATTTCTTTATAGTTTTAATTAATATATTTTTTATTTCGTATAAATAAATTAATTTATTTATAATTTTAATTAATACATTACATATTTCATATATTTTGTACAGACAAAGAAATTGAATCATTTCTATTTTTGATTTTTAATTTTTATTACTAAAATATACTTTTTTAATAAAAGCCAAAAATTAAATACTCAAAAAAGTAAAAGAAAAAGAGAGAGAGAGAGAGAGAACGTGGGAATTTTGGGGGAAAGGGACAGCGTGGGCCAACAGGAAAGGAAAAAGCAGGTGGGGCAGGGGGACGCACTTCTCTGGCAATTGTGATGCACGCGCTAGCTGGGTAGCAGCGGTGCATTACACTTTCTCTTCATTTTGCTGGCCAAGGAAAAATGAAAAAAAAAATAAGAACCGGTTCTTATTTTAGAACCCGGAAGAACCCAAAATTTTAAAAACACAATTAAGAACTTCCCCAATATTTAAGAACTGGCCCAATGAATTCTTATTAGGCTAAAAACTCACATTGTAGATGCCCTTAATCTTGAACTATTATTCTATTCACACTTCCCACCAATAACAACTCTTTAGTATACTTTAGTGACAAAATAGTCTCTTTTTTCTCTTTTTTAAATTGATCAGAACTAAATATTTAAAACATAATAAATTAATATTAACTAATATATTATCTTACAGTCAGTTCCAATATATATGGTGAATACTAATATTTCTGGGTCGAAGTAAACAAAATTTCAAGTGTCCAAATGCACACTCAATGCTATAATGCTCCATCATAACTTTAGATAAGCTTCTCAATAATGTCACATACCCACCAATGACAGGTTTGGCTGGTGGTAGTGCTCAAACTAGTTTGCTCGTATTTTGATTAATTTATTATTTTACGTTAATCAAGGATAGTCAACCGACTCCAAATTTAAAGAACACTTAGGGTATGTTTTTCATGCAAGGTTTTAAAACTTTGATTTTTAATTTTTTACTTTCTCTCTCTTCGATCCTAGTAGCTTCTCTCTATGTCTATCAATTTTTCTCCAATCACTACAAAACAAAAATTCAAAACTCAAAAACCAACATAAAATCCCTCGTACTAAACACGGCCTTTATGAAATAAATTTCTCACATATTGATATAAAAAGGAAAATGATAGAGCAACACATTTTATATACAAATTTGATTTACATCGAGCAGTGTAGTATTCTGTTAGACGTAAACCAAATATATATATATATATATATATATATATACACACACATAGTTGTTAAATTGAGATACGTCTTGTGTATCGTGGGATACGCTTTGCATATAGATATACATAATTTTTAGATATAAGAAGTAGGAAGTATAAGTAGATATAAATGTATTTATTAAAATTTTAACAAAGATATAATGATTAGAACAAGAATATTTGTAAGTTAAGACTCAAAGATTGTGTTTCACTAATTTAGTAAAATCTCTAACTCTTTATATGCGAATTTGTAAGAAAAAGTAATTTAAAAAAATTATAATATAATTTTATTTAGTGCGAGTTTATATTATAAGATAACAACGTATCGTAAGATACGACATTATATCGAAAAATATAGATAACGTATCGTAGGATACGTAGTTAAATGGGATACACACACAAAATGCGTATCGATTACCCCTATTTTTGTATTGTATCATAATATACTGACAACTATATATATATATAATCTATAACTCTAGCATTATTCTTATAAAAATCCTTTAAACTCGGAACAACTGAGTCACCCTTCAAAGTTACATGCCCAACAATGGTTCAGGCCAGAAAAGCAAACTTAGAAAACCCTTATGAGTCACCCCTCTTGCTATTGGAATAATCCCATCAATATGCCTAAAATCATTACACCCTGAATATATAACCACAAATATCCTCCACGTTTCCCCCAACCACCCCACTAATCCAAGAGCACCATCCTTTGCCCTTTCACATTTAACATTTGCCATTTTCCAACCCCTATTTATACATGCATGGGCTCTTTCATTCCAAAGAACAACCATCTTTCTAAGCTGAAGAAATATAAGTATGGCCTTCAACACAAAATTTTGCTTTGCGACTAGTCTTGTTTTTTACTTGTTGACTACACAGGCTTTTCTTCAAAAAGCCCATGGTGCTGGAGAGTGTGGAAAGACCCCTATTCGGTCCGCTGCCGTTAGCTTGAGCCCATGTTTGAGCGCGGCAGGGAACGTAAGGGCTAAAGTTCCGCCAATGTGCTGCACCAAAGTAAATGCTTTGATCAGGACTGCCCCTAGATGCCTCTGTGCCGTTCTTTTGTCGCCTTTGACTAAGCAGGCCGGAATAAAGCCCGCGATTGCCATCACGATTCCGAAGCGATGCAACATCAGAAACAGACCCGCGGGAAAGAAGTGTGGGAGTAAGTAATGCTAGTACTCAGATTTAAGTTTTATGTTTGTTTTTGGTAAGAGTTAATAAAATTGGCATTCTCAAAGACATTCTATGATAATGTGTTTTGTTAATGTACCATTGGGCCCAAATTAAGCCTGTTACAACTTTGAGCTTGAGATAGTGTGGTCACTTCACTTGTCACCCAATAAATCATTATGAATGGTATAGATTCTTGTTTTTGGATTTTATCTACTTTTTTTCTTTTTTCCTTTAGCCAGATTTATCACGGAAATACCACGTCATCTATGTCACAATATTTACTCCCTAAACTCATCTTGCTTTTTAGTCACATTTTACATAACAAAAGTTTTGAGTAGTGTTACTTGCAGTTACTAAGAACCCGTTTAGTCGTGCGTTTTAACTAAAATGCAGAGATAAAACGTAGGTTATTTGTAAAAATTGCGTTTCAATGCTACGTCAGAAAAAACTGCGTTTTCAAAATGCAGTCCGTTTTAAAATGCTGAAATTCCCATTTTTTTCTCAAAACACAGGTTTTAAAACTGATAGAAAAAAAAGTTGTGTTTTGAAGCGATATCACAAACGCATTTATAAGAAAGAAAATGCGTTTTAAAAAATCTGTATTTTTAAAACACTCCGTTTTAAAAGCGCTGCACCAAACGAACTTTAAATAACCTTCGATCGCTAATCCACAAAAAAAATTCATCGCCATATATTAACGAACCAATTTCCTTTGTTTTTTTTATTTTTTGCAGGTTACACACTCCCATGAGGATAAAGAACGAGCTCAGAAGTTTAGCTTACAAGTTGTCTACGAGATTGCAATATCTATATAATATATGCTTGAAATAAGATTTATATTTGTTTCTACGTAGCAAATATATGTTGGTGTTACGGGAGTGTGTCTAGTCATGTACGGTGATAAAGTTCGTTTGTGATTTGAGATTATGTAAGTAATGGATTTGTTATCATTATTGTGCTTCCTACAAAAGATTTAATCTCTAATATCTATACCACCATTTTCTTTTTCTTCACACACACAATAACTATTTTTTCCTGTAAATTCGCTTATCTTTGTCTTCACAAAATTCTAGCAAGAGTTTCGGAGAGATATTTAGAGCATCTTCAATGTTATTATCTAATTTTTTCTACGTAACATACTTTAAACAAGAAAACATCTTTCATATGTGACAAAAAGTTTAAAAGATAGAAAGTCATCTTTCTAAACATGCTCTAATACAAGACTTTTTTTAGAATATTCTTTCAGACGTAGCATTCTTTTATAATTAATTATAAAAAATAATTAAAAAATCACTCTAACTGTAACAGATTGACGATAAAAAATAAAAATAAAACATGACGATAAATGACGTGGATAAAAAGACATTTCATCCTCTATGTAACCCTCTAGAAGTAGAGGATCACGTATATGATGTCTTCCCTACTAAATTTCACCTCATCTCCACCTCAGTATAGGAGGTTTGCATTGGAAAAGATTTTTTTTTTTTGGAAAATCTATCTTTCCTACGTATCTAGCATTTTTTACTAGATAGATGATTGCATTGGAAAAGCTCTTAGGATATTTGGTCTATAGTTTATTGATTTGTTTTCGGTGAGACGAAAAGATCACTCTATGAGAAGTTAATCCTTTGACAAGATACTACCTCCGTTCCAAAATAATTATCATTTAGTAAATTTTTTTGTTTTAAAATAATTGTCATTATATGATTTCAATAAATATTTGTCCATATTTTGTCAATATTGCTCTTATTTACTACTCTCGTTAAAAAGGTTGGTAGGAAGAAAGAGAAAAATACTCCTACAACTTATCTATAATAATTGAACTTAAATAAGGGTAGATTAGTCTTTTTGAAAGTTTTCTTAAGTTGTATGCAAATTGCTAAAACGATAATTATTTTGGAACGAAGGTAGTATATGGCACTAGTTTAAGAGGGTGTGGTTAATCTTTGATGAATTCAAATCTTCTATTTCATCCCATTGTCCCACTCCATGTCTCATTGAATCTCAGTCACACTCCACGTCTCATCAAATTTCAGTTATACGTGTGTCCTGTTATTTCATCGAACCTTCTTTTTATAATGACAAATAAAGATACGTGTTGGGTTAAAATTCAATAGTACAAGAAGTGTGATACGAAGTGAGATAGAAGATTTGAAATGATTGATATAGCTACGTGTGTAGTTTCCTAAGAAAGTTAACAATCATCTCAACAGAGGAGGTAATTTGTAAGAGGAGAATTATTGGTAACTATCATCCAACAATTGGTGGCAAATTTAAAACAACTAAAACAATTATAATGGCTAGAAAGAACCCAAACTAGGCCTAAACCCTAGAAGCCGCCGAGTCTGAATTCCAAAGGCCCAACTTAATAAAGCTCACCAACCGGACGTGGAAATCAGCATATAAGCCCAACCCAATAAACTTGGCCTAACTCGAATACAATAGACCGTTTTAATCAACAACAAGAACCATGGTAGAGCTCGCAACGCTGGAAAAATCACGGGTAAACACAACAAGAATGGCCATGGAAACTTTTTTGTCCGTAATTCCACCATGGAAATACAGACTTATTCATCCTACCTGAGTTGAGTTTAGCAAAAGTGAGTTGCTCCTTTACCTAGTTGAGTCAAATCATATTAGTTGCAAGACCTGATTAATTTTAAATTTTAATTCGTATCGATTTGCAGTGTCAACGGTATATTTAGTACCCTCTCAGTTCTATTCAAAGAGTCCATATTTGAAAATTTTAATAATTAAGAGATATATTAATGTCATTAGAGTTGGTTATGATTACAAAAATACTTAAGTACAACCAAGATACTTACAGTACAAATGAAGGGTAAAGATGAAAGTTCATGAAAATTGTAAGCATAATTTTTTGAAAGTGTACTTTTTAAATGAAACATACTAAAATAGAATAGTAAACTATTTGTCTGTAACGGATGGAGTATTTAATACTTAATGTATGTTGTATTCATAATACTTTGGCTCTGCTTTCCTTGACGATATAGTGATTTGGTTTTGTGCTTTTGAATTTTCTATCTCTTTGATCTCATGAGATCAGCTTTCTATCTATCTTTCTCTTACTTTTTCTTTAATCATTACAAAAAATCTAAACCCTTAAAATCAAGTCATTAAAAGCATATTTGGTGCATCGTTTTAAAATCTCAACGTTTTAAAATGCAGTTTTTTTCTTATAAATATTTTGGGATATCACTTCAAACCGTAGTTTTTTTTTTTTTTCTAGCAGCGTTTTAAAACCTGCGTTTTGGAAAAAAGTTGAGAATTCCAGCATTTTAAAACGCAACATTTTTGCAACAGCATTGAAACACAATTTTTTGTAAATAACCTCTGTTTTATCTCTGTATTTTGGCTAAAATGCACGACCAAATAAGCTCTAAATTACGATGTCAAACACACTCTTTATATACTCCACATGTTCCATGAGAAAAGTCATCGGCCTTGTTTGGTTAGGTGATTCTTTTTGTGATTTGTGGTATTTTTTGTGAATGTTTTAATGATTGAATGAAAATAAGAGAAAGTGAGAAAGTAAAAATTTGTATGACCAATGAGAGAGAAAGTGAAAACTACAAAAAAAAAAAAAAAACCACAAAAAGAACTAGAAAGACGAATAAGACTGCATTTCATTTTGGTTTTTCCTAAGAAAAGTCTCAATTCTAAAATTTAAGTATTAAGTCTTTATATTTCATTTTATTTTCTTTTTGTATCATGACACTCCCTCCATCCCAAATCAAGCATTCTTTTCTAGTTTGTTGTAAACATTAAGAAAGTTGATTTTTAGGCAATTTCAATGGTATATATACATCAATGGCTGTTTAAACTATAGTATTGGAAGTGTACATTGAAATATGATAAATAACAAAACTGAATTTAGTAACTTTACGTACAGAAAAGAAACACTTATTTTAGGACAATTTTTTTTCGAAGAAGGGACATTCAATTTGGCACGAAAGGAGTATTTACCTTTTGTGTTATGCAACAAAAGCAATTGGGATTAAGCTTTACTAGTTGTTGACAAATAATCGCAGCTTAGTTGGTAAGACGTTTCACTACAATCAATAGGTTGTGGATTCAAGTTACCAGGGGTAAATGGAAAACCAGTATTGATCCTTTTAAAAAAAAAATTACGTTCTTTGCATTTTTGTGTCAGTAGTTCTTGTACTTTAACTTTGCAGGCGATTGTAGGTTTAAGTACGATATTTTTGCATGTTGGTGTGGTCCTTGAGATGAATGTCGTTAGATGCATAACTATTAAGTAATTCTTTGAGGATCAAATGCAAATAAAACTAACTTTAGTCCTCAACCATGCATCTTATTTCAAGTTTGCTTTGAGATTAAGATTCAAATTAATTTGAGGGTTTGGGGTTTGTTCTTTTTTCTAGGAAAACATGAGATATTGTGAGTGCTCTTACATAACTAACTAATAGAACCGGGCACATGGAGATCTAGGAATAAGGAGGAACGCAGATCAATGGTTAATGTTCTTGACTGGATTGATTGATCCTATTGACCCTGCTCCGAAGTACGAAGTTGATTGATCGATTTGTGTTGAGGTCTCAGGCTAAACATTACATTATAAGACTTTTGGTATGTTCCCTCTTACTTAAGTCGTGAAGAAATATAATCAAGTGTCAAATTATGCATAAACAATGAGCTTACTTGATTAATCTCCTAGGTGTTTAGTTTGTAAGAAAGACAACTCAACAACCTTTATTTTTATGTGGGACTGCTGTCGGAAAGGACAATCATATAGATGTTTTTAGGGATATTAATGTTATATAATTTCAAATTTATTTAAATTTAAATCTAAATATATATATATATATATATATGTGTGTGTGTGTGTGTGTGTTTTTGTGTGTTATTGTGTTAAATCATAATTGTTCGTCAATCACGTATCTTTGAGCAACGCAACAGAATGATGTCTTTTCGCAAAGGCTCATGTCTCTTCGAAAAGGCTGGCAGCTTTTTTAAAGAGATCCCAACTCCCAGTATAAAAGGTTTGAACAACCAAATACAATACACAATAATAATAGAGCTATCGCTCGAGCATCATAAGATTTCCCAGAAAGAAGAGTGCTTGAGTTTGATTCAAATATCTTTCGTCCAAAGCCTTTTGTGAGTCGCAGTTCATCTTGGAAGGTTGAAAATATCTCTTTAAAGACGGTGAATTCATTTTCGTGCCTTGGAGAATTCATTCGAATTAACCAATTTCCCAACAATTAATTAATCGGATGGCCGCAGATTACTAATTAGCAGTGTTCGAGGAATATCAATATGGCAAATACTCGTGTTCTAGATGCTCTTGCCAATCCAACCATAGAGGGGTTCGATTCCGATGAAGAAGATTCTGATAAAGAAATGACTTAATTTCTTGTAAGTAAATTGTTTTTCGTGAGTATCACTCCGGTATTTTGTTGTTGTTTGTGCTCGACTTATAAAACTAAATGCTAGTTGATGATTTATGGCTCAAAGGTCTCCTAGTTAACTCCTTCAAGCTTTATGACTTTGAAGACATAGGACTAGGCACATCAATTGGGTCGACCAAATCGGGTTGGGTCAAGTTGAGATGGGTCACGTGATAGAACTAAAGCCGCCAATTTTGACTGGTACCCGTGAACCCACCCAACTCAAGCCACTAATTACCAAATCATTTACAGTGAGTCAAGACGGGTTATCCATCTTAACCCAACAAATTTTGCGGGTTGAGACGGGTTGAACCCGTAAGCTTGTTTTAATCTGCTACGCAAGTCGGGAAATCAGAATCGAAGGCATTTCATCGCAATCGCACTATCGTTGTCTTTCCAAGCCCTAGTTCCTTATCTTTTTCCCTCATCTCTAAAACCTATGGCGATCAAAGCAATCTCACAAACCCATAGCCGATGGATTTATCTTCAAGGGATTCATATCGAGGGATTTTTTAAAATTCCATCGAAATAGCTGCTCCAAAGTGTTAATCGAGGGATTCATCTTCAACAACGGGTTTTTCGCAAACTGTAGCCCTAGCCACCACTCGAACAACTAGGTCGCTCCTCTCTCTCACTCACACACACACACTCTCTCTCTCTCTCTCTGCGTATTTCATGATACCGATCTCTTGGATAGTCTTTGCATAATTCACACCTTCGTCCCATCCAGAAAGCGAGGCCCTGGTCTTGCCTCCCATCTCTGTGTTTCCGCTTTCAATCATGCCAAATCCCATTCCATGTCTGTCATCCCCACCTCCACGTGCTGTTATGTCTTCGTGCTTCTATCATCTCTTCCCTCTAATATGTATATGAATATGATGTTTCCTTTTTAGGATTTTTCACATTTGATTTCCCCCAATTTCGCTTCTATTCACTTATATTTACTTTTCTTTTCTAGATTTTTCACATTTGGATCTAAACGACTCGTAACTACTCACCATCGTCTCTGACTAACTGCCTTCCCCAATCCCATCTGAATTATTCTCACAATTCAATCGCCTCTCTTGATCTTCGTGTATGTAAATTCATCTCTCTTCTCGTCCACATTAATACTACCAAAGATAGGTTAGTCTAACTTTTCACTTAATGTGTAGAAATTCGAAATGGCATGTTGCTTTTACTCTGCATTATTTCTCTTTGAAATTTATGTTCCACATATGTTTGATTGTTTAGTTTTTTGTTAATTTAAAATAATCCAAGTATATTGCATCCGTTGTCATGTTGTTTGTTTTTACTTACATAGATACATTAGTAAAGTTCTTGGAGTCGAGTTGTTTCTTTCTTTTATACTTACTTAAAATTTTGATTCTTATTATATATTTGTTGAGGTTGAAATAAGTAATCTGATAGGAATAGACGCATATTAAGATCAACTTTCCAACTAAATAACTTATTTCAACCTCAACAAATATTATGAATCAAAATTCTGAAAAAGTATAAAAAGAATGAAACAACGGACTCAAAGAACTTTACTCCAAATGTATCTATGTAAGTAAAAACAAACACCATGACTAAAGGATGCAATGTAATTGGATTTCTTAAAATTAACAAAAAACTAAACAAACAAACACTGTGGACAATAAATTTCAAAAAGAAATAATGAAGAGTAAAAGCAACATGCCATTTCGAATTTTTGCACATTAAGCAAAAAAGCGAGACTAACATGTCTTTGGTAGTATTAATGCAGACTGGAAGAGGAGATGAGTTTATAGGGGCACAAAGATCAAGAGAGACGATTGAATTGTGAGAATAACGCAGCCGAGAATGGGAAGGTAGTAAGTTAAAGATGATGGTGACGAGTCGTTGATCAAATGTTAAAAACCGAGAAAAGAAAAGTAAGAAATGAGTAAATAGAAGCGAAATTGGGGGCAATCAAATGAAATAACCTAGAAAAGGAAACATCATATTTATATACATAGTAGAGGGAAAAGATGATTGAAGAAGCTTACGTAGACGTAAGAGCATATGAGGATGACAAACATGGAATGAGATTTTGCATGATTGAAAGAGAAAACGCAAAGATGGGAGGCAAGACCAAGGTCTCGCTTGCTGGACGGGACGAAGGTGTGGATTATGTCAGCTACAAAGACTATCCAAGAGATCGGTATCATGAAATGTAGAGAGAGAGAGAGAAAGAAGCAACCTGGTTGTTCGATCGAGTAGTCGGCTAAGGCTACAGTTTGCAACAAACCCTTTGTTAAAGATGAATCCCTTTATTAGCACTTTGGAGCAACTATTTTGATGGAGTTTAACAAAATCCCTTGAAGATAAATCCCTCGGCTACAATCTTCGAGATTGCTTTGATCGCCATGTGTTTGAGAGATTAGGGAGAAGATAAAGAACTAGGGCTTTGAAAAACTGCATTAGTGCAATTGCGATGAGATGCCTTCGATTCTGATTTCCCGACTTAGGTAGCGGGTTAAAACAAGTTTACAGGTTCAACTCGTCTTAACCTGCAATATTTGTTGTGGGTAAGATGGGTAACCCATCTTAACCTGCCAAATTTGTTGGGTTAAGATGGGTAACCCGTCTTGACTCATTGTGTTAATAGGTTAGGTTGGTTGGGTAATTAGCGTGTTAAGTTGAGTGAATTCATTGATATTGGGTCAAGATTGAGTACAAGGGAACTTGTGATTTAACATAAGATTGAGTACAATGGAACTTGTGATTGAATTTCCTTGTTTGACAGATCTTCCATTAAAATGATTTAATCAAAATCATTTAGCAAAAAATTAAAACCAAAATCAAAATCAAAACCAATAATTAAAATAAAGAAAATAACTATAACAAAAAAATTAGTCAAGAACCATGTACTAAAACTGAAATCTAATCCAAAACTAGGAATCAATAACAAAGAGTTAAAATTAAAACCGTTTTGAGAGCCAAAATAAAAAAACAAAACCAAATCCAAAATCATCATATAAACAAAATTTAAAAACTAAAAAGCAAAACTAATAATGAATACCAAGACCAAGAGAGAAACAATACAAAAACTAAAACAATTGATCCAATAACCATACATTAAAACCAAAACCAAAAATCAAGAACAAAACAAAAACCAAAATCACAATCACAATAAACTAAAAGCAAACAATATCATCAATGAAAAGAAAACAAAAATCAAGAAATTAAAAGTTCAAAGCAAATCAACTATTAGGACTAAGATTAAGAGCAAGATAAAAACCAAAAATTGTAACAAAAATCAAAACAAAAAAAAAGAATCCAATTTGAATTAGGACTCATTTAAAATTAGACACTTAATTATGTGATAATCTTTTGACCACTTGTAATCAATAGGGTTCATACATGAGAATCTTTTTGTCTCACGAGATTATGCAATCAATTAAGAAAAAGGTTAAACCTTCTAATCATCTTTACAATCACCCAAATCAAGCCTAAAAATAGTTCGAGTCACAAAAGAAGAAGAGAGATCTCGATGAAGAGAAAAGTAGAGGAAGGAAGTTGCTCTATCGTAGGGGTCGAAGTATGATAGTTAGCAAAGCCAAATTTAAGCAAAAATGAACACTCATTTTCGAACAAAATATTTTTGAATATAAACATTAATTTTCAAATGGAATGAGTATTATATATATAACTTTAGAATAATTTAAATAAAAATAAATTCTTTGAAAATGAGGCTAATTTTATTTAATTCCTCAAAGGAGGGGAGGGAGTATGATTAGTATTCATTCATATTCATATCCTAGACAAATTCTTTCCTTTAGAGTTTTGACCAAATAAAAAATATTGATCATGTGGGGAGTGTGTGGCAACCATTTGGTAGGGAGCATGATTAGTCTTCATCATCATTCATTTATTATTACTCAGAGAAGATCATGCGGCAAGTGTTGCCAACCATTCCACCGAATCCCCCCACCCAATTCAAACTAGGTCAATTTCCACACACAAAACTCACTGTCTATACTTTAATACGAGTTTGGTGTAGCGTTTTCTATAATACGTTTTTATAATACGTGGATTTTTTAAAATATAATTTTTTATTATAAATGCGTTTAAGATACTATTTCAAAAGATAGTTTTTTTTTTTTTTAGCAATGTTTTAAAACATTTGTTTATGGGAAAAGTGAAGATTTCAAGATTCGACATTGTGACTTTTTTGTCGTATCATTAAAACACAATTAGTGCAAATAAGTTGCGTTATGGCCGCACGTTTTGGCTATAACGAAGCACCAAACATGCTCTTAGTCTCTTCGTCTGAAGATAGTTGTCTTATTCTATTTTAAAGCGTCTAAAAATAAGTATTGTTTTCATTTTTTAAAAAGATTCTCACTGACTATAGTATTAAGGATCCGACTGATCCTTTGAAATCATCCGAATGATCCTTTGAAATCATAACATTTTTTGTTTCCTTATTTAAAGAGTTGACATTGTAAATATAGTGATTTGATTTGATTAGCAAATTAGTGATTTGATTAGCAATTAGTGATTAGGTATATCTCTTATTCTAATCATATAAATCTCTAGCCTAAGATAGTCAACTACGTTGTGTATATATATTGTAAACTAATGATCAATTGTATTCAAGCTTTTGCATTCCTCTTTATGGTATCAAAGCACTAACGATCATTTTTCTCCCCCACTGTCGTCTACTACCTCACGCTTCGCATCATTTTTTTCTCCCACCACCGCTAGTCCGCTATCTCACGCCAATCCAACATGGCTGCCCAAAGCTCTTCTCGCACTACCCAACCCAAAGAACCAAACCACCCTATTCTTCTTGTCAACCTTGCCAATTGCAAGACCTTAACACCCTCACCTACCTTGCTTGGTCTTCCCAAGTTACCTCCATACTATTTGGCCTTGATCTCCTTCGTTTCGTTGATGGCACTCACAAACACCCCGCATCTATCACAATCGAAGGTAAGGACAGCCCAACCTGCTCTTGTTACTTGGAATAGGCAAGATCGCCTAATCCTTGGTGCCCTTCTTGGCACCTTGGATAATTCCGTTGCCCCCTCGTTTCTCATGCGACCACATCCAACGAAGCTTGGAACATTTTAAAGCAAACATATGCAAATCCTTCTCGTGGCCACATCCTTCAATTGAAAGACCACCTAGATTCCATCACTAAATCCAATCTCACAATCACCGAATACATGCAAACCGTTAAGTCTTGCATTGACAAACTTGCTCTCTTAGGCAAACCCATGGATCCGGAAGATGTCATTGCTAAGGTTCTCAAAGGCTTAGAATATGATGCTTTCAAACCCATCATTGACTGTTCGGGCTAGGGACAACCCCATATCTTTTGAAGCCCTCCACGAAAAGCTCATACACCATGAACTCACCCTAAAACACCAACCCTCCCAAACCACCTCCCTTTCCCGCCTCTGTTCATGCAGCCTCTCCCACCCGCCACCATTTCAGCCTCGGCCACCCCAAATCAGCCCCTTCTTTCCACCCTCCTCAATCCCGTACCAACACCGCTGCTCCCTTTAAAGGGAAGTGTCAATATTGTCGCTTTGTGGGTCATGTCATCTCGCAATGTCGCCAATTCAAACGAGATTTCCTATGGTTACCTTCCTCCGCCTCCTTCCAACCACCGCCCATCTCGCCCTACTCGCCTCACTCCTGGCCCAAGCTCACACCGCCACTTCCTCTCGCCAATCTCTCTCCGCACCTTGGCTTGTGGACACGGAGCCACAAATCACATCACAAACGATCTCTACTCTCCCTTCATCATCCCTATGATGGCACGATGATGTTATCATTGGAGATGGTTCCTCCCTCCCCATCTCCAATATAGGTTCTTTCTCTTACCCTACTTCTATCTTCTCTTCTCTTTAATAATGTACTGCATGTTCCCTTAATTTCCCGCAATATCTTGTCCGTTTCTCAGTTTTGCAAGGATAACAATGCCACTATCTCTTTCTCACACTCTTCTTTTGTCATAAAGGAACTCTCGACCAATCGCATTCTCCTCCAAGGAACATGTGATCGTGGTGTCTACACATGGAATCCGTCCTTCTCACCTCAAGCTCACACTAGCTCCGCCTCAACTCTCAAGTCTTGGCATCATAGACTAGGCCACCCTCCCCTATCGTCTCGCTTTTGAATAATAAATTTTCCTTAGCTATTCCCAGTGGTTCCTTTACTTTCGTAATCCTTGCAATATTAATAAAAGTCACAAACTTCCGTTTGCTACTTCCTCTCTTCATTCTCACGCACCACTTGATTTAATCTTTTCGGATGTATGGACATCTCCCATACACTCCTATGACAATTACAAGTATTATGTCATCTTCATTGATCACTTCACAAAATATACTTGGCTCTATCCACTAAAACACAAATCCGACACCTTTTCCACCTTCACTCGATTTCGTGCCCTAGTTGAGAAATTCTTTGCTAAACCCATTCTCCAAGTTTTCTCCGACAATGGTGGAGAATATCTCAAACTTACTCCGTCTCTTCTTAACAATGGTATTTCCCATCTTACATCTCCTCCCCATACCTCGAACACAAACTTCGCCGAACGTCGCCACGCACACCTAGTTGAAACCGGCCTCACCTTGCTCTCTCATGCAAACCTTCCTCTTAAATTTTGGCCTCATGCCCTCACCACCGCAGCCTACTTAATTAACCGCATGCCCACTCCCACCCTTCAAAACGACTCTCCGTTCCTCCGCTTATTCAACACTGCCCCTAACTACACCAAACTCCGCTCCTTTGGTTGCCTTTGCTACCCGTGGTTACGCCCCTATGCCCCACACAAACTCGCCCCCAAATCTACTCCATGCATCTTCATTGGCTACTCCTCCTCCCAAAGTGCTTACCATTGTTTAGACCCAACTTCAAACCGTATATATACCTCTCGCCATGTCAAATTCGTTGAATCTGAATTTCCCTATGCCACACTCACCTCCTCCACCCCTACCCAGTTAATGACCCCAAATGAATGGTGTTCCCTTACAATCCCAATTCTCACAACCTCCTACCCTTCTCAGCCTACTACCGATCCCACTCCAAACACTACAGCAGCCACTACACCCATCCCAGCCACTCTTGTCCCATCCCAGCCCACTACTCCCCCTACAATCTTGAACCCAGCCGACACACCACTCTCTCCTACTGAAACAACCTTACCCAATCTGCCCCCCAACCCCCCTCCTCCAACCCGAACCATAATTACCCGACTGTCCAACAATATACGAAAACCCAATCCCAAGTATGCCTCCCTAGCTACTCTCACCAATCCTACCTCCCTTCCCACCTCCACAAAACAAGCCCTTGCCACTCCTCACTGGCATGCCGCCATGCGTGAGGAATATGAAGCCCTCATGCACAACAATACTTGGACTCTTGTTCCCTCTCACGAAGCACCCAACATCATCGGGTGCAAGTGGGTCTTTCGTGTTAAATACAATCCTGACAACACCATCTCCAAATATAAAGCTCGTCTTGTGGCGAAGGGATTCCACCAAAGGCCCGGACTTGACTACTCTGACACCTTCAGTCCCGTAGTTAAACCGGTGACCATTCGTCTCATTCTTTCTCTTGCCATTACCCAAGGTTGGTCTCTCCGCCAACTTGATATAAACAATGCCTTTCTACAAGGTAATCTTTCTGAAACCGTTTTTATGTCCCAACCCCCGGGTTTTCTAAACAATTCCAACCCTTCCTTTGTCTGTCGGCTTTCAAAGGCCATCTATGGTCTTAAACAAGCACCACGTGCGTGGTATACCGAACTAAAATCCTTTCTTATTTCCTTTGGCTTCACCCCTTCTCTCTCGGATCCATCTCTCTTCACCTACACTACACAGTCGTGTCGTCTTTTTCTGCTTGTCTACGTCGATGACATTATTGTCACTGGCCCCTCCGACTCACTTCTAACGTCCTTCATCACAACCCTTGCTTCTCGCTTCTCACTAAAAGATCTCGGTCCTCTCTCTTATTTTCTAGGAGTCGAGGTCACACCCAATTCTCATGGTCTTCTACTCTCTCAGTCTAAATACATTACTGATCTTCTAGCCAAACACAACATGGACAACTCAAAACCGGCTTCTACCCCCATGAACTCCTACCCACCCCTCTCGGCCAATCCTAGGACACCCATTTGTAATCCTTCTGACTACCGTACCATAGTTGGTAGTTTGCAATATTTATCCCTTACTCGTCCGGACATTGCTTTCCCGGTAAATAAACTTGCTCAATTTATCCATCACCCTCAAGAAAATCATTGGGCAGCTCTCAAACGCCTTCTTCGATATCTTCACGGCACTATTCACTTAGGTCTTCAACTCTTCAAAAGTTCTCCTCCCGTTCTTCATTCTTTTTGTGATGCCGATTGGGCCGGCGATAAAGATGATTTTATCTCCACCACTGGTTTTTTGGTGTATCTTGGGCGCAACCTCATTGCATGGTCCTCCAAGAAACAACGGGCCCTTGCTCGCTCCTCAACGGAGGCTGAATTTCGTGCTGTGGCCGCTACTACAGCTGAACTTATGTGGGTTCAAAACCTTCTCTCTGCACTCGCTCTCACCCCCACAGCACCACCGGTCATTTACTCTGACAATCTCGGAGCAGCTAACTATTCAGCCAACCCCATCTTTCACTCACGTATGAAGCACCTTGCTCTTGCATTCCATTTTGTGCGCGAACAAGTTCAACAAGGACGGCTCCGAGTTCAGCACATATCCGGATACAACCAACTTGCAGATGCTCTCACTAAACCGCTGTCCCGAGTTCGTTTCCTGTCCCTTATTTCCAAGATTGGACTCTATTCCAGCCCGTCCAACTTGAGGGAGCGTATTAAGGATCCGACTGATCCTTTGAAATCATCCGAATGATCCTTTGAAATCATAACATTTTTTTGTTTCCTTATTTAAAGAGTTGACATTGTAAATATAGTGATTTGATTTGATTAGCAAATTAGTGATTTGATTAGCAATTAGTGATTAGGTATATCTCTTATTCTAATCATATAAATCTCTAGCCTAAGATAGTCAACTACGTTGTGTATATATATTGTAAACTAATGATCAATTGTATTCAAGCTTTTGCATTCCTCTTTATATAGTACTCTTATTACTTGTGAGATAACAAAAGAAACGTGGTCCATTGATTTGAAAATATTAAGTAATTTAAGGAAAATCACTTACGATCAACTAGTTTATTGAAACACTTGTAAAGTTAATAGGTAAATTCAATGTCTATAAATCAAACCTTGTTTTTAAAATAAAGCCTAAAATATTAACAATCAAGACATATGTTAGAATTTTTCATGTGTGCATAATTTCTTACATAAGCTCATAAAATGATTTAGAACTCGTTTGGTGCAACGTTTTCAAAACGCAGCGTTTTAAAAAATGCAGCGTTTTAAACCGCAGCCTTTTTTCTTATAAGAGCACGTTTGGTGTAGCGTTTATAAACGCAGTGTTTTAAAACGGAGGTCTTTCCTTATAAATACGTTTGGGATATCACTTCAATACGCAGCCTTTTTTCCTAGTAGCGTTTTAAAACCGTTTTGGGAAAAAGCTGGGAATTCCAATGCTTTAAACGCATTGCGTTTTGAAAACGCTGCGTTCGCCGCAGATTGAAACACATTTTTTGCAAATAAGCAGCGTTTCCCTGCGTTTGGCCAAAACGCTCGACCAAACGGGCTCTAAATGCGTTTGAGATATTACTTCAAACGCTGTTTTTTTTTCCTAACCGTGGTTTGGAAAAAATTGAGATTCAGTGTTTTAAAACGCAATTTCGTTTTGAAAACACAGTTTTTCTGCGCAACACAATTTATGCAAATAAGCCGCGTTTTATCCCTATATTTTGGCCAAACGTGCGACCAAACGGGCTCTTAATAGGTAATTATACTTATATATATATATATATATTGTTAGAATTTCTCATCGAGTAAAAGTCGTACAAAACTTTGTACTTAAGCTCATAAAATGATTCAAGTTATCACACTTCTTAATCACCGAATGAATTTTTATTTAAAAGTGATATAACTCCTCCTTTGTTATGTTAGATTCACTTTTTTTTTTCAATAATTCCATTGGAACTATTTGATCTCATTTCAATTTTTAGCCAAAATACTTCACTCTAGATGTAAAAGTTATCATACATAAATATAAAACTAATTTAAAACAATACGAAAAGTAAAAATCATAATTGCTTAAGAATAATATCAATAACAATTTCTATTTGATCTCCTAATCTGTAGTACCAAAGAGTGGAATTTTTTATTATTTTAATTTCAACCATAATTATATTTTCTCCAAAAATCATTTCCCTATCAATGAGATTTGAACTTGCACTCAAATACAAGTAAATTGAGTGAAAGTTTTTGTTGTTGTGTGTTTGTTTTATGCAAATTTACAAAATAATGACCCGGTTTGATTCGTTTTTTTTTTTGTACAATTCATGATTTTTTTCGTGTTTTTTTTCATTATCTCCCATTAATTTTACATTTTTTTCTTCTTTCTCGGTCTTATTTTTTCGTTCAATTATTATAAAATCACGAGAAAAAAATAAACTACAAATTACAAAACTCTACAAAAGACAATGTAATTGAATAACCAAAAATAAGATGAAATAGGGAAGCCTATGTTTAAATTTTTGAGTAAGAGTATCATTATTGAAATTCCATCAGATATATGGTCCCACATTTACCATTAATATGATCTGATAATTGCCTTCAAATACCCCACCATGGGACCCACATAGCCACTGGTCCCAAAGCCAGCATGCAAATTGGATGGGCCCACCACACAGTAGAAATAGAAACTCCCCCAAGAATGTGTAGTGGTGTGAAACAACCTGATCATATATGACCCCACAAGAATGAGAAGAAAAAGCCCACACAAACACAAAACACAAAAAGGAGAAACAAACAGATGAGAAGGAAATGGTAAAAAAGAGAAAGCTGAATTTTGAATTGTGTCTCTTAAGCATGTGTCCTCTTTTTCCTCTTTCCTTTCATAGATTTGCCCCTTACTATCTATCTACCAGTACACTACCACATCAGCATCTTATCATACCCACTGCAATTATTTAGTCCCCACACACCCACTTCAAGAAATTATTTGATGGTTTTTTAGAATTAAAAATATTTAATGATCCAAAATTATTGTATCATTAGCTTACACTGTGTTCAAGTAAACTTGTTTATATTTCAAAAGTTGTCTATCAGAAGACCAATTGAGATGATCTTAAAATCTAGGGGTCCGTCTCAAAGTCAATTGACTCGTGAGAAGTATAATTTTAAAAATTTATATATTGATTGCGATATTTACCGGATGTAGGTTTAGAGTCTCAACAAATGTAGTGCACTAAACCCTAAAAGGTCTTGAAATAGATAAGGTAAGAAATTTTTTTTTCAGGAATTTGAAATGTTAACCTAATATTTAGGTTCAAAAATTTAAAAATGTCCATCTCATCAATTTAAGAGTCTCTCTTTAATCAACTAATAATATCGTACTCTAAAATTGGAGTGTTTTTTTTTCTTCGTGATTTAGTGGTTCATATTACGCCTTTATAATTTTTGGGTACGAGAAGAAAAAGTAAGAGAAAGACAGAGATAAAGTCGATGAAATCAAACAAAGAGCCAGAGAGAATATTTAAAATTATAAATCAAATCACTAAATTGAAAAAAAAATTTTGGCAAAACACATAATCGGGTCACTGTATTTTGGAGAATGTTGCAATTCGGCCACTGATTATTTAAAAATGTTATTTGGGTCACTGTACTTCAGTTATCTTGCAAGCGAGCCCACCAGCACATTAATTTTAAATGAAATTCATATTTTACCCATGTCTTCATTAAGGAGATGAGGACGAACACGTGGGTAAAATAAATTTCATTTAAAATTAACGTGCTAATAGGCTGCAAGATAATCAAGATAATACCAAATAACATTTTCAAATAATCAATGACCGAATTACAATATTTTCCAAAATATAATGGCCCGATTATGTGTTTTGCCAATAATTTTTTATAAAAAAATGAAAAAATAAAGTCATAATATTTTCTCCACCCACCCCTTAGAAAAATCCTAATTATCTAAAGTGACCCATTTTTCATATCCCAATAAACACCCAACTTTTTTCTCTCTCTCTCTCTCTCTCTCTCTCTCTCTCTCTCTCTCTCTCTCTCTCTCTCTCCATAGCTTATTTGCTTGTCGTTGACTGCCTCACTCACTGACTATTTCTTCCAAAACCATCCATTTTTTTCACTTTATTCTTTTTTCTCTTTAACAACTCTTACCTGCCTTTTCTTTTCCTTCTTCTTCTTCCTCTTCCTTTTCTTTTAAGTTTAATTACACTAGACCACCTTAGTGTCTATACAGTTGGTTGGACCTTAGACTTATAATTTTTGTAACTTGAACCCCGAAAATATCACATTTTATCTCCATAATTCATTTCCTCACATTCTTTTAACTTAGTACGACGGTACACCTTGCAATGGTGTAAACACATGAAATTCAGAATAAACATTTGATAGTCTTTTGCCAAACATATATATGCCAAGAACTTGTATGTAGAGGTCAAATGCTTTATCCATCCAATTAAAAGGCCAGAAGAAATTCATTGATAGGACCATGCCAGAAAAAGTGATAAACTAGAGTCTAAGTTACAAAAGATAAGAGCATAGGGTCTAAAACTGAAAGACAAAATAACTCCAGGGGGGTCTATTGGAAGAAAGCCTTGTGTTTTATGAGTCCTGATGGCTACATAAATACACATTGATGTCCTATGATTTTTGTCAAAATCCCAAGAAAAATGGGTGACCTTCACTCCATTGCTTACTGTGGTAATCTCCACAACTCTTCCCTAGGTTGGGATCACTTTCACAACCTTGGACTCCTCAACGCAGACTTCTCCCATTGTAATAACTCTGTCTCTCTCTCTCAATCTCTATCTTCATTTCATTTATGGAGAAGAATGCTAACTCATTCGGAAATAGCTATATAAATTCTGTATGTATTATGATGTTGTACTTCGTACAAAAGTATAACATCACAATGCATGCAGTTTGATGAAATCTGTAACCTTTTCCGTTGATTGATGTAGTATTGCTATATCTATCTATCTATATATATATATGTATGTATTCATATACTATTTTTGGCTTACAAGATGAGTGATCGATTACTATTGTTTATGCATGGTTATAGTCATGGAGAGCAATAGTACCCCTCCATTTTACTCAACTCTAGATTCCGATCTCTCGACGGGCTATTTGCAAGATGCTTTGTTTGAATTTAACTCTAAGAGACGACGGTTGCTCTTGTTCTCGGACGACGACCATCACCACCACCACCAAACCAACCAGTCAACTTATTCCGTTCCGGTAATTTTCCCGTTTCAATTTACTACAACTACACAACTTATTACGCTATATACAATACTATGCAATTCACAAGTTAATTACGCTATATTCAAGAATATGACTACGTATGCTAGTTTACGAGTACGTACAAATTTAGCAACTAAATTTGAATTAAACTTAATGTTATATGTGCAGGGCTACTGGAATTCAAACTGCATTGACAATTTGTACGACAATTTAAAGTCGGATGATCTAAGCCACATGAATTATGTTGACAATGTTGCGGGTACGTAGTTAATAATTAATATTGTTGTCTGTCTTTTGTTGTTTGTTGTTGTTGTTGTTGTTTGTTTGTTAACTTTGTACGTTAATTTGCAGGTAAAGCTATGGAGTCGACAGTAATAAAGGGAATAATAAGAGAGGAGGAGGAGGAAACAAATGTGAAGAAACCAATAGTAGAAGAGACAAATTTAGGTTGGGAGGCAATAGATTCATCATCATCTTCTCAAAGCAAAAGCTCAGTCAACACCCAGTACTTGTCTGATCATCATAAAGAAACAACCCCACCTTATTCTCTCTACCCTCTTTCTCCTTCTGGTACTCTCTCTCTCTCTCTCTCTCTCTCTCTCTCTCTCTCTCTCTCTCACACACACACACACACACACAAATAATTGGCATATATATATTTCTCATGCAGAATGATTAGGGATTATACATATATATAAATATATATATAATTCTCATGCATAATGATGCTCCAGTGTTAAACATTATAAGTTGGATCTTGTTAAAAAAAATTCATTGCAACATTTATCACTCTATTGATAATCATTCTCAATGCATAGAATAGTCTTTTAATGAACTAATTTAATACTATCCTTCGTAAGTTAATTCGTAATGCTCCATGTAAATTGAAAATTTATGTATCATATCTCGAAAGAAAATGTTACACATACAAATATATATATATATATATGTGTGTGTGTGTGTGTGTGTGTAAGAAATAGAAAGCATTAACATATTATGTATTATTTAGTTAATTTATTGAATATTATAATGTATACACTTTAAGTCATTTTGTTTTTGTATTTTCTATAAGTATAATATTGCTCTCAAAAAGTACATGAGGTTGTTTTTAGTAGAATCATTTAATTTAATGCAGCCATAGTGATACTCTAGTCATCTTATAGTAAGTAGTAGTACTATACAGTCGGTTCATAAATCCATTTTTAATGCACTAGCTGTACACTTTTGAAAAAGTATATATTATGAAACTGATATATATATATATATATATATATATAATTTTTTCACACACAAATATGTAATGAAGTAGTTAGCATTACAATTCAACAGATTAGATAATTGTACAATACAACTCCTCGTGCATTAATATATATATATATATATATATATATATATATACTTTTGTTCTAAAAAAATAGTCATTCTTTTCTTTTTAATTGTCTCAAAAATTAGCTCTATTTAAGAATTTAAGCTACAAATCTCCATCGGTTTTAATTTTTTTTCTTTCAAATATGATGTCTATCTTACATGTCATATAAAAAAAATGATAACTTTAGCACGATTTAAAGGAAATATAGAGGAGTAAAGTATGAATTTTGGTTTTTGGACAGATACATTTTTCTCTTGATGTTTTACTATCCTGTATGTCATTAAAAATAAAAACCCTATACATGTTTTTAGTTGATTGAAATGTCATCTTTTATCAAAATTTGTATATATTTATCCGTATAATATTACTAAAAATATTTTTGGGGTTCTTAACAGACGAAGGTGAAAAGAGGAAAAAGAGGGTGGTAACAAGGGTGGTCTACCCCTTTGCAATGGTGAAACCTGGTGGATTCGAGGGTGATACGACGTTGAACGATATCAATAAAAGGATCCTAATGCCGCCGACTAGGCCGGTAAAACACCCGGTGGGGGACTTTGCGTGTCGGCCGCTAGTATCGCCAGATGGACCGGGGCTGTCCGGGAAGGCAGTGGTGGCTCTAACTAGAATTCAAACCCAAGGGAGAGGCACAATCACAATTATTAGAACTAAAGGTTGAAAAATGTTGGTCATGTACGTACACACTATCTATAGAGAGAGGGAGTGGATAATATTGTATAGAGAGATTAGCTAGCTAGAGCCATGCATGCATTTATGTGTAGATATTGCCTTTCATTTTAGGGTTGATAATGTTTTGCCATAGTTAAAGCTTCTTATAGTTTTTTTCATTCCTCCATAAAGAGTTCAAAAATGAAAATCAAGTCTAAATATGTTTCTTTTTTTTCATTTGTATTTTCGAAAAATCAGTCAAAATATGCTAAAGTGGCTGATATTAAAGTATATGCCCTCGTCAATATATTAAAGTCGGTTTAATTAGTATCTTTATTCAAAAATTTGCTCAAAAGGGCTTTGATGTTGCAAAGAATAGTTTTTTTTCTTTCATTTTTGGGGGAGGGGAGTGTTTCACGAGGGCCTAAGCCCGACACAAGAAAACATCATTACCCCCCACATAATTCCTTAGCTTGCCACTCCCAATAGAGTCCCATGGAATTGTAGAAAACATCATTAACCCCCTCCACCCATAATTCCTTAGCTTGCCACGCCCCCATATAGTCCCATTGTAGCAATTCCAGCACATTCGATTGTGAGTGGGGGTGGGTTTCACCGAGGGCCTAAGCCCTAACACAAGAAAACAGCATTACCCCACCCCCACATAATTCCTTAGCTTGCCATGCCCCATATAGTCTCATGGAATTGCAGAAAACATCATTAACCCCCCACCCATAATTCCTTAGCTTGCCACCCCATATAGTCCCATTGTAGCAATTCCAACACATTCGATTGGGGAGGGGGGGTTGGTTCACCGAAGGGCGTAAGCCCTAACACAAGAAAACAACATTACCACACCCCCCAATAATTCCTTAGCTTGCCACGCCCCCATATAGTCCCATTGTAGCAATTCCAACACATTCGATTGGGGAGGGGGTTGGTTCACCGAAGGGCGTAAGCCCTAACACAAGAAAACAACATTACCACACCCCCCCCAATAATCCCTTAGCTTGCCACGCCCCCATATAGTCACATTGTAGCAATTCCAGCACATTCAATGGAGGCCTAGTCATAACCTTCGCACTACCCAATTTCGATTTCCAATCCTTTGCTAACGTGACAGCTAGTTTGTTAGGTTAACTACATGATGATTTGACCAAAATAATAAAATTGCAGACAAAATCAATTTTAGATTTAAAAATAAACTTTTTCTTTTCAAAAATTGTATGAACTTTGGCCAGACTTACTGCATTTGATCTTTAAATTAATATACGACTTTACTTTGATTTTAAATTTATCTTGTTTCAATATTTTTAAAATTTCGTCTTTTCCTCACTTTTTCTTTTAAAGATCCAAAGCGTAAAGGATGCCTTCTTATTATAATTAGCTTTTTTTTTTTGTTTTAAATAACAAAAGAGTGAACCATAAGTCGTCTTATGATTGCTGCTATATTCTTACCCATGCTTTTGCCGGAAAAGTAAAAGCAATTTGGACCATGAATTATCCACCATGACGCTTTGGTTAAATTCACTCTTTGAGGTATAATTTAATTAATTTCATAATTTTAAATATAGCATCGTTTAGATCATGATATTTATCGTATAATTAAATAAAATTATTATTCTATTAGTTTAATAAAAATTACTACAACTAGTACCAACAAGCGCATAAATCAGGTTAAGAGACTATTCTAGCTTAATCATAGGTTTCGAGTTAGAAATTTATGGGAACGCTGCTGAGTTAAAAATCTCATCACTCTTGTGGTCCGACCAAGTACCGCCCCTGCGGTCTAACTCGACTCGAACGATTAGTCTTAAACTTTCAGACCTGGAGACATCTTTGAGAAACCAAATTCAAAAAACCGACATTGATTTTGTAAAGTTATATAAAAATCAAAAGGAATAAGAGACTGCTTGTAAAATTAAATTATAATGCTTTTACATATAAACGAACGAACATAAATAATCATACAAACAAATGACAAAAAGAAAAAGTTTATTTTTCCGAAATAAGGTTTTGTTTCTTGAAACAGTAATGTACAAGGTTATTATCACAAGTTACAATATCTGCTCCGTTAAAAGAGTCCTCCTTTTATTTTTTATTTTTTTTTCAAAGGGATTTTTTTTTTTTTTAAAGGTTGGAGGGGACATAGACCTTACCCCAACCTTTATTATTATTATTTAATGCCTTGAAAGGCTACAATGACTCTATTATGCCTTTGGTGTGGCTAGAACAAATTGATTAAACACCCGACCTCTTCGCTAAGAGTAGTGAAGCCGTGGTATATGTGGCTTGAACACTCAAGCTCTCAAGAGAAGTGAGTAGTACTAAAGGAGCTCGGTGAGGCTTGAACACCCGACAATCTCTTCGCTAAGAGTAGTGAAGTACTGGTGGCTATGGTGTAGGGCTTGAACACTCAAACTCTCTGTTAAGAGAAGTGAGTAGTACTATAGGAGCTCTGGTGAGGCTTGAACACCCGACAATTTTAAGTATCAAGGTATCGTCTCTGGTGAGACTTGAACACTCAACCTCTCCGTTAAGAGAAGTGAGCGGTACCAGTTGAGCTAGAGCTCATTGGTAAGAGTCCTCCTTTTATATTTAAAAGTCAATATAAATTTTATTTAAAGTGGTAAAATTTTATTTATTAGTATATACTATATTAATAATAATATGAGTTCCAACTTTTTAAAGTTTGAAAGATAAGTAGATTTATATAAAGTTAATCAAATTAATTCAAAAATGATTTTTTTTTTTATATAAAACGGAGGGTAGAGTATATTAGCTAATAAAACAAAATCATAAGTTTACAAAATATATCTATCAACGAGCACTAGTTGAACTGGAACCGCTCACTTCTTCTAACGGAGGAGCAGTTGAGTTTTCAAATCTCTGTTAATCTCAACAGAGACACCCTGATATATAATTATTGTATACAGAGTAGATTATATTAAAAAAATTAAATTAACAACCACTTATTCCCAATAAATTAAAAAAAAAAAAACTACTACTAGAAGAAGTTTCATACGAAATGAAATGGGCCACAAGGTCCCAGCCACTGAAATGAACCCAGAAACGTTCACTATAACTTAAAGAATTGATTATTAATTTAGAAAAGTTATATGGAAATATTGGGTACAGCATTTCCTATCTTGTTGGGTCTGCTAAATCTAAAAAGATGAAAGTTTGGGAGTCAATATCAATTATTATCACTACTTTTTTTGTTGATTAATTTTTATGATTTCTTCACGCACGTCCTCATCAATAATTTCCATATTTATATTTTAGATTAGATGTGTAGGGTCCAAGTTTTTAATTTTTCTACCAATTCAATGTTGAAAGAATATGAATGCATTTCATATCTATCTCAAAGGATGGCTTACCAATAATTTAAAATATGTTAGGATTACAACTATTTTTATAAATATTATTACAACTAAGTTTTGATGAAAGACAATGTTATAATTAAAATGAGCAGGGGTCATTTGGTGGTCGGGAGTAAGGCCGGATAGGATTAATAAGCCGAATCGTCGAATGTTTATTGGTACGCAATAGGCGATCGGAACTAATAGTACGAGCTATCCAGATAAAATTCTTATCCCCTCGCTAATAATACCAAGGTTGAGGGTGGTATTATTAGCGCCCTCACTAAAAAAAATATGTGACTAACATTTTTAAATCCAAAATTACCCCCAATTTATAAGTGATGATTAATAACGAGAGCTAATAAGACCGAATTAATAATACTCTTATCATTGTCCAACTACCAAACAAGCCCTCAATCGATAGCTATTCTAATGTTTGCAATTTTGAATTGAAAAAAAAAATCTATTTAAGAATAAAAATGAAATGCGTTAAAGTGTGATAGGTACATCATTTTATGTTCGAGTAATATATACAATACGATATTTTAATGCATGATATAAATACATCTATTATTACTATACGACATTTTAATGCATGATATTTATACATCTATCTATCATATATAAATGGATTACTAATTAGTATGTCAAGGATGATTATGAATACGTAGAGGCAACATGTCTAATTCATTTTACGATACATTACTAATTTGCGGTGAATTAATTACCACCATCTTGCTCTCGTTCGTTTTCAACATTTGTTTTAGTTTTAGGTGTATTTAAAAAAAAATTAATCAACAATGGGGGGCTATCTAACAAGCCTCTTCTTGTTCTATTATGTATACTAGTGATATTGTGTGAGCATAATTTTTTATTTTTATTTTCCTTCAACTCTTAATAGTTTATAATTTTCAATTTTTATTTAACTTACGATAGTTATGAGTAGTTAAAGAAGTGGTACTTATATTCTTAATAGTTTCTCATTTTAATTATTTAAGTTAAGAAAGCTTACATAAAGATTGATTTATCCTTATTTAAGTTAATTTATTGTAGATAAGTTGCATGAAATTTTTTTTTTCCTCTTTCCTCTTAAGAGCATCACCAATGCAAATGTGAATGTGAAAAATTGGGTGCCACCTAGGATTTATACAATTTTCAAAAAAAAACTCTTCAATGCAATTGTGGAGAAGGGATGTGAATATGATAGTTGTTGATGTGCATTGGATTTCAAAAAATCAATAGTCTAATAACCAATGAGAAATAATTTAGTTGACACATTATATTCACATCCCTTCTCTACAATTGCATTAGAGAGTTTTTTTTCTTTAAAAATTGTGTAAATCCTAGGCGGCACCCAATTTTCCCACATTCACATTTGCATTGGTGATGCTCTAACAACCATCTTTAATGAGAGTTATAACAAGGGCAGTTTTGGTAGAATATGGATAAATGTTTCTTGAAATCCTATAACGATATTTATTTGGTACAAAAAAACTTTATTAAAAGCCCGTTTGGTGTAGCGTTTTCAAAACGTAGTGTTTTTAAAACGCAGATTATTTAAAACGCGGTTTTTTTCTTTATAAATGCGTTTGGGATATTATGTTAAAACACAGCTTTTTATTCCCTACTGCGTTTTAAAATCGCTTTGGGAAAAAGTTAGGAATTCCAGCATTTTAAAGCGCAGCTGCGTTTTCAAAACGTTTCTTTTTCTACCGCAGCATTGAAACGTTAATTTAAGGAATAAGCTGCGTTTTGGCCAAAACGCATGAACAAATGGGCTCTGAGAGTCTGTTTGATGTAATATTTTTAAAACGCTGTATTTTTAAAATACAAATTTTATATACAAAAGTTAAAAACAATATTGTTAAAAGAAGGAAAAGATAAACAATACTAGTAGTATAGTGATAATATTTGTAAGTGGCCCAATCATTAGCCTAAAGTTGATTCAAGTGGGAAATGCATTAATTTAGCCCCAAGTATTTAGTAATAATGGAGTATTATTGATTTGCTGATCAATGAGTGGTGACACTCAAAATTTCTACAATGGTTGGTAATGGTACTGTCGTTTTCCTCATAGGTCAAACTTTAGTTGTTAATAAATCCACCAAATCCGTGCAAGTCCAATTTCAAGACAGTATCTAACATGTGGAGCCCATTGATTCCATGTATAAATTTTAATTGGATAAATTTCAAAAAATTCCTTTGAATTATGACTCAAAATTAACTCGCTTAGCCTATATTTGGCTACTCAATGTCATGCTTTGGAATTGAAATTAGATGAACAATTTAAGCTCCACGAAATTCAAATTGTGCTTCCAATTCCAATTCTAAGCCATGGCATTGGAGTTCCCAAACATACCCTTAATCTATTTTCTCGTTCAAGTCAACACCTTATACTATCGAACTCGAAGCCTTAAACCCAATTTGTTAGTAAGCTGTAAGTCAAATGAACAGAAAGAGTCATGTGCTAGACACATGCTTTCCAAAAACTACTTTTGGACTACTAAACCCCTTGACAAAGGAATTAAAATCAAATTCTTATTAAATTAGAAATTGTACACACAATTCTTTCACCCTCCTTTGAACATAAGCTAATCCATCAAATTGTAAATTAAGAAAAGGTTAAGGGAAAACTGTTGAATTGTTTTCGTAGTGTTTATAAATGCAAAATTACAATAACAAAAAAGGGACTCATGAAATTAATCCAACGGCCACCACATTAAACACAGAGACCATCGCACAAAAGGGCCAGCTTTGGTCACTGGCATGCAAGGACTAATACCAAAAATTCAAAAGTACAGTAACTAATGGTGCACATAGCACTAAATTATACTGGGCTAAAATACCTTCCCCAGCCCCCAAAGTAGCCACCTAATTCCACTTTACCGCCTTAATGGATAATCTTTCCATTTAGCCGCCCCATGTTAAAGTCTTCATACATAACACTCGACGAGTGTTAAAATTCCTGATGAAAGTTGAAATGTGCGTTACACGCGAGGAGGGAGGGTATCTTTGTAATTTTATTTTTATTTTTCTTTTCTATGTCAATTTTTTCTTTCTTTCTCAATCCTCCTCCCCCAAATTATCATGTCGGATTCATTCTCCCTTTCCTCTCCCTACATCTCCTCCCCGAAATATATTTTCTTCAAGCGGCGAGAGGTGGGTTTTCTATATTACGTGTAACCATCATCGATCAACAATTAATTGCAATCCCTTAACAAAGATTCACAAGTCAATTTCAGACCAAAATTTGGCGAAAACCAATTGTGATTTAAAAACAAAGCATGCATGTAACTGTCATTTGTAAACAGTTAAGATACTTCGAGATCTAATTTTTGACAGATTAAAAGTTTTTAATCATCACCTTAGTATTTTTGGTCTAGATTGGTCCAGTGTTCACCACGTAGACATGTTACGTGGTGCAACAAGACCATTAAATATTTTTCTCATTTATGTAAATGCGTAAAGATTGGCTACGTGTGTATGTTTAGGACTGATAGTAAATGAGGGTATTGTGCTCTTTCTATAATTTCGGTTATCTCCATTAATTTAAGTGAGTCGAGTGGACCAACTCACTTGAGTTAATAATTTACGGGGTAATATTTGTTCATACATAGTTTAACGGGGCTTTTGAAATTTACCCTAAAGATACAAAGTGGGCTTCTGAGGGCACTATTTTTGTTTGGAGTGGGACTCACTAACTGCTGACTCAGTAATGATTAGCTTTTTGTATTGACCAGTGTTAGTGTAGACCGCAGTCCTATTAGAAAGCTTTTGTCGGATTTTCTTAGGAGTATTTTTTATTTTAAGGCTACGATTTAGAGAATTAAATTCATTTGACATACTATTTATTTAGTTAGAATTATTTGACTAGTATTTTATTATTTTGTCAGCTAATAATATGATGATCAGAACTAACGTAATACTACTAAATTGATAACATGAATATCGATTCCAAGTTTTGAACTCTATTTTTTGAATCTTTAATTTTGACCCTCTAAAAAAAAGAAAATAATTTAGCTAGAAATTTTATTTTATTTTACCGTCTCATTGGTTTGGATTACGAATTAGCTGATAACATAATAATTTAAGAGCATTAAGGGTGTGTTTGCATGGTAATTGAATTTTAATTTTGTTATAATTAAAGAAAAATGATAGAGATGATGATAAAGAGAAGCTGATAGAACCAAAAAAAAAAATCAAAAAGAGTTTCTTAATTTTATAAGAAGAACAAACCTTAAATATATCCTCAATCTCGTCTCTATAAACACAGGCATGGGTTTTTTTTTTTTTAATTTCTTTATGGTGGCAACTAGCAAGCATATATTTTCCCAGGTTATTCTCATAAACGTATTAGTGGTATTTGGATTAGTGCTCATTATCCGTATCATTTCATCTTTTCTTTCATTTTCAATTTTACAATCACCCCTATTTTCTTGCATATTATTTCAAAGTTTAGGAAAGATACACAATCATACTCTCTTTGTTGTGAAATAAATGTTTCCGATTAATTTTACACGAGTTTTAAAAGAGGTAGATTATATGTAATTTTGTACTCCATTAATTAATGTCTTTAAAATATACATATTAATAGTGTCAGATGAATAGATTATAGATCTCTTCTTTTCTCATCTCACGTTGACACATGTATTATTGATAATTTGCTTTTATAAGAACCTTTCTTAAATTAGAAAAAATATTTATTTCGAAAAATCTAAGATAAAATAGTGAACACTTAATTTGAAATGAAAGTAGTAGAAGATTTTTGAATTAGTGAATTTTTACTTCACTAATTACGAGGCAAAGTCAGGAATAAAATGTAACTTTATCAAACCCGACCCTTAATAACTTGGGGGGTATTTATATATAAAAAAAAACCTCTTGGTATCATGGGTTTTCAGGTAACCCCCTTAAATTATTTTACCCACTATTGTTGTTGCCATTTCTTTCAATCCCATAGCGAAAGATGATTCTTTAGCTAGAAATCTTGCCGCTAAGGCTAATGTCTCTTTGAATGCCACCATCGACTTTGTCATCTTCTTTCTCAATCAAGTTGCCATTTTTGTAACACCTCTCGATCACTGAGATTTGGTAACATGTGCAACAAAGCATGATAAGAACGAGAGCTTAATTGAAGCCGTTAGCTGGTTAAGAGCTGCATAAGGTATTTAGGCTAGCATTTGTTCTTTTTGAAAGATGAAAGGGGAAAAGGGGTATTATTGACCCTGGACTGTATCTACAGGAAACAATGGCTTTATAAATCAATGGGGCTTATTATTGCAT
Organism: Platycodon grandiflorus; assembly: GCA_016624345.1. Classification (NCBI taxonomy): domain Eukaryota; kingdom Viridiplantae; phylum Streptophyta; class Magnoliopsida; order Asterales; family Campanulaceae; genus Platycodon; species Platycodon grandiflorus. The sequence goes on along the minus strand of CM028362.1, from coordinate 76,860,002 downwards.
AAACTAATTTTAGGGGGTGATCTCAAACCCTTGCTTGATTAGGTGGTTCGTTCATGAGCTTATGCGCACCTCAATTTAATCTATTTTCTGAGAATGCATTCTACTACAATTTATGCTTATCTATTACATTCAATTTTTTATGGAACCATCAATATACTTTTAAATTAATTTCTATTTAGTCAATATCACACTTTAATTATCCATTCATTTGAATGATCAATACTTTTTCTAAGTTAATTGTTAATAGTAAGGTTTACATTCCGTCTAATTTTTAGTTTATTAATCAATAATGCACATATTTTACCATACACTTTATTTTTTTTGTTTCTCTAAAGAATTATATTTAATGTATTTATAGTTGTATCTTTATATTTTAAAAAAAAAACGTTAACTAGATTGATAGAATACATTCTCTTAGTTTTTTTTTTTTCTTGTATATACAAGAACTCGAACTCGAAATTTCTTGTTTAAGCAAGTTAAACAATGTATAAGGCTTGCACCCACTATGGATGTGCTAGTATTTAAAAACTGAATAAACAAAATTGAAATAAGGTACAAACAGGTAAAATTATCGTTATAAAAATTTGACTTAGTCAAAGATTATTTTTAAAAAGCAAGGAGTATGAACAAAAAGGTTAAAAGGGTAATTAGCAATATATGTATATATACCTGAAAAGATTGTCAGTAGAGATGGTTGGTTGGTTTGAGGTTTGGACCAAATTATGATGATATTGCTAGACATGAGCATGAGCATGGACATGGCAGAAGGAATATCCTCTCCCTGCCTGCCTGCACTGCACATACTTTATAGTGTACTGTGTGTCTAAAGAATAAGATCTATATATGCTGTAGCAGTAGACAACAAAACCAGTGTTTAGTAGTATGAAGAAAAAGGGTGATTACACGAGCAGCTACCTGCATCACTTCAATTCTCTCAATTAAGAAAAAGAAAAATATGCTTTATTTTTTAAATTAAAATAAACAGTGATTTGCCCTAATAAAGAATAAAATCTATAATCCCTAGGTAGAGTTGTACGTGACAAATTCTAATAATAATATATCATCGAATCCCTTTGCTTTATTGCTTTCCCAAATCCCAACTAATGAGAATTAGATTCTCACAAAAAAAAAAAATTCTCTTTTTTGTTTTGTTTTTAAGTGTTCTACATTTTTTATTTCTGAATATTAATTTAAAGGAAAAAGGCAAAAAATGCATGTTCATGGACACTTGCAACATTCTTATTTTAAGAACTATTATAGTTTTTAATTAATTATTAATGATTTTGTTCTACTACTAAATTTTGTAAATGTCATTACGGAAACGTACGCCTAGGACTTGAATAACTTTCAAAAGGAGATCGCAACCCTTATTTTCGTAATGAACTAAGAAAATTGATCGATTCGAAACCATTAATTATTGAATAATTAAGAACCACGAATTAGAAATAAACACAAACTCAATCCAAAGTTTGTAAAATTCTAACAAAATTAATTTGTCAAAAAGAGTTGAAAACTCACAATAATCATTAATCAAAAACGTCTAGCCATTACAATGAAAAAAATTATATTATATAGGCTTTGGAAAAGAAAAACCTAATGAATATATATAATATTAATATACCTAAAATTAAACTAGGAAAGTAATAAAAGTTCTCTAACAATAAGAATCCTAATAAAAAAGAAAACTAAAACATACTTTAAATAAAGATAGACTTTCCAAAAAGGAAGGAGCAAGGAAAGTGCTAATAAAGGAAAAATAAAAACATACTTGAAATAAGATAGACTTTTCCAAGCAAGGAAGGGCGAAAGTGGAGAATATAAATCCCGTTTTTTAAGGCTCACTTTAAAAAGCGAAGCGCCTCCAAAAGTCATCCATTTAGTATTAAGCTTCCAAATTATCCTTGAACTTATGGGCTCACTTTTTAAGGCTTTTGCTTCCAAAAATGTCATTTAAGCCCTCAAACTTTCCTAAACATGTTGGACTTCAATCATAGTCACCATATTGGCCTATTCAATTGACTTCCATACTTGGGTTTGTTTTTGGACTTGCAACATAATGCTTGCTAAAGCTTGGTTCATCCTTTTAGTCATTGCTCTTGTTATTGGCTCATCTTTAATCATCAATGGATCGTTGTTGTTGGGCTTGCTTGTTGGATCCTTGTTGACTTCACTTGGTGGTCCTCCATCAATTCTTATTTTAAGAACTATTATAGTTTTTAATTAATTATTAATGATTTTTGTTCTACTACTAAATTTTGTAAATGTCATTACGGCACATTATACATGTTAGTCAAACACTCGAAACGTTTTCCAGCCTATTTTCGAAAGATAGACCAACACGTGAAAATTAAAGATTTTCATTTTTTGGAAATTATTTTTCAAAAATCATTTTTTTGAAAGTTATTCTTCTTGAAATAAACAAAACCCTCTACTAGAATGCTTCAAACACTTTTGGTGTTGTTGTTTATTTATTTATTTAATTTACAGCTATTATAATTTTCAATGCAAATCAGATGATTTGCGGACAAAGCAATATCACATATACAAATAATGTAATTTAATAATTATAATTATGAATTTGCCAAAAGATGTCCATATATATATATATATATATGCTTGACAAAGCAATATCACATATACCTTTTACGAGCTCTTGTTTGATGCAACGTTTATAAAATGTAGTGTTTTAAAAACGCAACGTTTTAAAAAACGCATTGTTTTAAAAACATAGGTCTTTTCTTATAAATACGTTTGAGATATCACTTCAATACACAGCCTTTTTTTTTCTAGCAGCATTTTAAAACCTGCGTTTTGGGAAAAAACTGGGAATTCTAGCGTTTTAAAACAGTTGCTTTTTGAAAATGCTGCTTTTTCCTACCGCAACATTGAAACACAATTTTTTGCAAATAAGCTGCATTTTGGCTAAAACACACGACCAAACGGGCTCTTAATAAAGGAGAAAATTTGGGCAAGTCTCCTTTGGTAGATTTTTAACCGCTTTAGTACCCTATATTTTTTTTTAAAGAGCAAAAGACACTTTTGTGCATCGCGATTTCAAATTGATGCATCTTGATAAAAAATTTGTGCATCCTGGTGCACAAAAATATTTTTTTCCGATTTGAAAAAAATATAGAGTACTAAAGTAATTAAAAATCTACCAAATTGTACCCGCCCTCAATTTTCTCTTTAATAAACTATTCGTGTATCACTGGGCCTGTACTTGGGCCTTTGTATTCTAGGGGTCCAAATTGTTTCGCTAAGCCTAACCCTAATGCCTAGCTTTTCTCAGGTCTTTTTAATTTGAGAAAAATACCAAAAAGTCCTCCTAAAATTTTTTACATCTAAAAAGTTTCAAATTGTCACCGTTTGTCTTACTTTAACCAAATATTTCACTTATACCTTTTATGTTTTAATTAAAAGAAACCCCTTTATTCTAAAAGTTTTTTATTTATTATTATTATTTTTTTTTTGCTTAATACAGAACCTCTACAAATATTTTTAGCAAAATCTAGGAGGTCCAGCTCTACATCTAGACCCCTTTGGATTCGCGACTGGGTACATGGTTTTTGAACTCCTTTAACGGTATATGGAGGTGGGAATGTTGTCATTTGGTCTTTAGATCGAGAGGTGGTGTGTAAACTTTGTAGGAACATTTTAAATTTACTTCTTTTTATTTTAATTTAATTTATTTTTTACCCCATAAGATGTATATATTTTCTTTATCGTTATACATTATTCTCATTAACCTTTTAAAAATACTAACAAGTGTGTTTAAAATATTTTTAAAGATCCAAATTGCGTTGGAACTCCGTATTGGTCTTGTATACTTGTCCAATGCGATGAATTTCAAGATAATCCCTAAAAAATCCCTTAGGCCACTTGTTAGCAGGGTTATGGCCCTAACTTCAAGGTATTTACCTTGATGAGTGCATTTGTCATTTCTATCTCCCGTGATGTTAAGTGGGGTTAAGTCATCGTAAGTGAATATTGAATTGGTGAACCTAACTCTTGTTTTAAACTTAATATGATCTCTATGTATGAATTTCAGTAGTATAGAATAAGTGCTCAAGTTGAACTATAAATTGCCCGTAGTCAGTGCAATATCTATAAATGTCACGACCCGACCCGATATCCTATATGGAATCTCGTTCGGTTCGCGAGACGGGACACAAAAATGCACAGTTTCAAAATCACTTTTCGTGCAAAACCCTGTAATGCAAGTGTATGTTTGTTTGAAACCAAAACAATACGTCACAAAGACACAAAGGCCGAAATGATCGCATAACATAACCAACAAACCCGCAAGCTAAGAAGCCCGGACTATCATGAAACATCATCAGAGTGCGCGGAATATAAAGGTAAGTAACATTTACAAAAGCCTGACATCCATGTCGGCATCTACAAAAGAATATAAATGAACAACATGTACGGACTTCTACCCAACTTTACACTCAAGCATCGAACATATGTACCCTCGGCCTCACCAAAAGAAAATACCAAGGCTCAAGGAGCACTACCAAAAGAATGCCGAATACACCGGACGGCGACCGATCACGGGGGTTTCTCGCAGCTCTGGATCTAAGGAAAACAATAAACAATGGACGGGGTGAGTTATAAAACTCAATAAGCTACTAATGCAACAAGATAGCATGCGAGATGCAAACAGTAATGAGGATCATATATATAACATGGTTGGCATAATATACAACTTCCAATCATCATCACGTCAAGTAGCTCATACACAAGTCACGTAACATGCAACTCACATAGGTGCGATGTGTAACACATATAAAAGGATACCGTCGAGGTACACCTCCGACAAACCAACTTCCAACCAACCAACCAAATAATACCAATGAAGATACCGTTGATGTCGTACCCGATCATCGAACCAAATAACAAAACCCAAGTGAACCGTTTTCCGTATCCACGTCGACGTGAAGACTCGGTCCGTAACGACCCGAGAAACAATCATGGTATAGCTTACCAAGGTCACGTTTATTCTGTACAATACTTAGCGCTATAACCCCTACCGTGGCCAACGGTAGGCGAGGCCCAGAGATTGGCCTTCTGGCTATTACGTAGCCCCGGCTCACGCAATAACCGAGCGTCAATACACCTCCAACAAATATGCCATGGACTTAAACAATGCTCAAGTAGATGTTTACTCGACACATTAACAATCAACCAAATGCTCAGGTAAATGTTTACTTAACATTAAATAAAGGCGTTATACTCCAAAGTAGGGAGTATGACGACACCAACAATGACATGCTAAGGTACGCCAATAATTCTAGTACACATAGCCATATAATACCAACATCAAATTCAACACAATATCATCATACGTATATCACGTAACCAATTTCCCAACGGGTCTCTCGAGCATCCAAAGAGCTCACAACACACACACGTGGTCACATTAATTATCAAACCCTAACCGACTCCGCTAGAGTCATTTTAGGTTACTAATGATGACGAGTTATGAAAGTGGTCTTACACTTTAATCCTAGCATTTTAACGCCCATTTTCGAGTTCCCAACATCATAATACAAGCTATGGAACTATTCACAAGCCCACAACCACATTTCTTGGCAAAATCACATATTCACGTATCTAGCATGGTAACTTTACGTAATAGAAGTCTAGGATGTCATATGAGACATAAAACGAGAAGAAGAGGGGGGTAATAGCTTACCTCTCGTCGAAAAAAGTGAAGAGAAACGAAAATCTAATCGGTAGAAAAGCTTCTCCTCGGTACGACCTTCGCAACGGTGTGCTCGGATCGTTGAGATTCCTTCACAAGCTCACAATATCTCAACTTTCTCACTCTAAACTCCCTCTACTCTCTCTCTATGTTCTATGGCAAGAAGGGGAAGAAATGAGAGTGTTTGAACACTCTTAGAAGACTTTAAGTGGCTGAGAAAGGGAGGGTTTTTGGCCTGCTGACGTGGCACACTGTGAGCCACTTAATTCAAGTTGTTCGCGCTTCGCACGGCCGTGCCAGACAAGCTGCACGGTCGTGCCAACCTCGCACGGCCGTGCCAACAAGGCTGCACGGTCGTGCCAACCCTAAATGGTATAGTCTGGTTCTCTGGAATCTCTCGCACGGCCGTGCCAAGCTGGCTGCACGATCGTGCCAACCTCAAATCGAAATGCTGACCTTCTGGACTGCCTTGCACGGCCGTGCCAACATAGCTGCACGGTCGTGCCAAGGCTCATGTGCCTAAAAACAGTTTGTTTACCTTCTATTCCTAGGTCCGATCACACCTCACTTTGTAACACGTCTCAAACACGATATATTACAAGAATTAAACAACAATATACCATACGAAACACAAGAAATCATTTATGATAAAATGATGTAAATGATGAGATGAGATATGCAAAGCATATACGAAATTATATATGATGAAATGATGCAAATAATGCGGGCGTTACAATAAAAGTTTACGCTTTGATATGCTTCGGATTGTTTGTCGTGTTTCTATACGATCGATCGAGTTGCTTTTATTTTAGGAATAATTGCGGTGTGTACCTTTTGTAGGATTTTTAACCGTTTTAGTCCACTATAATTGTTTTCAACTGCTTAGGTTTATTTTAAGTGATAAATTGACTAATTATACAAAATTGCCCTCGTAACAAATTAAAACACGTTTTAAGCTATTTATTCCTTGATTTAGTGCTCTAAATCTCATTTCCTTCCATTGTGATTTCTTACGCTTATTCAATATCTTTAATTTTTAATATCCTTAATTAAATCTCAAGTTGTGTCTTTTAATTATTTAGTTTGTTAATTTGACATTTTTCTCACACCAAAAAATATATTACTTGAATGTCAACTTTATATATAGTGAACAAATATTTTTAATTAAATATCTTTAATTAAATCTCAAGTTCATTGTATACAAGTTTATTTTGTACAATTAGTCTATTTTGTATAGTCCAATTTTATTGTATACAATTAGTCTTACTTTCCTTTACTCCATATAGTATTTTTAGCAAATATCTTCAATGTAAATTGATATATGTAATCAGCAGGCTTAGATTGATTGATTGACTCAATCATTGAAATTTTGTATCTCCTAATGTATATAATGGAAGAAATTAGTATTTTCTATTCTTTTCTTTCAAGTTTGTGTCCATTTTTCTTCTACTGTTCGTCTTCTTCCTTTCGTTTATTTTAATCAAAAATAAATTGCATGCATCACGATGCAAAAAAAAGGTACGTTTTAGTATAATTTTGTGCATTGCGATGCACACTTTAGATGCATCGCAAATGTAATGTCGATTAAAAGTTGTGTATCGGAAATAAAACTTATGCATCGCGATGCATAAAAACAGTAATTTTTAGTACAATTTTGTGCATCGCGATGCACACTTTGACGCATCGCAAGTGTAATGTTGTGCATTAGTATTGTTTTGTGCATCGCAATGCAAGTGTAATGTTATGCATCGCGATACACAAAAATTGTATTTTTTAGTAGGGGTGTAAATTTAAACTGCCGAACCGCGAAACCGAACCAAACCAAACCAAACTGAGCGGTTTGGTTTGGTTTTAAACTAGAGTGGTTTGGTCACGGTTTGCAAATTTTATAAACCGGTCGATTCGGTTCGGTTTGTGGTTTTAAGGGTGAAACGAACCAAACCGAACCAAACCAAACCGTTTATATATATATATATATATATATATATAATATTATTCTTATTATTAATAGTCATTTGATTTGATTTGTCTTGAAAATTTTGAACCGTTTACCGAAATTTTAAAAACCTAAGAGTAAAGATGGTAATCTCACGCCTTTGTCTCTCACCTCTCTTTTTTTCTCTCACCTCAACGTAATTTCACACCTCACCATTAGTTTGTCATTGTCCCTCTCACCTTGCTCTCTCCCTTTCACCTATCTGAGATTCTTTCTTACACTTCATAGAATCAAAATATACTCTTAACCATCGTAAGATCTCTCTCGACCTTAACAAAATTAGTCTCAAATTTATTCTTCTTCTTTTTAAATATTTGAAAATTGACATTGTCTTCTTCTTTTTCAATATCTCTTCGTAGTTTTGGAAAAATAATTAATCAAAATTAATTTCTTTGAACCATAAAACCGAATGGTTCGGTTCGGTTCGGTTTCGAGCCTCGACGGTTCGGTCCGGTTTGAAAATGAAACCGATAGGAGGTGGTTCGGTTCGTGATTTTGGTATAAACCGAACCAAACCGAACCATTTACACCCCTACTTTTTAGTAAAATTTTGTACATCGCGATGCACACTTTGATGCATCGCAAGTGTAATGTTATGCATTAATACTGTTTTATGCATCGCGATGCACTATGCACGCAGTGTAATGTATAGCATACGAAGTGTAATGCACAAATAGTATTTTTTGTGCATCGCGATGCACCAATTGTGCATAGCGTGCATATTCCATATTTTTAAGAGTACGGATGACATTTCTCAAGCAATATTCTTTTCCAATTTAAAATAATTATATGTACAAAATGATGAATATTACAAAAGCGAGATACCCAAATTTCTCCCTTTGTTTTATGACTTTTGTTGCTCATTTTGCTGCAGTGGCCTCCTTTGTTTGAAGTGTACTCATAGAAAGAAAGAGATAATGCAGTTGCAGGTGGGGAATTAAGGAACCGTTTCACTTATGAACGTGATAATTATTTATGTCCTTAACTAGAATGTAAAAATAATTAAGAGTTTCATAACTAAAGTAAATCATATTCGCAAATCTCATTCATAATTATATTGCGGTGGGGAATTAAGGAGCCGAGGCTCTCTTGCTTTAAGCGAAAATAACTTTCGAAAATGATTTCCTAAAATGGTTTTCTAAAATGAAAATGCTCTATTTTCGTGCGTTTGGTAAATCTTTCAAAATATGTTTCAAAACATTTTCCATTGACAAACTCATGAAATTTTTACAAAACATATGTGCAAAGGTGATATTAGGAGAAAATTAATGAACAAGTTTTGGAAAATGACTTACGGAAAATGAATCCGAAGTCATTTTCCGAAAGAAAGCTTCATTTTCCGTTGACTTGAAACATCTTACATCGACTACATTTTCCAAATGTTACCAAACACCGGAAAATAAGCGAAACGTTTCCCAAAATCATTTTCCGCAAACGGAGCCTCACATTTGCAATTGGTGATGCTTTAAATGTGTAAAAAGTAAATACCACCTAAGATTCAGAAGATATTTTCTAAAAAAAGACTTTTTAATATAGATGTAGAAGAGAATTGTGAATATCACGTGAACAATTTTTATTCACATGCTCAATTTCAATGAGACTCAAATTTTCAACTTTGGCGCTGATAATGTAAATACGTACTAATCAACGATTCAACCCTAAGTGTGAATGAAAAAAAATTAAATTAAATTAAATTAAATTAACACTGGTAGTAATCACCAACGGCCACATAATATCTATCCAGATTTGCGTCGGTGATACTCTTTGCATGGGATTCGAACGCCCTTAATCCAAGTGCAAAGTGCTTCCAAGAGCTTCCCCCCTTCATGAACATGTACCAAACCTGGCAAAAGCATAGATTTATTTTGAAAAGATTCAGGCCGCCGATCATCTTCGTCTCCTGCCTGAACCGGCTAGAGCATTAATTCCCCGTTGGTTGATCCGCATTGTTGTTCTAACTCAATCCTATTCCTCTTCGATTCCGTGGCGTATAGTTTTCAAACTCCGGTAATCATCTTTCCTCTCCGTTCCGTTTCTTAAGTTGGTTCACTCTGCTCGGAGAAAAAAGGTATCAAAATATCATCTTCATTCTCTTCATTCGAGTTTCAACATCTTAGATTAGGGATTTCGTTCATTCCTCTTTTGGTTTTTGTTTTAGGAATTTTCGTTTTTGGGGGGGGTTTTAGGAAGGGATAACAGATAAATCCCAGAGTTTTGAACAAAATCTTAGTAAAATATAGAAATCAAAACCTCAAAAGTCTTAAAATCTAATTAAGAAACGTGGGAATTAATGGATCTCCTACCTCGTGAAGTGATCCTCGATTTACTTTCTAGGCTCCCCATAACATCTCTCATTAGGTTCAGATACGCATCCAAATCCTGCTACAATTTATCACTCGACCCACACCTCGTGAATTTGCACGCTGCCAAGAAGAACACTACTTGTCTCTTCTTTCACTTGGCAAACCACCTTCAGTTTGTAGAGTTTTCTGATCTCAATGACTATGAAATTGTCAGAAGAATCGAACCCCCTCATCCCATGCCACAGTTTGACCTGCTTGACTCCTCTAACGGCTTGCTATGCCTATCCACCTCAATAAACCACGACGTAATCCATTTATTCAATCCATTCACGAGGAACTACTTACAACTGCCCGAACTGCCAGAACTGACCGAAACAAGTCGTGCAATGAATCAACGAGTGCTGGTTGGATTTGGGTTCCATCCGCTGACCAACCAGTACAAGGTTGTTAGGATTGTATACTACCACTACCGGAATGTGGATGATAAATTCCCTCTTCGTCGTTCTAGATATGTACAACGTAGGGAATATTCACAATCTGGAGTACAAGTGTATACCGCCGGCAGCAATCATTGGAGATACATCGGCAACATGCCTTATCAGATTGAACCCCATGCATCAAAACCTTTGTTGGTGAATGGAAGGCTTCACTGGTTGACCCGATCCGGTCGTGGTGCGAACATAGTTCGGAATATAATCTCTTTTGATCTTGCTGATGAGCAATTCAGACTTGTACCAACACTAGATTTTGGTGGGATAAGGATGAATGCCTATCAATTGGCAGTGTTAGAAGGGCGTCTTTCTGTTGTAGTTCATCATCCTCCTGGAAATATGGAAATTTGGGTTATGCAAGAGTATGGTGTAATAGATTCTTGGAGCAGACACCTTGAAATTGGTGTTATAGTTTCAAACACAAGAGTTTTATGCCAAACAAAGAATGGTCAGATTTTGCTAAATCAAGGTGGAGGATTGGCTTTGTACGATCTAGAAAGCACAGAGCTTAATAATGTAAATTTTGAGGGGATGCCAGATTTGTTTCAAGCCATTGTACATGAAGGCAGTCTGGCTTGGATTTCAAATGTGTAAGCAGAAAGAGCCTAAGCAGAAAGAGATCAGAACCTACTGAGATTAGTGGTGAGATTTCAGGGTACGGTCAATTTGTCGATGCTGTGAGTTCCTTGAACCTGTGAGAGCAAGACTTGTCTCTAAGAAAGCTCACTGAATATCAAACCCATCTTCGTACTCTTCAAAAGGAAAAGGTAAGTACAGTCGGTGCCTTCCCGGAAGCTGGTGATTTATACTTAAAACAGTTACCGTGATCAAATAGTATTTTAGCATGCCTAAATAGTTGCATGGTTGACTGTCCTAAATGTTGCGACTTCTTCCTTCTATTTTTCTATGTATTGATTTGTGTATATTTTTCTGTGTGCAGTCTGAGCGCCTCCATAAAGTTTTGGAGTATGTGAAATGAGGTGCATTCCTTATGCAGTGTTCTTGGGTTGGATTTTGGCAAAACTGTGAGCGATGTGCATCCGAGCTTGCATGGGACAAGCGTGGAACAGTCCACAAAAATAAGTAATAACACATTGGAAGGTCTAGAGCATGCTATCCTTGTGTTGAAAACAGAGAAGAAAGTTTGTTTTCAGAAGGTATGGTGTGTCCCTTGGTCGTGTTGCCTAGAACTTTGTCACACATAGTAACCCTCCTTTTTTCCTTGAAATGCATCTAAAAGATATTGTTGCATCATTATTTGAACTTTGGACTTTAATGGACTCAACAAATGAAGAGAAAGGTTACTTTTCAAGGGTTAATTCTTTTCTGGGATCATCAGAGTCAGAAATTGTTGAACCGAGTGCTCTTTCAATGGACATCATACAACAGGTTTGTACTTGTTCTTACTTTTCTTTATTCCTCTCGTTTGGGAATAGACTCTTGAAAATTGATTTTTCCTGCCAAGCCTCGCAAGAAGTCAAGAGGCTCAGTAAATTGAAAGCAAGCAGAATGAAAGAACTGGTGATGAAGAGGAGGTCAGAGTTGGAGGAAATATGGTCGGGTGTTCAAACAATTTGTTCTAGCTAGCCAACACCAAAAAGAATCGTATAGTCTTAATTGTAGCCTTACAAGGCATTAAATAATAATAATAATAAATAAAAAAACCTGACCCCAGCACTGCTGCTGAGAAATCTAATGCGATGATCGATACTGGGAGTTATAATGCATTTCAAAATGGTCCGTCTTCTTAGGTCTGGTTGATCCTGGTGACCTTTTGCCGAATATTGAGGCACAAATAAAGAAGAGGAAAAAAGGCGATCGAGGGTAATGTCCGGAAACTTGTACAATATTGAAGCACAAATTTGGTTTACATGGAAAAGTCTGGAAACTTGTACTAATTTGAATGTGGCGCATACCAGTTTCTGTAGCTTAAGGCAGTTTCCCACAACTTTAGTTGAGGTTCTTATTGCATAAAGTGTCAAAATTCATTTTATGGTGGTTCAATTGAACCTGTATTATCTTATGTGACTGACACGTGGTGGAATTTTTTATTTCATCTTTCTGAATAGATTATCTTGTTATCTTCTGTTATTTTTACAGGACCAGAAGAAGCTCCAAGACTTGCTACTGACCGAGAAGGAATCCATTTATGGCTCAAAGCCTAGTCCGAGAAGAAGCTCCAGTTCTAGGAAGCCAAACGGGTATGGTGCAAATGGGAATGGGTCTCTGACTCCGACACCCGGTAGGAACTCAGTTGGCAGTCCGACAGCAGAGCTTATGATCCCACGTTTGTATTCTGGACGACAGAATGGGTATTTCAAGGAAATGAGAAGGTTGTCTACAACACCACTCAACTCTGTGGCAAGAGCAAAGGAAGATACCATATCTTTTTCATCTGTTTATGGTTCTGAGCCAGGCTCTCCTCCTCAGGCTTGAATTGGTAACTTCAACAGTTTAGTCTTTCTCTGTTGTACCATTACCTCTGTTGCACCTTTGACTTACAGAAAATGTTCTAATTTGGTACGACCTCCGTTCTAAAATAAGTGCTCATATTCTATTTTGAGAAGTTTCAAAATAAGTCTCCTTTGTATTTTTAAAAAGATTTTTTAAGCAAATTGTCTATGATACCTTTATTAATTGTGAGTTGAAAAAAGAAGAGGAACCCATTGATCTGATACCACTAAAGAATATTTTGAGGGTATTAAAGGAAAATTACATAGAGTCAACACTTTTCTTAAAACTCATGTAAAGTTAATAGGGGACATTTATTTTGGATTAGCTTTTTGTCATAATAAGTATATTAATCATCCCACCTGTTGTAATAGCATTTCCAATGCTTGACCAATGGAATCGCACAAAACTAGGAAGTGTTACCGAGTTTTTAATGACTGCAATTTCTTAGGACTTAAGCTTGTGAATTATTATCACTTTCTTCAGGAAGCTGTATCCATTCTATGATATCCATCGACTTAATGCTGGCATAGAGCAGAAAGCTTGTGAATATCAAAAGGGATTGTACACTATGATCATTTAAGTGTATGATCGTGATATGGTAGAGCACAACTGACATTGAGGACACCCACATTCAAGGGCCGAGGGGCCATGAAAAGACAGAATTTGAAGAAATAATCGGGTGCTGGTACGGACCGAAGAAGTTGATAGACTTAGATTTGGTTGTGGATATAGTAGTAGTTAACCTTAGATGTTATTTATTTAGGAGAAAAAGACCATTGTGTTGAGGAGCTGGCCTTTACTTTGCATTTGAATCTGTATATATATGTGTTATCTTTAGCGTGATTGCAGTAGCCCCGTGCTACTACTGCACATTAGCAGCCTTGACTTTGGAGATCCTGCAGTGCTCGGAAGCATGCATTGCAGGTCAAATGTTGAAGAACTTATGAACACATACTAGTAGCAGTAAACCCTCTAGCCGTTTCTGATTTATATTTCTTGGTATTTGGATACAGGTTCAAGCAGAAGCAATCTCCACCTGTGGCAGCAATTACAGTATCTGTAGGGGATCTAATAATCACTTTGCTTCTTGGTCATATCTTCCATGCGGATAAATCAAATTGCAAAAGTAGAGCGTGACTATCTATTCACCAGAAAACAAGGCAAGTCATTCACTGTTCTATTGATATATGTCGATGATATTTTTAATCATTAGACATGACCCTCAAAGTATTGAAGAGACAGAAATTTCTGCATAGTCAGTTTCATATATTGAGGTCTCTACGTCTAAAAATGGGATTTTCATTTCCCAACGCAAGTATGCATTGGAGATTATTAAGGATGCAGGACTATTAGGGCAGCCCCAACTGATACGCCTATGGATCGAGGATTGAAATTGTCTCATAAAAGTGATTTACTCGAGGATCATGGTCGTTATAGGAGATTGGTGGGAAGACTAATATATTTAACAGTTTCAAGACCAGACATCACTTAAGCAGTTCATGTATTGAGTCAGTTTATGCATCAACCAATAAAGGATCACATGGATGCAGAGCGCTCCTGGTGAGGGTCTGTTCTCAAATAATGATCTCAGCCTATTGTGATTCGGATTGGGCAGGTTGTCCACTCACTAGAAGATCCACCACTGGATATTGTGTTTGGACCTTCGCTAATTTCTTGGAGATCAAAGCATCAAAAAACTGTCACTTTCATTAGCTGAGGCAGAATATCGAGCTATGACCGGAGCATGCAGTGAATTGACTTGGCTGCGATGTTTATTTTAAGACTTGGGCATTATGCATGATGAACCTGCTTCACTGTATTGCAGCAATAAGACAGCATTACAAATTGAAGCAAATCCCGTTTTTCATGAGCAAACACGCCATATTGAAATTTATTGTCATTTTACAAGGGACAAGATTCAAGACGGTTCTGTTACAACAAAATATGTGAACTTGACACATCAACTCACAGCAGATGTCTTGACGAAGGCTTTGGGAAAAGAGACCTTCTTCCTATGATACACAAGTTGGGACTTAATGATATCCACTCTCCAACTTGAGGGGGAGTGTTGAGAAAATATACTCTTTTTATCTTTAGTAAATATCAGCTGTACATATTTAGCTCCTTATTATGATCCTAATTTATAGTAATTGGATTGCTTAATTATAGGATATAGACTTGTAGACTAAGTAAGGGCCTTGTATAGTATATATATCTTGTACTGTATCAATGAAAGACTCCACTTTTCTCCCAATTATTTTCTTGTACCTAAAGACTCGATAAACATAATTTACAAGTAAACTGATGCTTAGGAACAGTGAAACAAGGCACCAATTCAAACAAACTCACTTTCAGTGTGCCGGGTAAATTTTTAAGGTCAAGGGGTTTCGTGCGTACATAAAATTTGATAACATAATTTACATGTAAGCTAATGCTTAAAAAACAGGGAAACGAGACCCTATTTTAAAAAAAAAATAAAAATCAATGTTTAAGCCAAAATGAAATCAGCAAGTACTGGCAGCAAAGAACAAGTATGCATACCATGCAGTAAAAGGTCTGGTGGAACATAGGTCCAGGGTCAATATCACTCAGGAGGGGAGCGCAGGAGGTTTTTATGCTCTTTGTACAAGAGAAAATACATGCGCACTGGAAAAAACAACAAAACAAACTTCAGGAAATTAGCACAAATAAAGCGGAATAGATAGAAGAAGTAATATCCAAATGCAAGTAACAACAATGCCAACCCCTTTTAGCCAGAGAGGATATATGCGAGCTTAACCTCAAGCTTAGTCCAAGATCCAAGGCAGGGCAAGTATTGACAGGCTGACAAGCTAAATGTGCACCTAAAACTCTAGAACATAACTCACTACTTAGCCACTGAAAAACAAGGAAACAAGACAAGTAAAACTTCAACCCTGAAAATGAATCACGGAAGTGAAATGAAGCTCAGCAAACATTTAAAGGAAGAACAGTATAAATACAATATTGCAGAGGAATTAATGAAACACAAGTCACAAGTCACTGGGAAAAAGGTGGGAAACTACAGATGCTCTTTACTCAGGAAAAGCCATGTATAACACAACAAATAACAGGAAGTGAGCACAAATGGAAGCTTCAAAGATAGAAAGGAACAACATCAAATGCACAAGTTACTGAGAAAATGTGGTGGGAAACTACAGATGCTCTTCATACTCGGAAAACCCACGTGCACTGTATAACTCAGCAAACAACAGTAAGTGAGCACAAATGAAAGCTTGAAAGGAACAGCATCAAAGAAACCTCTGACCAAGCTACCTGTGACGATTACTTATTAAAGCTAAGTTGAAATAGCATGAATACTAATATGGCGAAGAACTTGATGAACCCTCCAACAGGAGTTCCAGACATAACTAGCTTTAACTTGCATAGCCACATACCATCTTAACTTCAAGCTTAGATCCCATGATCAGCACAAGTTGACAAAGACATTATCTGCGCCCACTGGCAATAACAAGTCGAAAAACAGGAACTGAGCACAAATAAAAAACTGTAATGATGAAAGAAATAATATCTAAATGACAAAGTATCAACAAGACACCCCCTTACTTAACAGGGAAAACACATGAGCTTAATTCAAAATTCAAGGGAGGGCACATGCTTGAAATCCAGACATGCATCTAAAACTGTCGAGCATAAGTCACAGGATAAACACCGTAAAACAGGGAAACAAGACACCTAAAAGTTTAACCAGATAAATAAAATGATTGCTAACCATCACTACAGTGAAATGATATAGAGCAAATATTGCAAGCATGAACAGTAGGAATACCATATGGCGGAAGATTTAACGATGCATAGGTCCTAACTCAGAGATGCACATAATCAGCTGAAACTAGAAACTCCCACACAATAATACAGCTCGAAGACCGAGGAGGGATACAATTTTATGGTCAAAAATTGCAGCCCATACACGTTTCAGAAGAAAACAGACCTGCAAGATTTTCTAATATGACAGGGTGATATCCTTGAGATCTATAAAAGCTTTTCCTCAGCCAAACCTACAAAACGGAAAGGATGGCAAAGAGTAGAGCAATACACCCTAGCAATAACAGGACAACAAATGGATGATGAATCATCCGAGACGACGACCATCTTACAAACCCTCACCATACCATGTAAGGAACCCACTTCATAAAGAGACACCAAAATGCACCATCCCTTCAGGAGATTCAACTGTACAGACCACCATACACCCAGGTCCTGGATGGAGTATGTTGACAGCAAAGTGTTTACCTAGAACCCTAACCCACATTTAAGTATTGAAAGGAGGAATATAAATGCTATACTGTGAAGAAATGGGAACACAAGTGTAGTAAAACTTCCAGGTACCACTAAACACCAAGGAAGGAAGCTTTAGACCTATGCACACCGAAAAAATATCCTTGCATTGTAAGAACACAAAGATCAGACCAACGACAGTTGGCTTCCAGAAACATGACAATCAAGTATCAATACAGATAAATGGTTAAGTTATACGTGAAAGAAGTACACTGTAATCACAATATCTCTCAGAAATAAATCAGGGCTGTGAGCTGTATATTCTAACCATAGGAAAAAAGAATAGAAACCAGATCGACCTACAGAACAACACATTATCAACTGTCAACACCATCTGGCAATCAAATCTGTCCAGACCTGCAAAGACCAGCTTACTCCCTAGACCAAGAACAGAGCATGGGTTCCATTGTAAGCGGACAGCTGAAACAACAATAACTCACTTAATGACAACTATAACAGGCCACCAAATATTATACTAAAAAAAGCCTACAGTAAGTAATAGTCAAGTGTTAAGTTACACCCAAACAATGGCACATATGCTCTGATTGTCAACTCATACGGGTCCACTGGCGCTTGAATGCACACAGAACAATTAATGCAAGCTCAATACGGCTATCAATACAACAAATAACCAAAACCAGCTCAGTAATAACAGTAATAAAAGGTTACAGATCTTACAAAATGGAAAAATTCAGAAAACAAAATGACAGCCAACCAACACCAACCTGGTAATTAAAGGTTATAAATCCTACAAAGAGGCGAAGTTCTGAAAATATGAGTCTTAAATTGTGGACACTCTTCATACTCGACATAGTAACAACAGATAGAAACAAGACAAAAGATTATCATCGTGTTCTACCTCAGGCCTTCGTCGGAATCAGCTGACCAAATGATGAAAATTGTACCATCAGTTCGACACTCCAAAAATACTAGATCTCAAACCAGTGTAGTTATCATCGTCAATAAGAATCAGCAATAAATTGATAGCAGATCCAATAAAATAAGGGAAATGAGGGATCCTCTCTACCTCTTACCACACAACCAAATTTGAACTTTCAACTACTAATAAAAAACCGAAGGATGCAATTACTCGAGCAACCGATAACCAAAAATTGAACCATCAATTTAATACTCCAAAAACACTAGATCTCAAACCTGTGAAGGTAATGTTGCCAATAAGAATCAGCAATAAACTGACAGCAGATCCAATAAAATAACGGAGATGCAGGATCCCCTCTACCTCTTACCACACAACTAGATTGAACTTTCAACCACTAACAAAAAACTGAAGGAGGCAACTCGAGCAACCAATAACAAACAGGTATAGACAACTAGAATCAAAGTAGCCATCAAATTCAAGGCTCAGAAGTTCCTGAATTGCTCACGGACCAATTGCCTAAGAAATCAAGACAATGAGATCACAGACCTGCCAACGCAGAACAGATAGTCAGATGGGTGAGAGAAATTGTCTAGGTGTAAATAGATTCGGCCATCGGCCAATACACAAGACACAAATAGTCCATACCTATGCCTTTATACCTTCAGCAGGCCACCTAATAATATGTCACCAAAAAGCTTAATAGATTATGTCAAATTAATTAAAACCCCAGCGACCAAATAGCTGTACATTACCACAATAACCGACAACCAGAGGACAATAAGATTATCATCATATTCTAGCTCTGGCTTCATCGGAATCAGATAACAATACAATGAAAATCGGATCCCATCTTGCAAGTTTGATCAGTCTCACTGACCGAGTGGAAAAGTTCATCAACACATTTTTAGTGCAAAAGCCACTTCTTTCTCCTAGTCTAGCATAAGCCTGGAAAAAAACTACCTAGCCAGTAGTCAAATAGGTTACTCCATCTAAAATAGATCTCCCGACCCTTTTTCTCTTCTAATAAGCAATCAATTTTGAAGGAAAAATGTGAAAGAAAAGTAGAGAGAAACACGACCCTTTTTCTCTTCTAATATAATATGAATTACATCAGATCTTTAAATAGAGGAGAGCACAAGCCCTGACTCCTAAATTAAGAGAAAAAGAAAAAGTAACTGGTTCCTAAAATTTAGGAACAGAGTCAGTAATTGAAAGAAGAAAGGAAAATACTTAAAGAAGTAAACATCGTAATTCTAATTTGCTGATTCTGTGGGATTTGATTTCCACGACTCCACCAGCAGGCATCCTATGTCGGCGATTTTTAGATGGTCAAAAGATTTCTTTTCATAAGAAACGAGGCCGTGAACTCCACCTTCAATTTGTGCTGCTCCAGTTCGTACCTAAACAATCCAGCTGAAGATCAGATGCAAAGATGGAAAACAGATAAAGACAACAAAATTGTGTATTTTGCCGGTCAAATGATTAAACAATTCCCAACTGAACATATGATGTTTCATAGAGATTTGCACTAACGAGCAGCTATACTTTTTAGTTTCAAAAATAATCTGGAAATGTAATTGTAAGAAGAATTAGAACACAATGAAAGATGAGCCATACCTCCAACCTCAGCACCCCTGATCTTAACAGGTCATGGGCAGATTGCAGGGAGGAAGCACCTAAATCCTGGAAACCCTGCTTAACTGCATGCATAGTATATGGTATAAACTTCAAGATCGAACCTTTATCCGCAACTGCCCCTACAACCCCCTGAGCAATCTTCAACTTGGCTGTATCACCCAAGTATCGAGCATCGCTGCCCTTCATCATAGCCTCTAGGGATCCCATGCCACGATATTTTTTGACCCGACGATCACCCTGTGATCGAAAAATGCAGGGAAAGAGTAAGAGGAAAAGGATTCATGGTCAGGCAGACCGCGACATCCTACAAAGATAAAATGATAAAAGGAAAATGAAACATATTTATTTGGGCTCACAGCAAGTAAATCTCTAAAACATGCACAAAGTATTTGTGAGAATTAATTGGCTAAATAGTGGGGGTCTCTACCTCTCTCCCTCCAGATCAAGGAAAAACCTTTTGCCAAGTAACCTAAGGAAAGAAAGAAAAACCGAACTCAACAGACACTCGATAAAACAAATTTACCTGATAGACATACGCTCCAGGAGCTTCGGTGCTCCCAGCTAAGAAGCTTCCCATCATAACAGTTGAGGCCCCCAATACCAAAGCTTTGACAATATGCCCAGAATTTGAAATGCCACCATCAGCAATGACAGGAACTTTACTTTGCTCCGCAATAGATGACACCTTGTACACAGCTGTGGCCTATAGTGAAACAGAAGATTACAATTTCTAAGAGTGTGATCAGTCATCAAAGGATAGGGTAAAAGATAGTGTATTAGTACAATCACATTGACCACGATAGGCTGCCCAAAGATGCAAAATTAGTTTACTGCCGAAACAAATTTCATTAATATACCAAACACCTTCACAATCATCACAACAAATTGAAGATAAGATACTGCAAACTAAGTAAATAAAATCAGTCTTATATTTCTCATACATGAGCTTGTGGATCTACATTGCCTAATGTATATATTACTACTAAGTATAGTATGTTGAAATGGTACGGTTTTAATTTTGTCTTGCCAACAAAGTCAACTAGCGTCTGAGGTGAAGAAGCAATAACAATAGCA
Source organism: Platycodon grandiflorus (assembly GCA_016624345.1). Lineage (NCBI taxonomy): Eukaryota > Viridiplantae > Streptophyta > Magnoliopsida > Asterales > Campanulaceae > Platycodon > Platycodon grandiflorus. The sequence continues at coordinate 76,839,142 of CM028362.1, read as the reverse complement.
TAAACAATCTTCCTTAATCAACTGAAAACCAATGTTAATTGCAAAAAGATAAGACAAGTGGAAATAACTAGCTCAGGGTTGTAGAACAAATTCAATATTAAGTGTAACCAAATTCTTTGTTGTTAAAGAAAATGAGACATGTCTAGGGTTGTAATAACAAGTTCAGTTTTCTAGGTGTAACCAATTTTACCTGTCCACGGCCGACTGCACAAACTTCTTGGGTAGTGCAAATGGAACCGGAACCCATACCAACTCTCAACCCATCAACACCAGCCTGAATCAAATTTTGGGCCTGGTACATGGTCACCACATTCCCACCAATCACATCCAAATTAGGATATGTCTTCTTAGCATATTTGATCATTTCAATCTGATAGATTGAGTTCCCCTGCGAGCTGTCCAAGACAACCACATCAACCCCTGCCTTCACCAAGTGTTCCAACCTCTCCTTATCAGACTCCCTTGTCCCAATGGACGCCCCTACCAGAAACGCCCCATCAGGCCCCAGTGACGGCAGCCCAGATGATTTCGGGAAGCCCCTAATTGTCTCCACATCCTCAGCCGTCACCACGTTCACCACCGCCCCGTTGCTCTCGTTCACCAGCGGCACAAATTCAAGCTTCTTTGCCGCTAAATAGCCAGCAACGTCTTCGAAATTATAGGTGGACGGCAAGGACACAGGTGACTTGTCCATGTAGTCAGAAATCCTGGCTTCCTTGTGATCTAAGGCCTCCCAATCCGACTTGGACACAACGCCTAATAGTTTTGAATATTTAGACCCAGTATGGGTAATAAAAATGCAAGGAGAGGTATCGAATTCGGAGGAAGAAGAGATAGAATCGGAAGGAGATTTGAAGATGGGGTCAAAGGCAAAAGGAATGCGGTGGGACTTGGCGGAGCGGACCAATGAGGCCTGGTAATCAGAGGAGTTGTTGGAGTGGATGATGCCGATACCGCCAAGAGCGGCCATGGAGACGGCCATGGATGACTCGGTGACGGTGTCCATAGGGGAGGCGACGCAGGGGATGGAGAGGTGGAGGTTGCGAGAAAGCTTGGTGGATAATTGGACGGAGTCAGTAGGGAAATCGATGTAATGAGGGAGGAAGATGACGTCATCGTAGGTAAAGGAGTAGCCCTGACTGAACAGCTTATTTGCCGGAAAACCATCGTCCGTGACTCCGTCCATGGCCGGTGCTGGTTGGTATTTAGGGTTGGTTTTGTCCCTAATCCTAAAGTTTGGAGGGAAGGGAAAAATCCAAAATCAAACACGGAATCGGAGTTGGTATATTTTCGCTGAATGGGGCATGCCGATGTGAATCGTGAATCAGCAAACTTAGGTTACAAGGAGGGAGAATGCTATAGGTTGCACCCAAATGTTGCACCCTTATTCTCAAATTACTATTTTATTCTTAAACTAATTATAAAAAAATTAAAAACTAAACTAATCCCAACCCACCCACCCACCCCCAATCTGCCCTCTCCCCTACCCAACTCACTCATACTCACCCCAATTTACCCTTATGCCTAGTCACAAGATTGCTCACAGAATTTTTAAAAAGAGCCGGGCCGGCTCTATCACATAATACCGGACCGGCATTATGTAATAGAGCCGGCCGTTCTTTTTAAAAATGACGGACCCCTTTTTTTTTTTTTAAACATTGTTAATTTATAATTAGTCTTATTTTTTATTTTTTAACATTGTTAATTTGTAATTGTTATTGTTATTTGTATATATTTTTTAAACAATGTAATATCATTTGTATTTTTTTGCCATTTTTTTTCTTTTTAAAGAGGTATCATTTGTATTTTGAATACAGATAATATAACATAAAAATTTAGCAAAAACAAAACAGAAATAGGGCCAATACAATTTTAATTTTAGACACGTATTGAATTAAAATATGTAGTATTATTTGTTTTTTTTTTTTGCCATTTTTTTCCTTTTAAAGAGGTATCATTTGTATTTTGAATATAAATAATATAACAAATGGCCCAACGGCATTTTGTTATATAGCCGGCTATATCTTATAGGGTCGGCCGCTCTATTTTTAGAAAAAATTCTTAATTAAATGAAATAAATAAAAATAAAAATAAAAATGTACCGTGAAATAGTCATTAACATTAATATGAACTATAATCTTAATTATAATTAATAATAAAGGCTTGTTTGTGTAAATAAACAGTACATTAAATAATACATCCTCCGTTAACTTTATCGAATGTACCAATATATTTATTTGTCAATACCATTAATATGAACTCCAATCTTAATTATATATTATAATACTAATTAAGGGCATTTTTGTCATATTTTATAAAAATTCATTAAAAAAGTGCGACGCTTAGCACAATTGGGTGCGTTATTTAGTGCCCATGTTAAGGAGTTTGACTTTTACATCTTCTCTGTACGTTATACTACGCTCTAAATCATCATTTTTCTTTTTCTTTTTTTTAAGGGTTAACGACACTACTAATCTCTTGATTATAAACTATTTCACTATTAATCCTTTAACAATTTTTTTTTAAATTTTAGTCCCTTAACTATGAAAATTAGACACAGTTGGTCCTTTTGTTAGATACCGTTAGTATTTTTTAAATTTTAGTCCCTTAACTATTAATCCTTTGTTAAGGTTATTTATGAAATTTCACGTGCAAATATATTTTCTAATACTTAAAACAATATATTCTTTTCTCTCTCTCCCCCACCCCTACCCACAACATCTCAGCCCCCATCTCCGGTTGAGCAGCAAAGGTAGGCCATCTCTCTCTCTCTCTCTCTCTCTCTCACTATTCTGGGTGGAGATGGGTTAGAGCACAGAAATAAGTGGGGAGAGAGAACACCCAGTTCGATTTGACTTACCCGTCTTCGATGATGCCATTGAATTACTGTTAATTTCTGTGTAGCGGCCGGGCCAGGAAAAGGAGAGGTTAATAGGGATACTAGATCTATTAACTTTCTTTGTGTGTGTGTGTGTGTGAAGCAGCAGACTGCAGAGCCCAAGATTCTGAACCCGGCTCAGTAACGGGCTACCGACCTGGTGGGTTAACGGTGTATATGAGGGCCCTACGTCAAGCCACAACAGTAGAAGTTCTGGATGCAATCACTTTGGCCAAAAATGCTAGATGGGGTACGGGATAACCCCTTTCTTCGTGTGCGGGGGACCAAAGGTGGAGAAAGATTCCCCCGGCACCTGAAAAGGCACCAAAAGCAGAGCACCGACGAGCATGATCAAAATCACGATAGCATGATCACCGTCGACGAGCTCAGCAGAACCCTTGCCAGCCTCGGCCTCGACACCGATCTCTCCGAGTTAAATTCCATGGTTAACTCCTACATCCAACCTGGCAATCAAGGCCTCCGCTTCGAGGATTTCAAGGCCCTCCACCGATGATCACGACAGCATGATTACCGTCATTATTTATGATTGGGTTTGATTTTTGATCTTCTGGGTTTGGGTTTGAAATGTTGAAGATGAAGTTAGAGAGAGAGAGAGAGAGAGAGAGGTATTCATTTTTTTATTGTTTAATTATTTAGTATGAATTTCCCATAATACCCTTGAAAAATAGCATGTGCAACACACATGGGTGACTTAACAGAAAAATACTAACGGCATCCATCAATGAGCTGAATTTTGGATATTTTGGTTCGTGGTACGAACTTTATGTAACCATAAGTTGATAAGTACAGGTCCGAATGAGGTGATTCAAAGTGGTAAAATGTATTTTAAGATGTCTTGATTTTTAATATGAAAGATTCGTAATATTTGGATTTCTTAGGAATATTTGGTGAGTTTAATACCGTCGCTGCGCATAAGTGAACAAGTGTAATACTTGAACCATAAAGGGTTGTTAATAGAATAAGTTGACAATTGGGCTTGTGGACTATCTTGAGATATGTTATGTGAGTTTTTATGGCATGAGTTATGTTCCAATAACTTCATGATTTAATTGGAAGAGCTTTATATTGGTGGAAGGGTAACACAGGAGTAACCTAGATGGTTATATAAAGGCTATTTAGAAGTATCAATATCCGAGGGATGTATATATATGTTTGCTTGTTATGTGTTAGCTATGTGAATAGCTTTATATGTGATCGTTGGTTGGTTAAGTTTACAACTGTATACAGGATAATATATCAAGAAGCCATCGTTTTAGAGGAATTGTGGAATTGGTAGAATTATATAAACTACTTGACATTGATCGGGTTCACTGCTTTTGAACTCGGTGTTAAATTGCATAAGATGAGTAAACACCTACGTGTGCATCGCATTGAGTCCAGCTGGTAGTTTTGGTAGAGTCAGGTGGGACGACGTATGACCTTTACAAATCAATGTTTGTGATCGACATGGGTCACCGTACCGGAGTTCACACACCCTCCTATGTTGGCCACATTTGAGAAGTAGCCCCACTGTTGTAACAATACGCATCACTTTGGTTAGCTAAGAAATCTGATGAGTTTGCAACGGAGATATCGATACATCACACACGAGTATCGAGGCACGTTTGTTTTCTCGTATATTGCAGGAGCAACGCGGAGATCGTGGATAGAGAATTATATTGCAGGAGCAACGCGAAGATAGCGAATGAAGATTATATTCTTTCTTATGTGATTTATTACGCTGGGTCAATGTGCATTATAACATGATCTTCGTGATTATGGGTTGGCATATCTATGATGAATGGTTGATTTACATGAGTTGTGGAATTATGAAATGTTATATGATAACATGACTAACGTGGGGAAAATTGACAGTATGTGTCACGCCCCAAACCCACAGTCGGACCAATGGGCTAGGGGTGACCGGCCGCGGCCCACTAAAATGGTTTTGGGTTCCGCAGGGCCTTCCAATACAATTGCGCAGCTCAAATCTAACTACTTCTTAATAAAAACTAAACCGCAAACAATGAGGCCCATAATCCTATTTAACCAATCAAGTCCAAAAGAAGTTTCCAAAACCACAATTATTTAGGGAGTCAACAGCTCCTTACAAAAACCAAGTCCAATTGCGCGAAACAGAAATCAAACTAAAACAGAAAACTCTCGAGCCATCCACTGAGTGGTCCCAAGCCATCACCAACATTAACGATCTGCAAAATGATAAGGGGTGAACTCACAGCTCAGCAAGGTACTAACAATGCTATCTAGAGGATCAAGCACGTATTTTGAAAACAATAATTCTATAAAAAGTCATAAGAAGCATTTCAAATCACATTTTTCATAAACGACATTTAAAATATTGTTAAGCAAAAAAAAAATTTACTTTGAAACAAGTCAATGACACTACCGTCCCATACCGGTAGTATAACCAACCGTTTTGTCAAAAGAAATTCACTAAGTTCAAACAATAATTTCCAAAAGACTTTCAAAATCAAAAGTTGGTCGAAGCTAGTCGATTACACCACCGTCCCATACCGGTGACATGACCAACTACTCTGCTAAACAATTTCAATAAAGTTTCATAGTCTTTGTTGACTACGGCTACAGTACAACTCTATAACACGGTGTCGATAATTGTCGCAGTACAACCCTGTGACGCGATTTGATAATGTCTTAGTACAACCCTGTGACGCGGTTCGATAATCGTCGCAGTACAACCCTGTGCGCGGTTCGATAATTTCAGAGTTTGATATGTCTACCTAGCTAGTAGAGTAGACAGTTCAGAAGTTTCAATACATAGTCAGACCATCGGTTTCTAAAAGTTTCATAGTTCACAATTCTGTAACAAAATTCCAATGTCAATAAACAATAACAAAAATTCAGAAATCAAATTCATTTCAGAGGCTCATATGCTTGATCCTCATTTTGGGATATTTCAATACATCACACTTTCGATAAAATATAAAATCAATTTCATAGGCTCATTTGAAACAAAACGATGTAACAAAGCATTTTATTTTTCGATAAAAACTGAGTGATTAAAAATGAACTAGATAGAGTGGAAAGTCCCTTACCTCGAATTCGACGTAAGCTAGTCAAAGGTCAAAATAGTACTTCCTCCCAAACACTATCAACGGCACCTAATTTCAAAGACAATAATATCCTCTTTTAAAAAATAAAACATAATATAAGGGTTTACTAGACATTTCAAAACCTAGGAGGGCCTGTTCGTCAATTTCCAGAACTTAAAGGTAATTCTCAACCTTTTCATTAGTCTAGGCTTGTAAGTACTTGAATTCCAGTGACTAACTTGACAACATCTAAACTTGAAGAAGTCAAATGTGAATAACTAAGACACGGAGGAGGTTAACTGTAATTTGATCATCTTCTTCACCAAAACACAACCCAGCACTGCTGTTCGGCGGTTTTCTTTTTTTCTTTTGTATTTGATGCCCTCTCAATCAATCCGTACATCAAAAATCGTCACCCAAAATATATATATGTTTACAAGATTCCTTACTGTACATGCACACATACAACACCCAGCAACATTTTTTTTCTTCCTTTTCTTTTGTTTCTATCTATAATATGACAAAAACCATTTATATAATCTTAAAGTCGCGAATCACTTACCCGGTTAGCCCTTTTGTCAACAAATTTCCTCCGACGGCGACACGAAACCTTCCTTCCTCTTCCGGCCAAGGTTCAACAATGGCAATTCCTTTTCTCTGTTTTGTTTCTCTTATGCTAAACCCTCACTCATATTATAGACACTTTTTTTAAATACATACCTGCCGGAAATCTCCTCCACTTCCAGTCGTTTCTTGCAGTGATTACCCGAGTTAATCACACAATCATTTCACCACGGCTCCTCTGTTTCTTCATCTGCGTTACTACCGTTACAAGTTGTTCCAATATTTTTTTAATTTTTTTTCTAATTATTAAAATGGGCCAAGCCCAACCAAATAAAAATCCCATAATATATGCATAGTAGGCCCAAAGTAATTAAAGTCAATCCAATAAATTATAATCTTATTATTATTATTTACCCAATTTTTGGGTTATCACAGTATGTCTATTGTAAATAATGTGTTGTGTTTGTGAGTTTCAGGTATATCTTTTGGGAATATAGTATTGAACTACTGCATAAGTTCATATCTTGTAGTTGCATTTAGTAACATATTGAGTCTTCGACTCACCCCATGTATTGTTGTTTATTTACCTTAGATTCCAATACTAGGAGGTTCGTTGTGAGGCCGATGATTTGTAGATACTAGAAGCTTGCATCTTTTGGTTTTGTAGCTCGTGGAACTTGTTTATAATTATGGTTATTTTCTTTTGGCAAGTACGAAGGGTTATGTAAAGTTATGTAAACTTTACTGATGAGAATCAAGGCAAACATGGTTCGGGTCAAGCCAATCACGTTCGTGAGCCATTAAGCATAAACGGAGGCCCGACGATTCGTGCACGTGCAAAGGAGATTCAAGCGGCTTTAACATCACTTGTGGAAGAGATTAGAGGCCGAATTGAAGTCGAGAATGATCAAGGCCATCAAGGGAGATTCATTTTCATGTTAGAGGGCCAAATTCAGAAGACTACTTCGTGTTAGGCGCGATCACGCCTAATCTCACTTAGTTTTCTGCGATCCCAACAAATTCAGAAGACTACTCCGTGTTAGGCGTGATCACGCCTAGTGTCACTTAGTCTTCTGCGATCCCACAAAATAGAGCTACTATAAAACGTTTTTGGTGGAAGTTGGATGGTTTTTTCTTGAGACCTTTGTGTAACTTCGTGGGTTACTTTTCCTTTTGTTATTTTCAGTCTTGGAGACATATAAAAGACATTCTCAAACACTTGTAATCGGAATCTTGGATCATTGATATATGCTAAATTGCATTTTGAGAGTTTATCTCTTGTTTTCAAACAGAGTTGTGAGTTTATCGGGTTTCTTGGACTAGGAATCCACCTTGAACTTATCAATCTTCGAGAGTTGGAAGATTGTGGCGTTCCGTGGTTGTGGGTCGTTGGCAATCGCATCGACGGTTCTCAATTGCACCCCGAGGTTCCTAATCATTGCGATTAGCGGGTCGAGGGAGACTCGTTATCAAACTATCATTTTCGTTTCTTCGTTGGTATTTGCTGCATTTTTCCTTCGTTCGAGTGTTTGAGTTCATATTCTGCGTTCATTATTGGGTGCGTATTCTTCGATCCAGTCTTGGAGCGAATTCTCCCCAATCAATCGGGCGAATTCACATTTTACTTTGGGTAGAACTGTCTATTGTTGTGGATTGATTATTCTTTTGGTACCAACATATGTATGTCGTGCTTATGTATATAATCTCTGTAGTAATTTCAGTTTCTTTCCCAAACATGTTTAGCTCGTGGTTTATAGTTGTTCTCCGGCGTGTTGTTAGTCGTTGAGGTTGTTGTGTACTTGTGTATAATTTAGTTGGGTTTCGGCTGTAATGTCGCCGATGACTTGTTTTAATTTAATCAGATTTTACTGTGTTATATTCTAGTAAGTACGGGAGGTTACGCCACGTGCTTTTCTTTTGTGTTAGTGTTCTGTTGCTTGTTATGGCGCCACCTTGGAATTTCGTGTTGGAATCGGGTCGGGCCACAAAGAACTACTTTAAATTCCTTGTCTCATCTACTTGCCGACCATCATAGTCATCATGTTAATGCTGCAACATTAGATGTAAGTTTGTTAGGTCCAAGGTTGCTCTATATAGGCTAGAAGGGGGTTGAATAGCCTATGTCCAATTTTTGAAATTGATTCAAAAATCTTACTTCACTAGGGTTTTATAAATTTTGCAGCGGAAGACTTGTGAAGCACGGACAAGTTGAGAATGGCCGATCTTGACAGACAAGATCAGCAGCTCTAACAGATTGGAAATCTGGAAATTTAAAGCAACACAATCAAATCACAATCACACAAAAGAGACAGAATATTTAATATGGTTCACACTTATAAATAAGTGCTACGTCCACAACCAAAGTGGTCAACTTTGGATTTGAAAATCGTGTACTAAGTTTTTCCACTAGATATTTTACAAACTAAATCTCTAATGGATTGTGTACAAAAATTTTGTTGACCAAGTGTTTGTGTGGGAGAATTGATATCAATAAGATACAATTCTCGTGAGCTATGAAAAGCTAGGTGTTGCAATCAATGAAGAGCTTTAATTGACCGATCGTCTTAGAGTGAGGCTCTTCAATGAAGGATGTACGATAGGACGTTTAAGCTTTAATGCACTTGAAGAAGATGAAGAAGATTCGAGTTGTAGTTGTTGAAGTGTTGAATGCAGCAATGGAGTCTCCTTTTATATGCGAGAAAGCTTGGAGCCGTTGGAGATCTTCTAATTTGAATTTAAGAGCAATTAATGCTCTAATCGGTTGTTGACTCCGATAGGCCGACCGTAGCTTGCGTCTGTCTCCGACACTTTGCTAAAAATAGGCGGTCTCGTGCTTGCAGGAGAAATGTCCTTTCTCGAGTGTATGCCAAGAATGGAAACCTTCATTGAATGCGATTTGCAGTTAACGTTGCATCGAAGTCAATGAAAGCCTCAAATCGTGACATGTCTTCGGCGGTTCTCTTATCGACGTTTTGAGGTTCTTCAACATTGCCGATGAGGCTTGGCGATATGAGCTTGTCCGATATCCAAAGGAAGATCGCGATGCATAAATTGCCTATTGTGCAGAGGACGTCCGATGTCCTATAGGCTATCTTCTTCAAGGCAATATACAATAAGCAATCCTAGGCTATTCAAGCTATGCCTAAGTTCAAGTTGCCACTCTAACAGACACGCAGGCCCATTAGTCACCTTGACTTAGACTTAGGTTATGGATTCAAGCAAATCTAGGCTAATTATGCAACAATCTCCTCCTATTTGCTTGAGTCCATGACCCTACGAATACAATATCAGCTGACCATGTTCAAGTCTAGTAATAACATGCTTGTAAGATTGATATATTAAATAAGCATGCCCTAGATGAACTTACATAAAGGTCATTGTATTCAAGAATTACAAAGTGTTTACAAATAGGAAATTAAGCATCGACACTTGTAATGAAGCTGAATTTAAAGACATGCAGTATAGAATAGGCAATATAGGACATGTCTTTAAACCAAGTGGTTTAAATTTCATGCAATCACATAATAAGCTCATAATAAACATGAAAGTTTTAAAATATAGACATTGTTAATTAAACAAGTTGTTTAATTACAAAGTTTAGTAAAAAGATTATACAAAATATTATCGTGGTTCTAGAAGATGACCGAGATGATGCACGACCTTTGCCTTTGCTCGATGAAGATTGCCCATATGCCCTTGATGCCCATTTAGAGTCAACAGGCCTTAAGTCTTGCAATTTCTTCGTTTGTCGCCGCTAGCTCTTCTTTAGTATCGGCCAATTCGTAGGAGAGCTCTTTGTTCTTCTCGCTTGAGCAGAGCATTATGCTCAATGAGCTTGGTCTGCGATCATTGTTGAGTCCGGCCATCTCCTCCTTCATGGACGCAAGCGAGGCATCAATAAAGCCGAGGCGGTGCTCGCAGTTTTGCGCTCCTGCGGTAGTAAGCCAAGTGCTTGGCCGTGAGATTACGCGTTGCGCGCACGAGGAGTGAACAGAGCGATTGGCTGGCGTTGAGAGTGAAGCACAAGCTTGTAGCCGCCTTCAACCATGTCGACGACCCGCATCGCCTTAGTTGCTATGTTGTCCCAGCTTGGTTTCGAAGATGGCGACGTCCTGGATGAAGTGGCCGAGATCCGGTCGCGAGCGGCACTGGCGGGCCGAGATGGATCGTAGGCGGGCATCAAAGCGGCCTTTGCACCTTGGAAATCTCCATCACTTGGGTCATGCCGCCCGCACATGGGTGATGTGAGACCGATCTGCAGAGAGTTGGTGCGGGGCCTTGGTCGTCAACGAGATGACCTCAAAATCTTGCAAAATTTGAATAGCCTCGGCGGATAGTAATCGACGAGTCGATGACCGGCGATGGTCTGCCGAGGGAAGGATGGCCGGTGGCTTGGGTAGGTGAGGGTGGAGGATACCGGTGGGAGAGGGATTGGCTAGAGGATGAGGGAGAATGGATGGTGGAGGAGATTTCATAGAGGAGAAGGAAGGCTAGAAAAGATGCGAGAACAGGAAGAGCCTTTCTATGTATGACATAGGAAAGGGGGTGAATGAAGAAAGGGGAGGAGAAAAGAAAGGGGAAAGGCTAGGAGAAAGGAAGAGAAGAGGGATGAGAGGGTTGAAGCCAAGGAAGGTTGTGACTACATCAATGAAGTCTGTAGACCACGGGGTGATAAAGGATGGAAGGATGGCGATAATGGTGAAGACCGGGGTTTAGGCAGAGAGAGGAAGGGGGAGATGTCCGATTTGGTTGGAAGGGAAGGCCTAGGTCTTATGGATTGCAACCCATTGGTTGAAGATCATAAGATCTTGAACCCGAGTTGTGGGAGAAGAAGAGTTGTGACCGGGCAGAGGAAGAGGGTCATAGTAGGCACCCCATTGAAAGATGATTTCACCGCAGACATAGGGCGACGGGGAAATCTCTTGGGGTAGTCAAGGGTGGCCAAGAAGGGGTCGAGTCGGCAGGTTGGGTTTAGGCCCGCTTGTCTACGAAGGGACAAGAAAGCCTGAACCTCGGGGTGTAGGTTGGCATAGGGGTTGGTTTTGAGGCGTTTGGGAGAGGCAGTCAAGAGGGAGAGATAGGTCGTTTGGAGGATGGTGGTTGAGAAGAGGTGGCGGGTGAGATAGATGGCTTGTGTGGTGGTTGCTTGGATGGGAGCAGATGGAGGAGGTGAGGAAGTAGGTGAGGTGGTAGGGAAGCGTAGGTGGTGAAGGTGGAGAAGGTGGAGGAGAAGAGGTTTATCGGCGGTTCCCACAAATGTACCTTCTTCTTTGCACTCTTTTTAAAACGTTTGCCATGTGGACTTAGTAGGAGTGGAAGAGGCGAAGTTGGTGATTGAGATGTTGTGGTGGGAACTCTGGTGGAGGAACAACGATGGAGAAACGGTGTGGAGAACCAGGGCAACACGGTGGTGGAGGAAGAAGTGGACGAGACCTTAGGAAGGCCAAATGATTCGCCCGTGGGTAGGAGGGTTTGTTTGGTTTTGGGCTTGGAGGATTGGGAGGTAGGTTGAGATGGTTTGGAGAGGTCACCTGGTTGGAAGGATGATGTGTCCTTCTCAACACCGCCTTCGAGCGGGCTTCCTGGATTGTTTGAGTTTAGGAGTGAGAGGGAGAGTGTTTGGGCTTTTGGTAGGGGCTCGCGAGGCTCATATGGGTCATGATCTAGCCCGCCGAGGTCAAAATGTTCAGCACTCGGCCCATGGGTGTAGGCTCCTCCTCCTCACGGTAACCCGGCGGTATAGGTGACCTTCCTCTTACCCTTTGGCTTGGGTAGAGGGCCACCAAGATAAGAAGAAGAAGAAGGCGGCAAAGACGGCGCAGCAAAAGCGCAAAAGCGGCGGCGCAGCCTCGCCGCGTTGGTTGTCCTTTTGGCCATATCATCCCTATAGCGGGTGATGTTGTTGACCGTGAAGACGTAGGTGTTGGACACCTTGATGAGGTCGTCGAAGCGACCAGCTCATCAATCTCCTCATAACGGCGGAGGATGACATTGATAACCCCGACAAAGGGCCTCTTCATGGACGGGTGAGCTTGGACTTCAAAGAACACTGGGACAAAGATTGAAAAGATGATCTTTGCCGGCTGAGTTGCCGAAGGACCACGCCTTGGTCCACATCACCGTTGGGAGGTGAAGATGTCCCTCGAGCCATTTTTGAATAAAATGCTCTTGTCGAGCGATGGCCGATATGATAGGGGTTTTCCGGGAAGAGGTTCCTAGACATCTCGGAAAACCTCTGGGCGCACCCCTCATCATCTCCAGGCAAGTGCCGATTCGGCATCGGTCAAGTCCAATTTGCCTTCAATAGCGTCCAAGGATTTCTCCAACATCCTTGTAGGTCAACTTGATGTAGTGGCCTCGATGTAGCCCTTGATATAGCTTAAGTTGACCGGCTGAGGCACCGGAGGAGGAGGCGTAATCATCCCTTGTAGAATTCCTCGCTAGATAGTTCAGTAGTGGTGTCGTTGAGTTGGAACAGGAGGAGTCCACACTCGCTAAATCTTTGAGCAAGGCATCACCGGCAGTGCAAATGATGGAGTCTATGTCGATAGTCATCCCTGGGTGATAGCTTGACCTGGGAAGGGTCCTTATAGGAGCTCAGAGCCAACGCACTGGTTGGCTTTGCAGGCGAAGATGAAGAGTGGCAGGCCTTTGAGGATTTAGACTTTCCCTACATAATCGATGTGAGAACAAATATATGAATCGGCAGATATGCAAGAAACAAGCAGATAATCATGCAATCGGCAGATAATAACATAAACAGTAATGTTCGATCAAAACCCAAAATATAGACAAATTGAACCAAAATATAAGAACAGCTTCATTATCCGGGTTTCAAAATATCTTCGAGTTTGTCATTTTGAACCAACAAAGTGGTATAAAACGAAAACAAAGTATCACATAAAGCTCAAAAACACATTTACACCCAAACAAACAAGATTCAAGCAACAATCGCAAGAGTCCGATATTCATCAATGGCGGACGCTTTAAAACGCACATTAGGTCAAGACAAGACCACAAACCGGATTTAAATGAACCAAAAGGTGTGAAACCTTACCATTGATGATTTTAAGTGAAAACTTAGAGATTTTGAAGATTTGAAGGTTTTTGGAGGGATTTAGATTGGAAGACGGAGGGTTTTGAAAGTTAGAAAATGGCGGTTGTTGAGAATTGTGAAGAGTCACCGTACATTTTACCCTTTTATACCTCTGACGATCAATAAATGGAATTTGATAAAATTTGAAGTCCGCATTTATTACTTACAAAGTGACTATTCACATTACGCGCTTAAGTCTCGCCTATATTATCAAAGTCGCCTATTTTATGAAGACCGCCGATGTGGAGATAGACACTTACCCAAGGTTGTCTATTTACTCGCGAGTTGAGATCGGCCGATCACATAGGCGCTTAATAACGGCAGCTTATAAATAACTTAAAGAATTTGCTAGAAAGGATTAAGGATTGAGGTCAAGCATACCAAGCTCTCCTCTTAAATATGCAAACCTGGTTGAATCAAGTGGTTTTGTGAAGATGTCGCTACCCGATTCTCTGTAGGCACATATTGCATGCCGATGTTACCTTTTTCAACATGATCTTTAAGAAAGTGATATCTCACATCAATGTGCTTTGTTTTGGAGTGCATGACAGATTTTGAGAGATCGAATTGCCGATGTGTTATCACACATTATAGGACAATCATCGCTTTGATCTCATAGTCCACTAGTTGTTGTTTGATCCACAAGAATTGTGAGAGCCTACCAAAGCCTATGTATTTCTTCGGTTGTTGAAGTTGAAACAGAGGTTTGCTTCTTGCTGGCCCATGAGACAAGTCTATTTCCTAAGAATTGACATGTCCCACTTGTGCTTTTCCTGTCAACTTTACATGCAGCAAAATCAAGATCGAATAGCCTATAAGATTAAAAGATGAATCTCTAGGATACCGTATTCCCAAATTGGGAGTATCTATCGATATCCGATGATTCTTTTGACCGCTTGTAGGTGAGACTCCTTTGGATCGGCTTGAAACCTAGCACAAACACAAACAGAAACATGATATCGTGCCTACTAGCGCTAAGTATAAAAGTGAACCAATCATGCCTTCAGAGAGTCATGTCCACTTTCTTGCCCTTCTCATCTTTGTCAAGATGGGCTTAGTAGCCATAGGAGGAAGTCGTTTGCATTCTCAAGACCAAATTTCTTGATGACATCCTTTGCATATTTGGCTTGATTGATGAAGATACCATTTGAACTTTGTTGAATTTGAAGACCAAGGAAAAAATTGAGCTCTCCCATCATGCTCATCTCAAATTTACTCGCATAAGCTTTTCAAACCTTTTGCAAAGATTTTCATTAGTAGAACCAAAGATAATATCATCAACATATATTTGAACAAGTAAGGAATGACCTTTATGCTTCATAATGAAAAGAGTAGTGTCAATTTGACCTCTTACAAAGCCTTGAGATATCAAGAACTTTGAAAGGGTCTCATACCGTGCTGGAGCTTGTTTGAGTCCATAAAGGGCTTTCCTCAGCTTGTAGACATCTTCTCTCCTTGAACAATTTATGAACCCGGTGGTTGCTCAACATAGACTTCTTCTTGAAGTTCTCCATTCGAAATGCACTCTTTACATCCATTTGATAAACTTTGAAGTCTTTGTAAGAGGCATAGGCCAAGAATAACTGATAGCCTCTAATCTTGCAACAGGGGCAAATGTCTCATCATAGTCAATACCCTCCCGTCCGTATCCTTGGGCTACCAGCCTTGCCTTGTTTCTTGTAATGTTGCCGTTTTCATCCATTTTGTTTCGAAACCCACTTTGTGCCAATAACCGCTTGTCCTTTAGGCCTAGGGACTACCGACTTGGCATCCGTCAAATTGGTTTAGCTCTTCTTGCATAGCTTCCACCCACTTGGATCTTCCATAGCTTCATCAATCTTTTGGGTTCAATGTTAGATACAAATGCGTAGAATACATGCATTCGCTTGAAGCTTGTCTAGTTTGAACACCAAAGATTAAGATCTCCAATGATTTGAGTGATAGGATGATCTTTTACTTCCCTAACTTCGCAGTTGAACTTGTCCGTTGCATCGGCAGAGTTGGATTCTTGAGAAGTGAAGTAATGAAGCTTGGTTTTCTAAAGGGTAGGTTAATTCCAAGGTAGGTTGTATGACTTCGTGTGGAAGGCAAAGGGGATTCGGATTTTCGAGTGTTCATTTGATGGTTCGTTTGAGGATTCTAACAGTTGACTCTTGGAAGATCTTGTGAAGAAGGAGGATCGCAGATCCGGGACTTGGCCGTTCTGCACTGCCTCATATTCATCGAATCATTAGTAACCTTAGGAGCCAAATGTGGCCCAATGAAATCAAATTCATCAAAAGAAACATGTACGATTCAACAACTCTAAGTGAAGTTTTATTATAAACTCGTATGCTTTTGAAAACTTGGCATATCCCAAAATTCCTTCATCACTTTTGGATTCAAACTTACCTCTATGTTCTCTACCATTGTAAAGAACATAGCATTTACAACCAAATATTTTAAAGAATCCAATGTTGGGAGTTTCGCTCTCCATATTTCATATGGAGTTTTGTTATGAAATTTATTTATGATGGACCTGTTTGTGTGAAGCAGTGTTCACGCCGCCCAAATACATAGGCGCTTGGCTTCAAAGAATCATTGTCTTTCCCGCTTCAATGAGAGTTCGTTCTTCCTTTCAAGAACTCCATTTTGTTGAGGTGTGCCAACCGCAGAGAAATTGTGACCAATTCCATGGTCATCACAATATTTGGCAATACCATTGTTCTTGAACTGCTCCATTGTCCGATCGACATCGAGATATCATCCAGCCTTCCGAGTCGTAGTCTTCAAGAGTTCGAATGATGTCATATGCTTCATCTTTGGAGGACATCATTTCTACCCAAGTAAATCTTGAGTAATCATCAACTACCACAAGAGTATACTTGCCGCCACCAAGACTTGTAGTAGTTACAGTCCAAACAGATCCATGTGCAAGAGCCGTAGAGGTCCGGTTGTTGATAGGCAAGGCTTGCTTTTGAAGGAAGATTTATGTAGTTTGCCCAGTTGACATGCTCGCAGCGTGTGATTCAACCGATATTTTAGGCAAACCGACAACTAGATTGTCTTTTGATAGCTTCTCCAGTATTTGAAATTGAGATGACTAAGCCTTTGTGCCACAACCACTGTTGTCTGATGACCTAGCAACCAAGCAAAGATTTGATTTTCTTCCAACAAAGATTTAGGTCAACAAAGATAGACATTCCCTTTTCGAATCCGTCAGATAGTTGAACATGTCTCATTGTCCTTTATGAGACATTGACTAGAGGAAAACCGACATGTTAGCCCTTTATCACGTAATTGTGATATGCTTAGCGATTGTGCTTTAAACCTTCAACTAGAGAGACTTTGTTGATGGAGAGATTGCCTCGATTATACTTCCATAACCAATGGTCTTCCCTTTGAGTTATCTCCAAATATGACCGAGGACCCTTTGCTTCAACAATGCTTGAGAGAAGATTTGGATCACCATCATATGCTTTGAGCATCCACCGTCTAGATACCATAGATCTTTCTCTTCTTCATTGACACCATGAAGCATTCCCGAAATATAGACATTTAAGAATATGGTCCCCTTTTATTTTTGGGTCCTCAAGGTTAGCAACCTTTGGGATCCACACTGTTTAACCTTTGGAGGAGTAAATCCTCTAGATTTAGGTGTGAATCTCGAAGGCATTCATGAATCTCATGACCATGGCATTTGCAGAAAGAGCATTTGTGAAATCCTTCAACATGAGTAATGATTTCTTTTTGAGGCTTCTTAATATCGCAGCCTTTGAATGATCTTTCTCGATAATTGGCCTATAGGACTTAGGGCCGATAATGCCTTTTCTTGTTGATGTTAGGTTTACCATAGGTAGACCTCTTATCAAAAGATTTTGTATTTACAGCACATGTCCTTTAAGCTTTTTATCTGCATTCACTTCTTTTACCCTTTTATAGGCGGTGTTGGGATCAGCAGCCTTGCCTTTGACAAATTTAATAGGTTTGAGCCGAGAATTCCTAGACTTGCTATTAGTCATCCCCGTTTTCTTAGGGTGACTAATGGCAGTTTTAGTTGCTCGACTCACTATTAGCAGAGTCAAAGCCGGGCATTGCTTTCTTTGGACTTGTCTTTGTGTTCTTGGGATAAACAAAAGGAACTTTGTTAAAGCCAAGTCCTTGCCTTTGGGAGACTCGCTGGTCATAAGAAACTACACCAATTCTTCAAAGAATCACTTCGTGTGTCTCATCCTTTTGAGAACTAGAAGAACTACCTACTTTGAACTCACTTTGGAAACCAATACCGCTTTGTCATCTAAAGTTTTCTCGGTTTGAAAGAATGGCATCAAAGTTTCCTTTAGAGTTATTCCAAGTATTGACAACCTTTGAAGGTCATCTTTCTCGTAATTTATCTTCTTGATGTGTTCAAGTAGAAATCCACTTTTTCACCAAAGCTTTGTTCTCTTTTGCAATTTGATACTTTCACTTGTCTATCAAGATCTTTGATCTTAGACATCAAGGTTGATTTCTCGAGACAACTAGTTCATGCTTCTTGGCTAATTTCACATAGGCGGCTTTGAATTTTGAAAATTCTTCCAAAGATGTCTTTGTTAGCTTTGATGAGCCTTGATGGTTCATTGAGCTCATCATCATCATCCTGTCATCTTGTTGAAATGGTAGTGACCTCACCGAATCATGTGGTGACTCCCTGGCCATAAGGCATATGTTGGCTTCTTCAAAGAAAGTCACAAGAGTCATCCTCATCGTTGTCGTGTCACACCATGTAGGCATTGCTTTCATCAATGTCTTCACCACCATCCCTTTTTGTTTTTGAAATTTAGTTTCGGGACGTTTCTTATAAAATTCATACTTTGGCTTTGGACATTTAGAGGCAAAATGGCCTGTTTCCTACGCTTAAAACAAACTAGCTCATTATCCTTTTGATGGTCCGATTTATAAGGAGCGAGTGTTTTGGTTGAGCAGCTTGTTTTATAAGGAACAGCTTTGTGAGAAGACCGCCTATGTGATGATGGTTTATTAAACCTTTGAAACGTTGATATTTCTTTACAAACATAGCAAAGGCTTCGTCGAAAGAATATCATCATCTTCACCGGAAGTAGAAGGTGTTTCATCGTGTTTTGAACAGAAGGTTCAAGACATGGCCGGTAAGGACAAGTTTTTAAAACTCTTTTCCATTTCTTGAGCTTGTTGGATCTCAAGCTCATAAACCGAAAGACTAGCATAAAGGTTTCTAAGAGTCAATTTGTTTAAATCTTTTGACTCTTTCATGGCGTGATTTTAACATGCCATAGATCGCCTAGTGCATTTAGAAATCTCATGTTTATTTCTTTCTTTTCATACTTCTTTCCTAATGAATAGCAAGAGTTGACTACCTCATAGAATCGTCATAGGCACTTCGCAGAGACTCTTTGGGATCCTTTTGAAGGAGTCAAACTTCGGATGCAGTATATAATTTGTTGTTCTTTGTCTCGCCATCACCTTCAAGATATTCAAGGATGGCTTCCCACATCTCCTTTGTCGTGTCCAAGTTGATAATCTCACGATAAGTACTTATATCAACACAATGGTAATGATGTTGATGGCCTTTCCATCCGAGCATCATTCTTTCGTCTTCATCATCCCACTCTTCTTCCTGGCTTTGGTACTTGTGCAGCAGCTTGGATCTACCGCGCCAGTGTATTAGGCTTCATTGGAATTCGGGTCCATCTCGTGACACATTTCCACAAACGTTTATCAATTGAATTCATATGTCTTTTGACTTTATCTTTCCAGATGTCAAAGTGAACTTCATCCAAGACAGACAATGGTTCACGTTTGAGGTTTCCAACATTTGGTGAGCAGCCATGATCTTTAATCTCTCAAGAGGTTAATCTTGAAAAACTAGTTTTCAAAGAGTTAAGCTCGATACCAATTGTTAGGTCCAAGGTTGCTCTATATAGGCTAGAAGGGGGTTGAATAGCCTATGTCCAATTTTTGAAATTGATTCAAAAATCTTACTTCACTAGGGTTTTATAAATTTTGCAAAGGAAGACTTGTGAAGCACAGACAAGTTGAGAATGGCCGATCTTGACAGACAAGATCGGCGGCTTACCGTTGGAAATCGGAAATTTAAAGCAACACAATCAAATCACAATCACACAAAAAGAGACAGAATATTTAATATGGTTCACACTTATAAATAAGTGCTACGTCCACAACCAAAGTGGTCAACTTTGGATTTGAAAATCGTGTACTAAGTTTTTCCACTAGATATTTTACAAACTAAATCTCTAATGGATTGTGTACAAAAATTTTGTTGACCAAGTGTTTGTGTGGGAGAATTGATATCAATAAGATACAATTCTCGTGAGCTATGAAAAGCTAGGTGTTGCAATCAATGAAGAGCTTTAATGGACCGATCGTCTTAGAGTGAAGCTCTTCAATGAAGGATGTACGATAGGACGTTTAAGCTTTAATGCACTTGAAGAAGATGAAGAAGATTCGTAGTAGTTGTTGAAGTGTATTGAATGCAGAATGGAGTCTCCTTTTATATGCAGGAGGAAGCTTGGAGCCGTTGGAGATCTTCTAATTTGAATTTAAGAGCAATTAATGCTCTAATCCGGTTGTTGACTCGATAGCCGACTCGTAGCTGCACCGTCTCCGACACTTTGCTAAAAATAGGCGGTCCGGCTTGCAGGAGAAATGTCCTTTTCGAGTGTATGCCAAGAATGGAAACTTTCATTGAATGCGCTTGCAGTTAACGTTGCATCGAAATCAATGAAAGCCTCAAATCAGACATGTCTTCAGCTTCTCTTATCGACGTTCGAGGTTCTTCAACATTGCCGATGAGGCTTGGCCGATATGAGCTTGTCCGATATCCGAAAGGAAGATGGATGCATAAATTGCCTATTGTGCAGGGACGTCCGATGTCCTATAGGCTATCTTCTTCAAGGCAATATACAATAAGCAATCCTAGGCTATTCAAGCTATGCCTAAGTTCAAGTTGCCACTCTAACACACGCAGCCCATTAGTCACCTTGACTTAGACTTAGGTTATGGATTCAAGCAAATCTAGGCTAATTATGCAACAAAGTTTAAAATCTTGAAAAATTCATTTATATTCTCCATGATTGAATAAATTTATTATGAAAGCAACAGCTTTCATTTAGTTGTGCATGAGTGACATACCTAGTGATACGTGAGCGACATACCTAGTGATATGTGAGCTCATAATATATATATATATATATATATATTTAAAGTTATGAGAGGCCTATGAGTTTGCCACCTCAACCATAGTTGTTAAATCTTCATTCTTATGACTTGACCTTTTGAATTCTAGGGAGGATCTCATTAGCTAATAGTTTTGTTAGGTCCACGGTTGCTCAATATAGGCTAGAAGGGGGTTGAATAGCCTATATTCAATTTTTTAAATTTGATTCAAAAATCTTACTTCACTTAAGTTAGAAAAATTTTGCAGCGGAAGTCTTGTGAAGTATAGGACAAGTTGGAAATGGCCGATCTTCACGGGATAAGATCAGCCTCACGCTGGAAATGTGGAAATTTAAGCAACACAAATAATTCACAATCACACACAAGTAGACGAGTATTTAATATGGTTCACACTTATGAATAAGTGCTACGTCCACAACCAAAGTGGTCAACTTTGGATTTGAAAATCGTGTACTAAGTTTATCCACTAGATATTTTACAAACTAAATCTCTAATGGATTGTGTACAAAAATTTTGTTGACCAAGTGTTTGTGGGAGAATTGATATCAATAAGATACAATTCTCGTGAGCTATGAAAAGCTAAGTGTTGCAATCAATGAAGAGCTTTAATGGACTAGACGTCTAAGTGTGAAGCTCTTCAATGAATGTACAGATAGGACGTTTAAGCTTTTAAGAACTTGAAGACTATGGAGATTCGTAGTTGGAGTGGTGAAGAGCTTGATAAATGCTGCCATGAAGTCTCCTTTTATATGCAGGGGAACCTTGGAGCCGTTGGAGATCTTCATGAGTTGCTCAATTTGAATTCAAGAGCATTCAATGCTCTAATGGTGTTGTTGAGCTCGATAGGCGGTTCCGCAGTTACGGTCTGTCTCCGACATTTTGCCAAAAATAGGTAGGCGAGTTTGCGAAGAAATGTCCTTTTCGAGTATTTTCCTAGAATGGAAATCTTCATTAAATGAGAGTTGGAGTTAACGTTGTATCGCAATTAATGAGATCTTTGAGTTAGGACATATCTTCAGAGATGACTATCGGACGTTCTTGGAGTTCTTCAACATTGCGATAAAGCTTGGCTTGTACGAGCTTGTCCGATAACCAAAGTAAGATCCGGATCAAATTTTGCCTATTTGTGCAGAGGACGTCCGATGTCCTATAGGCTATCTTCTTCAAGACTTATACAATTAGCAACTCTAAGCTATTCAAGCTATGCCTAAGTACAAGTTGCCACACTACAGACACGCAGCCCATTAGTCACCTTGTCTTAGACTTTTAGGTTATGGATTCAAGCAAATCTAAGCTAAAATATAACAATTAGCTAAAGTACTATAGGTATGATATTGTGGTATATAACATTCTTTAAATACATTAGTAGAAGAACTTTAGCTATTGGCAAAGAGAAGCTAGGAAAACAAAACAAAATAATTTTAGATAATGAGACTTGAACTTGTAACCTTTCAAATATAAACATTCACCTTAAACCAACTCAACCATTATATATTATGTATTTATTTAGAATACTACATATATTATAGTTAAGTGAGTCACGTGACTCATGTACTACATTATCCACTTATTTTGATTAATATTTGGTTTAATTATCAATTTGATCACCCTACTTTGACAGAAAATTCATTAAGCTCACTCTACAATTTTTTTTTCAATTTCATCACTATACTTGGCATAAAGTCCACGTTAATCATCCCATCCAGATTTTTGGATGAAAAACTTATAATTTTTTTAAATCCCGAAAATACCCTTACTAATAACTATCAATTTAATCACTGAACTTAGACATAAATATCAAGTTCATTACTCCATCCTGATTTTGAATAAAAAGTTTAAAATTATCCTAAAACCCGAAAATGTCATTACTAAAATATTAAAATTCATTGCAATCAAGAACAAACAAATTAATGTAATAATTACTAATTAATGATGGGTGAATGGTTTTAATTGTCTAAGTTTTTTTTATTTGACCAATTAATGTAATAATTACTAATCCTAATTTTGTTTGAACACTATTACTAATCCTAATTAAATTAACATTAATATTTAATATTATAACTACATTGAGATAAATGACTAATACTTTTAATTAGATTAAGATAAAAAAAATTTATAATTAAATTCCTTAGGAATTTCCCATAATACTCTTGAAAAATGACATGTACCACATGATTGACTTAATGAATTTTTCTAGTGATGTCATTAACCCTTATTTAAATATCTATAATTACTTATGAATAATTTATAATAAAATTTTAAGCTTACTTTATTCTACAATAATAACTATCTTATAATAATTTAATGCATTTGTTTAATATAATTAGTCTTATAATAATTTTGTTTGTGTGGTATTAGGGCTCGAATGTGGACATCATGCCAAGTACGTGATTAATTAGGAGAAAAAGTAAGTAGAATGAGCTTCAAAAAAGTTGCAAAGTACAGTGACCAAATTGATAATTAAGCTAAAGGGCCAGTAATGTCTTTTCACGCAATTCCGTCCATGAAATTAACGGCAGTTAGCCTGGGTGACCCTTTTGACTCAAAATGCCAAGTACAGTGATTAATTAGGAAAAAAAGTAAGTAGAATGAGCTTACTGAAAAAAGTTGCAAAGTACAGTGACCAAATTGATAATTAAACCTTAATATTTTTGTAAAATATCAAAATATGCGATATCAAATGTGTTACAATTATTTTCAATTATACGTGTGATTTTTTTAGTCATTTAAAAATGGGACAAGATGTTGGTTCATGACTAAAGATATGTATTTTTATTTTTTTTAGAAATAATGCCGCTCGATAGTGTAGGGTTAATTATTATATGAATATCATGTTTATGACTAATTAGTGTTTGAAGTTTTCACTCGAGTTATTCTTATATAGAGACATATCAGTTATATAAATATTTTTTAAAACATACATATTACTACAAACTAATCCACGTGCGATCTTATTCTTCTATAAAGATATATTAGTTATATAAATATTTTTAGGGCATAGTTAGACATTAAGTCAACAAACGTCTATATTCAATAAAGATAATTTTTCAAAAATATTTCTAAAATGTATCAATTAATCTAAAATTCAAATTAAACCCTATGATTGTTAATCATACTTAATAAAACAATTGTAGTATGACTTCTCTTCTTCTATTAATTATTTCACATGTTATTCAGCCAAAAAATATAACTATTCGGATTCATTAAAGAATAATAACATAAGATACATATATTAAGATGTTACTAAAAGTTCTTCAAATATAATACTCTAACTAACAAATATGAGCTATTAAGGTATGTAACTGAAAAGAAAATTAAAAAAATTAATGTTGTAAAAAGACAATTTCTTATTTTCTTAGATAGATAATGGAATGAGCAAAAACTAAAGTAATATGGGCTGTTATTAGTTATGGTTAATTATACCACTAATCCCTTGACTATTAAGCATTTTACGGTTAGTCCCATAAGAAATTTTTTTCAAATTTTAGTCTCTAAAGTACCAAAATTAGACACGCATAGTCCTTTTAGTGGATGCCATTAGTATTTTTCCGTTAAGTCTGTCATGTGCCTCCCATGTGCATTTGAGTAAGGGCTAAAATGGAATTTCACAAAATACTTTAAACAATATTTTTTTCTCCCCTCCCACCACCCACATCTTCATCCATCTCCATTCTTTCTTTCAGATCCAGCGAAGATAGCTCCCAAGGTTCTCCGTTTCTGCCAGTCGCTGGCCTTCATTTTCCGTTGCCGGCCCTGCAACCCAGTTGCAAGTCCTCCGCTCATCTCCATTCTTTCTTTCAAATTCGGCGAAGATAGCTCCCAAGCTTCTTCATTTCTGCTAATCGTCGGCCTTCATTTTCCGTTGCCGGCCCAACAACCCAATCGCGAGTCCTCCGCCCATCTCCATTCTTTCTTTCAGATCCGGCGAAGACAGCTCCCAAGCTTCTCCGTTTCTGCCAAATTGGCTATGACCCAACAATTTCCCAATCGAATTGGCCATGACCCAGCAATTTCCCAATCGAATACCTCTTATCAAAATCCTTTTCATACCTAAAATATGTTCTTTTCCCACAAGGAATCACCCCTCCACATTTACGCTTGGCACTCACCTTATCTTTCACCTTACCATGTTGTTGAGAATTCCTCTGCTTTGTTGCTGCTGAAACTGTGGCGGTGGAGGCTGTGGTGGTTATAGAAGGCGGCCAGACACTCTCTTTTCGGTTATTATGGACGGTGGTTGTGGTGGTGAAGGAGGGGGTGGTGCTGTTAGAACCAAAAGGACTATGCATGTGTGTGAGTCTGTGTATAGGTTTTCGTGGGTCTTGGTTGTTTGGTTGATATCATCGTCGTTGGAGGTGCTTTCGGGCATTTCTTAGTGGTGGTGGGAGGCGAGAACTTGATGACTCGGTGGCGAGAGACCGAGAATTGCGAGAAAGAACGTGTGTGTGTGTGTGAGTCTGTGTATGGGTTTTCGTGGGTCTTGGGTGTTTGGTTGATATCATCGTCATTGGAGGTGCTTTCAGGCATTTCTTAGCGGTGGTGGCGGAGGCAATTGCGGGGTTGGTGCCTTGGTGGTGGTGGTTGGGTGAAACTGGAGGAAGGAAAACATGACCAAGGGTATTTTGGTCATGATCCTTAGTCAAAATTGAACTGAGAAGAGAGAGGAGAGAGAGAGAGTTTAGATTGAAGGTGGTGGTGATGGTGGTAATGTGGGGGAGGGAGGTCGGTAAAGAAGGGGATGAAGATGTGTGTGTGGGTGGGTGGGTGGGGGAAAAAATAAATTGTTTAAAGTATTTTGTAAAATTCTATTTTAGCCCTTACTCAAATGCACATGGGAGGCACATGACAAACTTAATGGAAAAATACTAACGACATCCACCAAAAGGACTATGCGTGTCTAATTTTGGTACTTTAGGGACTAAAATTTAAAAAAAAAATCTTAAAGGACTAACCTTAGAATTCTTAATAGTAAAGGGACTAGTGGTGTAATTAACCCTATTAGTTATATCAAACTAAAATTATGTGACCTTATCTCTCCTCCAATTTACAAACAAACGATACCAATTCCCCTTCCCTCTCTCTTCAGACTTCACTTTCTCTCTCTACAAAACCCCCCCCTCTCTTCCTCTCTTTACAAAACCCCCCCCCAAATTCCCCATTTCCACACACACACACACATATGATTTCCATAACTATACATACTGTTTCATGTATGCTTGTCCCGATTGACTGTCTCTAGCAGCGTTTCTTCGTTTGTTATTACCGGTGTTCAGTTCGATCCCCTTCTCAGGTACATTCTCTCCGTCTTTCTTTTGATTCTTCCCAATTATATGTTTTGTTCGTTTCCTGTTTATTTTTTGATATAACAGTTGTTCATTTTTTTTTCAATTGTATATCTGATTTTTTCTTCTTCTTTTTTTTCGTTCAACATTTAGACTCCTAATATATAAGTACTAATAGGACTAATGGAGTGCTAAGAATGAGAAAATTGCATTATGATGTCTCCTTATATCCCGAAGGTAATATTCTGATCCTTATACTTTAGTTAGTAATTTTGATGCTCTTTATTAGAGTATCTATTTTATTGTTGAGTTATCTGAATTGTTTACTTATTATTGTGGTAATTTCCTTGATCTAAATCATTCTTTGATCCTTATTAGCATGCATTAATGGTTTCTATATTTGTTTGTTTAATTTTTTTGAATATTTGTTGAATTTATTGATTCAGGGTGTACCTTTACCAGAAGAAAATCATTTGGAAAAGGAGATCGAGATCGAGATTCAAATAATTTGAAAACAAGACAGACTGTGATTTGGAGTCGTTATGTAATACATACATTTATAAGAAAAAGTTTGTTTGATTAAAGATAGTATAGCTTAATTATTGAATATTCCTAAGTGTGATCATTCATGTAATACGTGGGAGATCATAAGTGGTATAAGTGGGAAGCAAAAAAAGTTAAATGCATGAAAATTAAAATAGTCAAAAATTGAATTATGTGGCACAATTAAAAGCATCTTCATCAACTTGAATATACATATGTATAAATTTTTTTGTAAGAAACACATACACTTGTCAAAAAAATGTATCTCTCTATGTCTATCGATAGGTTAGATCTAATCTTTTTATTGAGTTCTTATTCACCATTCTTCAATAGTTTTTTATTTTCTACTTTTAATTCAACCAACATATTATCTTCTCGATATTCGTTTTTTGGTAATTATTTTTAGATTCTATCACTTATGACTAGAACAACAAAGCTTTAATTTTTTTTGTTACTTTCATGATGCGGAAGAAAAGGTAAGTGACTCCTTCAAGTCCATAAAAATATATATGGACTTTTAGAATTCTAGGGAATATGCCGGTATATAACTTTATTCAAATATATAAGTAGAAAAATTTTAGCAATTGGCAAGGAAATGAAAGACTAGAAAAACAAAACAAAGTGATGTCAATGAGTTTGTCACCTCAACCATAGTTGTTAAATCTTCATTCTTATGGTTTGACATTTTGAATTTCAGGGAGGATGTCATTAGCTAATAGTTTTAGCTAAGTACTATATGTATAATATTGCGGTATATAACATTCTTTAAATACTTTGGTACAAAAAAAAATCTTTAAATCCATTAGTAGAAGAACTTTAGTAATATTATTGTGGTTCCGCAACCACAGGTTAGTTTTGTAAAATGATACATCATTTTTTATAAATCAATCAAGAAAACTTAAAAAACATGCAATATCATTCCAAATCATCCTAAACTAAATGATAACCATGCGGAGTACGAGCTAAATTACTAGTTAGAGGTATTATCATATAACGATGCCTTTACAAAGTTTATAGATGAGAATTGATAGGGAAACTGACAAATGTTGTTCATGAGGTAAGATGTTATTTCAGTTTTGATGTTAAGGAAGCCTTAGGTGTTAGGTAAAAGAGTCCGTTGTTCTCTAAGCATCAAAAATCTTGATTTGCACATGGAAGACAAGGGGGTTTGAATCGACAGTGAAGTTTGGCGCTACCATCTTGGCCCCTAAAACTTGTACTCCCTCTGCCTCAAATATGATGTCTGCTTTTCTCTTTAGTTTGTCCCAAATGAAGAGTTAGTTACCTTCTCGAAAACTACTTCTTTAGTATAGTGACTTTAATTACGTTTGAGTATCTGTATGAGAATAATCATATCATATCAACCAAAGCAAGTTAAAATTGTAGAGACATAATGAAATGTGTATTCGTGGGAGTTAAATATTTTTGAACCATTTTTAAATTTTCATAATAAGTCAAATTATATCTCTTTATTAGAGAGGGGAAACCGATATCAAACGTGAAAGGAATAGGAAAAATTTAAAATGCCAGGAAATTGAGATGGGATTTTATTAAACTCATAAAGGGTACAAGGTAAAAAAGAACCTAAACTACACGACTAGTTCTTACATTGAACAATTAAAAACCTCAAATTAGCTCCTATGAAACTAAAATTTTGCCTTCTTGGTGCAAGACGCAAACACAGACATAATGCAATTAGACTTAAATTGTTGTTGTGTTATATTGTTTTATTATTTGGGGATAAATTGATGTAATGTGTCCTATAATTTAGTTGAGAATTATTAGTATTTAACTTATCCTAGTCCAAGTAAGATTAGTACTCCATCCGTTCCATCTAAATATTTCAAGTTTGAAAAGTCTAATTATTAAGGGATATATATTAGTGTCATTGAATTTGGTCATAATTATAAAAATACTTCACAACTAAAATAATTATAACACAAATGAATGGTAAAGATGAAAGATTTAAAAGTAGACTCTTTAATTGAAATATCCTAACAACACAAATGAAGGGTAAAGATGAAAGATTTGAAAGTAAACTCTTTAATTGAAATATCCTAAAATAGATAGTGGGCTCTTTGTTTAAAACTAAAATAATATAATGAACTCTTTGCTTGGTAGGGAGGGAGTATTAGACTTCTCCTAGTTTAATTATATTATTAGTCCTTTAATATTTTTATTCCTAGAAAAATTAGAATTAATTTTTAATTAATTAGGCCCGGTTCTAATTGGTTAAGGATTTACTTTTGTCTTATCAATAATACAATATCATTTAGTTCGTACTTGTGCAATCGACTGTAGCTTAACTATTGGTCCAATAAAAACTGAGTTGCTCAAATCGAACGGCTGTAATTTAACCAAAGTTTTCCCACGCGTGAGGACGGTTTCGCGTCGACTCTCTCTCCCCAATTTCCCGATAGCATCGACTCTCTCCTTCTCTCTCCCCCAATGTTCTCTCTCTTTCCTTCCACCATGGAAAAGGATTCGTATTATCAGTTTCTAACTGATAAAGGATTCCTATTATGAGTTTGTAAAGGATTGTGATTTACCTACAAAATCCACAAAAATCCAGCGCCCCCAATCTCTCTCTTCACTCAGTCTCTCCAAGTCATCTCCGTCTCCAGCACCCTAAAATCACCTGGCTTCAGTCAATTGATTCCACCCCCGTATCAAGGTCAGTCCCTGCCCGGAACAATAGCCTGCTTCAATTTGATTTTGATTTAGTTTTTTTGCTTGGATTTAGTTTTTATTTTGCTTGGATTTTGATTTCGTTTTGATTGTTGTTGCTTCATCTCTCAAATTTTTCATCTCTTTGTTGAAGACAAATCATCTCTCAAATTTTTCTGGATTCATCTCTTTGTTGAAGACAGAGAGAAGAGGGCACTCAAGTAGGGGTGTAAGTCCGAACCGCCAAATCAAATCGAATCGAATCGGCCAGTTCGGTTCGGTTTTGGGTTAGGACGGTTCGGTTTAGGTTTAAAAATTTTATAAACCGAGCGGTTCAGTTCGGTTTGTGATTTTTGGTGCCAAATCGAACCAAACCGAATCGAATTGAACCACCACCATTTCATTTTTATTTTTTTATTTATATATATATATATATTATTTAGTAATTAGTAATTGAATTTAATAAGAAAATTATTGTTGTTTGCCTACATTTTGATTGAATTATTGTAATTTTAAAGTTAATTTTTTGACTTTAATTATTTAGTTTATGTTAAAAGTATTTTTTTGATATTTAAAAGTTTTTTCTTTTTAAAAATATTTAAATAATTAAACCGAGGAACCGAACCAAACCGATCGGTTCAGTTCGGTTTGAATCGGTTCGGTTCGGTTTGGAGTTTGTTTCGGTTCGGTTTGCGGTTTTGGCTCAAACCGAACCACCTTCACCCCTACACTCAAGGCTCAAGGTTTGATTTTGGACTTTTGTAGTAACTTGATTTTGAATTTGATTTTTATTTTTTTAAGACTCTCTTCGCCGTCTTTGTCCTTCCATAATCCGGTCTCCTCTCTCTCCACAGCGGAGGTCTAAGCTCCGCCACTGTAGTCATCTCAACTGTAAGTCTGCAATTTGATTCGTATATTTGTATGGCTTTAGTGTGTCTTTTTTTTTTTTTTTTAATTTGATTGGTATATTTGTTTGGCTTTTGTGTGCGTTGCACCTGTGTTCTGCCCTTGCGGAGTAAACCTCAGAATTGGCGAACATAATAAGTTTCCAAACTGAGTTTTTTTTTTCCTGATTCATAATAGGGCATTTATTCATAGTTAGTGCTGATTAGGGAGGTACTATTGATTATGAACCATCAAATCAGAAGAACTCAAGGTAGTAGCTTTGGTACAATGACAGAAAATAATCTTCTTCAATGTTTTGACCACAACCCATATCAGTAACAAAAAGAAGAACGCTGCATCGACTATCTTTAAACCGAAATCCATTGAAGCCAACTGCATAACCTCATAGAAACGTTTCTTCAACCCAAAATCTTGAAATAATAGAGAAGTGAAAATATGTTCATAAAAAAATCACATAACTCAATTTTATTCTAACATATTCAAAGCCCACTTCACAAACTACAGAATGAAGATGGAGAAACAAGTATTAAACTACAAAAGAACTAATACTAAATTCACACACACACACACATATGTATGTATGTATGTATGTATGTATGTATATCCAAAATTGGATCAGGTTGAGACTGCAAACCTGTCAAAATGCTATTCTGCACATGGGCTTTCAAGGAGGGGGTTGGTGAAGAGGGGTTATGCCCTTGGATACTCTCTGGTATTTTGTGACTGAAGGGGTTGGATTCATGCAAATATATAAAAGTAATTTATAAGGAAAAAAACAATCACATCACCAGATTCTTAATGGTCTAATCCATGTATCCTTATCCCTATGTGCAATGTGGGAGTATATAAGTGTATAAGGTAATGTGATGGGCCAGAATCAAACTTTTCTGTGTTTTTTGGCAATTTCTTTTTGGGTTTTTCTCTCTCTCTAACACAACCTTGGAGGGCTGTCAATTCTGGCAGACTAAGGGATGTCTTCACGGGTAACGAATGCTTATATATTAGTGTAAATACATACACATACATGTATCTATCTCTGTGTCTGTGTCTGTGTGTGTGTGTTTGGGGGCTATCACATCCTATATTACAGTAATTTGTGTAATTTTTTGAGTAGAGACTAGGAATTCAAGTGGCCGCATCCTTAACTATAATATAGATTCTGTAACATCATTCAGAATCCTTACCCAAAACGCTGAAGGATTTTCAGTTCATTCTAAACATGTGTCTCATTTACGTGAGGACCTACAAAACCTAAATATGCCATTTGGCCAAGTAAACATCGATAGTTTTGATGCTTCTAAAGTATTTGGCTATAGTAAGTTCCAACCTATTGTTATGTGAATATCGTGTCTGCTAGCCTCATGAAAGTATGATACCTATAATCTTGACATCATTTTGAATTAACAGTTCTAAAAGAAAAAGGGAAGAATAGGCCTTCTTGGGATATATATTTGGGGGTGGGGTGGCCCTAAATCTTTTACCCTCTCAATATATATATATATATATATATATATTTTGGGGGGTTAGGTGTAAGGGGTTAGGGGTGTGTTAATGAAAACCGAAATTTTAGTGAAAGTTGTTAGAAGGCCTTAAAAATCACACATATGCCTTTTACCCTCTTCTTAATAAGCATTTTTTTTTGGGTTGGCTCTAATCATCACACATATATCTTTTACACTTTCACTTAATGTTTGAGACAAATTCCACTATAATATGTAATTTTGGTCCTTTTTTTCTAACAACGACCAACCACATGTTTAATTTTGGTATCTGTCATGGTTATGGTCACCCAAAGGAATGGGGCAAAAGTCTTTAATTATTATGACATAATGAGAGACATGGCTAACAACCTGCATATATATATATATATGAGGTTTACTATTAACACCACTATTTCCTCTTAATACACCCATTTTTTTAATACACCCCCTCCACTAATTTTACACCAACATAATTTCTAAATACACCACCCAACATTTCCTATTTTACCCCTCTCATTTAACTCATTATTTTTTTCCCAATACACCCACCTAATATCATCACACCCACCCCTATTTCTCAATACACCAACAATTTCAAACTCAACACCGTTCAATTAACTCCTCCCCAAAAGCAACCCAACTTTGTGCAAGGAAGAAGGAAGCCAGGAAGAAGAAGAAGAAGAAGAAGAAGAAGAAGAAGAAGAAGAAGACCTTGATTTCACAATGAAGAAAGCCCTAGGTATGAAATTCTTCTATTTTTAAGTTTAAATGGTTTCAATTTGTATGCTGGGTTTTCTTAATTTTTGTTATAAGTCATAACTGACCGAAGGGGTATTCAGGACTGGTTGAAGGAACACCACGGTGGTGTTCCATAAGATTGCCCGAACACTACTGTAGTGTTCCGAACTCGTCCGAACACCCCTGTTGTTCATTCGATGTCCCGAACACCGCTGCAGGTGTTCCACAACTTAGCCCGAACACCACCGCGGTGTTCTATAATCTTTCCCGAACACCACCGCAGTGTTTTATAATCTCTCCCGAATACCACCGCAGGTGTTCCACAATTTATCCCGAACACCACCGCAGTTGTTCTATAAGTATTTCCCGAACAAGTATGTGATATTCCTTCATACCTTCCCAATTTCCTCTATAAGTTAGTTTCTTCAATTTCGCGATATATTGTGATTATTGTAAATTAGCAAATGTCTATGAAAGAAGAAGACCCACTATTTCAAACGTAAGAGAAAGAGGTCGGCGTGAACAACAACAACCCGAGGATCCCCACGCGTCTCACAGATCAACAACAATCTCCTATACGTATGACCGGCTATAATTTTGAAAGAGATGCTGGTTTTGGAGAGAATAGAGAGGAAGATGTTGGAGATGTGGGAGAAGAAAATGTTAGAGAGGAAAGAGAAGACGTGACATATACCCTATTTCCGTGGTCCTGTTAATCCATCTCTACCGACTACTTATGAGTCGCACGTAGCACGATTGATATGACGGGGAAGAGAGAGAGAGCTTCTCAAGTGTAACAATCATACCGAGAAACTAGTTCTGGAGTTGTCGCAGAAATATGTCACCCTTTGTGGTTGGACGTTGTCAAAGCGCCCAAGTTGTTTCGATTAAGGCGAACATCGTACTTTGAAGTTGACAAAGTATTGGTTAGTGCATTTGTGGAACGCTGGCACCCTGAGACCAATAGCTTTCATCTACCCTTTGGCGAAATGACAATCACATTGATGATGTATTTTGCCTTACAGGTCTTCCGATCACAGGGACTCCAGTTTTATCGAGACGGAGTTTTACACCAACCTCTACTTTTGATATTGAGCAATGGTTGGGAGTTTCTTACGCTGGAGCGATAAAAGGAATGCGCGGTGCGAGGGGATCTTCTGTGAGGCTAGAGTGGCTTAGGGAGAGGTTTAGTGAAGATGCTATGTCAGATTATCCAGTAAGGCGTGCATTCTCAGCTAGGGCTTATTTATTATACACCTTAGGTTGTACAATTTTTGCTGATAAGAGTGGCACTCGGGTAAATACGTCGTACTTGGAGTTCTTGGTTGATTTTGAGAGTGTTCATACATATGCATGGGGAGCCGCCACTCTTGCTTATCTCTATGACGCTAGGGCTAGCGTCTAGGCTCACAACCAAACAAATGGTGGATATTCCACGTTGTTGGAGGTAAGAAATTCATATTTTTACTTATTTTCAATATGTTGAAATAAATATTTATTAGATTATGAACTGATTATTGTGTCTTCTTATTGTATTTCATGTAGGCATGGATATATGAACGATTCCCAATGTTTAGGCCTCCACATAACGTTCAGTACAATGAGGAAAATTCTCTTGCAAAGAGGTGGCTACCAAAGGGTGGACAAGGAACATCTATAGAAAGATTAATGTTAGTGCGTGAGGTTCTTGACACCATTAAACCCAGTGAAGTGAGTATTAATGTATTTTTATATATGTTGATTGACGTGAAAATCTCGTGTCAAATATACATGTTGTAATTTTTTGTTTTTTAAATTGTTACAGATTATTTGGAAGCCATATACGGAGACGGTGAGACAACATTTTTCGTTCCACCACATTTCGTATTACCATGGATGCATCTCAGCAAACACTATTGTGAAGCCATATCATCCTGATCGAGTCCTGCGATAGTTTGGATATGTACAGATAATTCCATACGCCCCTATTGCTCCCGGTGTCCCCAGAAAGGAAACCCAACAGACTGCGGCGATATGGGGGGTACTTGTCAAGTACTTTGTACAATGGGATAGTCATGTGTTATCTGACGAGAGACTTGGTCGACCCGCCGACCCAGAGACAATGTGACCATTCATATCTTAAATGGTATTACACACATTCATATCCCATAGTTCAAGACCCCGTCGGTCCTCCTACGCCGCAACGCAGCCTAATATCTCCGCTAGATGCTTGGGACATTGTCAGATTTGCACGGGTTTAATGCAATCGATGGTGCAACGATTGAGATCTGGAGACCGATCTATCTCCAAAGAAGAGTTTGAGTCAGTGATCATACGAGCATATGATGCATTAGGTAGTGGGAATGTATACGCTCCATATACGCATATAAGCATTTGAATTGTTTGTTATAGAGGAGGGTGTATTGATAAATTGGTTGGTGGTGTATTTAGAGGTTTAGGTGGTGTTTTGGTGGTGTATTTAAAGGTTTAGGTGGTGTTTTAATATTTGGGGTGGTGTATTTAGTAAAGGAAGGGTATTTGTGTCTAACAATATAATGACATTTTTGTAATTTAATTGGGGGGTGTATTAATAAGAATTGGTGGTGTTAATAGCAATGCTCTCTCTCTCTATATATACCAATGTTCCCAAGAAACATATTTTGGTTGTTCATGCGGGCTTATGATAATTCAGGGGTATAATGGTCCACGGCATATAGGAAATAATTTGTCATCAAAACCTGCCAATCAAACATATCCAATCTGCTTTCTTTAAGGATTTACTTTTGTCTAATCTATAATACAAGGAGGGTTTACACACTTGTAATTGACAACTATCGGCTAGGATTTACCGTCTACTAAAATCTAAGGGCTCTACCTAAATCAAATTTTCACATGCCTGACACTTTCTGCGTCCTTCTCTCTCTCCCCAACTTCCCCGTACGACTCTCTCCTAGAGCCAGCAAAATTAGCCCAGCCCAATCAACCCGATATTATGGGGGGCTTGGGCTTCAATTTATAAGGCCTAAAAAAATTTGGGCATTTTTGGCCCGGTCCAATAGGCCCGTGGGCTAATTGGGCTCGGGCCAAAAAAACCCAATTTTTTGGGCCAGCCCAGCCCAGCCCAATACACTTTTATTATGTTTTCAATCAAATAATTTTTGCTGCTTTAAGTGATCTTTTAGTGTTGTACATGCTGTGTACAAAATAAGTTTATGTGCAATGCTTTTAAAAATAAAGGGAACGGACAGGAGTGTAAATAAAAGGAACGGACAGGAGTGTAAATTATTTGGAACGGATAGGAGTGTATCTTCGAAGTCCAAGATTTGGTTATTTGAAGTCATGAAGTTTATGTTCAATGTTTCCAAGATTAATAAATGGAATGGACAGGAGTGTAAATTATTTTTTTAATTAATATGAAAATATCTCTTATGTTTATGTGCAATGCTTTTAAAAATAATTAGCAAAATGTTTGATCGAGGTTAATGCAAATTTTCAGTCAATTGTTTCTTATGTTTTTAATATATTTTACACTCCTCCTGTCTGCAAACAATTTATATAGTTGTATTTTAATCATCAAGATACGACTTATTATTTAGAAATTTTATTTGATAAATTGTAGACTTGTAATGAGTTGTGAATTTTTTTTTATGTGATAACTTATAAATTTTGTAAAAAATATGTTTTGGTAGAAATTTGGGCCAATTTAGCCTGAAAGCCCGATAACTTATAATTGGGTTGGACTGAGCTAGAGGTTTAAGGCCCGATGTAATTTTTATGCTGAGCTAGCCCAGCCCAATTTTATGTATAGGCCCGATGGCCCAGCCGAGCCCATTGCCAGCTCTACCGAGTCTCCCTCAATGTTCTCTCTCTTTCCTTCCACCGTGGAAAAGGAAAACGATTGTTTCCTTCTCTCTGTAACTCCTTCACACACTCGGTATTTGCTATTTGTCCTTCCACCATGGAAAAGGAAAACGATTGTTTCCTTCTCTCTCTAACTCCTTCACATACTCGGTATTTGCTATTTGGTCTTCTCTCTCAAACCCACTCCTTCTCCAACTCGGTAATCCTCAACAGAATTTTTGCAATTCCTTCTCTAAATTGGAATAGGATAGATATTTGGTATACAAATCCCTCAATCGCAGTTGCATCCCTCAATCGCAGAATCTCTCAAGCTCTCTCAAGCTCCACGGCTCCTGTCTCTGTCCCCATCCAACTGTAAGTATCTCTCTCTGTGTTTGGCTTGCAATTTGTATGATGTTCTATCTGCGTATCAGAGCATGCATTGATTTGAGAGTAGTTGAATTAGGAGATTTTAGAGTTGGATTCGTTCACTTATGACTCTGTGTTTGGCTTGCAATTTGTATGATGTTCTATCTGCGTATCAGAGCATGCATTGATTTGAGAGTAGTTGAATTAGGAGATTTTAGAGTTGGATTCGTTCACTTATGATTCTCAATAACTTCGATCTCTTTCTAGGCTTCTAGCTTCCTTTTTGGAGCTTAATCTCAGTAGTTCCTAATTTAGGTTGCTTAAAACCTTTCAAGGGTGGTTCTTCTGATTAAAAAGCTCATGGATCCTCTTTGCTTATAAGTTTGTGTCTGTGTGTTTTTTTACCCAAGCAATGTACTATAGCAGTTGGTAGCATCTCGGCTATGCTAAACTGCATCAATTGCCTTAATGTGATATAGAGTTACAAACCAAATTTGCAGAATTTGGTTGCAACTTCCTCCTTAATGGGCTCACATCATGTTTCCAGTGAGCTTTTAATTCAACAATCTACAAAATTTGAATGATGTAATTTCCAATGCAAGCTTTTTGCTAAATTATTTTGTTTCCAGTTGTAGGCTTAATATCATTAAGTTCAATGTTTTGCCGGTGGTTTTGATGATAATCTTCAAATGTTAAAGTGTTTTAGGAGTGAAATTATGCATAATTTCCTTATCTACAATAGTCCACCAACCTATTCTTTTGCTAGAGAAATTATGCAGGACCATGCATATGACCTTCACTCCTACAGTTAGCTATAGTGGGTTTTGTCTGATGTGTTCATTGAAGATTTGTACGCTAATTTCTTAAGTGAGCCCAGCTACTATTTGAGTTGGCTATTTCTTGGATGAGTCTGGATCATTGTCAGAATGAATTCATTAGGCACCTGTATTGAATAGAGGAAAACAATTTATAAATGGTCCTGATTCAGAACAAAGTTCAGTTACTATTTGAATCAGATGAGGAAATTCATCAAAGTTTTGAGTCATAATAAGCTATAGTCTGTATATGCTTTAACCGATAGTTAGTCCCTCCCTGAGCACCGCAACTGTGTTGGTCGGACATAGAAGTCACGCAATTTTTGCTATCATAAACATAAATTACAAATTCAACCTGAAAATTAGGAAAAAATCAATACAGGATGTCAGACTAACCACAGCCTGAGACCCTGCTATATGAAGATGTTACAATCTCTCAAACAGGAGCTGGGGAGCGACTTGAAAACTTTGGTACTTGGGGGAGAGGCTATAAGGCTGCTTCTGTAAGATAATGTGTAAAAGTTGAAACTGCCTCCTGCAAGTAAGATGAGCGAAGGTCTTCAGGGATGGGTGAGCAAAACATGGTGTCGTAGCAGCTTAACTGAACCTCACGCGTTGACCCCTCACCACCATCAGCCAGAAGCAGATTGCAGACCTCCTCTGCCATCTTTGTGTACACCACTCTGAGCCAAATTTTTTAAATTGCCATTAAAGGAAATTGTTATAGGTAAAAGCCTAAGCTCCAAACAAAAATGTATAGATTCCAGTACCCAGTAAGCAAAAAAGAAAAGAGCACCATAAGAAGTTTGTGCTTCTAAATCGTTTGTGTTAGCAACAGCTATACACAAAGTTTCTGATGTCATTACACAAAAAATTCAAATTTCATGTTCAAAACGTTAAGCATGGATATGAGACTTCATTTCTGAAATATATCTGATAAAAATATGAATGAGTGGAAAGCTGAAAGTAACGAAATAGGATATCGGCAGAGTCTCGGTGCTAATAGTGCTGCATCAGCAAAGGTTAAAGGTTTAAAGCACATTACTTTGAATGGAGGTGTTGATAGGTGGCATATTTGAAGTACATTACTTTCAAATAAGGCATTGATAGATGTGATGTTTAATGAAAGAACACTACAGAACCAAGTGCATCCAAGTGTTTAGGCTACTGGCTTACGATGCCACAGTCCCACACCAGTCAAGTTATTCGAATAAGGCATATACAGACTACAGATTTCTCTATAGCCTACAGACTACAGATAGGTGACAATCTTTGATATTTTTGTGATAGAACATGCGTTCAGATTTATCTGCTTAGCGTGTTAACAAAATAATTGATAATTCAACATCTGACTCTTCCATATTGAGCTGAAATTTCTTTAAGATTTAAAAGCATTTCATCCTTGCTAATCACCATGCTAACTAACTTTGATATGATACTACAAAGCAATAATGTGTCTAACCATGTGCTGGAAGAGTCAACTTGCTTGGTCAGGAAACAACATTTGCTTATAATATCATAGACAAAATAATGTATACTTCTCTAAGCAAGAAAGGCTTAACGGCAGAGTTTTTGTACAATTGGATTGACTAGAGTTGATCCCATGTCTGAATGAACCGAGAGGCCTACCGGGAAATTCCTGGCAAAGTACAGCAAGTTCTCCAATGATATAAAACCAGCCTGACTAAAATCTGGAATTAGCTGTACTTGGTTTTTTTTTTTTAGTTTCTTGGTTGATCATTTGCTTTGGGATTTCTGCACTCAAACATTGAAGTTGACTCTGACTCTGAGTACATGATTCTGCTTTACAATAAGTAAGAAAAGCATGATAGTGAACCACTAAGAATTTTTTTTTGAGTTTTTACTTGATTTTGTGTTACTGGAAATTTTGACATTAAGAAAAAAAAATTGTCAACAATTTTGACATTAAAACCATGTTTTTGCGCCCCACCCCCCCTCTTGATATACCACATTGAAAATCATGAAAAACACATGACTTTTTATTACAATATTTCATTATTTATTTTGTTACGAAATAAATAAATTATACTTCATTATTATTTCATTATTTTTGTGTCATTTAGTTTTACTCACCACTTACAAAACTTCGAGCATGTGTTAACCTCGAGTGTATAATAATCTAATCTCTACTGTCACCGTGCCATAGGCACGGGCACAAAATCTAGTAAGTATTTGAGTTGAGGCTTTTGCCATTGCAGCCTTTGGGCATGAATGATCCCTCCCAAGCGAGGGTAAGTGTTCTTCTTCTCTTTCTTCTTTCTTTCTTTCCCCTTTTTCGTCTGTCTGTGCGTTCGTAGGGCGGTGCTCCGTCCCTTGTCATCCATCAATTGGTATTACAGCGAAACCTAGATCGACATCCTTGTCAAACAACTTTCAGTACTGTTATCTTCTTCTTCTACTTCTTAATCTTTTATCTTTTCTATTAGCTTCGGTTTTCAAATAATCCTATTCAGGCAATATCGATTTCCTCCCTTTATTTTTCTTTCGCCGCCAGTCACCGCTTTCTTATTGAACTCTCCCTCTATCAATGTATCTCTCCCTCTTTCACATATACGCACCTAAACTTCTCAACCAAATACCATATATCCTTCCCTCCTTTCCTTCCATAAACTAAATTGTTTCTCTCTCTAAAACTTCATTCCAGCGTCCTTTTTGGCGTTCATTCTTCGGCAGGTGTAGCCTCTATTCTTCCCTTGCTTCCTTCCTAGATCTGATAATATGTATAACTAATAGTGCTAGACACCCTCTTTTGATTCCAGATATTAGTTTCTTAACATATATAACTGTCAAATATATTCACATTTCCAATTAATTGATATTTTTTGTACTAATATTTTCGAATCTGATGAAATTGTCGGGAGAACTTTGAAAGGATTGGCATGATAAGCATAAAGGCCGTATACGATTAGAAAGTTAAAACGAAAAAGCTGGATCCTTTTTCCGTGTTACTTGAATTTTTTGGATAGTATAATTTCTGATCTGATTCAAGCGCTGTAGAAAAATAGATAACAGGTTTTAAATAAAAAGATGCAGGATGGATAAATAAATAAAAAACATCATTCGAATACAGTTAAACCCTGTACGTATTCATTCCTTTTAATAATTCAGTTTGTACATAATTTTTAGCAGACCCCTTTTGGTGGCAAAAATTTATCTTGTGGGTTAACATCTTAGTGATAGAGCAGAATCGGGTTCTGTGTTTGTGCTGGCTCCATAGTGAAGAAAATATTGCCTAACCTAATGAAGAACTGCATTTTGCTGTATCTTTTGGATGTATATTTGTATCCACACTTGATATTTTAAGTACCAGATTATTATTATGATTCTTGTGGATGCTCTTAGAACCCCCACTAAGTAAGAGAATCAGAACATCAATATCTTTAGAGAAAGCTTCTAGCTCACTAATCTCTTTTAATGTAGTTAGGATATGAGCATCAAGCTCTAAGCTTGCATGAACTTCACATATAAAAC
Source organism: Platycodon grandiflorus (assembly GCA_016624345.1). Lineage (NCBI taxonomy): Eukaryota > Viridiplantae > Streptophyta > Magnoliopsida > Asterales > Campanulaceae > Platycodon > Platycodon grandiflorus. Next base: position 76,798,227 of record CM028362.1, on the reverse strand, counting down.
TACATATAATGAAGTTCATTTCCTTTGTGCATTATTTCATAGGAAATATAAAACAACACAAAGTGAAAGTAAATAAAAGTACTGCCTCCCATTTCATGCATTGGGAAATGAAATAGGGGCCAACCCATCTATAGCTCAAGCTGGAGTGGGCAGTGACTAATAGAGACCAAAGGGAACAGGCGGGAATGATCACCCTCTAAAGTCATAGCAGCTATGATAGGCTGGCTTTAGCAAGGGAAGACCAAGTAGACCAGAACGGCACGCATTGGGCATTGGACACATTAGGTTGTTCGGTCATGGGCTAGTATGGTGCTCAAACTCTTTGGCAGCCACATCTATCTATTTTTGCCTAAGTCTTCCAAATGACTTAGATAGTTAAACAATTTCTAGATAGCATCTTCAAGTTGTAGAGGAGCCCATACTTTGTACAGGTCAAGAAGGTTCTTGCACATGACAATGGGACTCCAGTGCGTAGACCCACAGCCTAGTGCGTCGCTAATATTGAACTAGCTCGTGCATCAAAGTTTATTCTCCATGAGTCCATATTCATACACAATCTGTCAGATAAGTTTGCATAAATCGAAATTTCTCTTGACCAATAGATATATAATATATATTACATATATGTATGTATGTATGTATGTATGTATGTATGTATATTCTTCTTTTGCTGCAGTTTAGTACATCAATTTACTAAAACAGAGGAAAGAATGAAATGAGCTCTTTTGACCAAATTTATACCGCTTTGCTCTTTAATCAGATCCTCTATGTGCGTGGTGAATTTTTTCATTTGCAACCTTCATTACTTAAGATCAGATACCAGAATTTACGCATAATAAAAATTAAATAGGTACATTTGATGGGAATGGACAACTCATGTTAAGACTAAGAAACTGATCTGCATTGACCCATTATCTGTGGTGCAACTGATACCTGGGACATAGTTCATTCGAACTGTGAAGCCATTATAAGAAGTGGTTAAATGATAAATATGTGCAATGATAATTTTCTTCTTCATCTTATTCAATTGATTAGTCGTGATTTTTTAAGTTAGCTATTGCATTTTTCGTGATTGCTTTCCTGCATGAGTATATCCCTTCTGCCTGCCTTTTCCTACTTCATGTATTTATACCACTCATGGCTGATAGCATATAGGCTGACGACAAGCTTTCACAACACAAAGTTCAAAACAGCATAAAGGGGAAAAGAAAAAAGATTGAAAATAAATAAGAGGTCAAAAAGAATAAATGATATGCTGGGTTTTGTGAGTTTGTTCTTTGTATGATTGTTAATACTTCAATCCTTTTTATATTAAAAATGCAATGTGATTTCCACTCTTAAATATTGTGTTTTGGATGTTTCAGATAGTTACATCACTGAAGAAGGACGGTTCAATGATTACTCCTGGGAGGAATAGTTCAGATGGTCATAGGCGTTATGAGGTAAGCTTGGCTGTTTCCTTGTTCTTCTGTCTGTTTCCATAGCAAGCTAAGCAATTATTATGTATAAAATATGTAGGGTGGTTTTGTATAGAAATTTGTAGATGTTGTGTAAATCCACTGACGTGAAGCTACATCAGTTACTTCCGAATGTAATATGTGTGTACCAATATCCAGTAATGTTTGCGAGGAACGTATAACCTCTGTTTGACTTGGAGAGGATCAAAGTCTTCATTTTTTTTAAACAAAAAGACAGGAATTACTTAGTATTTTTGACTCCAGCGTCTCTATCTTGTTTATTTTACTTGCTATTTTAAGCAGTAGTAATGCTCGTATCTTTGGCTTTTTCATCTGACATGTTTTCTGTAGGCACTGGCGCACAAGGCCTGGGGGATTCTTTTCGTTGTTTTTCTTTGTTACGTCGGATGTTTCCGTTTTTATGTGCAGCCAGACTTGTTCACCTCCCCTATCAGATCCCGAACATTTTACTTTGAATAGCAAAATGTTCTTATCAAGGTCTTAACTCTCACAACTTGGAATCACAACCATTGAAGTTACTATTCTCGATTTGTTTTGTGTTCACAACACAACATGTAACTTCCCGATCCCACATTGGATAATTGTGGAAAATGCGTGTGCCTTATTAGTGGTCACTCACTACCACAAGGCACCAACATCATCTATTGACTTTTGGGTGGGCCTAGTTGATCAAAGTGTTTAGTGGACAAGTGTGTGGGCCATGCGTAGCGCACCGGACTTTCGGGCTCGGGCGTTACGAATGGTATCAGAGCGAAATCCTGGCTGGATAATGTGGGAACAAAGTGCTACACCGCGGGAGACACGTTGGGAACCACCTCTTGAACGTGTATGAGCCACCTCTTGAATCTACATCGCCTGGGGCTACGATCTTGGTGTCTGTTCGACTTGATGAGCGCGTCAAGGATTTAAGTTGGTCTATTGCTTATCCTGTGGGTTTGGTCTTGTCATGGTCTTTTAAGCTGAAATGCATTACACGGGTGATTTTCCAGGTTCTACCAAGTTTCATGGTTTATCTGACTACATCTGCATGACATTTTAGGAAAACAAATTTCTTTAACGTTCATGTACTTATTATGATTTTGTTGGTCGCCTTTTGGCTGAAAGGTTGAAATATGTTGAGGAAATAATCATTGTTGTTTTGGTCAATCGTCTTACTTTATTGCTTCTTCTGTTATGCTACTTCTCCGGTCTTTACTTTCATCAAGTTTTCTAGTGGTATGGATATTGTTAGATCTTGTGCAAGTCTTATATAATTGCTGATGTAATACTGTAAATTAAATCCCTGTTTTGACTTTGTGAGTTTAGGTTTCGTCCAGAGCTACTGTAAGCTCCCGGATTGGTCAATATCACAGTTCTTGTCATGACACAGATGAGCATAATAGGCATAGAAGCAATTCCAGGGACTCCAGAGATTACAGAGAAAATGGAAGTAAAAGAAGCAGATATGAAAGTGAAGGTTCCAGGAGATATGAAGGTTCCAGGAGGACACGTGGTATGTACCTACCTAATAGTTCTTGGTCGAGTTAGTTTTCATTTGTAAAGTTTTGTAAACATATACAGAAATTATTTTGAAAATCTCCACCGTACAACCTGTTTTGTAGCATAACATTGTAAGCCAAGGCCAGTTTTAATTTTCAATTATTAAGCCTCTATTTTAATGTGTGACTCCTCAAAAGTTGGAACGCTTAGAAATATTTCATATTAATGCCACGGTTTCGCAATTTATCGAAGAAACATTCTCATTCTAATGCTATTAGTTTGTTTGTTTCTTTAACAGTAGTGATTCTGAACCCTTCAAAATCATTTAAAATGTGGGTTTTACAGGCAGATCAGACTGGGATGATGGGAGATGGGAATGGGAGGATTCACCACGTCGGGATAATCGATCAAGCAGTAGCAGACACCATCAACCTTCACCATCCCCAATGTTACTTGCGGCTTCTCCTGATGCACGATTGGTTTCCCCATGGCTGGGGGGAAATACTCCTCAGTCTGCAGGTATCTTTTTATCTATGAAAGTCCCAGTTGAGATGCATGTTTTCCAAATTTAAGCTGTATACTGTTGGGTTCATAATGTTAGTCTTAGAACATAAGTTTGACCATCAAGCTGAATATCTATAGGACGTGCTGCTTCTCCCTGGGACAGTGTAGCTCCTTCTCCAGTCCTGATAAGGGCATCTGGATCATCGGTTAGATCTTCAAGTTCACGATATGGCAGCAGGTCGCACCGACTCCCTTCTCCTGCAGAAAAAGCACAGTATCCAGAGGTATCACAATTTCTTTTTTTCCATCATGTATCAATTGCAGGATGCACATATTTCAAGAGTTCATACTGATTTGAATTACATTTTATCTGTCATCCAACAAATATGTGGTTTTCTTACTCTGTTGTTGTGTTGTGGTTGTATACAGAATGAAGAGGATGGGAAGAGTTGTTTTACTAAAGATATCAATCAAGATATCACTGAAAGTATGCGAATGGAGATGGAATACAATTCTGATCGCGCATGGTAATTTATCCTAATCCGGAATTGTTTAGAACAAGTTATCGATGTTGACAGACTGCTAATACTGAGACTTGTAAACCGAAAGATACCTAGTTTAGCTACTTAAGATAGGGAAAGAAAAGACTTGATCTGATGGCATCACCTGATTGCCTTGACGAATGGATTATATAAGTCAGATTTTATGTTGTCAGCAACATCACTTTCTTTACTTGTGATTAGTACCTGAACGGTCGTTGTTTTTGTAGTTTAGATCTTCAAACTGTAAGTTTTAGGTAGTTGTAAGTGCAACATTACACGTAAACAACTATTATTTAAATTAACAAAATCAAATAATGCTCTAAGTCAACTTTGTCACTCAAAATGTAGTAATTGGATTGAATTCTGGTTCAACTCACATAGAGAAGTTATATGTATCCATATTGTAGGTTCAAATAGCTTCTGATGAAATTGCAAAATAACTGTGCAGTCTCAATTTTAAGTTGGATGCTCATATTGATTGCAAAGAATTTCTCAAAACATATATCTGCATATCAGTGTCTAAGATCTAGTCTTGTGATTGTTGTTACAGGTATGATAGAGAAGAAGGCAACACTATGTTTGATGCTGATAGCTCATCATTTTATCTTGGCGATGATGCCTCTTTCCAAAAGAAAGAAGCAGAGGTGACCAAAAGACTGGTACGTGTAAAAATGAAGAATTAAGGTTCTTTATGGGGTTCTTTTGTTTTTTTTTTGTTATTTTTTTCCCTTTTTAGCAATTAACTTTTAAGTTACAAGTTAGTTTCTGTTTTCATTTAGCTTAAACTATTTATTTTTTCCTCAAGTTCTTGGAAAATTAGAATGTCAAATGGCTTTTGTACCCAATAATTTCAGTTGGTTACTGTTAAAGCAGAAAGATTAACGAAATGTGTTTCTGGTAACAATTGAGAGAATTCTTAGATATTTATTCAGAATTATATAAGTAGCTGAAACTAATGGCACTCCCATCCAATTATTTTCTTTTGATTGATTGGTGACTTTGTTCCTCGAGTTGAATCTTTTCATACCGAGTGCATATCATTATTATTTAAGAAATTGGTGTTTGTAAAGGTTTATCTGTGTCAACTTCCAACTACAGATATACTACCTGTATTTGATGTTATCTGCCAGTTGGCAGGTAGCAAAATCTTATCATGTTTCTGTGCTGAGCAGCATTGTTGACCACAATGTTTGCTTCAGATTTTTAGAAGCAATTACACACACACACACACACACACACATATATATATATATATAGGGGAAAGCTAACCTCCCCCCATTTGTTGTTGGAGGTTAGCCTCCTCCCCATTTTTCTGTTGACAAATCTACCAATATAAAATTTCCTTTTGTAAAGAATCTAGGGGCTATTTAGTCTTTTTCATCAAATCCCCTGAATATCTAGTTTCTTCTACTCGTCTTCCTTCCCCAGATTGTTCATTGCTCGCCGATGACGTCCCCAAACTTTCCAACGGCAATCATGTGAAGTTTACATGCACCAATTAACCATTGGACATCCCATTAAGCATGAAATTAAATTTCATTCATCTTTTCTACCTATTCATATTTAGTCAGACTCTCAAGAACACACACCCGGCTGGGAAGAGTAATTTTGGGTACTATTTGCCTAATGTTCAAATATATAGTACTCCATATTGATGGCTGTTTTTGTGAGATTCCCAAATTTCCCAGTTGTTTACTTCAATTTGACTTGATAGAATGCTGCCTTTTGGATGTAAGCATCTTAAAAACAAAGATGCAAATGTCACGGTCAAGTTCGATTCAACACTTGCTGCTTGGATGTGAGACCTGGTAAAAATAAAAAAGATTAGGTGAAGAGCTTTGTTTTCCTGATATCTAAGGTCAGTTGATTAGGGAAGAAGAAGCTATAAGAGCGAATTGAGAAGAACTCAGTCATGTGCTCATTCTGAGGGCATGTGAACAGATTATTGTTGGGATTTGATCGAAAGTCTGGAAAAATAATTTTTACCTATCGTAGAATTTGGGGTAACCGATTACACAAACATACTTTCAATATTCAAAATGTAACCAATGTACTCATGATTTGTGTTTAATGTCGTCCTTGCCGTTAAGTGTTCATCCAATTTTGTAAACGGAAACACCAAATAAACATGTGGCATTTTACGGGAGGGACCACATTGAACACAAATCACGAGTTCATTGGTCACATTTTGAATATTGAAAGTACATTTGTCAAATCGGTTACCCCCGAATTGTACGATGGACAAAAAAGTTATTTTCCCATTGAAAGTATAAACTGTCGCAAAATTCTTTTAAGAAACAAAACATTTACCTGTACTTTTTATACGAACTTCTATGTTGGGTTTATCTGATATTTGGTTCATGTTTTTTGTGAAGGAAAAGGAAGGAAAAAGAAAATGAATCCACATTGTACCTTTTGGTCTCCATGAAAATGTGATAAGGAAGGAGGCAGCAGCTTAGGGAGATGGGAAATTTTGTTTTACATTACTAACCAAAAGAACGAGGGATTTTACTTTTTCACCTCCTTTTTCCATTTTTGGGTAACATTTGACATCGATGACATACAATATTCTTGAATTTTCTTTACGCGTCCTTTTTCCTCACCACATCCAAGGACCAAACAAACTCTATTCCTGGAAAAAAAGTATCACCATTTTTATATTCCTTGCATTTGCTTTTTATCATCGAAGCCTTGACCTGAAATCTGGGATATTAATCAGAGCTGCGCGTAGCTTTGCAAGTTATGTTGAAAAAAATTGGTGCTGTATCTTGGACTAGTTTTCCTTGAGTGTGTGTTTGTGTAAACTAGAAACTCTGATGGAATGGGTAGATTTGCATGCACCATTGCCGGCTCTGTTAAATATTACTCTCTTTTAGCATAATTATCTATGTAGTTCTGTAGACCGTAGTGTTATACACTAAAAACAATGTTTTCATGGAACGAGGGGAAAAAGGGCTGGTATTCTGATGCACACTTAGGCGGTTTTATTACTCGGTTTCTTACAATGTGATCCAAATCCTTAATCAGTTACCATGTCTACATAATAGGTTCGGAGGGATGGGACCCAGATGACACTTGCTCAGAGCAAGAAGTTATCGCAGCTCACTGCAGATAATGCTCAATGGGAGGATCGACAGCTGCTTAGATCTGGAGCTGTCAGAGGAACTAAGGTGCAAACAGATTTTGATGACGAGGAAGAAAAGAGGGTTATTCTCCTCGTTCATGGTACGGAACTTTTACCACTCTTCACGATCAGCTGACAGGACTGTGGTATAATCTATGCCCCTGCATCTTACTCACTATTTTCTGATTAAAATTTCTTATGTTTCAGATACTAAGCCTCCATTCTTGGACGGGAGGATTGTTTTCACGAAGCAAGCTGAACCAATTATGCCAATAAAAGATCCAACATCAGATATGGCTATAATATCACGGAAAGGTTCCAACCTTGTTCGAGAAATTCACGAGAAACAAAGTATGAACAAATCGCGTCAACGTTTTTGGGAACTCGCTGGCTCAAAACTTGGTGATATCCTTGGTGTTGAGAAGACCGCGGAACAGGTATTATACCATGATATATATATATATATATATACATATATATATATATACATATATATATATATATATATATATATATATATATATATATATATATATATATATATATATATATATATATATATATATATATATATATATAAATTTGATCTGCTATCCAGTTGAAGAGGTAAGGATCTAAAACTTTTGTGGTTTTTGATAAAATGTTAGATTGATGCTGATACTGCGGTAGTAGGTGAAGATGGTGAGGTTGATTTCAAAGAAGAGGCCAAATTCGCACAGCACTTAAAAAAGGGGGAAGCAATAAGTGATTTTGCCAAGTCAAAGTCATTTGCACAGCAAAGGCAATATCTGCCAATATTTTCTGTACGAGATGAGCTTTTGCAGGTTTGTTGCGATATCACTTTTTCATTTAGTCTTAAATGGAGATATTATTAGTTCCATCCACTTTTGTCTTTCTAATTCGCAAATCCACCAATATTCACTTTATCATTGTTGGTGTCTATCTTGAATACAATGTAGTCTCCATTTCTAAATCTACCTTTCATGCACTAAACCTTCCCCATCCTCGCCAACAGACCTACTTTGGCCAAATTTGCAATTGACTTTAACCAATTGGCGTAAAGGAGAAATCACTCATCCCTTTACATTTGCATTGTTAGACCGTTTCTAATTTCTTAAAATTGTTTTCATTTTCCCCTGATTCATCTATTTCTTTCGTTGGAATAGGTAATTCGCGAGAATCAGGTAATTGTGGTTGTGGGAGAAACTGGTTCTGGAAAGACGACACAGTTGACACAGGTACCTTCTAAACTGAAACGGCATCATCTCACAATGAATCATTGTTGTTTTGATGGTTTACACACAGTTGTATGGCTCCTATCCTTGTTGCCTAATCTCTGGAACTTGTTGGCAGTATCTACATGAAGACGGCTACACAACTAAGGGTATTGTTGGTTGCACCCAACCAAGGCGTGTAGCCGCAATGAGTGTTGCCAAAAGAGTCAGCGAAGAGATGGAAACTGAACTTGGTGATAAGGTGGGCTATGCTATTCGTTTTGAGGATGTGACTGGGCCAAACACTGTTATTAAGGTAATTAGTTGTCCTTTTATAACTTGTCGAACTTCTTCAGGAATAGGTTTGCATCCTATGTTAGTTATTCCAATTTAAATGAAACATTTTTGGAAATTCTTTCTGCATGATTTTGCTCCTTACACATTTTGAGTTGATAAATGACGTTTTTTTTAAAGGAAAAATAGTCAATTTTGCCTTTGTACTTTAACTAAAGATTTTGCCACTGTACTATTTTTGAGACAAAATTGCCATGGTAGTTTGAAAGGGAGATGCAACTTTGTCATTATCACTAATTGTCATCCAATTTCTAACAGAATTATTTTTAATCGCCTCCCCTAAGGTTTTTCAAAATGTTAGGAGATACTTAATGATAATTGGTGTTAGAAATTAGATGGTATATTGGTTCTTAAATTATTTTCTTTCTTCTGAGGGTTAAAAAAAAGATATTTTATGAACAAAAAAGAAACAGAGAAAGAAAGAATGAAATATAAACATATAATAAAAACAAGAAGGGAAAGATATATCGTCTAAATAGAAAAATAAGATAAAAATATTTAAATCAATTACTCAATATATTTTGTTTTAAATATAGTTAATCCATGGAATCTAGTTGACAACACTCATTTATTAAATATAATTAATTTTTATAAAGAGAATTGACTAGAAAATTGTAAACTTATTTTTGTATCAATATTCCTTAAAATCCTTTTTAATTAGAATTATATAAGATTACAAGAAAAATAAAATTTTTAATTTAACATTTAATAATCAAAATGAAAATCATGCCATGTTAAAATTCTTTTTTATGAATAACTATCTTTTTTATAAGAATTATTTCTTACCAATGTTTTATTTTTAATTTAATAATTTATATCAGTATTACTTTAAAGTAAAAGCCGCTCAGAAATTTTTGTTTAAAAATTGACATCCGTCTATAACCTTAACTCACTCCACCTAATTTCGAACTCATCTATCGTTAAGGATATTTCAACTTATTTATAAAATTTTAGGGGAAGTGATTGAAAATTTGTAATTAATTTTGTTAAGAATTGGATGACAGTTAGAAATAATGGCAAAATTGCAACCTTTTTAAAAGTAGAATGGCAATTTTGCTCCAAAAGTACATTGGCAAAATTTAAAAATTGTTCAAAGTACAGTGACAAAATTGATCATTTTTCCTTTTTTAATCTTGCTGCATTTTCAGTATGGAGACATGTTCTTGTGAGTTTTTATTTAACCACTTAGGTAAACTACTTGATGACAAGTTGTCTTGTTTCGTTGCAGTACATGACTGATGGTGTACTTCTTCGTGAGACATTGAAAGATTCTGATATCGACAAGTATCGGTAAGAGCTTTAGAAATATTGTATATGTTTATGCATATGGACCAAGTGTCTCTGTCTGATTGGAGTCAATTAACATTGGTACATTATATTCCAGTGTGATTGTAATGGATGAAGCCCACGAAAGATCATTAAATACGGATGTGCTGTTTGGGATTCTAAAGAAAGTTGTTGCCCGGCGTCTAGATTTCAAGCTGATCGTCACTTCTGCCACTTTGAATGCACAGAAATTCTCAAATTTCTTTGGAAGGTATCAATAGTCGTCGAAGTTGATCATTCCAATGTAGTTTGCATTGCTCATTATGTAGTGGATTAATACTTTTCTTTTTGCAGTGTCCCAATATTTCACATTCCTGGAAGAACATTTCCTGTGCAAACTTTATATAGTAAAACCCCATGTGAAGATTATGTTGAAGCTGCGGTGAAGCAGGCCATGACAATCCACATTACGAGCGCTCCAGGTGACATACTCATCTTCATGACCGGTCAAGATGAGATCGAGGCAACCTGTTATGCCCTTTCTGAACGGATGGAGCAGCTTGTTTCTTCAACAAGGCAAACAGTCTCTAAGCTCTTGATTCTTCCCATATACTCCCAGCTGCCAGCTGACTTGCAAGCAAAAATATTCCAGAAAGCCGAAGAGGGTCCCGCAAATGCATTGTTGCTACCAACATTGCCGAGACATCTTTGACAGTAGATGGAATTTATTACGTCATAGACACGGGTTATGGCAAAATGAAAGTATACAACCCGCGCATGGGTATGGATGCTCTCAAGTGTTCCCCGTCAGCCGTGCTGCTGCTGACCAGCGGGCAGGGAGGGCAGGTAGAACTGGCCCGGGCACTTGCTATCGACTATATACAGAGAGTGCGTACCAAAATGAAATGCTTTCGAGTCCCGTACCGGAAATCCAGAGGACCAATCTAGGTAATGTGGTTCTGCTACTCAAGTCTCTGAAGATCGAGAACTTGCTGGACTTTGATTTTATGGACCCACCACCTCAAGATAACATTCTTAATTCCATGTACCAGTTGTGGGTTTTGGGTGCGCTTAACAATGTCGGGAGCTTAACTGACCTTGGATGGAAAATGGTTGAGTTCCCATTGGACCCACCTCTCGCTAAGATGCTCTTGATGGGTGAACAACTGGAATGCTTGAACGAGGTTCTCACCATTGTGTCTATGCTTTCTGTGCCATCAGTGTTTTTTAGGCCCAAAGATAGGGCAGAGGAGAGTGATGCTGCGAGGGAAAAATTCTTTGTTCCCGAGTCAGATCATTTAACGTTACTTAATGTCTACCAACAATGGAAAGCTAACCAGTATCGAGGAGACTGGTGTAACGATCATTTTCTGCAAGTTAAGGGACTTCGAAAGGCTCGAGAAGTGAGATCCCAATTGCTAGATATTCTCAAGACACTTAAAATCCCGCTCACCTCTTGTGGGCCAGATTGGGACATTGTGCGAAAAGCTATTTGTTCAGCATACTTTCACAATGCTGCAAGGCTTAAAGGGGTGGGGGAATACGTAAACTGCAGGAACGGAATGCCTTGTCACTTGCATCCAAGCAGTGCACTGTATGGATTAGGTTACACTCCAGATTACGTGGTTTATCACGAGCTGATATTGACAACAAAGGAATACATGCAGTGTGCGACTTCAGTCGAGCCCCAGTGGTTGGCTGAGCTAGGACCCATGTTTTTCTCGGTGAAAGACTCGGATACGTCTATGTTGGAGCACAAGAAGAAGCAAAAAGAAGAGAAATCAGCTATGGAACATGAGATGGAAAATTTGAGGAAAGTACAAGCGGATTCTGAAAGAAGGAACAAAGAAAAGGAAAGAGAGAAGAGAGCTAAGCAGCAGCAACTAGTCTCTACCCCTGGGTTGAAGCAGGGCTCTTCGACTTACCTGAGACCCAAGAGGTTTGGCTTGTGAATGTAGATTTCATGTTGTAACTCATGTCCGATACGATTTTTCGGACTCTGATTCACTATGTAACATGTGATCAAAATTTTGTTATTGTAACGAAATCGTTAATGTAGATAATTATTACTCGGAAAGAAAAATGGTTCCAAAAGCTAGCTTTACTTTCGAAGGAGAATATACAAGCTTGTGCATACTATTTTTCCAGATTTGAGAAGGTTCGCGTTGTTGTATTATCATGCTGTACCTTTTGTTAAAATGATTATACTTTTCTTCGGCAAATGAATTGATAGTTGTATTTAGCGGGCAAGTCATGTTACAAAAAAATTCAAATGGCAATGATGGTTGTACTTAATGCGAAAATCATGGTACAAGTGAAATCAAGTTCGTTTATTATTGACTTCAAATATAAGAGGATTGCTATTTACAAACACCTTATTACTGAGTACACTTTATGCAAATATTGCAAAAATAACATTATAAATTTTGACTTAAATATTTTTATTTTTTTAATATTTTTTTAGGCTATTCAGTAGGGGTGCCGAACAACATAGTAATGTTCGGTAGGGGTGCCGAACACTACTATGGGTGTTCGGTAACAAAGTGCTAAACAAACTGTTTAAAAAAAAAAAAGAAAGGGCGGGCTGTGTGTGGCGTGGGGGGTGGGGGGAAGGAGGAGGAAAGGGGTGTTCAATAAAAATCAAAGCAAAGGGGAGGGTGGGTGGGTGGTGCGGTGCATGGGTCGGTGGGTGAGGGAGTGGTATTAGTCAAGTATAGCCATTTGGAGTTTTTATGTTTATGGCCTCTTGACCAAAAAGTTTGATAACTCTAAAATACCCTTAAAGCCTTTCAAGCCCTAAAAACCTACCTCATTTTCTTCCACAACTCAAAAGAGGTCACTCTCCCTCCTCTCTAGGCTCTCCTCCTCTCTCTCCTTTCTTGGAAAACCATGTCCTCTTGTCATGCCAGGGTGGAGGTAACTTTCTCTCTCTTTCAAACCCGGGAATCAATTTATCTCTCTCTCTTCCTCTTCCAAACTCGGGAATGAGTCGATCAAACGACTCAAGGAATCGATTAAGGGTCGATTAATCGACTCATGGGTCGATGAATGAGTCGATCAAAACGACTCAAGGAATCGATTAATCGACTAGGGTCGGACTCATGGGTCGATCAATGAGTCGATTAATCGACTCATGAGTCGATTAATCGACTCGAGTCAATTTGAGTCATTTAAATCGACTCATTTAGTCGTTTAATCGACTTAGTAAGGGTATTTTGAGATTTTGGATGAAAAGTGGCCATAAAAGATGGAGTAAGTATGGCCTTTTATGAATTTGACATGTTTGACTTGGCTATTTATTGAGGAGGAGTTGAGGGGGGAAGGAAGGAGGCGGGGAAGGGAAGAGGAAGGGGTGGGGTGTACCAAGAAGGAGGAGGATGGGGTGAGGTGTGTTTGAGGTAGAGTGTACTTAGTATTTTGGGGAAAATATTGGTAAGGGTAGAATAGAAAATTAGTGAATACCTAGTATTTTGAGGGGTTGAAAATATTGAGGTAGGGTATACTTAATAATGGGGTGTACTAAGTAATTTTTGAGGTATAAATAACAATTCTCCAAATATAACTTGTCAGGTTACATTTGTCTGTCAAGTTCCCATCTCTTTCCTTGAATTCTGCTAATTCTATGGACAAAAGGCTGGGAATTTCCACACACTTTCACCTTCAATTTCCAAGCTTGTTACCCTCCATCCACCTTTAAGTCAAGAGACTTGACCAGTCGAAAAGTTCAAGCTACATCACACGTCAATCTACAAGTATAAATGTTGGAGGCTCATATCTTACCTTACTGGCAAGTTAGTACACTTTAAGTTAGATACTCGTTGCGACGTAAATTATAGTAGTAGACGACCTCGACCTCGACCTCGTACTCGAAGCTCCTTCGTTACATAGACTTGGGTAGTAGTTCCGAAATTTTCTTAGATCATCAATCTTTATATCATGAACAAATATAGGGAGTACAAGCGTATATTCAATCACTTTGATGAAGATAAAGATGGCAAAATCTCCCCGTTGGACCTACAACGTGGCGTTTGCTCTATCAAGATGGAGATTCGATTAACAGACGTGGAAACAGTGGTCGGCTCAATGGAGCCCGGCCGCGGCGGAGAGAATGGGTTGCTAGGATTGGATGGTTTTGTTAGTTTGATAGAAAGTGCAGACCAAGAAGAGAGAATGGAAGATCTGAGGAAGGCTTTTGGGATGTATGAGATGAGCGGGAGTGAGTGTATTACACCTAAGAGTTTAAACATGATGCTGAGTCGACTCGGCGAGTCAATGACTGTGGATGAGTGTGCTGTTATGATTAATCATTTCGATCTCGATGGGGATGGGGTGCTTAGCTTTGATGAGTTCAGGGTGATGATGCTCTAGATAGTTCACTCCTTAGAAAGTCAATTTATTGAGCCAAGTTCATCAAATTTAATATTCCATTCGTACCTAAAATTATTGTTCGATTTGACTTTAGGATTATTTGTCAAATTAAATTCATAAAACATTTTGGTACTACAAATTACGTATTTTATGATTTTGAAAAAATTAAAAAAACATGCATCAAATTTTCATTCGAAAAATTCAGTCAGTTTGACTCAGTATGGGCTATTAGCTTGACTATGGTCGAAAATTCAAATCGTTCAAAACTCTCGGGTGCATCCGCTTGTAAGAATAATTTTTTTTGGTCTCTTTTTTATTTGTGGATGTATCTTTTGAAATACATCGAATCATAATAATAAGAATAATTAAATTGCGCGTGTAATCTTAGGGAGAAACAGTTTATGATTGAATACTTCGGTTGAACGTATCTACAAAAATATAAAATTATAAAACAAAATATCGTCCATATATAAGTTTTTGTATACTCGATCTCAAAGGATGTGTAGTGAAGCAGTAGAAAGTGTTTCATGTCGTAACGTGTGTTCATGATATTTTTTAGTCAGCTTCATGATACCCAAAATTTCGATCATCATAGTTGTATAAAATTGGTGATGTACATAATTATTATTCGAAAAGGAAATGGTTTCTTAAATTAGATTTGGAAAGAACGGTCTTGTCGTATCTACTAAAATATCTCAAAAGCCAATTTTTTAAATTTTAGTGAAAGACTTAAAAAAGATATCCATTTAGGGACGGGGGAATAGATCATAAGATTCAAATTTGATTTACCACATACTCACTAAAGATTTCATTTCCATCTAAAGAGTCCCCAAAAGAAGCAAATCAACATTTAAAGGACGGCCTAACGCACGAGCCTCTTGCCAGCCATATCATTACTCTCTTTGGGGAAATAAGTCAAACATCACATGGGCATGGATAGAAAGAAACCAAGAGAAATTGCAAGTTTTAATGTTATCATATCAAAAGTTTCTTATAGAAACGGAACCTTTCGATAAGTTTTTGAGTAATTTGATTGTGTTGGGTTCGAACTTGTAGAGGACCCTTTTTCCGTGTAGTGAGGAGATTGTAATATCCCCATCCCACATTGGTTAACGTACCTACCAGGATTTAGCGTAACCGACAACATCAGTGTATTCTTTGCAAGGGTTTCGTAAGTATAAAGGTTTTATGTTTGAAGAGTTTTTGAAACCAAAATATTCTCAAATTTGCAAACACTTGATTTCATTTGAGAGTCGTAAAAGAGTTTTGCAAAAGTTTGTGAAGTGCCAAGACTTTCTTGAAAACGCTAGGGTTAGGTTCACCAATTCACTTCAAAGTAACACATCAACGACTTTGAGTTTCGACTAATTGTTATTGTGTAACAACGAAATTTTCTAAGTTAATCAATATGCTCTCTCGAGCAATATCAATTCTATTATTTTCTAGCAACCTACGTATCTCTATGTACACAAACTCATAGGTCGTAGGTCTTTGAAAGACAAAGGGTTATCAGTTTTTGGGATTAAGTACTAGTCCATGATCTAGGCATATTAAAGCCTGCAAAAAACTCCTCCAAATTTCATTCTTCTCTCCTCTGTCATGGTTTGCAACTCGCAAGTGATTTGATTTTTGGTTAAAATAGAAGGGCCAAGTCTTAATTTCGCCTGTGCAGCATTGAGTCCAGCTGGCATATGTTTTTGATATGGGGGTATGCTGGGTTTTCAAGCTCAGGGCTTTACATTACTGATAGATTGTATGGGCTGTTGTGAAAAAATTGACTGAATAATTATCAATGAATGCACGAAAGTGATTCGCTATCTTTTAAGAGATGTTTCACCCCCCAAAATATTTCTGCCATTCACAAAGGGTTTGAACAAAAATCTCTTTCAGGATACAATGTAGTTTCGTTTGATTCAAATTGTGACTATTTGATCAAACCAGAAAACACTCTTTTATAATCTAATGATGCTTGAATTCTTATTGTCTGTTTCGATCAGCCGAATCCTCTATTTATAGCAAAATTGAATGACGCTTTGTTATAGGGATACTGTAAGTCTGAATAGACATAACTTTCTTGAAGAGTCATGCCCATTCAACATCTGCAGTTCAACGGTCATTTTTTCCACTTCGAGAAAGGGACGAATTTCGTTTACCTTTCGGGGGTGTTGCCCTCGAACCCCCACGAGGGGCGCTGCCCCCTCGACCCCTACGACCTGACCGGGCATGTCGAACCTCGTGTGAGTGGTGGCAGCCTTATTTCGAGGTCGACGAGCTTAAAGGATTTCGAGGTCTTTCTTGGAAGGATGCTAGAAATGGGTTGACTCTATCAGCTTAATTCGTTATGCTCAACCAAATTTGTTGAGTTTGATATACAATGTTGGCCCCTATCTAGCAACTTTAAGTTTTTAGATAAGTTGGTTATTTAACACATTCAACATAAGTGTTATCCTTTTCAGAATGATTATATATCATTTCGTATTTCGATTTAACAGTGTTTACAAGTAAAAACAACTCTAATTAGGGTAGAAATGATTAATAGGCTAGTTCTTGTTCAAACAGAAGGGCTAATTAAGCCTTGATGGGGCTGCTAGAGACTGGAGTCTTTGCAATGGGTGTGCTAAAAGTAAGCTCTACTAGTTACTGATGGATCAGTGTATTGTGTATATCGTAGCTTTTACCGTTATGACTTCTATGATCGAAGTTGTTTGGTACTACAAATTACGTGTTTTATGATTTAAAAAAATACAAAAAAATATACGTCAAATTTTCATTTGAAAAACAACGATTTTAACTCAAAAAGAACGTAGGGAGTATACCTGAGCTTTATGTATAGATGGACACAACATATATACAAAGAAAAAAGAAAAGCATTACACTCGGTACTTGAAGTTGTTAAAAGCAGAAAAAGAAACCTTGAGCACACATCAAGCCGATATCAAAGCCGTAGGAGTTTTGAAACCTACGGGATAACAAGCGATGACATAGAATGTGACCTTATGCTTAAACCTTCTTAAGACGAGAACCCTTTCTTCTCCCCAGTGAAAGATCGATAGTATAATCTCCTTTATCGGTTTCTTGATCTGGCCGGCTGCAGGTTTGTTGGGGACTTCTTGCCTCGTCTCGACTTTGCTTTCTTCTTCTTCTTCATCTTCTCTGCCCAATGAAGCGGGTAGCTCCTCAAGAAAACTCTTATGTTGTTGTAGTCTTCGTTGCGAAAGCTCTTTGTTCTTAGACCATCTTCCTCCAATCCAAAGGGATCCATTTGTGGAGGTATTTGTGATTGTTGGGCAGGGCTATATTACTTATAGTTGTTTGAGGGTGTTGTGAGTGTGTGTGTATAAAATTGAACCCAATAGACAGTTTTATGTTTCAATTATATCAATTGTGATGTTTTCTTTGTTTTTGTTGTTGGTCGTTCCGTTTTGTACTTATGTTGTCTTGGCACTTGATGGAGATTTTATTTTAAGTAAATGATACATTTACACAATGATAAAAACTTAAAAAAGATCGTCTTATGTATATTTTCTGCAAGATAAATTTCCTTGACCCAACCCACCGTGTGTTGGTGGGCTGAGCTATGAGATAGTGGGGTTTCGTTTTACGAATTAGGATCGTAAGACGGTCAGGAGACTTACTTCTACAAATTTACTTACAGATTTCATTTATGTTCAACTTTATCGGAATTATACTCATTGACGGTTTTGAAATCCATAAATCGAAGGTGAGTCCACCTGTTCCTAGCTTCTGGTAGGAGTATGATTTTCTGGTGGTCAAATCTACTTGCCAATTCATCCCATAGGGCTTGGGGATTCTCAATGGATGTATAATCCATTCTTAGGATCTCATCTAAGTGCCTCCTAATCAGTATCATGGCATTTGCTCTTTTCGCATCCGTGAGTGTGTTATTTGGTAAAATAGCGGTACTCAGCTTTTTACTCATAGGATGGATTTTGACATCCATTGTCCAACTCACGTAGTTTTCCCCTGAGACGTTTAGTGGTGAAAAATCCAATTTGTTGAGTAATTCCATCTATAACAAGAAAATATGATATTAGTATTATTTAATAATAAAAATTTCAAAAAAAACTTCAGGTTTTTGATTTCTTGCTTTTGGTGTTTTGTGAGTTTGTTCAATCCGGGGGAACTTGTTGTTCCATTTTTTGTGAATCTTCAGGTTCACATGCATCCATATCGCATATGTATGTGTGTGAGCATAAATATAAAACAAGTAAGCATTCACAAATAAAAGTAAAACGGCAACCACATGGTACGGTTTACAACTTGGAAGCTTATGCCCCTCCAATTATACATGTCATGAATAAATTGACCGAAAACGTAAACGTACAATTTGGAAGCTAATGCTCCAAGATTTAGACATTCCAAATATAAAGCGAAAATAAAGCGTAAATGAATAAGCAACTAAATAAATTATATATTATATGTGTGTGCAACCAAATGCTTCAACATAATGATATGCTATCAAAACTTGCCAAAAATGCTCCGTAAAATATGAAATTGCACACAATTTCCATAAACTATAATAAATTTTCCATAATTTTAGGCTTAGCTTTGTTAATTTGAAATTTATAACACATAAAAGCATCAAATAATCAATTAACTATGTCAAATTAAATAAATAATTAAAAAACTGATTTTTGGAAAAATAAAAAAAATTCAGCTTTCTGAAAAATTAATGAATTATTTCAGCCTCTTTTTATTATTGTTATTAAAAAAAATAACTCATTTCTTTAGTATTAATTTCCTAAACATGGAAATAACATAACCATTAACATTTTAAAAAAATCCTTAACAATCGTGGGCCTAGGACTGCATTGGCAACAACAACAACAAAAATCGAAAAAATAAATAAATAAAACAACAAAAAAAAATGCTTTCACTACCGAAGAATCTGGTAGGATTGAATAGGTATTGATTGCATACTTTGGGTGAAACAACATCTAGATAATAGGAATAGAATAGGTATTGATTGCATGCTTTGGGTGAAACAAAATAATTTAATCTTTATAATTTAGAGAAAAAGAAAAAAAAATACAGGCGGGCTTCTTATTCTCCGGCGACGGCGAAGGCCTCCGGCGACTCTAACTAAGAATGGTCTAAATTTGGTCGGTTTCACGTGGGATTGGCACAGAAAAATTCGCCTCTTTAAGGGAGTTAAAAACCCTAACTTAATTTTGTGATTTTTAAAGAGTTTGAGGAGTCTAGGTTTTTGAAGATTATTGTATCTATGCTACATACAGTTAATAAAATGCATTCTCAAAACACATTGACAATGCCCAAACCATATCATCAGTACTTCACAAAGAAGCATGCATAATTTTGGGAAAAAAAAATATACAGAAATTTGATACCTTTGGGTGAGCAGATTTGCCGAGGAGATCACCAAAAGAGCGTGCTGATAACGTGTTGAAAATCAACAGCCTTTAGCTTCTAATCCATAGTTGAATCACGTATTTAGTTAAAGGATATATATACATGCATATATGAGAGAAAGATTGAGAGAGATGTTTTAGAGAGAAACCCAGATCAAAAACTGACTAGGGGGGTAGGGGGTTTTTTCATTCATCATAGGCAAATGTGTAATACACGTGTTGTATAAAATACAACACTTGGCTATAAGTGATGACTCCCTAAGCCTATTATCTAGATGTTGCATATGGCCCCCCTAAACTACTTTCATCTCAATAGGAAGACCCACAATTTAACATATATTTACAACACTCCCCCTTGGGGATTCCTATTGGATGGTAATTGCGCCTTACATGTTGCCTTGTTAAAAACCTTTCGAGCAAAAACCCTATGGGAAAAATAATCTCGATAAGGAAAAGAGTGCAACGCACAATCCTTTCAATCAGCCCTCATTGCCTCGTGAAAACCTTGGCGAGTAACAAAACTCGATGAGAAAAATAACCCATACGAAGGAAAAAGAGTACAATGGGATATAGGTACCTTCAGGATACTCCCCCTGAAATCTACAAGGGTGGAAGCTCAAACAATCTGCGTAAGCCAATCGCTTTTACATGCTTTATAAAAGTGACTTTAGGTAATGACTTCGTGAATAAGTCGGCGCTTGTCTTGACTTACGTCTTTGGATCATTATCGCTTGAGCTCTTGTTGTTGTTGATTGAAGAAAAACTTGGGTGCTATGTGCTTGGTTTTGTCACCTTTTATAAATCCCATTTTCATTTGTTCAATGCATGCTGCATTATCCTCAAATATGATCGTAGGATCTTCTGTGGCAACTAACCTACAAGAACTTCGAATATGTTTAACTACGGCTCTAAGCCATGTGCATTCACGAATTGCTTCATGAAGTGTTAAAATCTCAGCATGATTCGAAGAGGTGGCAACTAAAGTCTGTTTTGTAGACCTCCAAGACACAGCTGTGTTACCAATAGTGAACACATATCCACTTTGGGATCGGGCTTTGTGTGGATCCGATAGATAACCAGCATCAGCATACCCGACCAGCTTTGCTTCCTTTATAGAAGCATAGGGATAAAATAAACCCATGTCCGTTGTTCCCCGGAGATAACGAAATATATCTTTTACGCCATTCCAATGGCGGCGTGTTGGTGTAGAACTAAATCTAGCGAGCAAATTTACTGAAAATGAGATATCAGGTCTGGTGCATTGAGCTAAGTACAATAATGCGCCTATTGCACTTAAGTATGGCACTTCTGGTGCTAGCACTTCCTCTCCCTCTTCCACAGGGCGGAATGGATCTTTCGATTTATCTAATGACCTGACTACCATTGGTGTGGCTGATGGCTTTGCCTTATCTTCATTGAACCTCCTCAACATCTTTTGGATGTAGTTCGACTGATGAACCATTATTCCATCTGCACGGTGAACTATTTCCTAGCCGAGAAGAACTTTGATCTTCTTATGAAGAATAACCAAGCTCGACCGGTTGGCACGAAACCATTGCCAGAAGTCAATGTGGTCTATAAAAACAACCGAGGAAGGGGTGATGGTCCAGGACCAAGCCGCCAAATAAGAGGAAAAAGGAACAAAGGGAATAATGGCCCTTATAATAGGCAAAATAGACCACTACAGTATCAAAAAAAGGGAAATACCATAAGAGGAGGTCATAATGGTGGTCAACGCAGGGGAGGCAGAAATGGTGGTAGACAGGGCCAAGTGAGGTATAATAGAGCCCATAACCAAAATGAGAACCAAAACAATGATGATTCCTGTTATCGTTGTGGAGGTTATGGTCATTGGTCTCGCACTTGTCGTGCAAACAATGTTAGAGGTAGGGTACTACCAGCTGAGACACACTATATGGAAACAAATGCTATTGAGATTGATCCCACACCGTCGTTTCCAGTCTTGGGTACTTCAGACCATATGACACAAAGTGGAATGTAATTTGAGTAGGTGTTTATCAAGTGTTCCCTTTGTATATCCATGCCCACCTCTTTTGAAATCCTTTGGGCACTCTTTTGTACTCTTGGTCGTAGGACCACATGTAAATATAAGGGATGTGTGCAGTTTGTTCTCTTCTTCCAGTTAACCATTTAGTATCATTAGTACTTTAAAAATCATATTTATCGCTTTATATATGTGTGTGAATAATAAATGTATTTATTTTTCATTAGGAAAATGGCAAGTGGGGAAGAATGTCTGGTAGATAGTGCAACCACGCACACCATCCTTAGGGATAAATCATATTTTGAGGAATTAAAGCCTAGTAAAACCTCAATGACAACAATATCGGGGACTTGTGTATTGGTGGATGGCTATGGAAAAGCCTACCTAATGTTGTCTAATGGTACAATATTGACCATTTCAGAGGCGCTTTATTCTCCACGTTCTAGAAGAACGTTATTAAGTTTTAAAGACATACGAGCAAATGGTTACCACGTAGAAACCACTGAAAAAAATGGGACTGAATACCTGTGTATCACCTTTAATGAGTATGGCCTGAAGCGTACTGTTGAGAAATTAGAGGGACATGCTACTGGGCTTTATAGGACTACAATAAGGATACCAGAAGCTTCTTTTGTTGATAGTTGTAACCCAAGTGATGAAAGCAAATATGTTTTATGGCATGATCGATTGGGACATCCAGGTCGTAGTGTGATGCATCGAATAATTAATACATCTCATGGGCATCCATTAAAGAACAAGGATCTCGTCCATAATGACAAGCTGTGCGTACCTTGTTCTATAGGAAAGTTTGATCCAATGCCAGCATATACACAGAGTAATAAAGAATCTCTCGCCTTTTTGGAAAGGATCCAAGGAGACATATGTGGACCTATCACACCATCATGTGGACCTTTTAGGTATTTCATGGTAATGATTGATGCCTCGACCAGATGGTCACAAGTTGATTTGTTGTCCACAAGGAACGCTGCTTATGCAAAACTCCTCTCTCAGATTATACGATTGAGGGCACATTATTCGGATTATCATATTAAATCCATCAGGTTGGATAATGCCGCGGAGTTCACGTCTCGAGCTTTTGATGATTTTTGCATGTCCTTGGGTATAGTCGTAGAACATCCAGTAGCTCATGTTCATACCCAAAATGGCCTCGCTGAAGCACTCATTAAGAATTTGCAGAGGATAGCTCGAACATTGGTTATGCGCACCAAACTCCATATCTCTGCTTGGGGCTATGCAATCTTGCATGCAGCTATGCTTGTACGTTTGAGACCAACTGCGACCCAACCTTATTCTGCGTTACAAATGGTATCAGGGTGTGAACCAAACCTTTCACATCTACGCACGTTTGGATGTGCAGTTTATGTACCGATCGCTCCGCCACAGCGAACTAAGATTGGACCTCAATGAAGGTTAGGCATATACGTAGGATATGTATCACCATCTATTATACGGTACCTAGAACCCTTGACAGGTGATCTCTTTACTGCACGATTTACAGATTGTCACTTTGATGAGACCGTCTTCCGGCCGTTAGGGGGAGGAAAGAACGTTCATATCAACGTTCCAGAAGAACGGTGTGAATTGGTATGGCATGACCCCACCGTGTCTCATCATGATCCCCCTACAGCACTCAGAGAGACTGAAGTGCGTAGGATACTAGATCTACAAAAAGTAGCTAATAGTATGCCAGACTCATTTTCAGATCTAGCAAAAGTGACGAGATCTCATATACTAGCTGCAAATGTTCCTGTAAGGATAGACATCCCAGAAGGACAAATAACAGGAAGGCCAGTGATCCCAGCTAACGAATCATATACTCCTGCCCAGAAGAGGGGGAGACCAGTTGGATCCAAGGATTCACATCCTCGAAAAAGAGTGAGTGCACAACAATCGAATCCCGCTAACATTAATAAACCTGGGATCCCACCCGATCCATCTCATGAAGTTGTTCTAGATTATGGATTTGTCCTAGAGACAAAATTGGGGGACGCCTCGGCATCGACATCCATTTCTGAGAATAGAGAAATATCAGTTAGTTATGCATGCATGAATGAGATATGGCATCGGGATGAGATGATTATCAACGATGTATTTGCTTATACGGTAGCGACTGAAATCATATCTAGTGATGATATCGAACCTCGCTCCATAAATGAGTGCAAGCAAAGAGTTGATTGGCCTAAATGGGAAAAGGCAATCCAGGCTGAGTTTGATTCCTTGAATAAAAGAGGAGTGTTTGGACCAATAGTTCCTACACCCCCTGGAGTTGTACCCGTGGGATACAAATGGGTATTCACAAGGAAAAGAAATGAGAGAAATGAGATTGCAAGATACAAAGCTCGCCTTGTTGCACAAGGCTTCTTTCAACGACCTGGGATTGACTATGAAGAGACATATGCTCCTGTTATGGATGTCATTACATTCAGATATTTGGTCAGTTTAGTGGTATCCGAAAAAACTGACTATGCAGCTTATGAATGTGGTCACGGCGTATCTTTACGGGGATCTAGATACAAGTATTTACATGAAAGTTCCTGAAGGACTTCTGTTATCCGAGACAAGTATTTCCAGACCACGGAACACACTCTCAATTAGTTTGAGGCGTTCACTATACAGTTTAAAACAATCTGGAAGAATGTGGTATAACCGTCTAAGTGAATACTTGCTCGGAAGGGGATATGTGAACAACGATATTTGTCTGTGTGTGTTTATCAAGAGAAAGAGGACTGGGTTTGCTATTATTGCTGTATATGTCGATGACATGAACTTAATCGGTACTCCAGAACTTGTACCCTGGTTGCAAAGTACAACATTTAAAACTGAATATAAATGAAATTTGTAAATCAAAATAAATTTTGTAAATAAAGCATTACTCTTTATTTTAAGAATTCCCTTAATTGGATAATGCCTACATGGTAAGGTGTCCGAATTTTTTACTCTTGTTATTATAATTAGATTTCTCTTATTTCCATGTTACGAAGATTCCACTTTGGTTTGGTTTGCCAAAATTTTAAGATATTGTACTAAATACACTGTAAAACGGTCACACATGTACCCGCGTTGTGTTGTGTCGACAAAGGTATCTTAACAAAATACAATGTATTCCTTCTATTCCAATTAAAAAATTCATCTTTGGAATGTTTAACAATTAAGAAATATATAAGTATTATCTGAGTTAGTCATAATGACAAAAATATTTTAGTGTAGTCAATATTTTTATATCACACGTGGAGGATAAACTTTAAATATTATGTAAATTGCAGACATAATTTTTGAAAGTAAACTTTTTGAATGAAACATAAAAAAATCAAATAATAAACTTTTTGTCAGGAACGGAAGGAGTATTATATGTAGCTAAGATAGTTTGTTATAGAAGTCAAAGCCTTTTTAAATTTAATTTTAGTATTTATGTTTAATTTTCAACATTAAGCTTGGATTTTAACACCAAATGCAAGGAGATATTGCAGATTTTTGGATAATGTCAATGCTTAAGCAAGTAAAATATAAGTACAGTATATCCTCCTAAGTTTCTCCAACAAGAGCCAAGGGAGTTTGCTTTTACTTTCCCCAAATTCCACTCCATATTTTGTATTATATATATATATATATATAAAAGAAATATTCAATGGTTACTCTATACCATCAATTGTTACTGTTATATCAATCAATAGATTAAAAATTAAAAATTAAGATTGATTGTATTAATTGACTCACCTACTTGTATTAATTACATTTTTCAACTTTTGACCTAATGAATAATAATAACAGTAATCATTGATGGTTAAAAAGATAAAATTATATATATATATATATATATATATATATATATATATATATATACACACACACACACACAAAAACACATGCTATTGTTATTAAAGGAGATAAATTCTCTCTAGTAGTGGAGCATATGTGGGTTGTTGGTTCACCATGATATTGTTTTTTGCTTCCCTGTAATCCCAATTAATAAGAAGAATGCAACAATTGGTCGTAGCAGCCATTTGTTTTCTAGACATCTCAAACAAACTAGGTTTCCCCAACTTCCATTCACCACCCCCAAGAAACAAACACATTTAGCTTACTTACTCCAGCAACCAATGCTGTTCGTACTGACTGTTTGTTCCATTAATTTGAGATTTTTGACCTGGGTCAGGGTCGGTCCCATTTCCATTTCCCCAACTTCCTGTAACAAAGCACCCTACTTCTATTCCAAGTTACTGTTCCGGCAACAGCAGTCGAATACTTGGATGAATCCGGCAGTGTTATCTTCCATGGCAAGGGTATAAGATCGGTTGCGCCTGGGATTGATGACCATCTTATGGTGGGTGCCATAAAGAAACCATTTTTGAATGCATCCGCTGTTTCATAGATTGTTGAGATTGCGTGGAGGAGGTGGAGATGGGGTCCTGATATGGAGGATCAGTTGAATGAAAGTAGGGCTTTTGACAGGGGATCCAATCAGTGTTCGATGAATTGATTCGTGATTATGGTGACAATGAGATCCCTTCATTAAGTGCATTCAAATAATTTCATAATCAGGCAACTCTTTGAGTCATGCATGAAGAATGGTTTGTATGAGTCTGCCAAGCCTCTTCTTGAAACTTATGTGAGCTCTGCTGCCAAGGTTGATCTTATACCCTACACGTCAATTCTGGCACATCTTAAGATGCCGGGAAGAGCAAAACGAGAGGCATTTGATTTCAATCCTGAGTGCTACTAAACATAAGACCCATGTTTTCATGTGTGGACTTTTCACTGGACCTGAACAGAGGAAGCAACCAGTATTGTCATTCGTAAGGGAATTCTTACAGGGTATTGACTATGAGTTAGAAGAGGGAGCTGCCAAATACTTCGTTAGTGTGCTCCTTAACTATCTTGTTCTAATGGGGCAGATGAACCGCGCTTGTTGTGTGTGGAA
The DNA here is from genome assembly GCA_016624345.1 of Platycodon grandiflorus. Lineage (NCBI taxonomy): Eukaryota > Viridiplantae > Streptophyta > Magnoliopsida > Asterales > Campanulaceae > Platycodon > Platycodon grandiflorus. The sequence goes on along the minus strand of CM028362.1, from coordinate 76,771,564 downwards.
AGTCGCCTACGAGAACAAGCTTTTCCAAAGGCAATAGTATTTGATCAGCATATTGTGTGGTCCCTTGATGTTAGGAACTAGTCTGTTGGGGCAGCTCTTGTAGCAGTTGTTCACACCCTCCATAGGTTCAGGAAGAGGATGCTGTATTATGGTGTTGTCCCAAGGCTTATCAAATTGGTCACTGGACCAACTTTAAAGATTGTGGTTGCGCAGATGCTAAGCTCTGTAGAATTACCTTTTGAGGTCAGTAAAGTTGTTCTAAGGGCCCCTGGGGATTCTGTCTTGGAATGGTTCAAGAAACCAATTGTTCAACAATTCCTTTTAAATGAGATCCCATCAAGGGAAGATATTCTGATGCACAAGCTCAACATACTTTTTCCTAGTTCCGCTCCTGAGGTCAGATCCCTCACACCACCGAAACCTCTTATAGCAGGGAGGGGTTAATTATAACTGTAATGATATTTTAGAGGAGCTATGCGTATGTATCAGTGAAATATATGTATAAGATGATCTTCAGTGTTGATTGCTGCTCTCTTGTCTGCATATTTATGCAAGTAAACTAATTTGCAACTAATCTGCTATAAGGCATTTGTCACCAGTAGGCAAATTGCAGACTGCCAGACTATTGACTGGTTTATTATTTAGTGCACATATACAGAATATTCTCTAAAAACTGTAGGCAAGAAGTTCTAAATTTTCTATCAGTTTTACAATTAACACTGCAAGATATTCATTTCCTTCCCGCTTGATGTTTTAATTGAATCAGTATAGTACTTATTATACGATTTTGGTGTATTTAGCAGAGCAGCTAGAGGAAATGCCATGTCAACGTAGCTAGCAGAGGAATTCTTCTGAATAATAAGAGAGCAGTTACTTTTGGAATGTTAAGGAGGAAATAATAAGAGAGCAGCTAGAGTTTCTTGGTTACCACTCAAAACTTTTTCGGGAAATGGAAGTTTTTGCCTATTATTGCTGGTGACACGAGCTCTCGTCCCAACCCTCCTGCTTCTAGACACGAGCTCTCGTCTGACGCGTCCACCCAGTCCCAGTGCTTTCTTCATCTTCATGTTAGATTGTTCCTAAAACATAAATTTAGCATTACTTGAAAGATCTCAGTGAGATGACATTGTTGGTTATATCTTAAAATTAGTCTACGATGTTTTGTTTTCTTTTTGTTTGGAAAAAAAAAAAAAATCAAATTTATGGTGCTACAAGAATAGGAAATGCTCTTACATGATTGAAGGTATGCTAGCCCATAGGGATATCTTATCTTCTGGGAGTTCTAGCTCATATCTTAATAAGCTATGTCATTTTGCCACTAAAGCATGATATAAGCTAAGTGGGGCAGTCTTTAAACTCACTCTAATGATATTTTCCTTTAGATTCAGGATGTGAGAGTGAGCTCATTGTTGCTGCTGGAAAAGGGGAACCTGCTGTGATGCTATCTGAGTATGGTTTCTAGTAAGTTACATAGCGATCTCTTGGTGTGTGTGTTCTTGATTATCATTAAATTGGGTCTGAATATTTTATACTTTTTTGTCTACAACATCTTGGTACTAAGTTGATACAAGTGCAGAAAAGCTCTCACAATAGATGAGTATGCATCTTACTTTGATAAAATTGATCCTGTATCTCATTGAGGCATGAATCTGAGTTGATTAACTTTGCACAAAGTTAGAGCAACATTTGTTATTCGTGACACCATTGATAAGGGAAGGGAATTGATGGGACCCTTAGGAATTTCCAATAATATCGAGGACCCACTGGCATACGTGGCATCAAAGATGAGTGGACCAACTGGAGACTTACTCGGGAAGCCGACTTGGACAAGACTGCGCGAGGAGAGGTTCCTCGACTTAGACCCCAAATTTTTTTATTTTTATTTATTTTGGGTTTTGAATCTATAATGCTACTACCATATGTTGTTAAAATTTATATTTAAGTTTATTATTATGATCATGAGCTAAAAGAAAACTAGAATACTTGTATGCCAAAATATATGAAACTCATTTTAGCAGCACTAATATAGAAGTTCAAAATGGGTAACTGTATATCTTCAGATGTTGCATTCAGTTTCCTTGTCAAACAACTTAAATAATTTAGCATTTTCTATTCAAACGCTACCTAGCTCTTAATCAATTCAGATCATTCAGATGTGTATTCTCACCATTCAGCATTTGAGCTCTTAATTTTATCAAACGCATCTTTAATCTATAGGAGTCTGTAGACACCCCAATCTCGAACCCTCATTTTTATTTACGTGCTTAATTTTATTACTATTATTGTAGATTGGGGTGTCTACAGAGTTAGTAATGGACAAAAGTACACATAGCTTTGAGCTTGTAAGTGTTTTCTCAGCTAACCCAATGGGTTGGCTTATCCACCACTGAGTTCATGCGTAGTAGAGCGATTTATTTAGCGGGAAGTCCCATATTCGACTCTCACCAGGTACACATTTCCCTGAGCCAACGGTAAGCTCAATACCGCAAACGTGGATTAGTCTTAAACCCTATATGGTTTGGGGACACCTCATAGAAGACCAAATGAAAAAGTTTTTCCAGCTACACTACACTACACACTCATATTGGGATAAATGTTGTTAGTTCCCCCATCAAATTTTTGAGACCGGTTCCTTTAAAGTAAATAGTGCAGTAAATCCTAAAGTAAGGGCTTTGTCTCCCGAGCAAGTTTTAGAATAGGATGACCTCTTCAAATGGCTAGTGCTCATGTTAATTAGCTCTTCGATATCACTTATAGTTTGGGCATAGATGCTTTTACATGGCACTTAAGGGGTGAGTTAGGCAAGGTCACCTCCCGTGAAGAGTATCTTTGAATGGAATGACTCATCCCATTTGCCCGATCAAAGTTGTTATACTTTTTTATTCTATTTTATTATTTTTGATGATGATATGAACACAGTAAAATAGAGGGGAATGTAGAAAGAAACAAAAAAAAAAAAAAAAGAGAGAAATTCAAATAAGTGGGATAGCGTCATCATTTTTGAATGGATATGATGTCTCTTCAGGTATGTTGCTGACTTGAGGAGTATATGGTAATATTTTCTTGTCAGAAATTTCATTACTACATCCGTGGATCGGTTATCTGAAATTGCCAACTAAGGGGTTGTTTCAGTTCACCTGGTGGACATTCCAAAGACTTGAATGCTGCGCTTGAAGTCTATTGGGCATCACAGATAATCATATATCAAGATGAATCAGCTCTAGCAGAACAAAACTCAAGGTTCAGTCATTTCCTGAAACAGAAGTAATCGGATACTTTATTTCTTTCAGATGGTCTTACAAAACATATTATCCAAGAGGTAGTTTTGGGTTATCATGAATCCGTTTTTAAACATCGTGTCCCTTTTAGGTGCTTTGAAGTAACTGAGCGTGGGTATAAATAATGAATTATCAGGTGGATGGTGCTCTTAAGTTTCCCTTTGATGTTGTTTTAGAACGTATGTCCAGTAGGAGATATATAGAGAATTACAATGTAGACAGTTCAGGAATTCTGAAAACTTCTTATTGGTAATTCTTTGATTCAAGTTCTTACCAAAAAATTTGGTGTTCACAATTTTTTATTTGATATTGACTACTTATTAATCCTGGACTCTGATGCCAGGTCATTGAATATTAACAACAAAGATTTCCTAAAGCTAGCAGTGGAGGACTGTAATACATGCCAATCTATTTTACCGTGGAGAACTGGAATATCTTGGCATGATAGCAGTTTGCTGGGTTCATTGTTACTCAATATTGCAGTTTGACCTTTCACCAAAAATATTGTATAATTACTCCCTCCGTTCCAGGCAAAGAGTCCACTATACTATTTTGGAATGTTTTGCTTAAAGAGTCCACTTTTAAAAAATTATGCTTACAATTTTCATAATCTTTCATCTTCACCCTCCACTTGTGTTGTAATCATCTTGGTTGTGCGTATGTATTTTTGTAATTATGACCAAATCAAATGACATTAATATATCTCTTAATAATTAGACTTTTCAAATATGGACTCTTTGGGTGGAACGGAGGGAATATGAGTTATTGAGTAAGCTTCATTACTAAATTGTTGTTTAGGTATCAGATTTATAAACAAAGCATGATCCTTCCTGTGTCTACAGAAGGGTGGTAGAGAACAAATTGGATAAGCTAAAATTTGCCGGGCAGAAAGCAGCCTACTGTTACTTCTCTGCTGCTGCAACTCTTTTTTCCCCTGAACTGTCTGATGCTAAAATTTGCAGGGCAGAAAGCAGCCAACTGTTACTTCTCTGCTGCTGCAACTCTTTTTTCCCCTGAACTGTCTGATGCCCGTATGTCATGTGCCCAAAATTTCGATCATCATAGTTGTATAAAATTGGTGATGTATATAATTATTACTCGAAAAGGAAATGGTTTCTTAAGTTAGATTTGGAAAGAACGGTCTTGTCGTATCTACTAAAATATTTCACAAGTCAATTTTCTCTTGTCGGCATATTTATGCAAGTAAACTAATTTGCAACTAATCTGCTATAAGGCATTTATCACCAGTAGGCAAATTGCAGACTGCCAGACTATTGACTGGTTTATTATTTAGTGCACATATACAGTATATTCTCTAAAAACTGTAGGCAAGAAGTTCTAAATTTTCTATCAGTTTTACAATTAACACTGCAAGATATTCATTTCCTTCCCGCTTGATGTTTTAAATGAATCAGTATAGTACTTATTATACGATTTGGGCGTATTTAGCAGAGCAACTAGAGGAAATGCCATGTCAACGTAGCTAACAGAGGAATTCTTCTGAATAATAAGAGAGCAGTTACTTTTGGCATGTTAAGGAGGAAACACAAAGAAACAATTAGAGTTTCTTGGTTACCATTCAAACTTTTTCGGAAATGGAACCAACCCTCCTGCTTCTAGACACGAGCTCTCGTCTGACGCGTCCACCCAGTCCCAGTGCTTTCTTCATCTTCATGTTAGATTGTTCCTAAAACATAAATTTAGCATTACTTGAAAGATCTCAGTGAGATGACATTGTTGGTTATATCTTAAAATTAGTCTACGATGTTTTGTTTTCTTTTGTTTGGAAAAAACACTTCGAATTTATGGTACTACAAGAATAGGAAATGCTCTTACGTGATTGAAGGTATGCTAGCCCATAGGGATATCTTATCTTCTGGGAGTTCTAGCTCATACCTTAATAAGCTATGTCATTTTGCCACTAAAGCATGATATAAGCTAAGTGGGGCAGTCTTTAAACTCACTCTAATGATATTTTCCTTCAGATTCAGGATGTGAGAGTGAGCTCATTGTTGCTGCTGGAACAGGGGAACCTGCTGTGATGCTATCTGAGTATGGTTTCTAGTAAGTTACATAGCGATCTCTTGGTGTGCGTGTTCTTGATTATCATTACATTGGGTCTGAATGTTTTATACTTTTTGTCTACAACATCTTGGTACTAAGTTGATACGAGTGCAGAAAAGCTCTCACAATAGATGAGTATGCATCTTACTTTGATAAAATTGCATCTTACTTTGATAAAATTGATCCTGTATCTCATTGAGGCATGTATCTGAGTTGATTAACTTCGCACAAAGTTAGAGCAACATTTGTTATTCGTGACACCATTGATTAGGGAAGGGAATTGATGGCACCCTTAGGAATTTCCAATAATACCGAGGACCACTGGCATACGTGGCATCAAAGATGAGTGGACCAACTGGAGACTTACTTGGGAAGCCGACTTGGGCAAGACAGTGCGAGGAGAGGTTCCTCGACTTAGACCCCAATTTTTTAATTTTTAATTTTTTTGGGTTTTGAATCTATAATGCTACTACCATATGTTGTTAAAATTAATATTTAAGTTTATTATTATGATTATGCCAAAATATGAAACTCATTTTAGAAGCACTAATATAGAAGTCCAAAATGGGTAAATGTATATCTTTAGATGTTACATTCAGTTTCCTTGTCAAACAACTTAAATAATTTAGCATTTTCTATTCAAACGCTACCTAGCTCTTAATCAATTCAGAACATTCACATGTGTATTCTCACCATTCAGTATTTGAGCTCTTAATTTTATCAAACGCATCTTTAATCTATAGGAGTCTGTAGACACCCCAATCTCGAACTCTCATTTTTATTTATGTGCTTTATTTTATTACTATTATTTTAGATTGGGGTGTCTACAGAGTTAGTAATGGACAAAAGTACACTTAGCTTTGAGCTTGTAAGTGTTTTTTCAGCTAACCCAAAGCGTTGGCTTATCCATTCATGCGTAGAGCGATCTATTTAGCGGGAAGTCCCGTATTCGACTCTCACCAAGTACACATTTCCTTAAGCCAACGGTAAGCTCAATACCGCAAACGGGGATTAGTCCTAAACCCTATATGGTTTGGGGACACCTCATAGAAGACTAAATGAAAAAAGTTTTTCCAGCTATACTACACTACACACTCGTCTTGGGATAAATGTTGTTACTTCCCCCATCAAATTTTTGAGGCCGGTTCCTTTAAGTAAATAGTGCAGTAAATCCTAAAGGAAAGGCTTTGTCTCCCGAGCAAGTTTTAGAATAGGATCGGATGACCTCTTCAAGATGGCTAAAGCTCACGTTAGCTCTTCGATAGCACTTATAGTTTAGGCATAGATGCTTTTTACATGGCACTCAAGGGGTGAGTTAGCCAAGGTCACCTCCCGACTCCCGTGAAGAGTATCTTTGAATGGAATGGCTCATCCCATTTGCCGCGATCAAAGTTGTTAATACTTTTTTATTTTATTTTATTATTTTTGATGATGATATGAACATAGTAAAATAGAGGGGAATGTAGACAGAAAAAAAAAGGAGAGAGAAATTCAAATAAGTGGGATAGCGTCTCATCATTTTTCAATGGATATGATGTCGAATAGCCTAAAAATTGGCCCAGAAACCCATCTAATGTAAATAGCAATTCTATGGGAAAATTGGTCTGTGTTATCGGTAGGGGTGCCAAACAGCCTAAAAAAAAAGAAAGTATTTAGGTCTAAATTTATAATGACATTTTTGTAATTTTTGTTGGGGGTGTACTATGGGTGTAAATAACATTTTTGTAATTTTTGTTGGGGGGTGTACTATGGGTGTAAATAGCAATTCTCTTTGGGATATCATGAATCCGTTTTTAAAAATCCGTTTTTGTTCAGGAATTCTGAAAACTTCTTATTGGTAATTCTTTGATTCAAGTTCTTACCAAAAAATTTGGTGTTCACAATTTTTTATTTGCTATTGACTATACCACTCTGATGCCAGGTCATTGAATATTAACAAGAAAGATTTCCTAAAGCTAGCAGTGGAGGACGGTAACACATGCCAATCTATTTTACCGTGGAGAACTGGAATATCTTGAGAGGTGTGTATTACTGGTTGTTTCACAAGGATCTGTTACTTACGTTATTTTATGATAGCAAGAACAGTAGCATATGGGCAAACTGAAGATGTATCAGTTTCTAATTTTAAGTCATGATGCACGCTGGGATTTGACTCTGCGATCCTTGGCATGATAGGAGTTTGCTGGGTGGGTTCATTGTTACTCAATATTGCAGTTTGATCTTTCACCAAAAAAATTGTATAATTATGAGTTATTGAGTAAGCTTCATTACTAAATTGTTGTTTAGGTATCAGATTTATAAACAAAGCATGATCCTTCCTGTGTCAACAGATGGGTGGTAGAGAACAAATTGAATAAGCTAAAATTTGCCAGGCAGAAAGCAGCCTACTGTTACTTCTCTGCTGCTGCAACTCTTTTTTCCCCTGAACTGTCTGATGCCCGTATGTCATGGGCCAAAAATGGTATCCTCACGACTGTAGTTGATGACTTCTTTGATGTTGGGGGTTCTATGGAGGAACTAGTGAACCTGATTCTGTTGGTTGAAAAGTACATTTCTCTCATTTGTCTCTTTTATATGAACCATTTGTTAATGTGGTTTCAGCAAATTGTCTTTGATATTGCTCAAACACAAATCCATCTTTTGATCATGTTTTCCAGATGGGATGTAAACATTGACAAAGACAGCTGTTCTGAGCATGTCCGTATCATATTTTTGACACTTAAGCGAGCGATCTGTGAGATTGGAGAGGACGCACTCAATTGGCAAGCAAGAAGCGTGACAAACTACATAATTGTGATTGTGAGATGAAATCTGTACTCTTTTCCATCGTTTTATGTCCTAAGCAGCTTTCTGGATCTGGTAGACTCTTACAACTTAGTTCATCTCAGAAGAAAAGAGGAAGGGAGATGTGAAACCTTGGGCCAGCGGAATCCATCAGTTGTAGCAACTGAGTGACTACTAAAAATCATCTGTTCTGGGGCAACTAGACCTTAAAAAGGGAAAACTCTTGCTTCATTCTTTTTGAGTTTTTATAAGAGATAAAAGCTGTGTGAAACGGTATTTGATGTTGGACCTTAATTCTCAAACCAGCTGATAGATGATCTGAGAATAATTAATTTGTTTGCAGTGGCTGAATTTTGATGAACAATATGCTGAAGGAAGCTGTTTGGGCTAAAGACGGTTGGGTTCCAAAACTGGAGGAGTACATGGCAAATGGTTATGTATCATTTGCCTTGGGACCTATTATTCTCCCAGCTCTTTACCTAGTTGGTCCTAAACTGTCAGATGAGATGGTTCGGAGTGGTGAATATGAAAACCTATTTAAGCTTGTGAGCACTACTGGTCGTCTTCTGAATGATATCCAGAGCTATAAGGTATATTTTGTGTATGCTTTTTGGGTAAAAATGATAATACCCTGCCAAATTTGGATCTAATAAATTACTAATGTACTAATTTCCGAGGGTATGTTGCAGAGAGAATTCAAGGAAGGAAAACTGAATGCAGTGGCATTGCAACTTGATCATAGCAACGGTGAAGTTGCTGAGGAAGAGGCTGTGCAGGAGATGAAGATTCCTATTGGTAGGCAGAGGAGAGAATTGCTGAGATTAGTTTTGCAGATTTGTTTTGGAACAGGAACCAAATTGTGAATCTATTTTACACCAATGGTGACAGCTTGCAGTGGACGGTGCCTAGAGAGCCTGTATTTTAATCAGAAGAACTGTTGCAAAGTATGGCATTCAGCATCATGCTACTTTTTCTTCTTAAATCTCCAAGTTTGAAAAACTGAATTCCCAGCACCAAAAAAAAAGAACACCTAAATACATAAGTATAATTTCATGCTACAACTCGGCCCCACTCAGTAAGACCCTTTGCTCTCCAATCACGCAGCAGCATCAAGTCCATACGAAACGATGCCCACAACTCCACCAGGAGCATCAAGTCCATTCGAAATGATGCCCACAACTCCACCAAAGGCATCCTATGTGGCGGGGTTGAGACGGTCAAAAAGATTTCTTTTCATAAGAAACGAGGTCGTGAACTCCGCCTTCAATTTGTTCTGCTCGAGTTCGTACCTAAACAAGCCAGCTGAAGATTAGATGCAACGATGGAAAACTGATAACGACAAAACAAAATTATGTATTGTAATACCCTCGATTTCGGTTGCATCTTGTTTCGTCTTTCATGCATTTCATATAGCTTGATTATATTATTGGGAATATATTCCTTCATTCCCACCTTGAATAGAGCTAGAGAGACTCAAAGACAAGTTTAAGAGTTTCGTTGTCTAGCTTTGATATCCCGGTTTCATCCTTGCTTCGTTTAGGATTTCTTTCATTTCCATTAGATTTTCAGGCATCTTAGACTCATGACATAACCACTTTGTTCATGAATTGGTTGTAAGGTAAATCACCTTGAGATAGAAATATACACACAAAAACAAGGATATATATATATATATATATATATATATATATATATATAAACTCGGATAATTTGTCCATCCGAACAACTTGAAGTAAATAGGATACAACTTTGTGTAGAAAACTCGATTGGTGGTTTTACTTGTATGTTCGTTCAAATTGATGATGTTATGAAAACAAGATAAAACACCAACTTGTGTTATTGTTGTATTTGACTCGACGGAGTCAAGTTTTGATACATTTAAAATATGTGGAGGTATTGATATAGTTCTTACGAGTACTGAAAATTATGTTGGTCGAGATGACTCTACATTGATTATTGGGTGTTGTAAATATTTTGTAACGAATGATTGTGAACTAGTTATTTGACATATGAGCTCGAGGATAATTACTTGTAAACCAGTCAAGTGATATTAAAATGTATAGTAGTACATACTTGTGAACCAGTTAAATATTGTTAGATTATTAAGTGTCTACAAACTAGTCTATAGGTGACCAGCTGGTAAATTGGATTTCAAGGAGTTAGGGTACCACGAGCAAATCATGAGGGTGGAGTGCTAGTGATAGCTATAGTTGGTCCATATGCACGGCCTCCACCTTGCTACTGGCCTTAGTGGAGATTGGCCTACTTCACACTAGCCGAAGTGGATAGCCGGGCTTCGTGGTAACCCAGGTTGTAAGGGACTGGAACCACGTTAGTCCTGTTGCGCTACTACTAATTCAGTTGTTGAAACACTTCGATGATAGAGATGGGGCAATAAGGTTGGATGTTAGTCGGAAGTGTACCTCGACACCATATCTTTGTACTATGTGTTTACTTAAGTTATATTTGTGTTGAAGTAACCGCTATGTGACCGCTACATGTGCGAGTTGGTTGCGGCTTCTAACTGGTATGAAATGATTGGTGGCAGCTGAGCCTCTCGTGTTATGTGGTGTGAAATTAGTAGTAATGTGATGTATGAGTATGCATTACTGTTTAACATACACCTGTTATGTATTCCTATCACTGAATTGATATTATTATGTTTTCTACTTTGGTATCATCATACTTAGCATGTCATGTATTTACATCGTAGTAACTTACTTCTTGTTTCCTATTGTTTTCCTTAGTTCATACGACTCGAAAAGATTGGATAGTGAGGTCGGGGATTAATTCGAGGGACTTGGACACATTGTTTTTGGGTAGTTGTACTTTTGGTCTCATTGTACTTTTGGTTGTATCACCCAAGTATCGACCGTCGCTTCCTTTCATCATAGCCTCTAGGGATCCCATGCCACGATATTTTTTGACCTGACGATCACCCTGTGATCGAAAAATGCAGGGAAAGAATATGAGGAAAAGGATTCCTAGTCAGGCAGAGTGCGACATGTTACAAAGATCGATAAAATGATAAAAAGAAAATGAAACATATTTATTTGGGCTCACAGCAAGTTAATGTCTAAAACATGAACAAAGTTTTCTGTGAGAATTAATTGGCTAAATAGTGGGGGGTCTCTACCGCTCTTCCTCCAGATCAGGGAAAAAACTTTTGCCAAGTAACCTTAGGAAAGAAAGAAAAACCGAACTCAGCAGGCACTCAATAAAACAAATTTACCTGATAGACATACGCTCCAAGAGCTTCAGTGCTCCCAGCTAAGAAGCTTCGTCCCATCATAACAGTTGAGGCCCCCAAGACCAGAGCTTTTCCAATATGACCAGAATTTGAAATGCCACCATTAGCGATGACAAGAACTTTACTTTCCTCCGCAATAGATGACACCTTGTACACAGCTGTGGCCTACAGTGAAACAAAAGATTACAATTTCTGAGAGTGTGATCTGTCAACAAAGGATATGTTAAAGCTAATGTATTAATAAAATTACAATGACAACTAGGCTGCCAAAGATGCAAAATTAGTTTACGGCCGAAACAAATTTCATTAATATACCAAACACCATCGCAACAAATTGAAGATAAGATACTGCAAACTAAGTCAATAAAATCAGTCTTCTATCTCTCATATATGAGCTTGTGGATCTACATTGCTGTACACATTGCCCAATGTATATATTACTACTAAGAGCAGGAACAACAACCTTTGGGAGCTTAGGAGCTTATGCTCACTTTTGGTATTTTTATACCCAAAATACCTTTTGCTCTCTACTATACTCCCAAATAAATCAACCCTCCCAACAATGCACAAACTCCAATACTCTTACATACCCCACCATCTTTATCCTACCATCTTTATTTCCATTAAATTAACATCTTTACATTTATTTATATTAGTAAACAATAAGTTTGTAAATGCCATTTTAATTAGATATTTGCTAAATAAATAATTTTTGAAATCATATTAATAATAATTAATAATATTTTCGAAATTATATTTAATGTAATAACTTTTCGGCTTTTTTAACAGTCATTCTTAAAATTTATATTAACATTAATTTTAAAAATCATTGATGAAAATATTAATATTAAAATAATTATTATCTCAGTAATTATTAGACAAATAATAATAGCAATAATACTAGGTGACTTAATTTATATTAAACAATAATTTTTAAAACAACTACAATAATTAGAATACGAAATTCAAATACAACGATTAAAAGGAAAAATTAAGAACAATACAACAAGCATAAATTTGAAAAATGACCAGCTTCATTTACACGGCTTCTCTTTGAGGCACTACCTTCTGAATCTTGATTTGTTTCATCATATAGAGCCAACCACTTGGGGGACTTTCGAAGGACTCCCCAAGCTTCAATTAACGTGAATTTTTTTCCCAGATCAGTTTGATAGATACTATGCGCGTGGTTGATAACATCGTCATCATTCCACCCACTTTGTTTGTCAGCTAATGCTTGGATGTAGGCTCCAGAAAACTTTGCAGCTGCCTTCGACACCATATGGAAATGATTCTTACATTGACACTCATTACGTTTATTTCCCTTTCCACGATACTCATTGTAACAATCTGTTACTCTAGTCCAAAATTGTTGCAAAGATTGGTCCTTGCCAACGTAATTGTCGTTACTCACATTCTCCCAAGAATGACACAAACATGTTGTCTCAGTTACAGACCACCTAACCCTTGATAGGGTTGTTTTTTCACTTTGAAGAGTTGATTCATCAACCAAGTCAACATTTTCCTCTTCATGATAGTTTGGTTCTGATTATGTTGAGAAAGGAGGCAAATCCGAAGGTGGGGGACTACCTACAACATGTTCAGTTGAAGAACTACTCATACCTCCCATTGGAAAATACGCTTGGTGGTTGAAATGTGACTGTTGTGTTGAAAATGGAGACACATTTAATTGAATGTATGGGTGTATTCCATTAATATGGTTGTTGCGGCATATGAAATAATGAATAATTTTGGAATTGTTGAAGATTTTGAAAATTTCCCATTCCTCCAACATTTGAAATATTTGGATATTGATTCAGTGGAGGCTGATTTAGAAGTTCAGAAAAATTAGAAAAAGATGTTGGTAGATTTTGTGAGGTGGGTTGAAGAATTTGACGAGTGGAGGTTTGATTTGGTCGGCGTAGATGAATCCGAATTATCTTGATTTTGAGAGTTTTTCTTTTTCTGCAACAAAAAATGGGAAGACATTGTTGTGGTAAATTAACTCAAAAGTAATTAGAGAATTAATAATAATAACAACACTAAGTGGCTTAATTAATTTAAAATGACAAATATAGGTACAATAATAACAGTAATAATAGAAATAATAATATTAATATCTAATTTATATAATAGCAATATTAATAATTATTATTTAAACTACATAATAATAATATTAGCAACAAATTAAGTTATTAAATAACTTAATGTTAAAAATGTAAAGAGAGAAAAGAGAGAAAAATTGAGAAAAATTAAATTTGAAGAGAGAGAAGAGAAGAAAATGGAGAAAATCTTCAAAAATTCGTAGAAAATTGATCTGCTGTCCAAATGAAGTAAACCAAGTCTATATTTATAGGTAAAAATGTGAACTTTAATTCAGTGAAAAAAAGAAAAAGCTTTTTTGTGGTCAAAATTTGATTAAAACCGGACAGGGTTTTTTTTTTTTATGGTCCGCTCATAGCTAACACATGGCAGGAGCTCTTTCAATGGGTTGTCGGCCTCTTCAAATGGAAACGGCACCAGTTGTTCTCCTTTTGCTATGAAACGGCGTCGTGTCCTCCTTGGATTCCAGGTGAAGCTCTCGAATGATACGGGAGCAATATTTGCTCCCCAAAAACCTTCTCTCAACTCCAACTAGGCATTTTGATACCGATTGATATCTTGATGGGGGAGCATTGGGGAGCTTAAAACCCATAAGCTCCCTTGTTGTTTCTGCTCTTAAGTATAATATGTTAAAATAGTACGGTTTTAATTTTGTCTTGTCAACCAAGTCAAGTAGCGAGTGAGGTGATGAAACAATAACAATAGCATAAACAATCTTCCTTAATCAACTGATATCCATTGTTAATTGCAAAAAGATAAGACAATTAGTCGAAATAACTAGCTCAGGGTTGTAGAACAAATTCAATATTAGGTGTAATCAAATTCTTTGCTGGTAAAGAAAATGAGACATGTCTAGGGTTATATTAACAAGTTCAGTTTTCTAGGAGTAACCAATTTTACCTATCCACGGCCGACTGCACAAACTTCTTGGGTAGTGCAAATGGAACCGGAACCGGAACCCATACCAAATCTTAACCCATCAACACCGGCCTACATCAAATTTTGGCCTGGTACATGGTCACCACATTCCCACCAATCACATCAAAATTAGGATATGTCTTCTTAGCATATTTGATCATTTCAATCTGATAGATTGAGTTCCCCTGCGAGCTGTCCAATACAACCACACTATCCCCTACCTTCACCAAGTGTTCCAATCTCTCCTTATCAGACTCCCTTGTCCCAATGGACGCCCCTACCAGAAATACCCCATTAGGCCCCAGTAACGGCATCCCTAATTAATGATTTCGGAAAGCCTTTAATTGTCTCCGCATCCTCAGCCGTCACCACGTTCACCACCGACCCGATGCCCTCGTTCACCAGTGGCACAAATTCAAGCTTCTTTGCCACTAAATAGCCAGTAACGTCCTCGATATTATAGGTGGACGGCAAGGACACATATGACTTATCCATGTAGTCAGAAATCTTGGCTTCCTTGTGTTCTCCAATCCGACTTGGACACAAGGCCTAACATTTCTGAATATTTAGACCCAGTATTTGTAATAAAAATGCAAGGAGAGGTATTAAATTCAGAGGAAGAAGAGATAGAATCGGAAAGAGATTTGAAGATGGGGTCAAAGGCGAAAGGAATGCGGTGGGACTTGGCGGAGCAGACTAAGGAGGCCTAGTAATCACAGGAGTTGTTGGAGTGGATGATGCCGATACCGCCAAGAGCGGCCATGGATGACTCGGTGACGGTGTCCATAGGGGAGGCGACACAGGGAGGTAATGAGAAAGCTTGGTGGATAATGCGACGGAGTCGAATCAATGTATTGAAGGAGAAATATGACGTTATCGTAGGTAAAGGAGTGGCCTGGACTGAACAGCTTATTTTCCAGAAAACCATCGTCCGTAACTCCGTCCATTTCGGCCGGTGCTGGTTGGTGTTTAGGGATTGAGAGGGAGGGAGGTGGAAATCGAAAAATTGCCAGCAATCTGTATCAAAGTAATGAGAGTTGCTATTTGAACCCATATATTTACTTAGTACACCCACTAATATAATTTACAAAAATGCCATTATAATTTTAGACTTAAATACCCTTGATGCTACTAAGTACACCCCACCCCTTTTTAATCTAATTTCAATAATACTTAGTACACCCCCAAAGATTTTAAGTACACCCCAAATTTTGAACGTTCATAGTCATCACCTTCATTCTCTTCATCTTCCAACTTCTTCCTACTTCAAACCCTAAATTCCACCTAAATACATCCACATTCCGCTAACAATGGAAAACCAAGAAAGGGACCAATTATGTAAGTATTTCATCTCATTTCATGTCTTTAATTGCAATTTTCTTCGATTTTTCGAGTTTTTAAGGTGTCGTGTTCGGCAATGGACCGTGGAACACAAAACAATCGGCACCACGCGAACATGTTGAAACTTGTCCCACTGGTACCAACCGAAATTACTTGAAGTAGCTCTACGGGGTACCGAACACTTCTTAAGTTGCTCGGCGGGTACCGAACATTCTCCTTTGTGTTCCAAGGGTAGGTACCGAACAGTATGTTTGTTTATTTGCTAATTAAGTCTTGTTATTGTAATTGTGAACAGATTCGAATACGATGTCTTCGGAGGCTGTGATTGGCCCGAAGAAAATCGATCATTCCGTATCAACTCATGCTTGAAAACAATGTTGAAGACATTGCCATGGATTTCACCGAAGTTTTCACGACGCATGAATTGTTTTCAACTCGTGAGCTTATGTTTGATTGGGTGCGTGCTGGGGACAGGAGCATGGTATTGTCATAATAATCGGCGGGTCGGACGGTGGTACGGCTAGTTGCAAAGGGCTCGAATGTTGATGACTTGTGAACGTAGTGGCCATTACCGTGAAAAGAAAAAGGTTGAGGCACTACCATCATCATCGAAAATGTCGAAGAGGCTAATGCTAATGTGAGCAAACGAAAGAGGAAGAAGAAACCGTACAAGTGTGGATGTCCTTTTCGTTTGAGGGAAGTTATCTCTAATGAATGGCAATTAGAGATTCAATGTGGTGTGCATAATCATCCAACTGCGGAATACTTGAAGGCCACTCATATCTTGGCGATTATCGGTGGAAGAGGAGGAATATGTAGTTGATTTGTCACACAACAATAGTAAACCGAAAGACATTTTGTTTGGTTTAAAACAAAAATTTGAACAGAATAAGTCCACAATCAAGACGATCTACAATGCTCGTACGAAGAGTAAAGTTCGGCGTGATGGCCGATCGAAATGCAACAACTTATGTTTCAATTGAAGAAACATGGGTATTTATATCATGATCGGCGCTGCAGAAGACTAATACGTAAAGGATCTTTCTTTGCTCACCCGACGAGCATTGATTTATTGAAGTGTTTTCCGAAGGTCATCTTTATGGATTGTACTTACAAGACAAATAGGTACAAGTTACCTTTGTTGGAGATTGTTGGTGTGACATCGACACATATGACTTTCTCTATTGCCGTGTATTTGGAGTCGAGAAGGAAGACAACTATACGTGGGCATGCACAATATTGAAGTCCTTGATGCATCAATCCGAGCTACCCAAGTGTAATTGTTACCGATAGAGAAAGGGTTTGATGAATGCAATTGAGCACACTTTTCCCTCTTCAAGACATTTTCTTTGTCGGTGGCATATTAATAAGAATGTCTTGGCAAATTGCAAGAAAATTTTCCGAAAAAGGAGATGTGGGATTCGTTTATTGCGGCTTGGAATGTTTTAGTGGTTGCGTACACCGAGGTCGAGTTTGATCGTTCCTCAGCCTGCAATCAAACTTCAAAGCATATCCATCGCTTTGAAGTATGTCATCGAAAATTGGGTAGTCAGTACAAGGAGAGATTTGTTTCTTGTTGGACAAATACCGTCGTCCATTTTGACAACACCACAACAAACGGTATATTCACTTCAATGTATATTGATTTCTAAATGTCTTAGATAAAGATGTGCTTTGAACCAATGGATTTCGATTTCGGGGTGGAGAGCCATCATGCGGCGTTGAAAAGACAAATGGATCTAGCCAGGGTAACTTCGATACTTGTTGGCAAAGATTCACACTCATTGAGACGTCACACAATGCAATAAAGCAATCATTTGAGAAGAGCAAGAATGTAGTTCAACATAAATACAAATCAATTGTATTTATGTCTCTCAGGTATGGTGTCAATACATGCATTGAACAAGATCTATGAAGAAATGAGTGGAATCGGTGATCCCGTAGACCCTCGTTGTGTGGTTGTTCATTGAGAAAGACTTGTGGATTGCCATGTCGTCATGAGATTTCGAGTATGTGAGATCGAACACACCAATTCCCTTGAAAAGGTTGATTCATTTTGGAGAAAATTAGATATGATACCACCTAAGGGCGATGAGGTTGTTGGTGTGAGGAGGAACTAGAAGTGAAAATGACTCATTGCGTTGATGAGTTTGTAAAAACTTTAGAGACGCCCGGACGGAGGATAGACTTTTAATGTTGAAACGATTGATGGAAGCCTCGAATCCAGCAACAACACCATTGGTGATACCTAGACCTCGAGTCCAAACTCGTGGTCGTCCCAAGATTGCAAAGACTAGGATGTCCAAATCAACAAAACGGGATCCTAGCGCATTTGAGTATGTGGAGGCCATTGATCAAGGTAGTTGTTCGGTGAAGAACAACTCGTTACATACGAGGTTGGTCCATCATCTAAACGTCCTACATTCACGACCACGAAGACAAAGATTCGGTAAATACTTTTAATTTTTTATATTTAATTAATTAGTTATATTTAATATTATTTTTCATAAAGTATATTGACGTCAATTTATCTTTTTCAATAGGTTGTCCCGAACCACCCGAGCCGCAACTTCGATGGTTATATTCATCTACTACCGGCAAAATTTAAAGATTTTATTGAAGACACTAAGAATGTTCTTGGTGATGGGCATTGCGGTTTTGCGCAATAGCCGAATTAGTTGGATATAAAGAAGAGGATTGGGCTAGGGTTCGGTGACCTCCATCGTGAGTTGTCGAGCCACTTAGACTTCTACGCACGGGTTTTCAACGAACATGGCATGGTTGATAAGGTATTGAAAAGTCTCGACTACTACGAGGTGATCGCAGAAGAAATATTGGTTTTGTAACCCATATATGGGTTACTTGGTTGCATCGTCTATAATGTTGCCTTCGTTAGTTTAGATAAGAGAATGTCAATCATGTACCTACCTTTGAGAACCGAACCCCATCCAATCCAAAATTGATATGTACCGGTTGCGTGAACAGAGACCATTATATCCATGTGGTAAGGTATTGGACCAATTTTGGTATTGGACCAATTTTGGCATGGTTGATAAGGTATTGGACCAATTTTTGCATCGAGGCACCAACTTTTCCTTGTGGTAACCACCTCATTGCAAGTGGGTATTGAGCCCTGTAATTTGATCGATATGGAGGCCTAAAAGCAGGAAAATGCTCGTATATCCAAGCCTACATGCAATAAAACAGTTTCGATCAAATATACTATGGTTCCATAACATATGACTTTCTATAATGTTTGAATGTAATGAACTGAAAATACAAGTATGTTACCTCCAATAGCGTCGAATATCCCGCCATCTGCTTTGTCTCGCTCGAGACGCTTGCCTGCTTGTCTATACAAGTACGCAAGAGTTGCAGCCCTGCATACGAATCCACCCCGGTCGTCATCCGAAACTCTAAATAGTTTGTGTTCACCCGTGTCCCACTCTTGTCAGCGAAAAGAGTGCAACCAATAGTGTACCACAAATATGCTCTGGCTGACCGAGCACAGGCAAAAGGATCATCAGAGGTACCCTCTTCCTGGAATCTCTCACGAAGCCACTCTAATTTGATCGATGGCCCCCTAGCACCATGCATCCCAACGAGCACTTCGAGATGCACTCCTAAAATATTCGCAACCTCCGAGGTGTTGGTGGCACACTCCGCCTAGATAATGGTTGTCCGGACACATTCATCTGTCAGACAATACACATCATCAAGTGTAATTGTCATCTCTCCAAAGGGCATGTGGAAGGTATTGGTCTCTGGATGCCACCGTTCCACAAATGCCGAGACAAGGACTTTATCCACTTCTGCATAAGAGCATCTGGAGGACACATTGAGGCCCGAGCTATTGACAAAATCCTTCATTACTTGACTACAGTTATTCCGAATCGACCACTCTTCCTGTTTGGTTGTGTGATTTAAGCACTTCAACAATGGTCGCTCTTCCCCATTCCATATACATCCTACATGGTCATTGAAGGTCGTGAGCAAAGAATGGAACTGTGGCCCTCCAGAAACGGATAAATGCCTCTTCTTCTTCATCCTCATCCTCCTCATCCTCATCCTCATCCTCAACAGGGCCTCCTCTTTCATACTCATGTTCTCCCCGTTGTTCCGTTGTAGAAGAAATTGTTGTTGTTGTTCTGTTGTAGAAGTAGTTGTTGTTCTTCTTGTAGTTGTTGTTGTCAGTAGTTCTTGTTGTTCTTGTTGTTGAGCTTCTTGTTGTTGTCTTTGTCTGTGAGCCCTAGCCGAGGCCGTAGGTCTTCTTCGCGATATGTATTGATGTCGCACATATTAAATTTGTATTAATGATCAACAAAGGAAAAAAATTCAATACACACTGTTCGGTAGCCATCGACAAGTCAAGTGTTCGGTACCCATGCCGGACGCTCTCTTGTTCGGTACCCATGCGGACACAGTTCTTTCGGTACCCATGCCGGACAGCTCAAGGCTTGTTCGGTACCCATGCCGAACTACACATTTTCTCGTGCAATCAACGAAACCCCTCGAAAAATACAATTTTTACTACAAAACTTCCTTTAAATTGTATTTTTTCAACATAAATATGCAAAAAATGGAATGTAACTATGACCTAACAAAAATTAAACACATATATTCAAAAATATATAGTATTTTAACCTAAAATATAAAGACGAGATTCACACCTCTATTGTCTTCCATTGTTCTTGTTGAAGTTGAAGTTGAAGAAATGTTGTTGTTGTGTGCTTGTTGGTGCTTTCTTTGTTGTTTGCGATTGTTTGCGATTGCCGTGGTTGATGTTGCCGTTGTTTGCGATTGCCGTTTGTATGCGTGGGTGTGAGCGGGTTTTTCAAACAAGGGTATAAAGGGTGGGGGTGTACTTATCAAACAAGGGTATAAGGGTATAGGGTGGGGGTTTACTTAGCAATATTTTTAATATTTTGTGATAAATATTATGAAGGGTATAATTGGTAATTAGGGTGGGGTGTACTTAGTTTTTGAGGAATTGAAAATAATGTGGGGGGTGTACTT
Organism: Platycodon grandiflorus; assembly: GCA_016624345.1. NCBI lineage: Eukaryota > Viridiplantae > Streptophyta > Magnoliopsida > Asterales > Campanulaceae > Platycodon > Platycodon grandiflorus. The sequence continues at coordinate 76,750,810 of CM028362.1, read as the reverse complement.
AGTAAATGGGTGTACTAAGTAATTTTGTGGGTTCAAATAGCAATTCTCCAAAGTAATACTCCTCCTCCGTTCCAGGCAAAGAGTCTACTTTTAATTTTTTTGGGTCATCTTAATTAAAGTTTGATCGATAATTTACATATATTTATTTGTTTTTACAAAATTATAAAAGTTGTAATCCATAGCATTCTTAATATAGTTTTTAATTAATGAAATTTTATTTGCTAAAACATAAGTAAAGTATGTAAAATTTTAATTTGATTTAGTCACATGTTGACTTTTTAAAATAAAAAGTGAGCTCTTTACCTGGAACGGAGGAGTATATGATACAATTATTAAAATGTTATACTATATAATATTTTAATACTGGTTATAAATAAAATTTATAAGTATTATCTATGTTACTTTATTGTTTTATATTGTTAAATGCCAGAAATTTTTACCCCTAATAATAGGTCATGTTTCACTTCTATCCAATTTCAAGAAGAACAAAAGAAGAGGAGAAATAGTACTAAGCTAAATAATTTAGGTAACCTTAAACTACCACATTATCAAATAATCTGATGGTTCAAAACTAATGAAAATCTAAAAGAATAAGTGAGATTGCTCTAAAAGAAAACAATTCATAATCCAAATTGCAAACCAACCAACCCCACCCCACCCCACCCCACCCAAAAAAAAAAAAAAAAAAACAAAAACAAAACCCAACAACAAAGCACATAACTAGACATATACAAACGGTTCGAAACCGGAATCAAACCGCCCAAAATTGCATAAATCGGAACCGTGAGAAGCTGAACCGTCCCGAACCGGAACCCCGGTTACTGCCGGTTTCGGTTTCCAATTTCTCAAAGTGAAGCCGATTCTAAACCGTGAAAAATCACCAAAATTTAAATTTTAAATTTTGAAATTGCTTTGTTTACTCTATAATTTCAAAGATGAAAAGTTTACAAAGTTTCAAAATTTCAAAAATGCTTTGTACAAAGTTTTAAAATGAAATCTTTTTAAAAATTATAAGAAAATATTAAAAAATAATTAAAAATTACGGTTTGGGCTGGGCGGGACCGCTTAGCCGGTTGAACCGAAACCGAACCGTGATTTGTCGGTTCGATTACGTTTGTTGTCCGGCGATTTTGGAACCGGCGGTTCGAACCGTTTGGACATGTCTATGCCATAACCCTATGTCGTTGAATTTCATGCCGTAAGTCCACATTTGAAAAGTTTAATAATTAAGTGATCTATAAATATTATAAGAGCTAGTTATAATTGCAAAATATTTAAACATAATCAATGTGTTTATATCAATGGAAAAGATAAAGTTGAAAATTTATAAAAATTATAAGCATAATACTTTGAAAGTGAATTCTTTATATGAAGCATAAAATAGAATAGTGAAGCATCTTAAAATAAACTCTTGTCTGTATTGCTGAAAGTATATTGTAATATCTAATTATCACGTGCCATGCTCCATAATTGAAAAAAAAAATCTAGAATAAAATGTTAGAATTTCTTGCATGACTCTTTTCGGATTGTGAATTGTGGATTAAAAGTACTCAGGATTGTGATTACTCTCATCGTTCCAGACAACGAGTTAACTATTTTAATTTTAGAATTGATCGACAACGAGTTAATTATTTTATTTTAAGATGTTTCATTCAAATAGTTTACTTTAAAAAATTATGCCTATAATATCCTTAAGCCTTTTAACTTTATTCCTTACATATGCTATAAATATCTTGGTTATATTTAAATATTTTTGTAGTTATGACAAACTCTAATACTACTTATATACTCCCTCCGTGCAAAGAGTACACTATTCTATTTTGAGATGTTCTACTTAAAGAGTTCATTTTAAGAAAATTATGCCTACAATCTCCATAAACTTTTTCAATTTACCTTCCACATATATTATAAACATCTTGGTTATACTCAAACATTTTTATAATTATAACCAACTATAATGTTATATATTCCTTAGTTATTAAATATTTAAAATGTAGACTTTTTAAGTAAAACGAAGAGAGTATTTCTTAATTATTTGAATTTTGAATTTTCAAATGTGTGACTCATTCAATGGATGGCCCGGAGTATGCAGCAGTACTCTTTCCTAAAACACCACAGTTGCATGTTCCAAGTCAGAAATTGGCAAGAAAACAAGTGTTCTACTTTTTCTCCTCCCACCTTATGGCCCACTTAAAAATTGTCATGATTACAAGTCAATTTCATATTAAAATGTATTCCCTACTGTCCCAAAACAAAATAAATGGCCGTTATTTATTTTTATTTATTTTTATAATAATTGTTCCTTTAAAAAAAAAAAAGATTTTCTCAAATAAATTGATCATAGTACCTTTGTCATATGTGAAAATGATAAAAAATGAGAAACTCACTAATTTGAAGGTACTAAAGGGAAATTATATGAATTCAAGTACTTTGTTAAAATTTGTGTAAAATTAATAAAGAATTTATTTTGGAATAAAGAGAGTATTAATTAAGTGTCAAGCTTATAATTTTCTAACACGAGTTAAGTGGAACATTCTTTAGGATGTGTTTGGCATGGTAGTTTTTTTGTTTATTTTTTAATTTTAGATTCTTGTTTTGTAATGATCGAAGAAAATGTAAGTAAGAGATAGAGTTGAGTTCCTGGGCGCTAAGAGAGAAAATGAAAAACCAAAAACCTAAATTCTATAACCTTAAACGGATAACAAACCGTTAAAAACATAAAATAAAAATTCTTTAAGTAGATTAAAGGAGTAAAGCTCGAGATAAAAGTTGAAATAAAACAAATTTTAATAACTAGACATTTCCTAATCCATCAAATTCAAAAAAGCATTACTGATCATTATCTCTGTCTGCTCAGAAACTAAACAGTGGAAATCAATCTAGTAGAGAATATATCATCGTAAATTCAACACCACACTGCCACGCTGATGAAGTCAGAATTTCTGTCACTAAAATTTGAACATCATGAACTGGCAGCAACAACTGAAGATTTTCTAGAATGTGAGCTCCGCCGGCGGCAGCAGCAGCGCGAGAGACACGAAAAGACCTTTTTGATACAGTTTCTAAGAACTTGGCCTCGTTCGGGTATCAACCGGGGTGCAGTGGCATTGCGGCCGGCGGGTGCTTGCCGGAACATTCTAACTGGCGGCGGTGGCGGCTGAGACATAGTGTTGTTAGTGGTGGTTGTTGGTGTTTGTGCTGACATGTTCTGCGAAAAAAAGTTGTTGGTAACGGTGGCTCTTGGAATATAGTTTATATTTTTGGAGGGAAGGTTGAGTTGGAGCTAAAATGTAAAAGCCGACTTCAAATATATAGGCGAAGTGTACAGACCGTGTCGGAAAAAACAAAACGAGTAAGACGCGTGTTACTTACTACTTTGATTATGAGCCTATTTAAAGGGTTCAAATAAATCCCCAACTTCCAATTCTCTCTCTCTCTCTCTCTCTCTCTCTCTCTCTCTCTCTCTCTCTCTCTCTGTTTGAATGGGTCTTTTGGGTTCACATTCACACGCTTAATTAGTAGCTTCTTGGCACTAATTTGTTCAAATTCATTAATGATCCAATATAAAAAACCTCTTGTCTATTATTACACTCTCTCCATTCCGAATAAATATTTCTAGTTGATAAATTAAAAAAATTAAGAAATATAATTAATTATGTATTGTAAAATGTGTATTAACGATAATACTTATGAACATTAATTGAGTTCAACTATTCTAATTAATTAAGTTTCTTTTTGATGTGATATATTAAATGAAGCTTTAAAGACATATTTTGAATAATGGTAGAAAAAAGATCCATAAAAAATCTTTTGAATATTAGTTGGGACATCTCAAAATAAAAAATAAGAACATTTATCTGGGACAAACATAATTTGTTGGAGGATTTTATTCTTACATGTTTTTCCTAGTTCCATGGCATGTCCTTTCTATTTCATTTCATTTCTACTCTCCTACGCTTTAACCAATTAGTACAATTTTATAATATTCATCGTTTAAAAGCTACTAAGATGCAAATCACAAAGAACATTTTTTTTCTTCTTTTACATAATTATTTATTGTAATTTTCGATCAAATTAGATATTTAGTTGAATATTAGAACTAATGATGGATTTAAACATGAATTAATTAATATTATGTGCATCGAGTTAATGGATTGGATCAGATTAAAAATATAAATTTTTAAATCAGATACGGGTACACTCGTATCCGTTGCATATCTTATAAATTGATAGATCTAGTGCATATAGGTCTTAATTGCTATCCATGATTCCATGCTAATTAAATCTTATTTCTAACTAAAGACTTTATTAATTGCTATCCATAATTACATGCTACTCTTTTTTTTTTTTTTTTTGAACAGATTCCATGCTACTTAAATCTTAGTTCTAACTAAAGACTTTATTATTCTATTTTGAGATATTTTCGAACCAATTTTCATACAAAAATCATTGGATATATATAGACATGCCCAAACGGTTCGAAACCGACGGTTCGAACCGGAACCGAACCACCCAAAAAACCGCATAAACCGGAACCGTGAGGAACCGGAACCGCTGGTTACACGGTTCGGTTTCGGTTTCCAATTTTTCAAAACCGTGAACCGCAGGTTTGGAACCGGGAACCGGAACCGCCGGTTCCAAACAGTGAAAAATCGCCAAAATTTAAATTTTTAATTTTGAAATTGCCTTGTTTACTCTATAATTTCAAAAATAAAAAGTTTACAAATCTTCAAAAATTTAAAAAATGCTTTGTACAAAGTTTTAAGATGAAATCTTTTTTAAAAAAAATTATAAGAAAATATTAAAAAAATAATTAAAAATTACGGTTTGGAACCGGAACCGGAACCGTAACCGTGATTTGTCGGTTCGGTTACAGTTTGTTGTTTGGCGATTTTTGGAACCGGCGGTTCGAACCGTTTGGGCATGTCTAGATATATATTGAAGCATCATAATTATGATCAACTTTAGAGATAATGATATATTACTTCATTATTAATATTTTAATATATAAACTTTTTAATCATTGTTTAATATAAAATCTTAAAAATGATTATTTCTATCATTTGACTGAATGCAAGATAATTACGATTTATATTTTCTGTAGAAGTGTAGAATAAAGGGAACTTTCTAAATTATGGACACAAATTTAGAGCTGGCAATGGGCTGGGCCAGACCAGTCCAACCTAAACCCATCGAGCCAAGTCTTAAAATCGGGTCGGGCCGGACTGGCCCAAATTTATATCGGGTCTTTAAAACTAAATCCCAGCCTCTCTAAATATCAGGTTGGGCCGGGCCAACCCGCGGGCCGACGCATTGTTTCGAGCTAATTTGCACTAATTTTAATATTTTTGTCAGCCCGTACGTAAGTCCATCGGGCCGAGTCTTAAAACTGTGTCGGGCCGGCCAAACCCAAAGTTGCATCGGGCCTCAAAAACTAAAGCCCAGCCCGTCCTAAAGTCCGGTTGGATCTGGCCAATTTTGCCGGCTCTAGACACAATGTATGGTTTGGCTTTTTACATTTTTGTTCGGATTGCAACTTGCAATCCAACTACCGATTTTTGATTTAATTGCCTTTATCTTGCAATTTTTTTAGAGGTTTTTCTATTTTTGATGCTTCTTGTAATGCCTTAAGCCGAGCCGAGTCGAGTTAGCATATCTCGAGAGTCTGGCTCGGCACTATAGCAATCAGTGTTGAGCTCTAAAAAACTTGAGCCACTCTTGTCAAGACCCTGGCCTATACTCGGCTCACTAGGGTTTACGAGCTGCTCGCGAGTGGCCCATGAGCCTGAGCTGATTTGGCGGGTTGATTCGAGCTGTAGGTTAGGATCGACTCACTTCCTTGGGCGCAATCCATGAAAAAAATAATAAAGGGGGAAATACAGACCGATACCTTTTACTGAATTTTTATCCAGTTTAAGACCCTATAATTGTTTCAAACCGAAAATGACACTTTTGTTTCGAAATGTCGTCTATGCCCTTCCTTCTAACACGTACGATGTATCGGCTTCCCACTCCAAACAAAGTATGCTAATGCATGAATACTTAACACAAAACCACTCCCAACAACCCTCTTAACTTCCAAAAACTTAAAACATCGGCAATTTCTCAAGCGCGTGCGATTTTGTGAAAGATTTCAAAACATTGTCGCGTGTTACTAACAACCAGAACAAAATGCCTTCGCAACTACAATAGAGCACTTAAACAAGAAAAACACGAAAATAAGAAGTTGAAGAAGTTTCAGGTATGTATTTTTGAATACATTTTATAGTTGTACTTTTTGTTTATAACTTCCTGAATAGAGTGAAATGTGAATACATTTGCACATAAATTCTATTTTTGATGCATCACGATGCATTATTTGATAAAACATGTTATGGATGAGATTTTAAAATTGTTGCATTGCGTTTACTGAAATATAAACAACTTTCGTAGAGTTTAAATTTTTTTTCATCGCGATGCATTAATTTTGTGCATCGCGATGCATTAGTTTTCAGCATCACGATGCATCAATTGTGCATCGAAATTCATTATTTTTGTGCATCGCGATGCACAATTGATGCATCATGTTTTACTTCTTTCTTGTAATTATTCAATTATGTGACCGTAACTATAATATACGTGTTACGCAGCGATAACTAAAAATCCCACCAGGATAGTATACAGATCCAGCATGCAATCCCTCATTGGTCAAATTAAGAATATCAATTTCAGGGATGAGCATAAAACTGCGCTAAAGAAAACACCTTTTTGGTACCTCATCGAGAGCATAGTTGGTGATGATGTAGTCTGCGAGCATTTTAAGAAGGATGATTCAATAATAAGGAGTATTGTCAAATGCTACGTCAAGGGACAAACGTGTTTCTAGTTTGGGCGAAAAAAGTTGAAGCTTAAACCAATAGATGCGAAGCTCATATTCGGCATCAACGAAGGGAGGAAATCAATATATTTTTTTGTAAATTGGATCGCATCGATTTCTTCCAAAGGTGCTTCCCTGAGAAGATGTCAAAGGAATCAAAGAACATAAGAATGATCGAAGCCGAAGTTGATTTTTGATAGAATTCAGGAAACAAAGGAGAGTACGGATCAAGTTGATGTCGATTGTCTCACCGACTTGACGACCCTGCTTGTTCTCGCGACCTTGCTGGTTGCAACCAAAATATCCTATATACCGTAGGCCTACACAAGCTTTGTGTCTGATTTGAACGCAATATTAACGTACAACTGGTCAAAATATGTCATTAATTTGTTGTTCGAAAGCTTGAAAACTACATCTGATGACCACCTAGAGATATGTGTGCTGTGCTGCCGGTAACTTTAAGTTCATTTGATATTATTATATGCAATTTCTGTGTATGATGCATGTTGATTTGATCATGTTAACTATGTTGAATTTATGTATGCAGTATTGGTTGTGCGAGCAGAGTAACATTGTGTAACCGACTCGTAAAACTTATATCCCACGGTTTGTCAAATGAGATTTGAGGGCACTGTCCATAGTATTGGATGAATCAAATTTTGTTAGGATCATTAACAATCAGGTGAGTGGTAATAAATGACACATTAGTATTAAAAATATCAATATTACACTTATGATGCACAAAGGTGTGCATCGCGATGCATAAAATTGTACTAAAAAATACTGATTTTGTGCATCGTGTACACAACATTTATTTTCGATGCACAAAATTGTATTGCATTAACAACATTACACTTGCAATGCGCAAAAGGTGTGCATTGCGATGCACAAAAATGTACTAAAAAGTATTAAGTTGTTGTATCGCGATGCACAACAGTTATTTCCAATACACAATTTTTATACACTGTTTCATTTTTTTATGATTTTGCGAAGGTTTAATAATGTTCTCAACTAACAACAAATGAAAAGGAACTGCTTTGGGCAAAGAGAAACAATGAAAAGGAAATTCTTTGTGAGGTCGCTGTGGATGCCCTTGAAACAAACAACATGAATTTAGTTGAGGTGGATTTATGTATGGATGGAGGTGATTAACAAAATGCTAGAGGAGCACCCAGGGGTTCACCAATTAAGAGGGGTGGTGATCCACCAATTCTTTATGAGGCAGCTGTGAATGCCCTTGAACCACAACATGAAAACACGATTACAGAGACTGCAACAGATGATCAACAAAATGCTATAGATGTACCTAGGGGATCACCAATTAAGAAGGGTGGGATATGACTGATCCGGTTGCGATTGAATGTGTGACTGAAAAACACAAGTCAGAAATCAACCAGAAGGTGTGAGTGAAACAACTAAAAAAGCTAAAATTGAGAAAAACAAAAATCGAGGTCGAAAGGAATAAGGTGAATACCTTTTGGAGGAAGTGCAAGGAAACCAATGAAATGAGAATAAATATTGATTAGATGTTTTTCTTAGTTATTAAACTTTTTAGATACAATTATGGTGTTATATTTTCTAGTATTTGATTACATGTTTTAATACTAATTATAAATATTTGAGAATGTAATTAGTTTAGACTTGATTTTATCTACAGTTTTATGGATGTGTATTGATAACATTGTGCAATTTCTCACTTTTTTTGACATTACACTTGCGATGCATAAAAGTGTGCATCGCAATGCACAAAATTGTACTATTATCTTGCATCGCGATGCACAACTTTTATTTTCAATGCACAATATTGTAAAGAATTAATCAACACCAATAATAAGAGATACCCAACCAAAATTTAAAAGTTCGTTTGGTGTTTGAATAGGACATGTGTCGTAACATGACACACTTTCATCATCACTTTCCAAAACTTTCGAATTGGTACACTTACTATGATCATACGTTATGGCCATTACATTGCAAAGGCATCGCAAGTTGAAATCAATGCCTCACGATGCACAATTGTTGCTTTACCTTTGTCCAAAACTTGTGCATCGTCGTAATAACCGTCGCATCGTGCATTCTCTCGCAATTCCATCTCCATGTTTGTATTCTTTATTAATCCCATAAGTCAAACCATTATCAATTTATTAAACATTAACAATTATAATGCAAACTGATAAAAATTTAGCCAATGACACCGTGTTTTTTAAACCTTTTTCGTTGGTTAAACAACAATTATTGTGTGATCCTACAATGTAATTCAAATTTCAATTATTCGATTGATAATTGCAATATTTACTTCTAATGGATTCGATCAACTAAGATAAACTAAAATTCTCTGAAACTTTCGAAACAATAGTATCTCCTCTGAATTCAACAACGACAACATGCATGACAGAAGTTTATATTGAATCAATTGATTTTCATTTCACAGTGAAATCGATTATAGCAACTTGAAAAACGAAATCGAATGGGCAGAAGATAGAATGTGATATATATGGATGAAAATTTTGGTAAGAAATCGCAATTGAAAGAAAGAAAAGATTTACAAGAGTAAATCTTTGAAGACGCAGCTTATAAAACGTGATAAATTGTTACGGGAGTAGTTTTAAAATAATTAACCAAATTATAAAAAAAAAATAGACTTAATCGGTTGAAAACAAATGTTATGATCTAAAACAGTTGAAAATCCTACTTATTGGTACCTGCCCGCATTTATTCAAAAAAAAAAAAATCTAATGGGGCCAATCCTCCCAGCAGCATAGAAACTTTTCATCAAATTAATAGCTCCTTGTTGTTCCTCTCCTTCTCCTTGTCTGAAAATTTTGAACTAGAAAGATAGAGAGAGAAAATCAATTAAGACTCGAACTTCATGAGGACTCAAATCAAGCTCAGTTGATGGCTCCATAACCTCGATTCATAAAACTACGAACATACAGTTCACTACTTGTCGTTGGATGTCTCAATTATTAATCGAATTTGGTGAGTCGTAGCATCGTTGATCGAATCAAATTGTCAATTTGAGAGGAAGGGGGTCACGAGAAAGGAAAGGGTTAAGTTAGATTCAAATAGGTACGAATATCTTTGAATTAAATAAGCATATTACACACACACATATATATATATATATATATATATATATATATTGACGAGTCAAGTTGATTTGCAACGATCTCGAACTCGGGTTAGCTCGTGAGCTAGCGAGTTGAGTAGTAGGAACCTCGATTAGGCTTGTGAAATTTAACGAACTAAAAAATGTGGTTCAGCTCAGCTCATATAACTATACAAAACATGCGAGTTGAGTCGAACCCTCGGGCTGGTTTGACTCACCTACATCTTGCACATCCTTAAGATATGCTCCGTAGTAGGATCATATTAGTACTCCATTGTTCTATCGATTTTTAATTTTGCTTATACCAAATGCTTGTCATACTCTACTGTGTAGTGACACAGTTGAATGTTTGAATGCTAATAGTAATTCCTAAGACTATTACATGAGAATATAATCTTAATGTTAGAACATGGATTAAATAATATGTGTTATTGAATTCCATATGTTATAATCATTTAATAATGTCAAAGTATAGACAAAAAATATGTAGAATTCCATTAGGTGAAAGTACCATTAAATGATGGGCATAATGGTAACTTCTCACCACCAACTTTTGTGAAAGGGTGTAGTCCCTAAATGAAGTGCCCCTTCTCAATCTATATATAGGCTATCCATCAGCCCATTTGAGACTCTTAGATTTCATAACAATTCAGTCATAAAATCATTCTTCATTTATCAAAGAAGAACTAGTGTGGGCACAATCATTTAGAAGTATTATCTCCCTACTCTCTCATTTATTCAAGAGCAAGATTAAGAACACAATCATGGATTCTTCAGGTACACGCTTCCGTCTTCATCTTCTTCTCATTCTTAATCTAGTTATGGGTCGACTAAGGGTTTAATGTTCCTACAATTGGTATCAGAGCCTACTCATATACTAGATTGAGTTTGAAATTCTTGTAAAGCCTTAGGCTTTAATTTATTTCTTATTTGTAATCTTTGTGTGATTTCATTTGGTTTTTGTTTTGGTCAAATTTCAACAAGTGTTTTCAATAACAAGAAAGATGACAAAAGTGATGAGAATCTGGGTACAATGATTATCAGATATTATAGAAATGAACTCAAAGAATTTGTTAACTAGGGAAAGCCCTTGAACAACTTGTTCACCGGCATAAAACCCCGGGAGGTTTAGGAACCTGCCTTGACCAAAAGGTATACTAATCAAGTTGTAATACAAAACTAAGAGCGTATATAAGGGAGCTTAGGCTAGTGAGAAAATTGTGTGTGTCAAATACAAGTGTTACCCCTTTTTATACCTCAAAGTAACAACTAAAATACAATGAAAATAATTAGCCTAGAATCTCGGAAATAAGTTGTTCTTGTTGAGAGATTTTCGCCACATTGCTGGTGAAGGTGATAAGGATCCGTTGCTGGCCTTTTTGATGAAGAAACATTGTTGAACCAGTCTTCTTATCCATTGACACATTCCCTGAAAAGTAGGGTTTAATGTAACAATAATTCAACCTGCAAAATGATCAAAGTGCAGTAGGAGAACTCAAGTTGTTAGTACCAAGATGTTAGGTGTAAGTTGAAAACAGGTTGACTAAAAATGTAGGGCCCAACAATTGCCCCCAAACTTTTTGAATTTTGTAATAAAGAACACAAAGAGTCAAAAATTTAAAAAGTTTGCCAAAAGAGTGTACGGCGGTTATTAATGCAAAAAGTGTTTGATGGGACGGTTTTTGAGTCTTTCCAAGGCAAAGGTCATGATGTTTTTCAAACTTGCAACCGTTTACAACTCTTTTTCTCAAACAAGTCAGAACCTTCTCCAACTCTCCTTCTCACAGAGTTCGTAAAAAAGAATTCTTTTTCTAAATTTCTTCTGGAGAAAACCAAGGAAGACCGCACGGAGAAGGAAAACGAGTAGCAATTCCGGTGAGTTCCTCGTCTTTTTCTCAAATTTCTTGATAATTTTTCAAGTTGCAAAAAATGGGGAAAAAGAAGTTATGTATAATCGAAAGTGACGATGGTCTACCAGAGGATTTCTCAACCCAAAATCTGTTAAAGGAGCCTGAAAAAGAAAAATGCTTGATTTTCGAAGTGGATCTGGAAGTTGTCAAGAAGAATCACGCATTGCCTTCTGAAACCGTTTTCTTTACCCATCCCTCCTTAACTTCCCAGTGTTATTCCCCTGAGTGGGTATGTTTCCCTGAATATCCCTTCACCATTGGTCTTAAATTCCCGTTCCCTGTCCTGATTACTAGGTTTTTTGCTTCTGCAAAGTTGAACTATGCACAACTTATGCCTCAGGGTTGGAGGTGTCTTCAAACCCTAGTTAGGTTGAGGGATGAAATAGGTTTGAATGTAGGCCTAGAGGAGTTCGCTTATACCACCGAGATAAGGGGATTTGGTCTGGGAAGATATTGTTTTAGAGTCAAGAGTGGTGGTGACCCCATTTTGATTTCCAACAACGACCCTGCTGATAGGGGATGGAGAAACAGATTTTTCTTTGTTAGGAAAGACAGCCTAAGCCAAGAGGCTGGTGTTGTTTCAAAGTGGAGGTCTCAAGGTAGAGGAAATTTTCCTCTGATTTTACTCATTACCAAAATCTTTGTACATCTTAACCTTTAACAAACTTGAATTTCCTTTGTAGAAGTTGCCAAGCTTTGCGTTCTGTTCCCAGAGCAGGAGGATACGGAGACGAATGTAAAGAGGATTTTTGAATTGGATCCTCACATTAGGTCTTTCAAAGCATTTCCAGTCTTGTTCTCCTCAGAAAGGGTTGTGGAAGAAGAAGAAGTTCATCGAAAAGAGCCTCTAATAAGTCCCAGCAAAATGTCCACGGGTTTGATTTATCATCTTAAAGTTTTTGCCTATCTGCAATTTATTCTAATCCTCCACGTTGTCCTAATTTTGCGACCTTTATTGCAGCCACCCGCTCAAAAACCCTCGTGAGTGCTGCTGATTTGCTCGCTGGAGCTAAGGCAAGAAGGTCTCTGAGGAAAGACAGCAAGCTGCCCCCAACTCCACTGTCTATGGCCTCTAGCTCTGAGGCAAATGTATCAAAGAAGGATGAGTCGAAGAAGAGGAAACTAGTGGAATCTGAGGCCACAGATGCAAGTGATGTTTTGGATGTTGATAAAACAAGAGAAAAATTTGTTGTTGTGATGAAGGATTTCGCTGACAAGGTAAAATGAGGAAACATTGATCTTTGTACCAAAGAAATTTACAAAGTACTAATACTTCTTTTACACAGGTCTCTGATATAGTGAGTCCTATCTTGGACCAAGTCACCGTCTTAAAAATCAAGGCAACTCGATGTAGTGTTGAGGCTGAGGAGGCTAGGAAAGAAGCAAAAGCAAGCGCTGGGGAAGTAATTAGATTGAAGAAGGAAGTTAAAGTACACACTGGTGAAGTGGTGAAGTTAAGAAAAGAACTGGCAGACGTTTGTGCCGAAAAGAGGAAGGAGAATGAGGCCCATGTCAAGGAACTTGAAGCAGCGAGGGAAGACTTCAAGTTCAATGCCACTAAAACATTGCTAGAGGCCAGAATCCAACTAATGGAAGAATTCAAGAATGGACAAGCTGCAAATTGGGACTTGGAAGAAGAAAGAAGGACTTTGGAAGATTTTATTGGCGAATCGGTAGATGCAGAAGAGGTGAATTCACCAGCCTTAGAAGAACTGGTTGACGATGCCAATAAAGTGTTGAGTACCATAGTGGGGACCCAAGTTGAAGGGGGTAATCAAGAAAAAAGAGAGGTAACACCGGCCGAGCAGGCGTTGGGGCAATTTGAATGTTTTTAGGTGGTTTGGAAGAGAAAGTAACACAAACAATTTCTATTTTATTCATTCGGTCATGTAACAGCTCATAAGAGCGTAAACAATTTATTTGGGGGTACTAGGTTGGTCTAGTACTCCAAGCTTTTCGTAGGTCTGAAGGGATTTGTTGGCTTATCCAACTTATCCACTAATTGTGAGATCTTTTTTGTGAACATTTTGAAGCTTTGCTGAAGTAGCTTAGGTTTCTTCAGAAACACTTGATTGTTTAGTAGATAAAATGTTAACGATATAAACAGTAGGTAACATGTCAATGTTACAACCAATAGTCACAACTCGAATAAGTGTGAAATCGTGCGCACGGGCGAAGGTGTCAAAACCTTAATTCTTTAGAAAAGATGTAAATCTTTTAACCAAAATGTACCTTTGATCAGAGGTAAGTCGTTTGAAGAGATAGAACAAGTCTCAGCCGTCCTGGCGTGTCAACATGTTCCATCCCTCTCCAGCTAAAGTTTCAACATGTTGGAGCCGTACTGGCGTGTTGACACGTTGAACTTCTTTATCTCAGGTCTAAACATGTCGGAGCCGTACTGGCGTGTTAACATGTTCGACCTATCCCAATTGAGGTCTCAACATGTCGGGCCGCCGGCGTGTTAACATGTTGAGCCTACTCCGCATGTATACCTTGCAAAACAAATTCATGTTAGGATTGGGTGTTAGCATAGCCAACACCCCTCTGATGCTTAAGTTAGTAAGGGTTTCCAATAAAATTGAGGATTAAAACACATAAATGAACTTGACATAAATTAACTCATACCTGAGAAGTCTAGTTGCTAACTACTTGACTTACATAAAATAGAGCTTTAAATGAATGGCATTCCAACTCCTAGGGACCCTGTCTCCACTTGGGGTTGACAACCAGTATGCCCCTTTGCCAGCTTCAGCATCAATAAGATATGGTCCCTCCCACTTGGGAGCTAATTTTTCTGCATTCAGTTCTTTTGTATTTTGAAATACTTTTCTTAAAACTAAATCACCAACCTGGAATTTTCTTATTCTGACATTCTTGTTGTAGGATCTAGCAATCCGTTGTTGATAGGCTGCCATCCTTATCTTGGCTAAATCCCTGAGCTCATCAATTGTATCTAGATCTTGGGTTAGCAAGAGATTATTTTCATCTTGAGTTAATAAACCATACCTCGCTGTTGGGATTGTCACCTCGGAATTACGACTTCCGCTCCAAATACCAAGGAATATGGAGTTCTACCTGTGGCCCCTTTTGTAGTTGTTCTGTCTGCCCAAAGTACAAGTGGTAATTCTTCAGCCCACTTTCCTTTCTTTTGATCTAGGCGTTTCTTCAAGTTGTTGATAATCAACTTGTTACTTGATTCAGCTTGACCGTTGGCTTGAGGGTGGACAGGCGTAGACGTGATCAGCTTGATGCCCCAACGAGCACAAAAATCTCCAGTCTTTTTACTTATGAATTGGGATCCATTATCACATATGATCTCTGATGGTACGCCAAACCTGCTAATAATATTCTTCTTTAAAAATGAAACTACCTCTTTGTCTCTTACTTGTACATAGGCCTCTGCCTCGATCCACTTTGAGAAATAGTCAGTCATTGCTAACATGAACACTTTGCCTCCAGGAGCCTTAGGCAACTTGCCTACAATATCCATGCCCCATTTCATGAAAGGCCAAGATGAAACAATAGAGTGTAGAGGTTCGGGTTGATGCAAGATGTTCGTGCCTTTGGCGCATCACATTTTCGCACGTAGCTCATGGCATCTTGACGCATTGTTGGCCAGTAATAACCAGTCTTGAGAGCCTTCGATGCCAATGCTTTCCCACCAGAATGATTTCCACATGTTCCTTCATGGATTTCACTTAGCACGAGCTCAACTTGCTTATTGTCAATACATCTCAAATAGTGTCCTGCGAAAGATTTCTTGAACAGGACATTATCTATTAAAACAAAAGTTGAAGTACGCATTTTAAAAGATCTAACATTCTTAATATCAGATGGAATAGTTCCAAGTTGAAGGAACTCAATTATAGGTTGGGTCCAAGATGAACTTGTATCTTGTGCCCCATTAAATTGAGTCACTTCTTGAGTTTCTTCCACTTGGTCTATTGCCGGGTACTTAACATAAATAATGGGAATATTAGTATGCAACATAGATTTGCAAGTTGAACCCAGGTTGGCCAATGCATCTGCTTCTGTATTCTCTTCTCTAGGGACCTGTTCCAAAGAGAATGACAGAAATTTTGAAGCCAAAGCTTTAACATGTTGGAGATACAAAGTCATTTTGGAATGCTTCGCCACGTAACTGCCATTGAAATGGTTAGCGAGCAACTGAGAATCAACATATACATTTATATGAGTAATATTTAAACTTAAAGCTGTAGTTAAACCCATGATTAAAGCCTCATATTTAGCTTCATTGTTTGTCGCATTGAATTCACAAGATACAGCTTGAGGTATGATATCACCTTGGGGGGATTTCAGAACTATTCCCAAGCCAATTCCTTTGGAATTTGAAGCTCCATCTGTATAAAGTGTCCAAAATCTAGGAATTGTTTTACCTTCAAGTTGTTGTACCTCCCGTTCCACCTCGGGCTGCAAACTTGGACTAAAATCTGCTACGAAATCAGCTAGAGCTTGAGATTTAATAGCTGTTCTTGGTTCATATGATATGTCATACGTGCTCAACTTGACCGACCACTTGGCTAATCTCCCTGACATCTCTGGAGTTCTCAACACATTTCTTATAGGGTAGTTAGTTCTGACAGTTATGGGATGTGTTTCAAAATAATGACGCAATTTTGTAGCGGCAGTAATTAAAGCTAAAATTAACTTTTCAAGATGAGAGTACCTCGTTTCAGCATCTAGTAGAGACTTACTTATATAATAAACAGGATGCTGTTCACCTTGGATTTCTTTGACCAATCTTGCACTAAGCGCATTCTCGATACTGACTAAATATAAATAGAGGCGCGTTACCACGTTCTGGTTTAGCAAGTAGGGGTGACATCACCAAGTATTCCTTAAGTTGTTTGAAGGCTGCCTCATGTTGATCAGTCCATTGGAAGAGTTTATTCTTTCTTAACACTTCGTAGAATAACCTGCACTTGTCAGATGATTTAGATATAAATCTATTTAGGGCAGCTACTCTACCGGTTAACCTTCGGACGTCTTTGATATTCTTGGGAGATTCCAAGTTGAGAATAGCTTTGATTTGTTCGGGACTAGCTTCAATTCCTCTCTTAGTCACCATATAGCCCAAGAACTTCCTGCTTTAACACCAAAGTTGCACTGGATTGAGTTTCATGTTGAAAGCTTTCAAGATGTTGAATGCCTCAGCAAGATGCTCCACGTGATCTTCAATATGCTTGGATTTTACTACCATATCATCTATGTAAACTTCCATCGTTTTGCCAAGTTGATCTTTGAACATCTTGTTGACCAGCCTTTGATAAGTTGCCCCTACATTTTTAAGACCAAATGGCATAGCAATATAACAATATATACCTTCCGGAGTCATGAATGCCGTATCCTCTTGGTCTGAGGGCTCCATTTGAATTTGTTGAAATCCTGAGGACGCATCCATGAATGTCAAGATATCGTGGCCAGCTGTCTCGTCAACTAGAGAATCAATATGAGGAAGAGGAAATGGATCTTTCGGGCATGCCTTGTTCAAGTCCGTGAAGTCCACGCATACTCGCCACTTGCCATTCTTCTTCTCTACCACCACAACATTAGCCAACCACCTTGGATATTGAACTTCCTTGATCATCTTGGCCGTCAAAGTCTCTCAACTTCTTCTTTTATAATCTTGTTTCGTTCATGGGCAAACTTTCTTCTTTTCTGGTAGACAGGACGGATGGTTGGATCAATGTTCAACTTGTGAGTGATGATGTCCTTGCTTATTCCTGTCATATCTTCATGCTTCCACGCAAAATAACATTTCTGACTCTTCAAAAACTCAATCAGCTCCTTCTCAATTTCGAGTGGAAGATCTGTACCAACTTGCACTTGGGCCTCAGGATTTGACTCATCAACAGAAATACTTTTCGTCTCGTGCTCTACTGCTTCAAGAACATCCTGGGCCTTTTTCTTTAATTGCTATGCTGGACGAGGGACTGAACTTGCTCTCATATTAACCTTGTAGCACTCTTTAGAAAGCTGCTGATTGCCCTTCAACTTAGCTACGCCCCAAGGTGTTGGAAACTTGACGCACTGGTGATAAGTTGACGGCACGGCTTTCATGTTGTGGATCCATGGTCTTCCTAAAATGACGTTATAGGAGGACGAACATTCGATCACACAGAACCTCTCCATAGAATTCATACCTTCCAAATAGAGAGGCAACTTGATTTCTCCGACTGTTTGCTTTACTTCACCACTGAACCCTACCAACACGGATGAATTCTTCACAACTTCAGATAAGGGAATGCCTATATCTTCCAGAGCGTGAGTGAAGATTATATTGACTGAGCTGCCGCCATCAATCAGGATTCTCTTGACCATACAATTAGCAATCTGCACCTGGACAACTA
Source organism: Platycodon grandiflorus (assembly GCA_016624345.1). Taxonomy (NCBI): domain Eukaryota; kingdom Viridiplantae; phylum Streptophyta; class Magnoliopsida; order Asterales; family Campanulaceae; genus Platycodon; species Platycodon grandiflorus. Next base: position 76,732,564 of record CM028362.1, on the reverse strand, counting down.
GACCGTCGTGATGGGGGTCCAACGTGTTATCCTTATCCTCATCTTCGAAGGAGATAACTTGACCATCTGTGAAGTCGCGGCACCTTGAGGGCAGCTCTGACTGATCCTCCTTAGAACTCTTGGCATGACGCTTGGCTGCAGAATAAGTTGTACCACAAATATGGGATCCACCTGAAATAACATTTACTACCTTGGTGGCTGGAGGAGGTGCAACTTTCTCGGGTCTGGACTGCTCCACAGAATCAGGTTCTTTGGACTCATTTCTGACCCTCTTCTTACCTAACAAATCCTTAAGGAGACCCTTTGATAATAGATGAGCAATTTCCTTCCTCAAGGCAAAACAATTTTCAGTAGTATGCCCGAATTCTTCATGAAATGCACACCACTTGGACTTATCCTTCCAAGTTGTGGGCTTGTCACTCTTCTTAGGCCATCTTGCTTTATCTCCCAGATTTTCCATGGCGCAAAGGACTCCTGCAATATCCACAGAAAAGCAATAATCAGAAATTTTAGGATAATCATTATCATCTCCATCCTGATCATCATCTACAAAATGAACTTTAGAAGATTCAGATTTAACAGGGGGTTTGCCCCTGTTAGACTTATAATGGTGGGAATCTGATTTTCTGTCCGACGGCTCAAATAGAGGAGTAGGGTCCTCCCGATTGACTTCTCCATTGCCGGTGTCATCCTCCAATCGATGAAGCAAGGCTCGGTTCTTATTTCTTCAAGTTGTTTTGCAGGTGTCATCACCAACTCATTATAGAATAGAGAGTTCTTTTTCAAGCCAATACGGAATGCTTCCGTAGGCGTGGACATATCGGTGGGTATGGTTCTTGCCTCCTTATTAAACCTGTGCAAATATTCTTTAAGACTCTCATTAGTACATTGCGCAGTCAGTAAGGTCGCTAGTCAACTTGTCAAATGCCTGTTGCATGAAAATTGATTAGTAAACATCTTTGACAAGTTGAGCATAGGAAGAAATAGAGTTTAGAGGAAGTCTGTTAGCCATTTTAAGGCTGGTCTGACGAGGGTTGAGCCAAACCCCTGCAAAACATGCTTCTTTAAAAACAGGGGGATACTTATAATATCCATAGATTCACGATACAAGAACACATGCTCTGTGGATCGGTGCTCGTCATACTTCTTCATATGAGGGACCGAAAACTTCTTTGGGATCTCTACATTAGCTATGGCTGGAACAAAGCGAGATTCGTTGTAGCGAGGTTGGGGAGACTTGGTGATGAGGCAAGTTGACTCCGCACGCCTCAAGCAACTCTTTTATAGTCTGCATTTCCTTAATAAGTTGACTCTGCGAAAAGAGGGTTATTATTAAATTGAGATGCAAAAGTATCAAGAGCATTAAAGAAACTCCTGTTTGCCCCATCGAAGGTGTGGCATAGGTATAGCAAGATGACAACACGGGTTGGCTAGTTGTAAGTGAATCTTGGTCGCGAGATTGGAATGGATGTCATGATTGTGCTTTCTGTGGTAAGGTCTTGGACATAGGGATATCTCCAACATGGCTTGGTCCGTACACTGCAGAACAAAGATCTAGGATGCAAAGGTGAAAATGGAGTAGATACTTGAGTTTCGGTTGCTTCCCTTTACGCATGGTATCAATGGCATTGAGTATCATGGTGTTTGTATGCTCCTGAGCATCCAACTGGTCATTCACTTTCTTCAACATTGTGACCATGTTAGACATTAGCTCCAAATTGACAGCTTCCGGATTTGAGGATGGATTGCCTTGGGTGCCGGAATTAGGAAGCGGCTGATTCCTCTCACCTTGACTACCAGACGACGGATTGGCCATTTCTACACAAATAATCAAAGTAGTCCCACGGATGGCGCCAAATTGTTTTGGTCAAATTTCAACAAGTGTTTTCAATAACAAGAATGATGACAAAAGTGATGAGAATCTGGGTACAATGATTATCAGATATTATAGAAATGAACTCAAAGAATTTGTTAACTAGGGAAAGCCCTTGAACAACTTGTTCGCGGGCATAAAACCCCGGGAGGTTTAGGAACCTGCCTTGACCAAAAGGTATACTAATCAAGTTGTAATACAAAACTAAGAGCGTATATAAGGGAGCTTAGGCTAGTGAGAAAATTGTGTGTGTCAAATACAAGTGTTACCCCTTTTTATACCTCAAAGTAACACTAAAATACAATGAAAATAATTAGCCTAGAATCTCGGAAATAAGTTGTTCTTGTTGAGAGATTTTCGCCACATTGCTGGTGAAGGTGATAAGGATCCGTTGCTGGCCTTTTTGATGAAGAAACATTGTTGAACCAGTCTTCTTATCCATTGACACATTCCCTGAAAAGTAGGGTTTAATGTAACAATAATTCAACCTGCAAAATGATCAAAGTGCAGTAGGAGAACTCAAGTTGTTAGTACCAAGATGTTAGGTGTAAGTTGAAAACAGGTTGACTAAAAATGTAGGGCCCAACAGTTTTGTTCTTGTACATGATACTCATCTTGTCTAAGAGTATTATATTCATAACTTCATTCAATTTCTGGAAACAATGGTTCATACAAGATTACCCCATTTACATAGCCAACATTGTATGATGTATGGAGTGTGTAAATCTAGGTCTACTTGTTTGAATCATGTTAATTGAAGTGCAAACTTATCCCATTTACATAGCTAGCACTTTATAATGCATTAAGTATGGAAATTTGGATCAAACTTGTTCATAAAAGGGTGTAAAAATGGTGACTTTTCGTAAATCTGGGCAATAGGCACGAGTCGTCCCGTAGGGGACGAGTCGTCCCCATCAAGTTTCTGGAAATAGGACCCTTTCTGATTCAGTCGTCCCCCTTATAGGGAAGAGTCGTCCCCATCAAGTTTCTGGAAATAGGACCCTTTCTGATTCAGTCGTCCCCCTTATAGGGAAGAGTCGTCCCCTGAGGGACGAGTCATCCCGATGGGAACGAGTCGTCCAGTGAGCCTTCAGGTTCAATTTTGCCCAGAATTTTATGATAATTCATTAATAAATTATAATATCTGGACACCAGTCGCGCTTCGGTGGTTCTTAGAGTTGTCAAACTTTAAGAATGGACGGGTAGAACAAAAGGATATTAATTTTCAATAATGAATTTTGCTTGTTTCCTTACCCTATAAAGTTTCAGAAATTACCCTAAGGCCTCATGTTTCCGATTAATTATATCCTTAACATTTTTTGACTAAAATTGACATCATCGCCAAAGTGATTTTGTTGATTGAATTCAAACTTGTTAAAAGATGAATGTAAATGTTGATATGTGATAACATGCTTGTTTCCCAAAGGAGACCTTGTTGTTGACTAAGTATTTGCATTCATAGGGTAATAATTGAATAAAAAACTTTTGGTCATTTTAAAAACCTTGTACCATCCCAAAGGAAGGCGGGTATTTAAAATGAATTGTTTATATTTTTATTGCCGGGTAACAAGTACCTTAAACTTTAGGACATTTTCTATACTTGAACCGGCCCAAAGGAAGGCAAGTGTTTAAAATGTATTGTTTAGATTATTTGTTCACCCTAAGATAAATCACATTGTGAGTCAATTCGCAATCCAAAGATTAGTCTTGATGTCATGTTGATTATCTTTTATTTTGATGGAATTCATTTGATATAATTAATCATTGTGTAGATTCTTATATATGTTTTTTCTATTTCATCTTGTTCTTCTCCCTCAGATTTGATTAATGCTTCATCCGTAACTACTGCCATTAACAACATACCTTTGCTTACTGGGACCAATTTTAAAACTTGGAAAAAGAAAATAACCATGATCTTAGGCTGCATGGACCTTGATCTCGCATTACGAGAACCAAGTCCCGCCCTCTTATCGACATAAGCACCGGAAGAACGCTTAAGTCTAGAGAGGTGGAATCGTTCTAATCGCGTGAGCCCGAGTATCATGCAAAATGCGATCCGGAGACTTTTTGAATAGTGTCTCCGAGGATGTTGGAGCTAAAGGTTTCTTGGATGCCCTAGAGGAACGCTTTGCGAAAAGCGATAAATCGGAAACAAGTGCTACCTTAAGGAAGCTTGTTTCCATGAGGTACAAGGGCATCGGAAGCTTAAGGGAATATATAATGGAAATGTTTCACCTATCTACTAAATTAAAGGCACTCAAGTTGGACCTTTCGGAAGACTTGCTTGTGCATTTGGCTTTAATTTCTCTTCCTCATCAATTTGGTCATTTTGAAACGACCTATAATCAAAGGACAAGTGGAACATCAATGAGTTGATTTCACATGTGACAGAGGAAGAGGATAGATTGAAACAATCTAAACCCGAAAGTGCTCATTATGCATCTACCTCTTCTCGTGGGACAAAGAGAAAAGGTAAGGAGATTGCGGTTGCAACAAAGAAGCCTAAGGGATCATCAAATGATCAAAAGGTTAAGAAATGCTTTTGCAAGGACCTTACTCACATGAAGAACGACGCTCTAAGTATCGCCAATGGCGAATTAAGAAAGGTATGTCATTTAGCTTTGTTTGTACAGAGGCAAATTTAGTTTCAATTCCTTCGTATACATGGTGGTTAGATTCGTGCAACTACTCACATAAGTTCATGTATGCGGGGTTGCTGAACTACCGAACGCCCAATGAAGATGAAAGATATATCTACATGGGGGCTGGAAAGCCGGTAGAAGTAGAGGGCATAGGGACTTTTAGATTATCTCTTAGTACCGGATATTTTTTGGTTTTGAATAATGTATTTATTATACCGTCTTTTAGACGGAATTTGATTTCCATCACTACCTTAGATATGGAAGGTTATTCCCGTATCTTTGGTAATAATAAATGCAATTTGTTTTTCAATTCCAAACTCTTTGGTACTAGTTCTTTATCTTATATTGATAATCTATATTTACTTGACACGTCAATTCATCAAATGAGTCCCATAATAATGAAACTAACTCTAGAGGCATAAAACGAAAGTTTTCAAGTAAAAATTCTTATACCTTGTGGCATAGGCGTTTGGGTCATATCTCTAAAAGAAGAATTGACAAGCTTGTGTCCGAGGGAATATTACAAAAGCTTGATACTCCGGAAAATAGCTTTTGTATTGAATGCCTTAAAGGAAAATTTACAAACACAACAAAAATAAAGAATCCTTGAGAGCTACAAAAGTCTTAGAACCGATTCATACGGATATATGTGGTCCGTTCTCTACCCCTTCATGGAACGGACAAACATATTTCATTACGTTCATAGATGACTTCTCTCGTTATGGATACATTTATTTGCTTCATGAAAAGTCTCAATCATTTGAGGTTTTCAAGTCTTTTAAAGCCGAAGTTGAAAATCAGCTTGAAAAGACTATTAAGAACGTTAGATCCGATCGTGGTGGTGAATACTACGGTCGGAATGACGGTTCAGGAGAACAACGTCCAGGTCCTTTTGCTCGCTATTTGGAAGATTGTGGGATTGTCCCTCACTACACCATGCCGGGGACACCTAGCATGAATGGTGTAGCCGAGAGACGTAATAGAACCCTTAAGGATATGGTAAGAAGTATGGTTTCTTGTACTTCTTTACCTCACTCATTATGGGGCGATGCCTTGAAAACCGCAACCTACCTACTTAATCGAGCTCCTTCAAAAGCTACTGACAAAACCCCTTATGAATTATGGACAGGCAAGAAACTGTCCCTAAATCATCTTCATGTTTGGGGTTGTCCAGCTGAAGCTAGGCCTTATAAACCTAACGAAGGAAAGTTGGACTCTAAGACCGTTAGTAGTTATTTTGTAGGATATTCTCAAAGATCTAGGGGATATAAATTCTATGACCCAAAAACTAGAACCTTTTTCAAGACGAGAAATGCTAGGTTCTTTGAGGATGTTGAATTTAGAGGGGAAAATTTAAATAGTAATTTTAAATTTGAAGAGTTAGAAGAGGAATTTGTTTCTATACCTCTTCTTATAGTTCCTATCGAAAATCAAGCATTTGTGCCTGAAATTCGACAAGAACACAATATTCAAAATGACGTTAATTCTCCTATTAATGAACAACATGAAAATGTTGATGAGGAAATTCAACACCCTCAACATCAAGAAGAACCGGTGCCCTTAAGAAGATCTAATAGAGCAAGAAGGAGTGTAATTCCGGATTATTATGATGTTTATCTTGCCGAGAATGAGGAACCGTTCGGTTTAGTGGGAGATGAACCTATCACCTTCCATGAAGCCATTAGTGGTCCAAATTCTCATAAGTGGATTAATGCCATAAATGAAGAGTTAAAATCCATGACAGATAATAACGTTTGGGATCTTGTCCCATTACCTAAGAATGTGAAACCCATTGGGTGTAAATGGGTCTTTAAGACCAAAAGGGATTCACAAGGTAATGTGGAAAGACATAAGGCTCGTCTTGTCGCTAAAGGATTTACTCAAAAGGAAGGCATTGATTACAAAGAAACATTTTCACCGGTATCTTCTAAAAATGCTTTTAGGATCATTATGGCATTAGTAGCACATTTTGATCTTGAGCTTCATCAAATGGATGTAAAGACAGCTTTTCTCAATGGCGACATTGAGGAAACTATCTATATGAAGAAACCAGAAATGGTGACTGATTCGGATCAAACTAGTCAACTAGTTTGTAAACTTAAGAAATCCATTTATGGGCTTAAGCAAGCATCTCGTCAATGGTACTTAAAATTTAATCAAGTTATTCTTTCATTTGGTTTTGAAATGAATCTTGGTGAAGATTGTGTGTACCATAAGTTCAGTGGGAGTAGATTTATATTTTTGGTCTTATATGTGGATGACATTTTACTTGCTAGTAATGATAAAGAACTTCTTAAGGAAACTAAGAAATTTCTCTCAAACAAATTTGAGATGAAAGATCTTGGTGAAGCTTCTTTTGTATTAGGAATCCAAATACATCGTGATCGTTCACGAGGTATTTTAGGATTATCACAAAAGAGCTATATAGAGAAGCTATTACAAAGGTTTAGCATGCAAAATTGTAAACCACATGACACCCCTGTCTCTAAGGGAGATAAATTCAGTCTAAAGCAATGTCCTAAGAATAATATTGAATCCAAGTTTATGGAAGAAATTCCATATGCATCGGCAGTAGAAAGCTTAATATATGCACAAGTCTGTACTCGTCCGGATCTTGCTTTTATTGTTGGCATGCTTGGCCGATACCAAAGCAATCCGGGAAAAGAACATTGGGTTGCAGCCAAAAGGGTGATGAGATACTTACAAAACACAAAGAACTACATGCTTACATACACGAAGTTGGATCACCTTGAGATCATTGGTTATTCCGATTCCGACTTTGTTGGATGCCAAGATAGTCGGAAATCGACATCGGGTTATGTCTTCACTTTGGCCGGTGGAGCAATTTCTTGGAGAAGTGCCAAGCAAACATTAGTAACTACTTCCACCATGGAAGCCGAATTTGTTGCTTGCTACGAGGCATCAAATCAAGCTATATGGCTGCGAAAATTCATTGAAGGACTGCGAATTGTCAAAGGTGTTGAAAGACCGCTTAAGTTATATTGTTACAATAGGGCCGCGGTATTGTACTCCAACAACAACAAAAGTTCATCTAAATCTAAGCATATAGATATTAAGTTTCTTGTTGTAAGAGAGAGAGTACAAAATGAACAAATAGAAATAGAACATATTGGTACAAACTCTATGCTTGCGGATCCATTTACTAAGGCATTATCTCCTTTAGTGTTTCACGAGCATGTTGCTTATATGGGTGTAATTACTTTTGATAATGCTTAAATCAGTGGGAGTTTGTGTTGTTTTCTATTTTCTTATGTTGGTTTTATTTATATTGATCTCATTTAAGTCAAGTAGGACTAGTTGGAGAATATATATACATTCTATATATTCATTAATATTCCATGCTACATATCTATACTTAATCTATGTCATTTAGTTGAATATATATATGTGATTAATGTGGGTTTAGTTGCGAATCAATTACAACGACTGCCCCTTTAGTCCCTATACTTATAAGACTAATGGACGAGATTGTATTGGATGGCAATAAAAGTGCACATAAGGGTTGTCATTCATATTATAAATGATTTAAGGAATTTATTTAGTAAAAGATACATATTAATGTTATTCCAAGTGGGAGATTGTTAGAACATGGATTAAATAATATGTGTTATTGAATTCCATATGTTATAATCATTTAATAATGTCAAAGTATAGACAAAAAATATGTAGAATTCCATTAGGTGAAAGTACCATTAAATGATGGGCATAATGGTAACTTCTCACCACCAACTTTTGTGAAAGGGTGTAGTCCCTAAATGAAGTCCCCCTTCTCAATCTATATATAGGCTATCCATCAGCCCATTTGAGACTCTTAGATTTCATAACAATTCAGTCATAAATCATTCTTCATTTATCAAAGAAGAACTAGTGTGGGCACAATCATTTAGAAGTATTATCTCCCTACTCTCTCATTTATTTAAGAGCAAGATTAAGAACACAATCATGGATTCTTCAGGTACACGCTTCCGTTTTCATCTTCTTCTCATTCTTAATCTAGTTATGGGTCGACTAAGGATTTAATGTTCCTACACTTAATTCAATTGATACGAAGTTGTACATCATTTTTTACATATCTTACTATTATAAAGCGAGTGAAGCAAAAATAAAATAATTTTAATTATTATAAAATTATGGAAGAAAAAAAACGAAGGTCTCTTCCAGTCTTCCTCTTACGTCGGAACCCTTTTGGCTACAAATATAGAAAGGCGTTTACAACCTTTGATCTGTTTGTTCTATACTCCTTTCCATTTCAGGTGAGGGTGGGACTAGGAGGGGTGGGGTTGGAGCGATCGAAGACGCGTGAATTGAGAATGTTTTTGAAAAAAGCTTAGTCCAGCAAAGCAAACTGTGGTCACACATCAAGACATCAAGGGGATCAGTCTATATTTGTGACAAAGTGATGGAAACCCAGTATTTGTGATCGGAGATCATGTGAGTGAATAAGGTTCAATGTAATAACGATGTCATCGAGTTCGGAGATCGATGCACCACCGTCTATTTATCGTACAACAAAGGGGTTGAGGCCCTATATATGTGAAAAGTTCATCCCTAACGTATTTCATTGTCGAGGTTTAGCTTATAATTCTTAATGGGTCCATATTCCCGAGGCGAGGAGGTCTAACTCTTATAATGAGATGGGGTGCGGAAGTTTTACAAAGTACGAGGTCTCAAGTCCAATCCTTTCCCGTGATGATACCATCTATGTGACTGTGAAGGTTGAGCCGCGTGTTATGATAAAACTTAACTATATCACTGAAGCACAAGTGAAAAAAAAAAAAGCACAAGTGAATTTCAAGAATGATCGCAAAGCCGATTATTTCAGCCAAATTAAATGACATTTTAATCTAATTAAAAATCACAACTGGGACAAATTATGGTTTAATGAGAGTGGGAAAATTGGCCCGTGATTAAGATTTGTGTTTTAGAAGACAAGTTCAAGCATATACTTGGCTTCTATAGCTTACTTGGTCCAATTTATAAGGAAAAACAAGTCAACGTACTCCTAAGTCAAACAACCAGTATAACTAACCATCACAATCAAACAATTGGAAAATGTTATTCGCTATCCAGTATATGATCTTTTGTCCTCAACGAGTGACCAGTGGTATAGTTCTCAGCTTCGATTCCTTCACACGTCCCTTTATGATATTTAAAAAAAAAAGTATGGAATCTCCTATACATATCATAGAAGTATACTGGGAACGCAAAAGGAAAAAATAAAAATTAGAAGTATACTAAAGGATGATATGACGCTTCTTTTTCCTTCCTAAAAAATGAAAAAAATCCATTTTATTCCATTCTTATGAGAAATAATGAATAAGCGGGAATAATATGGGACATATAATATTATATCCTACCCCATTCCTTGTAATTCATTTTATATTATTAATTATCTTCATTAAATATATTAATATTATAATACCTGTATTTCTTAAATAATGTTGTTTATACTCCTTTCAAACATTATAATGAATCAAAATTTTGATACGCTCTCAATTTAAATATTTTTTTACACAAGCGGTCTAAAATCTTATTCGATTTGATAGCGAGCATTATTAAAAAACTTACAATTGCTTTTCTTAATCACATACTCCTTTCTATTCTAAATAATTGTCTTATTTGACCCGACACACAAATTATAAAAATTAATTAACTATATTATAAATATTCGTATGATATGTATTTCACTTTAACGCACATGTGCTAGTGGGACCTATTATAAAGTAGCAAGGAAAGTAGGGGTAAAATAGTACGTAAAATTATTTTTCTAAAAATAAAAATTTAGAAACTGGACAGTTATTTTATAAAGGACGAAAAAGAAAAAATAAGACAGTTATTTAGGAATGAAAAGAGTATTACATATACCCTAAAGTTTTTAAAGATAAGTTTTTATGCTCAATTGATGAAGTATTCATCTCGAGTCATTTTCTTAGAAGTAATGGGATTCTATAAAAATAGATGTGAAGATGATTCTTAAAAAGTGTTTAGTAGTATAAGGAATGTGATTACTAATGTAGTATAAATTTCTATTGTACTGTTTGGTAAGAAACAAAATAACTTGGAATGCAAAAATAAAGTTGAGGCAACTGACAACATTACCCCAATGTCGACACAGACTTGTTAATGACTTCCATGATAAAAATTAGACATTAACGTTATTACTGCTCCACAAAATAACAAGTTCTTCATTTTCTTTCAATTTTGGTGAATATTTTAAATTATCCAACATCAATAAAGCAAAAAATATTTATTAAATTTTAAAAAACCAATGTTATAATGAAACTAGTTCAAATAAAAATAGTTTAAACATTTGAAACAATTCGATAAAAGTACATGTAATTACTTAGTTAGAATAATTACTATTTTATTTTTCTATATAGTATCAAGCATATCAATCACCCACTCTTTTTTTTTATCATCTCCGTTTGTGAAAATTAACACAAGAATCATAAATTATAAACTATTACTAATAAATCAAATCAAATGAGAAGAGTTAGAAAAACCTTATGAATAGCCGAAGAACAACGACGACGACGAGGAGTAAAAAGGAACGATCGTAAAATTATTGAAACCAAATAAATTATAAATATAAAGCAAATACTTGATCTAATAGAAGGATATCATTGTCCTTTTACATAGATTTCAACTATTAGGAATCTAAATACCATCTTTTTCATCAGGATTGTAATTTCTTAAATTTTAATAATCAATTCTAAGATTTTAGTAATACATTCCTATTCCGTATATAATTCTTGCACCACCAAACGTTATTAATCAATTCTATGGAATTGATTCCAATTTCGTGTACCAATCGAGGCCTCAAAGTATCTGTTAGTGACATCAAATCAGTAAATTTCTCTTCTTTTATCATCTCAAATCTTATAAAAAAATTATAAATAATTTACTTGAACAATTTTTCTAAAAATAAGAAAAAAAAAACTTATTGAGAGACATTTTAATAAATACTACTCCCTCGTTCTAGGCAAAAAATTCAGTATTCTATTTTGAGATATTTCACTTAGAAAGTTAAGCTTCAAAAATTATGCTCACGTTCTCTATAAGTTTTTAACTTTACTCTCCGCATGATATAAACATCTTGATTCTTGAGTATGCTCAAGTGTTTTGATCATTATGATGAATTCTAATGATATTACTTATATGAGCATTGCTATTTAAACCCAGATAATTTCTGAGTACACCCATAACGGTGTTCGGCAGGGGTGCCGAACATTACTTTTGCCGCAAAGGTGATGTTCGGCACCCATGCCGAACACCCGCTATAGGTGTCTCAAATTTCCCTGGTGTAAATAGCAATGCTTCTATATATATATATATATATATATATATATATATATATAATTATAATTATTGTGATAACCCCGAAAAAAAAAAATTTGTTTAGTGGTAATATTTTAAAAATTTTGGGCAGACTTTGGTTACGATGGGCCAAACTTTCTTTGAGGTGTAAAATTTGTCTTTAAAAATTGGAATTGGTCTTGGCTCATAAAAAAAAAAAAGGGTCAAAATCACGGTAACTATACCGTCAGCCGATTCACGCGTTAAGGAGAGAGAGCGGTCTATGGAGGGGAATGCGTTTGGAAGAGAGATCGCCAAGGTGAGAGTATGAAATGGTGTTAGCAATTGTTGGGCTACATCTCGGTTACTCCCCAGAAAAGTGAGAGAGATGACGGAGTAGAGGAGGAGGAGAGGCAGAGTGTGATTGCAGAAATCGAGGTGAGTTTAAGCTCATTTTTCTTGGATGTGAACTGAATTTTTATTTGTTCTTTTGATCACAAAACTGATTTAGTTGGGTACAGATGTGTGTGGGAGCAAGCTACTCTATTATTGTTAAGAAAAAGAAAGAAAAGTAATTTGGAGGAAAAGTGGGAGCAGAGAGTGTTAATGGGAGTACGTGCGTGATGGGTTAGTGTGGGGTGTGGATTTGTGATAAAACGGATAAAAGAAAATAAGAAAAAGAATGTGAGGGAGGGAGGGAGGGAGGAGAGGGATGGCGTGGGGGAGAGAGAGAGAGAGAGAGGGGGAGAGGGAGTACAAAAGAAAAAGAAAACCATGTCTCTACTCCAGCACGGTTGTGAGTTTCATTTTGGAAAGATGATGACTGAATTTTCAGTCTTACCCCCTTCTATTGTAACTAGTTACATTTTAGCCTGCTTAGATTCTGAGGAATATAGAATAACTCATGTAGTTCTGGAATTTGACGAACAGACCCTCCTAGGTTTAGGAATGTTTAGTGAACCCTTGTATTATGAGTTGTTACTTAAACCAATACTGCTGTCTTTGGAATTAGGTGTTGATGATAGCGATTGGGAAGAAGTACTATTTTTACTTTTGAACTAGCTTGTGTCGAATTCGAGGTAAGGGACTTTCCACTCTATCTAGTTTGTTTTAATCCCTCAATTTTTATCAAAAAATAAAATGCTTTGTTACATCGTTTTGTTTCAAATAAGCCTATGAAATTGATTTTATATTTTATTGAAAATGTGATGTATTGAAATGTCCCCAAAATAAGGATCAAGCATATGAGCCTCTGAGATGAATTTATCGAACCGCGTCACAGGGTTGTACTGCGACAATTATCGAACCGCGTCACGGGTTGCATCGACATTATCGAACCGCGTCACGGGTTGTACTGCGACAATTATCGACACCGTGTTATAGGGTTGTACTGTAGCCATAGCCAACAAAGACCATGAAACTTTATTAAAATTGTTTAGCGGAGTAGTGGGTCATGTCACTGGTATGGGACGGTGGTGTAATCGACTAGTTTCAACCAACTTTTGATTTCGAAAATCTTTTGAAAATTATTGTTTGAACTTAGTGAATTTCTTTTGACAAAACAATTGGTTATACTACCGGTATGAGACGGTAGTGTCATTAACTTGTTCCAAAGTAAATGTTTTTGCTCAACAATATTTTAAATGTCGTTTATAAAAAATGTGATTTGAAATGCTTCTTATGATATAGAATTATTGTTTTCGAAATACGTGTTTGATCCTCTAGATAGCGTTGTTAGTACCTTGCTGAGATGTGAGCTCACCCCTTATCATTTTGCAGATCGTTAATGTTGGTGACAGCTTAGAACCACTCAGTGGATGACTCGAGAGTTTTCTGTTTTAGTTTGATTTCTGTTTCGCGCAATTGGACTTGGTTTTTTTTTTTGTAAGGAGCTGTTGACTCGCTAAATAATTGTGGTTTTAGAAACTTCATTTGGACTTGAATGGTTAAATATGATTATGGGTCTCATTGTTTGTGATTTAGTTTTTATTAAAGAGTAGTTAGATTTGAGCTGCGCAATTGTGTTGGAAGACCTTGCGGAACCCAAAATCATTTTAATGGGCTGCGGCCGGTCACCCCTGGCCCATTGGTCCAACTGTGGGTTTGGGGCGTGACAATTATGACCAATTCTAATAGTATTTATGTATATCTTAATAATTAAAATTTTTAAACGTGTAATCTTTTAACTAAAATATAAAAATAGTTGAGTTGACCAATTCAACTTTTTTTTTTTTCTAAACATGGACTCTTTCGACGAAATATAAAAATAGTTGAGTTGACCAATTCAACTTAATTTTTTTTTTCCAAACGTGGACTCAAAATAATTGAGTTGACCTTTCCAATTTTTTTTATTTTTTTTAATCTTCTGGGAGGTGTCAAAATTTGTACCTAATAAAAGTTAAATTCGTTACATCCCTTTAACTTGATCAATCTACTAAAAATTTAATTACTCCCTCCGTTTCAGGTAAAGAGTCCAATTTTGACTTTTTTTGGTTAACTAAACTAAAGTTTGATCAATAATTAATATAAATCTAGTGATTTTTACAAAGTTATTAAAATTATAATCCATAGTATTACTAAGATAATTTTTAATTAATAAAATTTTATCTTAAAACATAAGTAAAGTATATAAATTTTTTATTTAATTTAGTCTTATATTAACTTTTATAAAAAAAGTGAACTCTGCGGAAGGAATATAATTAAGTTACCGAGCCAACTCACCGTTTCACCAATCACCTTTACGTATTAAACTTTTTGGCCAAAAAAGGAAGAAAAAGCCCAAAAATAAAATAAAATAAATTAACTCTTAGAATCTTGAAACGTGCCAATCAAAAGGCCATAAATACGTGGCCCCGCCCCCTCCCCCACCCACTGCTCTAACTGTCTTCGCTCCCCTTTCTCCTCCTGTGAGCATCGCAATGGACACCTGACAGAGCGACCACTTAACACCGTGGAGCCTACAGTGGTGTTTCAAAATCATCCTCTGTCACAAAATTTTTTTAAATCACTTTTTATCGGTAGAAAGTAATTTTAAAAAAAATAGTAACTTTTATTTTGTCTTTCTCATTCATCCAGCGATTTTTTTTTTATTTTATCCTTATTTTTTTCTTTTTATTTTAATTATGGATCAAATACATATGTATATTAATAAAAAAATTACATACTATACTAATATTAATAATCAAGTCAATTATTTTTTTATTAATTCGTGTGCCGCGTCAAACAAGACAGTAATTTAGAAACAGGGGGAGTATTTTTTATAGAATATATATTTAAAATATAAAATATTTTATTTCGATTGTGGTGGGAAAATAGAAATAAAATAGAGGAAAAATAGAATGGTAATTAGGTTTGTTAGTTGAGAGATAGATATTTAATTTTTAAATGGTTATATAGAGAGTGCTTGTTGAAGTGAATTTATTTTTAAAGTATTGAAAAATGAATCTGTAAGGTGTTTAGAGTGTGATATAAGGAGTTAGGGTGAATTACAAGTCGGTCCCTTTAAATATTTGTAATTGTTCTAGTTCACTCATCTTTTTAAAAATCGAAAAATTTATTTTTGGGGCAAAAAGACGATTATGCCATTAATGACAGAAAAACACGCGCGCATCAGTAACCCAAGGCATCGCGATAAGTAATCCAAGGCATCGCGTGGGTTAATCATCGTGATGAGCAACCAAGGCATCGCGATGAGCAACCAAGGCATCGCGATGCACCACTTTTGTAAATTGGGGCATCGTGATGCAACAATTGGTGCATTGCGATCATTGCAGTGCGCCTTAGGGAACCAATCGGTGCACGCCTTAGCAAGCAGGGGGGCCAACTGAAAAAATTGAATTGCAAACAACCTTTGTTGTCATCTCATTTAAAGGTTTCTTTCCAAATTCCTCTCCCGAATTGGGCATCTCATTCAAAGGTTTTTATATTTCTCAGATTTAAATGCTATGAAGCTTTCAAGCGTGGGAGCTGGGTTGTGAAAGTCAATCTTCATTATCAAAGAGACGGGGTCATTTTAGGAAGAAAATTCTCAAAGTGCCTTTTTTCGGTTTAAAAAAAAAAAGATGGACTGGAGAGAATAAAAACTTTTCAAAGTGTACCGGCCAGCAATTTCCTAAAGGAGTTATCACTGTGGTCATTATAAACACTCAAGCCCACAATGGATACCCAAGCCCACCCTCTATCTCTAAAATTAGCTAAATCACATTTTAAATATAGAATGTTATTTAGTTGAATAGTAGCTCTCACAGTGTGGTGTTGGGTTATTCAAATTGAGCTATTTTCATTTTTGTTATTTAAAAAAACATATTTGGAAATGAATCATATTAACTCCTTTTTTTTAATGTTACTTTGATATACATATTATTATTATTAATTTTTTTTACATTATCATCGAAAACTTTATCAATCAATCAAATAGAAATAAACATATATTATTATATGAAATTTGTGGATTAACTGCAAATTTTTTTCAACCAAAAAATCGTTTGTCTCATGTCCTTAATATATGAGAGGAAAAAAATATAATTATAATATTTTCTTAAACATAAACTATCCCTTAGATTGCCATATATTTTTAGATAAAAGTAATTGCAATTATTAAAACATAATTTTTTTTATTAAATATAAAATATTTCATTCCAATTGTGATAGGAAAATAAAAATAAAAAAGAAAGAAAATAGAAGGATAGTTAAGTTTGTTAATTGAGATAAGAGAAATTTAATTTTTAGATGATTGTATAGAGGATGCTTGTTGGAGTACATTCTTTTTTAAAATGTTAAAAAAATAAATCTAAAACAAAAAATGATATATTTATAGTGTGGTTTAGAGTCTCACCTCTATGAATGATTTTGTTGTATTATTGTACTACTAGTACTATAAAAAGGTATTTAATAGATAACAAAAGTTAAATTGAGCCTTGTTATGAGGAGTGCTAAAAGTAGTAAGAGCGGGGCTATTAATACCGTAATTATCTTTAAATACACTCAATTTTTTAATACATCACTTATCTTAATTTTATACCGGCCAAATATCTAAATACACCAGCCCTAAATTTTTTATTTTTATCCTTCTTAAATAATTCATCTTTTTTTCTCTTTTCTTCTAAACCCTCCTCCACCCCTTCCTCCTAGGGATGACAATGGCAGGCACGACACGATTGCACGAACCAGCACGACACGATTATAAACACGAATTACAGAGACAAGAAACACGATAAGGCACGACACGACACGACACTAAAGCACAAAATTATAAATTTAGTTAAAATAACGTTTATTATTATATTTATAAGCAAATAAGATAAATAACACGAAAATACGATAGCGTGGCACGAACACGACACGATGACACGAATTGCCACTCCTACTCCCTCCTCACTGCCACCCTCCAACCTCCTTCGCCCTTTTATTATTTTTTCTTCTCTTCTTCTCCTTCCCCTCCCTCCATCAATCAGTGTTGCTCCCTCCTCCTCCCTCCCTCCCTCCCTTCTTTTGTTTATTTTTTCTTTCTCCCTTTGAAAAATTTCGAAAAATTCTTGTTTAACAATTGGTGACCAAACAATTGAGTGTTGTTTGGCTAGCCCTAATTGAACATCACAGTAATGTTTGGTTAAGGCTAGCCAAACAACTGTGATGTTCTGTTAGGACTAGCCAAACAACACTCAGTTGTTCGGTCACCAATGACCGAACAAGAAATTTTCAGAAAATTTTTAAAAATGAGGTGTGTTTGAGAAGGTAGTGATGGAGGAAGGGGAAGAAAAAAAAAACAGCGGGGGAGGAGAGAAGGGAAGGGGGGGAAGAAGGAAAGAAGAAAAAAAAAACAAGAAAAGGAAAACGGTAAGAGAGCGGTAGCGGGCTCGCCGGAAGAGGAAGGCAAGAAGAGGGAAAGATTGGGGCGTTAAGGTCTTTACAAAGTATGACATTTTTGTAATAAAATTTGGAGGGTGTATTTAGAGAGAGTGGGGGTGTTAATAGCCCCACTCAAGTAGTAATTCAAAAACAGAGAACAATAGTTAAGAGGCCGAGCCACGAGGCGAAAAGCAACATTAAATGGATCATATCGAACTCGGTCTATTTGACTTGGCGGCCACTCGGTCGCTGGAGGTCGTCTTGGTGGTTGCTAATGGCATTTCCGCTACCAACGGCCATCAATTTTCTCCTCAAGATTCAATTCCGGCCTCCCCCGTCCCCAACCATTAGGTCTGTGTGTGTACATTTTAAATATTCATTGATTATGCAAATATTCTGTATGCATCAAATATCTGGTGGTATTTGGTCAATGTTATCAATATTTGAATGCTGTTATTATTAGTTATTTAAGACGTGATTTCGTTTGGGATTTTGAACGATTTATCTATGGTTTTGACGTTTTGATTACTAAGCATTTCAATTTAAAAGGGAACTACTGTTTCAATAATTTGCTTAGGAGGAAGCAATGCATTTAATTTAGGGATAATGATTTTACAAGTCCTTTGACTATGGTCGATTTTACCATTAGTTCATCAATAAAGTTTTGTGAAGTTTTTGTCCCTAACACTTCAAATTGTTGTGGCAGTCCTTTTAATGGATACCGTTAGTAAATTTTCGTTAAGTTGCCCATGTACCTTCCACTAGGGGTGTTTAGTATTTGGTTTCATCCGAAAATCAAATCGAAAAACCGATCATCCGAACAACCCGAAACCGAATTCAAATTTGGTTTGGTTTGGTTAGCAAAACCGAATTCTAATATGGTATTTGGTTTGGTTTTTGGTTTTGCCTTTCAAACCGAAAACCAAACCCAAAACCGAATTAGAAAAAATATAATAAAACTATATATATTATTATTAGTTATATAAATAATTATTAGTTATATAAAGTTTAAACAATATAATTCATTGTTTCTTTTTCAATATGTTTTTTGACATTTGCTGGTTTATTGAAATGTTTTTGTAATGAGTTGTAGAAATAACATAACTGACAACTC
This sequence comes from Platycodon grandiflorus, assembly GCA_016624345.1. Lineage (NCBI taxonomy): Eukaryota > Viridiplantae > Streptophyta > Magnoliopsida > Asterales > Campanulaceae > Platycodon > Platycodon grandiflorus. The sequence continues at coordinate 76,713,771 of CM028362.1, read as the reverse complement.
AAACAAATTTCGTGGATGTTTAGTGACAAGAGATGCCAAATAATGTGTGGAATCCAAGACTTCCTTCAAGTTCGAGTGACTAAGTATATGTAATCTTACATTTTTAGGGATATTATGTAATTTTGTTAAAATTTTAATTTTTGTTTTGGATGTTTTTTAAATGATAAATATTTAGACTTTGAATTGGATTGTAGTTTTAATATTTGCTTGGTTAAAACCGAAAACCAAACCGAAAATCGAATTCGAATTTGGTTTGATTTCTTAGTTTTTTATTTGGTTTGGTTTGGTTTTTAGTTTTAAGGTTGAAATAACAAAAGCTGAAAAAACCGAACTGAATAACCCGAACAACCTGAAAACTGAACCGATGAACACCCCTACCTTCCACGTGCATTTGGGTAAGGGCAAAATTAAAATTCACTTATCAAATTCACACACACAGACACAGAAACACACACACAGAGACACATACACACACACACACACTACCTCAGTTGTCCTTTTTTTTTTTCACACACACAGACACACACTCCCTCTCATCTCTCTCTCTCTCTCTCTCTCTCTAACACGTGCAGGAAAAAATGGCAAATTCACCTCCTTTCTTGCTTTGAACATCGATTAATCGAGTTTTCTTCGGAGATAAATCCTCGAAACCCACATTGAATCTTTCTTTATCCAATTTGTTTTTGCGTTGAAATAGTTTCGAAGATCTATAAAATCCAAAAATCATTATTTCTCTATGTAGATCCCACCCTTACAGTTCATCGATGTTCCTGACGACGACAGCAATGGCGGCGAATCCGTTGAGTGCGTATTTGACTCTTAACACAATAAAGTAGACGATTTGGTGGACGGACGGACTGAGCAATTTGGGTCTGTAAATTGAAGAAGACCTCCCACAACCATGCATGAAATTTGTGTTTCCCCTTTGCCGGCTGAGACTGACGGTGCTGCGAGGCCGTGGAATTTGAGGACTAGAAGAGCTGCTTGCCAATTACCATCAATTGTGTCATCGCTGGATCTCAATCTCCTCTCTTTTATCATTAACAGAACAATCCTCATTGTCAAGGGGATCCTAGCCTTACCCACTACAGCTGCTGTATACAGGTTTGTTTTGGGTTGCAATGGGCAGATCAGTCGACAAAGAGGGTTTTGTTTGGAAATTGGTTTGACCCAGATCTAGCTCCAACAAGATCCAGATCAAACACCAACTAGATTCGACTCAGATTCATCAAAGCAATTCTTGCTCTACAGTTCAAGTATTTTTTATTAATTTTTTAATTAGTGGGTTTATTACTTTTCTGGGTTTGAAAATCCTCTACCATGTTGAAGAGAAGTAGAGAGGTTGAAGATGAATCTAGTAAAGGGGCATGTGAAATTCTATTTTCGCCCCTACTCAAATGCATATGGACCACTTAACGGAATTTTACTAATGACATTCATCAAAAGGACTGCCGGCGTGACAATTTGAAGTGTTAGGGACGAAAGATGCACAAAATTTTGTTGAGGAACTAATGATGAAATCGATCATAATCGAGGGACTTGTAAAGTCATTATCCCTTTAATTTATGATGAAGACTACGAATTTGAGGTAGAGCTTAACTATTAAACCGTGAAAGGAGAATGTTGCAAATGGAATAAATGTATTAGTCATAGATTACACCCAATACGTCTGAAAATGATCGTATTCTGTCAATGTATACAAATTTCATCCCCAACTTAGTTTCTTAATTAGATGATGGAGCGGCTCCATCATCTAATTAAGAAACTAAGTTGGGGATGATGGAGCGGTAATGAAATTTCATCCCCAACTTAGTTTCTTAATGTTTACAAATTCCATCCCCAACTTAGTTTCTTAATTAGTTTCTTAATTAGATGATGATCGTATTCTTAGTTTCTTAATTAGATGATGGAGCGGTAATCACATTCCATAAATAGAGAATTGAACTAGCAAGCTCAAATTTAAATTGGGATTAATCTTGTTTTCTGACATTCCAAGTAAGATAGTAGAAGAAGATTGATTTCAAAGTTAGATGGTGATCGATGTCGTAAATGCAAATTAAAGGATGCTATTACATGAAATAAACACTTTGGGGAATTATTATCTCGCACATTTCTTCCCTTCCGGTTGTTTGAATTTTAAAGAGTAATGTTATGGGTACTTAAAGAGTACCAAATTTTTTTTCACCAAATGATGTGTTAGCTGATGTGATGTATTAATATGATTTTTAATTGGGTAATGATACACATAGTGAAAAATTGATCATGAATTTTAAAGCCCACACATATGGCACCTATTCTCTCCCTCTCTCTTTCTCTCTCTAACCAAAATACTTGGATCTCCTTGTGCCACTCTCTAACCAAAACACTTGAATCTCCTTGTGCCACATGTGTGGGCTTTAAAATTTATGATCAATTTTTCACTAGGTGTATCATTACCCTTTTTAATTTTGTTTTTTGTACCACATCAGCTGACACATCATTTGGTGCAAAAAATTTGGTACTCTTTTGGTACCCATAGCATTACAAAATCTTAAAACCTTCAATCTTCTTTCCTAATTAAACTCTTAATTGAGTTATCAAACATGCCCATAGTTTCAATCTTCTCCCGTTCCAGTCCAAACAAATGGTTTGCCTGCTTTTATTTTATTAATAAATACGTTATTGTCGGTTTTTTTAATTTTATTTTATGTTTTTTTGGAGTGCCCATTGCAATTATCGAGAGAGATTAGAGTCAGTTTTAACTTTCTTTTCTTTTCCCTTTTTTGTCTCGGCGGACGACGAGTTAGTCCCCATTGTGAGGTTATGATAAAGTTAGTATAAATATATGCTGATGGTCCCTAATCTATCCTACGAGAAAAAGATAAATTTGCCAGTGTGTTTTATCCATCAAAGACTCTCAAGTTGGCATAGATTAGAAGATCATGGCATTTCCACTTGGACAACAATGGCGGCTGGAGGTAATTATTAATTTGATTACAAATTTATCTAACATGTGGCATTAGAGCCAACTTCATCGTTGTTGTTTACAAATTTAATGGATCTAAAATGCCCTTCAGCATTGTAACTCGTATTTGAAAAGCATGATATTGTTGTTGCTTTACATGTCTACCTATAAATGGTGATCTTAAAATATTTCTATTGTTTACTTTAAGCATGAGATATTGAATGTCGTATGTAATTATTAATTGGTACTAGTGTCATATTGGAGTTTTAAATATTTAATTATTATAACTCTAAGAATAGGCACATCATCTTGAGTTATGATAGTATTTATAAAGTTTAATCACATCTAGATTAATTAGTGGTTAATTTATGACAAAGTACCAATTATTTATAATTCATTAGAATAATTATTTGGGCCCACAGGAAGATAATTATTTTAGTGATTTGCTTAAGGTAATATTGTAAATAGACTCATAAAGTGATAATAACTTTTCCTATGCACACATGTATGGATATCACTAGTTTTGTAATTATGGTGTATGTCTACGACCTCTGCCCACATGAAGGTTTGAATTTACAAGTTGAATTGACATTGGTTAGTTCAGTTTTGAGTTTTGAATTTCATAGCAATAATGTATGTAATTTTTTCATATGCAGTTGTTCCTACTATGTTTAATGATTTTTGTGTTCTTTTGTTGTGTGGTGATAACTTTTCTGACTCGAATGAGAAAATTCTCTTGGCTTTAGGGTACATGGATCTTGACTTGGCGCTTCGTGAGAATGAACCCATCCTTACGGAATCAAGCACACTAAGTGAAAAGGTTGCTTATCAGTCATGGGAACGATCATATCGCTTGAGTCTCATGTTTATAAAGGCTAACATCAGTAAGAGCATTAGGGGTCCAAATCCCTAATTGTTATAAGGCAAAGAACTTCATTAAGGTTGTTGAAGAGCAATTTGTAAGTTCTGATAAGGCAATGTCTAGCACCCTTATGAAGAAGCTTTTAGGCATGAAACATAATGGTTCTACTAATGTGCCTAAGCACATTATGGAGATGAGAGATGTTGTTGCTCAACTTAAGTCTATTGAAATTGACATTTATGAGTCATTCCTGGTTCATTAATTTAATCATAAACTCTCTTCCTAAGGAGTATGGTCCATTCAAATTTCATATTATACACAAAAGGACTAAGGACTGTTAATGAACTCCTTACCTTATGTGTTCAAGAGGAAGAGAGGATAAAGCATGAGAAAGTAGAGGTTGTTAATCTTGCAACTCATGTTGAAGTAGATGACATGAAGTCTAAGGGCAGTGCTAAAGGAAAGTTGAATCGCGTGTCAAAAGGCAAAAAGAGCAAAGTATACTTCATTTTACAAGAAGAAAGAACACATGAAGAAGGACCGTCTCAACTACAAGAAATGGCTCGAAAAGAAAGGTAACTCTTTCGTTTATTTATGTCATGAATCTCATTTTATTAAGGCTCCAAATAATACATGGTGGATTGATTCGAGTACTATAATTCACATTGCCAATGTAATGCAGGGTTTTCTCAACCTAAGGAAATTGAAGGCAAATGAACAATACATCTATTCAGGAAATTAGATGGGGTCAAAAGTTGAAGGAGTGGGAACATTTAGATTAGTTCTAAATTACATTTTTCATTTAGATTTAAAGAACACTTTTTATATTTCGCTGTTTTCCAGGAATTTGATTTTCGTTACAAGATTAGTACCTTTAGGTTTTAAATTTGTATTTGAAAGCTCAAGCTTTGTTTTATTTAAAGATGGTACTTGATGCGTCCTACATCGCTCATGAGTGTCTTTTTGGTTAATAAGGTAGGGTTCATCCTTTCCCTTTAAGCGCACTTTTGTGGTGAAGTTAGGGGTCCTCATCCTTATCATTTAGTATCAAAGCTACCACTCTGGCCGGTGTCTCTTAAGGTTCGATGGATCGCCGACCGAGGCGATCGGGTCTTAAGGGGTGGGGATGATGATCCCACATCGGTTGCGGAGTGTCTCGGGTGGTTAATAAGGTAGGGTTCACTCCTTTCCCTTTGAGCACACTTTTGGTGTGAAGTTAGGGGTCCTCATCCTTATCATTTAGTATTAGAACTACTACTCTGTTGGTCGGTGTCGCTTAGGGTTCGATGGATCGCCGACCGAGGCGGTCGGGTCTTAAGGGTGTGGGGATGATGCGTCCCACATTGGTTGAGTGTCTCTGGGTGGTTAATAAGGTAGGGTTCATCCTTTCCCTTTGAGCGCACTTTTGGGGTGAAGTTAAGGGTCCTCATCCTTATCATTTGGTATCGAGCTACCACTCTGTTGGCCGGTGTCGCTTAGGGTTCGATGGATCGCCGAACAAGGCGGTCGGGTCTTAAGGGTGGGGATGATGCGTCCCACATCGGTTGGAGTTTCTCCTCCTGGTTAATAAGGTAGGTTTAGTCTTTTCCTTTTGAGCGGGCTTTTGAGGTGAAGTTAGGGGTCCTCATCCTTATTATTTGGTATCAAAGCTACCACTCTGTTGGCCGGTGTCGCTTAGGGTTCGATGGATCACCGACCGAAGCGGTCGGGTCTTAAAGGGGTGGGGATGATACGTCCCACATCGGTTGCGGAGTATGTCCTGGGCTGGTTAATAAGGTAGGATTTAGTCCTTTCTTTTTGACCGCGCTTTTGGGGTGAATTTAGGGGTCCTCATCCATATCATTTGGTATCAGAGCTACCACTATATTGACAGGTGTTGCTTAGGGTTCTATGGATCGTCGATCGAGGCGGTTGGGTCTTAAAGGGGTGGGGATGATGCGTTCTACATCGGTTGCGGAGTGTCTCCTGGGCTGGTTAATAAGGTAGGGTTCAGTCCTTTCCCTTTGAGCGCGCTTTTGGGGTGAAGTTAGGGGTCCTTATCCTTATCACTACTGTTTTTGAAAATGGTTTTCTAGTTGATGGTTTATATATATAAGTTTAATTTGGATCCCACTTATGGTAGTAATCTTTCAACCACTCAAGTTGACAACATTGGCATTGGATCCCACTCATGGTAGTAATCTTTCAACCACTCAAGTTGACAACATTGGCACTAAGCGTTGTATTGTTAATGAGAACTCTTCTAAACTATGGCTTAGGAGATTGGGACATATCTTCATAAAGAGAGTTAAAAGGTTAGTGAATGAAGGAGTTTTACAAACTCTTGATTTCATTGATTTTGGTACTTGTATAGATTGCATAAAGGGAAAACAAACTAACACGAATTCTAAAAGTGCTGCCAAGAGAAGTTCTGAAGCCCTTAAGATCATACATACTGATATTAGTGGACCTTACCCTCCTTGTCTAAATGGTCAAAGATATTTTTTATCTTTTATAGATGACTATACAAGGTTCATGTATCTTTATCTTCTAAATCATAAGAATGAGGTACTAGATGCTTATAAGATTTATAAGACGGCAAATAAACAAAGGGAGCGAAAAATCAAAATCGTTCATTCAGACAGGGGTGGGGAATACTATGGAAGGTTCACTAAAAAAAAAAGGTCAAATGACAGGTCATTTTGCTAGATTTCTCCAAGAAGAAGGTATTATTGCAAAATATGCAATGTCGGGCACCCCACAATAAAATGGTGTTGCTGAAAGGAGAAATCGAACATTAATAGATATAGAGAGAAGCATGATCAGCAACTCAAGTCTTCCTTGAATTTGTGGAGTGAAGCTTTAAAAACCGTTGTGTATACATTAAACAGGGTTCCCTCTAAGGCAGTCCCTAAAACTCCTTTTGAGTTATGGAATGGATGGAAACCTAATTTGAAACATTTACACGTTTGGGGTTGTCCAATTGAAGTGAGGATTTACAATCCTCAATTAAAGAAGCTGGATCCAAGAACAGTTAGCGGATATTTTATAGGTTATCCAGTAAACTCCAAGGGATACAGGTTTTATTGTCCTTCAAAGTCTCCTAGAGTCATTGAAGCTAGAAATGCAAAATTTCTAGAGGATCATGAAGTTAGTGGGAGTGAATTTCCTAGAAATATTCTAATTCATGAAGAAAAGGAAATTTTCTAACCATCTTCTCAAAATAATATAATAATTTCTTATCAAATAAATACTTCGAAAATTATTGAGGAGCCTTCGGTTCAAGAACAACCATTAAATGAGGCTACTACTTAAACTCTACCACAAGAGAATGAGCCAGTAGATATAAGAAGATCTTCGAGGATAAGGAAACCTGCGATTTCTAGTGATTATATTGTATACTTTCAAGAGTCTGATGTTGAGGTTAGACTTGACAATGCATCCTAGTTCGTTTTCACAAGCTATGAATGGAGAAAATGCTAACCTTTGGTATGATGCCATGAAAGAAGAGTTAGAATCTATGGCTAAAAATCAAGTTTGGGATCTCGTTGAATTACCAGTTGGTCATACAATCATTGACTGTAAATGGGTTTACAAAACCAAATGAAATGCTACTGGTAACATAGAACGCGATATAAAGCCAGGCTTGTAGCTAAGAGTTTTACTCAACAGGAAGGTGTTGATTATCATGAAACATTTTCTCTAGTTTCTAAAAAAAGATTCTTTTAGAATCATTATGGCTTTAGTAGCTCACTTTGATTTAGAGTTACATCAAATGAATGTGAAAACAACATTCTTAAATGGGGGTCTTGATGAAATGGTATACATGAAACAACCTGAAGGTTTCATTGAAAATGAAAGTAGTCACCTAGTTTGCAAATTAAAGAAGTCTATATATGGACTAAAACAGGCTTCCCGACAATGGTATTTGAAGTTTCACACTGTTGTTACTTCATATGGATTTACAGAAAATATCATTGACCGATGTATATATCTTAAAGTCAGTGGGAGAAAATACATTTTCTTAGTCCTATATGTAGATGATATATTAGATATATTACTTGCAAGTAATGATTTGGGTTTGCTACATAGCACAAAATATTTTCTAGCTCAAAACTTTGAAATTAAGGATATGAGTGAAGCTTCTAATGTCATTGGCATAGATATTCACCGAGATAGGTCCACCAGGACATTAGGATTGAAAAGGTTCTGGAAAGATTTAGACTGAAGGATTGTGCATCTACTGTAGCACCTATAGTTAAAGGTGACAAATTAACTCAGAGTCAATGTCCACGAAATGACCTGGAACGAGAACAAATGAGTCATATACCTTATGCTTCCATTGTAGGCATCCTAATGTATGCACAAGTCTGCACTAGACCTGACATTGCATTTGCAATGGGTGTTCTAGGCAAATATCAAAGTAATCCTGGTATGGAACATTGGAAGGCTGCCAAAAGAGTTATGAGGTATTTACAAGGAACTAAGGACTACAAGCTTACATACAAACATTCTGATCATCTCGAGGTGATTTGGTATACAGACTCGGATTTTTCCCGATGTACAGATACAAGAAAGTCTACTTCGGGATATATTCCTTCTTGCTAGAGGAGCGTCTCTTGGAGAAGCACGAAGGAGACGATAATTGCTTTGTCTATTATGGAGGCAGAATTCATTGGTTGCTATGAAGCTACATCATAAGCACTATGGTTGAGGAACTTTATCATAGGCCTGAAAATTGTCGATTCTATTGCAAGCCCTATAAAGATTTACTGCGATAACTCAGTTGCAATATTCTTTTATAAGAATAACGAAAGTTGTAGTCGTAGCAAGCATATCGATATTAAGTATTTGGTTGCCAGAGATCATATTAAGAAGCAAGAAGTTGTAAAGCCTGAGCTCATGATAGCCAGATCCCATGACTAAAGGATTGCCAGCTAAATTGTATAGGGATCATGTAGATAGAATGGGGCTCTTAGTTTAAACCACTTTTAATATTGCTTTTATTCTCTGGTTATGTACGTACATTTTGAATATTTCAATTAATACAATGTTTTGTGCACAATAAAGATCATTTCTTAAATCCATTAGGATCGGTTGAGGACCCAGAAGACTTAAAAGGAAGTTCATTCATTACTCATTTTTAAAAGTTTCGTGCATGTGATACATGGAAGAAAATGTCTATTTACATCAAGGACATAACCGCATGATTCATGCATTGAGATTTTTCTTTTCAGTTAAATGTTACATTATCGATTCAAAAAGTTACCAATTTTATGGACATATTAGCTTAGCTTAATATTTTAATACGTGGACCAAGTGGGAGAATATTAAAATTTAATCACATGTCCTATTAGTGGTCCACATATAAGTTGGTTATTTGGTAGTTTCTAAAAACTACCCATTTGGTATTGTATTGTAATTGCATGCAGAGGTGGTTTTGTTTTGTAACCATCCACTTCCTTGATGGGAGTTTGTGATAAAGTAAGTATAAATATATGCAGAGGGTCCCTAATCTAGCCTACGGGAAAAGAAAAACAGAAATTTACCTGTTTGTTTTATCCATCAAAGACTCAAGTTGGCATAGATTAGAAGATCTTGGCATTTCCATTTCCACTTGGACAACAATGGCGGCTGGAGGTAATTACAAATTTATTTGACAGTTTTAAGATAATTATTTAATTTTTTTTCTCTAAATGAATTGTTCATAGCACCGTTGTCAAATGTGAGATGATCAAAAATGAAGAACCCACTAACTTGAAGGTACTAAAGAAAAATTATACTCCCTCCGTCCCTAAATTATTGTCTGGGTTGATTCGGCACACGGATTAAGAAAACTCAATTGACTTGATTATTAATATTGGAATAATATTGAAAAAGTGTGTTGTTTCCTTTAATGCACGTGTGTATGTGGCATAATTAAAGTAGGAAGAAAAGTAAGGGTAAAATAATAAAAATGATGTCTAAAAGGAAAGTTTTAAACAAGATAATTATTTTGGGACGGATGAAAAAGAAAAGGAAGACAATAATTTAGGGACGGAGGGAGTACTGCTTTCTTAAAATTTGTGTAAAATTATTAAGGTCAATTATTTTAGAGCAAAGAGAGTACTTAATTGTCAGGCTTTATTTCAAAGGAACATTCTATTTTTAATTTAGTTTTTGAGTTTTAGATTTTTGTTTTGTAACGATTGGATTGAAGTAAAAGTATGGAAGAAAATAAGCTGGCAGGGGTGTAGACACTCCAATCTTGTAGCGAAAAACTAAAAATCAAAATTCTAAAATCTTGTACGGATAACATACCCATAAACATAAAAATAATAATAAAAATCCTTTAAGTAGATTAAAGGAGTAAAGCTCGTGATAAAAGTTGAAATAAAACAAGTTTAAATTAGACCTTTCCTAACCCAAATTCAAAAAGCATTACTCTCTTTTCTCTCTCTCTGAACTCAGAAACTAAAAAGTGGAAATCAATCTAGTAGATTATAATCGTAAATTCAACTCCACGTTCTCCACACTGCCACGCCGGTGAAGGCGGAATAGGTGTCACTAAAATTTGAACATTATAAACTGGCAGGAACAACTGAAGATTTTGTAGAATGTGAGCTCCGCCGGCAGCAGCGGCAGCAGCGTGAGAGACACGAAAAGACCTTTTGGGTACAGTTTCTAAGAACTTGGCCTCGTTCGGGTATCAACCGTGGCGCAGTGGCATTGCGGCCGGCGGGTGCTTGCTGGAACATTCTAACTGGCGGCGGTGGCGGCTGAGACATAGTGTTGTTAATGGTGGTTGTTGGTGTTTGTGCTGACATGTTCTGCGAAAAAGCTGTTGGTAACGGTGGCTCTTGGAATATAGTTTATATTTTTGGAGGGAAGGTTGAGTTGGGGCTAAAATGTAAAAGCCGACTTCAAATATATAGGCTGTGTAGAGACCGTGTCGGAAGAAACGTAACGAGTAAGACGCGTGTTAGTACGGAAATTCGGGGGTAAAGAGCCTATTTAACGGGTTCAAATAAAACCCCAACTTCCAATTCTCACTCTCTCTCTCTCTCTGTTTGAAAGGGTCTCTCTTGGATTCACACGCTTACTTGGTAGGGACTTGGTATTAGCTAGGTACATGTACAAGTCACTTTGTTTTTCTCTTTTTTTCCTCCGTCCGTCTCGAAATAAGTCACTTACTGATTTAGAGAATGTTGGTGTAGCGTTTAAAAATACGGTGTTTTAAAAAACGGCGTTTTTAAAACGTAGATTATTTAAAACATAGTTTTTTTCTTTATAAATGCGTTTGAGATATTATTTTGGTGTAGTGTTTTAAAAATACAGCGTTTCTAAAACGCAGATTATTTAAAACGCGGCTTTTTTCTTTATAAATGCGTATGGGATATTATGTCAAAACGTTGTTCTTTATTTCCTACTGCGTTTTGGGAAAAAGCTAGGAATTTCAGTGTTTTAAAACGCAGTTGCGTTTTGAAAACGCTGCGTTTTCTACCGCAGCATTGAAACGCTAAGTTAAGGAATAAGCTGCATTTTAACCCTGCGTTTTGGCCAAAACGCGCGAACAAACGGCTCTTAATACAAGTTTTAAGAAAAGAATAAGCTGCGTTTTAACCAAAACGCGCGAACAAACGGGCTCTTAATACAAGTTTTAAGAAAAGAGTAATGCTATAGGTACTTAAAGAGTACCAAATTTTTTGCACCAAATGATGTGTCAGCTGATGTAGTAGCTGATATGATGCATTAATTATGATTTTTAATTTTATTTTTTGTACCACATCACCGACACATCATTTGGTGCAAAAATTTGGACTCTTTAGTACACATAGCATTACTCTTAAGAAAATAGTTGAATCTATGTAACTTTTCTTTAATATTTCTAATGTATTTTTGTAGTGTCAAAGAACATATTCATCCTTTAAGAGTTACTAAGATAAGAATCGTGAAAGATGTAAAAAAAAAAAACTTGTATACAATGTTAGAATTTGAAATGTCCCAAACAGAGATAGGATTTTGAAAGAGGGAAGTAATTTTTTTTTCGACAATGGAGAAATTAAGGGTGTGCATAGTACGCATGTAAATGAATGAGATTTTAGTCCGAATATCCGAATTAGATTTGAACCGAATAAGCTATAACAAAATATATATTTGGATTTAATCATATCAAATTCGTTAAGGACCTTGTTTATTGTTATATGTTGGAGGGTTAAATTCTTACATGTTTTTTCCTAGTTCCATGGTATGTCCTTTCTATTTCATTCTTTTTACTTTCTTAAGTTTAATCAATTAGTATGAGTTTATCATATTCATCCTTTAAAAGTTACTAAGATAAGAATCACAAAGAACTTACATTTTCTTCTTTTACATTTATTTGTTAAAATTTTCGGATCGAATTAGATATTTTGACTAATCACAGATTCGGACATGAATTAATTAATATTCTATGCATTGTGTCAGTGGATTAGATCAAACTGACAATATAAATTTTTAAAAGACACCCCAATCTCGGGGCCCTCACAATATGGGTACACTCATATCCGCTCCATATCTAATTTTCATTGACAGGTCTAGTACATAAAGCTTAAGTGCTATCTATGCTATTTAAATCTTATTTCCAACCAAACAGTTTATTATTTTATTTTGAGGTGTTTTAGAGCCAACTTTCAAATATTTTGTCTACAATTTTTATACTCTTTTAAAAAAATATTCTACTTTTTTTAAAAAAATTTATTTTTTGGTGTCTTAAGGGGGCGTGAAAAATGATTGAACCTGAGACCTCACACTTTGTAAAGTCTCAATATACCACTGGGTCACTCCTTAAAGACCATACTCTTTCAACTTCACCCTCAATATGTGATATAAATATAACTGGATATATACTCAAGCATCTTTATGATTATGACCAACTCTAAAGACAAATATACCACCTAGTTATTACTCTCTTTGTTCCTAAATTATTGTTCTGGTTTGATTTTTTGATTCAAACTAGGCGTTTTTATTATATAAATTTGAGGTATATATATTTTTTATTTTTTTCAAAATCACAAATACATGTGAATCGTAGATGTTTTTAAGTACTACGATTTATGTGTTTTGTAATTTTGAAAAAAAAAAAACATAAACATATACCTCGAATTTTTGTTTAAAAAAAAACACCAGGTTTAACTTAAAAAGTCAAATCAGAATATTAATTTAGGAACGAAGGGAATAATATTTTAATATATACACTCTTTAATAAGAACGGAAAGAATAGTACAATTATTTTGATATGTAAATCTTAAAAAGGATTATTTCTATCATATGAGTATATGCAACATTATAAGAGAATTACGATTTATATTTTCTATAGAAGCATAGAATAAAAGGGGACTTTCTAAATTATGGACACAATGTATGGTGCTGACTTTTTACATTTTTTAATCATTAAAATTGCAACTTGCAGACCAACTAACAATTTTCGATTTAATTGTCTTTGTCTTGCAATTTTTAAGAGGTTTTAATATTTTTGATGTTTCTTGCAATGCCTTAGTCGAGCAGAGCCAAGTTGAGTCGGTATATCTTGAGATCGACTCTGGCTCAACACTATAGCAATCGAGTCGAGCTCTTACAAATTCAACTCGGGCTTGTCATGAACCCTATACTCGACTCATAAGGGTTCATGAGCTACTCACGATGGCCGACGAGCTTGAGCTAATTTGGCGGGACGATTTGAACTAGGACCGGCTCACTTTTTTGGGGCCAATCCAAAAAAAAACACTAATGGGGCCAATCCTCTTAGCAGCATAGAAACTTTTCGTCAAAGTAGTAGCTCCTTGATGTTCCTCTCCTTCTCCTTGTTTGAAAATTTTGAACTAGAAAGATGAAGAGAGAAAATATATCTCGATTCTCAAACTACAAAATTACAATTTCACTACTTGTCCTTAGATTTCTCGAATATTGATAGAATTTAGTGAATCGAAGCATCATTAATTGAATCAAATTGTCGATTTCAGAGGAAGGGGGTAGACATGCATGCCCATCCGGTTCAAACCGGCGGTTCCGGTTCAGAATCCCGGTTCAAAACAAGCTCAATCCTTGAACCTAAACTGCACTGTGAACCGGCGGTTCACGGTTACGGTATTGAACCGTGGTCCGGTTCACGGTTCAAAACCGTAATTTTTTAAAAAAAAAATTAGAATTTTTTTTTAATACCATCTTTAAAGTTTAAACCATTGTAAACTTTATACAAACTATTTTTTTATTTTTTTAAGTTACCAAAAGTATTTTTTAAATATTTTAAGTTAAACGTTATAATTGTAAATAACCAAAAGTATTTTAAAAACTTTTTGATTGTGAACCATTGAACCGAACCGTTGAGTGTGAACAGAACCAAACCGTTGAACCGCCGGTTCAGGTTCAAGGACAGTTCAGGTTCAACGGTTGACTTACGTGGCGGTTCACGGTTTGAGCTGTTTGAGCTGTAAGGATGGGCACCTCTAGAAGGGGTCACGAAAGAGGAAAAGGGTTAAGTTAGGTTCAAACAGTGCGTATCTATATGAATTAAATAAGCATATTATATATATATATATATATATAATTTTCAATTTGCAACGACCTCGATGAACTCGGTTTAGCTCATGAATTAGTGAGTTGAGTAGTAGGATCCTCGACTAGGCTTGCGAAATTTGACGAGCTAAGAAATGTGGTTCCGGCTCATATAAGGCATGTGAGTTGAGTAGACTCTCAGTGGTTCAACTCACGTACATGCTTATTTCTTGAAACATCCTTAAGATATGCTTCATAGTAGGATTATATTAGTACTCCAAATTTCAAACAGCAACGTTTGATCGATTTTTTATTTTGCTTATACCAAATGTTTCATATGCTCTGCTAGTTGAATGTTTGTACGCAAATAACGATTCCCAAGATTATTACATCATATGACAATCTTAATTCAATTGATATGAAATCGTACACTATTTTTTACTCCATTCGTTCGGGACAAATAATTTACTTTTTATTTTTTAGATCAATTTTATTAAAGTTTGACCGATAATTTACATAAATTTAGTTGTTTTTACAAAGCTATGAATGTTGTAATCTATAGTATTGTTAAGGTAGTTTTAATTAATGAAATTTTATTTCTTAAAACATAAGTAAAGTATGTAAAATTTTAATTTAATTTAGTCACATGTTAATTTCTAAAAAAAAAGTAGACTCTTTGCCTAACACGAAAATATTATATACTATTATAAAGCGGTGAAGTGAAATGAAATACTTTTTGAATTGCCAACATTACCCCAATTCTAATAAAGAAATATATACAACTAACTCTAAATTATTCACATGTACTGCTTAAACAAAAGGTCTCGGGTTCAAGCCCAAATGTGGAAAATTTTTCTTGAGAGAGGTTCCGCTTTCTAACCTCGGGGATTACTCTTTCACCTTGCATGGGGTGGATCTCTAGATAATTTGGGAAACCAAAAGAAATTATCAACATATTATTTTTAGGGGTGTAAGTTCGAACAGTCGAATCGAACCGAATCGGCCGGTTCGGTTTGGTTTTGAGTTAGGACGGTTCGGTTTAGGTTTGAAAATTTTATAAACCGAGCGGTTCGGTTCGGTTTGCGGGTTTTGGTGCCAAATCGAACCAAATCGAATCGAACCGAACCACCATCATTTAAATATTTTTATTTTTATATATATACTATTTAGTAATTAGTAATTGAATTTAATAAGAAAATTATTGTTGTTTGCCTACATTTTGATGGAATTATTGTAATTTTAAAGTTAATTTTTTTATTTTTAATTATTTAGTTTGTGTTAAAAGTATTTTTTGATATTTAAAAGCTTTTTATTTTTTGAATATTTAAATAATTATACCGCGGAACTAAATCAAACCGAACCAAACCGATCGGTTCGGTTTGAAGTTTGTGCCAATTCGGTTCGATTTAAAATATATAAAATCGTTAGGGGTGATTCGATTTACGATTTTTGCTCAAACGAAACCACCTTCACCCTTATTATTCCCTCCCACTAGCAATAACTACTCAAATCATTAATTTCTAAATAAATTATCAACTAAACTAAAAATATCCATAATATTAATAACTATTTTCTTCGCTTTGCACTAACAATAACTACTTAAGCCATTGAATACTACAAAGCTACGAACATACATTAACTTTGGGTATGTTTGATAACCCAATTAAGAGCTTAATTAGGAAAGTTTTAAGTGATATTAAAAATAAGATTGTTTGATAATGCAATATTATATCACTTAATAAATTAAGTATCTCTCAAAAATAGCCAAAATTTTAAGTCAAAAGATGATGTCTTAATATTTTAAGCTCTACTTTTCACATCGGTTTTAGCTTAATTTTCGGTTTTAACAAACAGCCATGAGCATATATTAATTTGATATTGTACCTATATCGTGTCATAAACACAAACACAAAACCTAGTTGAATGATAAACAAACTTAAGATAAGAAAATAAATTATTTACTGTAAAAGAAAATAAATTAATCATAGGCTACACTAGTATGGATCATATTGGTTTCCTATAAATCTTAAGGGACAACCGTCACTACCACCTTGGTTTGTGTGCCACATTGATTAATGCTTTTATTTTAAAATAAATGTTCACTATTGACTTTACATGAATTAAAAAAAAAGGATTGACTGTATGTAATTTTTCTTTAATACCCTTCAAATACCCTTTAATAATGTCAAATTAATAGGCTCTTTTTTTTATCTCACAACTAATAACGTTATTATAGACAATTTGTTCAATTTTTTTTAATAAAATGAAATAATTGTTTTAAAATGATAAAAAAATTAAAATTTAAACACTTATTTTGAAATGGAGGGAGTAGTATATATCCACCCAACTTCCCATAAAAAGTCAACTCATTTACCCCTAAGCTAGAGATTTCATGAAGTATTTCTCATAGTTGGTCCGTATCAAAATTTATGCATCAAATAGGTATTTGATTTTGGTGTAATTATAGTTAGACTATATTTGGTTTCTCAATTTCAAGTTTTAAAATTAGAATTGCACTATTAGATAAGTTAATATACACATAAGCTAGCCAAGCGAACCTCTTCCAAACCAAACTAAAAAAGTAAATGTATGAATATAATTCAATTCTACTTTTGTGGTTTCAATCAAAAGTTCATTTTCAAAGTGAAACATTTTATAGATTAAAGTTATTGAAGATACTAAAATATCCAACTTCTATGTGACAGTAGCGGGATACGTGGTCAAGCTTATCTGGAGCCCGGAAGAGAGGAACTCACGACAGTGCATCAAATAGGTATTTGATTTTGGTGTAATTATAGTTAGACTATATTTGGTTGCTCAATTTCAAGTTTTAAAATTAGAATTGCACTATTAGATAAGTTAATATACACATAAGCTAGCCAAGCGAACCTCTTCCAAACCAAACTAAAAAAGTAAATGTACGAATATAATTCAATTCTACTTTTATGGTTTCAATCAAAAGTTCATCTTCAAAGTGAAACATTTTATAGATTAAAGTTATTGAAGATACTAAAATATCCAACTTCTACGTGACAGTAGCGGGATACGTGGTCAAGCTTATCTGGAGCCCGGAAGAGAGGAACTCACGACCCAAGCTTGAACAATAGCCGGAAGCCCGGGTATGCATACCTCCGCTTCGACCCGACCTCCCCGAGGAGCTCGGGATCGATCTAAAAACCTTCCACTACGAGCTTAAAGAGCTCGCGTGGTCCTTGACCAGCCGCAATACTAAGACCCGAGGTCTCCACCTGGAAGTAATGAAAGTCAACAAAAGCTTGCATTCAATACCCACGTCTACTACGTCACCCCGGGCCACCATCTAGCACCTCATTGGATGAAAGAGTTACTTGCCCTCTAAGTAAAGCTGCATCTAGAAGGTCAAGGTCACTTCCAGAGAAGTTCTATCCTCTGCACCAGAGCAGGTCACTTCCACATTAAAGCTCATCAATGCACATTGCGGCTGCCATAAATGGGCACATGGCTGCTCACCCCAGGTCGACACCTGGCAGTCCCACTTGCCTCAAACCAACATTTCACCAGTATAAATACAAGGTGATAGCCTTCATTTATGATCTAAGTTCAAATTCACATACATAACTACAAACTCTCCAAAAGCATTCAGTGCATTCACTCTTAAAGAGCAGCCTGAATCCTCACCGAGACCATTAACCTCACCATATACTGATTCTATCACCGGAGGGCTTTAGCTGGACCAACGTCCAGCTCCCTAACTGCTTCCTTTCATCACAGGTATCTACCGGAGGACAAGTCCCACCAAAACTTGTGCATATTGAGAGCCGGGGCATCCTGACCAAAGACTAGTTGCATACGTGGACATCGACAGATCACCAGAACACATTTTGGCGTGATTAGTTATATTCTCACAAATTTTTAAATGTATATAATATTTTATGCTAAAATATAATAAATGTAAATCTAAAACTCATTGAATAAAATTATTTCAGGGAAACTTCTTACAAAATAAAAAAAATGCAAGATTTTTTTTATGAGAATCGATGGAGGAACATATATCCTTTGTTACACTGTGATCCGTAATCAATTTAGAATTCAACAAAAGTAAAGGCACTGATTTAGAATGATACCACAATGAAACCGCTTTAATTATAAAAGAGCTCCATCGTCCTAAAAAAAATAATCTTATTAATTTTTTTTTTGATAAACTTAATTAAATTTTGATTATAAATTTTTAAAATATACTCATCCTTACAAAATTCTAAAAATTATTATTGACGTTATTCTTAATATTATATCAATCATTAAAAGTTTATTATTTAAACATAACAAATGTATATTAAATAGTAATTTAATAAAGAAGCGCGGCTATTTTTTTGGGACGAAAAAAGTGACTGTTTGGTGTTTGTTTGTTTATGTTGGCATACACAATCGGTTTTGTAGTTTTTGATTTTTAATTTTAATTTTAATATACTAATTGTTATAAAAATACAAAGAAAAAAAAACACAAAGCTCTCTTCCTCGTACAGTCGTACGGAACCCACCCTTTTGGCTACAAATATAGAAAGGCGCGTGTTAACAACCTTTGACCTGTTTGTTCTATACTTGGGATGGGACCTGACTCTCGAAGACACGTGAATTGAGAATGTTTGTGAGAAAAACTGTGTTCAGACTTGGGTGGGCCACAAATACAATAGTGGCTCAAACTGGGTAATATTCAAAGTATTAGTATTATATCCTTTCCATTGAGAAGATTCTCAGAATGAATCATTATTAATGCAAGGGACATGGAGCCAATGGAAGACAAATGTGGTGTTTGAGCACAGAATTAGTTAATGACGTGGTGGTTTAGAATTAATAAATACTTTTATTCCTCGTTTATTATTTTGCTCCAAAATTTGGTCGAATATAAATAGAAGATCGAAATAAGTTCTAAAAGAACTGAAATGATTGTAGTTTAGGGAATGAGGTTTATTCTATCATTGCATTCCCAGGTTTCAAGTCTCAAATTTGTTGAATATTGGGTCCAAAGTTGCATTTTCGTTGCAAATTAAATATCGGGGTCGTCCAAGGTTGCAAGTGGCATATACGGGTCCATGCCACTTGCAAAAAGGCTTGTGAGCAAGACATCAAGATTCAAGGGGATCAGACTATAGCCTTCATCTATCTTGAGACAAAATGATGCAAACCCAATATTTGTGATCGGAGATCCGAAGAATAAGGTTCAATGATGTCGTGTAGTTTAGGGAGGCAATATTTGTGAGTGGAGATCCAGTGATAAAGGTTAAATGATGTCATTAGAGTTAAAATTTTGAGGTCTCAAGTTCGATCTATTTCCATGTTTCCTTAACACACACAAATAAAAAAAACCAGGGAGCCACCATCTTTTAATCATACCACAAAGGCGGTTGAAGCCCTATGTGATAAGTCCATCCCTATAGTATTGCCAGTGAAAGTCTCACACTTACCATGAGATGGGATGCTCGTGCCCTTAGGACTTGTTTGGTAGCTAGGTTTGGATAAACAGAATTATTAATTTCAGTTTTATTAGCGTCCTTGTTATTTATCTCCACCTATATATTTGTGATAGTTTTGGAATTAAAAATGTTAGTCACATATTTTTATTTTAGTGAGGATGCTAATAAATCCACCCGCTCCCTTGGTATTATTAGCGAGGAGATAAAGACATAATCTGGATAACTCATATTATTAGTCTCGATCGCCTATTGCGTACAAAATATCAGACAATTCGACTTATTAATCATATTCGACCTAAGAGCAAGTCCAACAATGAGTATCAAAACCTAATTTTAATACCTAGTTCGCTAGTTGAAGGTCATAACATCTCCAATAATTAAAAAAGAAGATACCAAACATTGTCTTAATCTAAAAGAACCAAGGCTAGAAGAGGACGCGCGGGTGGAAGGAAATTTGCAGCAGCCGTCCTAACACCCCAAAATGCTTGTCCCCTCCACACACACACACACACACACACACACACACTCCCCCAATGTGAGCTTGTCCTTTGTGATGTCTTCTCTAAATTGAAAGAATCCAACTGCTTTTGAGCTGTAAAATTATTGTATTTTACTATTTACAACGGATACAGCGTGTTTTTTTTATATATGTAAATACTGTTTCTTTCGTTTTAGATAAATATTTATATTATTTTTTTATGTCTAACTAATATTTTTAAAGCTTTTGATCTACATATTCTCTATCATTCTTCCTAATATACCTTTAAAATTTCATTTAATATAACACATTCTAAAAAAACTCAATTATGTAACTGTGGAGGTCGAGCCGCCTCCTATGAGACTTGGCTATGTCTTTAAGAACTACGTCACAAATTATTTCAACTAAATTATTTGAAATTTTAATTTAATTAAAAGCCACAACTAACACAAATTATAGTTAAATGACAGTGGGAAAATTGGGCCTTGAATTATAAGAACTGTGTTTTAGAAGACCAGTTCAAGCTTATACTTAATTGGCTTCGATATATAGCTTACTTGGTCCAATTTAAAAGCAAAAACAAGAAGTCAACCCCTAAGTCAAACCAAGTGTATAATTAACCATTACAATCAAAATCAAACAATTGGAAAATGTTATTCGCTATCCAGTACAGAATCTCCAATACATAGAGTAGAAGAAATATACTGGGAAACCCAAAAAGTAAAAATAAAATAAAAAATAGAATTACACTAGAGAATAATTGAAGGACCCAAAAATATACACCCCAAAACTGCGCGAGACAACATGCATTTTTCGCTTACGCATCACAACTATTATATCGCATCAAGACTCACTTTACAATACAGAATAAAATGAATCGATGGTTGAAAGCCAGCATCATTTTATGTAATTCATTTGTAAAATAGATATTGTCTGCCCACTTGTGTCAAACACGCAAACTTAAATATGCAATTTCTATCTCGACTGCCGAGAGCTCAAGCTCGACATAACATGGCTGACCCTATAAAATTACATTAGCATAACGTGCACGCGTTACTGTATGCTCCAAATCCGTGAACTTGCACACTTTTATGAGTTTATCATATCTTTTAATAACACAACATGTCGCCACCATGATTTATCCTCGCACAATGTGTACATACATATGTGATCTTAACTTGTGTAAAATAATAAGATCTTATGCCTATGCAATAGCTACAATTATTCATCGCCATTCACATGAACTGCGAGCATGATCACTTTATCTACGCGGTGAAAAGATTAATAATAACTAAAACATTAATAAAGAAAAATACTTAAAGTCGGCAGCAGGCCACTTAAAGTATAGAACTACTGCTTAGAATTGGTAGCGAACCACTTCAAATAGTCTCAAAACATCACCTCGAGGTCGGCCTATGCCACTCGGTGATGGTTCTAAATCATCACTCAAGGTCGGCTTTGGCCATTTAATGATGATTTTAATTATCACTCGAGGTCGGCCATGGCCACTCAGTGATGATTCTAATTGTTATTCGAGGTCGGCCATGGCCACTCAATAATGATTATATTCAAATTATCACTCGAGGTCGGCCAAAGCTACTCAGTGATGATTCTAATTGTTATTCGAGGTCGGCTTTGACCACTTGGTAATAGTTCCAAACAATTATTAAAACTTAAATTCAAATCGCAATGATTAAAATTAGAGATGCTGATAATAGACAAACGAGCTATAACACGTTGTACCACTTAAAAACGAACCTCGCTGCAAGCCGAGATCACTTCTAAAAAACTTGAGAGCCTTCACAAAAAGAACCTCGCTACATCAAAATCATATGTCAAAATGGTCCAAACACCTATCGAAGTATTTATTACTCACAGAATTTGAGGTATGTAAGACAAATAAACCCGATAGGGAAACCCGTCACTCGGGGGGCTACGTTGAAGTAAAAACTATATTTTCTTACTCCTCGACCTCAGAAAGTTCTCTCAAGCTCGAGAAGTGGGGGGCTACTACTATTACTGCTATAAATAGTGAGATTTTGCAGAAATCTCGCTCAAAGATTTGGTCCTCACCGCTCGAGTTTACTCGCGGCTGAGTAGTACCCAGCGCCTGCCAGCGCTTATCCTCGCCGCTCGAGTGTTACTCGCGGTGAGTAGATTTGGTCCTCACCGCTCGAGTTTACTCGCAGCTGAGTAGTACCTCGCGCTTGCTAGCGCTTATCCTCGCCGCTCGAGTTTACTCGCGGTGAGTAGATTTGGTCCTCACCGCTCGAGTTTACTCACGGCTGAGTAGTACCTCGCGCCTGCCAGTGCTTATCCTCGCTGCTCGAGTTTACTTGCGGTGAGTAGATTTGGTCCTCACCGCTCGAGTTTACTCGTGGCTGAGTAGTACCCAGCGTCTGCCAGCGCTTATCCTCGCTGCTCGAGTGTTACTCGGGGTGAGTAGATTTGGTCCTCACCGCTCGAGTTTACTCGCGGCTGAGTAGTACCTCGAGCCTACCAGTGCATATCCTCATCGCTCGAGTTTACTCGCGGTGAGTAGATTTGGTCCTCGCCGCTCGAGTTTTCTCGCGGCTGAGTGGTACCCAGCGCCTGCCAGCGCTTATCCTTGCCGCTCGAGTATTACTCGCGATGAGAAGATTTGATCCTCACCGCTCGAGTTTACTAATGGCTAAGTAGTACCCAGCGCCTGCCAGCACTTATCCTCACTGCTCGAGTGTTACTCGCGGTGAGTAGATTTAGTCCTCACTACTCGAGTTTACTCGCGGCTGAGTAGTACCCCGCGCCTGCCAGCGCTTATCCTCGCCGCTCAAGTGTTTCTCGCGGTGAGTTGATTTGATCCTCACCGCTCGAGTTTACTCGCGGCTGAGTAGTACCCAGCGCCTGCCAGCGCTTATCCTCGCCGCTCAAGTGTTACTCGCGATGAGTAGATTTGGTCCTCACCGCTCGAGTTTACTCGCGGCTGAGTAGTACCCAGCACTTGCCAGTGCTTATCCTCGCCACTCGAGTATTACTCACGGTGAGTAGATTTTATCCTCACCGCTTGAGTTTACTTGCGGCTGAGTCGATATTATCCTTGCCGCTTGAGTGTAAACGCGCCTGCGTGTGGTTTATATTTGCACTCGGCCTGAGCTTCATATTATTCTCATGCCCGAGCTTCCTATTATTACGAGCTCGGAAATCTAATTATAGAAACACTGCTTAAAGTCGACAGCAGGTCACTTAAAGTAGTCTCAATAGTCACTCGAGGTCGGTCATGGCCACTCAGTGATGATTCAAATTGTCATTCGAGGTCGGCTATGACCACTCAATAATGATTCAATTATTACCCAAGATCGGCCATGGCCACTTAGTAATAATTCTAATTATTATTAAGATAATAATTCAAAAGACAAACGTTCTTTACCTCGTTAAGAATAAATTATTCCTTCCCTTTCTAAAAATTGTAAAAAAAAAAAAAACTTCTAAAAAGGTAAAAATACGATTATGAGAATTGAAAGTGATTAAACCGAGTAAATAAAATCTCGACATGCTCGAGCCAATAAAGTCTCGCTGAGCGAGAAATCTTAATCTTCGGCAAACCCGAGTAAATCAATTAGAGATCTCGGTCGTAAATTCGAGCCAAAGGAGCTAACCTTGCTCTTTAAAAACTGAATACCAAAGACACGTCTTCAAGTTCAAAACGAAAAACGTGAACTTTTGGCACAATATAAGAGAATCGCAAACAAATACTACTCCTCACCCTCAAGATAAATCTCGAGGAGTAAGGAGTGGGGGCTACTGAAGGACCCAAAAATATACACCCCAAAAGTATACTCCCAAATATCCTAAAAGATGTACGAAACAGGTCCACACACGCGAAGTGTGTCCAAAAAGCTTCTCCCCCCTATAAATAGGGGGCTCCCCCTCATATTTGAAAGGGGGCTTCCTCGCTAAGTTTCCTAAACTTCCTTCTCTCTTCCCTTTCTCCCTAAAATTGTATTATCTCTATATATCATGAGACACTGATTATTACACCAGAGTTTTGGTGGAGAAAATTCTCTGCCTTCTCACGGTTGTTTACTCTTACAGACATCGACTACGCCAGATATCTGACCATGATGACGACAACTTCCATCGAACAGCGACTCTGGATACATATATACGACGACGCTTTCGGCACCCCCGATATGGTGATTATTTTGGCATCATCAATAATAATGGTTTTTTTTTTTTTTTTTTTTTTTCCTTCCTAGAAAAAAAGGAAAGATCCATTTTATTCCATTCTTAACAGGACAAAAATGAGATAAGTGGGAGTAGGGTGGGAAAGATAATATTATATCCTACCCCATTCCCTGTACAATTCAAATATAATACTCCTATTATTAATAACCTTTATTAAATATATTAATATTATAATATCCCTATTTTTAAATAATGTTGTCTATACTCTTTTCAAACATTATAATGAATAAAAATTTAATACGCTGTTAGTATAATTTTTTTTTTTTTAACATAATCGGCCTCAAATCTTATTTGATTTGATAGCAAGCATTATGAAACAGCTTACAATTACTTTTTTATCACACTTCTTTCGATTCTAAATAAGCTGTTATGTTTAACTTGACTCACGATTAAAAAATATTAAATTGAGTATATTATAAAAGTTACTCCTACCGTCTTTTAATTATTGTTATGTTTGATCTGGCACACGAATTAAAAAAAAATAATTGATTTGATTATTAATATTAATATAATGTGTAATTTCCTTTAATATCCATGTGTATGTAGTCCATAATTAAAGTAGAAGAAAAAGTAAGGATAAAATGGTAAAAGTGATCTCCTAAAAAGGAAAATTTTCAAACAAAATAATTATTCTGGGACGGACAAAAAAAGAAAGAATGACAATAATTTAGGGACGGAGGGAGTCGTATATTATCTATTTTACTTTAAAGCACATGTATAAGTGAGACCTATTATTAAAGTAACAAAAAAAGTAAAGGTAAAATAGTAAAATTATTTTTCTAATTTTTTTTTTTGAAATTGGATAGTCATTTTGGAACGGACGAAAAATAAAAACTAGACAGTCATTTAGGAAGGAAGAGAGTATTACATATATCCTAAAGTTTTTAAGGAATTTTTTTTTTTTTGATTTTTTATGCTCAATTGATGAAGTATTCATCTCGAAACATTTGCTTATATTTACTTTAAAATTAAAAATAGGTGGTGAGTTGTCAACTTAAAAATTTAGAGATAGTCAATTGGGAAAACTAATCCTTAAATCGTTCCTTGTGATGATTAATCGGAATTCTCACAGCAACTGTAACCCAGAAGATGAAACTAAAGAAAAACTAACCTATTGAACTGGCTCATTGCCAAGCGATTAAAGTCAGCAAGACGACGTTTCTTAATCTGTTTCCGAATGTTTAATTTTATATGAGGCTTTTGTTTCCAACAAAAAAAAACCCAAGTTTTGGACTTGGGAACGCAAGGTTATTGACGATGATATACTCCGTCCTTTTCAGGCAGAGAGTCTACTTTACTTTTATAAAAATTAATATATGATTAAATTAAATCAAAATTTTATATATTTTATTTGTGTTTTAAAAAATAAAATTTTATTAATTAAAAACTATTTTAAAATATATGACTAAATCAAATTAAAATTTATATATACTTTACTTGTATTTTAGAAAATAAAATTTTATTAATTAAAAACTATCTTAAAAATATTATAGATTACAACTTTTATAATTTTATAAAAATAACTAAATTTATTTAAATTATTGATCAAATTTTAACTAAGTTAACTAAAAAAAGTCAAAATTGACTATTGTCGTGTAAAGGAGGAAGTAACTGTTTCCTCTACTACAGTCTACAGATCTTCAAATGAACCTATTGACTAATTACCTAACAAATGTTTGGTCAAATCGCAGACTCCAAATCCAGTAGTGTATCTAATCTGCATAGAAGGATAAGATATCATAGGTACTAAATCACAACCCCCCTTTATACTAAATCACATTCTTTTTGATAAAATTATTATTTTGCCCTTAATGATTAGAAAAGTTTATATTTATAGTTTAATTCTTTATATTTCATTAATTATTATAAATCACCCCTTATGTATTTTATAAATAAAATTATAATTTATTACTATTAAATAAACAAATATATTAAATTAAAAACTTAAATTAAATAATATGAAATTATATATTAATAATTTATAAACTAAAATTAAATTATGTAAAATTATATATTAATTTGTGCAAATTTTAGTTTATAAATATATTACTAATTAAATAAAAAATAATATTAATTCCAAAATTAAAATTATAAATTAAAATTATAAAATAAATTACATCATTTGAAATTATATATTTGTTAAAAGATTTTAAATTATGTAAAGTTATATATTAAACTAAAATTATATATTAATTTGTGCAAATTTTAGTTTATAAATATATTACTAATTAAATCAACAATAATATTAATTTCAAAATTAAAATTATAAAATAAAATTATATATTGATAATTATATAAAATTATATATTAATAATTTATAAACTTAAATTAAATTTTATAAAATTATATATTAAACTAAAATTATAAACAAAAATTATATATTAATAATTATAAAAATTATATATACTAATAATTATAGAAAATTATATATATATAAACTAAAATTATATATTAATAATTATTTTTTAATAATTATATAAAATTATGTATATATTAATAATTATATAAACTAAAAAAAATTCAAACCCCCAAGGGTGGGCGGTTTAAACATTTTAAACCCCCAGGGGTGGGTAGTTTAAAATGTTTAAACCCCCAGGGGTAGACGGTTTAAAATGTTTAAACCCCCAGGGGTGGGCGGTGTAATTGCATTAAACCCCTAGGGAGGGGCGGTCCTCCTTTTATGCCGTTAAAAGTTTAACGATTCCATTAAGTTTTTAACGAAATTTTGAATTTAAGGGGTTAAATTGAAAAAAAAAATTTAACGGATCCGTTAGTATAAGACCACCTAGTCTTGGCGAATCTTCAATTTTCCAGTTTTTTTTTTTAAAGTACAGGGGGCTTTTTGCGTTTTTTTAAGTTGAAAGTGAAGGGGCAAAAGAGTCACTTTCTAGAGGGGATGTCATTTAGCATAAAGGGGGGGTTGAAGATGATTCGGTTTGAGCTAAAATAGCTAATCGAACAATTTCCTAACGGTTTCACATTTTTCAAATTCGAATTGAACCGCCACAATCTTCAAATCGAACCGATCGTTTTGGTTCGGATCCGCGATTTAATTATTTAAATATTTCAAGAAAAAAAATTTTAAATATCAAAAAAATACTTTTAACACAAACTAAATAATTAAAATTCAAAAAATTAACTTTAAAATTACAATAATTCAATCAAACTGTAGGCAAACAACAACAATTACTAATTACTAATTACTAAATAATATATAAATATATATATAGATAAAATAAAAATTAAATGGTGGTGGTTCGGTTCGATTCGGCACAAAAAATCACAAATCGAACGAACTGCCCGATTTATAAAATTTTCAAACTTAAACCGAACCGTCCTAATCCAAAATCAGATCGAACTGGTCGATTCGGTTCGATTTGATTTGGCGGTTCGGAGGTTCGGGCTTACACCCTTACCTACAATAACGATGGATCCTTTCACTGGAAATAAATTTTTTTGGGCTAGCGACAAGCTCAGTTCTACATTGTAGACCTCGCCAGTTATATTTTATGGCATTAACCAACAATTAATACGAATTTGTCAAAATACCCTATTTAAAACTCACGTCTTAGAGCATCTCTAATGCTATCATTTAGTTTTTTTTATGTAGCATGCTTAAATAAGAAGATCTATTTCATATATGGCAAAAAAATTAAAAGATAAAGAATTCTCTTTCTAAACGTGCTCAATGCAAGACTTCTTTTAAAACATTCCTTCAGACGTGATATTATTTTATAATTAATTACAAAAATTAAAAATTACTCCCACTGTAAATGATTGACGGTAAAAAAATAAAAATAAAAATTGACGATAAATAACATGGATGAAAATACATCCTCTATATGACCCTTTAGAAGTAGAAAATCACGTAGAAGATGTCTTCTCAACTAAATGACATCTCATCTTCACCTTAGCATAAAAAGTTTGTATTGGAGAAGATTTTTTTTTTGAAAAATCTATATTTACTACGTGTTTAGCATTTTTTTACTAGATAGATAATTGCATTAGAAAAGTACTTAGACCTTTCACGCCGCAGTCTGTCTCTCTCACGGCTTCTCTCTTTCTCTATTCCGCTCCTTCCGGTTGCCATTGAAGCACCAGTAAGTCCTCTCTCTCTCTCTCTCTGTTATTTTTTGCACAGACTACGTCTATTGTTGCTTCTTTCCAAGTTTATTTACAAATTGTTCAAACGATTCGTCAACAAATCATATAGTTGTTTGAACGACTCATGAATGACCCTAGGGTCGTTCGAATAACTACATATGAGTCGTTAAAAAAAAAAAAAAAGAAGGTATTATGAAGTTTTTACATAAAATAGGTTTTAAAAGATGTTTTGGAGTGAGATTTAGTGATTGCTTTACTGGTTAGAGCCTCACTCCCCTGCTGTTGGTCCCAGAGTCGAATCATGTTGGGGGGTCTCTGGAGATTTATGATAGATTGTCGAATCTCGTTGAGAGTCTTTAGAAATTTAGAGTAAATTTAGGATAGATTTAGGATATAAAAAAAATGTTTTGAAATAAATTAGAACATATAAAAAAAAAAAAAAATCCCCCCGTAATGTAATACAGAGACATCTTTCGTGCAGGATAAAAAATAAAAAAAAAAAAAAAAAAGCCTTGAGAGAGGTTGCTTGCAAAACGGAAAATGAAATTAAAAATAGAAATACGGAAATAAAGTAGTACTTCAACTAGGTCCAGGCTTCTAGCAATGTTGACAAAAAGAAACCAAATCTATATATATATATATATATATATATATATATATATATATATATATATATATATATAAAGTTGGTGAGGATGCCTCTAAGTGTGCCACCTCATCCAACTTTTAGTTCTTTTGATTCTCAAGCCTCCAAGTAAGCATGACCTTTGGAGTGAAATGACTCATCCAACTTTTAGTTCTTTTGATTCTCAAGCCTCCAAGTAAGCATGACCTTTGGAGTGAAATGACTTTTCATTTCTAAGTCATTAGCTAATAACAATACCTAATAATAATAGGTTTTACAATATGTATTACTATTAGGTAATACTAATAGGAGAAGGACTTTAGGAAATAAAATAATGTTGTCATTGAGATTTGAACCAACACCCTCTTAAATATGATTATACACCTTAAACCAACTCAACCAATTATATTATATGTAAAGATTTTAAAAACATATTATATTATTATATAAATTATTTTATAATATAAACCAACTAGATTTTATTTTTATATATGATACTCTCTCAATGTCAAATTGAGTCTCATATTTTTATTTAAAACGTCCTAAAATAATGTATATAATATGTGATCCATATTAACAAAACTTAAAATTATTTATTCAAAATTGATGCTTATATTTTATTGATATTTGTGTAAATTTCTTTTTCAAATTGATAGTGTATAAAAAATATGTAAATATATATAGTATCCAATTAAACATTTTTTAATCATTGAATGATCTCCAAAAATTATTTCAATAATATAATTATATTCAATTCTTAAACAATTCTCATTTGTTCAGAAAAATGTTATATTTCTTCAATATGTCCCAAAGTAAATATTTTATTTTTAATTTTGTAAATTTTTTCAAATATTTGTCTAAAATATCTTTACTAAGTGCAAGATAAAAAAAAGAGATAAAAAACCCAATAATATGATATCATTAAAGGGTACTAAAAAATTTTAAAAATGTATAGAAACAAAAATATATGTATTGACCACCAATAAAAAATACTTATTTTGAAACGAAAATATTATAATAAACAACTACCAATTTACATATATTGGCAACACTTAACTTTTGTCAGAGATGAAGTAAACAAACTTCTATATTCAATAATGATAATTTTTTTCAAAAATATTTTTAAAATGTATCAATTGAACACAAAAATTAAATTACACCCGTGCATTGCACGGGCTCTATAACTAGTCGTTAGTAGAATCGATTGATGTACTCCCTCTGTTTTTTAAACAGAATCTATTTTTTATTATTATTTTTATACTATTTAATTTGCTTCTTGCTGTAACAAGTCATATATATATATATGACACTTTTTTTAAAACTAAAAGAGTATTTCCCTTTCGCATTTCACATTTTAACCTATATGTTTATTACTTCCATTACTGAAAATTTAATTAGGATAATACTAGATTAAATCATCCAATATATATGATGATACCGAAAAAATCAGGGGCACTGGGGGTGCCGAACCGTCGCGGATGTAGGATATCTGGCACGTATTTATCTGCAAAAAAGACACCGTGAGAGGGGCGGGGAGGGTCCTCGCCAAAGCCCATCCGGCGTAATAATCAGTACCGGCCACTAAAGAATATCAATTAGAATACGTATTTTCTATATAAAATGTGGCCTACCTTGGTTTGGTATAGGAGAGGGTATACATAGCCCTGAGTGGACCGGGGCTCTATTCCTTTCTGGCTCATTTACTGGGGTGAGGCCCGTACAATCTAGCTGGTCCATAATATGCTCATCAGAAGCCCCCCACTCATTATCCCTCTCGAGGGTGAGGAGTACTATTTGCTCGTGTTCACCTTGGATTTGCCAAGATGCATCCACTCGACCTGGGAGCGTAACAATGTATAAGCCTTAAAATTAACTAAGTCATGAGCTCGACCTGCGTTCAGTCAAATGACCTCAAACGTTAATTAAGGAATCAACTCGACTAGGGATCATAACAATATATAAACCTTAAAATTAACTAAATCATGAGCTCGACCTACGAGTAGTCAAATGACTTCAAACGTTAATTAAGGAATCAACTCGACCAAGGAGCATAACAATATATAAACCTTAAAATTAACTAAGTCATGAGCTCGACCTGCGAGCAGTCAAATGACCTCAAACGTTAATTAAGGAACTCGACCTAAGAGGATAAGATCTACTCAGTCGCGAGTAACACTCGAGCGGGGAGGACAAAATCTACTCAGCTGCGAGCTACGCTCGAGCGGGGAGGATGCAATCTACTCAGCCACGAGCTACGCTCGAGCGGGGAGGATGAAATCTACTCAACCGCGAGCTATGTTCGAGCCGCGATAATATAATCTACTTAGCCGCGAGCTACGCTCGAGCGGGGAGGATATAATCGACGTACTCAGCCGCGAGCTACGCTCGAAAGGGGAGGATGAAATCTACTCAGCCGCGAGCTATGCTCGAGCGGGGAGGATCGATAAGTGCAGGAAGACGCGGGGTACAACTCAATCGCGAGTAGCGCTCGAGCGGGAGGACCAAATCTACTCGGCCACGAGTAACACTCGAGCGGGGAGAATAAGCGCAGGAAGGCGCGGGGTACAACTCAACCGCGAGTAGCGCTCGAGCGGGAGGACCAAATCTACTAGGCCGTGAGTAACACTCGAGCGGGGAAGAGAATTGATTTGACAGTTACTTAACAGAGCTTGACCGATAGTGGAGGGGTCTATTGGCAACTTTTCTCCAATGAAGGGGCCAAGCCATAACTTCTCTGCAATGAATGGGTTAAGTTTTAACTGTTTTAAACTGAAAGGACCAAGTTGCAATTCCCTAGCATTAAAAGATCAAATTGTAACTGCTCAATATTGATTGGGCCAACCGGCAATGAAGGGGGGACGTGCGTTACTGCCAAGTAATGGAGGCGTGTAACGCACAGTGGAGGCGTTTGCAACTGGCCAGACGATCCCAAACGTTTTGCAACTGACGCTAATGGAAACGTGGGGCACTCCATCTTGTAACCGCTCTCTCCTAATCTTCTTCTTGTTTCACGGTGGCGTTGCCGGCAATGTCTTGGGCCTCTTGACGGGATGAAGCCATCTGCGGTGTTGATTTCCATTCCATGCTAGTCACATTTGGTCGCTTCGTACAACAATCTAGCCCCCACAGACCACAAACCTTGATATTGAGATGGATGAAAATGGAGGACAGAAGTGGGAGGTGCCGAAGGACTCCTCACTTTGGATGCAGCTACTCTGTTCGATTAATTGTCTAAGTGGAGAAACCAAATCCTCTCATAATCAGTGGATGATTGTCGATAGTAGTGGAGAAATTGGTAGAAATGGTGTTGCAACTTCTTCTTGTAACCGTCTTGCTCTTCTTCTTCTACGGTGACAAGTAATCTGCTCCCCGTCTCCGGCGCATCAGTCTGCTTCTCCGGCGTGTGGCCAGTCTCCAGTCTTCGCGTATGGGTGCGTGCAACGGTAAACAGCGATAATTTTTTGGCTCGCCGGCGTCACCATGGTGAGAAGAAGCTGTCTGTGATGCTTTCTTTCTGTTCCGTATTCTTGCATAGTAAGGGCAAACCCTTCAAAAGCCTTGGCAGCGGGAGTGAGGTTGAATTCATGCTCGTCTCATTCGACCAATTCAGACCTTAGATTTGTCATTGATAATATAAATTACTTGTTCGTCTTTTTCCGTGGCAATTTTGGTGGAATTCATACACCCACCAGAACTTGCTTACAAACTACTGTCATTGTTCTCTTCACATGCATACCAGATGCGTACAATGTTTATCATGGAATTGAAGACATGGGTCCCTCTAATCATGAACCCAAATTCCAGAACCTTGATTTTTTTTTTTTTACTTCTCATACTTGGCGAATTCCCGATTGACATCATTTTGGTAGTTGCGATTGTTCTTAGCTCTTCGTTCCCGGCAATGGAACCAACTGATGATACCGAAAAAATCAGGGGCACTGGGGGTGTCGAACCGTCGCGGATGTAGGATATCTGGCACGTGTTTAAAAAAGACATGAGAGGGCGTGAGCGTCCCCGAGCCCTCCGGCGATAATCGACCGGCCACTAGAGAATATAAATTATAATATGTATTTTCGTATAAAATGTGGCCTACCGCTGGTATAGAGAGGGTATATATAGGAGTGGACCGGACTCTATTCCTTTCGCCCTTGATCAATCTCCATAATATCTCATCAATATATGAATTACGTGTTTTATGATTTTGAAAAAATAAAAATATACGTCAAATTTGCGTTTAAAATGTCTGTTTAACCAAAAATCAAACATGATAATTTAGGGACAGAGAGTATAAAATACTAAAAATGATAAATAACATGTAAAATGATAAATGAGACGATTTTTAAATAGAAAAAGTATAATATTTTATTTGATTGTACATGTCATGTCACGTTCATAATATAATGGGTTGGTTTGATTAAAATTACAGTGGTACATTTCTCATCTCAATCAATACTCTCTTTCTTTATTGGGTTTCTCTCAACTCATACTTATTCTCACGGCAGGGCTGCTTTGCAAGAGTAAACTCTCCTAGTGACCACAGTGTTTGTTTTGCTCGTGTGAATGAGATCTATAGAATGTGATTGAGAGAAATAAATCTTACAATTACTGAAAAATTAATGCAAGAAATAAATCTTACAATTTTACATAAAATAAGTTTTAAAAATATTGGATTAGGATAATACTGAAAAATTTTCTTTTATTATGAGTAGTGCTAAATAACAGTTCCATTACTGAAAATTTAATTAGATAATACTGGATTAAATCATCCAATATACATTTCTTATATTTTACGTAAAATAATTTAGTTATTGAAACTACTATAAAATACTAAAAAATGATAAATAACATGTAAAATGATAAATGAGACGATTTTTTAAATAGAAAAAGTATAATATTTTATTTGATTGTACATGTCATGTCACGTTCATAATATAATGGGTTGGTTTGATTAAAATTACAGTGGTACATTTCTCATCTCAATCAATACTCTCTTTCTTTATTGGGTTTTCTCTCAACTCATACTTATTCTCCCGGTGGAGCTGCTTTGCAAGAGTAAACTCCCTCCTAGTGACCACGGTGCTTGTTTTGAGAGAGAGAGAGAGAGAGAGAGAGAGAGAGAGAGAGAGAGAGAGAGAGAGAGAATGTGCATGATTGAGAGAGAGTGTGTGTGAGAGAGAGTGTGTGTGTGTGAGAGAGAGAGAGAGAGAGAGAATGTGCATGATTGAGATCTAGAGAGTGTGTGTGAGAGAGAGTGTGTGTGTGTGAGAGAGAGAGAGAGAGAGAGAGAGTGTGTGTGCGTGTGATTGAAACAATAAGCATTATAGTAAAATGACTTACATTGTTTAGAGAAGACTACGGACTCAAGTCGCATCCAAAGCGACTCTGCATCTTAAAAAAATAGGGGGGTTAACTTTCTACTTAAGTCGGATCATTAATTTAATACTTAAATTTGAAACCCAAAATTAAGGAAAGAATCACAAAAATCATTAGTTTAATACTCACTTCGTTTTAGGCAAAGAGTTAATTTTTTATTTTTAGAAGTCAACATGTGACTGAATCAAATTAAAATTTTACATACTTTACTTATCTTTTTGGAAATAAAATTTCATTAATTAAAAACTACATTAATAATGCTATAGATTATAATTTTCATAACTTTATAAAAATAAATAAATCTATATAAATTATCGGTTAAACTTTAACTAAGTTGACCAAAAAAATAAAAACTTGTACAAAGGGAGTACTACAAATTAATTTGTGATTGAGTAATACTTGAGAGTTGTTCCTCATAAGTCATAACATATGAAATTGTTATTATATCCGTACAAGGTTACAATCACATCTTTTCGGGAAAAAATGTGTGAGAGAGAGAGAAAAAACTTAATTTAATTTTACAACAACATTTAACTAGCTAGTATTTTGCCTTACCGAAACACCACGAATCACGTACATCATCCTAATTCTGACTATATATTCTTATGAACTGCTTCCCCTCCATTCTTAACAGCAACAACAACAACCACGACCCTACCCGTGTACATTTGTGACCCGTTAGGTCGGGAAGTCAAGACAAAGAAGGAGACACAGTAGAACGACGCCGTCGTCGACCTCCCAGAAAACATGAGAGACATGATGAGAAAGCTAATTTAAGTATGTTCCTTAGAACCTGGCCCCTTCTCGGAATCCAACGAGGTGCTGTTCCGGCGGTGGTGGGCCCACGACACGGAGGTAGCCGGC
Organism: Platycodon grandiflorus; assembly: GCA_016624345.1. NCBI lineage: Eukaryota > Viridiplantae > Streptophyta > Magnoliopsida > Asterales > Campanulaceae > Platycodon > Platycodon grandiflorus. Next base: position 76,678,356 of record CM028362.1, on the reverse strand, counting down.
GATGTGCCTGTGTGGTGGTAGCCATTTGGGTGTGTGTTTATAAGTGATCGGAGAGAGAGCACCGATGGGAGCGTTTGATACGCGGACAAACGGTCAGACACTTGGTTATAGCAGCGAGTGAGATTTGTGTTTGTGAGGTTTTTGTGTTGGGATTTTAAGGAGTAATTTGGTTTGCTTAGCAAGCAAGAGAACCATTCTTCCCTCCACTTCTCTCTCTCTCTCTCAAAAATAAAACTTAAAACTTCAACAACAAAAAAAAAAAACACTTTTTTTTTCCAGATGGTTTGAACGGGTCAAAGGATGGATAATGAGGAATCTTTGATCCTCTACAAGCTTGACCAGTTACGACTTGGTAGAACTCATCTCTTTATCGTTACTCCAATTACTTCTTTGTTCTTTAAAATTAGTTACGGTTAACTCGCCACACAAATTAAAAAAAATTAATTAATTTTAATACTAATATTAAAATGTTTTTTTTTTAATAATGTCTATATGGAGGTAGGACCCATTATTTAACAGAAATAATAAGTTAAGGGTAAAATGGTAAAAATAGTAATAATAAAAAGAAAAGAGTAACAAGTAGATATTTATTTATTTATTTATTTAATTTTTTTAGGAATGAAAGGAATAACTTTATTTCTTGCTTAAGTAACTCAATTTTTTCATCATCCCCTATATATTGCGGTCCTTAAACTCAAAATTTGGCAACCAGTTAGTCCTTGAGTTTGATTCCGTCATAAAAAGCAGTCAATTTCTTACATAATGATAATACTACCCGGATTCATTGTTGTAGGTGCAACATTAGTTTAGTTTGATCACAAACTTTAAATGGTTCGGTTAGATTTCAAATTTTGCAAGCTAATCACATAGAGTTTGGCTCGTATTTTTGCCTGAACCAAACCATTACACCTGAGGGGCCACCGTTTGATGGTGGTTGCATTGGTGGCTTGAGCCAGTCGCTTGGGTTTCCTTTTGAAAAAGATGATCTGACAATTTATTTACTTGTTTTCGGCTTTTTTTATTTATTTTTTTGTGTGTGCTCATTTGAGTTGTTTGGTAACACGTTACAATATTTAAGAGGACTATTTGGCTAAGATATATGTCACTTATCTTATCTTATATTTGTAACCTTGGAACAAAACGAAAAGTACATGATAGTTTCACCCTTTCAAAAGATTAAAAGAACATGATACAATGGGTGACACTCAGAGCATGTACAACGGAGTAGCAAAGTAAGATTCTCATTTCCAATGGAGCAGCATATCGGGTTCTTATTAAACAAAAAGACAAATGGGTAGCAAAATAAGGTACTCGAGCTTAACAACTAACAAAGGAGGGAAAACACACAAAACGACATCGTTTAGTATCCCAAACAACCAAAAAAACGTCGTTTTGGGTGGCGTTAAACTTAAAAAAAAAAAAAAAATGGGAGTGTGCATGCTGCCTCTAACATTCCCTTTCCACATGGCGCGCTGTGAGTAACAACCACTTTAATTTCCCCTCGCCTGATTTCGGCCATTTTCACCGATTTTTTATTTTTTTTTTGTGTATTAAAGTACACATTTTTAATTATCTATACAAATAGAGACTTGGTTTGTTTAAGTTGGACATCAAATGAATTTTCTACAGATTTGTTAAGTATTTCTCTATTTTCCTTTATTCTCACTTTTTAAATTTATTGAATTTTAAACTTATTAGAGTTTGTGCCACAATTGGAAGAGAGTTTTTGTTTGAATAGCTTATCGATAGCTTAAGGGTATTTTAGTAATAAATTTGATAAAAAAATGTTGGCTAAGCTCCCCCTTTGCTCTTTGCCATTGTCCATGCTCTTACACAGTGAATGTTTTTATTTTTTTGAGTGGTGTTAACTACAAAATGTTTTTATTTTTTTGAGTGGTGTTAACTACAAAACCTCAAATGCGCTAAATACAATACTCTCTTGACGAAAATACTATTTTGACCCTGCTAAAAAAAGCCAAAAAAACAAAGCCGCCACCCCGAGGTGGTCTTCTTCCTAGAGGGCCGCCACCTAGAGGTGGACTTCCTTTTTTTTATTTTTAATAATTGAATGATGGGCAAAAGAGTATTTTTTTCAGAAAGGGGAGTGTTGTATTTAGCACTTTAGGAGTATTGTATTTAGTGTGTATATATATATATATATATATATATATATATATATATATTTAGCATCTATATATTTATATTTTTTGGGAGGGGGGGGGAGGGTTGATGGACTTTGACCAAATCAGAGGGGGTAGCCCTGCATTTATCCTTCAACTTGTGTCCCTATTTCCCAAAATTAGAGTTACATTTTTTACTTTTTAAAATCAATTCGATCAAATTTTTTAATCGATATTTAACAATACTTTTACTTAGTTGTATAAAATAAAACAATAACATATGTAATTATTAAATATTCTTAAAGTGTTATGAATCTCAGGTTTTATTCTGATGGGATCCTCCCAAAAACCATCCCACGTGTTTCTGATCATGCCAGCATCATAGGGATGTCGGGAGCCACGTTGACGAGGACAGCTAGCACCACGGACCTGACGAGGAGATTAGCCTTGCTTTATCCAAAGAAGCCTAAGCCCCGGGCCGACCTCGGGGACAGCCCAAGGCGCTGACCTAGTTCATCCACATCATCAACCGAAGCCACCTCGGCCTCAGTCATCCACCTCGACGGCGATGAGTCAGCAGTGGATATTAAATGCCCACTGCATGTTAGCATAACCAGGAAAGGACAAGACATTCCCATTGGAGCTGTATATTTCTTCCTTATGAAACAACGACGTCATTTATGATATGTTCCTACTCCCAATTCACTAAACATTCATTTGAAAATAACTACTTTGGAAGGTTTAAATGAGCGACCTTTTTTTTTTAATTTTAAAAAAAGGGGTTATTCCAATTTAAAAAGTACATTTTAACTTATTGTGTTAATTAACAAAAATGTTAAATAACCACTAACTTCTTAAAATACCCTGTGTGGCTACAATTTCAAGTTGATTTGATTGAAATGACAAGATTATTTTTAACCACAAGTTAAAAGGGTATTAAAGATGTTACCAAATTTTTTTTTAGGGTTAATGACACCACTAGTCCCTTGACTATTAAGTATTCTACGGTTAGTCCCTTAAGAATTTTTTTTTAAATTTTAGTCCCTAAAGTACCAAAATTAGACACGCATAGTCCTTTTGGTGGATGTCGTTAGTATTTTTTCGTTAAGTCTGTCATGTGTATCCCATGTGCATTTGAGTAAGGGCTAAAATAGAATTTCACAAAATACTTTAAACAATTTATTTTTTTCTCCCCCCCACCACCCACCCACCAATATTTTTTTCTACTCCGGAGTCCGGGAGGTCACCTATAATCTCAGCCACCACTTTTGACCTTACCTTCACCCCCTCTTCTCCTCCACCACCACCCACCACCCTCTAAACCACCCTAATTGTTGCACCTGCACTAACATGACACCTCCCCAAAAGCCCTAAAAATACCCCCTTTGCAGTCTCAGCCCCAGCTACCCCCACAGCATGGAAATAAGACTCCATCGCCGACACCCAAACCCCCTCCGAAATCCCTTTATTCACCACCATCCCTCTTAGCTCCTTTATTGCCTCCCCATGCCTCCCCAACCCCAACCATGCCTTCATCGCCAATACACTCAAACTCGAATGCTGGTCCCCAACGCCCCCATCACTCAAAACCCTAACACACTTCAACACACTCTCAAATTCATCTCTTTGTAAATGAGATGCTGCCACAAACCTAAGCGTCTTCAATTTCAGTTTCATCAAACCTAGGGTTTCATCCGCCTTCTTAACAAATCTTAATCCCTTCTCACAAACATCCAACGCTTCATTCATTAACTTCAACGCCTCGTTTACGCCACTAATTTCATTTTTAGACAAAATCGTCTTCCCAAACTCCAACTACTGGTTCGCTAACACTTTGTAATTCTTCGTAGCTCTAAACAGAAGGTTTTTTTTGACCTATTTAGTAAATTAATCGCCAAATTCCGATTCATAACCTCCCAAGCAGTTTTCGATCCAGCTAGGTTCAAATCTAGAAGGAGTTTATGTTCTTCGCGATCGGATATATCCGTAATTTCAAATTTAGAGGTTAGATCTGTTGCTTTTTCGAAACAATTGTTTGCAAATTCGTACTTGCGGAGGTCGTGCCAGATTAGCCCGATTTTATAGAAAAACGAGGCGAACTTGAAAGCCGGGACAGAATTTCGGACACGTCGGCAACGAGGAAGAAGAGATCTACGGAGACTTGACGGAGCTTCGCGTGTTCTTTGCTGAGTTTGGGAGCGGAGAAGGACTAGACTCCGGAGGAGAAAAAAATTTGGGTGGGTGGGTGGTGGTGTGGGGGGGAGGAGGGAGGTCAGTAAGGAAGGGGATGAAGATATGGGTGGGTGGGTGGTGGGGGGAGGAAAAATAAATTGTTTAAAGTATTTTGTGAAATTTCAGTTTAGCCTTACTTAAATGCACATGGGAGGCACATGACAGACTTAACGAAAAAATACTAACGACATCCACCAAAAGGACTCTGCGTGTTTAATTTTGGTAGTTTAAGGACTAAAATTTAAAAAAAAATTCTTAAAGGACTAACCATGGGATGCTTAATAGTCAAGGGACTAGTGGTGTCATTAATCCTTTTTTTTATAAAAGGTAATGTATCTTTCCAATAGGGGTTTTATTAACAAGTGACTTTATAACACTTGTTAAAGTTTCTTTTAATGGAAATCATTACAATGAAAATACCTTTGGGTGCATTAATAACTCCTAATGTATCATTATCGGTTTTGAATTTCTATTAAAGAAAACTTTAATAAACGCCATAGCAAAAACCTTTCCATCGGAACAACTAAAAATGAATGTGTACTTTTCAATTTGAACGAGATACTTCTTCGGTCCCTAATTAATAAGTTTTCTTTATTGAAAAGGTTCGAGTTCGTGTGCTAATTGTGTCGAAGATACTGAACACTCGTGGCATCTTTTTATTTCTTGTTCCTTTGCCCTTGCATATTGGTCTTATTCACGCTGTAATGAAACAATTCAGTTAGCTTTACAGAATATGGATACTTTCACTGAGTGGGTTTTCCTTTTGATGGAAAGGCTCGACGACGAACTATGAGGTGAATTGATTGTTATTTTGTGGGGCATTTGGAGGGCTAGGAATGAGAGACTTTGGAGGAATACATCTTGGTCTTGGTCTTGGTCTTGGTCTGCTGCTAGGGCTGTTTCGTGGGCAAATGAGAGTTTACAAGAATGGCTTTCTATTCGACATCATGACACTGCTAATACTTTAGGGATGATTTCGCATGAGCGGATTCTATGGAAGAAGCCTAATAACCCATTTGATAAATGTAATACGGAAGCTGGTTTCGTAGTGGATTGTAAGCTGTTTGGCTTTGGGATGGTTTTGAGGAATTGGGATGGAGCGTTCTTGGCTAGCCATACAAGTAAAATCAATTCTATTGTCATAAGGGTGTCGGGAGCCATGTTGACGAGGACAGCTAATACCACAGACTTGACGAGGAGATCCGTCTTACTCTGCCCAAAGAAGCCTAAGCCCCGGGCCGACCTCAGGGACAGCCCGAAGTCACCCCGACCTTAGTCATTACTTCGACGACAATGAGTCAACGGTGGATATTAAATGCCCACTACATGTCAGTATTTAACCAGGAAAGGACAAGACATTTCCATTGGAATAGTACATCCCTTCCTTATGAAGCAACGATGTCATTTATGATATGTTCCTACTCCCAAGGAGGAAGCTTCTATTCTCCACTTTATCTTGATAGAAGACTTTCCTCATTAATGATGAGTCAACTCCCGAGCATCCAAGTGGGCAAAAGTTATACCATTTACACGCCACCTTCAGCTATAAATTGTAGGTCTTACCTTCATTTATGGCTAAGGCTCATTTTACTCTCAACATACCCAAAGTGCGATTTACTACATTAAACACTTGTCTTTAATACTTGTATTTACTCCACAATCTAGGTGGTTATTAGAAGATAGTTTGCACCAAGTACAAACCATCTTCCTCACTTTTATCACGGAACTTACTCCCACGCCTAAGGGTTACCGTCAGGTCAACCCCCGATTCCCCCTGTCGGTGTTTTTCTCTTGTCACTATTGATCACAGGAGTTCAGGCGAAACTTGTCTGAGTAACACTTAGCCTTTTGAGAGTCGGAGCATTATACCAGTCAACTGGACTACACAGGTGGAATCTGACGTGGTCACCATATACTTTTTTGGCGTGATTATATTTGTTTTGAAATTACAAGTAAATCCTCACTAAACTTTCATTTGAAAATAATTACTTTGGAGGGTTTAAATGAGCGACCTTAAAAAAGAGGAATATACCAATTTAAAAAGTACATTTTAACTTATTGCGTAAATTAACAAAAATGTTAAATAACCACTAACTTCTTAAAATACCCTATGTGGCTACAATTTCAAGTTGATTTGATTGAAATGACAATATTATTTTTAACCGCAAGTTAAAAGGGTATTAAAGATGTTACCTAATTTTATTTTATAAAAGGTATGGTATCTTTCTAAGAGGGGTTTTATTAACAAGTGACTTTATAACACTTGTTAAAGTTTCTTTTAATGGAAATCGTTGCAATGAAAATTCCTTTGGGTGTATTGAAAATAACTCCTAATGTATCATTATCGGTTTTGAATTTCAATTAAAGAAAACTTTAAAAAATGCCATAGCAAAAACCTTTTCATCGGAACATCTAAAAGTTAATGCAGGAGGTTTTTTAGTTTGGAGTGCAAGATCGAGATCAAGAACACCCAAAGTGAATTCAACATTCTCACGCCATTCTGAGAAGTTGGTACGATTAAGGGAGGGTATAGATGAAGCATGCGAGTGCAAATTAACAGGAACATGAGCTGAAGACATATATAATAGAGATATATAAGAAAAAATTGTCTAAACATGCGTAAAAAAGATTCTCTTGTGGGTAGAACCTTCATTAAAATAATCATGCTTTTAAAGAGTCAAAATTTTAATTTAATTATGTGTACAAGAATAAGATAAATATCTGTGGATATTCTACTTTTCTAAAACACATAAATCTTAATGTTGTTCAAACACGTGGATCAGAATCACTTGTGGGTGATTACTGGTCTAATATGTATGTACAACCTAAAAGACTCATATCAATAAGTAAACATGCATGATTATTAAATAAAGTTAATGTTATAATTTATTATCACTGTGGTGATAACAAGACTTTTATTTTCATCAAAATAATTTAATTGCGAAATACATAACAATAAAACCTAATAATAATAGTATACTAATTTAATACCTAACAATACCAAATACTGTCGGTTTCTACCGTTGAAGAAAACAAGTGATGATCATAAAAATAAATAAAAATTATCAAACAGAATCACCCCCCAACCCCATAAGGCTTGAACGAAGAAAAGTGATCAAAGAAAATTACAATTGTAAAGAATTAAAAATAATGTTTATGCCATCAGTATGCATATGTGGAGTTTTATACATAAGCGGATGACGCAACACCCAAAATATTGAAAAGAAAACGAAGCATGCATAATTTTAACACCAAAGAAAAGGGTGAGTGCATCATCTATATTTTATATAGTAAATTATCTATCAATTATGAGCAAAAGCAATATATCACAATTTCTTCATACCCCACGCTTAAGGAGATATCGAATCATCATAATTATTAAAATATGATATTATTTGGCGGTGATCAATGTAAAGTTATATTCTTCAATTATTTATCAAATAATTATTAATTAATAAAACAATGATATTGTATGCATTTTTTTGTGGATAATCATGAGTTCGTAACCTAAAACTCTGATACCAACTGTAATATAATAATTCTTAAATCTTGGATCTTCAACTATATGAATATCACAATAGCATGCAAATAATCATAAGTAAAATACCTGAAGACATGATGTTTGATTCTTGTAGCTTGATGTAAATCCAAAATTTGCAGTATAATAGCCAAAGATGACGGAATACGATTTCTCCCTTTTGACCCAAAACCCTAATGAGTTGATTTTTGTAATAGATGAATATGATGGGTATTGCATCTCTTTATATAGGCAAAGGGAAGACCGGATTCCCATTAGAATTAGGATTTAATCTCAACCGTTAATCAAGGTAGAGTTTAATTACGAAACTAACTCCTTTTATAAACCAGAATTTAATATGATTTAGTAATCCTAAATTAACCGTGATTCTCACTATTGACCACATAGGAAAATTTCTTAATCTGCAAGAAATAAATCTTACAATTTTTACATAAAATAAGTTTTAAAAAATATTGGATTAGGATAATACTGAAAAAATTTTCTTTTTATTATGAGTAGTGCTAAATAACAGTTCCATTACTGAAAATTTAATTAGGATAATACTGGATTAAATCATCCAATATACATTTCTTATATTTTACGTAAAATAATTTAGTTATTGAAACTACTATAAAATACTAAAAAATGATAAATAACATGTAAAATGATAAATGAGATGATTTTTTTTAAACAGAAAAAGTATAATATTTTATTTGATTGTACATGTCATGTCACATTCATAATATAATGGGTTGGTTTGATTAAAATTACAGTGGTACATTTCTCATCTCAATCAATACTCTCTTTCTTTATTGGGTTTTCTCTCAACTCATACTTATTCTCACGGCAGGGCTGCTTTGCAAGAGTAAACTCCCTCCTAGTGACCACAGTGTTTGTTTTGCTCGTGTGAATGAGATCTATAGAATGTGATTGAGAGAGAGAGAGAGAATGTGATTGAGAGAGAGAGAGAGAGAGAGAGAGAGTGTGTGATTGAGACTGAGAGAGAGAGTGTGTGAGAGAGAGAGGGAGTGTGATTGAAACAATAAGCATTATAGTAAATGATTTACATTGTTTAGATGGGTTAACTTTCTACTTAAATCGGATCATTAATTTAATACTTAAATTTGAAACCCAAAATTAACGAAAGAATCACAAAAATCATTAATTTAATACTCCATCATTTTAGGCAAAGAGCTAATTTTTTATTTCTAAAAGTCAATATGTAACTGAATCAAATTAAAATTTTACATAATTTACTTATCTTTTTAGAAATAAAATTTCATTAATTAAAAATTACATTAATAATGCTATGGATTACAATTTTCATAACTTTGTAGAAATAAATAAATCTATGCAAATTATCGTTCAAATTTTAACTAAATTGACAAAAAAAAAATAAAAAATGTACAAAGGGGGTACTACAAATTAATTTGTGATCGAGTAATACTAGTAATACTGAGAGTTGTTCCTGATAAGTAATAACATATGAAATTGTTATTATATCCGTACAAGGCTACAATCACATCTTTTTGAAGAAAAAAAAATGTGTGTGTGTGTGTGTGTGTGAGAGAGAGAGAGAAAACTTAATTTAATTTTACAACAACATTTCACTAGCTAGCATTTTACCGGCATGAAATCTTCTTGATTTCTGTCTCAAAATTTGTACTAATCTCTGTCACAGCTCTAATATTATAACACGTGTCCACCTTATTAAACAAACTGAACGCCGTTAACTCTCCATCCTTTTCCCTCACCTTCTTTATTCCTCCTTTATTCTCAATTAAGCCTCACCGGCAATCAAACTCACACAAAACAAAACCTATTTTCTCAAACAATTAACTCTTCATGGACGCCCCCACAATCACAACCCTAGTTAACTCCTCCATTCTTAGTCGCTGTGTTAGTTGTAAATGTCGAACTCGTGTTCTAATTTTTGTTGTGTTTGTTCTGCGGTAGATGCTGTGTCGGGTACTTGGGCGATCGTACACAAATCGGCTTCGTAGAGGACGGAGGTGGGACGGATGTGGAGGAGGATGACGGCGTCAGCGGGACGGAGGTAGTTCTGGACGGCCCATTTGACAGCGTGGGCGCCCTCGTCGGAGAGGTCGACGGCTATATATGGCGATGCAGCATTGGGCATTAAGTGGGGGTGGCGACGGTTGGTAGGAAGCGTGGGGATGAGGAGGAGGTATGGGCGTGGATTGGGGAGTTGTGGAATAATGGGAACAGATGTTTGGATTCCGGTTGGGGTTGAGGTTGAGATTGTGAGGTTACATGAAGAGTTAATTGTTTGAGAAAATTGGTTTTGTCCGAGGTTGATCAGCGGTGATGCTTAATTGAGCTAAGTTTGTTGAGTAAATAAATCAGGAATGGGTTTAATGGAGGGGCCCAAAAAAAATGACAACCGAGGATGAAGGAAAATAAGGGAAAAAGATTGTGGAGTTAATCGGACATTTTGTTTGATTAATAAGAGAGGACAAGTGTTGTGATCTTAGAAATGTGATAGAGATTGGTACAAGGTTTTGGGACAGAAGATTTCATGTAGGAGAAACACCACGAATCACGTACATCATCCTAATTCTGACTATATATTCTCATCATGAACTGCTTCCCCACCATTCTTAACAGCAACAACAACAACCACGACCCTACCCGTACATTTGTGACCCTTTAGGTTGGGAAGTCAAGACAAAGAAGGAGACACAGTGGAACGACGCCGTCGTCGACCTCCCGGAAAACATGAGAGACATGATGAGAAAGCTAATTTAAGTATGTTCCTTAGAACCTGGCCCCTTCTCGGAATCCAACGAGGTGCTGTTCCGGCGGTGGTGGGCCCACGACACGGCGGTAGCCGGCGCTGTGCCTGTGTGGTGGTAGCCATTTGGGTGTGTGTTTATAAGTGATCGGAGAGAGAGCACCGATGGGAGCGTTTGATACGCGGACAAACGGTCAGACACTTGGTTATTGCAGCGAGTGAGATGTGTGTTTGTGAGGTTTTTGTATTGGGATTTTAAGGAGTAATTTGGTTTGCTTAGCAAGCAAGAGAACCATTCTTCCCTCCACTTCTCTCTCTCTCTCAAAAATAAAACTTAAAACTTCAAAAAAAAAAAAAAACACTTTTTTTTTCCAGATGGTTTGAACGGGTCAAAGGATGGATAATGAGGAATCTTTGATCCTCTACAAGCTTGACCAGCTACGACTTGGTAGAACTCATCTCTTTATCGTTACTCCAATTCCTCCTTTGTTCTTTAAAATTAGTTAAGGTTGATCCGCCGTACAAATTAAAAAAAAAATTAATTAATTTTACTATTAATATCAAGATGTTTTTTTTACTAATGTCTATAAGGAGGTAGGACCCATTATTTAAAGAAAATAACAAATTAAGGGTAAAATGGTAAAAATAATAACAATAAAAAGAAAAGAGTAACAAGTAGATATTTCTTTATTTATTTTTTAAATTTTTTTAGGAATGAAAGGACTAACTTTATTTCTTGCCTAAGTAACTCAATTTTTTCATCATCTCCTATATATTGCGGTCCTTAAACTCAAATTTTTTGGCAACCAGTTAGTCCTTGAGTTTGATTCCATCATAAAAAAATAGTCAATTTCTTACATAATGATAATACTACCCGGATTCATTGTTGTAGGTGTAATATAATAATCCTTAAATCCTAGATCTTCAACTTCATGAATATCACAATAGCATGCAAATAATCATAAGTAAAATACCTGAAGACATGATGTTTGATTCTTATAACTTGATGTAGATCTGAAATCTGCAATACCATAGCCAAAGAAGACGGAATACGATTTATCCCTTTTGGCCCAAAACCTTAATGAGTTGATTTTTGTAATAGATAATATGATGGGTATTGCATCTCTTTATATAGGCAAAGGGAGGACTGGATTCCTATTAGGATTAGGATTTAATCTCAACCGTCCATCAAGGTAGAGTTTAATTAGGAAACTAACTCCTTTTATAAACCAGTATTTAATATGATTTAGTAATCCTAAATCAACCGTGATTCTCACTGTTGACCACATAAGGAAATTTCTTAACCTGTAAGAAATAAATCTTACAGTCTCCCACTTGGTCAAAGTGATAATCATGTAATGGTTAATTTTAGAAACATAAGGCGCGCATAACTACTAAATCAATAACTTAATGATTAACATAATACCGTTGCAAACCAAGTTATCCATGGGAATCATAGCGATTCCACATTATCAGGTTTTCAATATGGTTCTTTCTATGTACTACAACATAAATAACTTAATTCACTAGGCCTTAAGCAGGAGTATAAATAATGGTCCGATAATGTTCTTTCTTCAAGAACAATTTCTGTTATCAATTATCCATTCACATAATGTATACAAAATATGAAAACAGAAATAAAATTCAGAATATCATAAATAAGATCTTAATAGAAGTTCAATGTATAAACACAACAAAACATAAATCAATAATCAGTAATTATCTCTAGACCCATACTTGAAGTATGTTCATGAAAAGTCTTGAGAGGTAACCCCTTCTTAAGTGCATCTGCAACCATAAGTGTTGTGCTTATAAGCTCAATGAACAACTGTTTCTTTTGAATTGCTTGCTTCACAAATAGATACTTAAGGTCCATGTGTTTTGTTCCTTTGGAATATCTATCATGCTTAGAGAAAAATACTGCTGCGGCATTATCACAATAAAGTTTCAGGAGTGCAGAGAAAAAATTCAAGTCTCTGAATCTTGAGATGAAATTTCGCAGCCATAAGCAATGATTTGTAGCTTCAAAGCATGCTACAAATTCAGCCTCCATCGTGGAATTAGCAATGATAGACTCTTTTGCACTTTTCCATGAGATTGCACCTCCAGCTAGTAGAAAAACATAACCAAAAGTGCTTTTTCGAGTATCTACGCATCCACCATAATTGGAATCTGAATAGCCAACCAACTCTAATTGATCTGACTTCTTAAATGTAAGACAATAATCCTTCGTACCCTGTAAGTATCTCAAAACTTTCTTTGCAGCTTTCCAATGATCCACTCCTGGATTTATTTGGTATCTTCCCAACATGTCAACAGCAAAACTGATGTCTGGCCTTGTGCAAACTTGTGCATACATCAGGCTTCCTACTAAAGAAGCATATGGAATGTTTTCCATTTGCTTACGTTCCAATTCATTTTTAGGACATTAATAGAGATCGAATTTGTCTCCCTTCTGAATTAGAGCAACGCTTGCAGTACATGTAATTTCCATTGCAAATCTTTCCAAAACTCTTTCGATGTATGTTTTCTGGGAGAGTCCAAGTAAGCCACGTGATCTGTCATGGAATATTCCTATCCCAATTACGTAGGAAGCCTCACCTATATCTTTCATCTCGAAATCCTTGGAAAGATATGCTTTGGTTTCATGCAATAAGCCAAGATCACTACTTGTCAATAATATGTCATCAACATACAGAACCAAAAATATGAACTTACTCCCACTGATCTTGAAGTATATGCATGGATCTACAGTATTTTCTTCAAAACCAAAAGCATTAATGGTTTCATTAGATTTTAGATACCATTGTCAGGAGGCTTGCTTAAGTCCATAAATGGATTTCTTAAGTTTGCAGACCATGTCTTCCTGTCCTTCTAAGGTAAAACCTTCAGGTTGACGCATGTATACTTCTTCTTGCAGCTCACCATTAAGAAAGGTTGTTTTCACATCCATTTGATGTAACTCTAAGTTATAATGAGCTACTAGGGCCATAATAATTCTAAGAGAATCTTTCTTTGACACGGGGGAAAAAGTCTCTTTGTAATCTATGCCATCCTTTTGAGTAAAACCTTTGGCTACAAGTCTAGCTTTATATCGCTCAATATTACCATGACAATCACGTTTGGTCTTAAAGACCCATTTACACCCAATTGTTTTGTGTCCTTTTGGCAAATGAGTGAGTTCCCAGACTTGATTTATCAGAATTATTACTCGTAATGGCTTGTGAATAGGAAACTGGGTCTTTCATTATCCCTATGTCAAAATCAGATTCTTGTAGATAAACAACATAGTAATCAGGAATAACACTTCGTTTTTCTCGTTGAGATATTCTTAATGCTGGTTCCTGTGTTTGTTCCACAATTTCTTCATTGGCAGTGATTTCATTAGGGGGTTGTGGCTGATGTGGTGGTAACTCTTCATCATTTATCAGTTCATCGATAATTGGAGCCACAGGTGGTCCTTCGACGTTACGGTTCAACGATGGAAGAATCCACCTTGTCTGCTTGTTTTTTTTAGGTAATGGGATTATTACCCTAATTTCATGAACAGACTTATCCTCCACAAATGTACTCCCACTAATCATGCCATCCTCAATGAATTTGACATTTCCAGTTTCCATAATTCGTAGCTTATGGTTAGGACAGTAAATTATATACCCTTTGGATTTTTCAGGAAAACCAATGAAATACCCACTTATGATTTTTAAATCCAATTTGTTTGATTGAGGGTTATATACCTTCGCTTCAACTGGACATCCCCAAACTTGCAGGTATTTTAAACTAGGTTTCCAGCCTTTCCACAGCTCAAAAGGGGTCTTTGGAAACTGCTTTACTGGGAACCCTATTTAAAATATATACAGCCATGCGAAGAGCATATGTCCACAACGTAATGGGCAAATTAGCATGACTCATCATGCTTCTAACCATTTCTAAAAGCGTGCGATTTCGCCTTTCAGCTACACCATTCTGCCAAGGAGAATCTGGCATTGTGTATTGAGCTACAATTCCAAGTTGTTCGAGGAGTCTGGCAAAAGGTCCAGGATGTTGTCCTGCTTCGTCATACCTGCCATAAAATTCTCCACCTCTATCAGACCTCATGATTTTTACTTTTCTCTCTAATTGCCTCTCAACCTCAGTTATAAGAACTTGCACAACATTCACAGATTGAGATTTATTATGCAATAGATAGAGATAACAGAAACGTGAATAATCATCAATAAAGGTGATGAAGTAGTTTTCTCCCCTAAATGTTGGAACATCAAAAGGTCCACAATTATCTGTTTGTATTATGTCAAGAAGCTGAGAACTCCTTGTGGCTTCTTTCTTTGTGTGTTTTGTTGCTTTGACTTTAATACAATCCACACAACTATGATAATCAGTAAAATCTAGGTTTGGTAAAACACCATCTTTTACTAATCTTTGAAGTCGCTTACGGGATAAATGTTCCAACTTCTGATGCCACAAGAATGAAGAGTCCTTTTTCATTACATGATGTACAGTTCCTTGATTATGATGCAGGGTCAAATGGGTTTCAGATAAGGATGGAGAAGACAAAGTAAATTTGTAAAGACCATCTACAAGAATTTCAGAACCAACATTAATAGAATTCTGATATAAATTGAAACTTTTACTACCCAAATCAAACATAAATCCTTGTAAGTCAAGTTTAGAAACTGAAACTAAGTTGCGGGAAATAAATGGAACATAAAGAATTTGAAATAAATCCAAATAATATCCTTTTTCAAGAACAAGACGATATGTTCCAATAGTTTCGACAGGAGCTTTATGTCGTTCCCTACAGATAAGAAGTTTTCAGTTGGGTTTATGATTTGGGTCGTAAGGTATCCCTGCATCGAATTAGAAACATGAACATTAGCACCTGAATCCAACCACCATGTATTTGAAGGCACATAAGAGAAGTTTGATTCTGAAAAACTTACGAATCCCAAGGGATTACCTTTACTTTCGAACCAATTACGACGTTTCTTTGCCTTGACTTGAGCAGGTTGAACTTTATCATTCATTTTGAGTGGTGCTTTTTTATGGCCTTTTCTAGCCTTTTTCCCAAACATATGATTCGCTCCTTGAATAGTGAGATGTGCAACATTAGTACCTTGTTGAGACAGCCTTCTTTCTTCCTGAACTAACATGTTATAGTTCATTCACTGTCCACTTTTCCTTAATAGAGTTGTAATTCACTTGAAAAGGGGCATACTGTGGAGGAAGAGAATTTAGGATAAACTGAACAAGAAAATTATCATCCACTTTCATTCCTAAATTCTGAAGCTTAGCTGCAAGGTTTTGCATCTCAATAATATGATTGTTGATTGACCGTGCACCATCAAACTTCATAGTAGTGAGTTCGGACATTAATTTCCCTGCAAGGGACTTATCTCCAGTCTTAAAGCGTTCTGCAACGGATTCCATGAATTCCCTAGCCAATTTCGTTTCAGGAAGAGAGGTCTTGATGTTTGCAGCAATCGTCATTCGCATGAACATAACGCTCAATTTGTTACTTTTCTCCCACAGTTTATGGACATCTTTATCCTCTTTGGTACATTTTAACTTGCTGTGTAAATTAACAAAAATGTTAAATAACCACTAACTTCTTAAAATACCCTACCCTATGTGGCTACAATTTCAAGTTGATTTGATTGAAATGACAATATTATTTTTAACCACAAGTTAAAAGGGTATTAAAGATGTTACCTAATTTTTTTTTTTTTTTTTTATAAAAGGTAATGTATCTTTCTAATAGGGGAAAAATTAACAAGTGACTTTATAACACTTGTTAAAGTTTCTTTTAATGGAAATAGTTGCAATGAAAATACCTTTGGGTGTATTGAAAATAACTCCTAATGTATCATTATCGGTTTTGAATTTCAATTAAAGAAAACTGTAAAAAATGCCATAGCAGAAACCTTTTCATCGGAACATCTAAAAATGAATGTGTACTTTTCAATTGGAACGAGATACTCCTTCGGTCCCTAATAAGTTTTCTTTATTGAAAAGTTTCGAGTTCATGTGCTAATTGTGTCGAAGATACTGAACACTCGTGGCATCTTTTTATTTATTGTCCCTTTGCCCTTGCATGTTGGTCTTATTCACGCTGTAACGAGGCAATTCAGTTAGCTCCACAAAATATGGATACTTTCGCTGTGTGGGTTTTCCTTTTGAAGGAGAGGCTCGACGACGAACTACAAGGTGAATTGATTGTTATTTTGTGGGGCATTTGGGGGGCTAGGAATTGAATGAGAGACTTTGGAGGAATACATCTTGGTCTGCTGCCAGGGCTGTCTCGTTGGCAAATGAGAGTTTACAAGAATGACTTTCTATTCGACATCATGACACTGCTAATACTTCAGGGATGATTTCGCATGAGCGGATTCTATGGAAGAAGCCTAATGACCCATTTGTTAAATGTAATACAAAAGCTAGTTTCGTAGTGGATCGTAAGTTGTTTGGCTTTGGGATGGTTTTAAGGAATTGGGATGGAGCGTAATTGGTTAGCCATATAAGCAGAAAGCATGGGCTGCTTTAGTGAGGAGGCAGAAGCTTTCGCCATTCGAGAGGCACTTAGTTGGGTGAAGGATCTGGGTCATAGCCACGCTATCATTGAATTAGATTCGAAGGTTTCGGTTGACACCATCCACTCTTCAAGGATTGATCTTAGTGAGTTTGGTGCTATTATTTCATCATGTCAAATTTTTCTTTGTCAGAATCTGAGTTTTAAAGTAGTGTTCGTAAAAAGGCAAGTAAACAAGGTCGCACACTCATTGGCACATGCGGCCCTTACTG
This sequence comes from Platycodon grandiflorus, assembly GCA_016624345.1. Lineage (NCBI taxonomy): Eukaryota > Viridiplantae > Streptophyta > Magnoliopsida > Asterales > Campanulaceae > Platycodon > Platycodon grandiflorus. The sequence continues at coordinate 76,660,934 of CM028362.1, read as the reverse complement.
ACTCATGTCCTACTTTTTTCTGATTCTGCTCCTAATTTAATCAGGTCACTTTTGCTTGAAAATTAAATCATCCTGGTTAATTTATATATCTTTGATGGTTTGGTTCCAAAAAAAAATAAATAAATAAACACAAGTTTTAAAAAGTTGTTGATTTTATGTAAAAAAAATTTAATACTACATTCATTTCAAAATAATTATCATTTTAGCAATGTGCACACATATTAAGGAAGCTTATATAAAGACGGATCTTCCCTTATTTAAGTTTATTTATTGTAAATAAGTTGCATAAATATTTTTTTTCTTTTCTCTTAACAACTCTATTTAATGCAGGTAATAAATAAGGACCATTTTAGTAGAATATAAGCAAATATTTATTGAAATCATTTAACTACAATTATTTTAGGACAAATAAACTTTGATAAAACAACAATTATTTTGGGATACATACCTATATATATCTCTTAGTATTAATTAAGCTTTTCATACGTCATCTCTTTCAGCTACTGTAAAGCATAAATTAAAAAAATACTTTCTTTGTTTTTTAATTATTGTCTTGTTTAATTTGGTATACGGATTAAAAAAATAATTAACTTAATTATTAATATTTGTATAATATGTAATTTTTTTAATGCTCATGAATATGTAACCCATAATTAAAATAGGAAAAAAAATAAAAATAAAATAATTAAAGTAATGTCCTAAAACAAAATTTTTTTAAAAAAGATAATTATTTTAAAATAAATAAAAAATAATACTAATAATTTAGGGACGGAGAAAATATTAATTAAACTTTTTATACGCCATCTCTTTCGGCTACTATAAAACATAAGTACAGTTGAGTTGACCAATACAAATTTTTTTTTTTTTGTTAAACGGGACAAATAATAATTGAGTTGACCAATCGGCTTCTTTTATTTATTACATGGAGTATTTTTTTCTCTTCTGTGAAATATCCAAATTTGTACGCCCCCTTCCTAAATTATTATCTTATTTAATTTGAAATACAGATTAAAAAAAATTAACTTGATTATTAATATTATTATAGTGTGTAATTTTTGTTAATGTCCACTTGCATGTAACTCATAATTAAAGTAGAAAAAAAAAGTAAGGGTAAATTGATAAAAGTGTTGTCCTAAAAAGAAAATTTAAAAAAAATAATTATTTTGGGACGGATAAAAAAGAAAAACAAGGCAATAATTTAGGGACGGAGGGAGTATATAGTAAGAGTCAAATTTGAAATACTCCCTCCGTCTCTAAATTATTGTCTTGTTTAATCCGGTACACGCATTAAACAATCGACTTGATTATTAATATTGATATAGTATGTAGTTTCCTTTAATATTCATGTGTATGTGACCCATAATTAAAATAGGGAGAAAAAGTAAGGATAAAATGGTAAAAATAATGTCTAAAATTTTTTTTAAATAAGACAATTATTTAAAAACAGATAAAAAAATAAAATAATAATTTAGGGACGGAAGGAGTAACCAACGTCACTAATTAATCGTGCAAGATACAAAGAATCAAGATATATACTGAACTGAAACATCACCGATGCAAGGCTTTGTATTTCCACAACGCATGCAAGGGTTATAATCTCAACATTTGGCAGTAATCTTCCAAGTCAAAAAGAGAAAATTTTCAAGAAGAAAATGAAATCATCAATTCTATATATCTTCAGCATTTAAGGCATTAGACATGGTTTATTTTATTGGGTACTAGAGTAAATCAGGTATTGAGCAATACTCGTGGTGTGGTGGATTTAGAAAAATATTTTAGTGGAGTCACAAAATTTAACTATTATATAAAAAACTTAAAAATCAAAATTCACTACTAGTCTTTACTTTATTGTTATTGTTATGCGTAACTTAAAAAAAATTATTTAAATGTGGTCACTATCCAAAAAATTACAGTTTTGTTAACCAAATTTTTTATTTTTTTTTTTGAGTGAGGTCACTTGCCCCCTCCCCACCCTGAGCTGTGCATCCACCACTGGCAATACCAGTCGGTATCCCAGGCCAGCTGTGCATGGACTGTATGCAAGGGATAACAGTAACGCTAACACCCTCTAATTAAACCGTAGACATCCGGCTGTTATTATTCGGCCAAAATCTGAACTGTTCTTTGCCCTTCACATCTTGAATCCTCAGAGGGAGACCCTCTGGTTGAGAGATAGGAGGAAAATAAGCCTACACAATGATTAGCTATTATTCCATGCCAGGATAAAGTTTGTTTACATAAACTACTCACTCCGTTTCAAAAAATTGACGTTTTAGAGTTGCGCACACATATTAAGAAATTTTATAAGTTGATAAATATACCCTTATTAAATATCTTTAATTTTTGTGTTAGGAGTAGTTGAAAAGATAAATTAGAAGGAGATAGCCATTAAGAAAAGATAAAGTATTTAATGAAGAGATGATCAATTATTGGAACTTGTGAAAAGACAAGGGTAAATTAGACAAAACATGCATTGAAAACCTAAAACGACAATCTTTTTGAAACACATTTTTAGAACTAAAACGACAAATATTTTAAAACAGAGGGAGTAAAAAGCTATAAAGCGTTAATAATGGAAATCTCACTTGAGCACATGCATGCTTTAGGGAGAACCAAACGGCCAATTCGACCAGCATCAGTTCTGCCACTTTGTACTTTTTCAAATAATGGCGCACAATGGTGTAATTCGAGCTTGATGATAACAAGGTTAAGGAAATCATGCAATGTGTGATTAAAAGTGACATACTAACAGACGAAAGCATGAAAGTGACAATTAGGATATATACTCTCCACATACATTTTCTCTTTTACTCTCTCCACTCTTAATTTATTGCCTTGTTTGACCCGGTTACACGGAATAAAAAAAAATTGACTTAATTATTACTCTTTCTGTTTCAGGCAAATAGTTTATTTTTGACTTTTTTGGGTCAACTTAGTTAAAGTTTGACCAATAATTTACATAAATTTTGCAGTTTTTACAAAATTATGAAAGTTATAATTCATAATATTCTTAAGGTAGTTTTTAATTAATGAAATTTTATATTAAAAAACATAAGTAATGTATGTAAAATTTTGATTTGATTTAGTCACATGTTGACTTCTAAAAAAGAAAAGTGGACTCTTTGCCTGGAACGGTGGGAGTAATATTGATATAGTATGTAGTTTCCTTTAATGCCTATGTGCATGTAACACATAATTAAAGTTCGAAAAAAAAAATAAAAATAAAATGACAAAAGTATTGTTTTAAAAAAAAATTTCAAACAATATATTTATTTTAGAACGAAAAAAAAAAAAAGCAAAACAATAATTTAAGGAAGGAGGGAGTAATAGATTAGTCAAATACATTTTCTCTTTTTCTAGTTTCCTTTCTTCATGGTGGAAATACAAAGCCTTGCATACAGTAGTCCATGTAGAGTACGTAATTTACTCTACATAAGAATTCAAATGTAATCAAGATACTGAGCAAACTCACCGATTTAACAATCACCTTTGCGTGTCAAACTAACTTTTGGTGAAAAAAGAAGAAGAAAAAGAAAAAAAAAAAGAGAGGGTAAACTACACAAATGGTCCCTGTAGTTTATAGCTTTTTTGCTTTTTGTCCCTATACAAATTTTTTCTTGCTAGTCTGTCTATTTCCGTTAGTTTTTTGTCGTTAAGTAATGACATGTGCATCTCACGTGATTTTGTCTAGAGGTAATATTGTTCATTTAGTCTTTTCTTTTGAATACGAGGGTATTGTTGTAATTAATTCAATCTATTTTTCACCTCTTTCTTTCTCATTATTCCAACCCCCTTCCCTTACATTCAACCATGGCTGCCACCACCGATTGAACAAACTTATAATTTTAAAATTTTATTTTCCTCAACTTTTTTCATCTATTATAACAGAGTGTCCTTCAGTCGACTAACCCTATATATATCTCTCTCTCTAAGTTTTTTGAGAAACCCAGATCCGAAAAAATAAAACACAGATATGGAAGAAGGGCTGATGCTATATCATCTCATCCCTTCGCACCGTCTCATCTGCGAGCTCCTTCTTCTTTCGCTTGGGAGTTGAAAGAAATTAAGAAAGACTTGTTTCTTTCCTTTCTATTTCTTAGGAAAGAGAAGAAAAGAAAGGACGGAGTTGCGAATAAAGAAGTATTAATTTTACTGAATTTTCAAAATCCTCATCTCCACCCGATCTCAATCTCATCTCTGCCCAGATCCCACTAATTGGGTTTTCAATTTTACTCTCTTCTCTCACGCGCGTGCGTACATACACACAGTCAACACCACAACCGGTAGAGCGGGTGTCTAAAATCTCTAAGTGGGTGCAATTATAGAGTGGTTAATGAAAGAACTCCCTTCTGAAAAATCTCCTTTGATTTGATTGGCCTAAATGCAATTTTCAGATTATGGGATTTGAGGAAAGAGAAAGAAAATGGTGAATCTCAATTTGAGATTTGAGGGAAGAGAAAGAAAATGTTGGATCTTAATTTGAGATTTGAGGGAAGAGAAAGAAAATGGTGAATCTTAATGTGAGATTTGAAGGAAGAGTGAAATGGTGAATCTTAATTTAAGATTGGAAAGAGAAGAGAGAGAAAATGATGATTGAGGAAGAAAGGAAACTAGAAATACTACTATAACGCATCATCACCATCACAGTGTATACTTGTAACAATCATCCACTTTGAAAAATCCCACAAATTTTCCCCAGAATTAAACGCTACCCACTCTCTTTCTCTCTCTCTCTCTCTACATAGCCGCCGGTTCATTCCCACAGATTCTTAACCATCTGAAATTCTAACACTTACTGATTCTATTGTAAGAGAGCGAAAAAGGTCAACTTTCTAATTGTATTAATTGATTTTATTATTTTGATTTGGTTCTACATTGAAAAAATAAATTTAATTTGTGAGAAAAGAGAGAGAAAATGATGATTAATGCATTCACTCCTTTCTAGTTTTCTTTTTGATTGTTACTTTTTCCTGGGTAAACAATTAAAGTAATAAATTAAATTCACAAATGGTCCCTATATTTTTCAAGATAAAATGACTACTGTACCCTTCTTCAAATGTATGTGTACGCACTTAACGGCCAAAGTTGATAGAAGTAGATGGAAGGATCATTTGTATTAAAGGTTCTTAGTTTAGGGACCATTAGCGAGGTGTAGGGACGAAAAACAAAATACTCATAAACTAAAGGGACCATTTGTGTAGTTTGCCCAAAAAAAAAAAAAAAAACTCCCAGAATCTTGAAATGAGCCAGCCGATCAGATAATAGGTTATAAATACGTCACGTAGTCCCTAGCCCTCTCTATATCTGTTTTCGCACTCTTTTCTTCTCTTGTGAGTGGAAATCTAATCAGATTTTGTTGTATTATTACTATCTGTAGGGTAAAAAGGTATTTAATAGATAACAAAAGTCAAATTGAGCCTTATTACGAGGAGTTGACTGCTAAAAGTAGTGATTAACTCTATTTTATTCTAGAGGCCGACCCACGAGGCGAGAAGCAGTGTTAAATGGATCATAGCGAACTCGGACTGTTTGACTCGGCACCCACTCGGTCGCCGGAGGTCGTCCTGGTGGTTGCTAATGACGTTTCCGCCACCAAGGGCCGTCACTTCTCTCCTCCTCACGATTCAATTCCGGCCTCCCCCATCCCCAACGACAAGGTCTCTCTCTCTCTGTGCGTGCTTTTGTAGTAAGATTTTGTGATTGCTTGCATTGATAGAATTGACTTTTTTTTTTTTTTTTTGAGTTTTTTTCTTATTGCGATATATATATATATATATATATATATATGTCTTGCCTACTTCTTTTTGTTTTTCTTTATGTTTTGTTATTGAAAGTTTGATTTTTGTGTCCGTTGCATATCATTCTGTTAGTTCCTATAAAAAAATGCAGCAATTCCCTTTTAGTATAATTTCCATAGTACTTTTATTATTCAGTCCAGAAGTCATACTGCTCTTTGTTTGTGTGTGTGTGTGTGTTTATATGTGTGTTTTTATTTATTTATTTATAAATATTCATTGATTATGCAAACATGTATATTCTATATGCATCAAATATCTGGTGGAATTTGGTCAATGTTTGAATGCTGTTATTAGTTATTTAAGACGTGATTCAAGTGTTGTTGTGTTCGTTTGGGATTTTGAACAATTTATGGTTTTGACGTTTTGATTACTATGCATTTCAATTTAATAGGGAACTTCTGTTTCAGTAATCTGATTTATGGGTTCCACGTTTTGATTACTAAGCATTTCAGTTTAAAAGGAAACTACTGTTTCTATAATTTGCTTATGAGGAAGCTATGCGTTTATGATGAAGATTACAAATTTGAGGTAGAGCTTATTAAACCGTGAACGGAGAATGTTGCAAATGGAATAGATGTATTGTTCATAGAATACACCCACTACGTCTGAAAATGAGTATTCTGTCAATGTATACAAATTTTATCCCCAACTTAGTTTCTTAATTAGATGATGGAGTGGTAAATTCCATAGAGAATTGAACTAGCAAGATCACATTTAAATTGGGATTCTTGTTTTCCAACATTCCAAGTAGGATAGTGGATAAAGATTGATTTCAAAGTTAGATGAGGATGTCGTAGATGCAAATTAAAGGATGCTATTACAATTTACATGGCCAAATACAGATGGTATTTAAAACTACTTGTCACGGTGAGGTGGTCTTTTACTTTACCTCAATTGTTGTCATGACCATTAAGTTTCCACTCGGTGGATTTATATGTGCATCCCGTGCTATAAGATTAATCCCAATGCATCAGTGTAAAACGTTGATATAATGTCTCAAGGGTCCTCTTACAGATATTCCATTAAGCTATCTATATCAAAGTAGAGTTGGTATAGAACTTTGAACTCAATGGCATAGTTGGTTATAAGTCAAATTTACTCACTCTTTAGATGCATTCTGCCAGATTTTGTAGAAGGATAACGTATAAATTTATTATTTTCTTTCAACTTTGCATTTATATTGCATTTAAATATATAGTCTTCCATTAGGGGACTACTCGAAGGGGTACTCTGCTGCTTGCTTACAAGACGTTAGGAGTCGTCTTTGGCGGACTAGTGACTTCTCCCCTTTATGTTTACCCATCAATGCCATTAAAATCTCCAACTGAAGATGACTACTTGGGAATCTACAGCATCATGTTCTGGACTCTCTCTCTAATTGGAGTTGTCAAGTATGCTAGCATAGCTCTCAAAGCCGATGACCAGGGTGAAGGTATGCCATGAATGTACAATGTGATTATTTTGTTTGAGCTGATTGTGAGCTTGAATTATTGACTGCCTTCTTGTGCTCTGAATTATTTATTCCTGATATCCATCTACTCGCCCTTTAATTCATAACTTCCCCTTTCTTCTTTTGCATTCCTGGTAAACTTAGGTCAATAGTGGTATTTTGCAAATGGTTTTAGATGAATGTGTACAGTTGTTTGCATTCGTATGCTGTTTGATATTACTAAAAGTTGGTGGTGATAACCGATTTGGTTTACTTATTTTGGATAAACTGAGAGGTTTGTGCACAAGAATGGAAGATCAACTAAATTTTGGGACTCCCTGACTTGATCATTCTATACACATCATAGGTTATAAAAATTGCTGTCTCTAGCCTTCTTCTTGTACTTATTAATACTGACCTATTCTCATTTCCTGAATGTTACAAACCTCAACTGGCCAAGCCCAGAAGAAAGAATAATGATACTGAACTCAACAAATCTCAACTGAAAGAGCCCTCAACATTGTCATTGAGCTCTTATTCTGTTTTAAAGATAGGGCTCTCGTCAATGATGTTGTTTTGGTCAGGGTTCACACAATAAAGAAACTGCGTCTTATTTCTCATTTGGTATCTTTAAGTTTAATCAGAATTTATCATTTATTATTCAATTTTATTTCTTCTTTGCATCTGCTTAACATTAATTATTTATTTTAACAGATCTGTCATGAATACATTCTTGTTTTCTTAAAATACTTGGAACACAAGCTATCAACCATTAATTCAAACACTATCTAGCTGTTGATGGCCTTATTACAAAAATTCAACTTCATTAACCAGGATTCAAGGTTAACATAATCTCGTGCTTTTTATGCATATTCTTCCAAATCAATAAATCCTTCTATCTTTCGGTGATCATTGTAATTTTGCCTGTCCTCCCCTTCTAGCCTATCACGTTTCTTGCTCTACTCATGATAAAAAATTCTTTTATTCAATTCTTTCTTTTTGTTTTTTGTATATTCTTCACCCTTCTAGTTGCGTCATATAATATTTACCAAGGGACCTTAGTTTCTTATGTATAATGCTTATCCCATTATAACTGAAGAAGGGTTGAATATTGAACTTCTCGCCAGTCCATAATTCTTTTACTCGTCTCTTTTCATCATAGTAATCCTTATCACTTGACAGATTTATCTAACGAGTAATGCCAGGGGTCCCATATCTAGTCAACACAATGTGGATGAATTGATTGGTTATGTAATGGGTACTACACAATTCATGGTGGAAACAACGTAGTCCCATATAATTATTTTAGGGTAATGCTTTATTCACATAAATGATCAAACAGAATCATCACAGTTTTATCTTCAAATTAAAGGTCAGAGAAAGGAAAAAAAAAAAAAACAGCAACAGCAAAAAATTTAGTCCTGTTCCTCGTTTGCCCCTTCATTTTCTCTCTCCTCTGTTTTCTCAACCTCCTCCTTCACTTCACTCGAACCATTGTCCAAACCAAAATGATATGATCACAAATTCCACTGGTAAGACCCAAAGGTTCTATTTAATCGGCCAAAAAAAAAAAGGTCTAATGTGTCCCGTAGCCTTTAAATCCAGTGTATGGTCGATAAATGGGAGGAATTGAGTGGCCCAGGGGAGGGATGTAATGGTGGTATGGTGCCTCTACCAGAGTGGAAACTGGCGGTTCACGGGCTCCTCCAAGTGTTAGTAGATTATGGTGGAGTAAGCTCTTTCACCATAAAGCGGTACAAGCGCTGACACCTTTCTGCCAGTTTATGAAGCTAATAGGTCACACTCATAATTGCAAGCTTCCAGAGACCTCATATTAGTACATTTCAGCTGAAAAGTAACTCAAAATGGCTGACGATACTGCAGAAAAAAGAACTCTTCTCGCCAGGAAACTTGACTGCAGAGAGGGTGTATAAAGCGTTTGTAAATGGGATGAGAGAGAGAGAGAGAGAGAGAGAGAGAGAGAGAGAGAGAGTGAGTGTTGGTGGGTAGTGAATTTTTATTGCAAAGATGACAGTTCCCATTATTCTAGGGGCACGAAGAAGAGTGGAATTAACAGTGAGGATATGAGAGCAACAACTTTCAAGATGGGAACTTCTCTTCTATAAATATAAAAAAGTACGAGGGTATATCTACGATTTGATGCTGTTATAGGACTTCAATGCCCTTTTGGCGCTTTTGAAATGTGATTACCAAGAAAAACTTTATCTATTTGTGAACCTTGTTAGTTTATTGTTGCATAATTGTCTATTTGATTAATGATAAACTCAAAAGCTAACATGTGCCCTAGGCACATCATAAGACAATATTGAAACTTTCTCATTAGTTTCATCAATCTCACAACTTTCAATGCGCCACTAGGGTGATTGTTGATGCCAAACTTTCTACATGGTGTTTAAATTGTGCTCTTGGGGCACATGTTAATGATCTTCATTTTATTCGCGTGATTAATCGTAGCATCTTTTTTGCTCAAATCCCCAGACTACGTTGCGTCATTCGCACCTAGGCAAGATAGGACTAGTTTAAGAGGATCAAGCCCACAAATTAACACTTGCCTACTCATGGGGATTTGCGGACTTTTCTCTGGAAACCTGCCAATTTTTCTGCAGTTTGTGTCTTACCTCATAAATTACGTAATGCTGAACCTCTGAATTTTTAAAATAGTAGCCAATAGTATACCTTAGGTATACTTCTTATTTCAAGGTTATCAGTTGTACGTGCTAATATGTTTCCCATTATTCTTGCCACCATTAGTAAACAAAATAGCTTTGTCACCATGAGAGATGAACTTTTAACAGACATTGTCTGTGGATAGAATAGAATGACGAAAGGATTCATGTAGTTGACTGCAAGTAGTAAAGACACAACCAGCACAGGCTGAGATATGAATAGACATGCATAGGTCTACTTAAGTTGATTTAGTTAATACCTTGTACTCCCTCCGTCCCTAAATGAGTGTCCATTTTAAAATTTTCTTGTCCCTAAATGAGTGTCTATTTTTGTAAAAGTTTACTAATTTCACCTTTGACACATATCATGTCCTAGTGTGGACTTCTAATGTTATATGTGGACATTAAGGGCATTAATGTACATGTGATACTAAAATGGCTCAAAAGTCAGCTTCCTTAATTTTAGTGAAAAACTAAAAATGGACACTCATTTAAAGACGGAGGGAGGTAATAAAATAGAAGTCCATGAAGTTCTTTAGGAATCTTGATTTCTTTCACAATATTCAGAGCTGTGCTGCCAGTTGTCTGAGTGTAATTTTCACTTTTCAAGTTAAAACTTGGAACTTTATTATTTTGAAGCATGTTCACTTAGTCAAACTTTTTTTATAGTGCAACATTGCTGCTAACTTATATCTACATTAAGGACATTATATGTGATGGATTCCCTTCGTTATAGGTGGAACATTTGCGCTCTATTCGTTACTCTGTAGGAAGATGGATATTGGAATTATTTCTTCAAAATGCATCAATTCACAATCAATCCTTTCGCATGATGCTCCATACAAAGGCTCGGTAAAGCCAAGTCGGCTTGGAAAGTTTATTGAGAAGAGTGTGGTTGCCAGGAGGGTGTTGCTTTTTATTGCAATGCTAGGCATGTGCATGCTAATTGGTGATGGCATTCTCACTCCTGCGATCTCAGGTTTGTTAGCCTCTATCTTTCTGCAGAATTAATTTGGATTGAATTTCCTCAAATATCAGGATGTCTAAAAGGAAAAGTTAATGAATAAATTATTAAATTTATCATTTCCCATTTCTAAATTTATGCAGTGTTGTCAGCAATGGACGGCATCAGGGCACCTTTCCCTAAGATCAGCAAATGTAAGTACCTAGATTCTTGCCCCCTTTAAGTTGTCACACCAAAAGAATTACTTGGCTTCTTGGATGCACTCATTGAGTAGATTGTCCCTTGAAAACTGTTGTTCGTGGTTCTTTACTTGCAATGAAGGGTTCAGTGTGACATTATAAAGTCAGAAACCTCTGTACCAAAAACTAATGCTATTGAATGCATGTGAACACAAATTCTACGGTAACTAGAGGGGTATTGCTGCACATCTGTAGGATAAAGCTCTATATAGATTAGCTGGGGTTCCTGTGGGTTGTAACAGTGACAGCAGCCTGTTCATTTGCTTGATTTTGTTTTTTCTGTGTTGAAGTTTCATGACTTGTAAAAACATACTATTTGGAATGTTTGCAAAAAATGCTACACGTACTTTATGAATGCGAGATGGTATATAGTTTCCGATTCATCTTATGGAACAAGGAAATGCCGTATAAGTGGTCGCAATAGGCATTGGAAGCTGGGCAAACCTGGAATAGTTGACGTAAATTTCTTGTGGCCGCAACTGAAAATTAAGAACCACAACATAAGGGGCATATGAAGTGTTTGATGGAGCATTTGATCAATTTTCATCTATGTTTTATTTAATTTTAGTCAACAGAGTTATTCTTTTTTTGTAGAGCTCATTCTCTTCCTTTTTCAACTTTCAGCATTGGTTGAGGCCCTCTCTGCAATAGTTCTTGTTGTTCTATTCTTGCTTCAGAAGTTTGGCACTTCGCGCGTGAGTTTCCTTTTCTCCCCGATCATGGGTGCCTGGACCTTTGTTACTCCAATTGTAGGAGTTTATAATATTATTTGTCATTACCCTAGTATATTTAAGGCAATATCACCGTATTACACTTTCCATTTCTTCTGGAGAAACGGCAAAGAAGGTTGGCTGTTGCTTAGTGGTACCGTCCTTTGCATCACAGGTGAGCCTCTTTTTTGAGATATGTCACAGTTGATATTATAAAGATGGATGATTACCAATTCGATAAGTTCTTTGAACAATAAATTTTTTTATCCAAATTTATCTACTTTAGCAATACCAGCTGCTTTGATTAATTAAAGTAAATTTCAAATGTACAAGGAAAAGCCAAGGATGACTGGATTTCCTTGGTGTAGTAATGTTATTACTAGCCTTATTACTACTGTAAAATCTTGTGATATGGAAGTTACGAAATTGATAAGCATAATTGAGGATTTGGTTTTGAGGAGCTACAATCATGTAAACAAAAATGAAAAGCCAAAAAAAAGAAAAAAAATAAATAAAGGGACCTATGTGTATTTCACCTTTGTTATTATCAATCTTATCCAGGTTCTGAAGCATTGTTTGCTGATCTTGGTCATTTCAACAGGAGGTCTATTCAGGTGTTGTACTTACCTCACTATCTCTTGGGTTTTCCATTTGTTGGGTTTGTTATAGAAAGTGCTCATAACACCTCTGCTTCTAACAGATAGCCTTTTTATTCACCATATACCCATCACTGATTCTAACGTATGCGGGTCAAACAGCTTACCTGATCAAGCACCCAAATGAACATGATGATGGATTTTACAAGTTTATACCTACTAAGATATACTGGCCGATTTTTGTCATATCCACATTGGCAGCAATAGTTGCAAGTCAATCTTTGATATCGGCAACATTTTCTGTTATCAAGCAATCTGTTGTACTGGATTATTTTCCTCGGGTTAAGGTTGTGCATACATCCTCCAGTAAAGAAGGCGAGGTTTACTCCCCAGAAGTAAACTACATCCTCATGATTCTCTGTGTCGCTGTCATACTTATTTTCGGAGATGGCAAAGATATAGGAAATGCCTTTGGTATGTATTTATAACCTTGCCATGGCCCCCCCTTTTGTTCGATTGAATAAAATGGCTAGAAATTTTTCAATACGAATTTTCATGAAAAAACAATTTTTTAAGAAAAATATTATTTGATATATTGCTGCTGCATTGCTGTATAGTGCAATCTTTGATTACAGTTTCTTGCATTTGCTGATGAAGAAGAAATCATTTGCAGGTGTTGTTGTCAGCCTGGTCATGCTCATCACCACTGTACTACTGACATTAGTCATGATCATGATTTGGAGAACTCCACCCATTCTTGTTGCGATCTACTTTGTTGTCTTCTTCGGGATGGAAGGCGTTTATGTGAGTGCCGTCTTTACCAAAATCCCAGAAGGTGGATGGATACCTTTTGCCATCTCAATTATACTTGCATTCATTATGTTTGGCTGGTTTTATGGGAGGCAGCGAAAGATGGAGTACGAGTTAACCCACAAGATAGACCTGGACAGGCTTGGAATCCTGCTATCTGATCCTGGTGTCCAGAGGGTTCCTGGACTTTGCTTCTTCTATACCAACATTCAAGATGGTCTAACCCCAATCCTTGGTCATTATATCAAGAACATGAGATCTCTTCATAAGGTCACTGTATTCACAACACTACGTTACCTGTTGGTCCCAAAAGTTGCAGCACACGAGAGGGTCGTTGTCAGAAAACTGGGATTGAAAGGAGTTTATGGGTGCGTGATTCAATATGGTTATGCAGATTCTCTTAGTCTTGAAGGGGACTTAGTTGCTCAAGTTACTAATAGTTTGCGAACTCATATACTACATAATTCTGCTGAGAATAATTTTACATCTGTTCCTATAGAGGAGGACAACGAAGAAACTCGAGATCTGGCGGTGGCACGGGATGCTGGTGTCGTTCACATTCGAGGGAAGACGAGGTTTTACGTGGGCATGAATTGTGCCCGGTTTGATAGATTCATGCTCGCGTTTTATGAAGTTATGCATAGTAATTGTAGGTCTGCTCTTCCGGCTTTTGGGGTGCCACTACAGCAGCGTATCGAGGTTGGAATGCTTTACGAGGCTTGAAAACAATCTATCTGAACTTCCCCTATACCTAAGCGAAAACTCGCTTAAGTAGAGAGAAATCTACTGGAAAACCAAAAAAAGTTTCTCGGGTAAATCAGACAGCCCATTGCAGTTTCGGACGGCTGATACCAGAGTATACAGATGGAGGAGCTGAATTATCCTTTACATAGGTTAAGAAGAAGAGAAAAGAAAGTTCTGTATACCTGTGTGGTGGTGTTTAGTTAACAGCTCCCTGCTAGGTTTTACTGGGAAGGCTTCTTAAACAAAGATGATGGAATATTTATGCAGTGTTGGTAGAGAAGGGACTTTCTTTTTGGTTTTTTACGGTATGCATTTCCATAGCACGAACCGGAGACCTTATGGTTAAGTTACGAGTTGATCTACGCGTTTTCTCCAAACTCCTCAAATTACTACTGATTTCATACATTGCATGTACTTTTTACTTATTTAAATGTCAGTAACTCACGAGGACGCAAAAATACCAAAAACAGCCTTTAATGTCCACTAAAGCCCCAGAAAAATTGGATTCAGAATTTCTAGAGTTAAAAGGTTTTTGAAATTCTTGCATTTTGGCTGAAATTTGACAAACAATACAAAACTTGTTGATCAAAAATAAACTTCAAAACTACGTAGTTTTGAAGTCTACCGATTTCAACGATTAGCAACCATTGGATCAACAAGTTTTGTGATGCGGTCAAATTTTAGTCATGAAATTCACCAACTCTGCATATACCTAACTCTAGAGGTTTCAATCTAAACCCGAATAACCTTTTTTCTAAAATTCATCAATCTAAAATATCCAAATTTCTAATTTTTTATAATCTGCTAACTTTAAAACCTGGAGTAACCTTTTTTGTGGAAATGTTAAATATTTCAAAGGAATAATGACTTTACAAGTCCTCAACTATAGCCGATTTTATCATTAGTCCCTCAACAAAATTTCGTGCAGTTTTCGTCCCTACCTCTTCAAATTTGCACGCCGAAAGTCCTTTTGATGGATGTCGTTAGTGACTTGCCGTTAAGTTGCCCATGTACCTCCTACATGTGTTTGACCAAGGGCGAAAATAGAATTTTTCTTATCATCTTCTTCACCATCTTCAAATCCCAATCCCAAATTTTCATCAACAGTCAAAATCGATTTTGAAATTCCAAAGCTTCAAACCCAATAAACTCAAATTGATTTTGATTTTAAAATTCCAAAGCTTCAAAATCGATTGTGGATGGGGGTACTCAAGAACTGGGTTTCAGCTTAAAGAAGAGAGAGAGAAACTTAAATCATGGATCCCTAAATACACATCAGTTTCAGCTGAAGCCCGAAATCATTCAACATCATCGCACTCTTTCTCTCTTACTACTCCCAGCGAGCCCGCGGTAGCAACCCTCACTTTGATGGTCTTCTCTAGCGCCGGCATCAACGACGAACCCTCTTCAACAGCCGAAGAGCCCTAATCTGTTCACCATTCTCTTGCTTCCGGTCGCCCTCCAAACAAAACCATTTCTGATCGCCGACATCCAACTCGCCTTTCCCGGAAACAAACTCACCTCCCGTCAACTCGTTGACTACTATATAGACCGCATCAACACCCTCGATGCAGCCCACCGCAGCGTACTAGAACTAAACCCAAACGCGCGAGATCAAGCTGACGCGGCGGATTTAGAAAGAGAGAGAAACAAGGGGAGTAGCAGTCGTCGGATTTTGAGTGGGATGCACGGAGTAACAGTCGTCGGCTTCAAAAATGACATTTTTCTTGTAAGGATTGAAAGAGTTTGACGATTTCTTGGAGTTTGGGAAGGAGTTCTTCAATGGGTTGGAGAGAAACAGAGTGGGGAGTGGAATGAATTGGAGAGGGTTTTGTGGGTATGTATTGAATTGTGATTGATTTGAAAAAGGAGAGGTTAGTGGATGGAATTGGTTGGGATAAAGTTAGGGTTTGAAGATTGGGGTTGAAGAAAGGTTAGAGAAAGATTGGGGGAATTTTATTGGGAATAGATGAAAATTCTATTTTCGCCCTTGGTCAAATGTATGTGGGAGGCACATGGACAACTTAACGGTAAATCACTAACGGCATCCATCAAAAGGACTTCCGGCGTGCAAATTTAAAGTGGTAGGGACGAAAACTGTACAAAATTTTGTTGAGTGACTAATAATAGATTGGGCATAGTCGAGGGACTTGTAAAGTCATTATCCCTATTTCAAACCATTAGATATCTTCACACATACAACTACCAGTTTGCCCTCCATTGAAACCTGTCGCTATTATGCATAACGGCAGTATTCCTTTGTTCTTAAAAAAAATGTTTTTCTTTTTAGCTTGTTCTAAAAAAAGTATATATTTTTTAATCTTTTACTTTTTAGAGTATAACTTTTATCATTATATCCTTAATTTGCTTTTACTTTAATTGGTTGGTTTCACTCTCACATCAATACTTTTTTAAAAATACACATCATCCTAATATTTACTTCATAATAGAGTTAACTAACTTTTCGTAATTTATGTGCCAAATTAAAGAAAAATTTTTAAGAGCGGATGTAATAGTTTTCTCCTCATTCGGAGTGAAGAGTTTATGTTTAAAAAGTTTAGTAAATAAAAGATATATAAGTTTGATGATTCACAAAATGTTGCGGGCAGGAATTCTTTTGAATTCTCTTGATTGTAAGTAGGGGTGTTCAGTATTTGGTTTCATCCGAAAACCAAACCGAAAAATCGATCATCCGAACTGAACAAACCGAAACCGAATTTGAATTTGGTTTTTGGTTTGGATTGGTTGGCAAAATCGAATTCTAATATGGTTTTTGGTTTGGTTTTGGTTTTGCCTTTTAAACCGAAAACCAAACCGAAAACCGAATTAGAAAAAATATAATAAAATTAAATATATTATTATTAGTTATATAAATAATTATTAGTTATATAAAGTTTGAACAATGTAATTCATTGTTTCTTTTTCAATATGTTTTTTGATATTTGTTGGTTTATTTAAATATTCTTGTAATGAGTCGCAGAAATAACACAAGTGACAACTCAAACAAATTTTATAGATGTTTAGTGACAAAAGAGGCCAACTAATGTGTGGAATCCAAGACTTTGTTCAAGTTCGAGTGACTAGTATATGTAATCTTACATTTTTAGGGATATTATATAATTTTGTTAAAATTTTAATCTTTGTTTTGGATTTTTTTAAATGATAAATATTTAAACTTTGAATTGAATTGTAGTTTTAACATTTGTTTGGTTAAAACCGAAAACCGAACCGAACCAAACCGAAAACCGAATTTGAATTTGGTTTGGTTTGGTTTTTGGTTTTAAGGTTGAAATAACAAAAACTGAACAAACCGAACCAAACAACCCGAAAACCGAACCGATGAACACCCCTAATTGTAAGGATATTTGAGCTTTAACTAAGTACCTGAAAAAGACAAGAACACACACTAGGGTGAATGCAAGAGATTCCCCTGCTAAAATACTCCGGTGTGAGAGTAAGAACTTGCTTCTCAATTTGACAGGGTTTTAGCTTATGAATAGTGAACGTACCTTAGGCCAAGGACTCGCTTGACTTTTATAGTGGAACGGAGTGATTAGAGGGCTAATTTTGGTGGATGTCAATCCCTATGATTGGGGAATAGTAACTTCCGGCATGGCAGAGGGTAAATCCCTAAATTCCAGCCGGAGATCTTGGACACGATCAGTCGACCCCAAGATTCTCGTATTATCAGTCACGGGTGACACTGATAATTTTTTCTTCTTATGCTCGGTGTTCCGCGCGTGCTCGCCGAATCGTGTGTGCTCACTAAGATTGGGTCCATGCCCGGATATGTCTTGATCGGCTACCCCGGGCAGCATTACAAACTTGTGTCATCAATAGCTCAAGTGGTACTCATGCTCCATAAACTGTGTACTTATCCTGGAGGTCACAGGTTCGAGTGTGGGGAAGACAAAAACCCACTTCCAAGGGTGGGGAGATAATGTAAACGCAGCAGAAATCAACAAGATAAACGAACAATTCAAGGGAACGTTCGACCTTAATTCGAACCCACGAACAAAGGATTTGATAAGAAATCAATCAGATCTCTTCTGCAAGCCAATTAAGACTTAAAGGTTGAAAACCCAAATTGCTAAGCAGTCGTCAATTGATAATAATTAAAAAATTGTTTTTAAACAATAACAAAGAAAGTATTTATACTACCTAGGAAAGCTGGAAAACCTAATTAAAACGGAATTAGAAAAACACCAAGAATACCCCTAAGTAATTGTTTAAGACTCCTAATTGAAAAAGGAAACAAAACTTGTTTAAGACTCCTAATTGAAACAGGAAACAAAACTGTTTAAGACTCCTAATTGAAAAAGGAAACAAAACTTCAGTTCCCGACTTGCACCAAAAACGCAGAAAGCCTGCAATCTTCCACCAAGGCTTGATCAACCAATACTTGTGCTACATCAGGAGATCATGAGTTTAAACGGATGCACTCGCCAGACTTTCGCGGCAAGTCCTGGAACAGCAGTCATTCCCTCAACAAAAAAAGGCGCCTTTTCTGATGAGACATAATTGTTCCAAGTGGATTAATTGCCCGGAGACATGCTCTTAACGGGAGCCGAAAGTCTTACGCTTACAGGGATCTCCCTGCTCCTGGCAATGTGATTCATGTGGTGTCACACTGGTAGCGGGTTTTTGCACTTCCTCAGCCTTGAACCTGTGACCTCCAGGTTAAATACACAGATTACGTGAGGAGAGTACCAATTGGGCTAGCTAGCTTAAGTGATACTCTCCTCACGTAATCTGTGTATTTAACCTAGAGGTCACAGGTTCGAGGCTGAGGAAGTGCAAAAACCTGCTACTAGTGTGACACCACACGAACCATATTGCCAAAAGTGGGGAGACCCCTGTGAGCGTAAAACTTTCGGCTCCCACAGGTTCGAGGCTGAGGAAGTGCAAAAACCCGCTACTAGTGTGACACCACATGAACCACACTGCCAGGAGTGGGGAGACCCCTGTGAGCGTAAGACTTTCGGCTCCCGTTAAGAGCATGTCTCCGGGCATAAGACTTCCGGCTCCCGTTTAAAGCTTGTCTCCGGGCAAGCCCCCCGGAACAATTATGCTGTAAATTTCGCTTTCCAAATTGGTGCGTAAAAAGTGAGCAAAATTGGATGCATTTTCTGACAGAAAAAGAAGAGGGAGTTGAAGCTTGCCCTATCCTGATAGATTCAAGTGAAACTTCAAGTGGAAAGAGATAAAGGTGCTGGAATTTCAAAAAAAAGGAGCTGAATATCCCCTTTTTCTTAGCTCTGACTCGACTTAAGTAGCCCTGGAAGGTGATCGCCTACATCTTAGTATGTCGCTCTCGCCTCTTGATATAGCGAACTTGCTAAAAAACTTTAGAAGCTAGCTATAACTTGATGGAAGAGAAATACCAATAAAAAACTGTCCACTGGACCAACATCAAAGCACTTAGCACTTACCAATGGATTCACCTTTATTTTACTACTAGATTACGAAAATCCCCGCTTGATGGAAGTAGCATCAACTACTAATACAGTGTGAATAACAGGAATTTAGATTCTTTCGACTGCGCCCGCTGGATCGAATGGCGAAGAACTGGCTCTGAGAGAAAGCATATATCATATTATATAAGGGAGAAATCTATCTTTTCTCTTTTTCCCGCCTTTGTTGAGATTGCCCCGGCCTGGAGATCGTTAGAACGGGAGCGAGAAAGAAAAGGCTATGCTTTGGCTGGCAGGAGAGAAAATAAATTTCAAAGTCACTTATACAGGTTCTGCTTACGTCATATTTAAAAGTTAAAGTTAAAAAATTATGGAGATTGAAGACAAAAATTCTTAAAATAGATTTTTTAAATGAAACATTCAAAAATGAAATAATCGACTCTTTGCATTGAATGAAAGGAGTATTATATAACCAATACTCATCATTATAATAGATTTTAAATGAGTAACCTGATAAATATTCATTATTATAATGGGTTAGGTTTTATCCAAACCTCCCTCCCCCCACAAACAACCACTAAATAAGTTACCACATAATGAATAATGTATAAAAATAGCCACACACACACAAAAAAAAAAAAAAAATCTCTTTGACAGCTTGAAGCAAGAAAGCATAAATAAAGAAAAAGAATTCTTTAAGGTACCAATCCCTTATTATCTTCTATCTCTTCAATAGTCATTTTAAAATAGACATTCATTTTGAGACATACAAAATAGTTCCTTTATCATTAACGTTAAAATAAGGATAACATAAAAACATTTTTTTTCTACTAAAAAGATAAATATTTTACAGAAGATTCAATGTAAAAGCTCATGGATATTTTGAGTAATATTTGGATGTTAGATATTAATGGGTATTGGTAAGTATACCCAAAATTATCCATTAAAATTACACTTAAATAATTTTTTGGTCCCTCGATTTTTAACAAATATATGTGTTTGGTCCCCCGTTACAAAACAATTCATTATGGTCCCTCAATTTGTATTTTTTTGTTAGATCCCCCATCATGTCATTATTGTTAGGATTTCTGTCTGATTTTTTTAAAATTGACCAAACGTACCGTTACCTGTCATTTGGTGTATTTTCAAACGAGAAAGCAAGTGAAAGAAAGGTTTGAGCATGAAGTATGATTTATCAATGAGAATCACTATTCACACCCCTCCTTTTTTACTAAGTACACCCTTTTTCTAAGTACACCCACCTAAATTGTAAACCTCTCTAAATACCACCCCCCCTAAATTGTAAATCTCTCTAAATACTAAGTATTCCCCCCTCAATTTCTCATTTTACCCCTTCTAATTTATTTTGAATAAATAACCTAATATTACTAAGTACACCCCCTCCATCATTCAATCATCCTTTGAAACACCCACAACCTAGTACACCCCCACCCAATACACCCCAATCCCCCCTACGCATAATAGAAACCAAGTTTCACATTTGCATTGTTCAGGAAAGAAGAAGAAGAAGAAACCCAAGGCTGAACATTTGCAAACATAAAGAAGAAGAAACTCATTCAAGCACAATGTCTGATCAACTACCACCTGGTGGCTCAGGTATGCATCATTTTACACTTAAAGATCACCAAGTTTTTAAAGTCGTATGTTACATAATTTTTAGGATTAAGTTAGTTATGATTTTCTTTACAATTTGAGTTCAAAATTGGTACTTTGTGTCAAAAAAATGCATTTTAGGTTAAATTTCAAAGTGATTTGGGCCTATAGTGTTCGGACATGGTTGGTTGAATTCCTTTGGTGGTGTTCAATCAGTACCAATCGAACACCTCCTAAATTGTTTAGTTGGTACTGAATGCCACCAAAGATGTTCAGTGCCGACCGAACATCTCCAATGGTGTTCAGTACTGACCGAACCTCTTCAAAGGTGTTCAGTGACCGAACATCTCCTAGGGTGCTCATTGGCCAAAAAGTCTAGGAATTTGTTTGTACTTTTTACCCTTGTTCTAATAGATGAATTTTTTTATATTCAGAAAAACAATATACGAGGAGAAGACCTACAGCATCGAATAGAAAAGAACGTCAACAACGAGTACTTGAGGGTACGCAAAATTTCATAGAGCATCAACAACAAGAGCTAGAGTGTCAACGAGAGTTAGAGCGTCAACAACCTGAACATCAGCTTCATCACACTGATTATAAAAGAGAAGCAGAGTATGTTGAGGATGTACATGAGGAGGAGCATGAGGAAGACGATGTGGAGGAGAATGAAGAAGAACAACAATTTACCCCATGGTGGGCCATATGTTCCAAGGTTGCTTACTACTTTCAATGAACACGTAACAACATCCATATGGAATTAAAATGAGCGAGGGGTGTTGAAATGCAACAATCACACATCAAAGTTATTGGAGTGGAAATTTTGGAAAGGTTCATTATCTAAAAGGTGGAAGAATCTTGTCGGGGACTCGAATCTCAGTCAATTACGTCAAATATCATATCCTGAGGTTGATAAAGTGATGGTGACAACTTTTGTGGAAAGGTGGCACCCAGAGACCAATACCTTCCACATGTCATTTGGTGATATGACAATTACACTAGATGATGTGCATTGTATTACAGGTCTTCTAGTGACTTGGCTTCCACTTATTTCGACACGAGATGATAGTGCGAATCCCATTAATGAGGTTAGGGAGTTGTTGGGTGTGTCTAAAGCTACGACAGTTGAGGGTATGCATGGTGCGAAGGGGTCCTCAGTTCGGCTTAAGTGGTTACATAAGACCTTCTATAGAGATGTTGGCTCTGATGATTCAGTTAATTGTGCTTGTTCAGTGAGGGCCTATTTGCTGTATTGTTGGGTTGCACCATTTTTACTGATAAGTGCGGTACTCGAGTCAGCACATCGTACCTAGAGCCACCCATCACATATTTAACGGCAGATGGATATTCTTTGAAGTCTGAATGAAGTTTACTAAGCAAGTCATTAAATGATGACTCGGTATCTACGGGCATGATGACATTCCAAGCATGATTAAACGCATCCCATTTTTGTTTTCTTCCAAGAATTTTCTTGAAATTCGTCAATACATTTTTATTAATATGCCATCGACAAAGGAAGTGTCTAGAAGAGAAGAAAGTTCCCTCAATTGCATTCATCAACGCCTTTTCTCTATCGGTAACAATGACATTGGGTAGGTCAGATTGATGCATTAAAGATTCCAACACTGTGCATGCCCATATATAATTGTCTTCCTTCTCCGAATAGGTTGCTGCAATCGAGAATGTCATATGTGTCGACGTCACACCAACAATCTCCAACAAAGGTAACTTGTACTTGTTTGTCTTGTAAATACAGTCTATAAAAATCACTTTTGGAAAACATTGCAACAAGTCAATGCTCTTTGGGTGAGCGAAGAAAAGGTCCTTGACAGTGTTAGTCTTCTCGCAGCACCTATGATGAAAAAAAATACACATGCTCCTTCAATTTAAACATCAGGTGCTGCATTTCTGATCGACCATCACGCTCGGTAACTTTACTCTTCTGCCGAGCATTGTAGATATTCCTTATTGTCGACCAATTATCTTCGAATCTCTCTTTTAAACAAAACAAAATGTCTTTAGGTTTAGAGTTCACCTTAGACATATCTACAACAAAGTTCTCCTCTGGCTTTAACAATCGACTAATATATGAGTGGCCCTCCAAGTAATCCGCAGTTGGATGATTGTGCACACCACATTGAACCTCCAACTCTCATTCGTCAACTCATACTTGCTTTCCCCTCAAACGAAAAGCGCATTCACACTTTTTTGTTCCAGTTTCTCTCTTCCGTTTTTACTCTCATCAAACTCTTCAATATTTTCTGCTGATTGACTTACTCGATATAATGCCAAAACCTTTTTCTTTTCACGGTATTGCCCACTACACTCACAAACCAACAACATCTAAGCTTTTTTCTTACCCGCATCGCTGTCCGACCTGCAGATTACTACCACAATGTCATGCTCCCTTCCCCTAGCGCGCACCCAATCAAATAATCTCTAGTGAGATAAAAATAATTCACGCATCGTGAACACGTCAGTGAAATCCATAACAATATTTTGCACATGCACGATCTGATTATTTTCAGGACCCTAAACACTTGGCTCCGTAGACAAAGTGTTTGAATCCTGTTAACAGTTACAAAATACATCAATACAAAACAAAGCAACAGTGTTCGGCCTCTGATGATATAACAGTAGGATGAAGTGTTCGGCCACTGATGATAAAATACCATAAGATATGTTCGGTCATCAATCAGTCACTAAACACACAGAATAATGATCGGTAAGTAGTGACCGAACACACTAAAAAGTGTTCGGCCATCAGTGACCGGACACTCTTTAGTGTGTTCGATCATCATTTCTTGGTTAGATTCCCCCAAATTCTGTTAACAATAAAATTTCCGTCTATAATTTTGCAATATACCTAAATTACCCTTATTGTAAAGTAGTGAATGTTGAATGACAGAAAAATTGGTATAAATACCCTTAGCGATTCCTTTAACCATAATAACTGCTAGGGCATTCTAGTAATTACAGAACACATTAAAAACGAAAAAAAAAAAATCAAAAAATCAAGAAGGAGAAAACATGACTAACATTTCCTACTCTCTCTCCCCCTTTTCTTCTTCGTAACCATTTCAGTTCATTCCACCCGCTCCCTTCCGACCACCCCACTCCGTCGTGCTCCCTCTCCATCCTCAACCACTCCTTCGCCAACACCTATGGTGACCCACCAGTCATCGCACCCTACTCCCTGCCTCCTAACTGCACCTGGTCCCATGTCGTCCTATAGTTCTGCACCTCCTGTAAGGACGAGCAGTACGACCCCATTTTCGGCGTCTGACTCTAAGGAGTCAAGTTGTTACGGAAAAAACACATGACTAACATTTTTTTCCACTCCTAAAACCCTAATTCAGGCCAAATATTGAAAAAACGAAACGGTTCCAAGCTTCAAATTTCGATCTGATTTGTGAAAATTGAAAAAATGAATAATTTCTTTCTACTCTGTGCAATGAACCCTAGATCCACCTCAAAATTAAAGTCAACCCCAACCCTGTAAATTGTGCATTGAGGAGTGTAAATTAAACATTGATTAGGGATTTTTCTTTACACAAAAATCCTCTAGATATAGAGTGTGTGAGAGAGAGAGAGAGAAATTCAAATTGGGGAAGATGAAGAAGTTAGCAAGAAAATTGTATAAGCAGGGTCTTTCTTCAGTGAAAGTGGAATCCATGTAGCGGATATGAAAGGGAGTCAATTTCTCGCTCATGCCATTACCATCGCTGTCAATGGCAGAATCAAATTGTAGGGTTGTTGATATATTTTAGACATGGCTCAAAGTGATAGAGCTAGAGAGAATAGACTACGTTGAGAATAGACTGTGAGTGAAGAGATATTTTTAAAAAGCTTCAGTGAAGAAGCTTTTCTTTGACTAGGGCCAAGGGTACTTTAGGTATTTTTAAAAGTATTTGACAGAGATTCTAACGTTAATGGTAGGAAGGGGGAACCTAACCCAAAAAATGAAAGATGTAAGATCATATGAATAGGTTTTAAGGAGATAGGACCAAACAAAAAGTTGTCTCAAAGTTGAGGGACCAAAAAATATTTTAAATCTTTTTCTTAATTCTAACTTAATATGTTCAAGGTTATTTAGGTGTGAGTAGTTTATCTTTCCCTTTAATACCTAATATAGTTTGGTGGCTATGGACGGCCATGCTACCATCAAACTTTCAGTGTGCATGAAGAGAGAGAGAGAGAGAGAGAGAGAGAGAGAGAGAGAGAGAGAGAGGATTTGGTGGCTCATATACGAGATTTCTACTTTAGTTATTGATTGAAGAGAGAGATGAAGAATTAGAAGATGGAGATTGGAGGATTTGAAGAGAGATGACTGGGTTTAAAGGTTGAAGACAGCCTAATTTTTGTATTGGCAAATTGATCCCCTATATTTTGTACTTTTTAAAAATGCAGTCCAGAAGGAGCTTCTTAGTAAGGGTAATTCAATTATATTGATTTTTTTTTTACGGAACTTCAGACAGTGACGGTAGGAAGGGGGCATCTAATAAAAAAAAAATACAAATTGAGAGACCATAATGAATTGTTTTGTAACGGGGGACCAAACACATATTTGTTAAAATCGAGGGACCAAAAAATTATTTAAGTCTTCAAACTAATGAGTAATTTCAGGTAGTATCTAAAATAATCATGGATAACTTTGTGTTTTAATAATACTCCCTCTGTCCTGGATAAATGTTCCTAGTTGACAAAACACAGAAATTAAGAAACGTAATTAATGATGTGCTGTAAAATATGTTCTGGCGATAATACCCATAACATTAATTGAATTCCACTATTTTAAATAGGGTAAATTACACAAATGGTCCCAGTACTTCTTGACCTTTTTGGGATTCGTCCCTAAACTAATTTTTACAAAAATTATGTCCCTGTACTATACAAGTAAAACGCAATTGGTTCTTCCGTCCAGTGCTGTTAAATATTTTCCGTTAAGTGTAACCATGTGCAATGCACATGATTTTTGGTAAGGGTAAAATTGTCCATATATTTTTTCTTTTGAATAGACAAAAATACCCATGATATCTTTCTTTCTAAAAACTTGATACAAGGGCATTAATGTATTTACATTCCTTTCTTCTCCATCATAACCCCCTTCCCGTAATCCCGTCCCATCCACTCCACCATGAATGCCACCACCTCCATCATTGCCGACGAACACAAATGTCTCCAGCGTGACTTCATTTCACATTTTGAATATTGGATTACATGTTAACTACAACTAAGATCTACTCTTAGCTTCTTTAAGTCTTCCCTTCTCTTTAAGTCCAATTGCTGGATGAATCCTAATAAAGCCAGAAAAGATGCTGGCACTAGAGATGTTAAAAGGGCTACGGCCCGTAGGGTTGGCCCGTTTAAACCGAAAAAAACAGGGTTAGGGCTCAATATTTTTGGCCCGTTTAAAATCAGGGCTTTTTAGGGCTGGCCCGTTTAACCCGCGGCCCGTTAGGGTTGGCCCGCCAGGTTTCAGGGTTGGCCCGCTAGCCCGCGTAATATTAATTAGGCCGTAAAAAGTTTAGGAGATACGTAAAACAACCACTATGAGAATAAAACCAACAACCTTTAATCCAAAGTCAAACACATTTATCCTTTGCACTACATGTCTTTTTTGTATACTTGTAAATAAATACTGAAATATAAACAAAAATATTAAAAAGAACTACTAAGTAGAGCTATTACATTATTTATTTTGAGAATAACAAGTTGGAAATTATAAGACATCGATGTAAAAAAATGTCTAGTTTATATTTCTTTTGAAAAACATAAGAAACTATCAAAGTAATGAATGATTTATCGATTCACTATTTCAAAATATTGTTATATTATATCTTTAATCGTGGCCCGATAGTGGCCCGTTTAGCCCGAAACCCGCTAGGGTTAGGGTTAGGTCTGCAATATTAGTGGCCCGAAAAAATTGGACCGTTTAGCCCGTGGCCCGTTAGGGCCACAACCCGTTAGGGCTAGCCCGAAACCGCTAGGGCTAGCCCGTTTAACATCTCTAGCTGGCACAATACGAATTCAAAGCTAGTCCGCCTTATCCACAATGACAGGATGAGTTAAAGCACTATGAGACTGAATACCTTCTATTCTTATTCTTCCATGAACTCAAAATTACTTTTACAAAATTTAAAATTTACATCACAAAATCTAAAATTACATGATAGATTTCTGATTTGATCAAGATTTGAGTATTGATTTGAGTTTTTTTATTCACATAGCACATCTGGAAATTGTAGATCTAGATTTTCTTTTTTCTTTTGTTTTCTTAATCTTGAAATTCTTCATTTGAGAGGGAGAGAGAGATCAGAGAGAAGATGAAGAAAAGGAAGAGAAATAGAAAAGATGAAAATCTCGATCTGTTCTCTAGCAATCCAACCGAAGTCCCACCGTCGACGGAGAAGACGACGGTCGCCTTTCGCTCGTTAACGGTGAAATGGATTTGCAATCCAACCCAAAAATCCGACCAATTTGAAGCCTTGATCTGTTCTCTAGCTCTCTCATCCTCATTTTCTCCCTCAACCGAAACCCACTCTTTCAAGCTCGACGCCACCAAAATGGATTGGCATGTTACATCCTCATTTTCTGGCTGCGGTGATAGTGGTGATGGCGGGTTTGGTGGTGCGGTCGTGCAGGTGGTAATGGCGAGTTTGGTGGTGCAGGTGCTTGTGGAGGTGGGTTACAGTTTATAGTAGTGGTGGAGGTGGCTGTGGGGCCTGTGGTGGAGGAAAATCAAGTTAAAGTGGGTTGGGGAAGATGATTTTGGGTGGCTTTAGTTTAGGGCAAATTACACAAAAGGTCCTTGTACTTTTTAAATAAGAATGACTAATTTACCCTTGAACAAAATCACGTGAAATGCACGTAATTCCACTTAACAAAAAAAAAATAGACGGCAATGGACGAAAAGACCAAATGCATCAAGAAATTGAGTTCAAGGACCGCTGGCGTGAGGTTAGGACGAATCCCAAGAAGGTCGAGAAGTACATGAACCATTTGTGTAATTTGCCCTTCTAAATAAGTTGATTTCTCTAGAATATGCTATATTAAATGAAGCTCTAAAGGTATATTGGGAAGAATGGTAGAGAATTTGTAAATAAAAAATCTTTAATAACATTAGTTGAGACATTCTAAAATAAAAAAAGTATGAACATTTATGCAGGACGAAGTTACAAGATTTTTTTTATTTTTTATTTTTTATTTTTGGCATTTATATTATAGATGTTATTGTTACTCTCTCCGTTCTAGACAAAAAATTCACTATTTTATTTTAAGATGTTCTACATAAAGAGTTTACTTAAAAAATTATGTCTACAATCTTTATAAATCTTTTCAACTTTACCCTACACATATGCAATAAACATCTTGACCATGCTCATGCATTTTTGTAATTATAAACAACTCCAATGCTACTTATATATTCCTCAATTATTGAACTTTTCAAAGGTGGACTATTTGGGTGAAACGAAGGGAGTGTTTTTTAATCCTATAAAAATACACGAATTAAACTTGATGAGTGCACTTCAAACGACAACTACAAAAATGGTCGAGTTGATTTTAAAAAGTGAACAAAATTAGAATATCAACAAAAATGAGACTTCTAATGCAAATCAAGATGATGCATCAATACACAGGCGCAGTCAATCGCAGTTTTTCGATTGACAATACCAATTATTTTGAGAAATCAGTTGATGAGAAAACAATGGGAAACAACTGAGATAGCAAATTGCTGCTGCACCAAATCACTGATCAAGGACAAGAAGAAGACAGAAAATCATTGATGCTGATGCTATTTTATCTGGTACTAATCCTTCGCCGAAGCATTTCGAGAAACTAATTTGTCCAGTTTTGTTTATAGAGAGTTCATATATGTATCCCGTGGGGAAAACAAGAGTAAAAGCTACTGATTTATAATAGTTACCATACGAGATGTGAAGAGATCTCTAAAAAGGTTGGTGAAAAGAAAGTGTACTTGGCGAATCGATTCTCACAATATGTTCATCCTCGCCACCAGACTCATCGCTTGAGTAATCCATATCACGGCTCTCTTTTGTGCTTGAACTTTGAAGCGGCAGTATAGGAGTTTGTCCTTTGAGCTCTCCCATGTCGAGGTTCTTTCTCACAGTAGTAGACCCTTCTGATCTGACTGAAACAAGAGGGCGCACGTAATTCGAAGGAACCCTTGGATATGATAAGCTATGAGATGCTTTTACTTGACTAGTCGACGCAGAAGTCTCGGCACGCCACCTGCTGTTAGTAATCTGTTGAATTAACTATGTACGTCAGTTTGACTTGAGCAGCCAAAAATCCCTTCATGGTCATTTGAGAGGAACCTCGAACAAGATACAAGAGATTAAAAAAATAATAATAATAATTAATAATAACAATACAAGTTCAAATACACAGAAGTTTAGACAAAGACAAACATACCTTTCTTCAAACACCCTGAGGGAGGGGATAATCATATCCACCAAACCTGGGGGATTTTCAGTTGCCTAGTATATAAAAATGGTAGATATTTCCCTTGCTATCGAGGTGGGGAGTTTTCTCATTTCTTAGGTTAGGAGCAGAACCTTTCAGGAGGAACCGACAAAATCCATTGGGTTTGAGTTTTTGTGTGTGTGTGTGTTTTTTTTAATTAAAATTTAATCTATCAAAAATAAAAATCCAAAAAGGAGAGACAGATTGAAATGTTAACACAATGGAGCAAGCAGTTTAAGATTAGATCAATATATGTTATTTCCATAAAAGGCTTATTTACTAAAAAGGGTAACAAACTTGGACCTCACTTGCAAAACAGGTAACAAAGTTTTCCGCGTATCCTAAGAGAGTAACAAACTTATCAAGAGTAACAAACTTATCATTTCTTTTCACTATTGGGATTCCGTTAGTATTCCATCTAAAAACCTAATGGAAAAAATGTTAACGTACCATCCAAAATAGCTCACAGACTATCTTTCTTGCTGAAATATTAGGTTCTCAATCATACGACTTAAACATGACTTTCGTGCATAATTATTAAAGGCAAAAGGCGAGAGGTACCCTTTTAGAGGCGAGGCAAGAGGCGGGCAACCAAAAGGCGAGCAAGGTGAAAATTAGGAAAAATAGTATATATATATATATATATATATATATATATATATTTTATTGTAACAAATTCCAACGAATGTATAAATGAGAATTATATATGAAATTAAGTTCATATGTAATAGCAACAAGTCAACAACACATATTCAATATCCAAACCTACAATTCCATAGCAAAAGATGAACTTACGAGTTAATTAAAACTTCAAACAAGAAAAACATAAGAAAGAAAAAACAGACACAAAGTATACAGAAAGGAAAAACAGACACAAAATAAAAAAATCACAGTACAACTATTATCACTAATTAAATAGAAAAAAAAAAAAGACTATTGTCACTAATTAAACAGACAGGAAAAGAAAAAGAAAAAAAAAGGACACAAAGAAAACAGAAAAAAAAAAACAGAGCAAGTCAGTCAACAGAAAGGAAAAAAAATCCAAATCTCGAATTAAAAAATAAAATAAAATATAATGTTTAAAAAAATTCCAAATCAATACACTACAAAACAAAGAAAAAAAAAGACTCTTTGTTTGGGCTAAAGAGTCGAGAAAAAGGGAGTTAAGAGTCAAGAGACTCAAAAACTTGAAACAGAGGAAAACAAACGAAAAAAAAAAAGCAGAGTAGAAACATAGGCGAAGTCGTGAGCGAGTACCTGTTCTGGCAGCAGGAGTCGATGTTGCAGTTGTTTTGGTAGGTTCGTCGGCACTGGAGGTGGAGGAATCAAGTGGTAGCTTTGCTTCTTATTGCAGCTTCTCTCTTCGTTGTCGCGATCAGGTTTGTGTTTGTCTAGATTGAGAGTGACTGAGTCAACCCCTCGCCTTATTTAGATCCAGGGTTTCCTTTTTTACTTTTTTTTACTACGCCGTTTGGTTAAAAAACATGGGTCGAGAACTCCATTTAGTCATCTGTCATGAAGGCGACGCCTTCTCGTGCCTGACGAGTGACGCCTGGCGCCTGCGCGAGTGAGGCAACCGCCTCCATACCATCTGTCCTTATCCACCTCGCCTGACCTCCGGTCAGGCGCCGACCCCTCGCCCCTCGCCTCACCTCGCCCCAGGCAGCCGAGGTGCACACCTTTAATAACTGTGCTTTCGTGCTTTCAATATATGTACGAAATGAGGGCATAATCAAACTATGAATCAAAAAATAACAGAAAGAGATGGTATTTATATTGTTCTTCGATTTGTTATTTTGCACATATATTGGTGAAAAGGAAGTCACATGAAAATTGCATTACTAAGATACTGTTCAGCAGAAAAAATACCATGAGATCATGCTAAGTTTCTGGACGTAATACTAATGGACACCCAAAAATGAAACAATAAGGTCCACTGTTACCCTCTTATGGCACGGAAAAAAGTTTGTTTCTATCTTTGCAAGAAAGATACAAGTTTGTTACCTTTTTGGTAATTAAGCCTTCCAAAACACGAGTTCATGCAATAGAATTAATATTCATCAGATTACTTCCATCTAATGTAATTTCAAAAGAATTGATGATTGGGACTCCATATATCAGATAACAGAAGACAAGCCGCATAATGTGATTTAACCAGAAGAATTCATGACTTTAATTCAATAATTAAACTTGTTATTGCACAAGTCACGAGTAAACTTTTTTTCTGGAGGTTCAAAATGGAACCAATTGATTTTGAGTGGCTGCACAATCTTATATATTTAAATGCAGGCTTTAGTTATCCCATCTGGCATTTATATTATCCACATCCTACAGTTGAGGACGGTATGTAGAAAATGAGTATCACAAATTGACCACATCGGACATTAGATCAAACAGCAAGATGAAAGAGAATGCACTGGTACCAATTAATTTCAATGCATTCAGCCCCAGACAAATTGTCTATAAGTGGAGTAGGCCGATGATCTTATAGATTGAGAAGCTAGGCTATAGCTACCCAAAATGAGACTTTAATTCATTTAGCCTTTTTTGCATCAGTTCTATGTTTTCATTCAGTTGGATTTCAATGTAAAATTTTTGAAAAATAATTCTCAACGTTGGACGTAATATTTTGAAGTAAATAATTCATACGGATGACAAAAGTTATTATCTATATTAAATCCAAACATTAATTTCGTTAGAATCTGATAATGGGAGCAAAACTATTTTCAGAACACCAAAAAAATTGGCATTTTAATTTTCCAACCTCTTCTAACAAAAGTAAGATAGCTGAACATACCATGCTGCCATAAATGCTCAGCTGCATTGCCCGGGCAGATAAGTTGTTTACTTGTTGATCATTGGCACTAGGATGTTCATGATGTTGCCTTGGCTTGTAAAAGTGTTCGGGCCAACTCATAAGACCACCATGTTCTCTACTTGGGGATCTCAAAGGGGGATCTGTAGCATGTGAAATCAATGAAGACGTTCTTCTCTGGAGAGATCTGTTGGCTTCAAATCCAGTAATATCAAACATTATAACTCTTGCCCTTGTCTCAACCAAATAGCAGGATGATTGATGAGAAAAGCTGGCTGTATTGACACCAATTATTGAATTAGAAACTGGAGAATTAGTTACAGCATCAAATATCTATTGGCCTAGATTTGCCTCAATTGTAATGCAAACAATGACAATATTTTGAAAAGAAACATATCAAATAGTCCGAGAAGATAGTTGCAGAAGGCTGTTTTACCTAACCAGATAATAGTACTAAAGGATATCGGCAAAATATGGAACTATTAGTTGTTCACTCTTAGGCATGGTATAATATCAATATAACATGGTCCTAACAAATGACATTTTTCATGTGATCAGTATCCTAGGTCTCATATAGGTTTTTTGAACAAATTGTGTGCTAGATAGCATCCATGCAATGCCAGAAGAACAAGATGAACAGATTAAAACAACTAATGACTGGAGCAGATAACATTTTACTTGTATGATCCAGGAAATAATGTCCATCCGTGTTATCCTCAACTAATACTAAGTGCCAAGACATGTACTGGTATAATATATTAAGTTGCTATTTTAATTTGAGTTCACTGTGGAAATTCGTTACATAGAATTTTTTCTGACAAAGTTCAGTCTTAATGGAGTTATTGGCCACCCAAGTTTACCATTTCTGTTGATTTGATAGCTGTCCATTTACTTCACTTACCATAGTGAAATATGTGGTACATCCAGTAAGTTGAAAAAACGTACAAGTTAAATATGTTTTTTTTCTTTCATAGTTACGATAAAAGTACGCCGTAAATGACGTGAACAGTAAAAGTACTTCTATACATTTTATATATATTGTTAAAATATTCGGGATGAAAAATATGTGATATTTTGTACAGATATCTTTTACATTTTCATAATTTTTAGTTTTAAATGTTTGAATATTTTCACATATATTCACTCTCATAGCTCTTATTTTCATATAGTACTTGTCTTTCACAATAAATATGTCTCAACAGCCAAATAAAAGCACGATGAAACATAAATACTCTTACGTGTATATTCTAAAAGTATTTTCATGTTAAAATGAAACATTCTGATACTTGATCAATTTGCAAAAGATTAACAATGTAAATTAAATAATTAAAATGGTGAATTTTTAAAAATATTTTTCATAACGGAATTTTATACGTGTAGTACAACACATTTAAAGTTCTTCACGTGTAATGCACGGTTCAACCCAAAAGCATGAGTATTTTTAATCAAGTTGGTTTAGGTACCGAGCAGGGGTTATTTTCAATTATTTGTATGTTCATGAATTATGTGTATTATACGAGTACTGACTAAACCTAACTCAAGGTTGCGTGTTCTGTTTGCTCCATTGCAGAGTGGCCTGGTAGTTGTGGTCGCTTGTTCTCGATCGGAGAAAACTATCGAGTCCTCTGGCCTTGGAAGACCTTCTAATTTAGGAGGGGAAATGTTCCGAAAAAGGAAAAGGTAAATCCCCCTGGATTAGAGGTACTTTTGCCATCCTTTGATCACCTGGACTGAAATGAATGCAAGGATTGTTGATGATAGCAGTGTTTCTTTTAATTTTACTTGGGACTGGGTGATTTGCCCTTGCTTCATTATGGATGAAAGCCTTTGGCTGTTTTAGAGATCTTTGTCAGATCTTGTGAAAGATAAGCAGGCAGCTTTAGTTTGAGTATGTTTTGTCAGGGTGGTTTCTTATTTTGTTTGGTTTTGGGTCGTTAGGGTTGCCTTGGTTTTGTGTTTGCCTTTGTGTGGGTTAGGTGGACTTCTTGTCCACTATCTTGTACATTAAATTTTTGAATAGGAATATGTATCGTGCATCGTAATTTCATTTTCACGATACGTATTAGTCTGCGTATCGTAGGATACGTTTTGCATATAGAAATACACAAATATATTAGGTTTATCATTTGAAATTAAATATACGCAAGTAGCATCAATAAGTAGAGATAAGTGTACCCATAAAATTTTGACAATAGCTACCATAATACTCCGTCCGTCCCAAAAAAAATAGTCCCTCTTTCCTATTTAGTTTGTCCCTAAAAGATAGTCCTATTTCTAAAGATAGTAATAATTTTAGTGCAATTTAAAGAATGTACATGCAAGTAAAACTACAATCTTGATAAGTTTGACTTTTTAGATGTGACTATTTTTTTTTTGGGACGGAAGGAGTATTTGTAAGTTAAAACATGAAAACTGTGTTTTCACTAATTTCCACCGGAGAACTATTCAATATAATCAAAACCTTGAAAAGTTTCAAGAAATAATTTAGTTTCAAAAAGCTCCTAAATCTTTAGATGCCGACTTTGTAAGATGTTAGAGAATAAAGGGTATTAGAGCATATTATGAAGGGTGCTAATTGTAACATTATGTTTTGTACGCACAGATATATAAATACCCTAGCCTAACCGTTTTA
Source organism: Platycodon grandiflorus (assembly GCA_016624345.1). Lineage (NCBI taxonomy): Eukaryota > Viridiplantae > Streptophyta > Magnoliopsida > Asterales > Campanulaceae > Platycodon > Platycodon grandiflorus. Next base: position 76,625,995 of record CM028362.1, on the reverse strand, counting down.
GGGTTACGGATTTCAAATCATACTTTATTCTTCTCTCTTCTCTGATAACTTAACATGGTATCAAAGTAGGAATCTTCATAATAAACTGTCTGATCGACTTCATTTCTTTCCCATCTTTTTTTCTTTTTTTCATTCTTTGGTTCTTTCTTCACGATTTAGTGAAGACGTGATTCAGTAGAGACCGAGGTCTCAAAGTAGGAAGTGGGTCACCCGGTGCGTAAAAGGTAGGCCAACCCAGGAGGTGGTGTGGCTACCAGTGGTTTGAGGTCTGAAGACGTTTGCGCACAGCCTCTTTCAACGTGTGCACGCTACGTGCGCAGCCTAGTTGCAGTGCCCTAGTTTGGCCAAAGGGGGGTCCCATTTAGCTTTCTTCGCAACACTCGCCCTCCAGTGGGTTTTGTTGGCTTGAGACGACACCGACAGGATAATTCCCGTCACCCGCAACTGTCGCCAGAGCTCCGGTCACGCGCCAGCGCGTCGGATTTTCGAGCTTGCTGGATTTGCACAGGACTCCTTAGTCTGCTTGTGTGGCTGGTTTTTGGGTTGGAAGGTGTTTTTGGGTGTTTTCTGGTTGATTTGCTACTTTTAAACTAGTCTGATTTTGTTCAGTGCATGCTTTGGGTTATTATCATCATCAGTATGTCTACTTCAGAGGCTATCTCAGCGGTTATTGCTACATCTAACAAGCTTACGGATAAGAAACTTGATGGAACGAATTACATAATGTGACAGAAGGAGGTTAGTAAGAGTCTCATTGGGCTTGGAGAAGGGTGACCATCTCACTGACATTAAAACAAGTGAGAGTGCGAAGGCTTGGGTTCGGGATGACGCATTTCTTTATGGACAGATGATAAATTCCATGACGGATAATGTTGCGGAATTGGTTTCGTATACAAAAATAGTTAAGGAACTTTGGGAGTAATTAGAGGTCTTGTATTCGCCCGCGATAGTCTGAATCGTCTCTATGACTTGTCCCACAATGTGTTTAGACAGAATCAAAAGGATCGCACTGTGACCCACTTTACAAATTTTAAGAAGTTGTCTCAAGAATGGTGCACCTTTCTTCCGATTACAACTAATGTTAAGCATATAGAGGCATAGCGTGAGCAAATCTTTGTCATGGGTTTTTTAGCTGATTTGTGGCCTGAGTTTGCTAGTGCTCGCTCACAGATTGTCTGGTAGTAAGATTTGTTCCTTATGTGTTACGAGCTTCTCTTAAGTCTACTTCATCAGAGAGGGATGTGAGTGAGTGTTTTACCCTTGTGAGTTAGTCACTTCACGAGCCTAGAGGTTATGAGCATGGTGGTCGTGGGAGTGGCGGTCGTAGAAGTGGTAGAGGAGGTCGTGGTGATCATGGTGATGATTCACATAGATGTGGAGGGAATCAGAATACCAGAATATGTTACAATTGTGGGGACACAACCAACCATCTCCTTCACACCGTGAAGGGAAGATGATTATGATGTCGGATGAAGAGTATGCTTGGTATACCCGGTGGCAGGTTTCTCAACTATCTTTGTCTTCCTCTTCAACTGCTACTCTTGTCCACACTGGTAAACCACTGAAAGTCTTTCCTCCACGGGTCGCAAATGGGTTATTGATTCTGGTGCAACCGATCATATGATAGGTGATGCAGGTATTTTATCCTCCTTTTCCCCTTTTATATTGCCTAGTGTTACTTTAGCCGATGGGTTTGTTGCCTTTGTCAACGGGAGTGGTATCACTCGTGTCACTCCATCTCTATAATTGTCTTCTGGTCCTATACTTCCTGGTTTCCATTCAATTTACTATCCAGACTTAGACGTGATTATAATTGTTGTCTTGTCTCATTATATCCCAATTCTTGAATGTTTTAGGATCATACGACAAAGAGGAATATTGGTAGAGGCTATGAATTAGAAGGGATTTATTTTCTGGATGTGGGTCCCTCGCCCATTGCGTGCTCCCGTGTTACTTCCCTCACTCCGCACCAACTTCATTGTCGGTTGGATCATCCTTGTCTCTCGAATTTGAAGAAATTATGTCCTAGTCTAGAGTCTTTGTCTACGTTAAATGTGAAGCTTGTCAGTATGCTAAACATCATTGTGTTTCATAATTTCCTAGAGTCAATAAAAAGGCAAGTGTCCCGTTTGAGTTAGTACATTCTCATGTGGGTCCATCTCCAATAGTGTCAAAGCTTGGTTATCGTTATTTTATTACCTTTGTGGATGATTTTTCTCGTGTGACTTGGATTTACTTAATGAGAAGTCAGTAATTATTCTCTATTTTTCGTGGCTTCTGTGCTGAAATTAAAACTCAATTTAGTGTGCCTATTAAAATTCTTCGTAGTGACAATGCAAAAAAATATTTCTCTACCCATTATTCCACTTTTATGCATGATGAGGGCATGAGCCATGAATCCTTTGCACAAATACCCCTAAACAAAATGGGGTGGCGGAATGAAAGAATCGCCACTTAATGGAGAGTGCTAGGGCTCTTTGCTTTCAAATGCAAGTGCCCAAGCCATTCAACATAGTATTAACTACGTGTAATCTTATTAACCAGATGCCTTCTTCTTTTCTCCAAGGGGAGATCCTGTATCGCGTCTTATTTCCTTCTCAATTGTTGTTCTCTGTGTTACCAAAGATCTTTGGATGTGTTAGTTTTGTTCGGGATCACCGTCCACATAACTAAGTTGGATCCCAAGTCCCTCAAATGTGTCTTCCTAGGTTACTCTCGTACTCAAGAGGGGTATCGTTGTTTTCTCCTAAACTGAATCGCTATATGGTCTTTCTCGATGTTACATTTTTTGAGTCATAATCCTTTTATTCTATACCACCTATTGTATCACCATCTTTTGACTCAGATGATAACTTCCTTATTTATCACAATGCCCGGTTAGGAACAGCTCTTGTTTCACATCATGTACCTCCTTCTCATCCCCCCATTCAGTAGGTTTAAACTTGACACCAGCAGCGAGCGGAGACTCCACCAGATCCTATCCTCCTGGTGTGGTCCCTACCGAGTCAGTCCTCTCATCTGCGGATCCAAGCACTCCGGTGCCCCCGCCCCCACCGTTTAATTTAGATATTTCGATTGCCATTCGAAAAGGTAAGCGTAGTTGTGCACAATATTCCATTGAAAACTCGTTTGTCTTCATCGACTTGTTCCTTTATTAATTCACTTGATTCTTATCCTATTCCTAAGTCTGTGTGTCTCAGGTGGTAAGTGTGATATTGGTTGTAAGTTGGTATACACAGTGAAGGTGAATCCCAATAATTCCCTAGCTCGCTTGAAAGCTCGTCTCGTGGCAAAGGGTTATGCACAGACTTATAGGGTGGATTATTCCGACACATTCTCTCAAGTTGCGAAATTGGCTTCTGTTCAGTTACTTGTTTCTTTTGCTGCATCCTATCACTGCCGCTTCACCAACTTGATGCGAAAAATGCGTTTCTTCACGGTGATTTGCATGAAGAGGTTTATTTCGAACAAACACCTAGGGTTTGTTGTTCAAGGGGAGTCAGGGATGGTTTGCAAATTAAAGAAGTCGTTATATGGTTTAAAAACAATCTCCTAGATCATGCTTGAGAGATTTAGTGAGGTGGTGTTAAGAGTTTGGCCTTATGAGGTGCAGTAGTGATCATTCAGTCCTTTACCGTCAGTTTAATGGAGGGTGTATTCTTTTAGCTGTTTATGTTGATGATATTGTTATTACTGGTGGAGATAGTGTTGATATTCTTACTTTAAAGTCTTTTCTTCGAGAAATATTTCAAACAAAAGACTTAGGGAGCTTGAAGCATTTTTTGGGAATTAAAGTTTCCCATTCGAAACAAGGCATCTTCCTTTCTCAACGGAAGTTTGTACTTGACCTGCTTACGGACATTGAATGTTAGGGGCAAAACCAGTTGAAACTCCTATGGATACAAATGTAAAGATTAGAGTTGATGATGGTGAAGAATTGGCTCATCCAGAGAGGTATCATAAGCTTAAAGAAAAGTTGAACTATTTAGCCGTGACTAGACCGACATTGCATTTCCAATGATTATAATCAATCAATTCATGTCAGCTCCACGATCTACTCACTAGGAGGCCGTGGTATCTCAAGGGAGAGATTATAGGCACACGAGAGTCGAGGGATTTTGTGATGCTGAATGGTCCGGCTCTCCTTCAGATAGAAAATCAACCACAGCGTACTGTATATTTGTTGGAGGTAACTTAGTATTTTGGAAAAGCAAGAAACAACCGGTAGTATCTAGATCGAGTGCTAAGCGGAGTATACGGCTCAATTGACATGTGCGTTGATGTGGATTCGTCAAATACTTGATGAGATAGGGTTTGACACTTCAACACCTATGCAGTTATGGTGTGATAATCAGGGAACCATCCATATTGCGTCAAATCTCCTGTGTTTTATGAACGCACAAAGCATGTTGAGGTTGAGTGTCACTTTATTCGCGAGAAGCTACAACAAAAGGTTATCGTCACGAGTTATGTCAAGTCCGGCGAACAGTTGGCTAATGTGCTTCTAAGTCCTTGGTTGGAAATACGTTGAGTTATATTAGTAACAAGCTGGATATGCATGATATATATATGCTCCAGGTTGAGGGGGAGTGTTAGAGAATAAAGGGTATTAGAGCATATTATGAAGGGTGCTAATTGTAACATTATGTTTTGTATGCACAAGATATATAAATACCCTAGCCTAACCGTTTTAGGGTTACGGCTTCCAAATCATACTTTATTCTTCTCTCTTCTCTGATAACTTAACATAAGAAAATTGATTTCTTAAACCTATAATATAATTTTATTTGGTGTGATTCTATATTATAAGACAAAATTGTATCCTCACATACGGTACCGTATCGTAGTACGAGTAACGCATCGTAAAATCTGTTATCGAATAGGATGCACACCTAAGATATCAGTTACCCTCAGTTTGTATCCTAATGTAAGACGTGTATCACGTATCATGAGATATTGATAACTATGTTTGTACATAGTATTCTCTCACCGGTACAATTTTTCTTTTTCTTCTTTTTTCAATAAAAAAGATAAAAGAAACAGAGAAGTCTGACCTTTTTTTTTTGCCTTACCAGATATCCATCTTAACAATCTCATATCAGCCCGAGTTTTTAAGCATGTTTTGTGAATACACCACCTACTCGATCTCAAGTCTTGCTAACAAGTGCCCTTGGGGCACTAGTTAATAATCTATCTTGGTAATTGAACCACTTTCCAAGACATACATGAATGTTCCCATCAACTGGTACATCTTCCCAATTCAAAATATTACCAAAAGTTATTCTTTAGAAGTGTCCCAAGAGCACGTGTTAGCATCTCCCTTTAATTTGTCAAGGGGAGTATACCAGGATAAGGAATTACAATCTCAAACCAGGAAGGCACTGGAATATCAAATCCAAAGACTTAACAATCGAAACACTGAAACCTCGTGCAGCAATATATTGCATTTGCAGAAAATAACAAGTATTCTCTGTAGAAAGATCAGAAATTAAATCTTCTAACATGTTAAATGAACTTTAATCACCTGATGTCTCTGCTACTTGGAAACTCCGGTCACCATAGGAAGGCAATAACGCGGCTGGTGATGTAATCAGTTCTTCATGCGTATCTTGAGTTTTTATGAATCCTTCTAATAAGAAACCGATAAAGTTATGAGGCAGTTCAATCCTCTCTCCACTTATATATATACTCATTGTTGATCTTTCAGCAACAAGAGCTCTCATATCATGCATTGACATTTTCTCAAATATTTGGGGAAGCATGAGTTTAGAAAGTATGATTGCGCTTTCCTGCAAACAAGCGAAAAAATGTATAATCCCTTTAAGAAATAGAGTTGAAGGGCGACATTAGAGACCACGCAACATAGACCAGCATGATTTTTAGTGCCAACATCATTTATTTTCATCAAATGTTGAAGGGCCAAGAGAAATGGATTTCGTGAATACATGCAATGTGGAAATACTCGTCCTAATAATTTTTTGATGTTGTTAGCACACACAAAGATCCCTATTATGTTACTGTCAATTGAAAAAATATTATAAGCTGTGAATACTAATGTCAACTTGATATGCTATTATTCAGTGCATATGTTAGCGGTCAATCACTGAGAAACAAGGTACCAGTGGTGCGCATGAAAGTGTTCATTATCAACTTGCCTGCCACAAGAAGTCTTCAACTGCAGGATCAGATCCAAGGACTGATAGGATCTTGTCAGCTTCAATAAAGAAACAAAGGACCACAGAATCTGTGATCATGTCACAGATATAAGGCTTTCCAATCAACACTTCATAAAGGCCCAAAGTGCTTCCATGTGTAAATGTTGGATGCAACGAGTGTTTATTTCTTATACTCTTGCTCGCCCACTGTCAATCAATAATTTTTTTGTGAGATGACCACAGTAATCATATGATTCCAACATCTAATGCAACATATTTCTCATAACTCTACAACGTAATTTACTCGGTTACCTTCACCACACCATTAAAAATAAGCCAGATGCCATTTGGCTTGGATCCCTCCCTATAAAGTGCCGCACCACGTAGTTTCATTGTCTCTTTAGTAGACCCCACAAGCTGTTCACGCACAGCAGAAGGAAGGGCTCCCAACAAAGGATTGACACTAATCAAATCATGTATTTTTGGAATTTTAACTATAGGAGGATTTCGCAGGAGCTTCTTTAAGTCAGTCTGCATTATATTCGGAATTCAGTATGAAACTAGAATGTGCACTCTAAGGCCCATAAAATGATAAATGCAAAAGAGTTCCCAGGTGATACCTGTACAGCGTCATGAAGGTGAACCAACTCTTTTTCCTCCAACAATCCAACCTTCTCAAGATTTTGAACATAGTCAATCAAATGATTTAGCACTGAATATGTTACCTGCCTTGTTTTCAAGACACGCAAAACCTGAAAGGTTCCTAACGTAAATACTTTTGCTAAGACTTCTCATACATGAAGAGTAAACCAAAAATAAACTAAGCAAACTCAAAAACAGTACCATTAAGTTAAATGAAACCTGACACCTAACTACAAAAGCAGGATCTAGCATAACAAATCACTGATAACATGCAGTGGAAGTGTCTGAATTCAACAAACCTGAGGAAACGTAACACGAACGTCCTCCAGGAACTTCTTTGCGTCCTCTCCTTCAGCCTCACTCTCACTAATGACAATGGATGCAATTTCAGTATCACCTACAGTGGGAAATTGAAGAGTGAAGAATGTAAAGGTTGTATATTACAGTATGAAGATAGTACTAGGCAATGACAAAAATTCTTTTCCAAAAGTAAGTAAAGATAAATTGTTTACCTACAAGCATAGGTTCTGACTAAGTATGCCTTTAAGGGAACAGACAAAACTTGATGATGCTTTACTAACTAACTGGCTTACAGCCTAACATGCGAACATATTACCAGCACCAACAAACTAGTGAAGAATGTAAATGTTGTATTTTACAGTATGAAGATAGTACTAGCAATAGATATGCTATTTTGTTGGCAAAATGATAGACTTTAACACTTGCCCCCTCCATCAATCTTGTTCATTCATCCACAGCTTCAATAGCAAATACCTATATATTTTAAAACAAGCTTGTTCACTGGCATCAGATTAGATTGTGCAGAAGAGACTAAAAGAAAATGAAATTGGCAAAGTTGGTTGTAGTGTTCATCTATTCCACTAATCCTTTAGTATTCTATTTGAAGTACAAACGTGTACTTCAACCCATGTTTACTCTTTGGCTTTCATCAGCCAAGAGGAAAATTCAAATTCAATGTTCCTCATGCAAAAAATAAGAAAAATAACAAAACAAAAAGAGAAGAAAAACACCCCCATTTGCATCCCGTGCATTGCGCTGTGGCCGAAAAGAAAAAATATTTTTGACGGTAGTGAACAGATATTCCAGAGCTTACCTTTTGATCCGACAATATATTGACCACCTCTTCTTACACGTCTCTTTTTGGGCCATCTAAAACCGTGAACATTTCGATCATTTCATCGCTAATCCTATCTACCAAAAAGGTTAAGAATTTTGGTAACATCGTCGAGATTCCTCGCGTTGTGATCGTACCTCACTCACACATACCAAACAATCACATTAGCTAAACCCCCCCCCCCTTCTCTCTCAAACCCTTTAGCTTCTGTCTTCTTACCGCCATGCCTGAACACACCAAAGTCGTATCTTGCTACCTCCAAGGTATTGCTAGGTGATTTTCCTCTATGGTTCACACTCCTGTTCAATATTATTTTGCTTCATAATCTCTTCTCTAAGCATTAATTCTTGCTGACTTAGGTCCATATGTAACGCAGACGCTAGCGTGAGTGGGGGTGAGGGTACATAGATACATGTCGAAGCCTAAGTTTCTTACGGTGAAACAAAGGGCAAAACATAAGAAAGACTGCTATCCAACAAACCATAGCGTTTTCAAAGGCACATAAAAGCCAAAGTCAAAGCAAATTCTGACTATTATTCATAGTCTGTCATCATAAAGAGTACACCAACAATTTATAGCATAGGCTCGATGATCAGTCAAAGCTGAAACAAATGCACTCCTACTCCTTATATGATTAGTCCAATCTAATCATTAAGACTTTCAAACTCCCAAGACTCTTGAAATACTAAAGGACACTAGAACCCCATAGTTCTCAAGTTCAAGAACTTCAGAAGATTGAAGGACATCAAACATAACTTCTAGATTTGTAGTTTCTGGATTATTCCATGAGATAGCTCCTGCATCAATATGCACCTGTTTAGGCTTTATCAATTGGTTATTTATTATCTAATATTAAGGTTTACTTGTGTAATTTTACTTTAAGGTTTGGAACTGTTGTACTTCTTGTTCTTCCTCCTGTGGGTTGGCTGCTGGAGGCAAAGGCTAGTGTGAATTCAGTATTAAGCTCTTCCTCGAAACATGGTGTGTGTTTTCTTTACTATTTCTAATTGGCATGACATTTACTTTCGCGTTTGTAGTGTTACTGGAATTTTTTTCCTATTGTGAGTTATATATGTGTATATATATATATATATATATATATATATATATATATATATATATATAACTTCGGCAGCAATTGTGATGGAAGGCTTTGACTTAGATTTTCGGTCTTTCTTTCTTTTTTTTCTTTTGGGTGAGGGGAAGTTTGGGATGTAGTAATATAATCCCCAACTACGAGGGCAAGTTCGCAATACGACATCCTTTCTCTAGGAGTTGTTTAATTTTGCTGGAGCTTGGAACCCATTTGCTGTATCTCTTGCTTCACTCCTCCATCTTTCTTCCATGGACTGAATGTAATCTATTTCTGTATTCTTTTCCTCTCTTCCAATTGTAATGAAATGGAGGTGATGGCTAATCTTGATTTCTAATGATAATTATTAGGAAAAACGGGAGTAACTAAATTTTGTTATTGCAGAGACCATAGAAATGAACAAGATGAACAGCTTAGTTGAAAAATCCACAAGGAAGGTGATGTTAATTGTGTTTTCAATCTATCTATGTAACGGCTTTTCCTCAAGTTCGTCTTCTTTAAGAACCAAGATGCACACCAATGAATGGGTTGCCATTTTTCTTTTTCTTTTTTTTTTGGAATAGGAAAAAAAAAAATTCATAGATTAGAAGAATATAAAATGGGGATAAGATATCCACCATTACAGCCAATCGGAAAAGACACCACCGACAAAAGAAAGAAAACTAAAACAAGGACTAACAACCAAGAACTGCCTTCCAATCTCTGGCAGGTTTTTAAACATCCCCAACTCCTTACCCCAAAGAGATACCAAATGAATCACTCACTCCTAAAGCAGGTTCAGAAATTGTCTTGGTTTGCACCTCTCTCTTCTGGTAAATTCCTTTCATTTTTTCCAGTAATTTGGATAAAGGCTTTGTGTTTGGTCGGTGACATTATGAGGTCAAAGCAGATGGACTTCTTTAGGAGTATTATTCTCTTTTGGGTTCCCATCTTTGAAAGCTTATGACCCACGAATATGGAATTCGATATTTATCAAGAAGATATAAAATGGTATTGTCGATCCCATGTGGATAATCACTCGTGTTCCTTAAAAGTTGGTCAAAGATGTGTCCATACGAGAATTGCAACACACGCATCTTTATAATAATGATACATGTATATTTATAATGATCAAGAGTAGGAAAGTTATAACATAATAGTTCCCACAGATTTTTCTGTTGTTCTTTTAGGCCACCAAATAACATGTATACAATGAGAGTGGCAGCATATCTCAAGTAGTGTTCATCCTAGTCTTGTATCAACAATAGCAACTGAACAAGAACTCGAAAGTGGTAAGCATCGGATATATGTTGTCACATTTCATCTGAAAGATGATGTATAAAGACTTTATTTATGTAAATATATGTGCACATTCATGTACGAGTATTAAAGAACTAACCTATAGTCAACAATAATCAAACCAAGGAAGACACGTACCAATAAAGTCATGTAGTTGCTGTCGTGCAATTCTGTGGGCGCGGAGGAAAGCAGCACATATGTAACATGCGGATTCCAACCTTTCGACAGTAAAAGAAGTTACAAGCTTTCGGGGGAATGAGCTTGTTTGCAGAAACTTATAATAATTAGGGAAGTGAACATTAACTTTCAAACCATTCCAATCGCACAAAGGTTCATGAGAAACTAAGTCAAGTGCTTCATCCACAGATTGCATCAAAAGATTTGCTGTAGATTGAGTGATCCTGCCTTCATCTAGCATCCCCCAATAAGCAGCTTGAACCCCTAAAATACAACAGATTTTCCTAAAATAACATCAGATCTGTTTTACTAAAGAAGTACACTCCTTGTGACAGGATGCCCCAAGTGAATCTCAGAATCAATGAGGCTAAGCGAATGCAAGTTAAACTCCATAAAGTCTGCAGTCATTGCACATACTGGCATACTGCAACAATTGCTTCATAATAGGAACACCACAGAAGCATAAGCCACAAGACAATGTTGCACCCTACTAAATACAGAAACAGTAAATTCATTGGAATCCAAGTAAAGCACACTAAGACACCATTTTGAGTTCTTACGTCTAAGATAATACTAGATAGTTTTCCCTTTCTCTGGAACTTGTAAGACGCTCAGATCCCAGCAATCAGGCATGCACAGCCAGCCAAAACTGTTGGCTACCCAAAACAGATACTAGTATTGTAAGGAAGCGGAGAAGCCATTACATACGCTCCAAAACTCAACTGTGAAATGCTCCACGTCCACGACCACAAATAGATTAAGAAAAATTATTACAACAAGAACATCAATCACCAGTAAGGAAAATCCATAAAACTGACAAGTAAATAAGACGATTTTGTCTGCTATGTTCCAAATATCTCCAAGATACACATCTATTTTCTTTTTGCTCAAAAAACCAACTTTAAATAAAATTCCCCTCTACAGGGCGATAAACTCCATTTTTTCAGTTATAAAAGAGAACCATTCCATGCAGCTCTGCCTTTGCAGGGTCTTGAGAAGGGTCTAATCTATGCAGTCTTATCCTCACAAGTTGAGAGATTACCTATTGGTCATAATGGAGCAACCTTAAACTATGCCAAGGCTCACCGGTCTTCATTTGTGAGTAAACATACACATTTTCAACTGAAGAACCAACTCTAAATTAACCTGCCTTTAGAGAGATGAATCTTATTTTCAGTGAGCATATACAATTTAAGCAACTTTTCTATTTTAAAGTAGTAATAGACTACTATGAGCAATGACTCAGGAACCACAAATGTCAAATTCCTAAAACTATGATGCAGCGAATTGCAGTGGATGAGAACATGATTCCGCATTGATACTCAAGGATTCTAAAAACACAAGGAAACCCCAACCAAAGGGTCCATGTAGATGGGGTTTTGTTATTTCCTTCTTTACTCCAAATAGCAATCCATGGTTAAAGAGAAGTCTGTTAGTGGTGGTTGTTCGTATAGATTACTTTGGTTTATCTACTTTGAATGCTTAAGAGTCACTTTGTTGTTTGGGGTGTTTCTATTGTCTTTCATGCAGAATTTTTTTCTCTTTCGTCAATAGCATTGCATTTTTGTTGGACAGTAACTAATTGCTGACTTAATGTAACTCTATTAAGTTTCTTAAATATTCTACTTTGGACTCTCCAAGTCTTATCCTGTAAGAAGGTCATACACACATACACATACACACACACACACACACACACACACACACACAGAGTATCTATCAACCAATTTACCTATGGCTACATGTTAAACGCCATTTAATGTTTTTTCTTTAATAAAATACAGGCAACTGATTGCATGGAGAAGAATCATCAAATGGATGTTTTCAATGCATTGGGGAGTATTCCCGTTTGAAAAATATTTCACAATATATACTCTTCACAATTACCCTGACACACTTTGTGCATTAAAAACTCCCTCCATATATATAAGCAAAAAAAGCCACATATCTCTGATATGCTTTAAAAGGAATCGCTTACCATTCAAAAAGCGTACTCGAATATCACTCAAATCCATGGGGTCCAAACTATTATCATTCTGAGCTACATTATGTGGGTGAACACGTTCTCCATCCACATCATTTAAGCTTGCTATATATCGTTTGACAGTAGGCCAGTCAGCAGGTCCTAGTTCCTCATCATCTCCAAGATCACCAAATGCCTCCAAAGCTTTGTTCAACATTTCATGCTTCGTATAGTCGACTATCCGCATCTACCACAATGTAGAGTAGTTTAGATTGAAGACAAACACTTGCACAAGGAACTACTACATCATAAATAGAACAGCTAATGTGAAACTACCGTATAGAACGCAAAGAACCCACTTCAAATTTATGCCATTGATATTTAAATGCAATGGTATTTCAAGCCCAAATGTTCCCTAAGCATAAAGCGCGATGCACAAACTGGAAATGAGACAGACACTTTGTTGAAACAAGGCGCACATTTTGAAAAATATGGATATAATTGATCAAGATGCAATTGCATCTAACACTCAAACAATCAATCAGATTACTGAACAAAACAAAGCAAATTTTCAGTAAGTTCAGGAAATCTATTACAATTCTGGACTTAAGACATATACAAGGCAAATATAGATTCAGCAAATTTGAATCTTAAAATGCAGAATTAGGGGAGAGAAGAAAAATACAAAAACGTACAAGTAGGTTCATTACATGAGTTTGACCTTTGTTCTGTGACAACAACGGGTAGTTGGGGTATTTGTCACGAAACAAGAGCAGTTTGACCTTTGACCTTTGTCTAAGTCTGAAGACTCTCAACCTTCGATCACTAAGGTGCATTCTTGAAAAAGCATCATTGTGACAAAGATGTCATGCCTAATCACCTCCTCCACCCACTCGTTCACTAATACAATTCTTGATGTTCCTCGAATTGGTTTATTTCATCATTCACATTTTATGATCCTGTCTTTTCCCCTGTGGTCTTTTGTAGTTTCACTAGATGGTCTTTCTATTCCTATGACAGTGTCCGAAAGCCTCTCTTTGTTTGGTTACAAAGAAGTTATGACCATTTGCAGCGGGAAGTGTATATGGAGTAACCATCTTGGTTTGTTACTGAGGGAGAGAGTAATAAGGTGTAAAAACTTTGGTCGTCACTGCCTGTGTTGGTCAATTTAGTACGATCCTGCTTAGGGGAAAGTAAGTTTGGTGTTTGTAAGTCATAGTGATCATTCCAATTTGTTTGTGCGTGTTTATGATATTGCGAAAACAGGTAGTGAAAATGCAAGCATCTTTTGGTCTTAGTCCTTTCTTAAAGCTCGTTTTTGTATGAAGGATATGGTTCCCGGTATGTCCTCAGTAGTAAGGTTGCAAGGTGTAAGAAGGGTAAATTTTCATCCCAAAGGAAGTATATCCTTTATCTACTTATGATACTTGGAAAGTTATGAGCTAAACTATGTGATGCACCCAAGATTCCAAACATGCATCTCACAACAAAAGATAGAAAGCTATTTGAAGATCATGAGCAGTGCGTAGGAGGCTGGTTGGCAAATTGAATTGACTTATAGTAACTCTTCCTAAGCATGTGCAATCACAGTAAATATGTCACGCCTTCTTCAGGAACTACTCAAAAAGATGCTTCCGAGCAGATATTGTGGTATCACAAGGGACCCCCCAGGCACAACATGATAAGCAAGGTCATCCCAGAGTCGAGGTTTTTCCAAATGCAGATTGAGTAGGTTACGAAATCGACAGAATGTATATTATAGGGTTGTGCCTTTGTTGGAGGTAACTTGGATTTCCAGTATGGGGATAACCAAAATCTACATGTGAGCTTATGTGGAGACTATACTAAGATTGGTTTGGAAGTTCAGCACCTATTAAGTTGTGGTATGATAATAAGCTGTGATTCCTATCATGATGAACTCGGCCTATCATGAGACAACCAAACACGCCGAGTACTATCATTTCATATAAGAGAATGGTCATCTACAAAATAGAGAATGTTAGACTAGAAGCATGGTAAAAGAACCATATAAAACTAATTGGCAAGAAAAATTCACCAAGTAATAACTCTATCCTAATACTCCCTCCGTTTCACCCAAAGAGTCCACGTTTGAAAAGTCTTATATTAAGGAATATATAAGTATCATTAGAATTGGTCATAATTACAAAAATGCTTGAGCATAGTCAATATGTTTATACCATATGTAGAGGGTAAAGTTATAAAATTATGAAGATTGTAGGCATAATTTTTGAAAGTGGACTCTTTATATGAAACATCCCAAAATAGAATAGTGAACTCTTTGCCTGGAACGGAGGGAGTATATATACATTTGTAGCTCACCTTGGCAGCTGACAGCTTATCCATATTTAGCATATGCAAAACAAATTGCGTGGTTGATCCATTCACGATAAGTGTTAGAAACACAATTCCACCCGTGAAGAACACAAACTGCAGAAGTGAAGGAACAATTAAATGAAGAGAAAAAAGTTTGCTGAAAAGTTCAGTTGATATATAAAAGCATTTATTAAATTCCTGAAATAATAGCATTGCCATTAATACTTATAGCTAACTTTCACTCTGGAGATTAATAATACAGTCAATTATTAATATAACTTACCAGATTTCCAGTTTCATGATTGATGTCACTGGAACGCTGAAAGAAACAAAATGATTAACTTAGTCCCAAGTCCCAAATCAAATATTGGTATCAACACACGAAAAGTAAGAGACTGTTCCTAATCACAATGTAATAGGTTAGGACAAGAAAAATCCACTCTGCTTCATGCGTGCTATACGGCAGCCTCTGGGCATTAGAATTTTATACTATGCCCATCTATATTTTCTAATCATGGTTATTAATCAACCAATTTTGTCCAGATTAGTTGGATTGACAGACTATGAGGCTACATATTTACACTTCCACCGAACAATTGCTCTTTCTAACCACAAAAAGGCGAGTGAACCAGATTGTTAGATCTTTAAACATTTACCAATATACCTATCATTTTAAGGAGCATGAATGCCACTGCACTGACTTGGGATGCAGATGTGGATACAGAACACACATTTATAGAGAGGAAACCATTCTAATAAACATAAGAAGACAAATGCAATGTTTTGAATACAAGTAAAGAGCACTAAACCATGATAACTCATCCTGCAGCTACATATAAATTGACAATTAATGAACAGCAGTGATCTTATAGTAGTGCGATGAAGAGTAATTTGATGAGAAACTGAAGCAAGCAGAACTGTTTCCTTGTAACAAAGAAGAATAAGGGTGCAACGGTGGCTGTGCTGCCATGTGCAAATACAAGAAAAAGCAATGTACATATTCTATTATCAAAATGAACAAAAAGTCAATTGAATACATGTGCTTGCAAAGAAGTCTTTAAACTTTTCTTATCCTACTCAAGAGATCGAAACTCCTATTTAACTTTCAAGCTGGTTGATTTGTTGATTTTTTTTTTTTCCAGAACCTTAATAGTGTGATGACGTGGTACTTTTAAGTAGCCAGCTCAAACCTGCCAAACCCACATCCTAAATATCCTCATACCAGTTTTGATGAGTTCCACAACCTTTGCAGCACATTGAACCTCAAAATCGTCCTCGTTATGTTCCAGTGAATGTGCTTTCACATTAATCTCACTTAGCCCAGTGGTTTACTTTTTTGAATGCCAATTAGGATTTGTACTCTTCCATCTCTGATTCTTATCATGATCTCCAACAGGCACTAGGCTTGATTGTTTAGGACCTTGCAACTATATGCCCTTGCCAAAGCAATACTTACTGCCTTACAATAGAGAGGAAGGAAGACTATCTGGCTCAACTTTTTACCACAACCAGGAATACCAGTGCAGTATCAATCCATATACATAATGCAAGAGGCATTAAAAGATTGATTTCAATACATATCTTAGCCAGACTTGGCCTAGAAAGGGAAGCAGTAGCTGAACCAATGGAATGAGGTTTTCCTAAAAGTGGAGCAAGAGAGTAAATCCAATGCTTTGGCAAAAGATGTATAGGGAAACCTGGAAATCAAAATCATGCAGGCATCAGGGAGGATTCCACATCCCATGGAAAGGAAGAATCCTACAAGAGAACCCTCACTGGAAATTTACCAATATACAATTGCTTTCGAATCCATATCCACTGGTAGTCGCCCCCAAGAAATAATTGAATCAAAATGTGCTTAGAATTAAGATCTCGCACTTTGAATGAAGCGTTCGAGCCAAGGCAATGAAGACTTTGGTCTATCCTCCATGGAAGGTCAATTATGCGAAAACTCTTCCACAAATGAATATTTGAAAGGTAATGCAAGATTGTCCATCCAGTCCTCAGAAATCTTTAAAGCAGGTCCCCACCACCTCCTCTTAAAGAAGAGGGCGATATAAAGTGTGATCATCAGAAATAGAGTATTCCATGAAAAATGAAGCAAAGGATTGGCTTCTTTTTTTTTTTTTTCTAAGAAAACATATATACAAGAGATGGATGAGAAATCCATTTAAAGAAAAATACAGAAATAAAGGGGAAAATACAATAGAAAAGACTCAAAAATTCAAGGCTCCCCAATTCTGTTGCATAACAGAAATGGAAACTTTTCGATAGGCACCCATGGCTGAGGCCCATAAAAAAGCCATATCCCACAACATCTGTCAAGACATCGTTAAAAATTCTTGAGTTCCTGTCAAGCCACGTATACCATAGGATAGAAAACACCGCACATTTCCATAGCGAACTCGAATCCTTATCCCTAGAAAATCCTTTGAACACTATCTGAAGGAACAATGAACAGACCTGGACCAACCCAGGCTCCGCCAACCACGCCAAACAGATTGTTCCATAAATGCTGAGTCTCATCACAGAGGAGAAAAAGATGATCACATGACTCCGTAACCCGCTTACACATCACACACCAATCTAGAGATATCCTTTCACAAAGGAGAAAGATGATAATGTGACTCCGAAACACACTTACACATCACACACCAATGCAGAGATATCCTTTTAAAAGGCCTACAAGCTTGTCAGCCATGTTAATGCTGCGCTTGTTAAGCAACAGAGACCAAACAAAAGCCCGAACCTTGAACGGAACACGAGATTTCCAAATAAATCCCCTTCTATCCCACGTCTCAATATCCTCCAACACCTAATTTGCCACCAGAGCAACATCAATACTCTGCCAACTCCCTACAAAAGCACTCTGCACCTCTGACTTAGTTCCCCCTAACACCTCTCTCTCCTAGACAATAGCTTATTGGAGGAGGCAGCCATGGCTATGACCCTAGAAACCCCAAGTTGCAAAAGAAGAGAGAGAGAGAGAGAGAGAGAGAGAGAGAGAGAGAGAGAGAGAGAGAGAGCATGAGGAATATACCAGAGAAGGCAATGCTTCAATGTTAAAAAAGTTGAGGAATATACCAGAGAAGAAAGCATGAGGTTTTTCTAACTTGATCAGCTCGTTATATAGCTTAATTCCTAAAGGAACAAACAACCAGATTCGTAAACATGAAATAATAAATAGACATCAAATGGCCCACATTGGGTCCAACGTTTAACACTGTTTGCAACAAGTTATATACAAAAATGAAACATGGACTGCTTATATACAAGCAAATTATATCAATCAAGAATAAATCTGACATTATAAAATCTCCCAGTTGACACATACAGGTTCAACAAGCTCCCTTTTACATGTAATAAAGAAACTTGCCTGAACTGACAGCGAAAGTGACAATGCCACAGCTCCTCGCAGACCAGACCATACCATAACTGTAGCTTCTTTCCAATCGAGACCATAACCGAAATAGCACAGAAAAGGGTACAATAGTGCAACTACAGCAACCCTTGATAGTTGTAGGAAAACATATAGTAGAATCAGATAGCCCCAAGAATATTCTGTTACATAAATTATATGAGTAAAAAAATGTTCTTAAGAAACACAATTACACGATTTACATTTAAAATCAAATGATTGAAAAGAAAGGCGGAAGTGTTTGAAGATAACTAAAAGAAATATATAATGATTTTGACTTTGCTTGAATGGTCATATATGTTTAACGTAAAAATGGTTTTGCTAACAAGTGCCGTGGCACTTGCTAATAGTCTATATTAGGAAATTATCTGCATTCGGAGTCTACATAAACGCATAAGGAACACTCCCCAATGCATAGGTGTTGATTTGGAACGTAGATAAATTCCAAATATAATTATTAACAAGTGTCATAGAGCCCTTGTTAGCAAGACCCTTGTAAAAATACGAATGTAATTGTTTATGATTGAGAGTCAGGGATGTGGATTGGCAGTAGGTGTAGAGTTGTAAATATTTATGTCTTGAAGAGTCTTTGTGTTCCTTTGGAGCACAGTTCACCATCCTTATCTTCATTTCATCTAGATAGTCATTCTGCTCAATTTTGTAATGGCATTCTAGGTTAGGCCATTTGTCTAGTGAGTGAATAACATATTGCTACCCAAAACAACGATCAATCCAGTTTGCAGAATGGGTACGGTCATGCAGTATGCTATACACTACAGTAGGTTTACATAGATGCTACCGTTAGGATAAATCTTCACATGCTCAATGTAAAGGGGCTCTTCTTACGAATTAACTAGTAAATGATTACTTCTACAAGTTTGTTATTTTTAAAACAATGTACATCCTACAAATATTTTATGCATTGATATTTGTGCTATTATAGGAGACACTAAAAAATATTGTGAAATGCTAAACTAAGTGTTCCAAATGGAAGTCTACCATTTTCTGAACATTTGTGCCAAAATGCAATTTTCTAACAGTATAATAGAGGTATGACTGTCTAGTTTTTCCTAGTGTTTTGAGGTTAACTGTCGATAAGGAACATCTATTGTTGCAGCAGATGCAAACTTGCAAAACTATCTGCTTTCCCATTGATAACAGCATTTCTTTCTCTCTTCTCCTTTCTCTCTTCGGCATATTGATGTGTGGGGACCATCCCCAACATACAGTAAATGTGGGTCCATGTATCATGTACCATTCATTAATGTATACAGCCTTTATTGTCAAGTGTGACTTATGCATTACAGTAAAAAAGAAATCACTATTTATCAAGCACTAGCGTCTATGGTTGACATTCAATTCTTCATATACAACAATGTCCTTCAATCTGTTTTAGGCATAGAATATGGTTTAAAGGCCTTGAATTATTTCCTTCCTGCTTCTGGTACTATTCATCAGTCATCTTGTTCAGGCACACCTAGAATAAATGGTGTTGCCGAAAAGGAAAATCAGCACATTCTTGAAATTGCTCATTCTGTTTTACTTTCTTCCTCAATTGCTTCTGTTTTCCGGGGTCAATGTATTCTTAACGTTGTTTGTCTCTTGAACTATACGTCAACTCCAATATTTCAAGAATATCTCCTCTTAAGAAGTGGTTCCATCGTATGCCAATTTAGTCCCCGTTGTGCGTTTATGATTAAGTTGTTTTATTCTTCTTCCTAAGCATAACATACTAAGACGAGTTCATTCTTTTTTTCTTCTTTTTCTATTTTTTTTTTTTTAGGGTACAGTGTTGAATAGAAGGGGTACAAGTCTTATGTTCAGCCACTTAAAAGTTTATGATTCTAGTGTTTTTGTCTTTCTCAAGCACACCATATTACACTATACCTTCTAATATTGCTCCTATCACAAAAGATGAGCTTGTTTATATTTTTCATATAACCAACTCAAAGCTTAAGAGTGCCCAACAATGTATATCATACTTTAACACTCCCACCCTCGCTCACACACGGGAGATAAATCTAGGTACATCACAATCCAAAATGGGTGCCAACTTGTGCACTATCAACCCAAACCCTTGCAAACCCTGAGCTCTGGTACTATTTGTTAGGCTCAAGAGCTTAGCCTATTGACAAAGGTCCTACCTGGCATGTGCCTGGAACAAGACACTGACAGCTCCAAGTAGAGGTCCAAAGGTCTCCCCTCCACGAACCAAAACAGTGAAAAACAAGGATAAATAAACCCTGGAGTTCTCTCCAAATGCTCCATACCATAGCACAGACCCCCTTATCCAAAAAGTCTTCTTATCTCTAAGTCAGCCAAAGTCCCCCAATGGAAGAGAAGAAGTAGGTCTGTAATTGAGGAGTTGGAACTCATGACTCTTGTATAACTCCAACCAGCCAACACCAACCTTCCAGGTGAAATTGCAATGCAAGAAAAGGTGGTCATGAAACGGACAAATACTTAGAAATCCGAGAACAATCTCTTCAATTTTCCAAACAGTTCAGCAAAACTTCACTTAAAAAACTGGAATCAAATCCTTATCAACCTAACAACAATGTTTGCACTGTTCAACAGAATGACAGAAGAAGCAAAACATAGCATCTTGTAGTTGGAAGCAGAACAAACTATAAAGAATACAAATACACACGGACATATATATATATACCATGGGTTTTAAGAAAACTGTTACTTCCAAGAACACCTTCCGCTATAACTACTCCACTGCAAAAAACAAAAAGAAAACTACATCATATCACACGAAGGGCAAAACACAAAACACTGTCGTAGACAGTTAGAGATGATTCTGCTCAACAAAATGAAATGATCTATATTACATATTAAAGCGCGAATAGCCCTTGGGTTTCGAATTTTATATTCCAAAAATGCCTGCTATTGGAATTCAGAGATTTTGTGCCCCACCAAATAACCCCTATGAAAACTCCCACTTGGTGTTCCCACCCAACAGTGCAATACCTCTAATTTGACAGAAAAAATATTTAAAGAGTTCAATTGAAATCGAAACTCATAAAAAACCAATCCATGTCTGTTAAAAATCATATACCACGGAATCAAGCATTTATCTATTCTTTCCCAAACTAGGAATTTCAAATTAGTGGACAGGAAAATTGACACGGGAACTTATGGCAAACATATGGCATGACTATCCTATGCTTTTACTGTTTAACCATTACTGTTTCCCCCAATTAAACCTGCCTTAATGAATTTTAAAAAAATGCTGAAGGAATTACTAACCTTAAAATGAAGATAAGTGTGTTAGCAATATAAGCAACCATTTCCCTGCAAACAAATACCAGAAATATTAGTACAGCCCAATTATTAGGTGAGCATAAACAGGAAATGATATGACCAGGTATGTTGCTCAAAAGGCTAAAATAGCACGTAGGTGCAAAATGCATCCTCGGTTGAGAGAGTGGCAAAATAATTGGGTTTATGATGATTTTATGGTGGGAACCATCAACTGACCAAGTGTTGGATTATCATGACCTCATTTGATACTGACTGTATTTAACTTGACCCCTGTTATAGTAAGGCTGTTTACGTAATAAACTTTCAAGATCATTTTCACTATTACAGAACATCATCTGAAAAGGATAACAATTGAAAATGTTCAACACATTTGATTAGACAAGAAAGCCAATTTTGATACTTTAGAGGATGATCCAGTACACAAGGCTCTGCCAAAGCAGGTTTGGGACGATTGTAATGTATGCAGCCTTAATTCTGAAAGTAGAGAGGTTGTTTCCGTAGTTCAAACCTATGATCCTTGGCACATACGAAAAAGGACCACCTTCTTTTAAAAGAGATGAAATTTATGTGAACAAGAAGAAGAATGTAAAGGGTTTGAAGAAGAAGGCGCAATAAGGAGACTAGAAACGAAGAAACAGAAAAGAGATGGGAAACAAACAAAAACAATACTCCAAAAATCCTAATATTCTCATCTAATCGTGAGGGATACTACTACCACTTAAACAGGCCACCTCGCCTCCTAATATTACTAGCGCTTCGGCAAGGAGACTACCAGCAAAGAAATGAAAAATGATTTTTTTAACGCAACATCTAAAACACTTAGGCCTCAATTGGTACAAGAAAATGGAATCAACTCCGTGGAATCGATTATTAGTAATGAGATTCCACACATATAGATGAGAAGATGATTCCTAAAAAGTGTTTCGTAGCATAAGGAATGTGATTACTAATGTAATACAAATTTCTATTATATTGTTTGGTAAGAAACAAAACAACTTCGAATGCAAAAATAAAATTAAGGTAATTGACAACATTACCCCAATGTAGACAAGTACTTGTTAATGACTTCCATGATAAAAATTAGACATTAACGTTATTACTGTTCCACAAAATAACAAGTTCTTCACTCTTTTTCAATTTTGGTCAAAATTTTAAATTATCCAACATCAACAAAGTAAGAAAATTTTATTAAATTAAAATAAAAAAAACTAATGTTATAATGAAACTAGTTCAAATAAAAATAGTTTAAACATTTGAAACAATTCAAGAAAAGTACGTGTAGTTACTTATTTAAAATAATAACTATTTTATTCTCCTATATAGTTCTAAGAAGATTAATCACCGTTTCCTTATGGTGTATTAAGGGTAAATCTTGTAAGATTAATCAATTTCAAAGCATGCTTCAATCGTAAAAATTAACAATACAATCATAAATTATAAATTATTATTAACAAAATAAATGAGATGGGAAAAGTTAGAAAAGCCTTATGAAGAGCCGAACAACAATGACGACGATGAGGAGTAGAAACAGGGCCTATAAAGCAGTTGAAACCAAATGAAATTATAAATATAAAGCAAATACTTGACCTGATAGAAGAATATTACTGTCCTTTTACATGGATTCCAACTATTAGGAATCCAAATACCACCTCCTCCATCAGGATTGTGATTTCTTAAATTTTAGTAATCAATTCCAAGATTTATGTAATCCATTCCGACTTCAAATATAATTCTTGCACTACCAAACATTATTAATCAATTCCATAAATTGATTTCATTTCCGTATACCAATCGAGGCCTTAATGATAAAGTAATTATAAAACCTCAAACTACTAGGGGCGTTGCTGTAAAAGAGCTCAACGCCAGTGAGTTAGGAGCACAGCTAAGAATACCCTTTGATGTAGAAAGACGGTGAATAACAACGAAGCTCCTCTTCAACTTCAATGCCAGCGTGCCTGTAGCAAGGGGAAGAGTGTGTGTGGTATCCCTACTAAGAAAAAGAGTAATAACTGGCAAAACATACTCAAAAAATTTTAATTTCTATTCCCTTGTGGCATAAAATGAATTAGATATTAGTAAGCCTCAACAAAACGGTTTAGGATCTTAAAACTCGTTGGAGATGAAAAGCTCTGATACCATAACAAGGTTTCACAGCATAATGAACACAGATGGTTTTGATTAATTATACAGGCATAATATTACAACAGTATTTATATCCCAAGTTGGAGTAATAAACTACATATTTGAATTTCAAAGAAAGGATAAGAATTAACCCTGACAAAACTTACTATCTGCAGACATTGTGGACATTAGATCAACAGCTGCAAGCAATTTACTGAGGCCAACAGCAAGCAGTTTATTGAAGCTTACTAATACCAGAGACGTATGAGAAAGACTTCCCATCCTGGTTCAACCTTTAGTAATTACTAAACAGCTAGTTACAAGAATCCCTCTTAAGCTACCAACTCATCAAAAAGCATTAGCTTTTATAGAGAAGACCCAAAATTGTATATCATGCTTTAACACACAACCTCGCGTGGGACCCCCACTCACACGTGGAGAGATAAAATAAGCTTCATCACAACCAAACAGAGTGTCAAAGTTGTGCATACAAACTCGGGAAACAAGTGCAAGCAGGATGACTCAAACCCAAAGACCTTAGGAAACCTGGGGTATGATATCATGTTACAAGCTTATCTAAAAGATTTAATTGTGTGAGAGTGGGCCCAACAATGTATGTCATACTGTAGCGCTCCCCCGCATGACCCTGCTCTCATGCGGAGAGAAAAACCAAGGTGCAACAGACACAATCAGAGTGCCAAACATGGGCACTTGGAAACAAATGCAAGGGGCTGACTCGAACCCAAGAAACCCAACAATGCATATCAAGTTTTAACAATTGCAAGAAGAAAAAAGCTAGCTATCAAACAGAAAGTGAAGAATATACCAAAAATGATGTAAGCTTTGCTGACCATCCCCCTTGAAAGCAGTTCTAGCAACTGCAGCATAGAACCTGTTACAAATTTCCCGTATCAAGGTCACTGTTTTTGTAACTTGCAGAATTGACTGTAATTCTGATGAACTTACATCCCCAAAGTCATCACTGCCAAAACACCAGAAACATCAACCCCCTCTTGAGCCTATCATAGGAGAACAACAAATTGGCATTGTATAAAATATAAACCAAATAAAACTATGAAGACTTTAGCCAGCTACAACTTTTTCTTAAAATGATATTAGTATACAATTCACATATTAAAGAGTCAAAACAAATGCAAAGACAACCATGCAATTGTCTTCACTCAAAAAAATCAAAGCAAATTCACATGACAAAACTCACAAGACACTCTACAAAACATTATAGATCCGTTCAAACCTTTGGAGAGATATTGTGAATGAACTACATCTTTTATGTGACAGCAAAGATGAAAGAAATGATCGAGTAAAATAAATTTACAAGTTGCTGAGAAGCGAAAGTGCTTAATATGTTTGAAATATTACACTTGGTGCGTTCTTATGCTGGTTTCATGGAGTTTGGAAGCAAAAAAAAAAGGAAACCCATTCTTTGGTTACCATGAAAAGGTGGGTAAACAAGGGAGGAGGTAAAGCATGAGAAAAATAATTTCAACATATAATTTTCCTTTGACACAATACCTAAAAAAATGCAAGAAATTTGAAACCATGAATTGTCCTTCCTTTCCTTTCACCTAGAGATATTCATGAACCACATGGAAAGTATATGGTCTTCACAATTGGAAGAATGACACTTAAAACTTGGTCTCCGCCGCCAATCGCATTCAGAACACAAGGATCTTCTGAATTTCTTATTCTTAATATTTCTGATGCCTTTATGTTATAAATGAAAGGACTTCCTCGACCTAAAAAGCACGGGCACTGACACGCTTGTCTGAAACAAACGACTCTGACACGTCGATATGAATCTTTCCTAAGAATTCCACTACGACACGCTAGTATAACATTATAAAAATTATATGATGCTAAGTTTATACATGTCTAAAGAATAATAATAACATAAAATTAATAGTTGATCAACAAATATAGAGAACAACATACTCTTCATTTGAGCACCAACAAGTAAATAGAATGAAAGCAACATAGATTCACCAAAAGTACTGATTGAACAAGCTGGTCCAAGGATGAGTGAAGTACAAGAAGACGGACGAGAAGTCCATCAAAACAAAATAGAAGGAAAGAAGAACAAAGAGAAGAAAGAATATAGGAAAATTAAAAAAAGGAAAGCATTCCAATCACATCAAATCTCAGAAAAGGGAACCCCTTGGAAAGCGCCCCTCGCTGACTCCTAGAGAGAAGCCAAAACTACAACTCTATCCCACAAAAGTGGTAACGACAAAGCCTGATCCCTAAAGATCCTCGAGTTATGCTATGTCCAAATGCACCAAAGTATTGCCAAAGAACAGAACCATCTTCTCACACAAAACCTCTAAATGTCATTTGGAGAAATGAAGCAACAGAAAGCAGGACTAACCCAAGCCTCCCCAGTTACCCCAAAGAGATTACGCCAAAGGAAACGAGTAACATGACAATGTAGAAACAAATAATGATGATGTTTTGAGGATTCCATACACATCACACAACAATCTCGGGAAATCCTCCTGCTGAGCCTGCGCTTTTGCAGCTAGTCATTAGCATAAGATTATTAAGAGCCAGAGACCACACAGAAGTTCTAATCTTGAAAGGAATCCGAGCATTCCAAATGAAAGAAATAAGTGAACAGGAGACAGGTTTGGATTTCATCAATTCGATCAATATTAATCCGACCCGCGTCACGTATCAGAACCGACACCTGGCCTTTTGGAGGGTGTCGGTGCTTCCTAGGCCTCTACAAGGGAAACAAACAAGCAGGTAGATGAAACTGAAGAGGCTAACAAAGGTACCCACACACTACTACGCACTAACTATATGGATTAAAATTGATCTCACTGATAAACGCCTCTCTCTCTCTCTCTCTCTCTCTCTCTCTCTCTCTCTCTCTCTCTCTCTCTCTCTCTCTGTGTGTGTGTGTGTGTGTGTGTGCACCTTACAGTAACCCAACGAATGTTATGGGGAACACCAGCCCTCCCTCTCCTCTCTCTAACGCCAAATCCAACAAGCTGCTTTTATCTCTGTCCAAAGGTCACATCACTTGACCAAATACCCAAAGGACGCTGGAGATCTCTAGTGTTACCATCTATATGTTAAAATCAAGTTGTTCAATATAAGAATACATACTTATGATGAAAACTCACAGATGCACTCGTCTTGGTTTCCTAGGCATCATGTTAATAATCAAAGAAATTTACAGATGATTAACAATATGACTCCAAAAAAATTTACATCGAACGGGAGTTTTCTCTACTGCAAATCTGTCCTTGAATGGAGCAAGGACTAAGCCTCTCAGCAGTGGTTGTTTTGTGAACATTTTCTTCTTTTCCTGATACAATCTTCTGAAGAATTCGTATACAAACAAAATTGGGACTGATGATGTGAATTAAGGAAAATGTTTACTCTCAAGTGCATTCGCACTTCTTTTCCTTTTCCAGATAAACTACCTCATTCTACTTCCCTCTCCTCGAGAAAATTCCTCATAGATCAATGCAATATAACTGGGAAGTCAACAGGGCTCAACATCACACATCCCCTCAACTGATTCTACAACCATAACAGTTACTACTGTCAATAGCATGAACAAGACCTAGTAATATGATGATAGTAATATGATTGGCAATTCATGTCTTCTTTTAAATGCCTATAAGGAAAACCCTTAAATGACTAATGAACTTCACAGAGGTGAGATCTTTCAATGATGACCAGTGGAGTCAAGCGTATTTGGTGATCTACAGTTTTAACAATGTTGTGTCCACGGTAGCTCGGAAGAGATTGGATTGAAAGTAGAGCCGCATCCCCAAGCCTGAATTGCTTGCAGTACGCTTAGGGCTAATAAGCAGTGCCATACCAAATCCATGGGAGGCAAGTTAATAGAGGCACTTATATATGAAGTTTTGTTGATTAAACTTTACCATGTACGTAAGACCCAAATAGAAAATTTAGTTAGGTGACTTCACCATTTACTTCTGAGTCCTACTTGAACAGTGGGAAGCTGATTCCCAACATGAAGGAAATGCTCAGTACATGGTCTTTAATTGAAAGAAGATCACATAAACTTGTACTCATAGCACATCTTTAAAAAGATTTGAAGCTCAGATTCCTTTTTGGTCCAGTTAGCTTCTTATCTACCGACATTGGTGGTTGTGCCCCTAACCAGACAGGGTCGAGCACTTCCATAAGGAAAATTGATGCAGCATCCCAGAATTTTCTGGATAATAACTACAACAGTGGAAGCATAAACCGAATAAAGCTCATACGAGATCAATAACAAAAAATGTCAATTTCTTTTTCTTTTTTTTTTTACTAATCGGGGAAAAAAAAAAGCAAAGCAATTCTGGTCTAACGTGTTGTGTCCTTACTAGTTTTTAGGTGTCGTTATATACATAAGTTCGCACGCAATTACCTATTTATCGGTCTTGGTCCTACCTAGTACTCTCAGGATGTGGCAATCTAATTCTAAACAATTAATCCTTTTAACACATCAACTTCATTACAATTGGGTATCATAGAAAAGAAATAACAGTTAGCTTATTGATGTTTTCTCTTTCCCCACTTTCTAGCTGGCTTAAGTCCCCCCATTCTTTCTCTCTTTTTACTATCCTCCACCACTAATCATGTCTTGAAATAAACACCCACTCTAGCATCCTATAGTATCTTCAGGATTCAACATATGCTTGGGAGCTAAAAGTCTACAAGGACACTTCAGTTACATCTCACCATGGCTCCATGAAACATATATCCTTCCTCCTACTTAGATATAACTTGTGCAGCCTAGCATTTCAAAAGTAAGTGATTACCAGTCTCCTGCTCTTTAATTTTGATAGTAAACACCTAATTCTTTCTTTAGAATGCGTTCCGCACGAACTGACACTTTGTTCCACGTCAGAGGACATTGTGAAACAATTGCACCTCTGACTCCCCATGTAGAAGCTACTTGTCTCCAACAGTCATCGCCACCACTTCTGGATCTAGATCTAGATCCCACAAAACCAATTCAAGGGAGTATTGACAGTAAAGAAGAACTTTGGCAAAATTATTTATCAAAAGAGTTACAACAGCAGTGCCTGTAATTCCAAATAGCCAAGTACAAAATAATACTCCCCCCAATCCTTCAACACTGTTTCTTCTGCATTTTTATTTTTTCCCTACGAGAATGTCACCCTTAAAAGAAGACGTTCAAGGACCATAGTTTACCCTTTTCCATTGAGTATTACGAAGCAACCACAACAGGCATAACATCTTGAATTGTCAAGAAGTATTTCTCAGACAGTACTCAACTCGCCTCAGCCTTTGTCTCAATCACTTGCGGACGGCTAAATGAATCATTTCCTTTTCTGCCATTTGATTCGGTCCAAAGCAAGTTCATCACACACACCACACTCAATTCATATCTGAAATTTCAAAATTTTCACTAGAGCTTCCTTAATAGGTGCAGTGAAAAATAACAGGAAAAAAAAAAGTATAGTATATCACAAACTCACAAGTATCACCAGAAAGGATATAGAAGAAGCCCTATACTGCACTTCTTCCTTGAGAATATCTTACAACATCACCGAAAGTGAACCTAAAACTCTAATCTCATCCCACATCTTACTTTCCAAATAGCTTCAGACTTGTGTAAGATATTCTCAAAATGAAACCAACTATTACTTACTAAAGAAGACACTATAAAAATAGTGAAACTGATGTAATAACTTAAAAAATAAGCTAACTGACTATAAGTTCATTGCTGGGTCTATTCCAATAAGCGCTGATTTTAGACTGCATCAATACTCGTGGACAAAACAAAAGTGTCAGCCATCAAGGAAAGGAGGGAATATATTTCAAGTGAAATAAAAGATCAGACATAATCTATGAAGCATGGAGATTCCAAACCACGCTTCGCAGCAGTATTGCATACATTTTAAGAGTGGGTCACGTGGATACATCTGGGCACATATAAGATTCATTTCGTATATATCCAGAGATTACTATTTTTATACTTTTGTTTGAACATGCTGCAGTGGATACATGATGGATATGTGATGCATACAGCAGTAAACATATTTTTCATTTTTGAAAGTAGGGTTTTATACTAAGTCATTACAACGGAAGCATGTATTGTTATTGCACATAAATGCTATGTGGGAGATAACATAAAGATACTGAGTCGGCTAGAAAACCAAGACTATGGATGCACGAGGTTACATCGGGGTTCCTCGTTTACCCGGGCAATTCAAAGTTCATTGTAAGTCAAAGTGAAGTATGATTCATATTTTCAATCATTTAACCAATATACTGCAGAAGACAAACAAAAGATGCCACTGTGGCATGGTAGTGTCCTTGTGTTTCCTCAGAAATGGGGGAAAGTGAGAACTCGGGTTGCAGGTAGATGATGCCGTTAGACACTAGTATCAAAGACTATCAGGGATAAATGGACAAGGGAAGAAGCCCTAGATGAGCTGAGAGAGAGACAGAGGGAAACTGCTGCTTGATCATACCACAGAGCTTGTGATGAGAGCAAAAGTGATACTTTAATGCTTCTCAAATTTGATGAATGAATGTTGTAAGACTTCTATCGATATATGAGCGATAGTTACGATATCATGTGTAGCGCACATGAGGAGAATTCTCAGTACTAGGGCACACATTGCACCATGCCATATGCTAATTACTAGTTCTTGGACCAAGTTATGTCACAAGCAGTTGCCTACAGAGTAACTTTGTGTTCATCTGTTCACAAGGACACCAAAGAAAGTTTTTTTTTTAACAAAAATTGGTCAGCAAGATTAGGAGCAGAAGTAGTGGATGGCCGCTAAACTGCTTTCATATTGGGGAAAGTTACTCTAATCAAGTTTGTTCTAACATCTATTTTTTGATAGCAAAAGAAGATTTCAGTAGAAAATAAAGGAAAAATGAGTGGGCGAGATATCCACCATTACTGAAAACCACTACTCAAGAAGACAAAAAAGACTAGACTAACAAAACAAGAACTGCCCGCCAATCCCTAGTCAAGTCGGTTAAAGGCAAACCCTTAAACATCCCTAACGCCTTAGCCCAAAGAGAGGCTGAAAGCATAACACGCTCCCACAGCAGAACTAATGTTTTCACATCTATTTAATCAATACTCTGGCATTCATTCTGTGCCGAAGACTATGCTTTCTTATAGAGAAATTGTTGGCTCAGTTTCTTTCGAGTTCTGCAAGAGAATTTAGGTATCAATGAATTCCTTGGTCTTCAGTTTGCAAACCTCTGAAAGAAGAGGGATTGGCATCAGATCCCTCAAAGATGCAATGTCTCCAATGCAGGCTAAATTGGTTTGGAGCTATCTTCAAGTGAAGTCCATATGGACTCAATTCATGGAGGTTAAATATGGGAAACTTGTAGAGGTTCTTAATCATCAAGGCAATTTGAAGCCTGATCATACACGGAGGCTATTAAATCTCACCTCCCTATTATTGCTCAATAGTCTAGGTGGAGATACCTGAAAGGTAAGGTGATGATTTTCCGGTGTTTATAGGACCTTATGAACTGACGCTGATCAAGCAAAACTGCGACATCCCTGCCACCCCGATTGTAGATCTTGGATTCAGATCTCAGTGGTCTCTTCTAGGTTCTTTCTTCAGCAATTTAACTTGATCCTGTATCCTCATCCTTTTTTCTGACAGCCACATTCTTTTGGAACTCCAAGTTCCCCCAAAAATTGAAGGTGTTTGTCTGGTCTCTTGTGCTCAACAGGTTAAATACCAATGATTGGCGTCAGAGGTGAAGGTCCAATAAGGCCATTTCTCTAGACATTTATGTCGTGCAGGAATCATAATGAGACTCATGAGCACCTTTTTCTCCATTATCCAGTTACTTGGCAGCTTGGTGTTCTCTATTTGAGATTCACGGTAAGAATTGGGTTTGCCCTGTTTCAGTGGAGGCCCGTTCATGATCAGTTATAGTGGTGGGTCAAAGACTTTATTGTAGTCTGCTGTCTTTAGTATCCTGAGCTGCATTTGGACTCATTGGAATTTCAAATTTTTCGTGAACAGGTGCTTACTTTTCTTCTTCCGAGTGAGTGGATTTCTTTCTTCACATCTCTTCGGCCTCAGCGTTTGGGACTTTCAGAGGAGAGTTTGGCGTGGATCTTTCGAGGGATGAGGAGGATAGTTCTCCACTACATGCTAGTTCTCTACTAGATGCTAGTTCTCTCCTCTCATCACTATTTTTTGTTCCTTTTGTTCCACTGTACTTGCTCGGTGCATGGCTTGTTAGCTGCTTTTTTTGTATTCCTTTTTACTTCCACTCTTTGAAAAAAAAGAAAAGGAAAACAGATTGACCTAATGGAGTAGACTACAGGGCAGGACAATGGCTTTTCGTGAACACATCACCAACTTTCACCCATGTTAGGGTGAACTCCAGCCACCATTCAGCAGCTCTGCCGACCCTACAGCAATTGTCCAATGATGCTCCATTGATGCTGTGGCAACTTTAGTGGCTTTCCGGCCAACGGGGGTTGGTAGCTGCTGGTGGTAGGTGGTGGGTCGGGATGGTACTAGTCAAGTGAGTGGCCACAGGTTATTCAGTATTAGAGCCTTATTCAGCTCAAAATTTAAAATAAGACTAGGACATTTAGCCTACATTCCAACAACAAAAAATGAATAAAACAGGTACACACACAAAAAAACCAAAAATCAACTTTCATTATGACATGAAAAAAAATGTCAACGTTTTATATACATCAGTATGAAGTGATGGGTTCCAGGTAGTTTGAGAAGTTCAATACCGTGAAGTAAGCAATGTAGCTCACAGCAAATGTCAAGGTAATCTCTATCACTGCGTCATTGAAGATAAACCCAAGCCACAAAACAGATGCAATTCCAAATGCAAGACCAATTCCTACACTGGACCAATGAAAGAATTTTATTAAACCAACATCTATATGCCCCCATTACAGCTTGAGAGTAAGTGTACCTACGCTCCAAGAGATACTTGTGCTAAAAATTTGATAACTGCCCCCCAGTTAAAGCTCCATCCAGTTACCATTCGATAGAATAGCTGATACACCACTATTGCCGTCCTGAATATAAAAACTCACCTTGTTCAAAGTATTAACTGTTAAGCATGTGACTAATCCAAATGGTTATAATAGCTATGGAAACAATAGTATGTATGTGAAAATATTTATTTTGTGTGACCTACAGGTAAATAGTAAAGAAATTGAAAATTCATACCCATCATTCATTAAGGATTCTCCTTCAATGATAGTACTTAGTTTCTTGCTTGCACCCAGCTCTTTTAACAGGGCCACCACAGCAACAGGGTCAGTAGCACTTAGAAGTCCTCCAAGTAGTAATGATGTTTTCCAGCTCCAGTCATATGGAAAAGTAAGCTACAGTTTGTTTGTCAGATATTTTGATAAAAGTATTACTAACCAGTCTCAACAGCAAAAACACAAGAAACAAAACAGCAAACCTTCAAAGCAGATCCAATAAAGAAGGTTGATATGAGAACACCAGGACCAGCAAGCAGAAGCATTTGTACCACACACCTCTGCATAGAGTGTTGGGGAGAGGGGGAATGCAGAAGTTGATTCAGAATCCATAAGACACAAAATCGTTGAAGGAAACGTTATAAAATCTAAAGAAATAACACACAAGTAGCTGACACAAGATGAGGACAAAGGGCACTGTCATAGATCTTCTTCTATAGACCTTTAACGTAATAACGATGATAATGGACATGGTATTGTGCCTCAGCTCTGTTTCCTAGCTTAGGAAAAGTTAAATGAAATGAGCATAATTTCTCCATATTATACATATTTACATTGATTCTCGCCTCCAAACTTGTTGTATAGAACACCACACTTGTCTGACATCACTTTTGGTAACGGAACTTAACATTTTACCTATTGAGAAATAGTAACAATTATTAGTATTTACTCGAAAAATGAAGACATTTATAGATTAGGATCCATCCTCACATAAATACCGAATAGACACTCACAAAATTCACCCATAGTTGAAGTCCATAAGAAAGCCAAAACAATATTGCCAATCCAGGATTAGTACCCAGGGGATCACGAGATGGCTTTAGAGTAATAATTAATAACAGAAGTGTAAAAGTTATACCCCCACCCCAAGATCCATAATGCAGAAAAACAGCCCTGTCCTCCTAATATCTGCATGGACGAACACTGACCCCTAATGATCCTACAATTCTGTTCCCTCCAAATTGCTCCATAACATAACAAAATAACTACACATCCTTAACATCTTACTGTGCTTATCATGACCAAAGCCTTGATAAAAGACAAGAAGCATGGAAAAAACCAAGTAGGACAAAACCCAAAGTTCCTCCGAAACCCCAACGAACCTACAACACACATGCCAGGGAAAAGAATAATGCAGAATAGGTGATACATGATTCTCATGTTATCGATGGAAACGGAGGTGGGTTACTGAAGGGAATCCACCCCACAAGGGAGGTACTGGAAATGGCCAAACCAAAAGGGCGGGTACCCCAGTAAATGAGGATGTGGTTACACAAGGTTTTGGGTTTACACATCCTATTTGCATTTGTTTCCCCAGTATTGTTAGTGCACAAGTTGGCTGCTTGTTTGGTTGGTGATGCACTTTGGTTTCTCTTTCCAAGTGTGAGGGGGTTTACATGTGAGGGGAAATGTCAAAGAATGATATACGTTGTTTGGCCCTCTCTCAAACAGCCTAAGGTTTTTTTTATGAGCTGGTAATTCAACAATTATGAAGAAATTTGAGTAGAAATGGAACCTTTATTTGGTGCACCTCCATAGAAAACGAACTCTCGAAAAGAAGTGCAGGAAGAAAAACAGCCAATAGAAGATCAGGATCAATTGCAGCCCCTGCATATAAACCGCGTCAAACCTATGAATAGCTGACACTAACGGCCTGAGAAATATCTTCAAGCCATTTGTTGTGAATATTAAATTGGAAATTGGAACACAAGAAATAAGCACCAGGCTCCTGTGCCCAAATTGTAACAACGTCAAAAAATATTAAGGCTCCTTGAACTTACATAACCGAATGCCATTCCCAATCTTTCCCAACTGACGGCTTGCTCCATATTCTGCACATCAACTATTTCATGAGTATGAAAATCTAGTATGACATTGAGAAGGCTATACAAGCATCACGTACAACCATAGACAGCTTGAAACATCAGTATATCATGTGTTTATTTAGGGTACTTTTACTTGGAAAGCAAAAAGAAGAGCAATTATGAGAACTATCCAGGCCACAGTGACAGGCTAATACGAGACAGAGGTCTTTGACCAGCTCTATGCAACTTTGCATTATACTCCCTCTATTCCAAAAAGACTTTTCTCCTTTTTGGCATGCATGTTTAGTGCCCTCATCCTAGAAATTATATTTTTTTATTCACTACGCCAATTTGATAACTAAAAGAGTGGTCCATTGGCACTCCTTGCATGGAGTCCTTCTACAAGGACAGTTATCATGGAACGGATTACCACGCAAGTAATTTCATCAGGGTTTCAGCATATAAAGTGTTTACTTAATTAGCCTGAAAATAAAGTACAAACCACTTGCAGTCCTTTTCAAACCAAAATAAAAAAAGAATGCTGTAGTCTTTTTGACCCAAGTCATATTCAGCTGAGGATCTGCATTAAGTTTGTTTCATGCTCAAAAGTAAAGCTAGAAGATCATAAACTTGCATATTATCAGGTGTACGCGAAGCGAAATAAGTACTAAATTGTGAAATTTCAAAGACTGTTTGTATAGCAATTCAAGTGAGTTGGGAAAGTTGGTTCTCCCTTAAAGATGATTCATGCAATCACAGTGTAGACACTACTCTATCCGAAGAAAAAAAAAATTAACTAGAGTACGAGAACAAGTTAATTGTTTTTCTGCTTGTTTTCCGAAATGTACAGGAAACAAATTACACCTTGCATTTTTCAAGCAGCATATATTGCACGTTTATTTTTCATTGACAGAAGACTTCCTAACAGCTCCACAGAGGTTTGTAAAAGACTTATCCAGGTGATTAAGCAAGGACTAGTAAAGAAACAGACCTGGCTAATCTGTCCAACAAACCAACTTCTCAAATAAATGATAGTGAACGCATCTGTTATGGCATTTAACTATGTAAGAAGCTTGCTAGCTAGGAAGCACATACACCTCTCCAGGGGTAGGGTGTCACGTTCGACACCCTGGAACACCTGACACGCTGGGGACACGTCTGGAACACTCTCAAAAGTGTCCAAAATTTTTATTTATTTTACTAAATAGCCGACACCCTGGGACACTTTTGGGCCCAAAATGTTATTTTTTCTGGAGTCAAAATATAAATAGAAAAAGGTTCATAGATTTATTTGCATTTAGGCATGATGTATGACTTTTTATGTAATTGGTTGGTAAACTTGTGTTCCGTGTTTGTGTTAATTGTATGATGTTAATTGTTCTTATTATTTGTTAATATATTATTAATGTATGTTCTTATTGTTAAATATATACATATATGTGTGTGTATGTATATATATATATATATATATATATGTTTAATGTATATTCTTATTGTTAAATATATACATATATATATGTGTGTGTGTGTGTGTGTGTGTGTGTGTGTATATATATATATATATATATATATATATATATGTTTATACATAGATAATATATAAATTATATATATTTATATATAACGTGTGACATGTCCCCAGTACGCTGTGTCAGAACTTTTTGAAAAAATTTGTGTCGCGCTGTCCAACGTGTCCGTATCGCGGTGTTAGTGTGAATGTCGGTGCTCCTTAGCCTGCTAGCATATATATATATATATATATATATATATATATATATATATATATACACATAGATAATATATAAATTATATATATTTATATATAACGTGTGACATGTCCCCAGTACGCTGTGTCGGAACTTTTTGAAAAATTTTGTGTCGCGCTGTCCAACGTGTCCGTATCGCGGTGTTAGTGTGAATGTCGGTGCTCCTTAGCCTGCTAGCATAAGTGAACACGGAAGAGACTGAAAAGGACATGTTAGTAACTACAGCCCGTAAATCAGGCTAATTCTACATCAATGAGATCATAGAAATACCTGGAGCCAAGATATCCTAGGTCACGATAATGACCAAAACAGAACCTAGCTACCCCACAAGTAACATGAATACAATGCAAAAACAAGCAATAGAGCTTTATTCTATTAGTGGGTGTATTCAGTACACTTAAGCACTACCCCACATGGGGCCCAAGGAATCGTCACCTGCCAAGGGGACACCACCCACTAAGGAAGGCACAGGCGGTGAGTGACCAGGCAAAAGACAAAATGCCACAGCGCACGGGCTACATGCCAGTGCCTCAAATACGAGCCTACCAATGCAACCTCTGAAAAACCCTCAGTTTCCCCAAGGTTCCCTTCAGCATGTAGAGCTTCCCATATACATTTCATGTACCAAACCATAGCTGGTCTCACTAGGGCATTGCCTGTTGTGCGAATCATGCAAAGACAACTCTGAATCCTACAGAGGGGAAGAAAGAAGAGGAATACTCAAAAGACAAGTTCTAATGAGAGTAATCAACCTCGAAGAGAGAAGAAACCGCTCTTCCACCCATCCAACCTTCTCACATCTCTCTCCACAACCGGATCCTATAAGGCAATATCTCTTCGATTCCCACCCCCCTTCTTCTCCAATAGGAACCAAGATAAGATAAATGACAAGAAAGAACCTGACAACCTATCAAAGAAGCATAGGAATTAACCTCCTGAGAATCTAAATGAATCACAGACCACCAACACTTGGCCTGGCTGATCATAAGACCAGAAATAGATTCAAAACTTTGGACAAGTGTAAGGGCCTCTTAAACACTCTAGAGCCATCAGACACGAAGAGAAGAGTATCACCCGCAAATAGATTCAAAATTTTGGAGAAGTGTAAGGGCACTCTTAAAAACTCTAGAACCCTCAAACAGGAAGAGAAGAGTATCACCCGCAAGTTGCAAATGAGAAACCCAAATCTTCTCATACCCAACCGGACAACCTGTCAACAAACCTACCTCCTCACCACTTGAAACCTAGGTATTAGCAAATGTCAACAGACTGCTCCAAGGAAAATAAGAAATCAACCAATCATTTTCTCAATCTAATACCTAATAAGTTGCCGACCCAGTCCCTCAGTCAACAAACCTTATATCAATACACGTAAACTATAATGCCAACTGCAAGTAGCCCTTCATATATCTCAATGCTAATATAGTACCTCACTTTATGGGGAAAAGAGAAAATTATTATAATATAATAAGATAAAAACCATCAAACAGAGAACTGAGTGAAAGAAGTAAGCTTGCGTTTGGTTCGCTAAATGGGCCGGAATGGAATGGCCAATTCATGTTGACCAAATTCCTTAGCTATGGTTGGTTACTTTTTCGAAGAATGTCATCCTGTAGAAATAAAGAAAGGAATGAATTTTTTTACCAAAATACCCTCAATTATTCCATGGGATTTTTTTAATCCTTTATTTGATAACTAAGAATATATATATAAACAAGCGTCAAAACAAGTGATGCGGCCTATGTACACAGGGAGTATACAAACAGACCCATCTATCTAGCAAACTGAAATGGTGTCCAAAAACTCTACAAAAATGTTTTCATCCGACGTACTTGGCTCTCCACACTAAAAAAATAGACTCCGAAAAGATAACTCTTTTAAACTATTAACACTCATCTCAACATTCTCGAAAACTCTGTGATTTCTCTCCTTTCAGACAGTCCATGCCACTACCAAAGGAGCCGTATCCCAAAAGCTATTTATTTTCTTCCTTTTGTACAACGACCAACTAAGAAGATGCTCCTTGACAGAACTTGGCATCACCCAAGACAGCCGGAATAAACTGAAGATAAAGTCCCATAATTCCTTTGCTATCGGGCAATGCGAAAGAAAATGGTTAACACTCTCCCCATCCCCTTGCACATATAACACCAATTCACATAGATTTTCTTCCTGACCCGCAGTCATTATTGCTTCATTCGCCGCTTCCCACATGAAGAAAGATACTCTCGCTCGTGCCTTATTTTTCCACACAGCCTTCCAAGCTGTTACTTCTCTTAATCTTCTGATAAAACGATTTAACTCCTCTTTCCCACAAAACAACATCCCCTCTATTGCCCTCCACTTACAAGCATACAACACCTCAAAGAAGCGCTGAAGCTGATCGATCTTCCAGTCCTGTAAATTTCTTCTAAAAGATGGATTCCAAGCAACGACTTCACCATTAGTATGCAATACTGAACTAACCTTTTCTTCCTTGTTGACTGCTATATTATATTACCCGGGAAAAGCTCTCCTAAGCTCCACATCCCCGCACCACTTATCTTCCCAAAATCTAATCGTCTCCCCATTTCCAATATCAAATGAAATAAATCTTCTAAACTGATCCCACCTTTTGCGAATCCCTTTCCACACGTCAAAACCGTAGGTCGCCTGGACAAAGAAAGAAGCACAAAGGAAAGAAGTGCAGCTCACCAGTCTCGAACAAGATTTGAAATAGCCGTCCCACAAGTAGTCCAAAAAGGTTTGGCCCAAAGAGAACCCAAAAGGACAACACAGTCCCAAAGTAGATAATGAGGTAAAGTTTAGTGTAAGTAGTCTCCCTTTAGTCTCAGTTCGAAGGTACAACAAAATAGTAAACAACTCGCAACTCTATAGAAGCTTCCCTCTTTCAAATAACTCTATAGAAGCTTCCCTCTTTCAAATCTCTGTACTTAAGAATCAAATAACCCTCGACTGTTTCATTGACACACCCCATTGGATATAGAAATAACAACTGCATAAATGCCAAGCACAGCGACAATGGCGGAAAAGGTGAGCATGAGTTTCACTTGCCTATGGCTTTTAAAATCTAGCTAGTTACTTAACATATCTACCAATACCCTTACACACAATTAGATAAGTACTAGAAAAATTCCCACCCCCCCAACCCACTCGCACCATTATGTAGCTTTTCTTTTGACAATATTCTGTTACTATTCCGGTATTCCCATTATAATTTCTTACCCATCAATTCTACCCTTCTTATTGTAATAAATATTTTTTTTAGTTTGAATATTTCCCCCACAATGGTTCAGATGGTTTTCACTGGCATCTATATATGATCAATTCAGGAGAATCAACATCTGGCAAATAATGAATATTTTTAGAATGATATCCCATACTTCGCGAACTACCACCCTATATTTCAAAATCAAGCATGTCATACTTTCTAGTGCTATAAATTGCTGGAATTCACAAAAGATACTTGTATGTAATATAATAATGTAAAAAGAGGCATATCTTTGAGGTTTTAAAGGTTTTGTGTCAACTTGAAAAAAAATAGTAAAATCTTATACCCATTTTGTATGAGCTGATACTCCCGGTAGTGATACGATCATGTGAATTGGGATTTTTTGTTGTACATGTTGGAGAGGTTGGGGCTTGGCGAAAAGTAGAGGAGATGGATTCTTTTATGTATTTCGTCAGACGGCGAGCCTTCTGGTTTTTTCACTAGTTTGAGGGGTTTGCGTCGTTAACCCTTTTCCTCATTTCTTTTCATTATTATTATAGAGACGCTTGGCAAGTTGGAAAAAACAATTGTTGTCCAAGGCGGGGAGACTCATTTTTATCAAAAATACCCTATCTGATTTGCCGACTTACTTTATGTCAGTGTTTGTGATTCCTGCATCTATTCGCATGAGATCAGAAAAACTGGAGCGGGACTTCTTATGGGAAGGTTCGTGTGAGGAGCTCAAATACCATTTGGTGAAGTGGGATAAGGTGTGCTCCAACATTAAAGAGGGAGGTTTAGGTGTTAAGAAGCTTAAATGTTTTAATTCTGCACTGCTCGGGAAGTGGATCTGGCGGTTTTTGGAGGATAGTTAGGGTTTGTGGAGTAAAGTGGTGCTGTGCAACTATGGGGAGGGCGAGCATAAGTAATACCCAAACATCATCACTAATCCATATGGGTCGGGGGTTTGGAAGGGCATCCGAACAAGTTAGATTGTGTTTGAAGCATATTTCATTTAAGGTAGGGAATGGTGAGAAAATTAGATTTTGGAGGGACATATAGGGTGGAGATGAGGAATTGTGTGGAGTTTTCCTCTGTTTGTTCAACCTAGCTGTGGAGAAGAATTTCTTTGTAAGTTCAATTCTTCAAGGGGAGGAAGGTAGGGTGGTGTGGAATCCTATTTTTCGCAGAAATCTTCAAGACTGGGAATGGGAGTCAAGTTTACCTTACTTTTCCATGCTTTGTTCACAGCAGATTGATCGTAGCAGGGACGATAAGGTGTGCTGGGCTGCTTTGAGTAGGAAAACTTTTTTTTTTTCAGTCTTACTACTCTATTTGTCAAATAGAAATGATTTATCTTTCCTTGACTCTTAGGCACAGCTTTTTTTGCTTGGAAGACAGTTTGGAAATCCTTGACTCTTAGTCACACAGCTTTTTTTGCTTGGGAGGCCAGCCATGAAGCCATTCTCACGAGGGATAATTTACGGGCGAAGGAGAAAGTTTATGTTAATTGGTGTTTCATGTGCAAGGGTAGTGGTGAAAGTGTTAACCATTAGTTACTTCATTGTCATGTGGCGACAACATTGCGGAATTTAATTTTTGGGCTGTTCAGTTCACAAGCCTTTTTTTTAGTTGGTTGTTGTACAAACGAAGGAGGAGGAATCATATTTGGGAGGCAATTCCTTTGGGGATCTGCTAGTCCATTTGGAGGGAAAGAAATAGGAGGGCCTTTGATAACAAAGGGTGGTCCTTAGATCAGTTTAGAAATAGTCTAGAAATAGTCTGTTGGATACTCTCGTTCAGTGGTGCTCGGAGACACTCCCCTCTCCTCCGGTCATTCTTTTGTTGATTTTGTAAATAGTATTGACCTTGAGTAGCTGGGTTGGAGTATACTTCTAGTGTACAAAGGATGCGTCATCTATTTTATCCTTTCATTTTTATATATATCTTTATTTATCAAAAAGAAAAAAAAAAGATAGTGATACATCGAGACTTTGTTCATTATGTAACCCAAATGAGTAAACAGTTATATAGGCTTCCACGCTCAACTCAACTCAAATGAACCCATGTCCCAAGTGCTTGGCGCCAGCTACATTAATCATTTTCCGCCATTCTGTACAATGCAAGATCAATAGTCAAGCCATACTCCCTCATATCATTCTTAATTATCTCGTATGTGTTTGTTTTGAGCTTCTCTTACCTCAAGTATGGTAGTTGCTATTATATTATCATACTCTATTTTACTTGGGCTACGTTATGAGGACCAGATAAGGTCGGATCTGTCAAAATTTTAAGATGTTGCGCTAAATATAGTGTAAAACAGTCACACCCACACTCATTCATGT
Source organism: Platycodon grandiflorus (assembly GCA_016624345.1). Taxonomy (NCBI): domain Eukaryota; kingdom Viridiplantae; phylum Streptophyta; class Magnoliopsida; order Asterales; family Campanulaceae; genus Platycodon; species Platycodon grandiflorus. The sequence continues at coordinate 76,584,041 of CM028362.1, read as the reverse complement.
CGACACGGGTACTTCATTAAAAATGAAAGGTCCAGCTAACATATTCGCACTTCCTAACCGGTGCAATTAGTGGTGTACGTCGTATCTCCAAACCATCTCAAATGATATTCTGATCTTTCCATGTTAACATTCTCATTCTGGCTACACTCATTTGTTAACATGTTCTTTCTTAGTAACCCAACATTTTGTTCCATAAAATAGCATGGTTCACTCAGTTGCCCTACATGCACAAAACACAAATATATGGGCATAAAGCTTTGATTTTCTCTACCATCAATCATTGCCATGAAATAATTCATGAAGCAAGTACTAGACAGAAGCTTGGATTTTAAAGGCTACCCTGGTTTCCGAATAAAAGAAGCTAAAGGAGAGTGCAAGGAACTTTAAAATGACCGAATGAAGCGTGCATAGACCAACAAGAATACAAGCTTACGGCATTCATATTCAAGGAAGAGTGCTCAACAATATCCCTTGATGACACGTAACCAAGAGAAGTATAAGGGATAAGAGATCTTCATTATCCCTATCATTGTGGAAAATGTAAGTCCCAGGACAAGTATCACCTCAGTTTTCTGAGAGCAAGAGATATCATCTCCATAGTTTGTAAGCCTAATGATGAAAGGGTGATTGGGTTTGGTAAACTTGGTCATCAAGAATATGTCCTTAGTGGCAAAATAGTTATGGCAGTTTCAACCTGAACCCAACTGCATTGCATGATTAGAGCGTCTCTACCTGAATGGGTATGATGCTAAATCCTTCTATGTTACCCATATGAGTCCTTGGAAATTTAACTTGCAGCTCTCGAATTTCTCTTCCCTTATGTCTCTTATAGGGTGGGTAATGGTCGTAGTATTCATTTTAAGGAGAATTCCAAGATTAGGGAAGGGTTTATTTTTTTCTTAATTTTTTAGCACACCTACATCAATTTCCTTCTTAGGAGTTCCTATCTTTCGGTTTCCTGCATGTTGATAGAACTCTTTTTACATGGAATTTTCCTTTTTTGTGGAATCCTAATGACGAAAAGTATGAGGAACCTTTGTACATGAACCTTTTTTTGGGTTCTTGCCCTTCGGGATTCTGTTGAGCAACATTCTTGGAACTTTCGAGCTATAGCATGTTACTCTTGTGATCAATAAATGTACTTTCTCTTGATCTCAAAATCTTTTTCCTCCTCATTGTTTGCAATCATTACTGTTGAGTTTCCATAATGCATTTCACTAGCTTCCATTGTATGCAATCATTAGAGTTCAGTTTCCTTCAGGTTATCATGGATCAATGAAAGTAACTATTGATCATTCCTTCAAGGTTTTCCATAGAATTCTGTTATTCGTATTCTTTTGAAAATTTCTTCAGAAAATTTCTATCATACAATCAAGCTTATCTACACAAAAAGGATATATGATGTAGGGGAAGCCTAGTTAAAATCTGTAAGTATTGTTTGAAAACTTTTCTAGAGAATGACTCTTTATTGTGTCATTCCACTAGCATCCATAGACTGCATTCGTTAGTGTTGACTTTCCATCGTGTTGTTATAGATTTTTTTTTCTAGGGAAATTACCTTTCTTCTGGAATCCTAATGTCAAAAAGTACGAGGCGCCTAGGTCCATGACCTTCTTTGGGTTATTTTTTCTTTTACCCAATAAGCGAACCTTCTTTTGGGTTCTTGCTTCCCAGGATTCTTTTGATCAACATTCTTGGAACCTTAAAGCCTTAATATGCTACTCTTGTGATCTTTATACGCTTCTTCTTATGGTGATCCCTAAATCCTTTCCCTCTCTCATTGGTTAAATTAATTTTGTACACAAAGGTTCCTTGAAAGAATCAGAGCTTTTCTCTTGGCCTTGTATTTGTCGGATACTCAGCAATCATGATTGCAAACAATGGAGACTAGTGAATCCCATTCCCGTCTCCTTCTTCTGTAGGTTCATTTTGTTACTTGTATTTGGTTTCTAAATGAGTCATCGATCAGCAGCGGCTAACCAGTGGAGGGTTTGTTATTCAAATTCTTAGGGGCTTTGGGAATGAGAAAAAAGGACTTCACTTGAAATGTAAGTGTTAGCTATCATTTGGTGTATATGGACTAATCAAAATGGCATGACCTTCAACAATAAGAGCCCGATGAGCCTCTGACCCTCTAACTTAATTTGCTTTAGGAACTTGTATTTTTGAAATGAGCAATGCTATAGGCACAAAAAAGTCACAAATTTTTTTACACAATCTTCGTTGGCAGTTATTAATTGGTTGCATAGTTTACGGGTCCGCCACTAACTACTGAAAAAAATCAATCAAAAACTAATAACAAGGCTTTTGTGACCAATTTTTTGTGACTTATTTGTACCCAAAGTATTATCCTTTTGAAATTCTTTTACGTTTCTCTATGGGCCAAGGCTTTTGAATGCTTTTCTGGATTGCTCTCTTGGAGATTTTCTGATGGTTGCTTCCTATGTGGTGGTTATACGTAGTTTGTCTTTTCCGCTGGAAATATACTGTATTTTTAACATCATCTTCTGTTTTCGGAAGAAAAAAAAAAGAAGAAAAAGGAAGCACAACCTCTGAAATAAAACTGGAAATGGGAGCCATATGCAAAGAAGACAGGCCAAATAAACATGGAGAAATAGATGGATGAAGGTCTACCCCCAATCCAAGAATCCTCCCATAAGGGGATTTGATATTTTAATGCCATTTTATACAAGTACAATAACATTAGTTTTCTAATGATTTCTGAAATTATGAATTTCAAAAATCAAGACATTAAACATTAGAGCAAGTATATTTGAAAAAGTGATAAGAGCTGAGTGCTTAGAACTGAAGATATGTCGACTTGAACCCAAAATAAGTTGACCAATAGTAGATTCCTATCCTCAGAGTTGAAAGACATTCATTCATTATTTCCATCATTCCCGTCTTATGAAGAAAAATTAGAGGAAGTGGTGAAGGTGGCAGGAACCTTTAGGACTGTTGAAGTTTGAGAATGGTCACCAATTTGCATTCACGGTAATAACATCTACTCACTCATTAAACCCACTAGGTTACATCTTTCTTGTTTCTTTGGTTGTATTTCCTGGTCTTGCAAATTATTGACAATCCAAGCAATAGTTACAAGAATAAGAAACCACAACACGAATGCTATGTATTTCAGTTTTCCTATACTTTAAAGGCTGCTACCACCTCTGCTTAATTCCTAAAGATCTATTTGGATCTCAATAAGTACAAAGGAAAATGAAAAAGGCCTCATGAGGACAGATCTAAGAACCACAGTAACAAGGACTCTTCATTTTCACTGGCCACACCCGTGTCAGGTATGATCTGCGGCTGGGGACATGATCTACACGGACATGGGTGTGGAATCTCTGTCGGATCCTTCTAATTGTAATAGACACTCGTGCACATGATTTCAACTAGTTTTTAAGAATTTTAGATAAACAGCTAAATCAAACTCTCAACTATTCTTAAGATAGACTCCCAAAACCTTACTATATTTCACAATTCCCATACCATATCCATAATTTCATAATTTATTATTAAAACCTGACTGATGGAGCATAAAATATAAAGTCATTAGCCATGTCCAAGTATCCGCATCCTATTTTTTGGATCCTTTTTGAGCGGAGTCCACATATCCTAAAAATCATGCTTTAACCGGATCCGACTTTTAGACAAGTACCCGCACCCGACAAACCCGTGTCCTTGTAACATAGCTAAGAACACATACTTCAAAAATTGTGTTTTCTAGTGAAAGTGACATTTCTTCACTAATAATTTCGGTTCAGTAATTCAGAATCCAATAAAGTCAAAAAGAAGGGCATAATCATGGAGGCGTACCTAGAGAACCAAGGCCAATGCCAAGGACGAGCAAAGCAACAGTGTAAGGAACTCTAGTTCCTCGAAGGATGTGCCTTGATGCAATTCCCAACACCAACGATATCCCCACGAATATCACCGCATCCGTCGGATTCGATGACGAAGAAGACGAATTCTCTTCCTCCGCCGCCGCTAATACTCTGAACGGCAAAGTCCCTTCCATCACCGATGCCATTCCTTAAAACCCAATTCCAGCCGCAACTCGAGCTCACTGTTGAAACCAAAGAGAAGAACTCTCTAACTATACACTATGATTCAGTTGTTTATTCCACCTATATAGTGTTAAAATATATATATATATATATAATGTTTTATACAATCCACCTTACCGTTCCCATAGAGAGAGATTCAGCAAAAACTGAGTAGTTTAGTTGAAGAATTGTGCTTGGCTTCATTGGGAATAGTAAGAGCGAGCGAGAGTAGCGACAAGTGACCTGACAGTGGAGACTAGAATGGAATAGTTGGGTGTTTGTCCCAAATGCGTGGGTGGAATTTGAGCAAACATAAAAGCAGGTTCGGCGGTTTTTTTTTTTACGCTAGATTTGGGCTTACGCTATGTTTTACTATTTGAAGTCAAAGCCAAAATATACTTCTGAAAAATCTATTGGAAGAGCATCTCCGATGCAAACGCAAATATAAAAAAAATTGAGTGTTATCTAAAATATATATATTTAAAAAAAATTATGAAAGATGGTTGTGGATACGATATGTCAACTAAAAAAATATGAAAAAAAACTTATGTATTCACATCCTCCCCACAATTTACGTTGAATGTCAAAAAACTAAGAGTTTACCGACCAATAAAAAATAATTAGTTGACATATCAGATCTACAATCTTCCTCCACTATTGCATTGGAGATTTTTTTAAAAAAAATAAAATATGTAAATCTTAGTCGACACCTAATTTTTTCCACATTCACATTTTGCATTGACGATGCATACCCAAAAATTAGAAGAGAAATCATTACTTGGTGTGTATGGCACCACGACACTAGGGCTAAGAGGTTTTGATTATTTATTTTTTTTATGACAGGAGAAAAAATAAGAAATAAACAGAGAGAAACTAGTGAGGTTGAAAAGAGAAAAAGTCAAAAATTAAAAATCAAAGTCTCTAAATCTTTCATGATATATAGACCTTTTAAAATTACAAATTTACAATTAATAATACGGACCACTATAACAAGAAAAGCTCGGAAGTACAAGTGATAATACCATGGCATAAACAATGAGTAAAACGAAAAGGCAGTATGATCCTTTAGGTTTTGTCTCAAACCTCATGCACAAAATGTCGCACTAACACCTTGAATTTAACCTTCCACCGAATCATAAACTAATTTTACGTCAATAGCAACATTGTCACTGTCAGAATTAAATACTAAAGAATGCAAAAAAAATTTCCATAAAATAAATGGGGCTTAATTGAACTTAGGAAACCAACATGTTAGTCCCTTTTAGTGGCTCAGTAAATAGGCTAGAGTAAAGTGAATAGCTTATTTTTACAATTTAAAAATTCTCTTGCAAGATTTTTAAACTGTTTTGCATTTCAAATATAATGTGACCTATTGTCAGTATAGTTTAACCTATTATCAGCAGGGTTTGCATAGTAAAAGACTTATGTTTGGAATGCAGTGATACAAAGTTGCTGATAAAACATAATAGTAAAGAAAGCTACGTACAGACTATGTATAAAAGATGCATAAGTTACTGATACAAGTTTGCTGATGAAGAAAAACAACTCAGGAACAGAGTAGACATTAATTACATCATTGACTAACTTGAAACTTGATAAATAGCACTCCCGTTCTTCGGACTAAAGAGTACACATTTTAAAAAATCTAAATTAAGAAAAATATATGAGTATTCTTGAACTCGGTCATGATTAGAAAAAAACATTGACCATCTCCTAGACAGTCATATCACATGTCGAAGAAAAATTTAAAGGTTATGAAGATGGTAGATATAATTTTTAAAAGTAAACTATTTAAGTGGAACATCTCAAAATAAAATAGTGAGATCTTTAATGAGAAGGAAAGATTCTTTCCAAAAATTGGTATTTATTTTTTAAAAAAGTTTTGTCCCAAAATGAGTGTTTATTTTGTAACTAAGTTACTATATTCACCTTTGTCAACTATCATATTCCAATATGCACTTACAATGCTATAAAGTGGACAACATGAATCATCGAGAGAAAAAGCTTGATGTCCCTTTTGCTCCTTCTTTAGCTCGGAGACCTGTACGATGTTTAGCTTCTGCTTCTCAATAGTTAATTTGAAAGAAATCAAATTGGGATGCCATAAACCTGCATTGATCAAGTGGTGCAATAAATTGATGTAAATCAGTCTCTTTGCGAGAAAAAATTTGATGTTCCTTTTGCTATGGGAGACTCGCACGATGATTAGCTTCTGGATAGATATAGTTGATATGAAAGAACTCAAACTGGGATGCCATAAACCTGCACTGGCCATAAACTTGCATCGATCAATTGGTGCAATAAATTGATGTAGATTAGTCTCTTGAAAAACCCAAAGGTCAAGAACTTGTAATCTTCGCATCAGCTTTCACCATGAGATTTTTTACATTTTTTTTTTTGTTGGTACAAATCTAAATTCCTTCCTGAAGGGCCTACTTTCTTTAGACATACTTATGTGCTACTAAAATGATTAAAATATTAATTTTCTTAAAAATCAAAGATGGATACTTATTTTAAAACGAATGAAAAAAAAAAATTTTTTGTTGCTTGTTAAATTACTACGATCACAGGGATCGAAATCATTCTCTATAAGATTTGAGGGTATTTTTAGTACCATTTGCTTATAGGCCAATTGACAGTATATTTATACATTCAATCCATTCGGACAATCATTGATTACACTAAATTAGACAACTACAATACAATTATAAGCATTGTTATTCACAACCTCAAATACTCTAAATACATCACCCCCTAAAATTATCAACCTCTCTAAATACTAAATTAACATCCCATATTTTTCTATTTTATCCCTCATAACATTTTCCTCAGGTGTTCAACAGCCCTGCGAACAACTTTCTCTTAATATTCTACAATTATTATTATTATACTAATAAAGTAGAGTTAGTAGGTGTTGACTAGTAAGCACGTGAAAATGATCTATTTAATAAAAAAACAACGAATTGCTTTATTTTAAAAGTTGTTGATAAGACAAGACCTCCATGATGAGCTGTTCATATTGTTTGCATGCCAACCAAACCTAATACAATAATACTCACCAGAAGATTACAAACTATGTTAAGATCTGTCATTAATTTAAAAAAACCTTAGGATTTAGATAGAACTCTTTCTTCGGTGCCCCATATTAAATATTGGTGAAATATTTGGATTGTTCATAATTGTCCTTGTCTTATTTCGTTTATCTTTTAAATTCTTCTTCTTCTTCTTCTTATTTATTTATCTATTTATAGAAAATGATGTTTAATTGTTTAATGCCGATGGTGCAAGAATTTACAAGATTAGTCATGCGGGGTGGGTTGAATGTATGTGATTGGGTTGAGTTCAACGGGTATCAATATGTAGCTGTGAAATGCAAAACAAAGAATCAAGTAAGAGGGTACCGTGTTAAGATCTAATAATGTAAAATTTTGCACCAAGGATCTTATCAGAAAAATGCATGGGTAGCTTTTAATCTGTAAATAAGAAAAAATGATTTCTAGGCAGGGTCCTGAAAAGCTCTTTCGGTGAGAATTAGTATTACGTTTGACGGAGAGAATAATGTAAAAAGAGGGTAAAAAGTAGGGTATTAGATCATAGCCCTCATGATTGTATGGCCTACTATTTATAGTAAGATGCAATGGAGTCAGTTAGGATGTGTTAGAGAATCTTTCTAGAAGAGGTAATGGACACATTTATATGACCTATCAATAATTCAATATAACCAACCCTTGTTCTGCCAAGATGGCCGATCACGGTATCCGAACCGAGCACCCTTTAGGAGCCCGTGTCAAAGAGATGTTCGAACGTAAAAACCTTTTTGCTCTTGTCTTAGATTTTGGGTAGTTCAAGACCCCTTCGTTAGTAAACACTTTCAATGAGTTCAAATAATAATAATTGAAGAGTAACAATGTATGGCTTTTATTTCAAATAATAGTTGGAAGAATAACAATGTATGAAAAAAGTTGTTTAATTGTTTAATGCTGTTGAGTGTATGTGATTGGGTATGGATATGTAGCTGTGAACTGCAAAACAAGAATTAAAGTAAGAGGGTGTAATTTTGAAGAATTCAAATAATTAATTAACAATTGGAAGAGTAACAATATATATATATGGCTTTTACTTCATCCATTTGCTATGAAATTTGATGGTATTCGTAGAGGAGCATAGGTGGATGACCACATGTCCCATGATTCATGCCTATCATTGTGTTATCTTTATCTCGTAGTTAAGGTGGAGAGATGCGGGGCTGAGGTCTTGCCATCATTGCAAGCGCGCAGTGGTTGTTATGGCAATGTTGAGGCAAGCTTGACTGCCAAACCCCTGATCTTTGTACCCTGTCTTGAATTCATTTTCACAAAGGATAGGCGTATTTCAAGTTTGGCAGGTCCCCTACTTCCTTAGGGTTTCGTTGAATACCATCTTTGGCCGAGTGGGGTTCTCGAGCTAATCTCTTCATATTGGACCTGGAGTTGGTTGTCATCTTTGCTCAGGTGTGATTCTCGAGCTAGGTACTTCGCGTAGGACTTGGAATTGTGAATAACTCGTTGAATTCGATTCTTTGTTGCTCATGAAATTTGAGTCTCCAATTGCTCATGACTTCTTCATGGTAGCTAGGTTGCAGCTTATACTTGCTTGCAAGGTATGAGCATTAAGTTTACTGTAACTATGGTCATAAAGTTTTTTAAGGGAGCAAGCACTATAAGTAATTTTACCCCTAAAAAAAAGAAGGTAATTTTACCCCTCGACATGTTTTCCCAATAAGTATGTTATTTGCTCGTGTTCTTGTTTTTGCCTTGAGTATGGATTTACTAATAGGACCTTTTAGTGCTAAACATTCAATTTAGTTGATCCAACAAAGTTTTATTAGTATACAAAAATGGGATAAATTCATTTAAATACATAATCAATTACAAGGGTATTTGAAATACAACTTAGAAGATCGTCATACTTGTGATTTGGCATACATTAATTGTTCCATTTTTCTTGATGACCATGTCCTTTGATCTAATCTTTTGCTCGAGACTTTGATAGCATTCAATGAATATAAAATTCTTAGTTCCCCTTATTCAGCTCTTTATGAACTTGTTTCTCGGAGACTCATTCTTCTCGGTCGGTGTGAGAATATCAACTAAAATCCGATGATTATCACGAAAAACGACGAGTTCATCAACCAACTCTAATGATGAAACTCATACTTATGTGGTAAAATAAAGAGTTGCCAGTTGCCACCTATTTTTATTAAGGAAATCACAAGCAAAAAAGGTTTTGGGTTCGGGAGCTAGGATGCGAGAGAGAAGGTGTTAGGCACCATTTTGCCCAATGAACATTGCTCTCTTAATTGTCTTCTATTATTATGAAAACATTGTAAGTTGTTAAATCTAAACAATATAAACATGTAATGAAGCATGAACATATAAGGCTATGATCATAAAGATCAAATGTTAGGCAGGTTGAAAAACGACACCAGTGCCGGCCCTAAGATTTTGGGGGTCCTAGCCTCCTAGGCGAACTTAAAATGTGGGGCCTCGATCATATACACGTAAAATAAAAAAATAAAAAAAATTAAACCTACAAAAATTTGATTATTTTCATATCGCATTAAATCAATAAATAATAGAACCCTTACATAGACACACTAACAAATAAATATAAAATATTTGAACACAAAATCATTCACAATAAACAATAAACAAAATTTAAAAACTAAACTATTAATTAATCAAAAAAATATTCATCCATGATTCATTGCAAATAATCAGATATAATATGCAATAATGCAAAATCTAAATAATTAAACTTTAAAAGATAAAACTTAATTAGTAAATGCTAAAGAATAATTAAGAAATAAAAATTACCTAGATTTCTTGTGCGGTTGATAAGATGGAACATTCAAATAAAAAAGGTGGAAGTCTGGAAGGAAGATCACTAGATCAATTATTTATTTGGACGGTGAATGTCAACTGGAGCCTTTGAGGAGGCCGTAATTAAGAGAGAAGGTAGCCGTCATGCAAATTTCCCCATTTTCCCCCTTTTTATATAGAGCAAAATTTGGATCGGTCCCTTTTAGACAATTTTCATTCGCTAAAGTCCACTATAATTGTTTTCAACTGTAAAATGACACTTTTATTGTAAAATATCATCTATGTCTTTAAAATACACGAAACAGTACGCTGTGCATCGCGATGCACAAATTTTTCAAAATCAACAAAATCAATCACCCAAAAAAGAAGAATAAGAAGATGGGTAAGCAATATTCACCTCCGCAAGCCCACCATTACTAAAGTCACTCCGCAAGCCCACCGTTAGTAAAGTCATGACTATGAAGCTACCACATCAATTGTCGAGGAGAGAAATTTCTACATTTCAGAGCATCCAACAGGACTTGAAGGTCCATCTTCACGAACCTTAAGTTTAGTCTTTTTTCCTTAAGCTATTGACTTGAAAAGGTAGAAAAGAAAAGGAAAGATATAGAAATAGGCCTTGAGTGAAGAAAGTTCAATAGTGAATTCATATATTCCATATTCCCAGATTTCTCGCTTGTTAGCAACTTCAGTCTCAGTTCTAATATAAACTTGAGTAGGAATATTTGGAAGTGAATGGAGTGGTTGTAGTGTTGGAGAGATGAATTGAGTTTCTTAGGAAGTGAAGGGAGTGGTTGTAGTATTGGGGAGATGAATTGGGATTGACGATGCACATTTCATTGACATGAATCGTGTACAAAAACACTTAAAAACGAAATATATTGTTACGGGGGCAGTTTTGGAACAAATAGTCAATTTATCACTTAAAAGAGAAAGCAATTGGAAACAAATATCTTGTCCTTAAGCGATTGAATATTTTACAAAAGGTATCGACCTGCAATTTTTCCTTTCATATACGGTTTTAATGAGATCACTTGGGGACCCTTTTTTTTATTGGAAAATCAGGGGCCCAAGGCAATACCTTGTTAGCCTAGCCCCAGGGCCGCCCTGAACGACACAATCATAGTTGAAATAGAATTATGTCTCCCATAATCCGATTAATGGAGAAAATCAAGATAAATAAGGAGGAAGAAGAACAACAACAAAATTAAGAGAACACATTATTCAAATTAAAATGAATATAAATAGTATAGAAAAAACATGTAGATTGTATGGTTTATTTAAGGAAAACAATACAATGAAAAAGAAGACCATGATCATGCATAATACATATTGATCATGGTGGGAATAAAATAATCAAACAAATAGATAATATGTTTATAAAGGAAAGGAAAATACTATATTCATTGATTTTATTAATAAAATGTATTTATAGTATTCATTGATTTTATTAATAAAATGTATTTATAGTATATTTTAAAATATTTTAAGTTAGTTAAATTGTACAACAGTCAAAACATGAGGTAAAACATTACTCTGAAGGAAAAAACCACTTATTGACTTGGTCAAACAAGGCAAACTACAAAGAACATGAAGAATAATGTGCATGGAATGAGAGAGCATAGAGACGTTAGGTTTTCAAACAACAATAATACTTTCACTCATAGCTCAGTTGAAAAGGGTGTATTTTTTGAGCTGAAATCACCTGTTAGGTTTTCAAACAATAATAATACTTTCACTCATAGCTCAGTTTAAAATGGTGTATTTATTAAGCTCAAATCACCTGTGTCACTTTGTATATGTCTCTGATGTACCACTAGGCTAATCTATTATATGGGTTTAATAAAGCCCAAGACCCATGTGATGATTTTAGTTCAGTGCACACACAAGAACTCATATTTATTATTGTATAAGGGGACCCATTTTTTTTAAATAGGAAATTGTTGGCCGGTACACTTTGAAAAAAATTTATTCTCTCCAGTCTACTTTTTTTTTTTTAAACCGAAAAAAGGGAAAAAGGCACTTTGAGAATTTTCTTCCTAAAATGCCCCCGTCTCTTTGATGATGAAGATTAACTTTTACAGCCCAGCTCTCACGCTTGAAAGCTTCATAGCATTTAAATCCAAGAAATATAAATTCACAAAACAAACGTGAAAACGAAAAAAAAAATAGTCGAATTTTCATGCATAGAACACGAATTTGATCACAATTTGATCAAATTCAAATTTTCTGAGTTCATCTCGTTTTTCCTTGTTCATGGGCTATTTTGGCAACTTTAATCTATGTTTTAAGCTTCGAATTTGTTTAAAATCAATCACATATTGTTATCTTAACTTAGTACTACATTTGTGCACAATTTTCCTACCAGAAAATACTATTTTTAAATTGGGCACCGAATTGGGCATCGCGATATAGGGATGCGCACTGAATTGGGCATCGCGATATAGGGATGCCTCATCGCAATGCCGAGATGCCTCATCGCGATGCCGAAATTCCTCATCGCGATGCCTTGATGTCTGGGCAACGCAACGGGGATCGACTTGTTTGGTCAGATCGCAGGGGTCAAGAGGACAGCGTCCCTTGTGGGGGTTCGGGGGCAACGCTCCCGAAAGGTAAACGAAAATCAAGTCCCGTTCAATGGTAGAAATTCAAACGGAGCATCGCGATGCACAAAGTAGAGCATCGAGATGCACAAAGTGGAGCATCGCGGTGCGCAAAGTGAAGCATCGCTTTTTGTCTCTGTGAATAAACTGAAATGGATGGCTTGAACAACAGCTCACCTTAGCGAGCAACGAAAAGCTCGCCCTAGCGAGCAATGACAATTTAATTTTTTCAGTTGGCCCCCCTGCTTGCTAAGGCGTGCACCGATTGGTTCCCTAAGGCGCGCTGCGATGATCGCGATACACCAATTGTTGCATCGCGATGTCCTAATTTGCAAAAGTGGTGCATCGCGATGCACAAAAATAAATATACAAATTGGGCATCGCAATGCCTTGGGTTACTGACGCGCGTATTTTTCTTTCATTAATGACATAATCGTCTTTTCGCCCCAAAATGTTTTTTTTTATTTAAAAAAAAGATGAGTGGATTAGAGCGATTACAAATGTTTAAAAAGGGATCAGCCTGTAATTCACCTTTTTTTTTTGGGTCAATTACGGGCCAGTCCCTTTTTAAAAGTTTGTAATCGCTCCAGTCCACTCATCTTTTTTAAAAACCGGAAAAAGGCATTTTTTGGGTAAAAAGACAATTATGCCATTAATGAAAGAAAAACACGTGCGCTTCAGTAACCCAAGGCATTGCGATGCACTATTTTGGCATCGCGATGCACTAATTGTTGCATCGCGATGCACCAAATTGTTGCATCGCGATGAATGATGTCTGCATTGCGATGAATGACTTCTGCATCGCGATGCATAAATCAGAGATCGCGATGCAGAAGTCAAGTGTGACCCACATGTAATTTTTGTAAAGAATCGCGATGGAAGGTTTCAGAATCGCGATGCATGGTTTCTGAATCGCGATGCACGATGTCTGCATCGCGATGAATGATGTCAGCATCGCGATGAATGACTTCTGCATCGCGATGAATGATTTTCGCTTTCGGGCGTTGCCCCGACCCCACGAGAGACGCCGTCCCTCGACCCTCGCGACTGACCGGCGTGTCGAACCCCGTTGCGTTGCCCAGCATACTGCGATTGACGAATTAAATCAGTCCAAGAACATCTTCCTCTGTTTTCGGACAGCATTGTCAAGTTTGATTTGAAGCTCAAAAATAGTGTTTTTTGGTAGAAAAATTGTGCACAAATATAGTACTAAGTTAGGATAATAATATGAAATTGATTTTAAACAAATTCGAAGTTTAAAACAGAGATTTAAGTGGCCAAAACAGCTCAAGAACAAAGAAAAACGGGATGAACTCAAAAAATTTGAATTTGATCAAATTCGTGTTTTATGCATGAAAAATTGATACCCAAACATGAGAAAAGACTATATTAACAACATGAAATCATTTATACATCAATTTGAATCACAAATCTGAAGCAACGATGTTGTTGAGGGTATTTTAGGAAGAAAATTTTTAAAATGCCTTTTAGCGGTTAAAAAAAAAGGGTGTACTGGAGAGAAAAAAAGTTTGGGAAAGTAGACCGGCCAACAATTTATCCTTTTTTTTTTATTATTTGACCGATCTCCATGTGGCACATCATCCTACAACACATGGGCTTAAATAAAAATGCGATACATGGGCCCAACAGATTAGTCATTGGAAAATAAAAATTGGGCCAAAATAGAAATGAACAAGGAAAATAAGGGTAGAGTATTATGTCTGAACACCATCACAATTATCACTTTTGTTTTGGGCCAAAATATTACCCACGGAATTGCTATCAAACGGAGCCGATAGGTGTGGAAACATGGAAATTTTTAAACCTAACAAGTAAAAATGAAAAAATATTTATATAAAATATGACGTATTTTAATCCCGCATATTTCGCTAATATTCCTTCCACACTCGTACAAATGTATAAAACTACTTTTACTCTTTGTGTTTCAAATAAGTGTCTCATATGACTTTCACGGCTTTAAGAAAAAAAGTTGACTCTACATAATTTTTCTTTAATATTCTTAAAGTATTCTTAGACCTTAGTGTTCTCAAATCAATATGTTAGATTTAAATTTACCATACCAAAAATTACATCTAAAATGTAATTTTTGGTGTGTATTTTATTAAATCAATTTTTATCTTTATAAGATTCATAAAAATCAAGAAGATTTTGTGAGTTGTTACATGTAGATATGTTGTATATTTAGTAAATATATTAGATTGATATGATTATGCTAAATCTTAGGAATTCATTGGTAAATATAGTAGTTTATATTTCCTAACATATAACACTTATTTGTATAGTTTCTTTCCTTGTTTTGTAGGACTCTTTGATGACTATATAAAGAAGATGAACGTGCTCTTTCCAAATACATAGAAATACACAAGCTTAGAGAGTGAAAGAGTATAATACGAATTCACTGCTGCATAATTCTATGTGATACTGAATGTTGTGACATTTGTAATCACATTTAGTGCAACCTTGCGCTTGAGTCTATTTCTTATCTTTTCATTCCTCTTTGTTTATTCATACACTTGAATTATAGGATGAAATGTATTAGAAATTTCAGAAGTACTCACTAAGGAGTTTTCGTTAGTTTTTCACTAGGTAGTTTTATTTTAATAAGGCTTAAATCGCAATTCGGTCACCTTACTTTGATAGAAAATTCATTACGTTCACCCTACAATTTTTTTTTTCAATTTCATCATTATACTTGGCATAAATCCCACGTTAATCACTCCATCCAGATTTTTGAATGAAAAATTTACTATTTTTTTAAAATCCCAAAAATACCCTTACTAATAACTATCAATTAAATTACTGTAGACATAAATATCAAGCTCATCAATCCATCCTGATTTTTGAATAAAAAGTTTAAAATTATCTTAAAAACCCGAAAATGTCATTACTAAAATATTAAAATTCATTGCAACCAAGAACAAACAAAAACCCAAAAATTGAGCAACTAGGGAAAAAGATTAATATTTAATTATCCTAAAAACCTGAAAATGTCATTACTAAAGCATTAATATTTAATCTATTACTAATCCTAATTAAATTAACATTAATATTTAATATTATAACTACATTGAGATAAATGACTAATACTTTTAATTAGATTAAGATAAAAATTTGTTATAATTAAATTTCTTAGGAATTTTCCATAATACCCTTGAAAAATAGCATGTACCACATGATTGACTTAACGGATTTTTTCTAGTGGTATCATTAACCCTTATTTAAATATTGATAATTACTTATGAATAATTTATAATAATATTTTAAGCTTACTTTATTCTACAATAATAACTATCTCATAATAATTTAATTCATTTGTTTAACATAATTAGTTTTATATATATAAAAAAGTCAAACTAAAGAATTTATTGCTTTAGAAAAGACCAACATAATCTTTTATTAATTTTGATTAAAAATTCTGATAAGTTAACCTAATTTTTGTTTGATATTTTTAAGAATCAGTATGAAATTATGTTATTTTATTATATTTGAAATAACTTATTTAACTGATTTGATTATTTTAAATATTTTATAAACAAAATTTTGTACTATTAATCTTAATATATTTTCTGTCAAAGTAGGGTGATTAAATAGCGATTTAAGCCATCAAAATATTATAAGGTAAAGGGCATTTTGGTCTTTTTGCAGCCCTCCATCCAACAAAACTAACGGAAGTCAAGTGCGGTGAGCTTATTGACTCAACATGCCAAGTATAGTGATGAAATTGAGAAAAAAAATTGTAGAGTGAGCTTAATGAATTTTCTGTCAAAGTAGAGTGACCAAATTGCGATTTAAGCCTTTTAATAATTGTAAACATATACAAGTTTTGTTCTAGTGAAAGTTTTGTCATATTGACATATCTACAAGTATTATTACTTGTAGATAAGGATTTATTCTCTGTGTTCTTATTTTATTTCGCTGATTTACTAGATATTATAGTATATGTGATCACATTCATTGATCACATTTATAATCAGTCTAAAATTCTGAATTCCTCCGTACTATAATTATTTCACGATAAATTGTTTTTCTATTCTCATCTCACAATTAATAAGGGTACAATAGATAATTTGCATAACTTTTTTAAATAGAAAAAAAAGACACTTATTTTAAAACATCCCTAAATAAAAAATAAAACACTATTTTAAAACGAAGAGAGTACCATCAATGTCTTCTTAGACCTAACTTCTATCGTAATTTTGAAAAGAATCAGTATCATTAGACTTGTACGTATATTTTTGAATCAAAACGTACATTAACATAATGGTTACGTTAGAAATTCCATGGAGCTCACGTGATAGTCAAATCTAACAGAATGGTTAAAATTTTTGATTGATGACTTTCTGTCTCCGAAATAATTACGAAACTACATGGGGATACTTTCTACAACATAAATTTTTATTATAGATTATTTTTTAATTTTATTACAAATTTATAACAACTATAAATTACTAAAATTTACTTGAAAAAAATTTACTTGAAAATTATTTATACTGAATATTAGATATTTACAAATTTATAACAACTATAAATTACTAAAATCATCTTCAAAATATCCCCTCTGTTTTATGTAAAAAAATCTACTATTTTATTTTGAAGAATCTCACTTCTAAGTCCAGGCCACTTATAAAAATTATGATTTTAATCTTCACATTCTTTTAACTTTATTATTTAAATAAGATATAAACATTTTTTTTTCAAAAAAAAAAAAGGTTGGAGGGGACCCTTATTATTATTATTATTATTTAATATCTTGAAATTCTACAAATAGTACTATGGTGTCTTTGGTGTGGTTAAAACTTATAGTGAGTCTGGTGAGGCTAAGTACTAGGGTGCTTTTGGTGAGACTGAAACACTTGACCTCTCCTCACCCGACTTTCCGTTGAGAGTAATAAAGTATCCGGTGAGAATTGAACACTCGACCTCTTTTCACTCGACTCTTCGTTGAGAGTAGTAAAGCATCCTATCTCCGTTAAGCGATAGTGATTAGTAATCCAAAATAATGTGTTTGATGAGATTTGAACAACAAATATAATAATTAAAACCTTATAAAATAAATTCTTTAATAGAAATGAAGTATAATACTTTACAAGAGGAGAAGTCGTCGTCTCCTTTATCTTCTTTATTTTTATTTTATTTTTTGGTTCTAACAAAACAAAAATAGTACATCCATCAAACATTTTTGTGGCCATTACGGTCAACCTAGCCGGCTACCAACTTAATATACAAATCCCAAAACTAATTAACTTGCTTGCAGATCCCTAAACCAATCTCAAACTGTGTTCTAACTTGGAAGAAATTGTGCAAGTGCAAGAAAATATGGTACTACAAAGCAATATTCCTGAGGTTCCATTAAACTCTCGTCACACCATGCCGGTCATGGGTATGGGGACGGCAACGCTATCGGCCGGCCCCGATGCTATAAAATCAGCCTTACTTGAAGCCATCAAGGTGGGTTACCGGCACTTTGACACTGCTGCTCTCTACGGAACCGAGCCAATGCTCGGGGAAGCTATAACAGAAGCACTTCAGGTCGGCCTAATAGAATCTCGTGCCGAGCTTTTTATCACTACGAAGCTGTGGTGCAACGCTGCTGACCGTCACCTAGTTGTACCCGCCATCAAAAATAGTCTCCAGTAAGTATATGCTCCTAACTTGAGAAATTTAATTAGCAATCTTCCTAACTTCCTCAATTTGGCTTATATATATGGTGTTCCAGATTTGTTGAAAATACAATCAAATGGTCATGACGCGATCAACAGGTTTTAAACTTGTTGATTTGGTGCACCATCAGCAGTTTCAAAATGTAAATTTTTTTTTTTTTGGCTCAAATTGAGGAGATTGAGAGGAACCTCAAATTGAGAGATTCCGCTCCTAGGTGCAAGAAACCAAATGGTTTCTAAGCTCAGCTCGGCTCGGCTGTTAAGGATTTGCCTCATGCTCATTTTTTAAGAAAACAAGCCGAGCTAGAGCCAAGCTAAAAACCCAAGCTAAGTTTCGGCTAGATAAAACTATAACGACTCGAGTCCGAAGCTCGGTCCGCTATACATGGTCCACGCACTGACTAACTAAGCACCTGAGATAACTATGTTTACCACAAGCCACCTAAAAGGCCATGGAAGATGTTGGTGCCTAGAGATAGTTTGTGGCCACTTATAAGGTGTACACAAGCCCCACAACTACTTGATCCTTGACGTCCTCGTCAAGGTCTAAAGAATTAAAGGATCGACACCCTGAGTGATGTGTTGGCATATCGCGTGGCCCATATGCTTAGTGGGAAGTGCATCGGTCATGCGTGGTAGATAGAGTTTCGAGCTCGGTTGTTACAAATGGTATCAGTGCGAGTCCCAACCAGAAATGTGTTGAACACATTGTCCGGGGTGCCGATCATTTTCGATCTTTGGGCCTTGACGAGGACGTCAAGGATTTAAGTGTGTGAGATTGTGATATCCTACATCGGGTAGGTGTGAGGCTTGTGTGTACCTTATAAGTGGTCACCCACTATCACTGAGCACCAACCTTCCATGTACTTTTGGGTGACTTGTGATAGACCTAGTTGACACAGGTACTTAGTGTGCATGCATGAATTATGCGTAGCGGACCGGATTTCGGGCTCGGTCGTTGCAAAAACTTAGTTAATTTCATTTATAAATTGTTAGGAATAAAATTAAACAAGACAAATTCAAACTTGTTAAAAATTGACTTAACTCGTTTGCAACCTTAAATGCACCCTCCATCTTAAAACTAATGTTTATGTTTTAACTAATATTTTGTTGCAGGAAACTTGGGCTTGAGTATGTTGATTTGTACTTGATTCATTGGCCGATTAAGCTGAACCAAGAGATACCCAAAATCCCGATTCCTACAGAGTGTGTAGCTGAAATGGATATCAAGGCAGTGTGGGAGGGGATGGAAGAGTGTCAAAGTCTTGGGCTCACCAAAGCCATTGGTGTTAGCAATTTCTGTTCTGAAAAACTTGAAGAAATCCTTTCCTTTGCCAAAGTGCCCCCAGCTGTTAATCAGGTCAGTCTAAATGTTAAGATTAATTTCCGTTTTTAGGGTATTGTGATTTAGTAGCTTGGTTATTTATTTTTATTTTTTTTAATTATTACAAAAAAAAAATAAAAAATTACAAAATCAAAATCAGTAAATCACGAAGCCAAACACACCTTAACAACTTAAAAATGGATTTAGCTGTTAATTTGGCAAGAAAACAAGACAGCATAGATCAACACAAAGAGAGAATTGATGAGAAACAAATATCATTTATTACAACATTGTTATATCAAAAAACAAGAGCTGTTTATTTACAGAGAAGATTACTGCTATATATACATTAAGGGGTGGCCTAGAGCTGGGACTTCACAAAGTGTGAGGTCTCAGGTTCGATCCCTTCCCACGCCCCCTTACGACATCATAAAATAAAAAAAAAAAAAAAGATTACTGCTATATATACATTTGTTGACCACTAATTTAGATGATGTCAGCAACCTAATCTACTAACTGCTTTGTAAACTGCCTGGTTGCTTGGTCGCTGCATTTTCCTTTGGTTTATTGCAATCATCAGTGGTAGTGTTAACATTAGCACTAGACTAGGCAAAAAAAAAAAAAAAGAAATACTCCGTAGGATTCCTTACTGGAAATTGGAAAACAAATATAAGATGTAGGATTTCAGACAATAAGATTTTAATTTTCAATTATTAATTACTCCGTTGAGTTAATCACATTTTTATTTGTCTTAA
The DNA here is from genome assembly GCA_016624345.1 of Platycodon grandiflorus. Taxonomy (NCBI): domain Eukaryota; kingdom Viridiplantae; phylum Streptophyta; class Magnoliopsida; order Asterales; family Campanulaceae; genus Platycodon; species Platycodon grandiflorus. Next base: position 76,563,765 of record CM028362.1, on the reverse strand, counting down.
GATGTAGGATTATAGAATATCTAATATTCATTACTTTGATTTGTCTCGGAAGGTTGAGATGAACCCAATTTGGCAACAAAAGGAGCTAAACGAATTCTGCAAAGCGAAAGGAATACTTCTAACGGCATACTCCCCACTTGGCGCTGCGGGTACTAAATGGGGTAGCAATCGGGTCATGCAGTCTAGCGTACTCGAAGACATTGCCAAGGCCAAAGGAAAAACAGTCGCTCAGGTTCGGTTTTCGCTACCTTGGCACGTGTTCTCATATATTGAACTTCTATAGTGCATTTATTGACCTAACATCAAATTTTTTTATCATACGAATACGATTTTTTATCGTATTTACAGGTTTCATTGAGATGGTTGTATGAGCAAGGGGTGACTATTATAGCAAAGAGCTTCAACATAGAGAGAATGAAGGAAAACCTTGAAATCTTTGACTGGTCATTGTCTGAGGATGAATTAATCAAAATCACTGCACTTCCTCAATGCAAAGCTGCTCATTTTGGCATGATGATGGCTGAGCCTAATGATATAGTGGTCAAGATTGATGCAGAGGTTTGATGTAAAGTTCAATTGAGCCATAAACTTTATAAATGAAGAAACATTTGACTATTATATTCCTATTATTTGAAATTAAATTAAGCTGCCTATTACATCTCAAAAATATACGCCCTCAATCTTTAATTGAGTCTCTCTTTTTTTTTTGTTGTGTGCATGAAGTTGGAGTACTATCTTCGACTTCGCTATTTTTTTTTTTTTTTTTTTGATAATCGAAATAAATACAATTGTAGTAGACTAGGGTCACACTTGACCTACTTATGAGACTAAAACTATTATGGGGACCTGCCAACTATCCCTCGCCAACGGATCTAAGTAAAGACGGAAATGTAACTTGCGTGAATTAACCCAAGGACATGAGATTGTATTATACTACACTCCCTCATTTTACTTTGACCATTAGGGGCGAATGCACATGAAGAGGGGGGGGCAAGTGACCCCACTCAAAATTTTTTTTACCTTACAAAATGGTAGTATTTTGGATAAGAATCCACTCAATTTATTTTTTTCCCTTCCTAGGTCACACATAATAGTAACAATGAGGTAGATATCAGTGCTGAATTGTGATTTCTAAGCTTTTTATGTAGTTGTTAAAATTTGTGACCCTACTGAAATATTTTTCTGGATCCGCCACTGGGCTATTGCCCCCCATGGGGTTCGACATTGTTATCTATCATGTCTCAATGTTCACTTGCAATACTATAGTGTGAACACTAAGGATATCCATGCACATTTTTTTAAGGTTTATTTTATTTAAACGTTGGAGGGGACATAAACCTTAGCCCAACCGTTATTATTATTATTTTTAAAATTATATAGTGCCTTAAATGTGGCTAGAATAAATTGTGTCTTTGGTGAGACTTTGAACACCCGACCTCTCCGTTGAGAGTAGTGAAGTACCAGGGTGGTACCGGTGTAGGGCTTGAACACTCGACCTCTCTGTAGTATTAAATGGGTCGGTGTAGGGCTTGAACACTCGACATTTTTAAGTACCAGGATGTCTCTGGTGAGACTTGAACACCTTACCTTTCCGTTAAGAGAAGTAAACAGTACCAGTTGAGCTAGAACTCGTTGGTTGGATATCCATACACATGTACTATGAAAATAACAAAAAAACCAACTTAATTTTAGCAAAAAACTAAAAAACAACACTTAATTTAAAACGAAGGGAGTATGTACTACAACCATGAACCGAAATAACAACCATCACCATTATGTAACGTTGTTACGTAACAGAAGTAAAATATTTACTAACAAATATTAAATTGATATTCAACTCCAATGGCAAATAGAAGTTAAGTTATTAGGGCGAAATGCGGGCCGGTCCCTTTTGTAAAATTATTTATGCTTTGTTGAATTTTGCGGCATCGTCTTTTCATCAATGTCCATGCAACTGAACCCACCAAAATTAAATAGAGAGAGAGAGAGAGAGAGAGAGAGAGAGAGAGAGAGAGAGAGAGATTGCAGCAAGGGAAGGGGCAAGATGACGAAGGTAAAGGAGTTGGCTGGGATAGGGATGAAGACAATAAAGTAGGATGGGGGAGGACAGAGATGGCAGTGAGGTTTTTCACACACACAAAAAAGAGAGAGATAGAGAGAGAAAGTCAAGATTTACAGTAGTAAATTAAGGAAGACGAAATTTAAAACGTGTTTTAGGTTGTTACGGGGGCAGTTTTGAAAAATTGGCCAATTTACCATTTAAAATAGACTTTACCGGTTGAAAACAAATATGAGGGTCTAAAGCGGTTGAAAATATGTAAAATGATACCGGCCCGGAATTATTCCAAATTGTAATTATCATCAATTACTTACAATCTAACAATTAAACCTTTTTACTTCCAATAAAATTTCACCGGGTTTTATTGAATCTTCGGAAGTAATACATATATCACCATTCTAGTACCCTAAAATGGTCTTTTCTCTCTCCCTCTCTTAACTATTTACTCCCTTGTTTCAAATAAGTGTCTTTTTAACTTTTTAAAACTTTAAGAAAGTTGACTTTTAGACACTTAGTGTATGTTGGTCACTTGATTTTATAAAAAAAAGCAAGATGGGAGGGGGTTGAATAGCCTTTCTAAACTCGTTTTGAAATCAAAAGATTTCAAACCAAAGTCGTTTACAAGTCTAAACAACATCGGAAAACACCCACGTAACGGTACGTAATCATTATAATACGAGTCCACCTTTCAAGGCTCGACTCTATTCAATCTATCCAAACACAAAGCAAACACATATAACATGCAATATGCTATGATGAGGTTTGATATTACGAGCTTAAATTTGTGGTATTATTACAAGTTTTAGTGTTAGTATCTTTAGATCAAATTTACTTAGATATGTACACCATTAGATCAAATTTACCCTTTTCTGTGTAATGACATGAACATTCCAAATCATAACCAGTTTAGCCATCCAACGACACTAACATTAAAACTTGTAAGAATACCACAAGCTCGAGCTCGTAATATCATTTGTCTTTATTTAATGTCTAATAACTATTAGACAACTTCGTATCAAAATTAGTTCTACGGATCAATTTGTAAGGTAACTTTAGCTAAGCAAGTAAAATCTAGTTGACAAAGTAATTTGCGAAGGATAAATATTCTTAAAAACTTTGTAAATCAACACCCTAAAAAAATAATGGCTAAAACAAATAACTCATAGAGTTAAAATCAATCAGCTTATTTAGGTAGTATGTGTTCACTAACATTAAAACTTGTAAGAATACGACAAGTTCGAGTTCGTAATATCATTTGTATTTCTTTAATATGTCTAATAACTGGTAGACAACTTCGTATCAAAATTAGTTCTACGGTTCAATTTGTAAGGTAACTTTAGCTAAGCAAGTAAAATCTAGTTGACAAAGTAATTTGCGAAGAATAAATAATCTTAAAAACTTTGTAAATCAACCCCCTAAAAAAATAATGGCTAAAACAAATAACTCATAGAGTTAAAATCACTTAGCTTATTTAGGTAGTATGTGTTAGTTGGTAAGATTCAGGCTTGAGGAGTGGGGGTGGGGTTGAATAGTCTATTTTGAAATTTTAAAATGATTTACTAAAATAACACAATCTTGTCAATGTACTAATAAATCAGTAGCGGGTTTATCAGTAGGGCAATGAAATATGTACACTGAGTATATATTGTAGCTAGATCAGCAAGTTTACCAAATAGCAAAACACAAAATCAGGTCACTGTATTTTAAGGAATGTTGAAATTTAGCTACTGATTGTTTGAAAATGTTATTTGGGCCACTGTATTCAGTTATCTTGCAAGCGAGTTCATTTTTTGAACGGACGTTAATTCAACCGTTAAAATAATATAAAATACCAAATTTACTCCTGTTTCCATCTTCATCTTCCCCAATTAAGAAAAGACAAACCCTAATCATAACACAAATGCCCGTCGGCGTAATAGAACATTTGCACCCTTGATTGAAAACAAACATACACAAATTGCACCTTTGATCGGAAACAAGAGTAAAGTAGGAGTAGTTATATACATCAGGGAGCAAACCATACAGCAGCAGCAACAAATTGCATCAAATAGAATTGACAGTAACAGAGATAGTGTGTGTGTGTGTGTGTGATTTTTTGAAAGTGAAAACACTATCCCCCACCCCGTCATAAACCTAACGTGCGTCATCGGCGAATAAGAAGTGGCAGTCTTCACAAACACAAGGCTACTCACGCAAGCTCGCTGTGTTTTGTGTGTGTGTGTGTGGTGATGTAACAAACAACATAGTTATTGTAAAATCTGGATCCCTAATTTTTGGGGGTGATGAATACAAGTGAATTTGGCTTTACCAGATTCAACCTTCTCAACATCAAAACCCCCATTTTGAGTTATTAAAATTGCAGAGATTCTTTAATTGGGATAACAGAATCAAAATACCCTCAGGACAAGTTCGTTTCTCCAATCTCAATGTCTTCCTCCGTCGTCTTTTTTTTTTTTATTGTTTTAAAATTTCTTCTTAAATCATAGTTGTCGTATTAATGTGTCCGATTGTTCCTTTGACTCGCATAATGATTATGATGATGACCATGATTACAATTATCACAACAATCCTTTCGCATGTAGCAATAAATCGGAGATTAAGATTGGGAGTTGATTGAATTATTTGTTTTTTCTTAATTGGAGAAATGAAGATGGAGGCATGGGTAAATTTGGTATTTTATGTTATTTTAACGGCTGAAGTAACGTTTGTTCAAAAAATGGGCTCGCTTGCAAGATAATTAAAGTACAGTAGTCCAAATAACATTTTCAAATAATCAGTGGCCGAATTACAACCTTCATCAAAGTACAGTGACCCAATTGTGTGTTTTGCCTTTACCATATAGACTCTTTTCACTTTAAAAGGGGTTTTAAAGAAAGGATGCAATTATAAAGATCACAATGCTATTGATTAAATAAAATTAATAGAAAAGTTACTGAAGTATATATTCAATGAAGTATTGTCAACTGAAAAGTCGATAAAGCTGTAAAGGATCAACATAGTGATTTGAAGTGGTTCATAACATTAATGTTGCTACGTTCACTACAAAAAGGATCAACTTTAAATTTGAAAAATGCACTTCTTTTTCTACTAGTATATTACAAATAAAAAGATCAAACCAACCTCGAACTTCACAGAAGATCTAGGTGTAATGGATCGTGTCCAAAAGATTTAACAGGTGTATTTAATGAAAAATGTCTAACTACTAATGAGCAAATATAGTTGTGTATGTGTTAATCAATGAAGCTTTCAATGACTAGTAGTTGTGAAAGCTTTCAATGATTATGATTGTTAAGGCTAAGTTGAGTGAGTGTTTGTCTAAGCTTTGAATGCCTATCACTTTTGATATTGTTCTAAGATTTTAATGCCTTTTTACCATCTTCAAAGCTCTAGAATGAATGAGTATATATAGCCCAATTCGATGAAGCTATTGTATAAGATGCGTCTCCAACTTTGATTTCAAAATCTGGTACATTAAATGTAGAAATTATTGTTGAGACTAGTTGTCAATCAAAAGTTAGTTGACTTTTTCATTATGCATTAAATGCATGACCAAGGATAGCTGAAATGAGAAACATTCGTTTTGTTCTAAGATTTGCTTTTAGTCGAAAGTGGGGAGTGACTATTGACGTCTCTAAGGTTGTAAGTTGTAACCGTTGGTGTGTTACATCTATGAAGATATATAAGTCTGAAAAAATAGATTTTGTAAATCTTTATTCTCCATACCGACATTTACAGATATTAAGCATCGGCAAGTTTTTGAAGTAGAAAGTGCAAGCAACTTTCGTAAAGACAAAAAGTTTTTCGATCTTCAGTATTGCTAAAGACTTCGATCTATCCCTTAGCTTAAAACTTAGCAACAAAAAAGTCAACTGGCAGAACTTTGTCAAATTAGTATAAAAACTACTTAAAAGAAAGTCTAAGGAGTCGGAGGCTATATATGTTTGAACTGACACTATGCTTAAACAGTTTTCTATCACTAGTTATAGTCGGTAATGAACAAGTTAAACTAGTGAAGGTAGTAATGAACAAGTTAAACTAGTGAAGGTAAAAAGTAAACGAGAGAGAGAGAGCTAGAGAGAGAGAGAGAGAGTGGTTCTGAGGCTTTATTTCCAAGCCCTTCTATGTTCATTGTCTTTCTTTCAATTAAAAGGAGTTTTAATATAATCAAGTCAAACGTTGTGTCATTTCAAACTATAATCAAAGAGCTTATGTAGTTTTAATAAGTCTTTTCTAATAAAGTTACTAAATTTACGTTCATTGATTATTTGTCTCAACGTGCACTTGAACTTTTATAAGGGTTATGAATAGTTTTAATAGCCACTAAACTTTGCCCTAATTTGCAGTTGAGTCACTAAATAATTTATTTATTTCTTGAAATCGAATTATTGTACTTACAATTTGCTTACAATTGAATCATTCCGTTAACGTTTGTCCAAAATAGATAACGAACCATGGTTATGTGACTGCACATGACACAATTTTAGTGACTTAGCTGCGATTTGAATGATGACTTGAAAAATGAAGGTCAAGAAGCAGTGAAAATACCCTCCTAAAGACCCTATTCTCGAGGTCATGTGCGAGGCATGTGGTCATTAAGCGAATATTTTCCCGCTCGTTGACCTTTATTTCCAAGTCATTGTTTGAGCTAGCAATCGAGTTATTTAAGTTGTATCGCGTGACCCGTTACCTAATCTGTTATCTATCAAGAAATTTATTTAGTGACTGCCAAATTTTGTAACTATTGGAGCTATCTTCCCATTTTATAATGCGACCAAAGTATAGTTACGTATGTATGCTACTTTCTCCGTCCCAAGGGTACACTTGTTTTATTTTTTTATTTTTTAAGTTTTTCCTGATTAAATAGATACATTTTTCTTTAGGAAACTATTCTTAACAAAATCTCTTTTATTAGAATTTTAGTTGAGGATAATCATGTCATATCAATTGAAATAATTTGAATTTTTTGTCACATGATGATAAGATATTTTACCAAGTTTGTGGTTATTTAACATTTTTTTCGTTTGCCTTTCTATAAAAATCCCCAAAAAAATCATTTTAAATAAAAGTCCAAGATAATTAGACCAATAATTAAAAGAATTGGCGAAAGCGAGATGCGAGACCATAGTTGCATTCCCTCTATTATCGTAGAAAATATTACCCAATTCGTATGGTTCGGATCCGTAGACCCGCCTGGGTCAGATTCTCGATTGTGCTGCACAAAATTTTGGGTCTATGAGCCCATGTGGTCAAAATTGTACAGCATTATTTTATTAGTAGTGATAGTGGTATTTTATGAATACTCACTCTCTCCGTTTTACATAAAGAGTTCACTGTATTATTTTGAAACGATTCACTTAAATAGTTTATTTTTAAAAAATTATGCATATAATTTTTATAATTTTTATCTTTACCCTTCACTTGGGTTGTAATCATCTTGATTGCACTTAAATATTTTTGTAATTATAACAAATTTCAATGACACTAATATATCTCCTAATAATTAAAATTTTCAAACATGTACTCTTTGAGTGGAATGGAGGAAGTACTTAATTTTGCATATAAAATAATATTTTACTCATCCGTTTCAAGCGAACACTTCACTATACTATTATGGAATATTTCATGTAAAAAGTTTACTTTAAAAAATTATGCCTATAATATTAATTTTTTATAACTTTACCCTCCATATGTGGAATAAACATATTACTTATGATTAAATATTTTTATAATTATAACCAAATCTAATGATGCTTATATACTCCTCCATTTTGGGCAAAGAGTCAATTATTTTATTTTGAGATGTTTCACTTAAACGTCCATTTTAAAAAATTATGCCTGCGATTTTCAAAAGCTTTTCAACTTTGCCCACCTTTGTGATATAAGCATTTTGACTTGGGTTAAGTATTTTTGGAATTATGACAAACTCTAATGACATTTATACATTCTTTATTTAGAAGACTTTTCAAACATGAACTATTTGAATAAAAAGGATGGAGTATCTCTTAATTATTAGATTTTTCAAACGGACTATTTTGGTAAAACGAAGAAAGTATTTTATTTTGAGGTATGATATTACAAGCTTGAGCATGCAATATTATTATAAGCTTTAGTGCTATTAGATTAAATTTAGTTAGATCTATATCGTCAGATCAAATTTATCATTTTTTTAAATAATGACATGAATATTTTGAATCATCACCCACATAACAATACTTAATCATCCAATCACTCTAACATTAAAATTTATAATAATACCAAATGCTCATGATCGTAATATTATTTACTTATTTATTTTGTAAATTTCTCGAAATTAAAAAGTTACGTTCAATTCTTCTAGATGCGGCGACTTTTTGTTTAATAAGGAGCCACCACCCTAATTATTTCAACATCAAATGACCCCACAAAAACAAAAAAGAAATAAGCTCGACTTTTGTGTAGAATCCTCTAAATATAATATTAATCCAAAATCTCAGCTGACTGTTCCTAATCCTCGTGGCAATTTTTTTGGGGTTAAAAAGTCATGGGAATGGCAAAGAGCCACTTTTTACGGGTTGACATGTGGCTGCGGATTCAAAATTGTTAGTTTGAAATATATTTTGTTGTTTATGACATAGTCAAAATAATTTTATTTGGCAATTCTTCTCTAAATTATTGTTTTTTTTTATTCGTTTCAAAATAATTGTTTTGTTTAAAAATTTTTCTTTTAAGATATTATTTTTACTATTTTATCCTAATTTTTTTATTTTAATTATGAGCCATATACACATGAACATTAAAAAAAATTACACATTATATTAATATTAATAATCAAGTCAATTATTTTTTCTTAATCCATGTACTGGATCAAACAAAACAGTAATTAAGGGACGGAAGAGTATTTATAATTATTTTTAAAAATTTTACTAATTTTTAAAAATAAGATTATTTTTTGAATAAATCAAAGAGAAAAGTGATTATTATTTTGAGGCAGATGTAGTATAATTTCTGAATAAGTTTATGTATTTTCGAACAACAATATATAGATTCTTTAAAATATAATGCACCCGTGAATTCACAACTTTTCAACGGTTACATTAGTTCGATCAATTTATTAAACGAAATAGAAAAAGGCTAGTTATAGAAACCAGTGGTTTGAACTTATTATTTTTAACATGATTCAAAAATAAAAGATGATTTGGTTAATTTGATAAGCGGATTTCGATCAGTAGAGTTAATCATGTTGATCAACATATATAGATGTAATTTCAATCATTAAATTAAACTAATTCAAATTACTAATTTTAACTTAACTAGATGTCTGACCAAAAGTAATGGCCCGATGCTTTTCCAAAATTCATTACGCGTGTAATGTTAAAGATGAATTCCCCATTCATACCGGAGCCCTTTCCGTAAAAAAATAATTATTCCTGCTATCACTTGTTCATTACGTCATCGATGATTCATCAACGTTGCCCCGACTGCCATGGACTTGCAAGCAAATTCACCTATATAAGTTCTCATACCAATCTCCAAAAATATATCAACTTCAATCCAAATCCAATTTCAATAATCTCACAAGTTAGTTTTCAAGTACTTCAAAAGATGGTGAACATTCCTTCAATTCCTATTAAGTCCGCTGATGGATTCCAAAACATGCCGGTGATCGGCCTGGGGACCGGATCATTAAACGCCGATGGCTATGACGCGGTGGTGTCTGCCATTCTCGAAGCCATCAAGGTCGGTTACCGCCACTTCGACACCGCTGCTATGTACGGATCAGAAGCACCCATCGGCGAAGCAATCCGAGAAGCTCTTCGTCTCGGACTCATTAAATCTCGCGACGAGCTTTTTATTACAACCAAGCTGTGGTGTGATTCGACCGAACGCCACCTTGTCTTGCCCTCCTTGCGCCAGAGTCTCAAGTGAGATTATTTCTGAGTACACTTTCCCTTCTTTTTTTACTCCCTCACTACAAAAAAAAAAAAAAATCTCATTTCTGATAAATTTTTTATTTTTTTAGTATAATGTAAATGAGGTATAAGCATATACAATTACAATTTAAAAATATTTAACTTGGTCAAACGAGTATTTTTCCGTTTCCGTTGATATGGTGAGAACTGTTTCCGTTTCTTGCTTTGTTGAAAAGGTTAGTGTCTAACTGTGGGTTTAATTTGATGGTTTTATAGGAATCTTGGATTGGAGTATGTTAATTTGTATCTGATTCACTGGCCGATTAAGCTGAGCGTGCCATTCAGACCCCCACTCCCAGCAGACAGCATCTCGGGCATTGATATTAAGGCAGTGTGGGAAGCCATGGAAGAGTGTCAAAACCTTGGCCTCACCAAATCAATTGGTGTCAGCAATTTCTCACCTAAGAAGCTTCAAGAAATCCTTTCCTCTTGCAAAATCCCCCCAGCCGTCAACCAGGTGAGTTTTAAATTAATTAGAAAGAACTGAGCTGAATTCAGTATTAGTGACCCGTACTGAAAAAATTGGTTTTTTGATTTGGTGAAAAAGGTTGAGATGAACCCGACTTGGCAGCACAAAGAACTCCAAGAATTCTGCAAGAAAAATGGCATAGTTATCACTGCATACCGCCCCTTGGGAGCCGCTGTCTTTTCCGACAAAAGTGATGTTCTCGAAGAAATTGCCAAGGCCCATGGAAAAACAACTGCTCAGGTACTCTATTGTTCACTATCTATGCAGATTGATCAAATGGAAATGCTATTTGCGCTCCAATTTGCAACTTAAATGAGATACTCGTATATACTCCAATAGTATTTCCCTTAGATCAGTGAGCATAGATAGTAAACATAAATATGATGCTCATTGATTGAGTAATACGTGCATCATATTTAAGTCGCAAAGTGGAGTATTTTGAACTGTTTGTAGGCTAATAAGTGTAAAAACTGAAACTTTACTTTAGGCTAACAGAACTCCTCGATTGATTGTCTGCAGATTTCGTTGAGGTGGTTGTATGAGCAAGGGGTTGTTGTTGTGCCAAAAAGCTACAACAAAGAGAGGATGAAGCAGAACCTTGAAATCTTTGATTTTTCATTGACGGAGGAGGACTTGAAGAAGATCAGCCAACTTCCTCAAAAGAAAGGTTTTACCCTTGGGCCAATGATGTTGGGACCTAATGCAACCGTGGCGGAGATTGATGCCGAGATTTGAGGACAAGTTATAGTTTTGGAATAAACGTTGCCCGATACGACTACTGAGATACTAATAAACCTCCGCGATGAAGAACTATGATTTTTGGTTTTTAGGAGTTTGTATTAATTTTTTTTTCTTTGGGTTTGATCCTTTGGTGACTGTTATTTGGCCCTTGCTCTGTTTCTCTGTTCTTTCCACTTTCTATTCAGCTTGTAATTTTAATGTCAGTTTTCTAGTAATATTTCAGAATACACGATTATGGAATATATTTGTTCTTATCACAGAGTATGAATGATTTACTTCCTGGGAAGAGTTTGAAGCTGCCTTTCTCCAAGTGTTACTCCCTCTGTATTTTTATAGGAAAATCAACTTAAAACAATATCAAATTAGTATGTCTTAGACAATGAAATTTTAATTATTGATGTAATTTTATGAATATTATCAAATAACAATCTAAGAAAAAAATTCTAAGATAAATAATTTCTTATCAAATTTTTGTCAAGTTTAATTAAGTTAACTAAAACTAGTAAATCTAAGACTATTTTTTTTTTTTTTTGCAGGAAGGGAGTATTATTATTTTACTTTTTAAGGATATTATTATTATTATTATTATTTGGTGGCCAGGCAGGGAGGGAGTATAATTAAGTTGACTAAATTCTAGCACTAAATTGCACTCAGGGATCCAATTGGCTTTAGTCCCACCATAGTGCAACATTTCGGTGGTTTACCTTTTTAATGGTGGAGCAACAGAGTTTCTTTATGAATTAAATACTCTCTCCGTTTCCGGGCAAAGAGTCCACTATTTTATTTTGGAATATTTTACTTAAATATTTCATTTTTAAAAAATTAATGTTTATAATTTTCATAAAATTTTATTTTTAGCCTTCACTTATGTTGTAAGCATCTAGGTTGTGCTTAAATAGTTTTGTAATTATGACCAACTCCAACGACACTTATATGTTTCTTAATTATTAGACTTTTTAAATGTGGACTCTTTGAGTGAAACATAGGAAGTAGCAATTTAATTCTTAAACTTCACTTTATGATTATTCGAACTCTATTTTTGGTGAGCAGTTAGTCCCTAAGCTCACAAGCCTTTATTTTTTAGTTGAAATTTAAAATATTTGACAACTTTGCCCTAGTAATTGATAAGATTTACCAAATATTTACAATAAAAAAGCATGCACAAAATTGAGTTATTCGATCGATCTAAGATCCCCTAAACATGCAAACCAATTCTCCTATAAAACATCATTTCAATCTCGAAACATCTATCAATCCAATTCAGTTCTAAACCAATCGGCAATAACTAAGAACTCTCCTTAAGTTTGTAACATAATCAATTTGTTTGAAGAAGAAACGATGGTGAATAATATTCCTTCAGTTCCGATTAAGTCCGTCAATGGTGTTCAAAACATGCCGGTTATTGGCATGGGAACGGGATCAGTAAACAATGACGGCCATGATGTGGTGGTCGCCGCCATTCTAGAAGCCATCAAGGTCGGCTACCGCCACTTTGATACTGCTGCTATGTACGGCTCCGAAGCGCCCATAGGCGATGCTGTTCGTGAAGCTCTTCGTCTCGGCCTCATTAAATCTCGTGACGAGCTTTTTATCACAACCAAGCTGTGGTGCGATTCGACCGAACGCCACCTTGTCTTGCCCGCCTTGCACAAGAGTCTCAAGTAAGATTATTTCTAAGTTACATCTGATTCACATTTCTTGCTTTGTTGAAATTACTTGGAGAATGACATCAGGCCATTTTCTTTGGCAATTTGATTCTACCGGTTGCGGATTTAACAACCGAGAAGTCATGGATCCATAAAATGCATTATAATTATTATTTTTAAATTAACATATTGTTGTTCAATATATATATATATATATATATATATATATATATATATATGGTGAAGAGTAATGCTACGGGTACCCAAATAGTATCAAAAAATTTTTTTCACTAAATGATGTGTCAGCTGATGTGGTACAAAAAAAAATTAAAAATCATAATTAATACATTACATCAGCTGACACATTATTTGGTGTAAAAAAATTGATATTTTTTAGGTACCCATAGCATTACTCATACGGTGAATAATACTCCCTCCTTTCCTAAATTATTGTCTTCCTTTTCTTTTTTTGTCTGTCTCAAAATAATTGTCTTGTTTAAAAACTTTCTTTTTTAGGACATTATTTTTACCATTTTACCCTTATTTTTTCCCCTATGGACCACATACACATGAACATTAAAGAAAATTACACATTATACCAATATTAATAATTAAGTCAATTTTTTTTTTAATTTATGTGCCAAGTAAAAAAAAACAATAATTAAGGAACGGAAGAAAGGAAGGAGTAGTATTTACATTTTAAAAAAAAAAGAAAAAAAAAACCCAAAGTATTAGATTTGCTTTATAACATGTGTCCTGTGGGACAACAACTGGCCCGATCAACTGGTGCGAGTAATTGGCCCAATGGTGTAGTACATCAACACAGTATTTAAGAAGAATAATGGTACACAAAGTGAAAATGCTCTCTTACTTTTTAAAGCGTAACCATGCAGCGTAAGGAGATCCAAGTATTTTTACGAAATGAAGTTTTTTACAAAAGCTACAAAATGGAGTGTTTTTCTTTAAAATGCTCGTTTTAAACTTGACAGATACGAAAAAGTCATTTTTTGAGAGAAAAAAAATGTTTTAAAAAAGCTACGTTCCAAAAGACGCTACGGCTAAAAGTTGTGTTTCAAAACTACTACTCTAGACAAACCCTAATTTTAATGGTTTTCGTAATTGTAGGGATCTTGGATTGGAATACGTTGATTTGTATCTAATTCACTGGCCGCTTAAGCTAAACGTGCCATACAGACCCCACTCCCAGCAGATAGCATCACGGCTATGGATATTAAGGGAGTGTGGGAAGGGATGGAAGAGTGCCAAAATCTTGGACTCGCGAAATCAATCGGTGTCAGCAATTTCTCTCCTAAGAAGCTCCAACTACTCCTTTCCTCTGCCAAAATCCCCCCGACCGTGAACCAGGCCAGCTCATTACTTATTTCACTGATGACTTGAAAGATTTCATTTTTAACAATCCATACTAATTAAAGTTGTTGTTGTGTTGATCTAAAGGTTGAGATGAGCCCAAACTGGCAGCACAAAGAGCTGAAAGATTTCTGCAAGAAAAATGGCATTGTTATCACGGCATACCGCCCCTTGGGAGCTACTGTATGGGGCGACAAAAGTGATGTGCTTGAAGAAATTGCCAAGTCCCATGGAAAAACAACTGCTCAGGTATTGCTCATTGATTGACATGTTTGTAGGCTAGTAAGGATAACAAAATCGAAGCGTAATTTTAGGCTAACGGAATAACTTGATCTTTTATTGTTTGCAGGTCTCTTTGAGGTGGTTGTACGAGCAAGGGGTAGTTGTTGTACCAAAGAGCTATAACAAAGAAAGGATGAAGCAGAACCTTGAAATCTTTGATTTTTCATTAAAGGAAGAGGACTTGAAGAAAATCAGTCAACTTCCTCAGAAGAAAGGTGTTACTCTTGGGCCGAAGATGTTGGGACCTAATGCAATCGTGGCAGAGATTGATGCCGAGATTTGAGGACAAAGACTACACACAATTGAGGAATAAAAATTTGGATATGGAACATGATACGGGGATGCTACTAAATTTCATTGATGAAGAACTATGGGCTTTTTTTTTCTCATTTTTTAATTTGGAGTTTGTATTTTTTGTTAGTATTTTTCTTTGCGGTTTGGTCCTTGCCTCCTTGGGTGACAGTTTTATTTGGCCCCGACTATGTTTCTATGTCTTCCCATTTTCTAGTAAGTTTATAATTTTGATGGCAATTTCCTAGTAAAATTTGTGTACCATCATGGAATACTATGTCTATTTTCTATCCCCGAGGATAAAGATTCATCTAGCAAAAGTTTGAAGCTGCCTAAAAGAAAATCATGTTTTGTCTTATCAGGTCATTATTCTTATGTGGTGTGACATATTACTTACAATTTCACTTGGCATAATCAGCCAAGCAATATAACAAACCCTTAAATCTAAAGAAGTTATAGTACATCTTACATACCTTACACGTACATTACTCCCACCATCCCTAAATGAATGTCTATGTTTGTATAATTCTACTAATTTCAGTTTTGACAATTATTGTCTTAGCGTGACTTGTAATGTTGTATGTGAACATTAAATTCATTAATATACATGTACTACTAAAATAATCCAAAAGCCAATTTTCTTAATTTTAATGAAAAAAATAAAAATGAACAGTCATTTAGAATCGAAAGGAGTAATATATTACTAATGCATACTCTAATAACATAATATGGCCGTTTTACAGAACAACTTCTCCTGCCTTTCACCTTGGTTTTGTTCTGGACACTATCTAATTAATGTGGTGCAGGTGCGGGTGCGGGTGCGGGTGTGTTTGTGCAGAAAACCATAGGTGCATTATGCACCACATGACATAACCATAATCTTAATATGAAGCAAAATGATTAATTGGCTTGTTGCAATATTTTTATGGAAGAGTAGCATATTTATGTGACATGATGAAATGTTTTTTTATTTTTTTATAAAGAGGATCAATAGTGGTTCCCCACTTATCCCCTGGTGATTCGAACCCACGACCTATCGGTTGTAGAAAAATATCGAGTCTTTTGCAACCATTTATGTATTTATATACTTTGTTGTTTGTTGTTCTTGACCACTCCAATATATTAATGGTTTTTGTTGTTAGGCAGGACCACTACATAGTGGTGATGCTTCAAGTTCATGTAAATTTTTCTAGTGGCTTTATATTTTATTTTATTTATTATTATTCCAAATTTTAAATATTAGTGCATTTTTTTATTTTTATATTATTATTATTATTATTATTATTTTTGTTTAGGGCCATTGACGGACCCATAAACTTCTTTGTGATTTCATCGATTAGGATGCAACTAAGTTTTTCTCAAGGCCAAGACAAAATCTAATATAATCTTAACATGTTTTCTTTTTCGTTTTCTATAAAAGATGGTGATGGCTATTCTAATTTCTAAGACTGGGCCCTCAAAGCAAATTTATAAGGAGAAATTGCTGGCCGGTTTATTTTTTCAAACTTTTTTTTCTTTTCAGTACACCATTTTTTTTTTAACCGTTAAAAGACATTTTGAAAATTTTCTTCCTAAAATACCCTCAACAACATCGTTGCTTCAGATTTGAGATTCAAATTGATGTATAAATGATTTCATGTTGTTAATATAGTCTTGCCTCATGTTTGGTATCAATTTTCATGTATAGAACACGAATTTGATCAAATTCAAATTTTTTGAGTTCATTCCGTTTTTCTTTGTTCTTGAGCTGTTTTGGCCACTTAAATCTCTGTTTTAAGCTTCGAATTTGTTTAAAATCAATCTTATATTATTATCCTAACTTAGTACTATATTTGTGCACAATTTTTCTACCAAAAAACATTATTTTTGAGCTTCAAATCAAGCTTGACAGTGTGTTGTCCGAAAACAGAGGAAGATGTTCTTGGACTGATTTAATTCGCCAATCGCAGTATGCTGGGCAACGCAATGGGGTTCGACTTGCCCGGTCAGGTCGCAGAGGTCGAGGGGACAGCGTCCCTCGTGAGGATTCGGGGGCAACGCCCCCGAAAGGTAAACGAACCTAAAGCGCACTGCGATGATCGTGATGCACCAATTGTTGCATCGCGATTCCCCAATTTGCAAAAGTGGTGCATCGCGATGCCAAAGTGGTGCATCGCGATGCCTTGATTGCTCATCACGATGTTTTGGTTCCCTAAAGTGCGCTGCGATGATCGCGATGCACCAATTATTACATCGCGATGCCCCAATTTGGTGCATCGCGATGCAAAAGTGGTGCATCGCAATGCCTGGGGTTATTGAAGCGTGTGTGTTTTTCTTTCATTAATGGCATAATCGTCTTTTTGTCCCAAAAATACATTTTTTCAGTTTTTAAAAAAGATGAGTGGACTGAAATAATTACAAATGTTTAAAAAGGGACCGACCTGTAATTCACCCAATTTATAATCATATAAAATTCGAGATAAATTGGCTTATTCAATGCAGGATCCATACAAAATAATTTAAACTGTACACTTCTAATATCCTCTATTCAAGAGCCAAGAACAAATCACGGAACATTGAGACCCTGTTTGCTTTGCTATTTTTCGTACTAGTTATAGAGCCCGTGCAATGCACGAGTGTAATTTATTTTTTATATTTAATTGATACAATTTTAAAAATATTTTTAAAAATAGTTATCATTATTGAATATAAAAATTTGTTGATTTAATGTCTAACAAAAATTAAATGTTATCAATATATTTAAATTGGTAGTCGTTTATTATAATATTTTCGTTTTAAAATAAATATTTTTTATTGGTGGTTAATACATATATTTTTGTTACTATACATTTTTTAATTTTTTAAGTATCCTTTAATGATATCGTATTATTAGGTTTCTTTATCTCTTTTTTTTTTAGACAAATATTTGTCTAAATAAAATATTTGAAAAAATTTAGACAAATATTTTAATAAAGATATTTTAGACAAATATTTAAAAAAATTTACAAAATTAAAAATAAAATATTTACTACGAGAGGACTGAAATATGAAGAAGGTGCGGGAAAAGAAAGATTGCTTTTAGAAAATAGGGGGGCAGAAGAATTTCCTTAGCACATATTATATACATTATTTTAGGACGTCTTAAATAAGAATATGAGACCCAATTTGATATGGAGAGAGTATCATTTATAAAAATAAAATCTATAGAATAATATTATATGTTTTTAAATTTTTTTACATATAATATAATTGGTTGAATTAGTTTAAGGTGTATAATTATATTTAAAAGGGTGTGAGTTTAAATCCCATTGACAACATTATTTTGTTTCGGTGTGGGTTCAAATCCCATTGACAATATTATTTTATTTCCTGAAGTTCTTCTCTTATTAGTATTACCTATTATAAAACCTATTGTTATTAGCTAATGACTTAGAAATAAAAAGTTATTTCACTACAAAAGTCATGTTTACTTGAAGACTTGAGAATCAAAAGAATCAAAAGTTGAATGAGGTGACATACTTAGAGACATCCTCACCAACTTTAAATATATATATATATATATATATATTTTCTTCCTATTTACTTTCTCTTTTATTAGTCCACCACTTTTCTTTTTATATCTTTCTTAACTTTTAATTTATTTATTATCAAATCAAAAAGAGAACTAACCAAAAAAGAAACCATCTATCTATACATGACCTTTGCTTTAAATGAAAGTTTTTTCAAATAAACTAGTACTCCCCCTATTTTAAAATAGTTGTCATTTTAGCTCTAAGAATATATTTTAAAAAAATTATCGTTTTATGTTTTTAATGCATGTTTTGCCTAATTTATCATTGTCTTCTCACAAGTTTAATCATTTATTCATTAAATATTTTATCTTCTCCTAATAATTATCTCCTTCTACTTAATCTTTTCAACCACTCCTAACACAAAAATTAAAAATATAATTATAATATATTTGTCAACATACAAATTTTTTTAATACGTGTCTATAACTCTAAAACGACAATCCTTTTGAAATAGAGAGTGTTGTGAAAACACATGTTTCTAGAACATTGGTAATTGTAATACTTTTGAAATAGAGGGAGTTGTGAAAACACATGTTTCTAGAACATTGGTAATTGTAATACTCCATCATATTTTAACTATTTGAGTAAAATTAGGTGATTTTTAAATAAAAATTTCACGTATATATTTATATATATTTCTTAAAATTATAAAATACATAATTTATAATATACATTAAATTTTTACTTAAAAAACACACAATTTAAGTTAAAAAATTAAATCAGAACAATAATTTAAGAGTGGAGGAAGTACTAATTATGTCTATAGAATAAGATTGGTAGTGATCAATGTTGACTTTAAAAGAAAAGTCAATCGACAAAGTAACAAAGTTATTGTTTAGTAATTTCCATAGGAACTACCATTACGCACACTTTCCGTTTAGTCTTATCTTCCAGAAACATCCATCCAATTCTCAGTTAAAAGTTCATTAGGTGTCGTCACTTGCTGCTGTTTCCCGTTCATTCATACTGCCCCATGGTGAGCTTCCCGTCATGCATGACTAATTGTTTATGAATGCATAGACTAGTCAAACTAATTGACCTCTCTATATATATATACATACCTCATTTCAATATATCTCAAAACACACATTCATTCATTCAGTTCCAGTTCACATATATTGTTTAGCAATAACAAAAAATTTCCAAACAGCTAATTTCTAGCAAAAAGAAAATGGTAACTATACCAGAAGTTCCATTAAGATCCGCCAGTGGAAACCGAACCATGCCCATTATCGGGCTTGGGACAGCACCATCGAGTCCGACTGAAGGGCATGACCGGACAAAGCCGGCTATCCTTGAGGCCATCAAGGCTGGGTACCGCCACTTTGACACGGCTGCTCTGTACGGATCAGAGAAGCCCGTTGGTGACGCCATTAAGGAAGCTATCGAGCTTGGCTTAATTAAATCTCGTGATGAAGTTTTTATCACAACCAAGCTGTGGGGTACCTCTGCCGAGGGTCATCTCGTTTTACCCGCCATAAAGAACAGTCTCGAGTAAGAATATAGGGACACTTGTTAACAACATTTTTGCCACTAGGGACATATATAGACTAACTGTGGGTGTTTTTTTTTTTGTTCTTTAGGAATCTTGGATTGGAGTATATTGATTTGTATCTGATTCATGTGCCGTACAAGCTAAATATGTCGATTGAGGAGTTTAGAATCCCATTTCCAGCAGACTCCGTAGTAGCAATGGACCTTAAGTCGGTATGGCAAGCCATGGAAGAGTGTCAAAATCTCGGACTCACCAAATCCATTGGGGTCAGCAATTTCTCTATTCAGAAGCTCCAAAAAGTTCTTTCCTTCGCCAAAATCCCTCCTGCAGTCAACCAGGTGAGTTCAAGTCTTTTTTTTTTTTTTTTTTCATCTTACAGTTTATATATAGTCAATAATTAGTTGTACTAAAAATGTTTATTTTGATTGATCTAAAGGTTGAGATGAACCCAATTTGGCAGCAAAAGAAACTAATAGAATTCTGCAAGGAAAATGACATAGTTATCACAGCATATGCTCCATTGGGAGCATCTGGTTCTGTCTTTGGAGACGACAGGGTGATGCAATCTAATGTTCTCCAAGAAATTGCCGAGTCCAAAGGAAAAACTATTGCTCAGGTTTGTAAATTTATATTTCTCTTTCACTATTGATCTTGTTAAGCTTAATAAAACTCTTAATTTCTATGCTTTATAAGTATAACATGTAATTAAGGCTAACTCAATCCTCAATCGAGTACGTACTTTTGCAGGTTTCTCTAAGGTGGTTGTACGAGCAAGGGGTAACTATGATACCAAAGAGCTACAACAAAGAGAGGATGAGACAGAACATTGAGATTTTTGATTTTTCATTGACAGAGGAGGAGTTGAACAAAATCAGTCAACTTCCGCAACGCAGATTTGGTAATCTTAGCTCGATGCTAGCGGGGCCTAATGATGTAGCGGCGGAGATTGATGCAGAGCTTTCTTGAATAGTTTTTGAAATATGAGTGATGAATTTTTGTACTTGTGATGCATTTTATTTGAGATGGGAAGAAACTTCAGATATGAAGAATTATGGCCTTTTTTTTTGTTGCTATTTATTAGTATGAATTTTGGTATCAGATTTCTGTTTTAATTTATTGAATATATATAAAAATGAAATTTCTATTTTTGTTGTTGCGGGTCAGTTTGGTCCGTTTGGAGGTATAACTTGTCATATTCTTTTATCGATTCAATCCTTATCAAGTATCAAAAATCAAAATAACTCTTGTCGATTATTCGTCCCTGTGACTTTTCTGTCATCCTCACCAACAAAACCAATATATCTTATCACGATCAATAAAAACATCGTTAGTTAAAAAAAAGTGGCTTCGATCAAAATAATATGTAGTATTGTCTTCTTTATTTATATACAGATAATCATGTAAACGGGCATAAATATTATTTAACTTATAACAAACGTGATTAAAAATTAATTCACAAAATATAAATGCAATTAAAAAATAATTAACACACTACAAACATAATAAAAAAATTAATTAACGTACTTCAGACGGAATTACAAATTATTTATTGTATTACAAATTGTGTCAAGCAAATCAGAGTCATTTTAGAAGCTCAAAGGGGCGTTCAAGTCAATCCATAATGCTTTGAATATGATTTGTTATATTGCGTTAAGAATTGTGAAGGAAACAGACTATTTTGCAAGAGAAAAGTTAACAAAATTGCAATTTTGGTGGTTGGTTCGAGTTTCTAGGAGTATTAATGAAGATGAAAGTCAACTTAAGTTAAATTAAGTTAGTTCAAGTCAACTCATGTTAAAGAAAATAAAGTAAAAGTTAGGAATATCAGTTCAAGAGTGTATAGTAAAAATTATCCGAAATTGAAAGTTGAAATTATAGAGGGCATACCCGTAAGCAGTGCCTTAGCGCAACCGCATGTTTGGATGGCTAAGGCACAACATTGGTTTTAATTGATGTGTTTTTGTGTTGCTCCAAAGAATGCAACACTAAGGTGATTTTAATTGATGTGTTTTTGTGTTCCTACAAAGAATGTAGTGCTAAGGCGTGAGCACACCTTAGCTTGCATTTAAGCGCTAAGACGCAACAAGAAAATAGTTTTTTTTATTTTTTTATTTTTTTAATTCATGAGGCCAATAAGTTTGCGTGGGGTGTTAGGATCGTTGCCCCCGGAGGCTGTAGTGCTAGCGAGTGCCACCCAAACTAGATGATTTGTGTGAGTTATTTTTTTTTAAAAGATATCAATTAAAATATATAAAAATATATTTAAATTTTTAAAAAACTAGCAATTAAGAATAAAATTATGAGGATTTTTTTAAGAAAAAAAATCCCGTTAAACACAATCACACACCCACAAAAAAAAAAACACTTACGATTTATATGAGTTAAACACAACTCCAAATTAAAAAATTAAAATGACATAAGCAACAACAACAAAAATATTAGAAATTATTGTAAATAGTCAACTCTTTGAACAAAATTATCGTGAAACTGGTAGTTAGCATGCATAGTCAAATACAAAGAGAAATAGTAGACTCAGTAGCTATATATATATATATATATATATATATATATATATAGAGAGAGAGAGAGAGAGAGAGAGAGAGAGATGAGCCCTTTGGTATCCATGATTAAGACCAAATAAGATAAGTTAAATTGTCTTATGTTCTGTATGCAATCGTTGGTTTGGATTAATAGTCCAAACTATTCGAATAAAGTCTTTTTACTTTTGCTAATTACGACAAGGGAGAATGTGATAGTATTAATGCCCTCACCACAAAAACTAGGGACTAACATTTTTACTCCCAAAATTAACCCTAATATACAAATGAGTATTAATAAAGAGGGTGCTATGAGTATCTCCAATGCTAAAAAATTCTTACACAATTTTTAGCTAGATCCTACTAACTCCCTATTTTAAAAATTTTCCTCTCTAAGAAGTTAACTTTCCAATAGTTTTCATTCTTATTTCATTTTTATATGGGTCCCACTGCCAAATCATCCATTTTATTTACACAACATTTTATTTTTATACTTTTCAAACAAATTAATTTATTTAGCTTTAATTAATATATTGCATATTCAAATATTTTGTATAAATAAATTAATTTATTTATAATTTTAATTAATATATTTCATATTCAAAATATTTTGTATAATTAAATTAATCCATTTATAAATTTAATTAATATATTGTAAATTTTAAATATTATATATAAATAAATTTATTAATTTATAGTTTTAATTAATATATTACATATTTTAAATATTTTTTACAAATAAATTGATTTTTAATCAAAGAAATTAATTATAATTTTAAAATGGCATATTTTTAGAAAACAAAAAGAAAAAAAAAAAAAGAAAAAGAAATGAAACAAATAATTAGTGGGAGACAAACACGTTACACGGCAGAGGTGGGGCTGGAGAGCGGCTCAGCTTTTCAAGCGTCTTCATGGGGAGTGAGCTACACACGCTAGTGAGAAGGCGTCGTGCTTCCCACTGCCTGAAGCTGAGAGTGTTGCTTGGTATCTTCTACAAATTATTCTTTGTTCCCATTTAAAATTTTTACAAGAATGGCTTTCAACGGGACTCCGGACCTCTTTGCCATACGTCTGTGCAATTTTCTGTGTCGCAAGATGAATTTAATGTTGATTTTAAAAATTTAATTAGAATTTAATATTGGATTTGTCTTGTGACACAGGAAGGAATACAGACTTATGACACAAAGGATCTGGACTCTTTCAATGGTCACCCATTCTTGTCCTATTTAATGAACTAAGAATTTTTTTGTTTAAATATTCTAATAACACCGAGATTAATAATATTATATAACAGTTCATCTATCAAAAAAACCTACAAAATATTTTGATTTAGATTTTTAAAAATAGAGAAGAAAATGATTATTTATTAAAAATTTAGAAGGGGCAATTTTGTAAATAAATACAATACAAGGGTTTTATTTTTTCAGAAAATGAACGAAGTTGTATCATGTAAACTAGCATGTGAATACTCATGTTTCTAGAGCATTTAAACCGTTGAATAAAACTAATTACGTCTATAAAATAAGATTAGTAGTAATCAATAGTGTTGACTTGAAAAGAAAAAGCAAACGACAACGTAACAAATTTATCGTTTAGTAATTTCCATTAGGACCATTACGCACACTTTCCGTCTAGGTGCAGTCTTATCTTCCAGAAGCATCCATCCAATTCTCCGTTAAAGTTCAGTCGTCACACTAACGGCCGTTTCCCCGTTCATACTGTGCGCTTCCCGTCATGCATGACTAATTGTTGATGAATATGAATAGATTAGTCAAACTAATTGGCCTATTTGTTTAAACCTCGTGTGAGTTGGTGGATTGACTAATTTGATTAATCAAACCAATAGGCCTCTATATATAAACATCATTAATTTCAATCTCAAAACAATAATTCATTCAGTTCCAGTTCTCATTATTTAGCAGAAACAAAAACTTTCAAAACAGATTTTCTAGCAAAAAGAAAATGGTAACTATACCAGAAGTTCCATTAAGATCCGCCAGTGGAAGCCGAACCATGCCCGTTATCGGGCTTGGGACCGCTCCATCGAATCCTGGTGAAGGGCATGACCGGACAAAGCCAGCAATCCTCGAGGCCATCAAGGTTGGGTACCGGCACTTTGACACGGCTGCTCTGTATGGATCAGAGAAGCCCGTTGGTGAGGCCATTAAAGAAGCTATCGAGCTTGGCTTAATTAAATCCCGTGATGAAGTTTTTATCACAACTAAGCTGTGGTGTGACTCTACCGAGGGTCACCTCGTTTTACCTTCCATTAAGAAGAGTCTCGAGTAAGATATATATATATATATAGAGACACTTGTTAACATAACTTTTGTTGCTACTAGGTACATAGACTAATTGTTGGTGTGTTTTTTTTTCTTTAGGAATCTTGGGTTGGAGTATATTGATTCATATCTGATTCATTGGCCGTACAAGCTAAACATGTCGGTTGAGGAGTTTCGAATCCCATTTCCAGCAGACTCCGTAGTAGCAATGGACCTTAAGTCCGTCTGGCAAGCCATGGAAGAGTGTCAAAATCTCGGACTCACCAAATCCATTGGGGTCAGCAATTTCTCTATTCAGAAGCTCCAAGAAATTCTTTCCTTCGCCAAAATCCCACCTGCAGTGAACCAGGTGAGTTCAAGTCAATTTTTTTTTCTTTTCATCTTACAGTTTATATGTAGTCATGAATTAGTTGTACTAAAAATGTTTATTTTGATCGATCCAAAGGTTGAGATGAACCCAATTTGGCAGCAAAAGAAATTAAGAGAATTCTGCAAGGAAAATGGCATAGTTATCACAGCATACGCCCCCTTGGGAGCAGCTGGTACTGTCTTTGGAGACGACAGGGTCATGCAATCTAATGTTCTTAAAGAAATTGCCGAGTCCAAAGGAAAAACTATTGCTCAGGTTTGTAAATTTATAATTCTCTTTCACTATTGATCTTGTTAAATTTAATTAAACTCTTAATTCGTATGCTTTATAATTATAACAAGGCTGACTCATGATCCTTGATCTGACTATATATTGCAGGTTTCTCTAAGGTGGTTGTACGAGGAAGGGGTAGCTATGGTACCAAAGAGCTACAACAAAGAGAGGATGAGACAGAACGTTGAGATTTTTGATTTTTCGTTGACCGAGGAGGAGTTGAACAAAATCAGCCAACTTCCGCAACGCAAATTTGTTTATCTTAGCTCGTTGCTAGCGGGGCCTAATGATGTTGCGGCGGAGATTGATGCCGAGCTTTCTTGAATATTTTGTTAAATATGAGTACTGAATTTTTGGATTTGATGATGCATTTTAGTTTGAGATGTGAATAAACTTCAGATATGAAGAACTATGGACTCAGATTTCTATTTTAATTGATTGAAGATATATATAAAATTGAATTTTTTTATTTTTGTTGTTGCTGGTGTGTTTGGAGGTCGGACTTGTCATATTTTTCTATAGTTTCCAACTCTTATTAACAATCACGAATAACTCTGCTTATTTTTCTTTGGTTTTGTCACCGTCTGAATCGCAGGATGGATCTTTTCATGAATTTTTGGTTTTGCTCCTAGAACGAATGGATGGTAACCTTTGGAGCATATTTTGAAAATTCTTTTTTTTTTTTAAGAGGAATTTCATTAATGATTTGAAGTGTAACAATCCTTCGCAAGAAGGCTAGTTACAATGGAAGGAGCCCCAACAAAAGTTGAAGGGCTAGGAAAAGAAAATACATTGCGGCGAAGATTCGACGATTGTAATAGGAGATGGAATACCTTTTTAAAATAGATGATTCTGTTTGTTGATTTGTTCCCTTTATAGAACAAAT
The DNA here is from genome assembly GCA_016624345.1 of Platycodon grandiflorus. Classification (NCBI taxonomy): domain Eukaryota; kingdom Viridiplantae; phylum Streptophyta; class Magnoliopsida; order Asterales; family Campanulaceae; genus Platycodon; species Platycodon grandiflorus. The sequence continues at coordinate 76,537,566 of CM028362.1, read as the reverse complement.
AAATCATATGAAAGAACGTCTCAAATCTTATTGACATATTGTTCCCCTATATATACAAAACAAGAAGAGCTATTTATGTACAATCCTAATAATAATAGGAGAATAAATATAAAAGATTTACATGAGAAGAATAGGAAACAAAATAACTTAGAGAGCAAGTTTAGGTTGTTGGAGGAGAATGAGATTGTGTAGGATTCTCTCTAATATGCCCCCTCAAGATGGACGACCGAGAAGAGAGACCACTCTTGGATACCAAATCAGTATAACGAGCACGAGCAAGTGGCTTGGTAAGAGCATCCGCAAGTTGGTCACTACCCGAAATGTGAGTAACGCTCAAGTGTCGAGCTTGAACTTGTTCGCGAACAAAGTGATAATCAAGCGCTAAGTGCTTCATTCTTGAATGAAATTTCGGATTTGCTGCCACATAAGTTGCGCCCATGTTGTCACAATAAATAACAGGTGTAGCGGAGAGTGGAACATGGAGCTCACAAAGAAGATTTTGGACCCATAGCACTTCAGCAGTAGTGGCAGTGACGGCCCTATATTCGGCCTCAGTGGAGGACCGAGCAAGTGTTCGTTGCTTGCGAGAACTCCATGAGATTAAGTTAGAGCCAAGATAAACAAGATAGCCTGTAGTGGATATATAATCCAGCTTATCACCTGTCCAATCAGCGTCCGTAAAGGCGTGTAAAGTAGAAGGAGACTGGCGACGAAGAAGAAGACCATGTGAGCTAGTGCCAGTAAGGTAACGGAGCACCCGTTTGAGCGCACCCTAATGGATGTCAGTTGGCTTGTGCATAAACTGGGAAAGCCTGTTAACCGCAAACGATAGATCAAAGCGAGTCAAGGAGAGGTACTGCAGTGTACCAACGATGGTCCGAAACTCAGTGGGATTTTCCAAGGGTGTACTAGAGTGAGCCAAGAGGTTAGAATCAGGAACCATGGGAGTGGGAACTGGTCTAGCATCCGTCATATTGGTGCGGCTTAAAAGATCTTGGATGTATTTGTGTTGGCTGAGAAAGAGGCCATCAGAATGTGGAAACACTTCAACACCCAAGAAGTATGAGAGGTTACCAAGATCCTTTAGAGAAAATCGTGAAGCAAAAGTGGAGATGAAGTCATTGAGAAGAGAATCATTAGAACCCGTTATGATTATGTCATCCACATATATAAACAAGTAAATGAATCACACCAAGAGGTTGAAGTAGGGTGAACAAGGATGCATCTGAAACAGAATTCTTAAAACCCAAGGAGAGAAGGTAACTTTTGAGTTCATTGTACCATGCCCGCGGGGCTTGTTTAAGACCATACAAAGCTTGACGAAGCTTACAAACATGAGATGGTGAAGATGTACTTAGAAAGCCAAGAGGTTGTAGCATGTAAACATCTTCATGAAGAGAACCTTGAAGAAAAGCGTTGTTAATATCAACTTGGCGAAGAGACCATCCTTTTGTGACAGTAAGAGATAGAATGGTCCGGATAGTGGTAGGTTTGACAACCGGACTGAATGTTTCAGAGAAATCAATTCCCGGACGTTGATGAAAACCCTTTGCAACAAGACGAGCTTTATGCCGATCAATGGACCCATCGGAGTTGTATTTTGATCCAAAAATCCACTTACAACCAATGGGTTTCTGGGATGGAGAAGGTGGAACAAGATCCCAAGTATGATTCTTTTGTAACGCATCAAACTCAGCTTGCATGGCATCACGCCACATAGGAATTTTGAGGGCTTGTGTGTAAGTAGTCGGGTCAAGGGAGGGGTTGGGAAGGGAAACATGAAGATTCAGTTTATTAATGGGTTTTCGAATTCCATCCTGAAGCCTAGTGTGAGGACGATTGGTTGGAGGTGGAATTTGTACGGTAGAGGGTTGGGAAATAGTGGTTTGGGCAGAAGGTAAGGGAGACGGGGAGTTTGAAGCGGAGGAAGAGGAAGTAGGTGATGAAGGTGTTGGTGAGGCAGGTACCGAGGGTGAGGGTAGTGAAAGGTGTGGTGTCTGTGTTTGGATAGTGGGCAAGATAGGGAGATGAGAGTTGCACCATGCATCCACAGAATCTTATTGGATAAATCCAAGATGTTTACATCCAATGTTGTGGGTAAAGTAGAAACGGTATGAAAATTATAGAAATAATTTTTAAAAATGAATTTTATAAGTGATACATCTCATTTTTCAAAATAGAATAATGAAATTTTTGATTGAAATGAACAGAGAATTTCAATTTTCGGGGGCAGACCAAAATTACATTTAACTTGACCTAATTTACTTCTCGAGCTCGAGTTCACTTCAATATAAATGTACTAACCTTAAGCCAAGATGCTCATTTAGAAAGGGGATGATGTAAACATCTTTTTAGAACCCCAGCGACCAAAAGGGCCCTTCTCTGTCCCAACTCTCAATTGTTCATTGAAATTGTCAAGTAAAAAGGTTTCGTGGTGTAGTGTCAAACCCGGGCGAAGCCATTTTGTTGTATTGCTTACAAACAGGACTTGGAGCATTAAGGTGTCGTGGTGTAGTTGGTTATCACGTCAGTCTAACACACTGAAGGTCTCCGGTTCAAGTCCGGGCGACGCCACTGTTTGCATTTTTTTTCTTCGGTAAAGACTGGAGATCGAGTTGTTTTGAATGTTAATAATGTATAGGTGTTTTTTAGTGTATCTAAGACGATCTACTTAATTAGTGTCCTAGCCATTCGCTTGGAGTTGGGGGAAGGCAGGCTCACATTTATCATGTTTAACTAATGAGCCAGTATATCTACTATTGATTCATTTTGTGTCTGAGCTTGCTTGATCTTGTTCTTGTATATCCTGCAAAGCGAGAGAAGTTTGAGTCTCAATCTAACCTTAGATTGCTACATGGTTTGCAGAGTGATTTCCCAGTCAGCTTACTATATTGATGAGCTCTAAAGTGTGCTCACACTTCAAGCAAATATCGTAGTGGATCGAAATTTGAATCAAATGAGCATTTCACTGAGTGAGCACTATCAAAGCGCGATGCCATCTTATAACGCCCTAGAGACAGCATTTTGAGGAGAGCTTAACCCTGCACCGCCATTCAAACATACCACTAGCTATTCCTGATGTGTACGTGTTGCAGGTGATGTTTGTGTGTGTGTGTGTACTCTCCTTTTAGCTTCTCCTCTTCAATTTCAAAGTTCCCACCAACAACCTGTCCAAAAATTTCCGACTGTGAATTTCGACAAGTAGAAAGCAGGGTAATCCGCTTCCTAATAATCCGAGTTTCTGACCCCTTTTCATCTGTTCTTTGCCTTCTAATTCTCCGAACCTCTTGTAAAACGTTTTTTGATATTTTATAAAGACACCCTTATATTCTACTCAACATTTCGTTACTATAACTTCCCTCCACCTTGGATCTTACCTTGATGCATTCAGTAATGGAAGTAAAAGGTTATTTATATATCACTGCAAACAATTGACAGGAAGTTGTAGGCTTTAGGTTTGTCCATTAGAGTCTTATCAGTCAAAAGGGAGACATCCGAAACCCATCTTTTGTGTTAGGAGGGTATGTTAGTAATTTAAAGAATTCAAATTTGGCAAGAACAAGATCTACGTAACGGCCATATACAGAAGGGGATACTTGAGATCTTCAATTGGTAGGGGTTAAGGATGAAGGTCAGTGGAATTAACCAAACAGGATTTTTGAAGCAACCTTTCTCCTACTTTGAAATACAGAACTGGTTACATTACGAGTCCGTGTGCTATTGGGTGGATCGGGAAAGGGAACAACGAAATGAAAACATTAAAAATCAAAAGATGAACTGAGATGGGCAAATTACTCACATTTGATAGACCCATATAGGTAACGAACAAAGAGCAAAGAGGCCCAAAAACCTAATGTCCCAAGCATGAGAAAAATGCCGTAGCAGACGCAAGCCATGCAGCCAAAGAAGAATGAGGCTTGTATGAAACCAGTCATATCTGATAACGCAAAATAATAATGGAAACAGTAGGCAAACATATACAAGCCAGTTGATCCACTGCATAGGAAAGACCTGTGTCAACACAAACACAAATGAAGACCTGTATCGTAGTAATAAAATCACTGGAGTACTGCACTCACAGCACAAGTAATTGAAGAAATAAAAAACAAACATATCCTGGTTTGTGAATTAAGTATCGCACCTCCACCACCATTCATGATCTTCAGCAGCAAGCTGGAAGTAAGTGAAGGCCACAGAGACGAGAGCAGTTTCAGTCAGTAGAATAATGAAGACGATAGACAGGATGATATAATTGGTGTCAAACCTATGACCCCATGCAGTAGACATAATGTATTGAAGCTCAATGTTGATAACACTGAAAGGCAGAAATCCCGCCAATGCCATCTGGGGAAGAATACCCCTATACCAACGAAGTCGTGGAATCTGTCTTGCACATTTTGCAGTGCGGCATGGAGCTTGAAACTCTGACCTGCTGCCTTTTCCAACAAACCCACCCAATAGAAGAAGAGGTGAACACAAAAATGCCCACAAAAAATATATTGCCACAATTGCACCCAGCGGCAAAGCTGTAGTTACTCTGTATGCAGCAGCAACAGTTTTAAGGAAACAAAATGTGAGGAAGAGAGGACCAGAAAACAGTCCTCCTGTCAGCAACAGGTTACGCACCTGTCAATCAAAAACCAAAGACATGATTAGTTCAAGATTCACTTTTAAACATACCATCTCAAAATCCAGCACATAAATTAACTAATAATTAATAAGTAAATAAATATATCAGCTAGAGTTATTCAACAAACAGCCACATACCCAATTGGTTCCATCAAGCTGTTGATAGAAAGAAACTGCCGTATATCCTGAAACCCCAGAAGTGATTGCATACACTATGACAATGGTGTTAAATAGAAGTCCACGGGCATATGAACAAAACGCCCACAAGGCCTAGTATTATAATGAGTAGCATACTGCAAATGCAAGAAAGTGAAGGTTACATAGAAAGACATAGAGCTATGTAGAGCATCAAATTTATGGACAGGAGATTTTAAATGCTACTAACAGTGTCAATAAATGAGTGCCAGATCCAAGAGCTGCAGCAAACAACGACTTGTGTGTTGGGAACCTAAAGACATCACCATGGATGTACTTCCATCCTGTCTCTTCTTGGTTATCAGCCAGTTCTTCATCATGTATATACCTTTGATTTCAGATTGGAACGATAAGATGAGACTTCATGAGACAATATATATAAGGTTAAAGAAGAATGCTAAGTCATACTTAAATGTAATTATTACTTTAAAATATCTTTGCGAAGGACTCGCCAGTAAAATATCAGTAGACAACTGATAAGGATGACAGATGTCCAACATGAGTTCAAGATTGAGAACCAACGTGTTATCTGTTCTGGTGACAAGGAAGGAGTTGTGTACTTCTCCATTCTCTTATTAAATGTACTGTTTGTTTCCTCCCATACCACTGTGTATAAGAACTGGATATCAACTTCCTTGTCATCTGTTACTTCTGGCAAGGACAATTTATCCGCCAGGTCCATGACATTAATCTGAATCACACGGTCCTTATTGTAATAAATTTTGAAATGTAAATGATTGAAAAGGAAATATTCATCCTTGCTCCTGTCATCGACTTCCTGCCTATCAACCATTCCGAGGAAAGATCAAACTGGCAACTCATCAAAATACATTTGCATGTAATAGTCCTTTGCAAATGCACTTCGAAACAGAGAAACCTCTTCAATCTTCAGCCTCTTTCTACATAAAACTTCAGAAGTTCTGTCCACAAGGAATTCAATCTTATATGGAGCATAAACAAGACGATATCCGTTCAACATCTCACCTAAATCAAGCTTCTTCTCTTTTACATTATCTGTTTTCGGATCCGCAAAAAAAATCATAATCAAAAAACAAAAATGGAAGAGATTAAAACATAAAAAGAACCTGATGAAAACTCAGCAGAGACGCTCACTAGAGGAGATTGGGGGAGATAGTATAACACAAGTGAAGAGGAGAACCTGATAAACAGAAGGGAAGATCAAAATAAGCATATGCTTCACTGAAATGAAATAGAAGAAGGAAGAAAATTAGGAATATAGAACAACAAGTCCCTCTAATCTAGAAATTAAACAGGCAAAGATCCATTGACATTCTCTAACTTCGTAGAAACCCAAGTGATGAGACATAATCATTCCGAGCTTAGTCGGAAGTCGGTCATGCTCATAGAGGTCTTCCCACTCCATGGTAGTGGGTTATTTTTACCCTCCCTCACTCCCTGAATCACATTTGGGGATTCGAACCTATGACCTCCAGGTTAAGTACATAGATTGTAGCCCAAGTGGTACTCATTCCCCACAATCTATGTACTTAACCTGGAGGTCATAGGTTCGAATCCCCAAGTGTGATTCAGGGAGTGAGGGAGGGTAAAAATAACCCACTACCAGAAGAATAGCATGAATCAATGACTCGCTCACCGACTGCAAAGCGATTACATCACCAAGTTTCTTCAATTAAAGTACTGTTCTAGATAGTCTTAGCCAGCATTGAATGTCTCAATATAGGAGAATAAGGATTCCTAATATTATTTGAGCCAAAATTGAATTTCCCATATTTTCTTAAACTTAATGACAAGCAAAGGTGACACCCCTTATGTAAGATATTCGAACATGAATTTCAATTGAAATTGCCTGCAATATGAAAAAATGCAGACAAAGATCCAGAATATTAGACTTGGGAATAGATTTCAAGAATCCACTCAGAAAACTAAAATGGACAAGTTACATGAATGCATACTCATTAAAGGCAGAAAATGCAGTAGATGTATTGGTATTAAACCCCCAAGAAACTAAGAGGGGGGAAAATTAAATAAGATCAACATATTCAAACACTTTTCAAATAGTATATCAATGAACAATTTGGATGGAAACAAATATGACTAGAGGGGTTTAGAGACATACCTAGGATTTTGATATGGGCCAACCTTTTCAGCATAGAAAGGTATCGGATCTCCAATTTTATAGCGATGAACAGAGGCATCAGACCTTACTTGACTTCCGTAGCAAATTAATAGAGCAGAGATAACAAGAATCCTGGCAGATTCTACTGTCTCCATAGCTTTTAAAAGGAAAACGAGTTAAATGACCACAAAATCAAAGGGCGAAATAGAAAGCATAGACGCAAAAGTAAAACAGAAACTTGAATTCATTACAGAACATGATTACATCAGCCAAAGCATAACACTGCGAGGTCCCTTGAATTCGAGGAAAAAAGCATGCTCATATGTTATATTCACAAACTCAAAATGTCAAGAAATGGGCTGTTCTTTTTTTTCCTAAGTGAACTATCAAAGTGGAGCTATAAAATGGAAGGCATGATGTTAATTGTGTATTTCATGTTGCTAAGATTGGAAATGGTTGTGCCAAGTGCCATAGTATTCCTGGTGGAAGAAATGCGCGCAGGCTGGGACAACGAGAGTCGAGAAATAGCATTTGAGATGGTTATGAATTGAAATATTGTCGAAGTAATTCACTAATAAACCGCATTAACTCATTGGGCTGCACCCAGTTTCCAGTTCCAACAACCTCTCATAAGGAATACATTGTAACAAAATCGGTACTTTTGACTGAATTCTTGTGACTTAAGGAACGTTAATTTCAATTCAACGCACTTGAGTAATATAAGTAATACATTACAGAAAGAAAATCGAACAGCTAAATCCACATATGAATCTAAAGAATGCAAATAACTTCCTACACAAACCAATCACAGCAAGATAGCGATGATCAAGAGACAAACAAACAAAAGCATCATAATGCCAAGGCTGGTGCATGTTAAGCACATACCATAGAACCAAAAGAATCAATTACAATTCGTAAAAACAAATAAACTTTGATCAAAGTTTAATTATGTTGACCAAAAAAAGTCGAAGCTGAAACTATTTTTTTTTTTTTTTTGGAAAGGAGGGAGTAAAAGAGATGTATATATATAGAGAGAACCTTACTTTGAGCTAAGTTGACGACGCCGTTGGAGAAATATCTTTTCGGTCTCGCATGCATTTGCCGGGAAATGTTCCGTCTGTATTGAATCTGGTAGACTGGTTTTAATGGGAGAAGACGTTGACTTCTAAGTTAAAAGAGTCATGGCTGGATCGTTGACCGGGAAACATAACGATCCGCGAAACTCGTCAAGTTGGACAAAATTGGTCGTGTTGTGTCAGTGAGATTCGAACTGTAAGTTCTGGCGGGCCTAGGGGAAATATGTCGCGGGTCGATCCGTGCCTATTGCGATTGATTGCGATTGCGGTCTTAAAACCTTCGGAACCCGCCCCGAATTACAATTTGGTACTCCCCTGCTCCTAAACGAGTGTGTGAGTTTGTGTTTTTTTTATTTTTTATTTAATAGAAAGAAGGAAGTTGATTTTTATGTATCTATTTAGTATTTCTTCTGTTTCAAAAATTAAAAAAAAATGTTTATTTTTAAATTATATTCGTGATTCCTTCGTTCCAAAAAGACTGTTATTTGATTTTTTACACATTAAAAAAATTATTAACTAGAGCATGTTTGAACAATTTTTTCTAAAATTTTTAACTCACTCTGTTCCACCCAAAGAGTCCACGTTTGAAAAGTTTAATTATTAAGAGATATCTTAGTGTCATTAGATTTGATCATAATTATAAAAATACTTAAGCACAATCAAGATGATTACAACACAAGTGGAGGATAAAGATGAAAAATTATGAAAATTATTTGCATAATTTTTTGGAAGTGGACTCGTTAAATGAAACATCTCAAAATAGTGGACTCTTTACCTGGATCGGAGGGAGTATTAGTTACACTACTTTTTTGTTACTCCCTCCGTCCAGGATAAATGTTCATAGTGGATAAAATACAGGAATTAAGAAACATAATTAATGATATACTATAAAATGTGTTTTGACAATAATACACATGAACATTAATTAAGTACAACTATTTTAAATAATTAGATTTTTTGGGATGTGTTATATTAAATGAAGATTTAAGGGTATATTAGGAAGAATGGTAGATAATAGGTAAATCAAAAATTTTTAGGAACATTAGTTAGGAGATCCCAAAATAGAAAGTAGGAACATTTATTCGGGACGAAGGGAGTACTTAATTACTCCCTCCGTCCCTAAATTATTTTCTTGTTTGACCCGGCACACGGATTAAGAAAAAATAATTAATTTGATTATTAATATTGATATAGTTTGTAGTTTCCTTTAATGCTCATGTTTATGTGGACCATAATTAAAGTAGGGAGTGATGTATTAAAAAAGAAAGTTACAAACCAGACAATTATTTAGGGACGAACAAAAAAGAAAAATAAAACAATAATTTATGGACGGAGAGAGTAATAATTAGGTACTTAATGAAGAACATAATAGGAAATTAAGATAATTAATTGTACATATGCATTTTTTAGATGGAAGGAGCAGTACATATGTAAAAAATGACACTTGTGTCTATCTTAGTGACAAAAGTAGATTTAGTAACTTTATTAAAAAAAAAAGAGCACTCATTTTTTAGATAATTTCTTTTTTAAAAAAAAACTTATTTTAAGACGAACATAGTTGGTTATATATGCATACCTTTCGTGCACCTTATAACATTGCAAATAGAAGTTGGAGCATGATAATTGCAAGGTGAATTGGGTGATTTATTAGAAAAATGGACACTAATTTTAAGATATTTATTTTTTTATTTTAATTCAAAGGTTACTATTGCAAGAATCGAACTCCACAATTGACCATTTAATATGCATCCCCAAGTCTCAACATTGGTTTCGTGTCGACAATTTGTATTTTAATTGATAGAGCTAAAAAACTTCGTCCAGCCCCTATTAAAAAACCGTACAACTTCTCCTTTTCTTTCATATCAGTGAATCCCCCGAGGCTCCTAATGTACATGCTTGACAGTACATTATGGGATGGGAAAAACTGCTTGGTTTATGTTTTTTTTTTCTTTTTTTCTTTTTGTTGAACGATTCACTCAGGGAGTCTTTTGGACTATTAGATTGCCTATAATTGAGAGGTCCCCTTTTTATCTTGGATTGATCACACAAGAAAGATGTTGGTGACCACGTTTGATTCACGTGTGTGGTCTAGTAAGATTCCGGCTAACGTTGTTGGGATTGCTGCTGAAGAAAGGAGATATAATGCCCTGTGATTAACAGAAAACACCGTAAAGGGGGGCTGTGATGTCCTAGCAATAACCCTCCGACGTGAGAATCAACAATACTGCAGAGAGAATATAATGCTCTAATAGAGTATAACTTTGATATAATTTACACGTACCATATGATGCTTTTGAGACTGCTATTTATAAGAGGATAGTTTGCAATCCTAATTAGCTTCAGATTCGGTATGATATGATCAAATCCCTTTACTTGCGGATCACGCTTGTGGGTTATTGTTTAGGATTGTTATGGAGGTGATATTGCAGTAGGATTCTACCCTGTTGGACTAGTTTCCATATGGAACTTTATTTACGATGAGTTGACCAGGGTGGTGTTGAGGTCGGCCTGGGATATACACAGGTCACAAGATGCTCCCGTGGTCGACCTAGGATGTACCCTAGTCGTGCTGTGGATCAGTGAGGTTGGCGACTTAGCAGGTATGCTTGTAGAGGTCGAGGGTGACTTGGTAGATCATGGTTACCAGGTCGTCACAGTCGAGCTGGCATAGGTTTACTTTTTCCTTGCTTCACATGTCACCTCGGCGTCATCCACCTGGCCACGTCTGATGTCGTGGTGTTTGCTACATGTGAGAATTAAGATTGAGGTCGTTCAGTATTTTACTTGGTTGTTTGTAAGCTTTAGACAAAGAAGAGCTAAGCATGGTTACCAAGTAGACCCTGAAGAATCAATATTCATTTAGATAATACAGATGACTAGTTTTAACACTTAATCACTGAAAATAACAGTTTTCTCAATATATAGGAGGGAAGTTTAACTATAAAACAGTTTAGTTTGAGTAAAACGTTTGCACAACGAAATTTACATTTGCAAAGTGACTGACAAGTGTTCAAAAAAAGTTATGATATTGTTTTATATGTGTGTTAGTTTAAAGTTTGATATGATAAGGGTTAGCTGTTAGCAAGATATTCAAATAAGCATTCACAGATAAACAACTAAGTAATATGCAGTAAGAGTAAAGATCAATGGATAGAGAATCTAATTGACACAACTATTTATTATAGTGGTTCGAATCTTTTATCCTACATTCATTGTCCTCACAGTCCTTTGGCTCTATAAGCCAATAATCCACTATATTTCTCTAAATATATAGATTATTGACAAAAAAGTCATCGACTTTCTGCTACTAGTTGACACCCCAACTAGAACACTTTACACTAGATAAACACAAAGAAAAGGTAAAGCTTCTATAGAATGACTTTAGGAAGTTTTTTATGGATCCTTGACAACTGGATTTTTCAGTGAGCTTTGGATGCTTTGTGTAGCTTGGCTTTGAGCAATCTTTTTATTCTTTGTTATGAGTGTATGAGGTAAGAGTGATACTCGATCATGTTTTCTTTTAAACTTGATATGATTGTGTGAAGATATGAGGAAGATGTATTTATGTGTTCTTTGTGTATGTGTGTGTAAGCCAGCATATCTTCTTCGTAGAAAGGATCTTCTTATATGGCAGATTCTTGAGAGAACTAGGTGTTATCCAATGGTCGAGTTTGCAACTTGTTGTATCCACTTGTCTGGTCTTATGCAGTTGACAGTTTATAATATCTGTTGTCTCACAAAGATGTTTTTTCTCTCACAAACCTTTGGTGTTGCCCTAATTAGGGTTCTTCCCGAGTCTAGCATTCTTTCAAAAGTCTATATTGCCCTTGGAGTATGACCGTTATAAGTTGGTCAATTGATTATTCCATCATAACTATTATGTAGTTTGAAGAACAACTATGTTTTTAAATCATAGTTGTTTTAATGAAATGAAATATCTAAACAGTTATGACCAATTATGATGATATAAAACTCTTTTTGCAATAATTCGAAGTATAAATGGGGATTAATCTAACTTAATTAGCATCATTAAAACTATGATCTAAACAAAGGTCCTAACAAATAATACAGTGACTTCATTCCAACCGTACATTCTGCCATAAAAATTCATTAAAGAATTCTACTTACTTCCTCTGATCCACCCAAAGAGTCCACATTTGAAAAGTCTAATAATTGAGGGATATATAAGTATCATTAGAATTAATTATAATTACAAAAATACTTTAGCATAGCTAATATGTTGGCAAAAACTTAGAAAAGACCTTACGGGTAATTTTTAGAATTTTGATGTGAGATTTCTATTTTAATTTTGATGTCAAATTTCTATTTTAATTGAATATATATATATATATATATATATATAATATGCACCAAATACACCAATTATGCACCAAATTTTGTTTTTTGGTATTCTTTTTTGAAAATTTGATGTCAAATTTCAATTTTAATTTTTAAATATATATAATATGCACTAAATATTTAATTTTTTTGGCATTTTTTGGAATTTCAATGTCAGATTTCTATTTTAATTTATTGAATATATATATATATATATATATATATATATACACACACACACACACACACATAAAATTTGCACCAATTATGCACCAAATATTTTTTTAGGTATTTTAATTTTTGATGGAATTTTAATTTATTTGAGACTTGATTTAATATATGCTAGAGAATATATATATATATATATATATATATATATATATATATATAAAATTTGCACCAATTATGCACCAAATATTTTTTTAGGTATTTTAATTTTTGATGGAATTTTAATTTATTTGAGACTTGATTTAATATATGCTAGAGGCTAAAGTCACCAAGTATGCACTAAATTCGGTGCATTGAATATAATTTGTCATCTTGTTGACTCCACCTTTTAATTCAAAGTGGAGTTCACAAGATACCAAATAAGATAATACGTTATTTTGCTCACAAATTTTGGTGCCCATTTAGCAGCTCTCCATTACTCACATTTTATTCTCCCTACTTTGACTAAGACTCAACGTTTGAATATTAGTATTTTCAAAGCTAGTATTATTTACAAAAATGATTTAAGTATAAATCCAAGATGTTTACATTCAATATTAAGGGTAAAGTTGAAACAATATGAAAATTATAAACATAATCTTTGAAAATGGATATAATGATACTTCTCATTTCTCAAAATCAAACAATGAAATTTTTAATTAGAATGAAAAGAGTATTTCAGGGGTAAACCAAAATTAAATTTAACTTGACAGATTGACTTTTCAAGCTCGAATTAACTTAAATATAAATGTAAAACCACAAGCCAAGATGCTCATTTAAAGGGGATCTTTTTGGAACCCCAACTAGGGGAAGACCAAAAGGAGCCTTCCCTGTCTCAATTTTATTGAATTTGTGAAGTATAAAGACTAGGGGTGTAAATGGTTTGGTTTGGTTCGGTTTATACCCGCCTCCTATCGGTTCCATTTTTTTCAAACCGAACCGAACCGCCTGAGACTCGAAACCGAACCGAACCGAACCATTCGGTTTGGTTTGGCTCATTTTATGGTTCAAAGAAATTTATTTTTGATTAATTATTTTTCAAAACCACAAGAGATATTGAAAAGAAAAAGTCAATGTCAATTTTTAAATATTTAAAAGAAGAAGAAGAAATTTGAGACTAATTTCATTAAAGTCGAGAGATATCTACGATGGTTAAGAGTATATTTTGGTTCTATGAAGTGTGAGAAAGAATATTAGAGAGGTGAAGGGAGAGAACTAGATGAGAGGGACAATGAAAGACTAATGGTGAGGGACGACATTGCGTTGAGGTGAGAAAAAGCGAGAGGTGAGAGACAAGCGTGAGATTACCATCTTTACTCTTAGGTTTTAAGATTTCTAAACAATTCAAAATTTTCAAGACAAATCAAATGACTATTAATAACAAGAATAAGATTATATATATACAAGAATATTATATATATATATATATATATTTAACGGTTTGGTTTGGTTCGGTTTGGTTCGGTTTCACCCTAAAACCACAAACCGAACCAAACGTCGGCTTATAAAATTTGCAAACCATGACGAACCATAAAACCAAACCAAACGGTTTAGTTTGGTTTGGTTTGGTTGTTGTTTAAATTTACACCCCTAATAAAGATTTCGTGGTGTAGTTTCAAACCAGGGCGAAAGTCATCTTCTTGTATTGTTTAAAGTTTAGTGAAATAATATACCAAAATCTGGGATATGAGCACAAAGGTGTCGTGGTGTAGTTGGTTATCACGTCAGTCTAACACACTGAAGGTCTCCGGTTCAAGTCCGGGCGACGCCATCATTTTGCATTTATTTTAATAATCTATATATAGGTGTTAAGACAGAATATTCACACCACTCCTAAATTTTAAACCTCCGTAAATACTAAATATACCCCCTCATTTTCTTATTTTACCCCTCCTAATTATTTAAAAAAACAATCTCTTTCTAATTACACTCTCTCCCTACTTTGGTGAGACACCCTCCAAAACCCATCAAACACGGAAGTACCCAAAACCCATCGCACTACCTCTTTCTAAACACACTCTTCTTCCCACCCAAACCCAAATCAAAAGAAAATAAAAGAGGAGAAAAAGGAAGACAACAAACAAGCATTTTCCCATCTCTCCACGCTTCAACTACCACAATGTCAGAAGACTTGCAAAAGACGGGCATAGGTATGAAATATTTTGCATTTAAGGTTTAGATATGACTTGTTTTGCAATTTGTATTTAGGGTTGAGTTACATATGAATGTCTTTGCAATTTGAATATGAATTTGGTGCTTCAAGTGCTTTTAGTTTGAAATTGAAAAAAAGCTAGACCTTGTTCAATTCAGTGAACAAGCTTAGTAGCGCTCGACAGGGACTGACCGAACACCTTTAGGGGTGTTTGGCTAGAACTTACCGAACACCACGAGGGGGGTTGTATTTAGTAACACTAAGAGCAATTAGATCATATTTTTTTAATGACATTTTTGTAATATTTGAACAGAATGTACTTAGAGGAGTTGGGGGTGTGAATAGCCGCTCTTAAGTTGATCTAAATAATTAGTGTCCTAGCAATTCGCTTGGGGGAAGGCAGGCTCACTTTTATCATGTTTAACCAATGAGCCAGTATCTCCACTACTGATACATTTTGTGTCTGAGCTTGCTTGATCTTGTTCTTGTATATCCTGCAAAGGGAGAGTAGTTTGAGCCTCAATCTAACCTTAGAATGCTAGATGGTTGCAGATTTCGCAGTCAGCTTGCTATATTGATGAGCTCTTAAGTGTGCTCACGCTTCAAGCAAATATCATAGTGGATCGAAATTCGAATCAAATGAGCATTTTACTGAGTGACCACTTTCAAAGCTCGATGCCATCTTATAATGCTCTAGAGACAGCATTCCGAGGAGAGCTTAACCCTGCACCATCATTCAAACATACCACTAGCTATTCCTGATGTGTACCTATTGCAGGTGATGTTTGTGTGTGTGTGTGTACTCTCCTTTCAGCTTCTCCGCTTCAATTTCAAAGTTCGCACCAACAACCTGTCCGAAAATTTCCGACTGTGGATTTCGACAAGTAGAAAGGAGGGTAATCCGCTTCCTAATAATCCGAGTTTCTGACCACTTTTCATATGTTCCTTGCTTGCTAATTCTCCGAACCTCTTGTAAAACGTTTTTTGATATTTTATAAAGACACCCACATATTCTACTCAACAATTCGTTAGTATAACTTCACTCCACCTTGGATCTCACCTTGATGCATTCAGCAATGGAAGTAAAAGGTTATTTATATATCACTGCAAACAGTTGACAGGAAGTTATAGGCATTAGGCTTGTCCATTAGAGTCTTATCAATGCCAAAACCATCTTTCGGGTGCTAGGAGGGTATGTTAGTAGTTTAAAGAATTCAAATTTGTCAAGCACAAGATCTACGTAACGGCTATATACAGAAGAGGATACTTGATATCTTCAATTGGTAGGGGTTAAGGATGAAGATCAGTGGAATTAACCAAACAGGATTTTTGAAGCAACCTTTCTCCCACTTTGAAATACAGAACTGGTTACATTACGAGTCCATGTGTTATTGGGTGGGTCGGGAAAGGGAACAACGAAATGAAAACATAATAAATCGAAAGATGAACTGAGATGGGCATATTACTCACATTTGATAGACCCATATAGGTAACGAACAAAGAGCAAAGAGGCCCAAAAACCTAATGTCCCAAGCATGAGAAAAATGCCGTAAAGAGTAATGCTATGAAATTGGATGATTGTTAACGATATGGGTGACATTTAGAATGAAATCAAGAGTATTTTGGTTACATTATCAATATTGATAGTATGCTTATGAAATTGATATTTGGATACTCTTGACTCCTTAAAAAGTAATGTTATAGGTATCTAAAAAGTACCAAATTTTTTTGCACCAAATGATGTGTTGGCTAATGTGCAGTGATGTAATGCATTAATTATGATTTTTAATTTCATTTTTTGTACCACATCAGCTGCCACATCAACTAACACATCATTTGGTGCAAAAAAATTGGTACTCTTTAGAGCATCTCCAATGTGGGGAACTGGTTCTTAGTTCTTAAGTGTCACTTAGGATTTCTAAGAACCAACTCATTTAAAAACCAATTTTCCCCATGTTTGGTTCTACTTGATTTTTAGGTGGACTCCATTGTATTTTTTAAATATAACTCATTTGTTTTTATATTTTTCAAACAAATTAAGTTCTTATAGTTTTATGTAATATATTACATATTTTATATATTTCGTATAATTTAATTTATTTATATTTTGATTAATATATTACATATTTTAAATATTTCATAAAAATACATTAATTTATTTATAATTTTAATTAGTATGTTACATATTTCAAATATTTCGCACAAATAAAGAAATTAAATCATTTATATTTTTAATTTTAAAATTTTATTAATATATTGCATATAATTTTTATTTTAAAAATAGTAATAAAAATAAAAAAGTTTATTAGAATTAAAAAATAACTTTATCATAATTAAAAAAACTTATTCAGAATTTAAAAAAAAAACTTTTTCAGAAAAAGGTAAAAGACAAAATAGATTTTCCAAAAAAAAAAAGAAAAACTTTTCTTTAAAGTTAATTAAGCCAAAACATCAAATACTATAAAAGAAAAAAAAAAAGAAAAGGAGGCATCATTGAGGGTGGCAGACGTGGGACAAGGGGTGGGGGCAGAAAGTTTCTAGTCTGGACGCCCATTTATGGAGAGTGTAGTGCACGCGCCCGCTTGGAGGAGAGGGTGTATCACACGCTGTCTCCATTTTGTTGTTTAAGGTGGAAGAAAAATTTGTAAGAACTGGATTCTTATTTGGGAACTAGGAAGAACCAGCAAATATAAGAACCAAAATGAAGAATCACACAATGTGAAGAACCGAGAATTTGGGCTAAGAACTGGGTAAGAACCCAACATTATAGATGCCCTTAGGTACACAGCATTACTCCTCTTTAAATATTTCAAACTTTTTTTGGATATAAGTGATATTTTCACTGTTTAAAATTTTAATTTTTTTCCATTTAAAAAGAAAGAAAGAATGATTTACTTAAAAAATAATGCACTAACATCATGCATTATGCCTTGTACATTAGTTTAATATGTACAATAATTTAATGCATTATATGCATCAAGTAAATGAGTCCTGAAAATTAAATTTGTATACGTAGTATTAATCTTTTTATTCTAACAATTTGCCCCCGATATGTAGTAATGCATGACACCTTAGCACCACCTAAGCGAAAAGATGATATAGCATGCTAGTTCAGCGCCCTCCAAAAGAAAAATTGACGGACGTTATGATCAATAACATAGATTGAACTAAATTTGATACCATAATGACAAAAACAATGAAAAAAAGAAGGTAAGTGATTAACTTGAAAAGACAGTGGTACTAAAAAAGACGAAGTGACTTATTTTGCCATCAGTAGTACATGCCAGTTAATTAGTCCAACAGCTTTAATGCTATGCCTGATATGCCTCCGGGCTTTGTTAGAGCATTCGTTGCAGCTAAATTTTCACACTTTTTAAAGAGGTGCTTCTCAAATCTGTGGCTAAAGCAATCCCTACATACACCCTCTCATCATATTGCTTCAAGGTTCCAGATGTTGTTTGTAAAGATTTTAAGGCTGCTATGTTAAGGCTCTAGTGTTCTTCTGGACAGAAAGATAGTAGAGGGGTATATTGGGTATTGGGAGTACTTGACAAGGTCTAAAGAAGAAGGAGAGTTGGGATTTAAAGACTAAGTACTTCCCATCATCTACATATCTTGAAGCAAAGCAGGGATGGAATACGAGTTGGACATGGAAGGGCTTGATAGAAACGAGTGAAGTTATCAAGAAAGGGTTAATCTGGAGGGTCGGAAATGGGCAAAAAGTTCAGATTTGGAATCAACCATGGCTAACGACAGAGGGATGAAATTATGTGTTCTCGGCTAGGCAGTCTAATTTTAAGATGGTAGCTGATTTGCTTGTTCTGAACAAGAGGTCTTGGGATGTTTAAAAGGTTCGAGACAAACGTCCGTAAACCATCAAAGAACTAACGGTGAGGGGGCGAATCTGTTTTAAGGACACTGTGTGTTACATAGGCCTCGGATCGTACAGAAGACTTATTCCAGAACAATTTCAGTTCCTTTGTTTTGTATTTTGTTGGTTTTTATCATTTCTGTAATTTGTAATTTCCATTTTTGTAATCCATTTTCTAACACAAATCAGTTGTCTCAACAAGCGGTGCATACAAGCCTGCTAAAGATTTGCTTTACTCGAAGGCTAATATAAATAGAGCTGCTACATCAGTTTCAGTCGAAAATGATCCTAAATTTTAGAGAGATTTATGGAAGATTAAAATAAAACAGAAGATTTAAAAAATTTCTATGGAAATGTCTACATAATGTGATTCCAGTTACGAAAATTTTAATCAGAAGAAGGGTGGCAGCTGTCCGATGTGTGATGGCGCCGAGGAATCAGTTGAACACATCATGTTCCAGTGCACTTTTGCCATTTAGGTTTGGTATTCTTCCAGCCTTAATCTCCAGTCTGAAATGATTTCTGCTAGTTCTTTTCACGAGTGGCTTAAAGGATTTCTAGCAGTTGTCGCTAACAGGGATGATCAAGATTTCATAAAGTCTATTTGCATCTTTATGTTGACAAATATGGAAGAGTAGAGATGATGAAGTGTTTAATGGTATGTCATGGGCTGCCAAAGCAGCTACTACCACTGCAGAGATGAGAACATGTGAACTTTTTAAAGCGAATGATTTTAATCACTCGAAGATGATGAATAAGGATTTGTCCGATTGGCTACGGATACCACCCAAAGGAGTTATTGAAATTAACACAGATGCAGCAACTTGACTCCTCAAATTCTGGAGCTATCGGTGTTATAATGCAAGATTCGTTTGATAAGATTAGGGGGGCTGCTGCAAAAAGAGTTTTTTCTTGCTCAGATCACCACGCCCTAACGCTGATGGCCATTAGAGAAGGCTTGCTCTTGGCTAGGTCATAGGGCCTTCAACAAGTATCGGTGGAAAATGATGCTCAAGCTGCAGTTAATGATATTCAGACAGGTTTTTGTAGGCAATCAAATTCCTTAACTGTTGGAGATATTAATGTGCCTTTTGAAGGACTTCGTAGATGTATATTGCCTGTAACTTTGTTCCTCGGACTTCCTATGGGGCTACGGAGTAGCCAAATTTGAAAAATGGGGCACCTGCTGCGATAGTACATGCTAGTCAATTCTGCAGCTCCCTAATCAATGGCTAATTCATACATAGACATTACCTTCCTCAATCCAGTGACGAACAATATAAAACATAGAACAAAGGCTTGAGATTCAGAGATCGCAGAAAGGATATATAGATGAACAATTGAAGATATCTTCCTAATGAAATCAATAAAGGGGAAAATTCTTCAGGCATTGCTAGTGCATTCCTGCTAAATTTTCACACTTTTATCTAAATGGGGTTAAAAATGTACATATAGTTATGAAATTGTTGGGAACTTTAAATAACAAGAATAAGAAATTAGAACACAACAGAGCTGGAATGATTGACTTTTTAATATTCAATAGCAAGGCTTGGCTTAAATAGCGTTTATATAGTAACAGAAAGAGAAATAGCAGCCCACATCTGCTCAACTAAACAACTAGGAAATAGTCAAACCATGCAACTAACACCATATCAGAAAGGGATTTATTCAAACAAAGGAAGAACTAATTCAACTGAAATCCTTAAAACAAGCATTGACTTATCATTCACCCCCTTAAACTAAGCACTTTCAAGTATTTAGTTTATCAGACACTTCTCATATATACTCCCAACAGCCTTCAAAGTTTCAGGAACACATCGAGTTTCAAAGGCTTTGTCATCAAATCTGCTACTTGATCTTGACTCCCACAATGTAGCAATTTAACCGTACCTTCTTTTGCAAGATATCTGATCAAAAAATGAAATTTCACATCGATATCTTTGCCACCTGAAGATGAAGTTTCGTGAAACCTCGAAGGCTGTTGGAAGCGTGTGAAGTGTCTGATAAACTATGTACTTGAAAGTGCCTAGTTTAAGGGAGGGAATGATAAGACGCTGCGTGTTTTAAGGATTTGAGTTGGATTAGGTATTCCTTTAGACCTCATCACATTTTCCATAAGCATATATAACCCGGTGGTCATAATGACCATTGAAGCATGGTATGGCACGTTGCGTGAACTCTTTTTCTCCATTCATCTCACTCCTTTTTCGAGTCACTCGAGACTACTCTCCTTTATCAGGCCCTAGTGGGGGCTCTAATACCAGATTATTGCGAACTTTAAACAACAAGAACAAGAAATAAAAACACGACAGAGCTGGAATGAATGACTTTGTAATATTGAATAGCAAAGCTTGGCTTAAATAGCCTTTACATAGTAACAGAAAGAGAAATAGTAGCCCACATTTGCTCAACTAAAACAACGTTGTATATGAAACTAGGAAATAGTCAAACTATATATGCAACTAACACCCTATCAGATAGGGATTTATTCAAACTAAAGGAAAATCTAATCCAACTGAAATCCTTAAAACAAGAATTGACTTATCAAAAATATATGTTTAGTTATTTCAAATATACATATTTCTTGAACACTGGATCGATCATTAATGGATTTTCATCCTCTTTGATTACATGTTTGCACTTTCAAATGCTTAGTTAAAAAAGAATAATCGAAAATGACATGTTTCTCTATAATTCTGATCAATTATCATTTCTTTGTTGACAATGCCTTTGAAGATAAGATAGACAAAATCGTAGAGCTTATGAATCCAACGAGAAGGAACCATGCTGAGAGATAGGCCATGCTACAAAAGTTTCTCATTTGTGCTCGATAATCTTTAGCGTCGAATCCGTTCTTTAAATCAAGATCTTGAGAAGTTCTCCTAATCTCTATCGTGGCGCCGAATGCTGCACCAAGCGCTGTTGATAGTAACACTAAGCAAGCCTGCTCAAAACCAATGAAATTGATGATCACATTAACATGCATTAATCAAGTTTGATTTTGGAAAGACTGATAGAACGTATTAGTTGGCTGAAATAGGATATGCATGTTCTACTTCTTCGGTGCCATGAAAAAGAAGCCTACTGAATTTTCATGTAAAACTCAATTATGTTCAATTTATTTACTCACTCCGTCATAAAAAGACAGTCTTGGTTGTTTTTTTTTTTACTTTTATCTGTCCTAAAATACTTGTTAACTTTTTTAAAAGTGGAGTAATTATTATTATTGTGTTTCCTACTATAAAACCCCCCCCCAAATTTATTTTTTACATATACCCCCCTCCCAATTAATTACCTTGTTTTAATAACTTTATTATTATTAATAGAGTAACAACTACATTTTTTTATATAATTAATAGAGTTAATATAGAAAAAATAGACTTTAATTAATAATCTCTTTTAATTTGCATGATAAGTCAAACACGACAATATTTTTAAGATGGAGGGAGTATTTTTTTGAGAGTATGTCTCCTGTGAAACCGCCTTATGGATCCTAATTCGTAAGTCGGAGCTCCACTCTCTCACAGCTCAGCCCACCAACCCGGTGATTTGGGTCAGAGAGATTCGTCTTACAAAAAATATCCGTAAGACAGTCTTTTTTAAGTTTATGCATTTTTTAGATGGGCAAGATCTAATTAATTATCTCTTATAATTTGCGTGAAGTATCAAATGAATATACCTTTTTTTTTTGGGTCGTCCACGGAGACACAAAGAGAAAGGGGAAAGAGAAGAAATAAAGAAATGTCGAATTAAATAGGAGAGAGAGAGAGAACTACATATGAAAGAAATTTTACAGTAGCAAATTACCTTGTCACCGTAAAAGTCGTAGAGGAGGAAACCATAGTGTTTTATGAGGCGTTTCCCTCTCATAACGTAATAGATTGCAAAGGGAATTTGCAAGAAACTGTAAGCAAATCCAACCACCATAGTGATAAATACGTACCTGCATTGCATTGCATCACATTCATTAATGATGCCAAGATTAGAAACGATCGAGCTCATAAATTCGACGCTAGATAGATAGACATGCCAAGACTAGAATCAATCTCATGAATCAGAGAGAGAGAGAGCGATATATAATATATATATATATATATATATATATATATATAGAGAGAGAGAGAGAGAGAGAGAGAGAGAGAGAGAGATTACGAGTAAGATGTGGCATCACTGTAGCTAAAATTGCCTTTTCTATTCCCGTCCCTGCCGTATGTATAGTCGACATTGTTGGACTTCAAGATACCAATAGAAACCACGAGAGAAGCCATGGTCACAATTCTACAGGCTAATGTAACAATTGGCAACTTGGACGATAGCTTTGGTTCTATGTACTGCAAGTCTGCCATTTCTATTCCTAACTTAGACTTGGTTTCTTTGTTTTTTTTCTTTTGGTATTCAAACTAACTAAAACTTGTTAAGTCTAAGGAATGTCGTCTAGGTTTTGCTCCCTTTTATACTCTAAAACAGTTTTTATCTTTTATTACAATCCTCAAATATCCTATTGCTAGGAATAGTGTTTATTGGTTGAACGTACCTGGCCAAGTACGTTAACATCTAGAGACTGTCCTATATATATGCCGGCTAAAAACACTAAAATTTTCAAAATGAAAACCGAATGATTCTTCTTTTCCTAAAATTTAAATAAAAAATAATAATAGTAACATACAACCTCGACGGGTAGCTCAATTGGTTGAACTGATTTATTAATGATATCTCTAAGTTTCTAGCTAGTTCTAGTCCCTTTGGGCGAGTACATGAGAAATTTATTAACCTAGACTCAGCGTAGATGGACTGTCTTTAACCGGGCTAGAAAGTACATGAGAAATTTATTAACCTAGACTCAGCGTAGATGAACTATCTTTAACCGGGCTAGAAAGGTGGATTAGTAAAGGTGCGCACAAGCTGGTCGGACACAACCTTATCTAACAAATTCAACTACTAATATTGAAATCCCCAACCTCTACAATTTTATTTTTCTTTCATTAGCGAAAACAATTTATTTTCTCATTAAATTAAGAAAGGGTTTCAATATGGAGAATTAACTGGCATTCTCCTCAACAGACCACCCAACTCAAACAAAAGTTACAGATTTACAACTTTTGCTCTCGTAAAACTCGGTCGATAGGAAGAAATCAAAACAAAAAATTAAAATTAGAACCCAATAGAGTTTCAATTCATAATTAGGAACAACTTAGTTTTTTTTTTTTAATTCAATTCTTTTTTTTTTCTCAAAGGTTGGAGGAGACATAGACCTTACTCCAACCTTATTATTATTATTTAATGCTTTGAATGACTAATATTAAGACTATATATGGTGTCTTTGGTGTGGCTAGAACAAGTGGTGCCTCTAGTGAGGCTTTAAATACCCGACCTCAAGTAGTACTAGGGTATTTCTGGTGGGACTTGAACACTCGATCTTTCCGTTAAGTGGTACCTTTGGTGGGAATTGAACACTCGACCTCTCCGTTAAGAGCAGAACACTCGACTTCTCCGTTAAGAGAAGTGAACAGTACTAAATTGTGTCTTTTTGGTGAGGCTTGAACACCCGGCCTCTCCATTGAGAATAATTACGTAACAATGTGTCTCTGGTGAGACTAGAACACCCGATCTCTTCGTTAGGAGAATTGAGTGGTACCAGTTGAGTTAGAGCTCTTTGGTTAGGAACAATTTAGTTACTTATTGCTTCCATACGCTTTAGAAATTTTACTTTTTGGACAAGATTTTGATTTGTTTTCCCAAGAGCTCATAGTTTTTGACACTCTTATTTTCCTTTTCAAAATTCATGGAGGACATTAAGGGTCTGTTCTATGTGCAAGGTTTTTGGTTTTTTACTTTTTTTCTTTTTGGCCCCTCTAGCTTCTCTCTATCTCTCTCTTACTTTTTCTTCAATTCCTACCAAATAAATATTCAAAACGCAAAAACTAACTTAAAATTTCATGCCAAACACACCCTAAGATTTTTCAGAAACTCCAAGGGCGACTTATTTGGTTGATTTCAATTATATTTCAAAATGGTCAAATTACAATGTCCTAAAACACTACGTCAACCCTTGATACTGCCATTACATTCCTGATCACGCCAAAAAGTGTTCTGGTGATCTGTCAAAGTCTACGTATGCAGCTAGGTTGGTGGTAAGATGCCCCGACTCTCAATAGGCACAAGTGTTAGTGGGACTTGTCCTCCGGTAGATACCTGTGATGAAAGGAAGCACCGTTAGGGAGCTGGATGGTGGTCCAGCTAAAGCCCTCCGGTGAGAGAATCGGTATATTGGTAAGATTTATAGTCTCTGGTGAGGATTCAGGCTGCTCTTAGAGAGTAAATGCACTGAATGCTTTGGAGACTTTGTAGTTGTGTGTGTGTTTAATTTGAACTTAGGTCATAAATTAAGGCAATCACCTTGTATTTATAATGGAAGAATGTTAGTTTGGGACAGGTGGGCTTGCCAGGTGTCAACCTAGGACAGGTGATCACATGCCCATTTATGGCAGCCGCAATCTGCATTGATGAGCTTTAAAGGAGAAGTGACCTGCATTGATGTAGAAGATAGAACTTCACTGGGAGATGTACAGATCTTCTAGAAGCAGCTTTACTTAGAGAGCAAGTCACTCTTCTAACCAATAAGAAGCTGGTTTGTGGCCCGGGATGACGTAACAACAGGTAGGCCTTAAATGCGGCAGCTTTCGTTAACTTATCTTCAGTTCCCGGGGTGGAGACCTCGAGGTCTTTAGCATTTGTAGCCCGGGCTTTAGATTTTGCGGGCTCTCAGGTTCGACTGGAAAACATCTTTTAGCCACCTCGGGATCCTCGGGGAGGTCGAGACAAGATGGCAGGTATACGTACCCGAGATTCGAGCTGTAATCAAAGCTCGGGATCGAGGATGAGCTGTCTTCCGAGCTCCAGCTAAGCATGGTCGCATGTCCCGCTTGTACCACGTGGAGGCAGGATATTTTAGTATCTTCAATTCCCTATTTTCATCTTGTCTGGTGTATTTTGCTGCAAGGGTAATGAGCAGTCAACTGGGCATATTACATGTGCCGGTTGTAAACCAAGACAATGGTAACTCCACAAAGTCATTAGTTCAACAAAATTGCAAATCAGCCTTGTGTTAAGGCCTTCTTTTTCTTGAAGAAAACTTTAAGAAAGGAAACGAAATGAGCCTCAATAATTAAGCTCAAGTCTCTTGAATCACCTTTTATTACTAGCAAAGCAAAGATTTTGTTTAAAGAGGGTCAAAACTGTAACATATTGTAAATTTTTTCTAAGAGAAAAAAGGGTTAAATTGAATAAACCGTTGTTTTTAATGGTAAGAAATCATTTTTTTCTAACTTTAAAGGTGGTAAAATGTTTCTTTTCCAAATCTAAAGGGAGTCGGGTAACCCTTTTAACTAGGGGTGTAAATTTAAACCGCCGAACCAAACCAAACCAAACCAAGCGGTTTGGTTTGGTTTTAGACTAGGGTGGTTCGGTCACGGTTTGCAAATTTTATAAATCGATCGGTTCGGTACGGTTTGTAGTTTTAGGGGTGAAACCGAACCAAACCAAACCGTTATATATATATATATATATATATATATAGTATTCTTGTATATATATAATATTATTCTTATTATTAATAGTCATTTGATTTGATTTGTCTTGAAAATTTTGAACCGTTTACTGAAATTTTAAAAACCTAAGAGTAAAGATGGTAATCCCACGCCTTTGTCTCTCACCTCTCTCTTTTTCTCTCACCTCAACGCAATTTCACACATCATCATTAGTCTGTCATTGTCCCTCTCACCTTGTTCTCTCCCTTTCACCTCTCTGAGATTCTTTCTCACACTTCATAAAACCAAAATATATTCTTAACCATCGTAAGATCTCTCTCGACCTTAACAAAATTAGTCTCAAATTCCTTTTTCTTCTTTTTAAATATTTGAAAATTGACATTGTCTTCTTCTTTTTCAATATCTCTTCAATAGTTTTGGAAAAATAATTAATCAAAAATAAATTTCTTTGAACCATAAAACCGAACCAAACCAAACCAAACCGAATGGTTCGGTTCGGTTCCGTTTCGAGCTTCAGGCGATTCGGTTCGGTTTGAAAAAAATGAAACCGATAGGAGGTGGTTCGGTTCGTGATTTTGGTATAAACCGAACAATTTACACCCCTACTTTTAACCTTGAGGTGGATTCACTATCGCCTTTGAGGCACCCAATTAGTTGAAACATGCAACCTCTTAATCCATCAGTTGGTGTGTCTGCCATGTAATTCCATGCTATGTGATTCCATAAAGAATTGCATAGTTGGTTATAGTACAAAATATCTCGCCTATTTATTTGTTTAAAAATGTACGTATCTTTATTCAAAGAAATTTCATACATAAAATAAATTTATTTGAAATGTAAATACCTTTGTTCAAAGTACATACCAATATTTACAAACTGACCCTTCAACTGCCCAGCACCTGTCCCTCCTACCCTAACAAAGTGAAAAAATTAGGAAAAACAGTAATGGCTAACCTCATGGCAAATGTCACACACGTAAGTAAATGGATAGAGTACAAACAAGAATGACAAAAAGAGATCAAGGTTTCATTTTACCTATTTTTAAATTTCCTTGTCTCGTCACAATCAATTCAAATGTAAAAATTTAGGAAACTTGAATGGGTTGTTGATTAGTACGTTGCTATCATGGATGGCATGCGACCACTCCAACATCTCAAAAGTCAAAGCCGGCTAATTGCAATTTTGTTGATGAATTTTTCCTTTGGATTTAGAGATCGAGCTAAAACTTTAAAGGTCTAAACCGCATTAGCCATTTGGGAAAAACAAGGTTAAGTAGACAAGATTTGGCCTATTAAACAACACTAGCGATTTGAGAGAAACAAAGTTTGAGGCCCAAGACCATTCGAAACCAAAGCGTAGACACCTCGTCAAATCATCATTCATCCAATAATTTACTAACACGTACTCCCTACTTTTTTAAATTATTGTCTTATTTGATTTGGTACACAAATTAAAAAAAAATAATTGACTTGATATTATTATTAATATAGTGTGTAGTTTCATTTAATGCTCATGTGCATTTGGCACATAATTAAAGGAGCAAGAAAAAGTAAGAGTAAAATGGTAAAGTAGCAACCAAGGCATCGCGATGAGCAACCAAGGCACCGTTTGAATTTCGACCGCTGGAGGAAACTTGATTTTCGTTTACCTTTCGGGGGCGTTGCCCCCGAACCCCCACGAGGGACGTTGTCCCCTCGACCCCTGCGACCTGACCGGGTAGGTTGATCCCCGTTGCGTTGTCCAGCATACTGGGATTGGCGAATTAAATCAGTCCAAGAACATCTCCCTCTGTTTTCGGACAGCACACTGTCAAGCTCGATTTGGAGCTCAAAAATAGTATTTTTTTGGTAGAAAAATTGTGCACAAATGTAGTACTAAGTTATGATAACAATATGGGATTGATTTTAAACAAATTCGAAGCTTAAAACAGATATTAAAGTGGCCAAAACAGCCCAAGAACAAAGAAAAACGGGATGAACTCAAAAAATTCGAATTTGATCAAATTCGTGTTTTATGCATGAAAATTGATACCCAAACATGAGGAAAGACTATATCAACAACATGAAATTATTTATACATCAATTCGAATCTCAAATCTGAAGCAACGATGTTGTTGAGGGCATTTTTGGAAGAAAATTCTCAAAGTGCCCTTTAGCGGTTAAAAAAAAGGTGGACTGGAGAGAAAAAAAATTTGGGAGAGTGGATCGGCCAACAATTTCTCATATTCTTTTTCACATCCTAATAACGGAATTGACATTTGTTAAAGATTGCATTTCTATTAGGCCCAAGTGGCTATGCCCAAGAAGCCCATTTGTATTTGATTTGTTTGTAATAGTATAAATATATGTTTGTAATAGGAACAGTAAGAAGATTAATAACATTTTTACTCTCTCTCTTCTTTAACTGCTACTCTCTCTCTCTCTCTCTCTCTCTCTCTCTCTCTCTCTCTCTCTCTCTCTCTTTTCCATCCAATATAAATGTTCCTCTCCGTCCGTTTTCAACATCCGGCCACCACATCCGGTGTGGTCCGGCAATCTAAACCCCAAACACCAAAATTAACATGGTTTCAGAGTGTGGTTAATCCGATCTCTGTGTTGTTCTTCAAAAATTCACTTCCGCAAATCACAAAATCTATCGAATGGATTTTAAAGAAGTCGTTTTCTGATGTCCTGCGAGTCAGCGGTTTCAACAGCAAAATTTGCTTCCGCAACCCAAAATCTGTCAAATATATTTTTTTGTATATGACCTATGATATCGCGGGTTTGATTGGGAAGGTTCACAGTATTGGAATTCTTTTGTGCCCACCAACTGTTTGTGTTGGTTTCTAAGAGGGCTGCGAGATATTTGGGGATCTGTGATGGTGTTTATTTATAATTTTTGGGTCAACAATTATGCCTCTGATGCCCAGGTCTGGAGATGGATCACTGTTTGCTTTTTGGCCTCTCGACAGCATTAGTTCATGGCTAATCTTAGCAATTTGCAGATGGTCCATGTCAATTCCCATTTTAATATGGGATTTGTGAAACTCTAAACTTCTCAAGTAACTGTCTCTCGTTCAAATCCGACGCTTTAATTGAGATGCTCCTTACGGCTCTAGAATTACAGATTCCGTCCAAGCCAAGACTGCTTTAAAGTCCGGCAGCGGCCTCTCCTACAGCCTCATTGTTTCAAAAAAAAAAAAAAAAACTGTCACGAGATTCTTCAATCAATCCGACCTTCCTTCCTCAAATGGAGTAATTAGGTTGCAAGTATATTGCATTCTCCTTTCATTTACCTGTTGGGTTATCTCCCCATGTTTGACATTGTATCTCCATTTGTGGTGGGTGTTGTGTCAACTATTAGACAATAGTAAGTTTAGGGGTGCTTGGTGATCACACCAACTGTTTGATTTAAATCCTGTGAGAGTTGTGTGGTGTTCCTTTTGGGCTTGCTGAAGGCTAAACTATGATGGTGTACTTGTGAACTCTCTTGGAGTCGGGAGAGTCATTTTGAGAGCACGGGTTCTCTTCAATTCTGAATAAAATTTTTTTTTTTTTGAGTCACCGAATTGTTTCGATTGAAGAATTAGTTACACTGAGTTGACTCACTGAGTTGGATGAGTCACTCAAATATGAGTTCAGGAATATTTGCTAAAACTCCTTCTTTGATTACCAAAGTCAAATAATGACTTGGTTGACATATCTCTTTGTGGACGGTATTCGATCCACGCTTTTAAACACTTGTATTAAGGAGGTGCTTTTGAGGACAAAAAGTTCGGTTTGAGCTTCTTCGTCATCTTCTATCTGCCAATTATTGAGTGAGCTTTTCGGTGATTGGCTCCCGTTTAGGCTTCTCAACATTATCTACTTCTACAATTGTTCGGGGTGATCCGGTTTTTGGGCTCCGCACAACCTGCTTGTCTTCGTGTCGAAAATTTATCTCTATTAGGCCCAAGAGGCCCATTTGATTGCATCTCTCCAACTCGTACTCTTCACAAAATTTGCGTGTACGAGTTGAGGAGGAGTGTTAAAGATTGTATCTCTATTAGGCCCAAGTGGCTAGGCCCAAGAGGCCCATTTGCATTTGATTTATTTACATTTGGTTTGTTTGTAATATTATAAATATATGTTTGTGATAGGGAACAGTAAGAAGATTAATAACATTTTTACTCGCTCTCTTCTTTAACTGCTACTCTCTCTCTCTCTCTTTTCCATCCAATATAACTGTTCCTCTCCGTCCGTTTTCAACATCCGGCCACCACCTCCGGTGGTGGTCCGGCAATCTAAACCCCAAACACCAAAATTAACAGCATTGATCCAACCAGACCTATGTTATGTATTTCCTTTTTTTTTTTTAATTCTATTGAAAAAACAAGAGACATAAATGAAGATACCCTTGTGGAAAAAGTCACGTGATTGTGATTGTAGTATACATTGGAGAAAACACTCATATGTTATAAATAAATAAATAATGAACAGAAAGCTGTGATTGTGATTGTGATTGTATATATTGGTCGTTTAATGAAAAAAATGAACGGAAAGCTGGTTCGAGTGCGATAAAAGTTCTTGCTTTAAAATGTACAAAATTAAAATTTTAGAAGCTCCAAAAAGAAACATGATTCCATCAATTATGTGCAGACTCTGAATCATCTACCAGCCCCAATAATTGTTGAAATTGGGTGACTGTTTGTTATTACTCGAAGGGGTCGTTTCATTTGGTAGATAAATAAGGATAAACATTATTATTAATAACACGAGTCTTAATAAAACCACCCTCCCTCTAGTATTAAAAGCGAGGGGATTAAGCTCTTTATCTGGGCAGAGAGGATTAATAATCTCGAGTGCAAACTTATCAAACATCTTTTTTGATGTTCTTAATCATATTCAATTATTTATTCTTTCTACCAAACGGGCAAAAGAGTTTTCAAACAAGAGTTTCTAACTTGAGTGCATTATCAATCCCTCCATTCCAGAACCCCCCAAAAAAAAAAAAACCCACCCAACAACCCCGACCCAAAAATAGAAGAAAAAAAGTACTTCATCCAAAATTGAGAGTTTCTATCATTGAAAAAAAAATTTTCTTTTTAAAACGAGTGTTTCTTTTTGTACGAAGTTATTAAATTTATCTTTCCAATTTATTAGGTCTCAATGAGCTCTTGCAACACTACAGTATGAATTGTAAAATTAAGGGCATTGATTCATGTGCACTACCAAAATAGCTTAAAAGACAATTTTTTAAAATTTTGTTAAAAACGAGGAAAGGATACTTATATGAGACATTGTTAAGGCGGGAGTATCATTCTAACTATTTAGAGTGAAGTTGACTTTTTTGCAAATGAAAATTTGACAATGATTTACTATTGTTTTCAAAAATTACAAAACATGAGATGCATAGTACTTTTAAGTGTACTTTACAAATGTTCTAATTTATCCTCTACACAAAAATAAAAATGTGTTAAATATCAATCTAAAAATGTTAAATTGTCTTTGCAGAATCAAAATGAGACTTTTTTTTTTTTGGTTGTATTGGAGATCAGATGGAGGGAGTGCTAGAAAGAATACTCCCCCTATACCATGCAAATAGTCCACTTTTGATTTTTTTTTTTAGTCAATTTAGTTAAAATTTAACTGATAATTTACATAAATTTAGTTATTTTTACAAAGTTATGAAAGTTGTAATCCATAATATTTTTAATATAGTTTTTAATTAATAAAAATTTATTTCCTAAAATATAAGTAAAATATGTAAAATTTTAATTTAATTTTGTCACATGTTGACTTCTAAAAAAAAAAAAAGTTTACTCTTTATCTGAAACGGAAAGAGTATAATATAGGGGAGGAGAATATGTCCTCGGGTGGATTCCTCATGATGGTAATTTGTGCAATTGTTATCTTGTAGCATCCGTTATCAGTTACCGTATAAAAGGTTTCCTATAATACCGATTTACGGTAGGACGGATTCACTTTTGGCTTTAAAAGCGTCACTTTGTATATTAAATGTTATCACGTTTTCCCTGAAAAGTGTAACTATTGGCCAACAAAGTGACACTTTTAAGGCTAATAGCGACTGGTTTCAGAAAAATAGCGAAAACATTTAAGATACAAAGTGACATTTTAAGGCAAAAAATGATATTGTCATACCATAAGATGGTCTCATACAAGTTCTTGCCTATCATATATAGCCTTCTGGTGTGTGCAAGCTAGCCGTTTACTATGTGGTCATTTCTTGAACTGTTCATTTGAAAGTTCATTAGCCAAACATGGACCTCTGATCAGTTTATGGTAATTTCTGCAGAATCTACGGATTTCTAAACGACTATCAGGAAGGGGGAAAGAATCGTACGAACAAGCTCCAACACAGCAAAGTGAAAGGGGAACGTTCAGGAATTTGACTAGTCATTTGTCCGATGAAAAGTCGGACCAAGTTCCTAAATGCAAAGGTGCTTCGTGTGGCATTGTGGCAGAAATCATGTCTACTTCTCTTAACAAACACTAGAAAGTAGGCAACATGACCACCCAAGAAACAAAAGAATAGGAATAAGAGAAATCTTCGTATTAATGGAAAGAGCTCCGACAAAAGCTCATGCGGAGTTTGAAGATACAATGTGACAATACGAGTAATATTTCAGGTGTAAACTTCAGATGGTACAGACACATAGGATCTCAAGTTCTGTTGATCCAGGCATTGCCAAATCCTAAAAGGTATGCATACAGTCTCTCTCCCGATATTGGAGCCACTATATTCTGGAAATTTTTGGCTTTCCTCTATATAATTATATTTATGTCAAATAAAAAATAAAATAAAATTGCAGTAGATCTTAAGTAAATGTAACAAAAGTGAGTTGAATTGTGAATCCAAC
Organism: Platycodon grandiflorus; assembly: GCA_016624345.1. NCBI lineage: Eukaryota > Viridiplantae > Streptophyta > Magnoliopsida > Asterales > Campanulaceae > Platycodon > Platycodon grandiflorus. The sequence continues at coordinate 76,504,615 of CM028362.1, read as the reverse complement.
AAATTAGGGAAGGAGAAAACCTTATATTCAGAAACAGCCCACTACTCACACTTGATGGACCCGTATAAGTGACGAACAAAGAGCAATGATGCAAGGAAACCAACAGTCCCTAGCATGAGAAAGATGCCATAGCAGACACAAGTCATGTAACCAAAGAAGAATGAGATTTGCAATAAACCAGACATATCGGTTCTTGTAAAGTAGTAGTGAAAGCAGTAGCCATATATGTACAATCCAGTTGATCCACCACAAAGAAATGATCTGTGAAAATGAAGCACTCTGATTAGTTCAAAGTTGATGCATATAGGTACATGAAATCTCTACATAACTCCAGGATCAAGTACAACTCAGAAAAATTCAGGACCTCATATCCAGATAATGTAATGTAATCAAAGAGGTAACACTTATGACAAGGGGAGATTTGAAGGAGTGTTACAAAGTCTACTTTATACCAAATTTGACAACTCAACCTTAGAAAATTAAGGGAGAGGAAAACTAGGAATTTCAATTAGGAAAAATGTATTAAACCTGAAAATCTGTGGTTCCTAGTTAAAGAAGAGGGCAAAACATATAAGACGTTATGAAATGGATATAAAATAACCTCGAGGACACTATAGATATTACATTTTCGTAGTGTTAGTGACTCAGCGGTGAAGATAGAACTAAGAAACATGGAAATATGGAATGCTTTAGGAACCCCCTTTTTTTTCCTTCATTTTTGTGATCCCCAAAGAAACTTTTATTAGAGTTTAAACAAAGATACAAGGACAACAAAACAGTAGACACCTTGGAGCTCCAAACCATGATAACAGCCAAATTAGAGCTCCAAACAACCATACCAGCCATCAAGCCCACATACCACATCTCCAAAACAGAAAACAGAAACAGCAATAGACTCCAGACATTCCGACAACAAACCCCGTACAGAAACCACCTACCATCTACCATCATTAATATATTAGCAAGAAGACCTTCATAAAAATTAGGCCAAATGCCCATTCGAACCATCGTACTTAGGCTCGAATACGACTTCTACCTCTAAACTTTCTTTTTTCATCTTTACCACTTTCAATGCAATTCGACTTTGACAAAAGACACAAATTGTGAGGTCGATTAAAAATTTGGACGGAAACAAGACGTGTGATGTACAAATGTGCATTAATAGTCATCTGGCTAATTAATTCACAGAGTTGGAGATCACGGTCACGGCCTATGCACGTGATGATGATTGTAAATTGGTGGGGAAATTTTCTACATAGACTGCCAAAACAAAAGAGGGCCAGAGAGAGAAGACAACTACTGACGGTTTGAGAAGAACTAGAAGGCAATTCTAGGGATTTCTTCACAAAATGCACAAGTATTGGATATGGAATCAATTATTCAAGCATTATGTACATAGAATTAGGGTTCTTTCTTGATGACGTTTGATGTTGCACAAGCACAAGTATTGAGTGTGTTATTTAGGGTTTTACTATAATATGGTTGGTTGAAGACCCACTCACTTGCTTCACCATTCAATCCTTCAAATTGATGTGAATACATGAATGCCCTAGGTGTGAAAATTGGTTTTTTCGATTATTTGGGATTAATTTTTCCAATAATTTTCTGAGGATCGTCAATTGGAGAGAAATCGGTATGAATATAAACCCTAATTTTATAATTAGGGCAAATGTGATCATTTCTTTCAAAAAAGCTGTTAGGGAGGATTTCATGTGACTTTAAATTGTCCACCTAGGCTGTCAGGTCAGCTTTCCATCGAATTTTTCTAACAGCCCTTACGATTTGTGTCTGTGATCAAAGTTGTTTTGCATCGACAGTGGTAAAGATGAAAAAAAAAATTTTTGGTAGAAGTTGTATCCGAGCCTATGTACAATGGTTCGAAATGTCGTTGGCCAAAAAATTAAGCAGCAAAAGAATGAGAAAGAAATTCCATGTTTCCTTTTATTTATTATTTTTTTTGGGGGGGGCGGGGGGTGCGTAGCAAAGCAGCATCCAAAAACTTCTCTGTAACCATCAAAAATTTATGCCTACCCTATCAACCCATCCATTACTCAACCTGCATCGTTAATCCCACCAGGCTATGAAAAACTCAATCTAGTAATCTTCATAAAGATGATGGTCCCAATCTGATGTAGCAACTGGTCAATTTCATTCATCCAACATTCTACAAAGCCTGTGTTTTTGATTGACCACCCATGAAAGAGCAATTGTTGAATCTGTCTCAGTCATCAACCTTTTTCTTTCTTTCAACTAAATCTTATAAAGATTTCCATAGCCATCTTGATTGCCAACAACTCTGCCTGGTTGAAGCCAAAAATACCAACAACAACAACAACAGCAGCAGCAGCAAAGGAGAAAGAGCACATATCACGTGTTCCATATGCTAGTATTAGAAACCTGAGATTACTCCTTTCATAAAAAAATTATGTTGAGGAGGTACGTAAGTGTTTTCGTACAAAGTATTAGAAACCTGAGATTACTCCTTTGGCATCCCATATCACACTTTGAGCTTCTTTGTCACCACAATCAAAGGAGAAAGAGCACATATCACGTGTTCCATATGCTAGTGCAATTGGTAGCATCATCTACAGTATGGTGTGCACTTGTCTAGATATTTCACATGCCATTAGCATTGTTAGTAGATAAAACGGGCATCCTGGTAAAGTGCATTTGAGGTACTGCACTTCAGCATTGTTAGTAGATAAAACGGGCATCCTGGTAAAGTGCATTTGAGGTACTGCACTGCAGATATTGGCTTGGTATATTATAGGAGTTTTGACACCTACAATAGTGTCATTGGTTATGTTAACTCTGATTATGCCAGTGATTTGGCTAAGAGAATCTTTGACAGGTTACGTGCTAACACTTATAGGTTGTGCCATTTGTTGAGAAAAGTCTTCACCATCCTGCTTTATCGCTTATTGACCAATGAGGCAGAGTACATTACAATAGTGGAAGTGATGATGTAAGCTATTTGGTTAGGAGGTTTGGTCGGTAATCTGGTTTGCAACAAGATGTTTTTGTTGGATTTCGTGATAGCCAAAGTGATTCAGTAAACAAAAACTCAGATTTTTTATGAAAGGACCTAACACATTGTTGTTAGATATTACTTCATGCCGGGTGTCATTATTGTATAAAGGTTTTCGCTGCAGAGAATTCGACATATAGGTTGACCAAGCTATTGGTTGTTTTCAAGCTCAAGATCATTGTTTGGACTTGATTTATATGTGCAGTATGTGACCGCCCTAGGGGGCATGGCGGAGGCACCCATAAAACGTTTCATTTAGTGATTTAGATTATTTCAAGCCAACGTGAAGATTTACTGTTTAGCGTCTTAATTAAGTGGGTGCATGGAGCTTGTAATGGAGTTGCCCACGGTAAATTATTAACTCTCATTAGCTGGTGGGGCGCACTGGTTAGAAGACTCCGTTCAATTCCTAATTGGAATGACAGTGTTTTGCTGCTCCTATTTTGGATAAGAGTCCCACTTGCAGCTGAAAGTCGGTGACTGGTTCTCCCTCCGTCCAATAATAAGTTTCCCTATTGAATTAACACTAATTTTAAGGATGTATTTGACTCCATGTGATTTTTCCTTGATGCCCGCAAGTTATCACTAATGTCAAATCAATGGGTTCTGTTGTTTCTCACTTACAATTAAGAAGGGTATTTTTGACAATTGATTTAGAAAAACTTTTTAAGCAAGAAAAGGGGATACATATTTTGAGAAATCCCAAAATCGAATAGGGGTTACTTTGGGACGGATGGAGTGCCATGTCTGTCCCTTGAGCGGCGTGCCGAGAATTGAAGAGTGTATTTGAAAGCAATATTGTGAATCCAGTGGAGTACACTGTCTGTCTACTTTCGCATCGTTTGTGAGCATCATGGTTGCCAATTTACGATTTTTCGGTTTGTTGTTTGCTTTGGGTGTGATTGAGCTTTTGGGATTTCGCTATTTCTTGAACCACAATATTGTAATATCCGTGTGATATGGTGGAAACATTTTCCGTCTTCAACCGCTAATGTAGGCTTTGGCGCATCACGTAAATCATTGTGTTTCATTTCTGGTTACTTTTGTTTGAATTTTGTTGTCTTATTTCAATTGTTTACTATTCCATATTTAACAACTAATTTGCCTCCCAGTTTGAGTATATAAAACCCTATGCTTCCAAACTTAGCTCTAGCCTACTCAAATTGCCAAAAAGGTGACGTTGAATGTTGCGCAACCTAAGATTTGGCCTAATTTACATAGATGCTTCGCATATGCCAAAGAGAGTCAAAATTAGTCAAGAAAAGAGCAAATTTGGATAGGTAAAACAAGAAAAAAGAGATTAGGTAATAATGGTCAAAAGGTCCTATCTACTAACAACAACAAACATAAAAAAATAAAAAGACCAAACATAATAAAAAGGCCAAAATATGAAAAAAAAACCCCAAAGTATCCACCCAATCCCATAATGGTACCCAAAATGAAATATTTCTCACCTGGACTCACAATGTTACTAATTATCCCAGTTTGACACCTAGCCCCGACGTCCGTTACAAACCTAACGGTAAAGTGCACGTGGTCGTTCACGTGCCAAACATTTTCATCATTTCCACTGTGAGAGTTAAGTTAAGGATCGGTCTGTTGAATAATTTTCAAATAAGGGAGTTTGTGTAACATCATCAAAACAAGGGGGTCTTGTGAAAAATTTCATACCCAACCTTCTCTTCTTCCCCGGTAACACAGTTCTTCCCCCTTTCTCTCTCTGAACAATCCAATGTCGGCGACAATGGAGGAGAGATAACCCTTGCCAAATCCCCCTATTTCCCCGATAACATCTCTCTCTCTCTCTCTCTCTCTCTCTCTCTCTCTCTCTCTCTCTCTCTCTCTCTCTCTCTCACACACACACACACGAACAAAACCTCTCTCTAATTTCTCTCACCTCCATTGGACATCATCGACTGGTAAATCCAGTTACCTCCGTCGTGTAATTGGTCGGCAATCTATACACCCGGGGTGCACAGTAGCCTCCACCACAGTTATATATCCCAATTCGTATAAAACAACTTCATCATAGTAAAATTTTATTTTTGAATAGTTTCTTTTACCGCCGACGCCTCTGTTCCCCAGCGATGCCCCTTTGACCTGCGCTCGATTATTAACCTGCGCTATTTCTCGTTGTCTCTCGACCTAATTCCGTTATTCAGCTCATATACACACTCTCTTTCTCTTTTCAAAGGTGAGGTCTTCTCAATGAATTATCACTCACTCGATTGGTCCATTTCAGTGTCGTTGATGACCAAATTAGGGTTTTTTGGTTGTTGATTCAGGGTTTTTACATGTTTTAGGGTTTGTCCAATGCAGTTTCGTGTGAATTTCGTTTGTTTACGCACGTACCATCAAATCAATTCGTTTTTCCTGTTTTATGAAATTTCAATTAACTAGATCGGATTTTCATTTGAATTCGATTATTTGCTATAGCAATTCATCAATTACCCTTTTTCTCTTTTCTTGACTATTACAGAAACTCTATTCAACTTAATTTCTTGCAGAAAACGATTTCAAGATTCTCAAGAAGAGAAGGTTGGGTGTGAAATTTTTCACAGACCCCCTTGTTTTGATGATGCTACCCAAATCCCCTCATTTGAAAATTATTTAACAGTCCGATACTTAATTTAACTCTCACGGTGGAAATGACGAAAATATCCGGCACATGAAAGACCACATGCACTTTAACGTTAGGTTTGTAACGGACGTCGAGGCTGGGTGCCAAACTTGGATAATTAGTAACATTATGAGTCCAGGTGAGAAATATTTCATTTTGGGTATCATTATGGGATTGAGTGGATACTTTGAGGGGTTTTTCATATTTTGGCCTAACAAAAACGACAATTGAAGAATTTAACGCACCTCCACCACCATTCATAATCTTCGGCTGCAAGCTGAAAGTATGTCAATGCCACGTTCACAAAAGCTGTTACTATAAGAAGAATAACGAAGACGATGGACAGGATGCCGTAAATAGTGTAAATCCTGTGACCCCATACAGTACTGAATATGTAGTAGAGCTCAATGTAGAGAACACTGAAAGGCAGAATTCCTGCCATTGCCATCTGAGGCAGAATACCCCTGTACCAACGCAGTCGTGGAATCTCTCTAGGACAGTTGGTGGTACGGCATGGAGCTTTAAACTCAGACTTGCTCTTTTTCCCAGCAATCCCACCCAACAAAAGCAATGGTAATGCCAAAAATGCCCATAAAAGAGATATTACCACAATTGTGCCCAAGGGCAATGCTGCATTTGCTCTGTATGCAATCGCAACAGTATTAAGGAAGAAAAATGTAAGGAAGATAGGCACCAAAAATAGGCTGCCTGTCAGGAAGAGGTTCCTCACCTGTCAAGCCAAAAATTGAAAGACCTGATTAGTCTCAACAGGCGGACTTTTAGAAGCACAAAGAAAAGTACCAGCTAAAATTCGTCACACGTACCCAGTTACTTCCTTCAAACTGATAATAGAAGGAAACTGACATATATCCCGCAATCACAGACGTAATTGCATATATGATGACTAGTGTTTCCAATAGAACACCTCTGTCATATGGATGAAAAACGCCAACAACCCCTAGTATTATAATGAACAGCATACTGCAAATAAGAAAATGTAAAGGTGAAAACAAGAAGAGAAATATTGTAATAAGATAAATTGTTCAAGTTTCTGCACAGGGCAAGATAGTTCGAGTGAAATACTAACAGCATGAACAACTGGGTACCAGAACCAAGAGCTGCAGCAAACAGGGACTTGTATTTTGGGAACCTAAACACATCTCCATGAATGTACTTCCACCCTGTCTCTTCTTGGTTACTGGCCAATTCCTCATCATTTGCAAACCTTACAATAGAAGAATGACTCTTACAAGAGTACCAAGCAAAATGGAAGAAAAAAAAAAAGGAAAGGAAAAAAAAGGAGTATATATTCTTACTTAGAAATATCTTCCTTAATCACTCGCACGTAAAACATCAGCAGACCACCAATTAGGATGAGAACTTCTACACATGAGTACCGAATTGAGGACAGATGAATATCTGAGTGGTGTGGCAACATTGCGGATTGTGTGTATTTCTCCATTCTCTTAGCAAATGGAATCACTGTTTCCTTCCATTTCACAGTATACACGAACTTCACATCCACTTCCTTGTCCTCGGTTAACTCTATGAAAGAATTTGGATCTGTTCGAGTAATGATCTCAATCACACGGTCCTTATTGTAAAAAATTTCAAAATGAGTATGATTGAAAAGGAAATATTTGTAATCATTCCTCTCATATCTTTGCCAACTGTCACGCTTCCCCATGAAAGCCCAAATTGGCAGGTCATCAAAGTACATCTGTGTGTAATAGTCATTTGCAACTGCACTTTGAAACTGAGAAACCTCTTCGCTATGCAGCCTCTTTGTACATAAAACATGGGCCTCCTCCTCCACTAGAAATGCAATCTGATATGGAGCAGTAACGAGACGATCTCCATTCAACGCCTCACCTAAAGTAAGCTTCTTTTCTTTTACATGAGCTGCCATTAGACCAACACCAACTCAAGAATAATAATTTCGAAATAAAGTTTTAGTGGGAAATTACGAAAACGAATAATCAAACTGCTACAGAAAAATTGGGATGAAAACCTGGAGAACAGAAGGGAAAGTCGAAATAAGCGTATGTTTCACTGCAATTAAATTTAAGGGTGCAAAAAGAAACATAATTAGGTATCTAAAGCAACCAGTCCTCTCTAATATTTAAATCAAACAACCTAGGTTAAAATGCTCTAGTTATTTTGCAATAAAACCAAACCAGCTCCAGCAGGATAGAGTTTTTACCACATACTTCATACTCCCTCTGCCCCATAAAAAGGAGTCCTACTTTCTATTTTAGGTTGTCCCGCAAAAAGAGTCTAATTTCAAAATTTCAGCTCTAAGAGCAAAAACATCAGGCAACAGATTTTAAAACAGTGATCATTCAAGACAGCAACAATAAGAAACAGAAGATCAACATATCCAAAAACAAGTTGTTTCTAAAGTGATGGATAAATGAATAATTCACTCAGACAAATGAGGATTCATTGTCAAAGAAAGTAGGAGATGTACCTAGGATTCCTAAACGGGCCAACCTTGTTGGCGTAGAAAGGGATTGGGTCTCCAGCTTTATAGCGATGATAGGCATCTGATCTCGCTTGAGTTCCACAGCATATGATTAAAATGGTGATAGAAAGAATCTCTAAAAATTCTGCCATTTCCTCCACTTTTCACTATATAGCAAAATTCCCGAAACAAAAATATAACATAAGGAGACACGAGTTTGGAAACAAACCAGATTAACATTTTTGAATTTCTCGCAGCATGAAAAATATGGTAAAAATTTTAAAGCCCAAACCAAAGATACAAGCAGCAAAAAATTTCTATTATAATCAAGAAAAGAAGGTTCAGCTTAATTTAAATTCGAAGAAACTAATTATTTGACCATTGTACTAATTGGAAAATATCAATTTGAAAATCATACTACCAACATTATAAATTTGATCAACGAACACCTACTTTCACTTAAAATTTAACCCAAATTGTTAACAGCCATCTTATTTTTATTTTCAACAGACTTACTGACGTGGGCTAATCTGCCAAATCAGCAATTCCGTTAAAATTAAATGAATTTTAACAATTTGGGTTTAATTTAAAGCGAAACTGGTAGTACAGTAAGATTGTCATTTATTTTCCTCAAATAATGAGATGGCCAAAAAAGTTATGTTTCCTTCAAATTCTAAAGGCCAATTTGTCAGCATTCATTTCACTCCTAATTGAAAACAGCTAGAGTTATGCCAATAAGAAGTTTCTTTTGCAGAATTCAACTGGGTTTTCGAACGACTCATCTAAAATCAGTAAGAAATATAAAACAGTTACTAAGACGGGGTTAATTCAGCCCCAGTTGAGCTGTTAAAGGGTGGGGATAATCGTATCCTGACACTAAGCTTTGAGATACAGACTAGCCAAATCATGAAACATATGTATTGCCAAATACAAAGTGAAAACAAAGAATAAATTAAACCCCAGAAAAAGAAAACATGCCACTGTGTGTGTGTGAGAGAGAATGAGAGAGGACCTGATAGCTTCAGTACCATCAAAGGCTTCCTTTTACAGTTTGCCGGCGGAATGAGAGTGAGGAGGCTTATCAAGTCTACTACTTTTTGATGAGTCAACCGGGGGAGGATGCAAACATTAAATGAAGTCAACTTGGGGTTGGGGTTGTTCGTGGATTCATTAAAGAGACAAATTTGGAATATTTTAATGTTATTTCCCTTTGCTTAAGCTATTGGGGAGAAAAAAAAAGAAAAAAAATATATATATATATATATATATATATTTAAAGTTGGTGAGTATTTCTAAGGATGTGACACCTCACCCTCTTTGGTTAAAGATGCATTCTCATGGCTTTTGGTTAAAGATGCATTCTCATGGCTTGACTTTTGGATTCACCTCATGGCTTTTGGTTAAAGATGCATTCTCATGGCTTGACTTTTGGATTCAAATACATTAGTAGTTTGACTTTTGGATTCACCTCATGGCTTTTGGTTAAAGATGCATTCTCATGGCTTGACTTTTGGATTCAAATACATTAGTAGAGTAACTTTAGCTATTGGCAAGGAAATGAAAAGCTAGAAAAGCTAGAAAATAAAACTATTGGCAAGAAATGAAAAGCTAGAAAAGCTAGAAAATAAAACAATGTTGTTAATGAAATTTGAACCCACACCCTTTTAAATTAAAACATGCACTTTATACCAACTCAACCATTTATATTTTATATATTTATTTAAAATGCCACATATATCATAGGGAAGAAGATTCTCACATGAAGAGGTTTTATAACCGATATTGGCTACTTAAAAGATATACAGGTTAATTCAAATACTTGCCTCTTCGTGTATCTATATATAAATCATCTCAATTTTGGTATAAAAAAATAATAATCTCTATTATAATTATTAATGAAGTAGTATAATATCTATGATATCAAAGTAATAATATCTATTATAATTACTAATAGTATAATAGCTATGATACGAGAGTTATAATCCCTTTTATAATTACTAATAGTATAATAGTTATGATATGAGAGTAATAATCCCTATTAAAATTATTACTGAGGGTAATCCCTATTATTATTACTAATAGTATATCCTTAGCTAATAACTATACCTAATAATAATAGGTTTAACATATAGTATTTATACCTTATTAGATATTTAATAATATTAATCTTATAGGTATTATTATTAGGTAGTATATAACTACGACATAATAGTATTAGGTATTACTATTAGATATTCAATAATATTAATCTTATAAGTATTATTAATAGCTATTAATAGTATTAGGTATTACTATTATATATTCAATAATATTAATTTTATAAGTATTAATATTAGCTATTACTATTACCCTATAATAATACTTGCTCAAAATCTTTTTTTTAAGTGATTAATAATACATTTAATTCTTCTAAAAAAACACATTTAATTATTTTTTAAAAGAAATTCATTTCAAATGAACCGTAGTTATATCTACTTCGTAACTACCATATTTAATTTCATTTTCTCTCTAAAATCAGTAAGTTGGGTTTCTAATATATATATATATATATATATATATATATATATATATATAGAGAGAGAGAGAGAGAGAGATTTGTAACTCCTTTATTGCTAATTACTTTTTCATTAAGTGCTCCATTATTTGTAACTCCCACATATTTGTAATGAAATTAATTATTTTTTACAATGGTTCCTACCACTCTATATTCCAAACGGTTTGACCTTCAATTTTTTGAGATATCTCCATTGGTATTGTAAAACTTATAAAGCATGTGCCCATCACTCCCTTCATTCAGTTGCAAGATAACTTTTCCCTTTTGTAGATAATAAGTAAGGTGAAACATCATTTGTCTGAAGGAATGATGGTTTCTCTCTCTCCTCCGGATCATGGTGTATTGGATTCGCTTTACTTATATAGCTCATGATATTTGATTTTAGCTTCCAGTTTAAATTTGGGTCTAATTTATGTTTTTGGGTTTCGTTGTAGTTGAATTGTTCAATTTCAATTTTAAAATTTTTTCTTTTTATTTTGCACATCTTTATTATTTTTTTTTTTCTCGATCTTTCACTTTTTGGTATTTTGGTTTTGGTTAGGCGATGTTTTTGGGGTTGATATTGCTCTTAATTTATGGTTTTACGTATCGATTTCTATTTTAATTTTGGTACATAATTTATACTAAATTTTTTGTTTTATTTCTGCTCTTGATTTTTTTCATTTTATTGATTTTCCCTTGGAAATTTGGTTTTGATTTTTGATTAAATGATGTGTATCACTTTTTCTCTTGGTTATATTTATAATATAAACCAACCAATTTCTATTTCCATAAATGTTAATTGAAATCTAGACTATAAATTCTGCATATATAACAATGTAAATATTTTATTTTCTATTTTGTAAAAATTATCAAATATATGTCTAAAATATCTTTATTAAGGGCGAGATGAAAAATAATTCAACAATTTGATATCATTGAAAGATACTTTAGGAATAAAAAAAATATATAGAAATAACGATTTACTCATACCCATATACAAATCGATAACAAATATTTATTCTAAAATAAAAGTATTATACTAAAAATGATCATCAATTTGCGTATATTGACAAAACCTAACTTTTTTAAAACATTAAGTCAACAAATGCCTATATCAATTATAATTTTATTTTTATAAAAATACTCCTAAAATATATCGATTAATCTCAATGTTAAATTGCACCCGTGTAGAGCACGGGTTCTATAACTAGTTTGTATGAATTGTAAGGAAAATGATTGAGGAATATCGTGCATTAACGGATGATAGTTGCTATTTATACCTAGAAATTTATTTACTACATCCAGTTACTAAGTATAAACCCTTCTAAAAAATATTTTTAACCCTTCAAAATACTAAATACATCCTCCTAATTTTTTATTTTACACTTACTAATATTTTTTCAAAAATTAACTAAAACTATTAAGTACACTCCCACCCTAAACAAAAATCATCCCCTTCTTCCTCCTTCCCCACCTCCGCTCTCCCCACCACCAGTCAAGCCCACCCTCCTCCTCCTCCTCCTCCCCCCAACCAACACCAGTCAAACCCACCTCTCCCTCCCCTTCCCTCTTTCCCCCCCTACCTCCCACAACACCAGTCAAGCTCACCACCCCTCCCTCATTCCTCCTCCTCCTCATTTCCCCACCCCACACCGATCAATCCCGCCACCCCTCCCTCATTCCCCCACCCATACCAGTCAAGCCCACCTCCCCTCCCTCCTTCCCCCACCCTACACCAATCAAGCCCACCCCCTCCCTCCTTCCTCTTCCTCCTTTCCCCTACCCACACACCGTTAAGCCCTTCTCCCCTCGCCCTCCCTCCTCCCCCACCCCACACCAGTCAAGCCTACCACCCCTCCCTCTTTCCTCCTCCTTCGCTTCCAAAATTGAGCTTTTTTTTTTAAAGTTATTCGGTACTGTATAACAGAACATTCATAGTTGTGTTCAGCACCCAATAACCAACATCACTATGGTTGTTCGGCACCCCTGTGTTCGGTAGGGGGCTACCGAACAGTAATTAATATATATTTTTTAAACCTAAAAAATTAAAAAAACAAATAAGGGCATTTAAGTTAAAATTTATAATAACAGTTTTGTAATATATGCAGTAGGGTGTACTCAGTAAAATCCTGGGTATAAATAGCAACTCTCTTAAAAGATTTGGGTTATAGCAAATATTGTACTCCCTCCGTCCTTAAATTATTGTCTTGTTTTTCTTTTTTATCCGTCCCATAATAATTGTCTTGTTTGAAAGTTTTTTTTTTAGGACAACACTTTTAACCATTTTACCCTTATTTTTTCTTCATACTTTAATTATGGGCCACATACATATGTGCATTAAAGGAAACTACACATTATATCAATATTAATAATCAAATCAAATATTTTTTCTTAATCTTTGTGCCGGGTCAAATAAAACAATAATTTAGAGACAGAGGAGGTAGTATTGTATGGTATAATTATGGTTTAAATACTAATTTAGTCACTCTACTTTCACCCAAAATTCATTAAGCTCAATTTACTATTTTTTTCACACTTTAATCACTCTACTTGGACTTTTTCAATTAATAAGTTCATTGATCGAGTGAGCTTATTGATTCTCCAGTCCAAATAGAGTGATTAAAGTGTAAAAAAAGAAAGTATAGTAAGATTAATGAATTTTGAGTGAAAGTAGAGTGACCAAATTGATATTTAAACCTATAATTATTGATGAGTTATATACACTGTTTGAAACGTGCTATAAATTAATGAGTCGATTTCTCGTGATACCGTCTTACGGATCCTAATTCGTAAGACGGAGTCATACCCACTCACAGCTCAATCCACCAATACACAGTGGGTCAGATCAGGAAGATCCGTTTTACAGGTACTGTAGGTCTTTTCTAAGTTTTTGCCTAAATTAATTATGTTTATTTCGTAGTAATCAAGTCAAAAAGAGTTCACGCGTAACCTCCATGTGTCTTGGTTAAAATTATTTAAAAAATATTAAGTTTACAACTATTTTCTACAATTTTGGTAACAACTTTATCTTGAAGGCAAAGTGCTAAGAGATGCATGTATATATTTAAGGCAAAGTTATTATCATAGTAGTAAAACTAATTGTAAAACTAAACAGTGTTGAAGTTATTTATATGGACGAAAACCATATCACTAGCATAATATAGTGAGAAGAATTAACTGTATATTGAGTCAATTCTTTTTACACAATTGACTTGCTTTCTGATTTTAAACTTTTTTTCTTTTGGTCTCACCAACTTTCTTTCTATTTTTTTTTTTTTTAATCATTACAAATGAAAATCTAAAACTACAAAATCAAGTTACTAAATCGTGATGTCAAATACCCCAATAATATTTTGGATAAAAGCATAATATTTTCCATAATTGTTCTAGATTTATGGATGTTGTTTTACTTTTGATTGTACAATTATCGTAGATGACCCTTTATAGATATAAATGTCTTCATATGCATATTTCGAATCCGGTTAAATTGTATGGTATTCACTTAAACAAGTGAGCTCGAAATGAATAGATGTCTGGTCCATGCGGGTTTATATATACTCCCTCATATGTCAAGCCAAGTACGTTATTTTTTTCGTTGAGAAAATATAGTGTTAGTCTCTAATAACTGGTATACTGATAAACACGCCGGAGGGTTTTGGCGGGGAACCCTCCCCGCCCCTCTCACGGCTGTTTCTTTTGACAGATACACAAGCCAGATATCAGAAAATCCCAGCTACGGAAACGATCAGATCGACACCCCCAATGCACCAGATTTTTTATGCAACATAAGTTATGGAAGCGATCTGATCGGCACCCCGATGACCCTGTCCATGCGAGTATATATTCTACATGGATTTGTTCGCAGTTTATTATGGAGTAATAGAGTTGTTTTACGAGTTTGTTTAGTCATTTAAATCATAAGTTAAACCTTAGTGCTTATATGTGTTCTAGTTGTTATTTAATTGATATGATAGCTATTAGAATGGATGACTCGATTCTAAGAAATGGGCTAGTTCCTAAATTGCTTGGATTTGTTCTCGAATTGCTTAGATTTGTTCGTCAGGATGTTTTTTTTCCTTATTTGTGTTGTATTTAGAGTTTGTATCCTATATATAGGTTGTCACCCTAAAATGGGCTTAAATCGCAATTTGGTCACCCTACTTTAACAGAAAATTCATTAAGCTCACTCTACAAATTTTTTTTCTCAATTTCATCACTATACTTGGCATGTTGAGTCAATAAACTCACCGCGCTTGACTTCCGTTAGTTTTGTTGGATGAAGGGCTGCAAAAAGACCAAAATGCCCTTTACCTTATAATATTTTGATAGCTTAAATCGCTATTTAGTCACCCTACTTTGACAGAAAATGCATTAAGATTAATAGTATAAAATTTTGTGTATAAAATATTTAAATAATCAAATCAGTTAAATAAGTTATTTCAAATAAAATAAAATAACATAATTTCATACTAATTCTTAAAAATATTAAACAAAAATTAGGTTAACTTATCAGAATTCTTAATCAAAATTAATAAAAGATTATGTTAGTCTTTTCTAAAGCAATAAATTCTTTAGCTTGACTTTTTTTTTACATAAAACTAATTATATTAAACAAATGCATTAAATTATTATGAGATAGTTATTATTGTAGAATAAAGTAAGCTTAAAATATTATTATAAATTATGCATAAGTAATTATCGATATTAAAAAAGGGTTAATGACACCACTAGAAAAAATTCGTTAAGTCAATCATGTGGTACATGCCATTTTTCAAGGGTATTATGGAAAATTCCTAAGAAATTTAATTATAACAAATTTTTATTTTAATCTAATTAAAAGTATTAGTCATTTATCTCAATGTAGTTATAATATTAAATATTAATGTTAATTTAATTAGGATTAGTAATAGATTAAATATTAATGCTTTAGTAATGACATTTTCGGGTTTTTAGGATAATTAAATATTAATCTTTTTCCCTAGTTGCTCAATTTTTGGGTTTTTGTTTGTTTTTTGTTGCAATGAATTTTAATATTTTAGTAATGACATTTCGGGTTTTTAGTATAATTTTAAACTTTTTATTCAAAAATTAGGATGGAGTGATGAACTTGATATTTATGTCTAAGTGCAGTGATTAAATTGATAGTTAATAGTAAGGGTATTTTTGGGGTTTAAAAAAAATAGTAACTTTTTCATCCAAAAATCTGGATAGAGTGATTAACGTGGGATTTATGTCAAATATAGTGATGAAATTGAGAAAAAATATTGTAGGGTAAGCGTAATGAATTTTCTGTCAAAGTAGGGTGACCGAATTGCGATTTAAGCCCCCTAAAATGTGTATAAAGTTAAGATATCACCATACAACTGTCTTAAAACTCCAAATGATCCCTTCTCTTCTAATTCTCAATTGTTTGATAATTATTATTTGTTCAATTCATTGTTTGCTTGCTTCCGCTGTCGTACAACAATAACTGATCTCAGTATTAAATGTTGAATTTGACTCATAAGGCTCAACTTGTAAATTAACTTGTTTCTAATATGATTTGGTGTCATACTCGTCTCTTTACAATGTTCAAAACACTGGAATTGCAAAGAACAAAAAGAGGAAAGTACCAAATAATTTCCTTCATTTAACGGTAAGTAGATACAAATTAACCACAATGAACTAGATAATGTGGGCATAAACAACATCGTCTTAATGGAATTTAGCCCACAGCAATTGTCTTAAATGAAATAAGCAAGTTGGAATCTCCCTATCTCCATCCAAAATTGAGAGTTTCTATTTAAAAAAAAGAGTTTATTACAAAATGAGTATTCTTTTTTTTGTACGAAATTACTAAATTTATTTTTGTTATTTATGTCTCAATGAGCTCTTACAACACTATAGTGTGAAATCAAGGGCATTGATTCATGTATTACCCAAATGGCTTAAAAGTCAACTAATACACCATCATCGGGCCATTTTGGAGCCCGGCCTCCTCAAGCTGCTTCATCTCCAATGTCCAGGCATCCGATCTGGTAAACATTGCGAAGCCCCCACAATCGGAAATCTAACAATCATCGGTCTTCTAGATTTTCCGCGCATCCATACCAATTTAGTTCAACCCAGTTCCGTCTCAACCACTCCCTAATACTCAGATAGAAGTGGGTCTTCTAGTTTTTATTTTCTTTGAATGAATCTTCAAAATGTTAATCGGGTTTGGATATTGTTAGCATATATTGGTAATTGGTATCGTTAGGATATATATTCTATTTTAGTCAGTAATCTTTGTTTTAGGACAGCTTTGGTATTCTGTAATCTTGGCTAATTAGTATCCCATAATCTTGGCCAAATGGTAGGTAGTTTCCTTGTAGTCAAAGTCTTAGGCTTGTATATATTGGTTGTTGTACAAGGAATAAACGATACAAGAAAATATTCTTTCCCACATTCGTGTGTTTCAATATGGTATCAGAGCCAAACACAATTTTTTATTTTTAGAGTCAATGACAGACCAAACGAGTGGCAGCGGCAAAGAGGGGAAGAAAGCTCTCTCGCCGTATGCGTTATCGAAACGATCATCCTGCACTGATAACACACACCCAGTTGAAGGGACCAAATTATGAAGAATGGGCCAAGGCGATAAGGAACTCGTTGAAGGCAAAGAAGAAGAAAGGTTTCATTGATGGTAATATCAATGAGCCGGCAGAAGATTCGGAAGAGATAGAGGATTGGGGGGCGGTGAATTCCATGATCGTTTCATGGATATTCAATACCATTGAACCAACCCTCCGTTCTTGGTGGGTTGTCAAGCCTCCAAATATAAAATTTTCCTACTTTAAAATACGAGTATATTAGCAAGTAGAGATCGTATCCGCAGGGAACGAGGAACAATTTCTATTGAGAAAATAGCAAAAAAAGAAAAGAGAGAAAATTTGGGGGGTTCTGGTTTTGATTTAACTAATAACTAAATTCTAACTAATTAAACGAGTTAAATAAAATTACTAAAGAAAAGAAATTAATCACGAGACTAATCAAATTAGAAGAATAACAATATGACAAAAATTCCGATTCAAGGGTCATGACATTCAATTATGTTATTGATCATAGGCTAACAAATAATTTCTTGCAATTCAAGCATTCAACCGAAGATTTACCAGGATAGCCGTGACAAATCTTGTGTCTCCCTATTTTAATTGACCAAACCTAGCATCTAGTCAATCTTACCATTGATCAATTGGGCACGATAGCGTTCCATACCAATCAACGATAGCATAAAGTTCTATGGAAACGGTTGAAACTAATTTTAAATAGTCGAGATAGCTACAACTATCAAAATTAGGATCGTAGATTCGTTTAGGCCAAATAAATCATGATAGCACAACAAATTCAACCTATTGCTCTAAAGGTCCATTCATTCGTGACAATTACGGATCACCGAATTCATGGATAGCGGTAGGAAATTATCACTTAAATTGATTTGTCAAGTCAACCTAACTAACAATTCCCATAAAATTAAGATGAATCTACAATTACTTGAATTAAACAAGAGCAATTCTACACATAGCCTCACAATAACATAATCAAATTAAAAGAGACCCTTGAATCAGAAGAAAAACCTTAGCCACGCATGCTTGAAATCATCATCATCTTCATAAAAATTAAACTTCCAATTGTTGGTGGAGTAGAGAAAATGAAAACTTGCAAAAGAGAGTGTGGAGAGAGAAAAGAGAAGAAGTGGTGTGTGTTCTTGGAGTTGGAGAGAGAGAGAATGAATGGGTGTTACTTCCTAGAGAGAGAGAGAGAGAGAGAAAGTGAATGGGAGTTACTAATCTAAACATAACTCCTCCCTCCACTAACTCTTCAAATTCCCCACTAAAAGAGAGATAAAAATAGAAAATAATACAAAATAAAAATAATTGTTTTCTTCTAAAAGTGAGAGATGTGTCTTCATGGGCTCTTCTCCAAGTTTGGACCCCTTTTGTTATCTAAGCCCATCACTCTTCCGTCCATTTTTGTCATGTCTTCACAATTAGCCCAAAAATTCATCTTTTAGCCCACATTTGCTTCAAGTCCAAATATTTCATCTCCTACACCAAAAGATATAAAAATAGATCAATTAAGTGCAACAATTTACTAAAATAGAGGAGAATATGAACATAAAATATGGACTATTGAAGACACATCAAATCCCCCCACACGTAAACCATGCTTGCCCTCAAGCATACATCAAACATAAGGTCATAAACACCAAAATACTCACACATCCCCCCAAACAAAATGTTTCCCGCAAAATCATTCCAAAACCCACCATGCATAGAAGAGATTAAAATGGACAACCTTCAAAGAGCAAGTGATCATGATTCCAATTCGTAAGAAAAATCCATGCGTCTCATCAATGCATAACAATTTCAATAAGATCCAATGTGACAAGACCCAACACCTCACCAAGGATAGCACTCATTCACTCTTTAGTGTTTGAAAAGGCAAGTGTATTGAAATCACTCAATATCAAGACATACATGCCATTACCATAAGCTTGCCAATATATCAAATCTCCACCACTAAATCATGAACTCATGCAAAAATCAAAGGGGCTTGCAAGGGTTGTAATGGGGCCATGGGTAAAGGTAGGATAAAGAAATATTAGGTGAAACACGTCAAAAAGATATGAAAAATCATGCACAAGTCCAAATGACAACCAAAAACACCCTTTCTCCATTGTGCATCACATAAAAATCATTCACCCTTTTCACTTGGTAATCTCCAAATACATCAAGAACATTGTTCAAATATGCTCAACAAGAGAACCAAGTAATGACCTACATCCTTCACAATTTTGAACTCCCACATATCAAAACAAAATCAAGCGAATACATCAAGGGAGTATCACACAAATCAAGATGATATTCTCAAAATTTTACCCACTTTTTTTTCCTTCATTGGGGCAATGGCTTTATTTTTTTTTTCCTTTTTTTTTTCTTTTCTTTTTTATTTCTTTCTTTGATTTTTTTTTCTCTTTTTTTTTCAATGCCACCATGTCTCTTTGTTCTTTTTCCATACCCCCCCTTTTTTTTTCAAATCCCCATTGTTTCCCGATCGAAACACAAATCCAATCTTGACATATGCATTCATTCTCACACTTATTGACAAGAAGGGTTCAACAAGATGGATAGAACAAACAAGAGGGGGATTAAGGCTCATATACATGTTCGCA
Organism: Platycodon grandiflorus; assembly: GCA_016624345.1. Taxonomy (NCBI): domain Eukaryota; kingdom Viridiplantae; phylum Streptophyta; class Magnoliopsida; order Asterales; family Campanulaceae; genus Platycodon; species Platycodon grandiflorus. Next base: position 76,484,774 of record CM028362.1, on the reverse strand, counting down.
CAAGAGAAAGGCCACAAGCTCAAATGGGCGACTAAGGAAAAATATGAGGGTAGGTCAAATCAAGAAAGGCCAACAAAAGGCTAAACCTAATTGCCCTCATCACGTCAATGCATGAATTCATTAGTGTGGTCTCAAAATGCATAACAAAGCAAGTTCTAGAATGAACACAACATGCTTGATCACACACAACAAAGAAGTAGAGCACAAATGATTGAGATATTGCTCTTTAGGCCCAAAAGCTCACAGAAAAAAAAAGGTCATATGCATTGGATCTTGCACATTTTCACTCTATCCATCATCAACATTAATGAGACACATCATTAAAGCACAGAGAAAAAACAATCAATCACACCTACCCCTGTCATGTCATCACACTCACTCAATCATGCATAGCAACTTTGGAAATTTTTTTTTTTTTTAAAAAAAGCTCTCTAATCCCTCCCCCCACACCTATTATTTACATTGTCCTCAATGTCGCCAATCAAAAGTTCTCAAGAAGGGAAGTAAAAAAAAAAAAACAAAATAAAATAACAATAAAAATAAAGAAAAATAAATAAATAAAAAAGTAAAGAAGAACTTCCCTGAAAGACGAGCTAATGCGAGGGAGACCGCGAAGGATCAAAATGCACGAACCGGAAGAAAGCATCCAACTTAGCACTCAAACTTGCATTGAAAGCATCTTGCTTATCAATTGCATTCTTCACTGTTGCTTCCAATTCATTGAGTCGGATGCTAATGTCAAGTAAGCTCGGGGCGGTAGGAGAAATGAGAGCACCCTCATGGACAACATCATCACTAAAGAAGAGTCGCTTTACATTTCTTTCTTTTCGCAACAGCTCTCCCGGAAGCACAAAACAGGACACACCATTTGTAATTTCGACAATCCCCATTCGCTCCAAGCAATCTGTATCCAATGGACTCATCTCACAAGAAACATGCATGTTAGTATTTTCAAGCTCAAGTAAACCTAGGTTAATGGCCAAATGAGTGATAATAGAACCAAGAATCAACGATTTCTTGGTTCGCATAACCATGGAAAATTGAGTGGCCAACCAATAACCTAAATTTACCTTCACTTTGTTCAACATAGCCCATATGAAGAAAAATTCAGTTTTTGTGCAAGTAAGAGAACTACTCTTTCGACCGAAAAATTGAATGCCAAAACCGATGCACATATTTCCACACAGGTTCCAAGAGGTAGGAACTCTTTGATTGACTCGGATCATAATGTTGTGGATCCGCGGACATGGACTTCCAAAGACGAATAGGAACAAATGCATCATCAAAATCGATCCTAGAAGTCTTATACCAACACCGAGAAAATTCATTCGTATCACACCCAAAGCAATATTGAACTCAGTGATAGATTGTTTGAATTCTTTTCTCATTAATCTATACTTCACTACATTGGGACTATCCAAAGTAAAATCCGTGGGTGTGTGAAATTGGAAGGTAGTGTAAAATTCCCTAGTCAACTCTATGAGCGGGGCAATGAATTTCAAAGTAAACCTTCCAACCAATGCCATCAATCATACTATAAAAATCATCTTTCAAAGAAAATTTTTCCAAAGTGGCAACATCAATATATTTGCAAGAAACAATTTCACGTTTACAAACTTCTTCATATTTTTGCTTCCGCATCTTAGTTGTGAAATTAAGATTACCTCGCAAGTTGCTTTCCAAAGGAGGAAGAATGGCTTTGCCCTTCGAAGAACGAGCCCGTGAAACATGGAGTATGCTCGTGGAGGGCCGTTCCGAATCGGAAGAGAGGATGCTCGAACTCGACCTTATACTTGGAGTGTTTCCCTTCGAAGGCTTAGGTGCACCAGCCCTACTATTTGTACGCCCCATGAATATGCCAAGTGACAGTTGGGAACCCTTGGGTAGAGCTGTGAGTGGTGATGGAGTTGCTGGGATTCCGGCAGCCTGGGATGGAGGCAGAAAATGGCTGGGGCGTATTGCAATTGCAAAAGAGATTGTGGTGGTAGGGTTGAAGACAGGAAAATTATGGAGTTGAAAGATTTGATGTGCAGGCACAACTGGATATTGAGGCAGAAATAGCCGAAGCTGCGGAGATTTCTGAATCATTGATGGAAACATAATCCTGCACAACTGAATCAAGTACATCAATAGAGCATATAGAATGATTCTCATTGGGGTACTTCATAGCATCAAAAATGTTAAATTTAACAATCTCTCCGTCAAACTCGACAGAGAGGGTACCCTCATCCACATCAATCTTTGTTCTAGCCGTTTTCATGAACGGCCTTCCCAAAAGAACTGGAGCTGAACGACTAGTAGTATCATCTTCCATTTTCAGGATATAGAAATCTGCTGGAAAAATCAATTCATCAACCTGCACTAGGACATCTTCAACGACCCCTTCAGGGTAAGCATTAGAACGGTCTGCCAATTGAATAACAACTCTAGTTTCTTTCAAAGGACCCAAATTCAAAGCACAATAAATTGAGTATGGCATGACATTAATGGATGCACCTAAGTCTAGCATGGCACGCTCAATTTTCATGTTCCCAATGACACAAGGCATCGTAAACATACCTGGATCCTTGCATTTGTTTGGCAATGTCCTTTTTATCACTGCAGACACATTCTCCCCCACACTCACCTTTTCATCACTTTTTAACCTCCTCTTATTAATGCACATCTCCTTCAAAAATTTTGCATATCTTGGGATTTGCTTAATGGCATCTAACAAGGGTATGTTGATTTCTACCTTCCGAAAAGTCTCTAATACTTCCCTTTCATGATCATCCTTCTTTGACTTAGCTAACCTGCTTGGGAAAGGAGGAACAACCACATTAGTACTAGGAAAAGAAGGTGGAGATTTTACCTTCTTTTGGATCGGTGAGTTTTCTTTTGGAGGCTCTTCCTCCTTTTCATCAACCTCACTTTCATTGACCTTTTCAGTTGAACTAGGCCCAGATTGTACTTCTTTCCCACTTCTTAGCATCATTGCACTTGCATTCTCCCGTGGGTTAATCTCCGGCTGAGATGGTAGCTTCCCAGAATTTTGAGCCTCAAGTTTACCAACCGAAGTGGCCAATTTGCTAATCTGATTCCCGAGGTCTTGCATGCCAGCTCTTGTTTCCTGCTGAAACTTCTGAGTATTGGTTGCGAGAGCCTTCACAATTTCTTCTAAGGACATTCCTGAGTCGGAGGATTGAGCAGGTACGGTCTGTCTTTGATAGTTCTGCTGTGGAAACCCTTGTTGCATCCCTTGATTTCTGTAACTGAAATTGGGGTGATCCCTCCATCCCGGATTGTAAGTATTAGAATAGGGATCATACTTTCGTTGGGGTTGTCCTGGAAATCCTCCCATTGCATTGGCCTGCTGCATGTCATTTTGCAATGAAGGACACATATCCGTGGCATGCCCAACTACCGAACAAATCCCACAAACTTGAGCCTGAGTCACTCGACCTACAACCAGTTTTTCCACAAGAGAAGTCAAAGCATCCAATCTATGATCAATTGAACTTGTATTTGCCTCACTGGCTTGTTTTGGAACACCATCTTGTCTAGTTCCAAACTGCTGCGCATTTGCAGCCATATTAGAAATGAGATTTCTGGCCTCTTCAGGTGTCTTACATACCAAGGCCCCTCCACTCGCAGCATCGACCATGTTTCTGTCAAAGGTCGATAGTCCCTCATAGAAATATTGGACAAGTAATTGCTCCGGAATCTGATGTTGTAGGCAACTAGAACAAAGTTGCTTGAATCTTTCCCAATACTCATACAAAGTCTCACCATGCTGCTGCCTTATCCCACAGATATCCTTCCTAATGTTTGCTGCTCGTGAAGCTGGGAAGAATTTTTCTAGGAATTGTTTCTTCATCTCATCCCAAGTGTTTATAGATCCAGAAGGAAGGCAATAGAGCCAATCCTTAGCCTTATCAGCTAAGGAAAATGGAAAAGCTCGCAAAGAAATCTGCTCCTCGGTCACCCCTCGTGGTTTCATTCCCGTGGAAACAACATGGAACTCTTTTAAATGCTTGTGAGGATCCTCTCCAGCAAGACCACGGAAGGTAGGCAACAAATGGATAAGACCAGATTTTAATTCAAAAGTAGCCTCGGGAAATGTAATGCATAACGGTTGCTGATTAACATTAGGATTAGCCAACTCCCTGAGAGTTTGAGGTGGAGGGTCCATTTCTATTTCTTCTATTTCACGCTCTTCAGAAACAGAACCTGTCTCACTTTCAGAGTCAGTCAAGTCTAATGCCACGTTCAAACCAGGGGAAGATGTTGATGCTTGTCTTGCTCGCAACTTAGCTTCTTTCCTCAATCTCCTAGCAGTTTTCTCTATTTCTGGATCATACACAAGTTCACCTGTACGGGAAGAACGAGGCATAAACCAAGAACAAACAACGATTGATAATAATAATAATAAAAATAAAACTCAAAAGAAATTATATCAACACCGTTCCCCGGCAACGGCGCCAAAATTTGGTGGGTTGTCAAGCCTCCAAATATAAAATTTTCCTACTTTAAAATACGAGTATATTAGCAAGTAGGGATCGTATCCGCAGGGAACGAGGAACAATTTCTATTGAGAAAATAGCAAAAAAAGAAAAGAGAGAAAATTTGGGGGGTTCTGGTTTTGATTTAACTAATAACTAAATTCTAACTAATTAAACGAGTTAAATAAAATTACTAAAGAAAAGAAATTAATCACGAGACTAATCAAATTAGAAGAATAACAATATGACAAAAATTCCGATTCAAGGGTCATGACATTCAATTATGTTATTGATCATAGGCTAACAAATAATTTCTTGCAATTCAAGCATTCAACCGAAGATTTACAGGATAGCCGTGACAAATCTTGTGTCTCCCTATTTTAATTGACCAAACCTAGCATCTAGTCAATCTTACCATTGATCAATTGGGCACGATAGCGTTCCATACCAATCAACGATAGCATAAAGTTCTATGGAAACGGTTGAAACTAATTTTAAATAGTCGAGATAGCTACAACTATCAAAATTAGGATCGTAGATTCGTTTAGGCCAAATAAATCATGATAGCACAACAAATTCAACCTATTGCTCTAAAGGTCCATTCATTCGTGACAATTACGGATCACCGAATTCATGGATAGCGGTAGGAAATTATCACTTAAATTGATTTGTCAAGTCAACCTAACTAACAATTCCCATAAAATTAAGATGAATCTACAATTACTTGAATTAAACAAGAGCAATTCTACACATAGCCTCACAATAACATAATCAAATTAAAAGAGACCCTTGAATCGAAGAAAAACCTTAGCCACGCATGCTTGAAATCATCATCATCTTCATAAAAATTAAACTTCCAATTGTTGGTGGAGTAGAGAAAATGAAAACTTGCAAAAGAGAGTGTGGAGAGAGAAAAGAGAAGAAGTGGTGTGTGTTCTTGGAGTTGGGAGAGAGAGAGAATGAATGGGTGTTACTTCCTAGAGGAGAGAGAGAGAGAGAGAAAGTGAATGGGAGTTACTAATCTAAACATAACTCCTCCCTCCACTAACTCTTCAAATTCCCCCACTAAAAGAGAGATAAAAATAGAAAATAATACAAAATAAAAATAATTGTTTTCTTCTAAAAGTGAGAGATGTGTCTTCATGGGCTCTTCTCCAAGTTTGGACCCCTTTTGTTATCTAAGCCCATCACTCTTCCGTCCATTTTTGTCATGTCTTCACAATTAGCCCAAAATTCATCTTTTAGCCCACATTTGCTTCAAGTCCAAATATTTCATCTCCTACACCAAAAGATATAAAAATAGATCAATTAAGTGCAACAATTTACTAAAATAGAGGAGAATATGAACATAAAATATGGACTATTGAAGACACATCAAATCCCCCCACACGTAAACCATGCTTGCCCTCAAGCATACATCAAACATAAGGTCATAAACACCAAAATACTCACACATCCCCCCAAACAAAATGTTTCCCGCAAAATCATTCCAAAACCCACCATGCATAGAAGAGATTAAAATGGACAACCTTCAAAGAGCAAGTGATCATGATTCCAATTGTAAGAAAAATCCATGCGTCTCATCAATGCATAACAATTTCAATAAGATCCAATGTGACAAGACCCAACACCTCACCAAGGATAGCACTCATTCACTCTTTAGTGTTTGAAAAGGCAAGTGTATTGAAATCACTCAATATCAAGACATACATGCCATTACCATAAGCTTGCCAATATATCAAATCTCCACCACTAAATCATGAACTCATGCAAAAATCAAAGGGGCTTGCAAGGGTTGTAATGGGGCCATGGGTAAAGGTAGGATAAAGAAATATTAGGTGAAACACGTCAAAAGATATGAAAAATCATGCACAAGTCCAAATGACAACCAAAACACCCTTTCTCCATTGTGCATCACATAAAAATCATTCACCCTTTTCACTTGGTAATCTCCAAATACATCAAGAACATTGTTCAAATATGCTCAACAAGAGAACCAAGTAATGACCTACATCCTTCACAATTTTGAACTCCCACATATCAAAACAAAATCAAGCGAATACATCAAGGGAGTATCACACAAATCAAGATGATATTCTCAAAATTTTACCCACTTTTTTTCCTTCATTGGGGCAATGGCTTTATTTTTTTTCCTTTTTTTTTTTTCTTTTTATTTCTTTCTTTGATTTTTTTCTCTTTTTTTCAATGCCACCATGTCTCTTTGTTCTTTTCCATACCCCCTTTTTTCAAATCCCCATTGTTTCCCGATCGAAACACAAATCCAATCTTGACATATGCATTCATTCTCACACTTATTGACAAGAAGGGTTCAACAAGATGGATAGAACAAACAAGAGGGGATTAAGGCTCATATACATGTTCGCACAAGAGAAAGGCCACAAGCTCAAATGGGCGACTAAGGAAAAATATGAGGGTAGGTCAAATCAAGAAAGGCCAACAAAAGGCTAAACCTAATTGCCCTCATCACGTCAATGCATGAATTCATTAGTGTGGTCTCAAAATGCATAACAAAGCAAGTTCTAGAATGAACACAACATGCTTGATCACACACAACAAAGAAGTAGAGCACAAATGATTGAGATATTGCTCTTTAGGCCCAAAAGCTCACGAAAAAAAGGTCATATGCATTGGATCTTGCACATTTTCACTCTATCCATCATCAACATTAATGAGACACATCATTAAAGCACGAGAAAAACAATCAATCACACCTACCCCTGTCATGTCATCACACTCACTCAATCATGCATAGCAATTTTGGAATTTTTTTTTTTTTAAAAATAAGCTCTCTAATCCCTCCCCCACACCTATTATTTACATTGTCCTCAATGTCGCCAATCAAAAGTTCTCAAGAAGGAAGTAAAAAAAAAAAACAAAATAAAATAACAATAAAAATAAAGAAAAATAAATAAATAAAAAAGTAAAGAAGAACTTCCCGAAAGACGAGCTAATGCGAGGGACCGCGAAGGATCAAAATGCACGAACCGAAGAAAGCATCCAACTTAGCACTCAAACTTGCATTGAAAGCATCTTGCTTATCAATTGCATTCTTCACGTTGCTTCCAATTCATTGAGTCGGATGCTAATGTCAAGTAAGCTCGGGGCGGTAGGAGAAATGAGAGCACCCTCATGGACAACATCATCACTAAAGAAGAGTCGCTTCCTTTTACATTTCTTTCTTTTCGCAACAGCTCTCCTAAGCACAAAACAGACACACCATTTGTAATTTCGACAATCCCCATTCGCTCCAAGCAATCGTATCCAATGGACTCATCTCACAAGCAACATGCATGTTAGTATTTTCAAGCTCAAGTAAACCTAGGTTAATGGCCAAATGAGTGATAATAGAACCAAGAATCAACGATTTCTTGGTTCGCATAACCATGGAAAATTGAGTGGCCAACCAATAACCTAAATTTACCTTCACTTTGTTCAACATAGCCCATATGAAGAAAAATTCAGTTTTTGTGCAAGTAAGAGAACTACTCTTTCGACCCGAAAAATTGAATGCCAAAAACCGATGCACATATTTCCACACAGGTTCCAAGAGGTAGGAACTCTTTGATTGACTCGGATCATAATGTTGTGGATCCGCGGACATGGACTTCCAAAGACGAATAGGAACAAATGCATCATCAAAATCGATCCTAGAAGTCTTATACCAATCACACTGAGAAAATTCATTCGGTATCACACCCAAAGCAATATTGAACTCAGTGATAGATTGTTTGAATTCTTTTCTCATTAATCTATACTTCACTACATTGGGACTATCCAAAGTAAAATCCGTGGGTGTGTGAAATTGGAAGGTAGTGTAAAATTCCCTAGTCAACTCTATGAACGCAGGGCAATGAATTTCAAAGTAAACCTTCCAACCAATGCCATCAATCATACTATAAAAATCATCTTTCAAAGAAAATTTTTCCAAAGTGGCAACATCAATATATTTGCAAGAAACAATTTCACGTTTACAAACTTCTTCATATTTTTGCTTCCGCATCTTAGTTGTGAAATTAAGATTACCTCGCAAGTTGCTTTCCAAAGGAGGAAGAATGGCTTTGCCCTTCGAAGAACGAGCCCGTGAAACATGGAGTATGCTCGTGGAGGGCCGTTCCGAATCGGAAGAGAGGATGCTCGAACTCGACCTTATACTTGGAGTGTTTCCCTTCGAAGGCTTAGGTGCACCAGCCCTACTATTTGTACGCCCCATGAATATGCCAAGTGACAGTTGGGAACCCTTGGGTAGAGGTGAGTGGTGATGGAGTTCTGGGATTCCGGCACTGGGATGGCGTAAAATGGTGGGCGTATTGAATTGCAAAAGAGATTGTGGTGGTAGGGTTGAAGACAGGAAAATTATGGAGTTGAAAGATTTGATGTGCAGGCACAACTGGATATTGAGGCAGAAATAGCCGAAGCTGCGGAGATTTCTGAATCATTGATGGAAACATAATCCTGCACAACTGAATCAAGTACATCAATAGAGCATATAGAATGATTCTCATTGGGGTACTTCATAGCATCAAAAATGTTAAATTTAACAATCTCTCCGTCAAACTCGACAGAGAGGGTACCCTCATCCACATCAATCTTTGTTCTAGCCGTTTTCATGAACGGCCTTCCCAAAAGAACTGGAGCTGAACGACTAGTAGTATCATCTTCCATTTTCGGGATATAGAAATCACTGGAAAAATCAATTCATCAACCTCGCACTAGGACATCTTCAACGACCCTTCAGGGTAAGCATTAGAACGGTCTGCCAATTGAATAACAACTCTAGTTTCTTTCAAAGGACCCAAATTCAAAGCACAATAAATTGAGTATGGCATGACATTAATGGATGCACCTAAGTCTAGCATGGCACGCTCAATTTTCATGTTCCCAATGACACAAGGCATCGTAAACATACCTGGATCCTTGCATTTGTTTGGCAATGTCCTTTTTATCACTGCAGACACATTCTCCCCCACACTCACCTTTTCATCACTTTTTAACCTCCTCTTATTAATGCACATCTCCTTCAAAATTTTGCATATCTTGGGATTTGCTTAATGGCATCTAACAAGGGTATGTTGATTTCTACCTTCCGAAAAGTCTCTAATACTTCCCTTTCATGATCATCCTTCTTTGACTTAGCTAACCTGCTTGGGAAAGGAGGAACAACCACATTAGTACTAGGAAAGAAGGTGGAGATTTTACCTTCTTTTGGATCGGTGAGTTTTCTTTTGGAGGCTCTTCCTCCTTTTCATCAACCTCACTTTCATTGACCTTTTCGTTGAACTAGGCCCGATTGTACTTCTTTCCCACTTCTTAGCATCATTGCACTTGCATTCTCCCGTGGGTTAATCTCCGGCTGAGATGGTAGCTTCCCAGAATTTTGAGCCTCAAGTTTACCAACCGAAGTGGCCAATTTGCTAATCTGATTCCCGAGGTCTTGCATGCCAGCTCTTGTTTCCTGCTGAAACTTCTGAGTATTGGTTGCGAGAGCCTTCACAATTTCTTCTAAGGACATTCCTGAGTCGGAGGATTGAGCAGGTACGGTCTGTCTTTGATAGTTCTGCTGTGGAAACCCTTGTTGCATCCCTTGATTTGAATCGAAATTGGGGTGATCCCTCCATCCCGGATTGTAAGTATTAGAATAGGGATCATACTTTCGTTGGGGTTGTCCTGGAAATCCTCCCATTGCATTGGCCTCGCGCATGTCATTTTGCAATGAAGGACACATATCCGTGGCATGCCCAACTACCGAACAAATCCCACAAACTTGAGCCTGAGTCACTCGACCTACAACCAGTTTTTCCACAAGAGAAGTCAAAGCATCCAATCTATGATCAATTGAACTTGTATTTGCCTCACTGGCTTGTTTTGGAACACCATCTTGTCTAGTTCCAAACTGCTGCGCATTTGCAGCCATATTAGAAATGAGATTTCGGCCTCTTCGTGTGTCTTACATACCAAGGCCCTCCACTCGCAAAGATCGACCATGTTTCGTCAAAGGTCGATAGTCCTCATAGAAATATTGGACAAGTAATTGCTCCGAATCGATGTTGTAGGCAACTAGAACAAAGTTGCTTGAATCTTTCCCAATACTCATACAAAGTCTCACCATGTCCGCCTTATCCCACGTATATCCTTCCTAATGTTTCCGCTCGTGAAGTGGGAAGAATTTTTCTAGGAATTGTTTCTTCATCTCATCCCAAGTGTTTATAGATCCGAAGGAAGGCAATAGAGCCAATCCTTAGCCTTATCGCCTAAGGAAAATGGAAAAGCTCGCAAAGAAATCGCTCCTGGTCACCCTCGTGGTTTCATTCCCGTGGAAACAACATGGAACTCTTTTAAATGCTTGTGAGGATCCTCTCCAAAGAAGACCACGGAAGGTAGGCAACAAATGGATAAGACCAGATTTTAATTCAAAAGTAGCCTCGGGAAATGTAATGCATAACGGTTGCTGATTAACATTAGGATTAGCCAACTCCCTGAGAGTTTGAGGTGGAGGGTCCATTTTTATTTCTTCTATTTCACGCTCTTCAGAAACAGAACCTGTCTCACTTTCAGAGTCACTCAAGTCTAATGCCACGTTCAAACCAGGGAAGATGTTGATGCTTGTCTTGCTCGCAACTTAGCTTCTTTCCTCAATCTCCTAGCAGCTTTCTCTATTTCGATCATACACAAGTTCACATGCACGGAAGAACGAGGCATAAACCAAGAACAAACAACGATTGATAATAATAATAATAAAAATAAAACTCAAAAGAAATTATATCAACACCGTTCCCCGGCAACGGCGCCAAAATTTGGTGGGTTGTCAAGCCTCCAAATATAAAATTTTCCTACTTTAAAATACGAGTATATTAGCAAGTAGGGATCGTATCCGCAGGGAACGAGGAACAATTTCTATTGAGAAAATAGCAAAAAAAGAAAAGAGAGAAAATTTGGGGGGTTCTGGTTTTGATTTAACTAATAACTAAATTCTAACTAATTAAACGAGTTAAATAAAATTACTAAAGAAAAGAAATTAATCACGAGACTAATCAAATTAGAAGAATAACAATATGACAAAAATTCCGATTCAAGGGTCATGACATTCAATTATGTTATTGATCATAGGCTAACAAATAATTTCTTGCAATTCAAGCATTCAACCGAAGATTTACCAGGATAGCCGTGACAAATCTTGTGTCTCCCTATTTTAATTGACCAAACCTAGCATCTAGTCAATCTTACCATTGATCAATTGGGCACGATAGCGTTCCATACCAATCAACGATAGCATAAAGTTCTATAGAAACGGTTGAAACTAATTTTAAATAGTCGAGATAGCTACAACTATCAAAATTAGGATCGTAGATTCGTTTAGGCCAAATAAATCATGATAGCACAACAAATTCAACCTATTGCTCTAAAGGTCCATTCATTCGTGACAATTACGGATCACCGAATTCATGGATAGCGGTAGGAAATTATCACTTAAATTGATTTGTCAAGTCAACCTAACTAACAATTCCCATAAAATTAAGATGAATCTACAATTACTTGAATTAAACAAGAGCAATTCTACACATAGCCTCACAATAACATAATCAAATTAAAAAGAGACCCTTGAATCAGAAGAAAAACCTTAGCCACGCATGCTTGAAATCATCATCATCTTCATAAAAATTAAACTTCCAATTGTTGGTGGAGTAGAGAAAATGAAAACTTGCAAAAGAGAGTGTGGAGAGAGAAAAGAGAAGAAGTGGTGTGTGTTCTTGGAGTTGGGAGAGAGAGAGAATGAATGGGTGTTACTTCCTAGAGGAGAGAGAGAGAGAGAGAAAGTGAATGGGAGTTACTAATCTAAACATAACTCCTCCCTCCACTAACTCTTCAAATTCCCCCACTAAAAGAGAGATAAAAATAGAAAATAATACAAAATAAAAATAATTGTTTTCTTCTAAAAGTGAGAGATGTGTCTTCATGGGCTCTTCTCCAAGTTTGGACCCCTTTTGTTATCTAAGCCCATCACTCTTCCGTCCATTTTTGTCATGTCTTCACAATTAGCCCAAAAATTCATCTTTTAGCCCACATTTGCTTCAAGTCCAAATATTTCATCTCCTACACCAAAAGATATAAAAATAGATCAATTAAGTGCAACAATTTACTAAAATAGAGGAGAATATGAACATAAAATATGGACTATTGAAGACACATCAGTTCTACCATCTCTTACAAGGACACAGCGAAGGAACTATGGGATGATATACAGCAGAGATTCTCGGTTCGAAACGGTGCTCGTATACACCAACTGAAGACGGAGGTGTCGAATTGCAAACAGAATAATGACAATGTTATGGTTTACTATGCAAAGATCAAGAAAATCTGGGATGATCTCAATGATTACGATCCGATGCCTATGTGTTCTTGCAATGGGTGTAAGTGTGACTTGAATGCAAAGCTTACGAAGAGGAGCGAAGAAGAACGGGTTCATCAATTTTTGATGGGGCTCAATGAAACGCCCTATAGTACGATTCGTTCGAATATCATCGCAACGGATCCTCTTCCAAATATGAACACTGTTTATTCGCGAGTGACGGAGCAGGAGCAAGTGCAAAACAACACTACTTCTAAGGTAATTTCAGATCGCAATGATACTGTTCCAATGAGTTTTGCTATGAAGAGTACAGGGGCGACGATTTCTGGCACAGGAGGGGATCGCAGCAGTGACTCCACACCTTGCACTCATTGTCACAAACCTGGCACAATGCCACCGCTTCCCGGTTGCATGGTTACCCGGATTGGTGGGGTCTTCGGACGTGGAAAGGGGCGCACAGCCAACGGACGTGGTCGGGGAGGAAACGTCGCGCCAATACGGCACAAACAGCGAGCAACAACACTGGGTCTGTGGGAATCGGCGTGCAGGACAAGGCGGGTTTGGAGTCTCTAAGTAATGAAGATTGGGCTACCTTACAATCATTATTAAACTCACACAATTCCTCTCCCAATACAAGGTTATCTGGTAAGGAGACCAACCAATGGATTTTTGACACAGGTGCTACACATCACATGAGTGGTATTATTGACAATTTTCTTTGCTTGAAAGACATAGCTCCTTGTCCGGTTTGGTTACCAAATGGTGAACAGGTTTTCGCTACGAAAGAGGGAACGGTCACTTTGGGAAATTTATTTCTCAAGGCTGTTTTATTTGTTCCTCATTTAAATTGCAGCTTGATATCTGTCTCCCAGTTGGTTCGTGACAAAAATTATATCCTGAAATTCACCGATCGTTTGTGTGTTATACAGACCGTACTTCGAGGATGCTGATTGGAATGGGTGAGGAACGCGACGGACTGTATGTGGCCAAAGATAATCTACCGATTAGAGCCAACAAGATACATGGGTCATCAGATGCAGAATTATGGCACAGAAGGTTAGGACATCCCTCTATGAGGATTATAGAGAAGTTTTCTCAGTTAAATGTTAGTAATGCAATTAGCAGTAACGAACATGACTACTGTGACGTTTGTTTACGGGCGAAACAACAAGAACTCCTTTTATTTCCAGTACGAATAAAGCCAAGGATATTTTTGAATTAATTCATTGTGATTTGTGGGGTGCATATAGAAAACCAACTTTTTGTGGGGCAACATATTTCTTGACCATTGTTGACGATTATTCTCGTGCTGTTTGGGTGTACTTAATAAAAGGGAAAGACGAGGTACCTCAAGTCCTTAAAATTTTTTTGGCCTTAACTGAAAGACAATTCAATAAACAAGTCAAAACCATTCGTAGTGATAATGGCACTGAATTTACTTGTTTGACATCCTACTTTAATGCACGGGGCATCTTGCATGAAACTTCCATGGTTGGTATGCCACAACAGAATGGTCAAGTAGAGAGAAAGCACAGACACATTTTAAATGTAGGGAGAGCTCTTCGATTTCAGGCCAAATTACCTATTCAGTTTTGGGGAGAATGCATTCTTACCACAGGGTACCTCATTAATCGTACTCCTAGCACTATTTTGAAGGGCAAAACGCCCTATGAAATGCTATTTGGGGAACCACCATCGGTTAGTCATCTTCGGGTTTTTGGTTGCCTCTGCTACGCCAAGAGTCTTAATCGTGAAAGGGATAAATTTGCTAGTCGGAGTAAGAAATGTGTGTTTGTTGGCTACCCTTATGGCAAGAAGGGGTGGCAGCTATATGATTTTGAAACAGGAGATTTTTTTGCTTCCCGGGATGTCACATTTATTGAAAATGAATTCCCTTTTGCTAGCATGGCCCCTACTCCGGCAAACGAATCAACCCTACCGACTGTTCAGAGTCTGGTTTTGGAAGACATTACAGGTCTTGATTTCAATATTGTCGATGAGGCCAGTGATAGTGATTCCCTTCCTTCCACTTCTGAGCCTCATCAGGCACCTCCTATTGCGGTTCCTATGGATTCTGCAACTACTATTGAACCATCTACCGATCCCTCCACCACGACAGAGGCTCTTGGCCGCGGTCAGAGAAAGAAGCTTCCCTCAGTTCGGTTGCAAGATCATGTTACACATACAGTTCGCCACAGTTCCTCGTCTCTTCACCCATCTCCTTCGGTATCCTCAGGTACGCCCTACCCTATAGCACACTACGTAAACTGTGATTCTTTCTCTGCTTCGCATCGACAATTTTCGGCTGCAAACAGAACCCTCTCATTTTGCCGAAGCTATGCGATATTCTCATTGGCGCGATGCTATGGCCAAAGAGGTTAAGGCTTTAGAGGACAATGGGACTTGGTCGATTACATCCTTGCCTCCAGGCAAGAAAGCACTTGGGAGCAAATGGGTATATAAAATCAAGTATAATGCCGATGGTTCAGTTGAGCGCTACAAAGCGCGATTGGTGGTCTTTGGGAATCATCAGGTTGAGGGTTTAGATTTTACAGAGACATTTGCTCCCACAGCCAAACTTGTTACTGTGCGGACCTTCCTCGCCGTAGCCGCAGTACAGAATTGGGAATTGCATCAGATGGATGTTCACAATGCATTTCTCCATGGGGACCTTGATGAAGAGGTCTATATGAAATTTCCACCGGGCTTTGGAGGACATGAGATTGGTAAAGTTTGCCGATTGCGCAAATCTCTTTATGGTTTACGTCAGGCTTCTCGCTGTTGGTTCGCCAAATTGGCTGCGGCACTCACAAGTTATGGGTTCCAACAAGCCACGTCTGATTACTCTTTATTCACGTTTATGCAAGATACTATTTAGCTTGTCATTTTAATTTACGTGGATGACTTAGTTATCGGTGGCAATGATTCTATGGCTATCCAACGGTTCAAGTCTTATTTACAAACCTGTTTTCGCATGAAAGATCTTGGGCGCCTAAAGTTTTTTTTAGGTATTGAAGTTGCCCGAAGTTCCAAAGGCATATTTTTATGTCAGCGGAAATACACTCTTGATATTCTTTTCGAGACAGGCTTATTGGGTGCCAAGCCCGCTGTCACACCCATTGAGCATAATCATCGCTTGGCCCTCGCCACCGGCTCCGTCTTGGATTCTCCGGAAACGTACCGTCGCCTCGTTGGTCGCCTTATATATTTAACTATCACACGTCCGGAGCTTTCTTATTCTGTGCATACTCTTGCTCGGTTTATAACCCGTCTTGAACATTGGCAGTTGCGCGTCGTTCGTTATTTAAAATCTAATCCAGGACAAGGACTCATGCTTCGATCTGATTCTGCTTTGCACCTGACGACTTATTGTGATTCCGATTGGGCCAGTTGCCCTTTATCTCGGCGATCCTTGACAGCTTATTTCGTGTTCCTTGGTTCTTCCCCTATATCTTGGAAGACAAAGAAGCAACTTACAGTTTCACGCTCTTCGGCCGAGGCCGAATATCGTTCCTTGGCAGCAGCCACCTGTGAGTTGAAATGGCTCAAGGGTTTGTTGCTCACTCTAGGTATCTCTCATACTGCCCCCATGCGGATTTTATGCGACAGTCAGGCGGCGCTTCACATTGCTCATAATCCGGTGTTCCACGAACGTACCAAACACATCGAGGTTGATTGCCATTTTGTCCGTGATGAGATTTCTCGCCACAACATTGTTACTTCTCATGTTCCAACCTCTCTTCAGCTTGCTGATATCCTCACCAAGGCTCTTGGGCAGTCTCAATTCGATTTCCTTCTTGGCAAGTTGGGCACTTCGGCTCTCCATTCTCCAACTTGAGGGGGGGTGTTAGCATATATAGGTAATTGGTATCGTTAGGATATATATTCTATTTTAGTCAGTAATCTTTGTTTTAGGACAGCTTTGGTATTCTGTAATCTTGGCTAATTAGTATCCCGTAATCTTGGCCAAATGGTAGGTAGTTTCCTTGTAGTCAAAGTCTTAGGCTTGTATATATTGGTTGCTGTACAAGGAATAAACGATACAAGAAAATATTCTTTCCCACATTCGTGTGTTTCAATAGATATTTTAGTCATCGAGAGAGAAAATCAAGCCCAGAAAATGAAGAGCTCAATCTTTCTTTTGGTTAGACAGAGATTAATAATTACATTTATGGATCCAAGTTTAGTTGTGTAGACTTCAGATTGCATTTTGTTGGAACTATTCTCTACAAATTTGATTCCAAAAATGAAAGAAGAAAAAAAAAAAAAAAAAAGAACAGGAGCTTCATTTGCTATATTTAATGGGATAGATGGTGGATAGAATAGGGTGGTGAAGGTTATCGGAGATGGAGGAGCTGCACGGAACAAGGAAAAAGAGTAATTGTTTGTTTAAGACTTTGGATGCCATTAAATGACTTTCGGTTAAATAGACGCTTATCAAGCGATGGAGCTTTGTGACAGAAAATAAGACACGCATGTGAGACTGGTGATTCGAAGCCGGAGAATATGTCCTTGGGTGGATTCCTCATGATGGTAAGTTATGCAATCGTTTGAGCTTCTATCTTGTAGCATTGGTTATCATATATACCCGAACTACCAGAAAAAAGGGTATTTAGGAAGGCCAAAAACCGTCTCAAATATTGCTAAAACCGTCCCTAAAGGTAATTGGCACGGTTTTGGGACAGTTTTGACTCCCTCCTAAATACATGGGTGTCAAATACATTTGTCTCGACCCAAAACCGTTCCAAATAGTATTTGGCACGGAAAAACGACGCTCATGCATGAAATCATTTCTTGAATGTATGTGTCATGTGTGCAAGCCAGCCTTTTCCTATGTGGTCATTTCTTGAACTGTTCATTTGAATGGTCATTAGCCAAACGTGGACCTCTGATGAGGTTATGGTAATTTCTGCAGAATCTACGGATTTCTAAACGACTATCAGGAAGGGGGTAAGAATCGTATGATCGAGCTCCAACAGAGAGCAAAGTGAAGGGGAATATTCAGGGATTGGACTAGTCATTTGTCCGATGTGTAGGGAAAAATAAGACCATGTTTTTAAATGCAAAGGTGCTTCTTGTGGCATTGTGGCAGAAATCAGGTCTACTTCTCTTAACAAACACTAGAAAGTAGGAACAAGACCACCCAAGAAACAAAAGAACATGAATAAGAGAAATCTTCGTATTAATGAAAAGTTCTCCGACAAATGCTCGTGTGTAGTTTGAAGATACAATGTGACAATACGAGCAATATTTCAGGTGTAAACTTCAGATAGTACAGACACATTGGATTTCAAGTTCCGTTGATCCAGGCATTGCCAAATCCTAAAAGGTATACATACGGTCTTTCTCTCCCGATATTGGAGCCACTATATTCTGGAAATTTGTTCCTCTAAATAAATCATATTTATGCCAAATAAAAAATAAAATAAAATTGCAGTCGACCTTAAGTAAATGTGACAAAAGTGAGTTGAATTGTGAATCCAACAACTTAGGGAAGGAGAATAACCTTATATTCAAAAACATCCCACTACTCACACTTGATGGCCCCGTATAAGTGACGAACAAAGAGCAATGATGCAAGGAAACCAACAGTCCCGAGCACGAGAAAGATGCCATAGCAGACACAAGCCATGTAGCCAAAGAAGAACGAGAATTGCAATAAACCAGACATTTCAGTTCTTGTGACGTAGTAGTGAAAGCAGTAGCCATATATGTACAATCCAGTTGATCCACCACAAAGAAATGATCTGTGAAAATGAAGCACTCTGATTAGTTCAAAGTTGATGCATTTAGGCACATGAAATTTCTACTAACTCCAGGATCAAGTACAACTCAGAAAAAATCCAGGGCCTCATATCCAGATAATGTAATGTAATCAAAGAGGCAACACTTACTACAAGGGGAGATTTGAAGAAGTGTTACCTCTACATACTCAATCTTGTTATGGCACAAATGTGCCAAATTGAAGTAAATAAATCACTGAGAGAGATTAAGTCTATTTACCAAATTCGACACAACAAGATGGCAAGAAGAATATACATAACCTTAGAAAATTAAGGGGGAGGAAAACTAGGAATTTCAATTAGGAAAAATGTATTAAACCTGAAAATATGTGGTTCCTAGTTAAAGATGAGGGCAAAAATTTTAAGACGTTATGAAATGAAGAACATAGAGGAAGCATTCCCATAGAGGGATAAAATAACCTCAAGGAAACTATAGATATTAGCTTTCTGTAGTCTTAGACATTATGCCCGGCAATTGGGTCGGGTTGGGTCGCGATAGAACTAAGAAATATGGAAGGGTTTAGGAGATGGAATGCCCTTTTTTTTTCTTTTTTTTTGTGATCCACAAAGAAATATTTATTAAGAGTTTAAATAGAGATACAAGGACAAGATAACAGTAGACACCTTGGAGCTCCAAACAACCATACCAGCCATCAAGCCCACATACCACGTCTCCAAAACAGAAAACATAAACAGCAATAGACTCCAGACATTCCAAGGACAAACCCCGTACAGATTTTACCTACCATCTACCTTCATTAATATATTAACCTTCATAAAAATTAGGCCAAACGCCATTTCGAACCATCTTACTTAGGCTCGGATACGACTTCTACCACTAAACTTTCTTTTTTCATCTTCAACCATTGATGTAGGCTTTGGCGCACCATGTAAATCATTTTGTTTCATTTCTGGTTTCTTCTGTTTGTATTTTGTTGTTTTATTTCAATCGTTTGCTTCTACATATTTAACAAAGGCCAGCTACAAATTTGCCTCCCACTTTGAGCATAATTTACATAGAGGCTTTGCATATGCCAAAGAGAGTCACAATAGTCAAGAAAAGAGCAGATTTAGAGGAGTAAAACAAGAAACAAGAGATTAGGTATCTACTAACAACAACATCAACAACAACCAAAAAAAAAAAAAAAGACCAATCATTATAAAAAAGACAATTGAAGTAATTAACGCACCTCCACCGCCATTCATAATCTTCGGCTGCAAGCTGAAAGTATGTCAAAGCCACGTTCACAAAAGCTGTTACTACAAGAAGAATAACGAAGACGATGGACAGGATGCCGTACATAGTGTAAATCTTGAAACCCCATACAGTGTTGAATATGTAGTAGAGCTCAAGGTAGAGAACACTGAAAGGCAGAATTCCTGCCATTGCCATCTGAGGCAGAATACCCCTGTACCAACGCTGTCGTGGAATCTCTCTAGGACAGTTGGTGGTGCGGCATGGAGCTTTAAACTCAGACTTGCTCTTTTTCCCAGCAATCCCACCCAACAAAAGCAATGGTGATGCCAAAAATGCCCATAAAAGAAATATTACGACAATTGTACCCAAGGGCAATGCTGCATTTGCTCTGTATGCAATCGCAACCGTATTAAGGAAGCAAAATGTAACGAAGAGAGGCCCCAAAAATAGGCTGCCTGTCAGGAAGAGGTTCCTTACCTGTCAAGCCAAAAACGGAAGACCTGATTAGTCTCAACAGCCAGACTTTTAGAAGCACAACGAAAAGTACCAGCTAAAATTCGTCACACATACCCAGTTACTTCCTTCAAACTGATAATAGAAGGAAACTGACACATATCCCGCAATCACAGACGTAATTGCATATACGATGACTAGTGTTTCCAATAGAACACCTCTGTCGTATGGATGAAAAATGCCAACAACCCCTAGTATTATAATGAATAGCATACTGCAAATAAGTAAATGTAAAGGTGAAAACAAGAAGAGAATTATTGTAATAAGCTAAATTGTTCAAGTGTCTGCACAGGGTAAGATAGTTTGAGTGAAATACTAACAGCATGAACAACTGGGTACCAGAACCAAGAGCTGCAGCAAACAGGGACTTGTATTTTGGGAACCTGAACACATCTCCATGAATGTACTTCCACCCTGTCTCTTCTTGATCATTGGACAATTCCTCATCATTTGCATACCTTACAATAGAAGAATGAGTCTTACAAGAGCACCAAGGGAAAATAAAATAAAATGCAGAGCCCTTTTTTGTATATATTCTTACTTTGAAATATCTTCCTTAATCACTCGCACGTAAAACATCAGCAGACCACCAATTAGGATGAGAACTTCTACACATGAGTACAGAATTGTGGCCCGATGAATATCTGAGTGGTGTGGCAATATTGCTGATTGTGTGTATTTCTCCATTCTTTTAGCAAATGGAATCTCTGTTTCCTTCCATTTTACAGTATACACGAACTTCGCATCTACTTCCTTATCCTCGGTTAAATCTATGACAGAATTTTGATCTGTTCGAGCACTGATCTCAATCACACGGTCCTTATTGTAAAAAATTTCAAAATGAGTATGATTGAAAAGGAAATATTTGTTATCATTCCTCTGATATCTTTGCCCACTGTCAGACCTTCCCATGAAAGCCCAAACTGGCAAGTCATCAAAGTACATCTGTGTGTAATAGTACTTAGCAATTGCACTTCGAAACTGAGAAACCTCTTCTCTATCCAGCCTCTGTGTACATATAATATGGGCATCCTGCTCCATTAGAAATGCAATCTTATATGGAGCAGAAACGAGACGATCTCCATTCAACGCCTCACCTAAAGTAAGCTTCTTTTCTTTTACATGTTCTGCCATTTGACCAAACTCAAGAATAATAATTTCAAAATAAAGTTTTAGTGGGAAATTACAAAAAGGAATAATCAAAATGCTATAATGAAATTAGGATGAAAACCTGGCGAACAGAAGGGAAAGTCATAGTAAGCGTATGTTTCACTGCAATTAAATTTAAGGGTGTTAAAAGAAACATAATCAGGTATCTAATTATAAAGCAACCAGTCCTCTCTAATATTTAAATTAAACAACCAAGGTTAAAATACTCTAGTTATTTGGCGATGAAACCAAACGAGCTCCAGCAGCATAGAGTTCTTGCCACACACTTCATACTCCCTCTGGCCCATAAAAAGGAGTCCAACTTTCTATTTTAGGTTGTCCCGCAAAAAGATACTAATTTCTAAATTTCAGCTCTGAAGTACCATTATTTTTCCAAATTTTTTCTTTCTTTTGACAAAAGCATGAAGTTGTTCTTACATGTCATGAAATTATTTACTTTTGTTGTGATTTTAGTGAAATGTAAAGGAAATTATCAAAGTAAAAATGAATTATTAAAAAGTGTGACTTTCAAAGTAAGACCTTTTTAATGGAATGTAGGAAGTAATGTAGTAATTATACCATTAAATATGAACCACTAGACATTTGAAGCGCCTGCTAAAAGAAGCTATGAATGACTAACAAGAACCTGTGCTTACAATCGTCATTTTCATAAAAACAAGAGTAAAAACATCAGGAAACAGAGACCTTAAAAATGTTAAAACAGTGATCATCCAAGACAGCAGCAATAAGAAACAGAAGATCAATATATTCAAAAAAAGTTGTTTCTAAAACAGTGGATAAACTAATAATTCACTCAGACAAATGAGGATTCATTATTAGAGAAAGTAGGAGATGTACCTAGGATTCCGATACGGGCCGACCTTGTTGGCGTAGAAAGGGATTGGGTCTCCAGCTTTATAGCGTGATCTCGCTTGAGTTCCACAGCACATGATTAAAATGGTGATAGAAAGAATCTCCAAAAATTCTGCCATTTCCTCGGCTTTTCACTAATATAGCAAAATACCCAAAACAAAAATATTACATTAAGGAGACACAGAGTTTGGAAACAAACCAGAATAACGTTTTGAGTTTCTCTCAGCAAGGAAAATATGGTAAAATTTTTAAACAACAAACCAAATATACAAGCAGTCAAAAATTTCTATCATAATCAAGAAAAGAAAGTTAAGCTTAGTTTAAATTCTGAAAAAAACTAATTTTGTGACCATTGTACTAGTTGGAAAATATCAATTTAACAATCGTACTGTCAACATTACAAATTTAACCGATAAGGAGTTTCCTTTGCAGAATTTCAACTGGGTTTTCTAATGACACATCTAAAATCAGTAAGGAATTATAAAACAGTTACTAACACGGGTCAATTCAGCTCCAGTTGAGCTGTTAATGGGAGTGGATAATCGTATGATCCTGACTCTAAGCATTGAGATACAGACTAGCCAAATCATGAAACATATGTATTGTCAAATACCAAGTGAAAAACAAGCCAATACAGAGAATAAATCACACCCCAAAAAAAGAAAAAAAGAAAACATGCCATTGTGTGTGTGTGTGTGTGTGTGTGTGCGTGAGAGAGAGAGAGGACCTGATTGCTTCAGTAAATGAATGTTTAAACCATCAATGGCTTCCTTTTATAGTTTTCCGGGGAATGAGAAGGAGAATTCTTATCAAGTCTACTACTTCTTGATGAGTCAACCAGGGAGGACTGCAAACATTAAATGAAGTCAGCTTGAGGGGTTGGGGATGTTCGTGGATTCCTTAAAAGAAACAAATTTGGAATATTTTAATGTTAGTATTTACCTTTGCTTACCGGGGAGAAAATTTCTATAAATTCAAAAGGAACAATAATAGAGAAATACTGTGCATTTACCGATTTAGTTTATTGCAAATATTATAATATTGTGCGGTATAATTATTACACATTTCATTTCGGTCAAAAAGTTTATTATTTTATTTTATAATATTTTACATAAAGAGTTCAGTTTTAAAAATTATGTCTACAATCTTCATAATATTACCTTTCAAATATCGTATAAACATATTAACCATACTCAAGTATTTTTTTAATTATGATCAATTCTAATGATACTTATTCATTTCTTAATTATTAAACTTTTTAAACGTAGACTCTTTGAGCGGAACAAATAAGGTAATATATTGGTAAGTTATGTTATACAACATCTTGAGGAACGGACGAATTAATCCTGTTGGTAAAAGTTATTTGTGTGAAATCGTAAACCATGTCACTAACTCGATGTAGTGATAAGAATTAATTGTATATTTGGTCTATCCTTCATATATAATTTAGTGACTTGGTTTCTGATTTTAAACTTGCTTTCTTTTGGTGTCACCAATCTTCTCTCTATTTCTCTCTTCTTCTTTTTTTATATATAATCATTACAAATAAAAATCTAAAATCACAAAATCAAGTTACGAAATTGCGATGTAAAATGCACAAAATAATATTCTGGGTAAAGAGCATGATGTTTTACATAACCGTTATAGATTCAAGGATGTGTTTTACTTTTGATTGTAAGTACAATACTTTTACGGAGAGACCCCTTTCGAGATAAATGTTCAATTTTTTTGACTTAATATATTATTAATTAACTTTATTAAGATTTTTATGATATTTTATTTTATTAACGCTTTAATTCTAAACTTAGCATTGATACGCTTAATTGTATAGAAAAACTGCATTTTTAACCAACATTTTGGCCTAAACGCAATTGCAAACAGATCGTTAATTATTCAAGGGTGACCCAGTGATAGAGCTGGGACTTCACAAAGCGTGAGGTCACAAGTTCAATCCCTTCCCATGCCCCTTAGCACATCAAAAAAAAAAAAAAAAGACCGTTAATTAAACAATAATTATTCTACGCGGATTTGTTCGCATTTTATTATGGAGTAAAAGAGTTATTTTATGCACAGCTGTTTAGTCATTTAAATCATATGTTCTATGATAACTGTTAGAATGGATGGTTGGATTTGTTCGCCGGATGTTTTTTCCTTATTTGATTGTATTTAGGACTTATACTCTATATATAGATTGTAAATTAACTTGTTTCTAATATGATTTGGTGTTATAATCGTCTCTTTACAATGTTCAAGACACCGGATTGAACAAAAAGAGGAAAGTACCAAATAATTTCCTTCATTTATTACAAATGAATCACAATGAACTTGATGATAATGTGGGCATAAACAACATCGCCTTAATGGAGTTTAGCCCATAGTAATTGTCTTAAATGAAATAAGCAAGCTGGAATCTCCCCAATTTTTCAATCTTCTGGTTTACCGTTAACCTAGATTACAAAAATCCTCATGGGCCATATACAATAAATTGGACAAACGCAAAAGACTGGACACAGTTGCAAAGGCTAACAAAATTGTTTGCAAGTAACCTTTGCAATATGATCGAGCTTGGGGAAGCAAGCGCATAGTTATCCACGATGGCCTTCCTAAATTTGATTTCTTCGCCGACAAGGTTAGAATTCCTTTTGATTTAATGCGTTTGTTTTAAATCTTCTATCACTCTCTGTTAAATTATTTATCTCTGACAGACTCCTTGTCTGCAAAATAGTTCATCGGAGTAGATTTCATTCATCAAAGATAAGCTTTGAAGCTTAATCTAGTTCTTGTTTTTAAGGGTGTGTTTGGCAAGAAGATTTTTAAGTTGATTTTTAGGTTTAAATTTTTATTTTGTAACTATTTAAGAAAAAAAACAATAGAGAAAATCTAGTGTGGCCGAAGAAAAATAAAATAAAAAACCAAAATTTAAAGTCCTAAAACATTGTACAAAAAATCAGGGCCGGTTCTGACATTTTGAAGGCCCTGTCTAAAATTTAAAATTATGCCTCAAAATTGATAAAATATATTTAACAAAAGATGAAAATAAATTACATAGTTTATAACATTATAATTTTAAAATTATTTTCTTACAAATGAAGTACCAATATAACTAAATCTCCAAACTACTATCAAACTTTTTATTTGAAAAGTATCATCCTTCTGACATTCCTTGAAGCAAAATCTTCAATTAGGTCTTCATAATCAATTTTATCCAAATAATCATTCTCAATCGCTATGAAAGCTAATCCATTAAGTCTTTCTTGTGTCATTGTAGAACGCAAGTAGGACTTTAATAACTTTAATTTAGAAAAACTTCTCTATGTAGATGCAACTGTCACAGGAAGAGTCAACAAAATTCTATATGCAATAATTATATTAGAAAAACAATTTACATGTTTCAAAAAATTTAAAATATCAACAGGTCTATCTTTTCCTTGGGCAAGAATTCTTGGAGTAACTTTAATTCCACGTATAATTCATT
Source organism: Platycodon grandiflorus (assembly GCA_016624345.1). NCBI lineage: Eukaryota > Viridiplantae > Streptophyta > Magnoliopsida > Asterales > Campanulaceae > Platycodon > Platycodon grandiflorus. Next base: position 76,458,937 of record CM028362.1, on the reverse strand, counting down.
TCCATCAATGTTAGATTGTTCACCTTTTATAAGTGCAGCTTCAAAACGACTACAACAAGACTTTAAACTCATATCATCCAATGAATCCAACTTGTTAGAAGTAAATAAGAAACCAAAAATATTTGCATATTCTTTATATTGTTCAAATCTACTAGTTAGTGAAGCAATAAAGATTAAATTATATATATATATATATATATATTATTACATGGACTTAAAAATTGAGTCCCTAAAATTTTTGGGCCCTATACGGTCGATCCACTGGATCATGCTCAAACCGGCTCTGCAAAAAATAGACCGTAAATGACTGTCCTCTGAGTACAAAACTTTTGTCCCAATATGAGTATTGTTTTTCTAATAAAATTATTAAATTTAAATTTGTCAAATATTATATTAACGTGTGACGTTGACACTACAATTTCTTTTATTTTAAGGAAAATTACATTTGAAAAATGATTACTTGCAAATGATTTATGAAAACGAAACATTCTACTTTTATGTCTCTTCTAAATCTTTTAAAAGTGGACCAAAAAATATTTTTTCAAATATTTGGTAAAACTTTTGAAAAAGTGTCTAAATTTTTTTTTATGTTATGCAATTTATTGATAATTTACAGAAATAAAATATCATTCATCAATAACACACACGTGTATATAGATAAATATTAAATATATATATTGATGCTACACAGAATATTGTGAACTAATCCAGAACTCGTATATGGATATCTGGGCTTTAGTAAACCTGTCAAAGAAAGAGTAAACGCTAAGGTGTATGCAGGGGTCTGTCTGCGAAGACACACCGGTATGAGAGTAAGAATATAACTCAAAACTCAATCTAACAGAGTATATTTGTTGTGTAAGTGTGCATATCTTAGCCTAGAATTTGTCCAAAGCTTATATAGGGGGAGCATTAATTGCTTGTCATAATGGTATGACACACCTCCTGAACACCCGCGGGGTGGACGAGGATGCGAGACATGCTCGCTGCGTCCTGACCCCCACGGAGGAGTCATGCTCGCTAGTCTTTTGGAAGGCTTCCATGGCTCCTCGCTGATGCTATATCTGCTCGGACTATGGTGGGACTTAGCTCGTGCAATGGTTTGGGCTTGGGTCTACGCTGTGTCTCTGGGCTGACTCTTCATATATATATATATATATATATATATATATATATATATATATTCTAAAGGGATAATGACACTACAAGTCCCTTGACTATGACCGATTTCATCATTAGTCCCTTAACAAATTTTTTTCATATTTTTGTCCCTTGACTATGAAAATTAGACACGGTTGGTCCTTTTGTTGGATGCCGTTAGTATTTTCCCGTTAAGTTTGTCTTGTGCCTCTCACATGACTTTGGTTAAGGGCATTTAAGGAATTTTACATGCAAAGATATTTGGGATAATGACACTACAAGTCCCTCGACTATGACCGCATACCCACCACCAGATAATCTCCATATAGTCAACCCAATTGGCTCCTCACCATCATTCAAAAACTCATCCGAGTTCTCATAAACATCCATTGGCAATTCATGGCGACAAACGGGACAAGAACTTCGAATCGAAAGCCAAGGAACAATACAATTAGAATGGTAAATGTGCTTACAAGGCAATTCCCGAGCTTCCGAGTTGACCTCAAACGCCTCTCTACACACAGCACAATAATCCGGTTCATCAACAACGCAACCTTTATCAACAATCTTGATACTGTGGAGGGACTCAACGGCCGCCTTGGCGGTCGGCGAGTTCTCAAACATCCCCAAATCATTCACATCTAATTGAGTCACTTGATCAAGCAGATGGTGGAACCCGGTACGCATCAACAACTGTGTTACGCTGTCAGGCAAAGGACGCAGCCCCGAATTGAAATTCCCGTAATACAATTTGTAATTAGCCCCGCCGCCTCCACCGCGGATGGCGCGGCGGAGGATAATGATTGGATTGAAAATGGATTGCTCGGGATTGTTTCTTGAATTCCTACGAACCCTAGGAACGGAATTCTGATTAGGATTAGGATTGGGATTAGGATTCCTTTGCTCCACGAAGCCGCCACGGCAATCGAGGCATGTGATTGAAGATTGGCGCCTAACGTTAACGAAGCCATTGCAGCTGTGACACCAATACGACGGTGCCGTTGTTGTTGCCATTATTAAAATCAAAACCTAATTTAGGGGTAAATAGAATTGGGGGAAATATAATTCAGGGAAATAGTCTTTTGTAGGGTTTATTTATTATTTATAGTAGAAATTCGTTAATAAGGATTATGATGGAGGACCACCAAGTGATGTCAACAAGGGTCCAACAAGCAAGGCCAATAATAATGATCCATTGATGATTTAAGATGGTCCAATAACAAGAGCAAGGGCTAAAAGGATGAACCAAGCTTTAGCAAGCCTTATGTTGCAAGTCCAAAAACAAACCCAAGCATGGAAGTCAATTGAAGAGGCCAATATGGTGACTATGATTGAAGTCCAACATGTTTAGGAAAGTTTGAGGGCTTAAACGACATTTTTTGGAAGCAAAAACCTTAAAAAGTGAGCCCATAAGTTGAAGGATGAATTTGGAAGCTTTTTAATACTAAATGGATGACTTTCGGGGGCCAAAGTGCACTTTTTAAAATTGGGCCTTTAGAAAACCGGGATTTGTAGAGCTTCTAGAAGACCTTGGCCATGTTTCCTATTTCTTTCTTACTTCCTTGTTCCTTCTTTGACTTGGAAAGTATGTTAGACATGTTTTATTCAGTTTTCTTCTTAGATTAGGAGTCCTTTTGTTATTCAGATTTTTATTCCTTTTCTAGATAGAATTTGGTAGTCAATTAGTCTCCTAAAATAATTAGGATACATTGTTTTAAGGCCTATATAAAGGCATCTTTTCTTTCATTGTAAAATACAGAATTTTATTATTAATAATAGTGTGAGTTTAAACTCTTTCTTGACAAACATAGTTTGTTAGCATTTTGCAAACTTTGGATTAAGTTTGTGTGATATTCTAATTCGTGGTTCTTAATTAATCAATAATTAAGGGTTTCGAATCGATCAAGGTTCTTAGTTCATTGCGAAACTAAGGGTTGCGATCATCCTTGTGATTGTTATTCAAGTCCTAGGCGTACGTTTCCGCGAGGTAATTCCGAAAGCGTGGTTCCAAGTTCGTTATAACTTGTGGGTCTCGTTGGGAATCACATCAGATTAAAATTATTTTTAGTTGCATGTGCAATTTCTTAAATGCCCTTAACCAAAGTCATGTGAGAGGCACATGACAAACTTAACGGGAAAATACTAACGACATCCAACAAAAGGACCAACCGTGTCTAATTTTCATAGTCAAGGGACAAAAATATGAAAAAAATTTATTAAGAGACTAATAATAAAATTGGCCATAGTCAAGGGACTTGTAGTGTCATTATCCCTATTCTAAAAAATGAACAAGAAAACACTATAGCGTGAGACTTACCTAATACCTAATAGAGAGAAAAAATATTGACTGATGAGACACGTCACGTTGATGGAAAATGAGAATATTGATATCTGAGGCTCACAGGTCAATATGTCATTTCACGAGAAAAACTAGACATATTGATTCATTATTTTAATATTGCCAATTGTCAAAAAAGTGAAGAAAATATTTTTTAAAAAACAAACAGTGTGATAGTATTTTCTACCACGTCCACGTAAAATAATTTAAAAGCAATGCTATATACATCTGAGGTGTGAATTATATGCGTACCAAATTATACTTGGCATCTTCTGATTGATTAAATAATTTGTGAGTTTTACTACTTAAAATTTTTTTATTAATTAAATGATATTAAGTGTAATTTTAGTACACACTTTAAGTGCACATAACATCACTCATAATTTAATTACATTATCTTTTACTATTATAAATAACTTAAAAAGTTCTCCCTCCGTCCTTAAATTATTATCTTATTATTTTTTTTGTCCGTCTCTAATTATTGTCTTATTTGAAACTTTCTTTTTTATAACATTATTTTTACTATTTTACCTTTTTTTATTTTAATTATGGGTCACATACACATGGGCATTAAAGGAAATAATACACTTTACCAATATTAATAATCAAGTCAATTTTTTTTAATCCGTGTATCGGGTTAAACAAGATAATAATTTAGGGACGGAGGGAGGAACACTTACTCCATAGTATACTAAAATTTATGAAAATTACAATTTATAGTATTCTTAGGATAGTTTTTAATTAATAAAAATTTATTTTCTAAAATATAAATAAAATATATAAAATTTTAATTCAATTTAATCACATGTTAATTTAAAAAAAAAAAAAAACTATTTATCTAAATCGGAAGGAAGGAGTATCAAGGTATTTAGGTGGACCAGAAGAAATATACAACCCTTGACCGCCTATATGAATCATTATCACGACCCATCACCATTGCATCCATTGTCTTTATTACTGTATAAATATGGGAAAATTTTCCTCCTAGATAATTGGACGCCTCTGGGCCCTATTCGGGGTCTTGTTCACGGGCCGTTTCTTGACCATTAGCTGGGATTAAGGGTCCATGATGAGTGAATGAGTGAATGAATGTGGGGCCTGGGATGTTTCTATTCCGTCTTTTATTTAAGTATTCCGCCTCATATCCTTGAGGCCATTCAAGCTGTCCCCATTCCACTTTACAATTCTGGGCCTGATATAATCCGTTAGAAAGCCCATATAGATGGGGCTTCCTCTTCTAGTACTAGTACTTGTCATCTTTTGAAGAGGCCCAACACCCATGATGCGACCTCTAGTACTGCTCGTATGAAATTCTTAATTTGGTTCGCTTGTCATGGCCGTATTGCTTCAAATGCGACTCTCAGCCACCGTGGTTTGCCTCTGTGTGAGACTCTGAGTACTGCCCCTGCTGTCCTGGTAGCAGGTAGCGTGGAGGAAGCGAACCACTTTCTTAGATTCTGCCCAAAGCTCTGCTCTTTTGGGACAATCTCGGCCTGCCTATGTCTACGGATCAGCCTCTTGATGGTTCTAAACTTAGTGGGGTTCGACTCCCACTAGGTATAAATTACTTTGTGCCAGGAGTAGGCTAGCGTTGACTAGTTTGAGACCCAATATGGCTTGGGGATACCTTGTGAAATTTTTTTTTTATTAATTTAGTACAATTTTAAAAAATTTATAGAAATGCAAAAGTACGATAGTACTTAAAAAGTTTTAATTGTCAAATGTTACTCTTTTTTCTATTTAACAGATACATTTTTTTATTTTTAAAAGTCAATATGTAATTAAATCAAATCAAAATTTTACTTATTTTACTAATGTTTTACGAAATAATTTTTATTAATTAAAAATAACATTAAGAATATTATGGATTCAAACTTTCATAATTTTGTAAAAATATATAAATCTAAGTAAGCTTTTGGTTAAATTTTAATTAAGTTGACCAAAAAAAGTCAAAAGTGAACTCTTTGCCTGGAACGGAAAGAATACTTTTTACTACTAATTAATCACCACCACTGTATAGCTTATTATGGTTGTAAATATATATATATATATATATATATATATATATATATGACTTTCTATTTGATGTCATCTGTGAAGTACTTTAGCCAGGCAAAAGCTTTGCAGTTAATTAATTACTACCTTATGCACAGACAAAAGTGTAGTAGTAGTAGTGATTCTTTTTATCTCCTATTGACAATGCATTCTCTCTCTGTAAAGATGATTCTCCATTCTATCAAAAGAGATTAGGACTTATGGCTCAAAGCCACTTTCTCACAACTTTTGACATCTCTCTCTCTCTCTCATTCATGTATGTATACTATATTCTATTACATACAAAATTTGGATGAGGAAACAAAGGAAAGTGACTTTGGATCTAAAAAATGTTAAAAAGGAAAGGGGACAATCTCACTAAGACCTAATACAATACTATTTGAATGGCTAGTCACCCAGTCTAACAAATTAATAATTAGAAAATTTAGTTTGAATCATAGTTAGATTTGTTTTTCGATCAAATTATCATATTGGATTCAATTTTTTGTAGTTATTTTCAAATGTATAAATCGGTTATATATATGGGTTATCTTTCAAACTCGATCGGTAAATTAAGTTAACGTACGAATAAACTAAGTCCACAGACAAGTGAGGAAAAAAATAGAGAAATTTACTGATATAAAAAGGCTGTGACACGAACAAAAAGAGAGGGCAGCCTGCTCCCTACCCTAACCCCAAAATTTTGTATCAAAGGGAGTTCCAAAAGGAACGCACATGGTCCATCTCAGAGAAAGGCTTTTTGAGAAGGTGCAAACTCATAGCCCTCAGTTGGCATTTTGCTTTGTTTTGGATCCAACTGTGGACTAGTACAGTAATAAAAAATAAAAATACCAACCTCTTTTAACTTTTTGGTTAAAAAGTTAAAAAAAAAAACCCACTATTAAATACTTACATCAATGTTTTTTTTTTTTTGATACACAACACTAGTTTACATCTCTTACTGAGGTATTTTATATATACAAGGGTTTTTAATTTATATATTTTGATTAAATAATCTGAGTCTCTTTCGTTCAAACCAACTCGTATTAATAAATAATACGCCATTCGTTTTAAAAATATAAACACATATTAATAAATTTTGTAGGTTGAAAAACATATATTTATTAAATATTCTTTTTTTTTTTTTTTGTGTTTGGAATAGTTGGTAAGAAAATTAAGAGGAAATAACTATTGAAAGAATATGAAGTAATTAAGGAATAGGTGATTAATTATTGGAACTTAGAAAAGCGAAAGATAAATTAGGAGAAAAAATTCATTGAAAAACCTAAAACAACACTTTTTTTGGAGCGATAATTATTTGAGAAAAATGATAGAGCAACAAAATTTATTCTGATTTGATTTACTGACTAGCTTTTATAAGGTGTTGTACTAGGGGTGTTCATCGGTTCGGTTTTGGGTTGTTTGGGTTGTTCGGTTCGGTTTATTCGGTTTTATTATTTCAACCTTAAAACCAAACCAAACCAAATAAAAACCAAGAAACCAAACCAAATTCGAATTCGGTTTTCGATTTTCGATTTTAACCAAACAAATGTTAAAAATACAATCCAATTCAAAGTTTAAATATTCATCATTTAAAAAACATCCAAAACAAAGATTAAAACTTTAACAAAATCACATAATATCCCTAAAAAAGTAAGATTACATATATTTAGTCACTCGAACTTGAAAGAAGTCTTGGATTTCACACATTAGTTGTCTCTCTTGTCACTAAACATCCACGAAATTTGTTTGAGTTACCACTTGTGTTATTTCTACGACTCATTACAAGAACATTTAAATAAACCAGGGAATGTCAAAAAACATATTGAAAAAGAAACAATGAATTACATTGTTCAAACTTTATATAACTAATAATTATTTATATAACTAATAATAATATATTTAATTTTATTATATTTTTTCTAATTCGATTTTAGGTTTGGTTTTCAGTTTGAAAGGCAAAACCAAACCAAAAGCCATATTAGAATTCGGTTTTGCCAACCAAACCAAACCAAAAGCCAAATTCGAATTCGATTTCGGGTTGTTCGGTTCGGATGATCGATTTTTTTGTTTGATTTTCGGATGAAACCAAATATTGAACACCCCTATGTTGTACAATACAACTATTAATGTATTAGGTAATTATACCGTACAACGACTTAAAGCCAACTATAAACTAAATTAATCTATTACCATCTCCGTTCCAAAATAAGTGTCGTTTTAACAAAGCTTTTTTGTCCTAAAATAAGTGTTAGAATTTCAAGAAATATTTGTTCATATTATGCCAAACTGCCCTTATTTACTACACTCGTTAAACAGGATACTTATAAAGAGGACAAAAGAAAAAAAATACTCTTGCAACTTATTTACAATAATTGAACTTAAATGAGGAAAGATCAATCTTGCAAACTTTTCTACAAACATAGGTGCTAAACGCAACCCCCTGCAAAATTACTAACTTGCCGTCGTCTTTTAATGTGTATGTTTTTGACATATTTTGTGTTAAATATGTGTGTGTGTGTGTGTATATATATATATATATATTATTTTATTATTGTGTTAAATGTCCATTTAAAAAAAAAATTGGACATGAGCCTCGTCCAGGTGCACAGTCGCATATCAATTTTTTTTTAAAAAAATTGGCACCTTATCCCCCTGAATTTGTTAATTTTGTTAAACTTTTTATTTTGATATAGTGCAAATTTCTATTAAGTTTAACAATTTAACGAAATTAACAAATTCAAGGGGGTGTAGTGCAATTTTTACAAATTTAAGATGTAAAAGTGCAACAATTAAAAAAATTAAAAAATTTGTTGGACATGTGTCTGGTCCAGGTGCATGTCTAATTTATTTATTTATTTTGCAAAAATATACCCTCCGTCCCGCATAAATGTTCGAATTAAACATAATTAATGATAAAATATGGAACATTAATTAAGTTCAAGTACTATTTTAAATGCATGAAATTGTTTACTAAGATATTTTCAATCACTCAAAATACTAGGTTACTAATAAAAATATAAATTAATAATTATCTTCATGTATGTTGATTGTTATAGTATAGTGGTGTTGTAAGAACACCCAGAACATAATTGAGTAGTGTTTAGTTATAATGTTAAAGAGAAGGGTATTTAGGTCTAAATTTATAATGGTATTTTTGTAAGATTTTGTGGGTTCAAATAGCAACTCTCTTTTAAATAATTGAGTTTGTTTGGGATGTGTTATATTTTTAAGGATATATTAGGAAGAATTAGAATATAATTTAGAAATATTATGGGATATTACAAAATAAAATATGAACATTTATGACGTATATTTTTCAAAAATATACATTATAACAGACGAAGATAAATTAGTAATTTCGCTGAAGGCTGCATTTAACTCATGTATGTACAAATTACAAAAATAACATTTATTTGAGAATGGAGAGAGTAATAAATATTGCTGTAGCATTACTCTTATTTTGAAACGGAGTGATAGTTTTAGTTTTACCATTCTGAGAATGGACTTCAAAACAAACTGTGACTGGTTTGTGTTTTGATGTTGTTTTAAATAAATGAAAGGCAACTGTTTACCTGCTTAGATACTGACGTTGGCTGCCTGTCTTCCTTCCCTGATTCTCATAAAAGAAAAGTGAGAAGAGAGAGAATTGAAGAGAGAGAGAGAGAGAGAGAGAGTATTTGTGTTTGTGTATGTCTTGTATTTATCTATGAGAGAGACAATTGCCTGACTTTTAACCATTCAACTTCGGCACTGAAAAACATGGCGCTTTTTATTTGCATTTATTCACGACCTGAAAATGCTACTAGTACTACTGTTTATACTACATCAAACATCTCTCTCTCTCACGCACACACAACCACACACACACTAAATGTATTTAGAGTACTATTATTGCTTGTATCCAATGATGAGTTCTTTGCTAGCCAAGCGACCGTTTATATTAACGTAAAATGGTTACACCCCAATACTTTATCTAGTTAGGAGTTGGGAATTACTACAACTACTACTTTATCTAGCCCTACTTGAAAATGTTGGGTGGCTTCTTATGGATTTATTGGCTAAGTTTCAGCGTCTACCCTTCCCCGTCTGTTTTGTCTTGTTGCCACGATTCTTTCAAACTCTGTTTGGATTTTCGTCAAATTTATTTCGTTAAAGGCTTAATTACTCCCTTTGGCCTTCTTCGCTCATCTTATTTTCTAATAATGTCAAATGAATGAGGCCCTTCCATCTTATATCCCCACAATTGAAAAAGGTTTTACAGACAATTACTTTGAAAATACTTTCTAAAAATGAAATGATACTTTCAATTTGAGATATCTCTAAATAAAATTTGAGACACTTATAATAAGGAGGGGGGGGGGAGAAATTTGTTGAATGGCATCTAGGAGATGTGTAATTTGTACTAAAAGGAGCACAGTGTAAGCTTTTCATAAAAAAGAGGTTCCTTGTGTAAGAATTATTAAAAAGAAGGGGAGTAAATAGATTTTCAATGAAACACTCAAACTGGCGGTTTATGGAAGGGTGAGATTTGTTAGGGATGAGAAACAATTGTTTCCGTTCGAGCATAGTTAGTAAAATATGGGACGCGTATAATATGTTTAAAAAATGTATAAGTTTATATGAATTTTTTCAAAATTACGATGAAAAAATTTGGTATAATAATACATAATTTGTAGAAATACTTAATTTTATATGCTTGTACATATATAATACGAATATGATTGAAGTGTACTACTAAAAATATGTATGTCATATACTGTATGAAAGTCTTTATCTTTTGATCATTTAAAGTTTAAATATCTTAATATTTCACATTTATATACTCTTAAAGCATTTATTTTCATATTATTACATAGTTATCTCAAAATAATTATGTGTTAACAGCTAAATGAAACTATGATTATATATAATCTTATGTGTGTACTCCAAACAGTATGAGTAGTAAGAAATAATATTTCTTAGACTTCATAATTAATATTTTTCATGTTAAATATCTAATTTGATCAATTAAAACAAGATTAAGAATATAAATCGAATAATTGAAATAATAAAATTATATCAAAATTTGGTGTGTAACGAGTTTTATACGTGAAGTACAATACATTTAAAGTTCTACGCGTACTATACAATTTAACCAAAAGTAAAAGTATTTTTAATTAAGTTTGGTTTGAGTACGGTAAACGAAAGTATTTTTTTAATTATTTGTAAGTACGTGTATTATATGCATATTATACATGAATTTACTAACTATGTGTTCAAGGAATGAAACGTTCTCAATTTCTCATTTTACTATTTACTACAAGTTGCATAATCGAAAATTTTATTTAAAAACTTTAGGATAGATGTATCATGTAATAAGAAAATAATGTGTAAGTTATTTCTTAGTGTTTGATACCAAATCGAATAAAATTTACACTACAGTGTATCAAAATTTTACTTCATTATTAAACTTGCAAAAAATTATGTCCAAAAAGGTATGATCTCAACTGTCGGATTAAACTGATCAATTTTTTGTACGTTGAAATGATTTGGGGGCGAACCCGAAGAATCATACAAGTCAATGCCAAATGGAAAGGTTGGAGTGCTCCTAGAATAAGCCCAAACCACAATGGTATTAGTGGAATTAACCCAAAGGATAATGCTTAATTTTGTGCACAAAATAATGAGACATCATATTTGTTGAAAGTGAAGCCAACAATATGACACATAGGATGCCACGAGGACACCTACAATACCACATCAATTGTATACAAAATTAGATACTTATTAAATACGATTAGCATTATCCTTTGGGTTTGGGATAATTCCACTGCCACCCTCGTGGTTTGGGCTTATTCTAATGTACCAAAAAATAAGCATTACGTACGAAAGTAGATTAATTGGGGTGAGAATAACATTTGCCTTAATCCAGTTATCAGAGGATTTAATAAATTTTAAAATCTAATTCCTTCAAGCAAGAGGCACAAGTGCACATATAAAAATGAGAAAAGAAGAAGAAGAAGATATTGGTTACAACATTTGACAAGTATCAGCATTAAGCTTGAATGCAAGGGACATGATATACTTGAGAAAGTTATGGGATCACATATAAACACACATACAGGAGAGAGAGAGAGAGAGAGAGAGAGAGAGAGAGAGAGAGAGAGAGAGAGAGAAGAAAAGGACATAAAGGGAATTAATACAAAGGGTTGCAAACACTACTCTCCTTCGCCTTCCGTGACCGCCGAAGACATATAACTCATGGCGAGGGAAGTCTGATCATCAGCTGCGATTGTTGCACTTCTGGTCTGAAATCGTTGCTTACAAGCATGACAAGTGATTTCCAAAATGGTGGAACTAAACTTGGTTGTAGCTTGCTCTTTTAAAACTCGAGCCCTCTCAAGCTCCGCCTGCGCTTGTAGCCTTATCCTCTTTGCATTCGCAAACTCCAACTCGGCCATCTCAATTTGCCTCTTTGCTTGTTGTCTAGCCTCCTCGGCAAACTCCTTCTCAGCCATCGCGAACTTCATCTTTTCGCTCGCCCCAACTTTCGTTAATGCTTCCGTACTAGAGCTCCCGCTACCAATCGAGAGTTTTAAATGAGTCGGATTATTCTCATACAAAGACGATGATGGTAGGAGTTGAAGTTCCAAGTTATTTTGCATGTCTTGATCGCTAGGGGAACTGTTGTGCAAACAATAAGGTTCCGAAGAAGGGGGAACCGGTACATTTTGCAGTGGGGTGATGCTAAAGTTGGTGTCACTCGATGGACTAGTGCTAGATGCGGTACGAGACGAGCAGGCCGCCGCCTGGAATGCCGGTAACTCTGGATGGACGCGTCGGACGGTGCAAGCATCTTGATGCTCTATAAAACTCTCAACTCTAGAAGGAGACAACAAATCAAAGAAATCATGAATATTCAATTAATACATAGAATGCAAACTGTATACAGTGCAATAGGCATGATGGGAGACCAAATGCAAGTGTAGGAATCATTAAGAGGTTAAAGACAAATAATTATAGTAAATCATGTGGCGCGACGTTGGTGTCGTGAGTAACAAAGATGGGTTAGTACTATAATTAAACTTTATTTAAGCAAATTAACAATTAAATCCTCTTCATGTAGGGCTACCAACAAACAAACATTAAAAAACTAGATTAAGCTGGGCTTTGGATTGTGACTAATTCTAAATTACAGTAAGGACAACAAAATTTAATACTAATAAAGAATCAAAGTCATATATATATATATATATATATATATATATTTGTTCTCATTCCTTGTGTTTATTCAAAATATATACTACAACATTGATAAATAAATCTATATGTGTCATGTCTCAAGTACTGATCCTTAACCCTAATGGATCGCGTGAAGAGATAAAAATATATATATATATTTTTACAATAGCCACTTAGCTGTATCATATCACTGTTATATTGAATATTTACTCTGAAACTTAGAGAAATTATAACTACACATTCACATACATTTGTTCTTAATCAAATTCACCATACTTGAACACATGATCATATACCATTGAAATTTCATAGAACATGCATAAACATGGAAAAATTTATATGTTTGATTCCGTATACTAATGTCCAATATATGTGTATTATTTTTTCCGATCAAATTTAAAGTGTAACAAATATTGTCAAGAAAACTGTACACAGTTTCTTATTATGATTAGTTCTTCGTATATTGAACCAAATATATAAATCTTTATAACATTAACATTTATCTTAGATCTACTATGAAGAATATATTCTAGGCAAATGACATATGTACAGAATTTATCAACATCCGAGACTATGTTAAGAGTTGGGAAACTAAAAGTGCAATTAAAATAAAAAGATTTGGGTATTATGACACAATGTTCTTTCCCTAGAAAAATACTTGGGGAACTTTTTGGTTTAATTAATAAACTTCGTTGAAATCTATGATTTTTTTTGGGGGTTTAATGAATCAATGTCTTCTTAGCCAAAATAATAAAAAATTTATTCGTGATCACAATAAAAAATAGATACTGGTAAATAAAAATAAAAATAAAAATGAGATGAGAGAGAGTCGGAGTCGGAGTCAGAGTCGGACCTGGAAAAAACACGACCGCAGTCACAGGAATGGCCTCTAGTACCGCAAGTCTTGAGATGAGCTTTGTAATCCGACTGAACAGCGTAACCTTTGGAGCACTTTTCACAAACCCACTGCTTATTATTACTGTGTTTCCTCCGAAAATGCTTTTTAATCCCGACAAGATCACCCAGCGCGTGACACGGGTCATGGTGCAAGCAACTCGGTTCGGGGCAAACGAATACCCGTTTCCTAACCTCGGGCGAGTCTCGTTTCAACAACTTCCATGGAACCTTGTGTCTTCGCCGGTGCATCTGAAGATTCTGGTCTCGTTGGAATCCTTGGTTGCAGATCTCGCATACGTATCGGTCCGATTCCAGTAACGTCTTTGGCGATAGAGATACAACCTCCGCATCTGGATCTGTTTTTCAATCAAAATCCATCAATGCAATACATATATATATCAACTCACAAATGAATTTGCTAGGTTATTGAACGTACAAGTTTTGATGCATAAGGTACAACATTGCAATGCAGAACTTTCGCGAAAAGTTTGAAATTTGCGGTGATTATTTAATTTTTGGAGAAACCAAGAAATTTAATTCAAATTCTGGGAAACACCCAGAAATTTGATTGAATATATAAGAAAAAGTGTGTGTGTGTGTGGGAATACCTGGAGTACCAGCAGGTCTTCTTTTTCTTTTATTGGCAGCAGCAGCCCCATTATCTGAGCAAGGGAAGGCATCAGAAGAAGAAGAGGGGCCTGTAGTATTGTTGTCTAACATGGGGTTGAATTAGTAGTGGGTTCTGTTGAATATATCTTCAAAATGAAGTTCTCTCTCTCTCTCTCTCTCTCTCTCTCTCTCTCTCTCTCTCTCTCTTACAATCACTAATTGTACAGTTGTTGGAAGTGGGAGTTGCTTCTTTCAGCTTTTACTCATACATACAACGAAGGATGGATGGGCGGATGGATGGATGGATGGATGGACGGACGGATATATGGTTGTAGAGAGAGAAAGGGAGGAGAGAGAGAGAGAGAAATGGAGATGAGGAAAAGCAGTTGCTTTGTGAAATCAGCTTTCTTTTAAGCTTTAAGAGCTTTTAGCTTTTTCAATGAACTTTCTTTCCTTTCTCTCATTGACCCCCACCTTGAGCAGGTAAGGTTGAGCCAAGTCTTCTATATAAAGCTTTACTTATAACAGTGGCCTCTTTGTGTGTGTGTGATTTTGTGTGTGTTGTGGGGTGTGGGGTTTAAGGGGAGAGAGAGAGAGAGAGAGAGAGAGAGAGAGGGGGGGGGGGGAGGTTTGGCTGGCCCAATCACACTACTCGAAACTTGAGCCCACACCCACAGGCATTCGGACAGAGAAACGAAAAAACATCCTCACCATGAGAAAACAACAGTCATTATTTATCACAAATGTAATTTGCATGAATGAATGCAGTCTCGAACCCTTGATTACACGTGACCTTCCCCCCTCTCCCTCACGTGACCTCCCTCTTTTCGTCTACTCTGTAAAGTGGTTTTAAAGTAAAAAAGTAAAAAAATTTAAAAAAATTTCAACTTTTTTAACCATTGTTGTACTTGATTTTAAATATTACTTTAATTAACGTATCTTACCTTATTGAGATTTTTCTTTTATTTTTTTACAAATATTGATAGGTCGTGGATTAATTCAATTACATGGCACGACTCAGCATTCGAGGCAAAAATAAAACAAATATCTCAATAGGATGTTAGAAATAAAAATTGGTTAAAATGATACTCAAACCTAACTATAATGGTTAAAAATAACATTACGCAATAAAAATCAAATTTTTTCGGGAGAAAGATGGTGGTCCGGCTAGCTTGTGTCGACATTAACTAATCACTATTTCAATTAGTTACCGGCCGCAGTTCGTTCATATCGAGCCTAAGGGATTCACGTGAAATAAAATCTTTATATAGTAAAATCAACTAGGCTCAAAAATAAAGTTCTTAAGAGTGTGTTTGGGAAAAAAATTTTAGATTGATTTTTAATTTTGGTTTTGTAATGATTGAATAAAAATTTTAAAAAAGCAGGCGGGAAAAAAAATAGAAAATCAAAAATTAAAATCCTAAAACTTTATACGAAAAACAAAAACTAAAATTTTCTTTAAGAGCCCGTTTGTTCGTGCGTTTTAACCAAAACGCAGCTTATTCCTTAACTTAGCATTTCAATGCTACGTTATAAAAAGCAGCGTATTCAAAACGCAGCTGCGTTTTAAAACGCTGAAATTCTTAGCTTTTTCCCAAAACGCAAATTTTAAAACGCAGAAGGGAATAAAAAGCTGCGTTTTAACATAATATCTCAAATACATTTATAAAGAAAAAATTACATTTTAAATAATTTGCATTTTAAACGCTGCATTTTCAAAACTCTCATTTTTAAAAATGCTACACCAAACAAACTCTAAAACAGATATTTCTATTGTCCGAAGTGACCTTAGTTACTAGGTGTACAGTTGTTTATTTATTGACTAGAGAGTAAAACATGATTAATGTTTGGGGGGTAGCAGCTTTCTAAAAGATGGGGTTAAAGGCTTAAAGCACGATAAGTCACCTTCTAACGGACGCTGTAATCATTTCGGGGAGTTATGCCCTCCCACATAACGCCTTTTTTTTTTATCCCTCTGTCTCTTTGGGTTATATCTAACTTTAACCTTCCTTTCCTACATTGACCGTTGGTTATTGCTATACATCAATTGGTTGGAAATTTTACGGTACAAATAGTTTGGTTACTTTTTACAGTACATAATCATATTTTTTACAAACAAAAACGATTAATGACATTACAAGTCCCTCGACTATTGCCGATCTCGCTAGTAGTCCCTTAACAAAAATTTTTAAAATTTCAGTCCCAAGAGTTTTAAAAATTAGATACGCTTAGTCCTTTTGGTGAATGTTGTTAGGATTTATCCGTTAAATCAGTCATGTGCAAGTCACCTGACTTTTTTCTGGGCATTATTGAAATTTCACGCGAGGCACATGCTATTATTTAAGGGTGTTAGAGTAATTTCATCACTTCTGTTCAACGGTATTAAGATAATTACATTGCTCACTAAATCCTCTATCTCTTCTGTACGCACACTCCTCTCTCTCTTTCTCAATTTTCTTCTGTTTACACGTCACCATCGTCACTCTTGGACTTCCCCACATCACTTTGTCTTTCTCTCTCTCTATCTCTCTAAAGTAAACCCAACATGCAAAGATCGCTCCACATTTTTTTTTTCAAATTCCTATTTCCGACGAAACTTTAAACAAGTTCTCTTTCTCACAACAATGGTCTCACAACAATGGCTCCAAAGTTCTCTCTCTCTCTCTCTCTCTCTCTTTCTTTCTCACAACAATGGTCTCACAACAATAGCTCCAGAGCTCTCTCTCTCTCTCTCTCTCTCTCTCTTCATTTTGACTAATCATGACCAAGATTGATGCCCTATTCTCTTCCCCATGTTTCACCCCAACCACCACCGCTAATCCCTCAATTGCCTCCGCCACCACCACCACCACCACCACCAAGAAATGACTGAGCACCTTCCTCCACGACGATATCAACGAAACACCCATATAACACGACAAAAGGCTTCTGATTCTATTACCCTCCAAACTCAAAGACACCAATAACAAACCCATCATCAATGGAATTTCCGACAAGCCTCTCTCTCAATGGCTTGCCCCTTTTTCGATCAATTTGATATCCAAGACCTGTAGCAACGACTTTGAATTTACGTCTCCGAAATTTATGGCCGACATTTGCAGCACCGATTTTATGTTTTTGTGTTTCTGGCATAGTAAAGGTTCAAAACTTTGGGGAAATCAAAAACTAGTGTTTAGTTGACTTTCGGAGAGAGTTAGATTTTGTGATTTGTGATGTTTGAGAGTACTTTTCTCGGGTTTCTTCCTTTGTGGTCGATGGCTATGCCACCGGACATTATTGGTCCGGACTCTACTCTGACGGTGTTGAACACTATTTACCCTACTCTCCAAGCATCGATCGTCCATGATGAGGTTGGCAAGGGGCCTGCTTCAATATCGTATGCGGTATAACTGTGCCTATTGAGCCTTAAAACCAACTCACTCATTTCATTTCGCTACCTGCTAAAGACCAAATAATGTTGAAAGAAGTTTTACAAATACATAACAGACTATTCAACCCCCCTAGCCCGATTCTTAACAATTGAGACTAACACAAATATTCTTAACAATTGTTCTAGTCCTCTATAATTGTTTCAAAACGAAAAAGGATAATTTTGTTTTGAAATGTCGTCTATTACCTTAATAAACACGAAACAGGCACGCTATACATATCAAAATAAAATTGATGCATCATAGTTCATAGTGTGCATCGCAATGCACAAAATTATACTAAAAAGTACAGTTTTGTTGCATTGTGATGCATGAAATTTCTTTAAGAGTTCAAAATAGGCATCACACCCATAATTTTGGGCGTCACGCCCATAATTTTGGCATTCACGCCCGTTCCAAATTGATGTATCACAATGCACAAAAGAATACTATTTTTGTGCATTGCGATGTACAACATTAAACTTGTGATGCATCAAAAGTGCATCGCGATGCAAAAAATAGTACTAATGCACAACATTACACTTGCGATGTATCAAAGTGTGTATCGCGATGCACAAAATTTTACTAAAGAGTACTGTTTTTGTGCATCGTGATGCACAACATTACACTTGCGATGCATCAAAGGTGTATATCGTGATGCACAAAATTGTACTTAAAAAGTACTGTTTTCATGCATCGCGATGGACAACTTTTATTTTCGATGCACAAAATATTGTGAATATTAGGAAATTAAAGATAAAATGAACACTCCAAGACACTTCTAAAAAGGATCCCCGTTTTGTTATGGCAGCATTCAGCGATTGTCGAAGAGTATTTTTGGTTCTTTGATAATTTACTTAAAATTATTCTAACTTTATTTGGAATCTCTTAAGATCAACCAATTTGTATTACTTAAAGCTGATCACTGATTTGCTTGATTAAAATCAGTCAGCTAATTTCGCCATGAACAGTGACTGATAATGACTTAAATATTTTTTAAGTCTAATAATTGGCATAAAAATTGATAATGTCCTTGACTTATCTTGTGTATGTCTCGATTTTCCAACTAAGCTTCCTTAATAAGCTTTCGTAGTTATTTTGAACTTGTGTCGATATTGCGTGCTTTTAATTCAAACATGCTTTATGCTTTACATTTACTGTACTCTAACACACTTTCATATCTAAACTTTTTGTTTATTTCAGAATGAAAAGACAGGTTCAACCTACCTCTTCTGAGTTGTTCGCAATGTTTGACTTACACGACATCAGAACATTTAATACAATGTCAAATAATGTCTCCAACAGCAATAATTCTAGCTCTGCCTATATAAAGCCGAAGGAGCATTGAAGAACACCTACCAGTTTAAAAGAAGCCTTTAAGAGTTCATAATATTTATAACATTCCAAGAACCTTTGAAGCTTATCCATCAAAAGTGCATTTACTTAGACCATTTACTTCTTATTTTATTCTTTGTATTTACCTTTAAGTTCAATCATTGTATTAAATTCCTCCCAACTACTTAGTTATTGAGGGATCATTGATTGTAATACACGAGATTGACTTGTTCCTTTGGACATTCAATCTCCATACTCACTGGTCCTTGTTGTACACTGATCCGTTAATGATCATTTAGATTACTAATATTAGTGCACTTCAAAATTCATGTTTGACCAACTTGCTAGTGGACGTACCAGTTTTCATACTATGAACCACTCTATATTCTGTGTTCATTTATTGCTTGTTTTTCTTGACCAAACGGTCCAAACTAACCAAAGTGTTAAGTATTGTTTCATTACTAGCTTAAAGCTTCAGTCATCCTTTTCTACTTTACATCAGTCACTCCATCAAATTGTCCATAAAGTGAATCATCAACCGATTAGTCCCATTGATCAGTTAGCTGTTTTTGTAAAACCTTATTTCTGTTGCCAAAGTTTTAAAAGGATTTTAAAACTTTAATTCCAAAAATATTTTATATGGTTGTTCACCCCCCCCCCATCTAGCCTTATCATTTGTCTAAAGTTGACCTATAAATATTGATACAACAAAGACACAAAGAATTAAAAATAATTTAAAAAATTATACTGTCTTATTTTTTGATGATGAACTTAGCATGAAAAGAAATTGAGAGAGAGAGAGAGAGAGAGAGAGAGAGAGAGAGAGAGAGATGGAGGCCATAGCAAAGTAAACAATGATTGGAATGGAAAAGAGAATTTACAAGAGAAAATTTAAGGAAGAGAATACTTAAAACGTTGTTTAGGTTGTTAGAGAGCAGTTTTGAAACAATTAACCAATTTATCACTTAAAATGAACTTAAGCGGTTAGAAACAAAAAAGAGGACCTAAAATGGTTAAAAATCTGTAAAAGATGACCGACCAGTAATTATTTCATATTTTTATAAGAAGTGGACGAGCGACCATTCGAAAGCGATAAAATTTGTATTGTTGTAACATAAAAACGCAATAAGAAAGTAGATGGAAAAAATTTACAATTAAGGCATTATACAAGACCATTTGGCGCAGTTTATCTAAAGATTAACTTAGAAACTTTCTGAATACTATAAAAATTATTCCCTCCGCCATAAATTATTATTTTGTTTGACCTAGCACACGGATTAAGAAAAAATAATTGACTTGATTATTAATATTGTAATAATGTGTAGTTTTCTTTAATGTCCATGTATATGTGTCCCATAATTAAAGTAGGAAAAAAAAAGTAAGGGTAAAATAGTAAAAGTGTTGTCCTAAAAAAGAAATTTTCAAATAAGACAATTATTTTGAGACGGATAAAAAAATAAAGGAAGACAATAATTTAAAGACAGAGGAAGTACTTTTGAACTTTTAAAATATGAAAAGGATTTTTCAATAAAATTAATCAATTAATCACCGGCCATTAGAGCATCCACAATGCCTCCCTCCCTCCGCCCTCTAAAAGCAATTTTAGAGTTTTTTACCCTCCCTCAATCTTACAATGGACCCTTTACCCCACTCTCTTCCTCTAAAACCAATTAAACTCCCTCCAAATATAGAATACCTTTTAACATCAATAGTAACTTTTTTTCTCCATTTCTTTTCTCTCTCCTCCCCTCCTCCTCTCCCTCTCCCTCACTTTCACAAACACACACACACACACACACAAAAAGAATCATCCGTTTCCTCTCTCTTTATATTTTAAATATAATAATGTAGTAAAACGAATTAAATATATTAATAAAAATGAAAAACTTAATGACAGTTGTAATTAAATTATTAGTTTTGTCACATATGTGTTTCAGATAATTGAAATTAAAATTATTAAAACATAAGTACTATAATTTTTATAGAATATAAAATTTAAAATATTTTATTCTGATTGTGCAAGAAAAATAAAATAAAAATAGAATAATAGTTAGATTTGTTAGTTGAGGTGAGAAATATTTAATTTTTAGAGGGTTGTATAGAGAGTTTTTGTTGGAGTGAATTATTTTTGAGTGTTTAAAAAGTAAAACTGAAATAAAAAACGATATATTTAGAGTGTGATATAGGGTAGAACCACTGTAATACTCTTATGCATCAGTATCTTTTTCTGGTTACATGGACGATGGATTTAGTTGTACAGTAAGAGATCATCTACTGTGTCTGGTGTGTGTTTGTGTGTGTGTGAGAGAGAGTATGGGAGGATAATGGGAGTTAGATTCTCAACACATGCTGCAGCAAAAAAATCATACTCCATCTCCCAAGTGTTCTTGATTCGAATCTAATCATTACCGTCTCCTATTTAATTACTCCGTCCTTACTTAAACAAGTGTTTCTATTCTTTTTTACAACCTTCCGAAATTATTATTATTATTATTATTTAAATCTTTTTCTAATTTACTATGCGCTTCTTCGTTTGTGAAATAGAAAAGTAATTAAATTTTATTAATTTGACACTATTAGTAAGTAATAAAGAGAGGGACATTAAAGAAAAAAAAAAATAAAAGATTGTTTAATTCCTTGGTTTTCTCATTATGCACAGTGCCCATTATATACAAAAATTTAGCTTAATCTTGGTCAATACATTTGGGGAGTATATCTCTAAGGATGGTGTAATGCTACGGTTAAGGATGGTGAAATGCTACAGTTAAGGAGTTGATATATTTACAAAGATTTTTGGTCAACTCTAATTATTCTAATTATTATATTCTATCACTCCCCCGTAGTCGTAGCGGGAGGTTCGCGTACGCTGAGACTGTCTCGAAAATCATTGAATAATACGCGTGGAAGCCCTTTTGTAAAAATATCTGCAATTTGGTAACGGGACGGAACATGGAAAACACGGACTTCCCCTTTTTGGACCTTTTCACGGACAAAATGTATGTCCATTTCAATATGTTTTGTACGGTGGTGTTGAACAGGGTTGCCGGAGAGATATATTGCACTTACATTGTCACAGTATACCAAAGTGGCTTTGTTAGTCGGACAATGTAGTTCTAGAAGTAAATTTCGAATCCAACACGATTCGGAGACTACATTGGCAACCCCACGATATTCTGCTTCTGCACTTGATTTGGAGATTGTGGGTTGTCGTTTAGAGGACCAAGAAATGAGGTTATTGCCGATGAAAACACAATATCCAGATGTTGAGCGACGAGTGTCCGGACAACCTCCCCAGTCAGCATCCGTGTAAGATACAAGAGAGTCAATCGTCGACTTATACATATGAAGGCCAAAGGTAATGGTGCCCTGAACATAACGCAGAATACGTTTGAGAGCCTCCATATGGGCTTTCATTGGAGCATGCATGTGTAAGCAGATTTGCTGAACCGCATGAGAGATATCAGGACGAGTGAAAGTGAGATATTGCAATGCACCTGCGAGACGACGATATTTAGTGGGATCGTCATAAGGATCGCCGGACGTGGCACTAAGCTTGCCCTTGGTGTCAATAGGAGTAGGACATGGCTTGCAATTAGCCATACCAGCTCGTTCTAGGATCTCTTCAGCATATTTCTTCTGGGAAAGAAAAAGGCCTGATATATGTCGGGTAACAGCAATACCCAAGAAATAACTTAGAGGTCCAAGGTCTTTCATGGCAAATTATGAGTTGAGATGATGCATGATGGAAAGACGAAGAGTATCTGTAGATGCCGTGAGAATGATATCATCAACATAGAGTAATATGTAGGCAGTGTCAGAGCCATGGTTATAAATAAATAAGGAGTGATCAGAAGAGCTGTGTTTGAAGCCAATAGTCTCTGCATAAGTTGAAAAACGCTGATACCAAGCACGAGGTGCCTGTTTGAGGCCATATAAAGATTTCTTCAATAGACAAACATGGTTAGGATAATGAGGATTTTTAAAACCCATGGGCTGATGCATGTATACTGTTTCACTGAGATGTCCATGTAGAAATGCATTCTTGACATCTAACTGATGAATCGGCCAAGACTTAGATAATGCAATGCTCAGAACAGTACGAATAGTGGCTGGTTTCACTACCGGACTGAAAGTCTCTTCACAGTCAATTCCAGCTTTTTGAGAACTGCCATCACCTACAAGACGGGCTTTATGCCTCTCAAAAGTACCATCAGAATTCTTTTTATGCCGAAAAATCCACATTGAACGTATAATGTTAACATTAGACGAACGAGGCACTAATGTCCACGTCTTATTTTTAATTAGAGCATCATATTCGTCTTGCATGGCTAATTTCCAATTCGGGTCTTTTAGTGCACTCACCGGGTTATGAGGTAAGGGGGAAATTGAGGTTGTGGTATTGGTTGCAAGGAAGTTATGGTATTTACGATTAGGTTTGTAAATTCCATGTTGACTTCTTGTTGCCATGCGAAGAGGAGGAGGGGGTTGGGTTTTAGTTGTTGTTGGGCTGAGGTGGGGAGTGTGTGTTGGGCTAAGCGGACATGGGGCTGAGGAATGCTGCTGTGTTTGGGCCGATGTTTGGACTGGATTGGTGAGGGAATGGGTGTTGGGTTGGCTTAGTGAGGGCGTTGCGGTTGGCCCAGCTGGGGTGTTTGGGATTGGTGATAAAGTGGACTGATCTGGGCGAGAAATGGGCTGGTTGGGAAAGTGATCCACTTGGGCTTGAGTGGAAGAGGCACGCATTTGATGTAGAATTTGGGGATGTAAACTATCATCCAAGAATTCATAAGAAGTAGGGGTTGGAGTAAGAATTTTTGAGAAAGGAAAAGTGTCTTCATCAAATAAAACATGCCTTGAGATTATGATTTTCTTATTTGATAAATCATAACATTTGTATCCTCGGTGATTGGATGGATACCCCAAAAATACACAAGGAGTGGAGCGTGGCTGCAATTTATGTATTGTGGTTGAAGGAAATAGAGGATAACACAAACATCCAAAAACCCAAAGGTGAGAGTAAGTTGGTGTTTTACGGTAAAGAAGCTGAGTAGGAGAGTGATTTTGCAACTTTTTCGAGGGGAGAATATTTAAGAGATAAGTGGCCATGTCGAGAGCATGGTGCCAAAAAGAGGGTGGCATGGAAGCATGAAGAAGTAAGGTGCGAACCATATTGTTTATAGTTCGTATTTTGCGTTCGGCTCTTCCATTTTGAGGGGAAGTGTGAGGACAAGAGAAACGAAATTGCATGCCATTTAAGTCACAAAATTTGTGAAAGGGAGTGTTGTCATATTCTCGGCCATTGTCACATTGGAATTGTTTGATTTCTCTTTCAAACTGAGTTTTAATATAAGCACGAAATGATAGAAATATTTGATAAACTTGTGATTTTCTAGAAATGGGAAAAGTCCACAAAAAATCGCTATAGTTGTCAAGAAAGAGAGCATAGTATTTGTGGCCGGATGAACTTAAAATTGGTGATGTCCATAGGTCACTATGAATAATATCAAATGGCATGATAGTAAAAGAGCAAGAATCATTAAAGGGCAACTTAATGTGCTTCCCGAGAGGACAAATTTGACAAAACGAATTTCGGGCTTTATTACATTTAATGAGATTAGTAGTACGTAGAGAGTTTAAGATAGCATTGCCCTGATGACCTAAGCGGGAATGCCATAAAGTTGGAGAAAGAACATTAAAAACAGATGATGAAGATGGAGGTGGTGTGGCCCGAAATTTGGTGATGGGGTAGAGATTGCCCGTTCTATTACATCGCATGAGGTGCCTCCCCGTCTGTAAATCCTTCACAGAAAACCCAAATGGATCAAATTCCACAGAAACCATATTGTCAGTAGTAAATTTGCGAACAGAGATGAGGTTTTTAATTAATTTAGGTGCATGCAACACATTGGTGAGGGTGAATGGTGGATTTGTGTGGGGTAGGGAGGCACTTCCATAACCATGAATTGGAATTTTATGACCGTTGCCAACGATAATAGCATTATCTTTGCTCAAATTAAAATAAGACGAGAGAGTACCTTGGTTGGTTGTCATGTGAGAGGTGGCACCGGTATCCATGTACCAATTGTTGTCGGGTTGATGATGGGAGAGAGTTTGCATTGCTTCATCAATGTCCGTGGGTACATAGTCCACACTGGGTGCTGCCGTGTAATGGGCCTGGGCTGGATGAGGCCCTAGTACTCCTTTTGAAGACTGTGGTTTGGGCTGCCAGGGCGCTGTAGGGAATGGGCAAGGTGGGCTGGTCCAGTTCTGAGGAGTCCAAGAGGCCCATGGTGGAAGAAAGGGCCATTGTTGTTGTTGTCCAGGCCAAGTCGCAGCGTGCGGCTGCTGCTGTTGCTGTCCATTGCTGCGGCCACCACGGCCACCACGGCCACCGCGGTTGCTTCCACGCCGGTTGCCACGGCCACCAGAATATTGACCACCGTGATTGTTATTGGCATGCTGGTTTTCGTGTTGCTGTCCACGGCCACCACGGCCACCTCGATTACCAGTATTTGGAGAATGATGGTGAGTAACCTGTAAAGCAGAGTCTGAACTGGATTCTAGTGCGGCTCGTTGTTTCTGGGTGTCTTCTTCCAGTTGAAACATTGAGCGGGCATGGGCAAATGTCTGGAGAGGATTGCGGTGTTGAATGAGGGTGGCGAACCCCGCGTAGGCCTCTGTCAAACTGCCAATCAGTTTGAGAACCATGCGCTCTTCAGAGACTTTAGCATTGACATTTGCTAATTGGTCAGCCAACACCTTGAGTTTTTGGCAATAGGCAGCAACATTGGGAAAGTTTCGAAGGTGGGTATTGGTGAATTGGCTTTCCAGATGAACAGCCCGTGTGTTTTTGTTGTCTTGGAACAAATCGGCAACATGGTTCCAAGCATCTTTTGCCGTATCCTCCGGGGCAATGATAGTGTTGAGGATATCAGAAGAAACTGTGCTATAGATCCATTGTAGGACAATGGCGTCGAGCCTCTGCCATTGAACCTTGTCGACATCAGTCGCGGTGGAGGAGGAAGCCTCAGTACTGTTGTCGACTGGAGGAGGGATGATGTGGTCAAGGACAAGGTGTGCTCTGGCATGGAGTTTGAAGAGTGTTGCCCAGTTGTTGTATTGGCCATTTTCGAGATCAAGAGTGATCGGGATGGCTGTTTTGATGTTTGTGACGGTGGTGGCGGGATGAAACTTGGAGTCAGCCATGGAAGGAAGAAAGAAGAAGGTAAGTGGGAAGAATAGAAGGAAGAATGTCGTAACCTAGGCTGCTGATACCATAAAAGATTGTTTAATTCCTTGGTTTTCTCATTATGCACAGTGCCCATTATATACAAAAATTTAGCTTAATCTTGGGCAATACATTTGGGGAGTATATCTCTAAGGATGGTGTAATGCTACGGTTAAGGATGGTGAAATGCTACAGTTAAGGAGTTGATATATTTACAAAGATTTTTGGTCAACTCTAATTATTCTAATTATTATATTCTATCAAAATAAAGTTAAATATTTTTTAAAAAAATTCATATATATTTAATAGGAGACAATTATTTTTAAACAGATATAATTTTCATTTGGTTTAATTTTCATTTGACTTAAAAGTACAAGTATAAACGAGTCGAATTTGAGCTTCACTCGAGCTGAGCAACTAAGGTCCAAGACTCAAACTCACTGATTTATATTGCAAGCCGAGCTAAACTCAAGCGAAGGTCGAGCTTGTTGGAGAGTCATGTGATAAATAACATTAAAATTGATAAAATAAATATAATTTTGATGGACTCTGCACTAATCAAGCAGAATTTCTTCCACGTACAACACGTATTTCACAGGGCAAGTAAGTATCCATGTTATTGCCTCATTTCACTACTATTCTGCTTCAGTTTGTAGCAATGTCTCCACTTTCGAGCAGGCATCTCAAGGTCACGAAAGCATAAACTTTTCAAAAGATCATGATAATGAATTGAAGTCACCATTAAAATGGGCTAGCTTAGCTAGCTTGAACCGGCTCCAAAGATCATGTTTCGACGGCTAAAATTACATCTCTAGCTGTTGATCAATAGGTGTAACCCTACTGAATTTGATTTGAATAAGCAAGCCGCGTGAGAAACAATAACTTTGTTTGTTCGTTCCATTGGTGTTCTAGCTTGTTGGGATTCGTGTCGTGGTTGGCTTCGGTGAAAGGGGTTCTTGGTGTTTGGTCGAATGTAAATGGTCCATTTTGATAAATTTGTGGTGTAATATTTTGATTTTATTAATAGAATTATTTACAAAAAAAAAAAAAAAAAGTTTGCTATTTCTATAGGGTATCTTGAACATGCTCCAAAAATTAGCTAGTGAAACCATTTCCCTTTCATCATCCAAGAATTATCTTTCCAAGCAACAAAATTCAATTAATATTTGGGTAAGTTACAAGTAACTCAACTCAACTATAGGTTAGGTTCAAATTGTCCCTTTTAACTACCATTTAAAGCAATATGCCCCCTCAGCTATAATGTTTTATTTAATTGCACCGCCTATTTAGCCCATGCCATTTGAATTGACGAAAATGTCCACTGAGACTCACATAACAATCTTTAGGTATTTTTTAATTATTATCATAATGCTCTTTTGGTGTTCCAATCGGCTATCTCTATGGACTATTAGGTCAACAAGGGTAAAATAGTTAACTAAAACACCAAAGAGCATTATGTTAAAAAAATTTTTATCTAAAAATGGTCACGTGACTCTCGGTGTACATTTTCCATCAACTCAATCATGCGTAAACGAAGTACGATTAAAGGAAATGTTATATTTGTGGGGGCAATTCGTACCCGGCCAACCTATAGTTTGGAATAGGGAAATAATTAGAAATGAATGTTTTGCATTTGTCTTTATGGAAAGTAAGAGGGATTTAACAACAAAAAGGAAGAGTAAGAAACATTTAGAAGCATTAATGCATGTGCAAGTCAATAATTTGGGGATGGGTAGAGGGCAAAGTAATGGGATATATGGCCCCTTTTATTGCCACTGATGGCTAGCTGTGAGAGCATTTGTCTGGTTTATTTTTGTTGGTATCCAACTTAGTGAACAAAAAGTAGGCATCAATGCCTTCTTTGAAACCAAAAATCACTCTCTCTAAAGATATTGAGAAACAACATAATATTATTGTAGTATTTGTTTCTATCAGATTGTTTCCTTCTCAAATCTGATGGATTTTTATTTTGTTTCCTAGTGGTTGGAGAAAGAGAGTGCTGACAAGTTGAGTGTGACTGTCGGCGACTTGCCATGTTGATGCTTCTTCTGGTTTATCTTGTGCTAGCTTTTGAATTTTAGGAGCAATGATAAGAATGGTGAAAAAAAAGGTTTTGTTGATGGTTCTCCGAGGATCGTACTCTTTTCGTCTCAAGTGAACATATACATGTTTTTTTTTTTTTTTAGAATATGTTTAACTTTGCTATTTTGGTGATTTCGGTTTTCGATTTTAAGTTTTTTTTTTTTTAAAATGATAAAGAGAAGCGATGATGAAATCACAGAGATAATGTCCAAAATCACAAACCTAAGCTCACTAAGAACCCGTTTGGCTTGTTTGTAAAAATTGTGTTTTAATGCTGTGAGAAAAATCGGCGTTTTAAAAGCAATGCGTTTTAAAACGTTAAAATTTTAAACTTTTTCCCAAGACGAAGGTTTTAAAACGCTACTTAGGAAAAAAAATTACTTATTGAAGTGATATTCCAAACACATTTATAAAAAAGACTACGTTTTTAAAACACTGCACCAAACTGCTCTAAATCATGATGAAAAAACTAAGAGGTATAATATTTTCTAGAAAATTATTTTTCTACATGTGTCTTTAATGTCTTTCGAATATGTTGTTAAGAAATATTTATGTCAATCAACTTGGAATTACGACCATCATATGATAGGTTTTTAAATTAAAAATAAATAAATAATGGTTTTCTTAAAAAAAATTTACGAAATAAATTAAAATATACCTTCTTGAGAACAATTATTCTCTTAGGTCCACACTTAGTTTCTCTCGTGTACTGAAACAAGACCTTCAACCCTACGTACACACACACACACACACACACACCCCAAAGTTGTTGCATCATTACGATTTTCTCAAGCTTCTTCCTCCCATAAAGACAAAAGGGTTCTTTGTTTTCTTTCTCACCTTTTCTTTGTTTTCTTTCTTTGAATGAACTTGGGGATTGGAATACACTCATTTCTATTTGAATTTTCTTTTGTGAAAACAGGCTTTTCATCTTTTTAATTAATTATGCCTGCCAAGGAAGCATCAATTACATGACAATATATAGTTTGTTATTATAGAATCGCTAACATGTGTCTTAAAAGTAATTTTTTATATAAATTATCTTTTGATAAATTAAAGTGAATGCCTTCCTTTAACGTTGATCATGTTAGGTTGAATCAAGTATTCGTATTTGACGGTTTGACCATATTTAATTGAAATTCTATATCTCATAATTTTTTTTAGATAAGGTAGGGTTGCGTTTGATTATTGCCAGTTGGTAAGGTAATCCTAGAGGATAACTAGACTGCAGCTGTCTCGGTCATCTTTTTACCAAGGAAAAATGGCTCTTTCGTGTGAAAACTTAGATCTTGAAGCATGGGTGGTTGCAGTTGGGCCTCCTCTCATTGGGCTTGCCCCCGTTCATATTTGGCTTCCAAATTGTGTACATTAAGTAGATGGGTGAATTACAAGTCGGACCCTTTTTAAACATTTGTAATTGCTCTAGTTCACTAAATTTTTTTTAAAATCGGAAAAAGACATTTTTGGGGCGAAAAGATGATTATGCCATTAATGAAAGAAAAACACGCGCGCATCAGTAACCCAAGGTATCGCGATGAGTAATCCAAGGCATCGCGTGGGTTAATCATCGTGATGAGCAACCAAGGCATCCCAATGAGTAACCAATGCATCGCGATGAGCACCCAAGGCATCGCGATGAGCAACAATGGCATCGCGATAAGCAACCAAGGCATCGCGATGAGCAATAAAGGCATCGCGATGAATAACAAAGGCATCGCGATGAGTAACCAAGACACCGTTTTGAATTTCAACTACTGGTTTCGAGGGCGTTGCCCCCGAAGCATCGCGATGAGAAAACGAAGGCATCGCGATGATCAACAAAGGCATCGCGATGAGCAAACAAGGCATCACGATGATTAACCAAAGCATTGCGATGAGTAACCAAGGCATCGCGATGAGTAACTAAGGCATCGCGATGAGCAACCAAGGTACCGTTTGAATTTCAACTGCTGGAGGAACTTGATTCGTTCACTTTCGGGCGTTGCCCGAACCCCACGAAAAACGCCGTCCCTCGACCTGCGACCACCGCGGAGTCGATCCCCGTGCGTTGCCAAGATATCGCGATTGGTAAATCATTGATTAAAGTCCCAAAATCGTCTAAGAAACATCTCCTCTGTTTTCGGAAGACACCTGTCAAGCTCGATTTAGATCTTGAAAATAGTTTTTTTTTGTAGAAAAATTGTGCACAAATGTAGTACTAAGTTAGGATAATAATATGAGATTGATTTTAAACAAATTGAAGCTTAAAACATAGATTAAAGTGGCCAAAACCCAAGAACAAAGAAAAACGGATGAACTCAAAAATTTGAATTTGATCAAATTCGTGTTCTATACATGGAAATTGATATCCAAACATAAGGGAAGACTATATTAACAACATAAAATCATTTATACATCAATTCGAACCTAAAATTTGAAGCAACGATGTTATTGAGGCCATTTTAGGAAGAAAATTCCCAAAGTGCTTTTAGCAGGTTTAAGAAAAAAAGGTGGATGGAGACAAATTTTTTTGAAAAATAAACCGGCCAAAGAATTTCTCCTAAGTAGATTCTTCATAAGTGCCCTAAAAGAACCGTTAGCATCACTCATTCTTATTACTTACTCCATCTCTAGATTATTGTCTTTCTTTTATTTTTTATTCGTTCTAAAATAATTATTTTATTTAAAAATTTTATTTTTAAGACAAAATTTTTATTAATTTAACCTCACTTTTTCTTCCTACTTTTATTATGTGTTACATGCACCAAAGAATTAAAGAAAACTACACAATATACCAATATTAATAATTAAGTCAATTATTTTTTTTAATACGTGTACTGAGTCAAACAAAATAATAATTTAGGGACGGAGAGAATAAATAGTACTCCGTAAGACTTTAAGATGGAACTAGAGATACTTGGTTTGGGATGGGCACTTGTTAGCATGACATTCTTATTAAGAACACTCCCTCATTTTCTTAAAAGAGTCTTATTTTAGTAAATAGATTAAGAAAAACTTATTAATTACATTAGAAATATTTGAATGTTTTGAATTTTCTAAGATGCCCATGTGATTTGGAACCTATCATGAGCAAACAAACTATATAAAAGAATAATTAACTCTTTTTAAGGAATGGGGTAGTGTGTGAAAGTGAGTGAGATAGAAGATATGAATCTCTCGAGACAGACGAGATTTAAAAAAAAAGAAAAAAAGTGGTTTAAAATCAATTACAATGAAAAGCCAACTGTACAACTGGAAATGTTACTACAAAGTCTGACCACAAAAGCTTGCTAATTACACATATACCCCTTAACTTAAGCCCATGTGGTATGGAATCTGGATTTCCAAAAAAGATTTTTGCTTTATTAGCCCAACTCCAAAAGATTTTGACTTAGAATTATAATCTTTCACTCTTTTCTGTTTATTTGACCAATTAAATATACCATCTACCAAGTGCCCCCCACCCCTTACTTACAAAAGTTACTGAAAAGTTGGAAAAAGTAAAGGTGAAAAAGAATTAAAGTAAAAAGAAGAAGGAAATACTCAAGGGAGCGAGTGAAAGCGCACGCACGTGTGCTTGTGTGTATGTGTGAGAATAAAGACAAACTAGAAGCTAGGATTGAAATATATATATATATATATATATATGATTGTAATGTTAGATTATTATCAGTCTATGAATGGTCTAACAGCATGAACACGTCATAGATAATCAGCGGAAGCTACAGGAATCATACCTCCAGCCATTGCTATGCGGAATCGGCTTCGATCGACCCGCGCACCGAATACACCTTTGGGTTTCTAAACCTTAACTCTTCCTATGGTGATGGTAATGTATTTCTGAAGGTGAGAGTAGGTTTGGTGACCCAAGATGAAGAGCATTGTATCCTATTTATAGCTCTTTGTCCATCACAAAGTTCACGGACACAATATTTGATTGAGAGAAATTCTCTCTTGATTGAGAGGAATTCTCTCAATTTTGGGCTGAACATGTACATAGAAATGGACCACATTCAAAATCAATTTCCTATATACAAAAAAAGGAAAGGATTTCAATGAAATCAAATTCCCAAAATCAAGAACGGGAATATTGAATATCCCTATAGTTACGGGATCCTTACGGGAAATCCTTACATTCTCCCACTTGGTCCATTTAACCCCAACATGTCAAAAATTAATATATGAATCATGGCGATAGGTCCTCTTGTGGCGAGTATTATCTTCCATGTATTACAATATATTAAGCTTCTCGACACTAGCTCTTAACTTATGAATAAACTATATGTTTATTATGGGTCCATAAATGATGTTTTCTCAAATAAAGTGTGCACAAAACCATATGAGAAAAATCAATCATCATAAGAGTTTCATTGAAATAGCGTACGTACAATGAAATATCACATTATGGAACCAAGTCCCATTCTTTCTACATGATCCTTAAACCCCTTTGGTGGCATGCCTTTAGTCAAAGGATCGGCAATCATCAATTCAGTGCTAACGTGCTCAATGACCACTTTATTTTCCTTAACACGTTCTCTAATGGCTAAGTACTTAATGTCGATATGCTTACTTCGACTACCACTTTTGTTGTTCTTAGCCATAAAAATAGCAGCTGAGTTGTCACAATACAATTTCAATGGCTTAGAAACTGAATCAATGATTCTAAGCCCGGACATGAAACTCTTCAACCATACACCGTGTGAGGTAGCCTCAAAACACGACACGAACTCGGCCTCCATGGTGGAAGTAGCAGTCAAGGACTGCTTCACGCTTCTCCAAGATATAGCTCCACTGGCTAACATGAAAACATACGCGGATGTTGATTTGCGAGAGTCAACACACAATAAATCGAATCGGAGTAGCCAATCACCTCCAAATTATCGGTCCGTCTATACATGAGCATGTAACCCTTCGTTCCTTGAAGGTATCTCATGACCTTCTTTGCAGCTCTCCAAGTGGTCAATTCCTGGGTTACTCGATATCTCCCAAGCATCCCAACAACAAATGCAATGTCGTCAGTGCAAACACGAGCATACATAAGGCTTCCAACAGTGAAGCATATGGAATGTCTTTCATTCGTTCCCTTTCGAGCTCATTCTTGGGGCACCGGTCCGAGCTAAACTTGTCACCCTTCACAATGGGTGCTATACTAGGTGAACAATCCTTCATCCGAAATCTCTCTAAAACTTTGTTGATATAGGTCTCTTGAGACAAACCTAATATGCCTTGAGATCTGTCTCTATAGATCTTAATGCCAATGACATAAGATGCCTCTCCCATATCCTTCATATCAAATTTTTCTCCCATATCCTTCATATCAAAGAATTTTTACGAAAAACAAATCTTGCTATAACTATAGGGTATGCATTGAACATAGCTCCACAAATTCAAGTGAAACATTTGCTTTCATCATTGGAAATGTTTCCAGGAAAATTCATTAATATTTATTAATTACCATATTCAATCCTAAGGTTGTTTCAAATAAACCCTTTTAATACCATTAAGCAAAGCCTCTTCAGCTTTAATGTTTTATTTAATTGCACCGCCATTTAGCCCACCATTTAGGAAAAATCCCTTCACTCCATCTTTGGTATTTTTTTATAATCATAATGCCTTTTGGTGTTCCACCTATCTTATGGACCATTTGGCAACAAGGGTAAAATAGTTAATAAATCCAAAAGATCTTTTGTTGAGAAAAGCTTATCAAAAATGGCTTGTGACTCTCGGTGGCCTTGTAGTCAAACTTTGTAGAACACGAGATACATCAAAGGAAATTTATTGGGGGGCAATTCGACCCGTTCAACCTATGGTTTGGAATAAAATAATTAGATCTCATGTTTTGCATTGTTTTATGAAAGTTTGAGGAATTTACCAGAAGATAAGAAACATTTAGAAGCTTATGCATGTGAGTCAATATTTGATGTAGTCAAAGTAATGATATATACCCTTTTATTGCCACTGATGGCTAGCTTGACCTCATTTGTCTGGTAGATTTTTGTTGGATCCAACATTATGAGGAGTAGGATCAATGTTCTTTGAAACCAATCATCTTTCATGATTTGAGAACTTCATCTATTATTGGATTTGTTTCTATCTTGTTTCCTTCTCAAATCTGATGGTTTTTATTTTTGTTTCCTAGTGGTTGGGAAAGAATGCTGACAAGTTGATGACTGTGGCGACTTGCCATATGATCTTCTTCTTTTATCTTGTGCTAGTTTCGATCGGAGCACTGATAAGAATTGAAAAAAATTTTCTTGATTCTCAAAGGATCTACTCTTTTGTCTCAAGTGAACATATACATAGTTTTTTTTTTTTTTTCGAATACTTAACTTTTATTTTGGTTTTCGGTTTTCTATTTTAAGTTTTTTTTTTTTTTAAATGATAAAGAACGGCATGATGAAACACGAGTATGTCCGGTATCCAACCAAGCTCACTAAGAACCGTTTGGCTTGTTTAAAATTGTTTTTAACGCTACCAGAAAAATCGGCTTCACAAGCAATGCGTTTAACACGTTAAAATTTTCACTT
Source organism: Platycodon grandiflorus (assembly GCA_016624345.1). Classification (NCBI taxonomy): domain Eukaryota; kingdom Viridiplantae; phylum Streptophyta; class Magnoliopsida; order Asterales; family Campanulaceae; genus Platycodon; species Platycodon grandiflorus. Next base: position 76,424,137 of record CM028362.1, on the reverse strand, counting down.
TTTCCAAAAGTTTTAAAAGCTACTCGAAAAAAAAATTATTATTGGAGGATATCCCAATCCATTTATAAAAAGACCATAGTTTTTAAAACATCTACAAATGACTCTAAATCGTATGAAAAAACTAAAGTATAATATTTTCTAGAAACTTATTTTTCTACATGTGCTTTAATTCTTTAAATGTTTAAGAAATATTTATGTCAATCAATTGGAATTACGACATCATATGATAGGTTTTTAAATTGAAAATAAATAAATAATGTTTTCTTAAAAAAATTTACGAAATAAATTAAAATCGACCTTCTTGGAACTTATTCTCTTAGGTCACACTTAGTTTCCTCTATACACGTCTCAAAGTCTTAAAGTCTAAAGTACTAAGTACTCCATCACTTACCAACTTTTGCATTCATTAACGATTGTCCCAATCTCCTCCACAAGAGAAGAATAGTCATTCCACCATCTTTTGGTACCAATATGAATGAATAGATGAGTGGAATCATCATTTCAAATTTGAAACATTTTGAAAATACCATTTTATCATTTTTAATTAATTATGCCTTCCAAAAGTTCAAGGACATGAATAATACAAATAGAATCGGAAACAAGTCCTAAAAAATTTTTTATATAAAATCTTTCAAACTTAAATGAAAACCACTACTTAAAACTAAATTGTTACGTTCAATCGCATTCGATTTGACGGTTTCCATATTCAATTGAAATTCATTTCATTTTTTTTATAAGGTAGGGTGCTTTGTATAGCCAATTGGTAAGGTAATCCTAGAATTACTAGACTACAATGTCTTGGATTCATAACAAACAAAGGAAAGTTGGTACCTTTCTTATCAAAACTTGAACTTGAACATCCTTCTTAATGTGCCTCCTCTCAAAGGGCTTGGTTCCTTCTTATTTGGTTGGAAATTTTTCCTTTCCCTTGTCCTTGGCTTGACCATTCTTCTTCTTTAACATTAGTAAAATTCTTTTCTTATTTTCCTTAAAATCAAAAAGACCTCTTCGAACACACATGGTCATCAATTATTGATTGAAATTTATCCTATGTGTGTTAAGGTATCTTGATGGGCCATCCAAGGCAAGGTGGAATCAGCGTAATGAACCAAGAAGACTTCCCAATCTAACCTCTAATGCATAGCGTGAGCACCCAAGGCATCGCGATGAGCACAATGGCATCGCGATAAGCAATCAAGGCATCGGGATGAAATAAAGGATCGCGGTGAATGCCATTGCCATCGCGTGAGAACCAAGAACCTTTGAATTCTCAACTTCTTGATTTCGATCGGCCCTTATGCATCGCGATGAGAACTTAGTCTTTATGAAACTCACACGCGATGAGATCGGTCCCATTTTAATAAAGCATTATGAGGAAGGCTCGCGATGAGGGGTTAATTCATCCTTATGGCAAGTCAAGGTCCAACCATCCTAAATGAAGGAGAACTCTTTTTCCACATTTGTAGTTATCGTTGAGCTCGGGAACATCACATCTCATAACGGGTAATCGAGATTGAATAGCGGGTAATTGTAATTGAAATATAGCATTGGTAAATCATTGTTAAAGTACCAAAATCAACCTAGAAACATCTCCCTTGGGACAAAAACTAGTCAACATTTAATCTTAAAATATTTTTTTTATGTAAAAAAAATTGTGAAAATCTAGTACTAAGTTAAATAATAATATAGATTATTTTAAAAAATTAATCATAAAATATAATTAAAGTGGCCAAAAAAACATTAATTACATAAAAAATGATTAATCAAAAATTTCATTTAAAATTCGTGTTCAATACATAAATTAATTAAACATAAGAAGACTATATTAACAAATAAACTCATTTATACATAATTTAATAAAATTTAAAGCAACGATTATTATTGAGGCCATTTTATAAAGTTAATTCAAAGCCTTGTATTATTTAACAATAAATGGCATACAAAATTAATTTTAAAAAAATAAACCGACAAATAATTCTCCTAATATACATTATAATAAAACCATACATTACTAATTCTCAATATACATTAATAATAATTAAATTATTGCCTTTCAAATAAAATTTAAGCGTTAAAGTAATATTTTATTTAAAAATTTCATTATTAAGAAAAATTTTTATTATTTAAAATTTTCTTCCTATTTTATTATGTGTTGGTACAAAGAATTAAAGGCATACACTCACACTCTTATACCTATAGGAGGAATCAAATCCCTCATTCATTGTACTCTTGCTACGAGAAAGGTCAATAAAAATCAAGGGCAAATTGTAAAAATTAAAAACAATTATGTTTGACTTATTGAGGATAGGCCAAGCAATAGAGAATATTCCCTTTCCATACACTTGATAATAACCATTTTATAAACAAATGAATTATAAACATTGTCATCTTAAAAGGGTCTATTTCAACCCAATTTACGAAAATCGTATTGATTCCGATTACCAAATTCAACATACTATATATCAAAATTCTTAGAATGTGATTTCCCAATGATTTGTCATTAAACATCAGAAAAATTTTCTATAAAAAAATGATTAAATCTTTTAACAATTAGTTGAGAAAGGAGGAGTAAGATTGAATCTCTGAATTGTTAGAGATTTAAGTCTAAAAATGGTCTAAAATGAACACGTCATAGATAAAGCGGAAGCTGAATCATACCTCCGGCCATTGCTATGCGGAATCGGCCACGAAAGCGGCGAATACACCTTTGGGTTTCTAAACCTTAACTCTTCCTATGGTGATGGTAATGTATTTCGAAGGTGAGAGTAGGTTTGGTGACCCAAGATGAAGAGCATTGTATCCTATTTATAGCTCTTTGTCCATCACAAATTTGACGGACAAATATTTGATCTGAGTGAAATTCTCTTATTAGAAAATTACTCAATTTTGGAAAATGTAAATGAAATGAATTACATTAAAAAAAAAGGATACTCAAGGGAGGATTCAAATGCAATCAAATTCCGGGAATATTGAATATCCCTATAGTTACGGGATCCTTATGGAAATCCTTACATGTAATAATAGTAACTATTAATGTTTATACTTTTAAATTAATTATTAAATTATTTCTCATATATATATATATGTTATGGTATTTGGGCCGGACTTATTTTAAATTTAAATACTCTAATAACCAAGTTCAACTTAAATAAAGTAATGACCTTAAATTTTCAGTTCAAACTCGACCTATATCATTCATTTTAAGTTTAAGCTGGACCTTAATTTTTGGATGCGGAAAGAGTAGGCTTTGGGTGCTATTTTTGCAGTCATCAAGGTCAAAGACTGTAAAAGAAGCATGTTTGTTTGTCTTTGTTGTAGACATAATAGTAGTAGACTTGTACTCTCCCCAATATATATATATATATATATATATATATATATATATATATATATAGGATGTTTTTCTGGGATGGGAATGGGATAAATGTAACTCTGTTGGTACGAACATTAATGCGTTACTTTTTGGATACCCACAGGCAACTTCCATCGCACTTTCCTTTTCTGTTTTTGTTTCATTACAACTTTCATATATAGTATATATATATATATATATATATATAGAGAGAGAGAGAGAGAGAGAGAGAGAGAGAGAGAGAGAGATGATATTGTTTACAATTTCTATAGTGTTAAATATACTGTATAAAATTACATACTATAAATTAATTAACTTTAAGACTTCTCATTTGGCACTTTTGACCCTAATTTATTTTATTTTTGTGTGGAATAAGTAACACCAAATCAAGGATTGACTTATGAATTTGTATGCTCCTTGTCCTTAATTATATTTGTTTTAACATTTGTTCTACTTTTTCTTTCTTTATATTTGTTATTGTATCCATTTGTTAATCAATCATATACAAAATAAAATTATACTCCCTCCGTTTTACCCAAAGAGTCCACGTTTGAAAAGTCTAATAATTAAAGGATATATAAGTGATATTAGAATTGGATATAATTATAAAAATGTTTGAACATAGTCAAAATGTTTATAGCATATGTAGAGGGTTAAAATTAAAAAAATTATGAAGATTATAGGTATAAGTTTTTAAAGTAGACTCTTTATATGGAACGGAGGGGAGGGAGTAGTAACTTAAATTGAGAGTTTCTACTCCCTTGTATGGCCCTTTCAGACAAGGAAGACCCTCTCCCTTTGAGGCTATATCGAAGGGGGGATTCTTTTCGGCGTATTTGTTTTTGCAGTTCAATTAGTAGTTTGGTTTTGGAGTTTTGAGTTTTTTTTTTTTAATAATAATAATTGAATAAAAAGTAAAACAGATAAAGAGAAAGTGGGTGAAAGAAATAAAAGCTCAAAACTACAAAAACAAGCCACTAATTTGTAAAAAAGTACATTCCATTTATCTGATCATGTGGAGGGACAAAATTTCGTTTACATGGTTTGGACAGTCCATAAATTGTCATCATGAACAATTATGTTTTTACATGTGCTGAAATACTTTTTTTGTACGATGGAGATAACAACTATTTATGAATAACCAAAATGAATTATTAGCTCAAAAGATTGGCTCAGTAATTTGAAGAGTTCTTGTGTGGAGCGATCCATCCATTTAGCGGAATGTTTAGTGTTCGTCAGAAACAACACGTAAAAGGCCGATTATCGCAAACAAAAATTAGTTTCGAGGGCATTGTGGAATAGAAATACCTCGTACGAAACTAAAAAATAATGTAAAAACGAGTTCCACAAAGAATATTTAAATGTAATATCGGGTTAACAAATTATGTCCACGTTATGTGGATAGATCTCTCATTCAACATGGTAAAACGACCATAATTGAAGAACTAAACTGTAAAAGAAAAACTCTCCCTAATTATTTTGTCCCTAAAATGTTGGTTACTTTTATTGTATGGCTTGTTTATAAATTTGTTTTTATGTCACATGATAGCGAACTAAATTAGAAAACGCAAATGGTTGATACGATTCGCGAACACATCCCTACGACGTCTAGACATAACGTATATAAAGAAATTATGCATTAAAATTTAACACCAACGCCTGTAAATTGTTTCAAATATATTAGTATTGAATTTAGACATAGTTACAATTTTTCATTATGATTTACTAACAAGTGTCACAGAAGCACTTATTAGCGAAATTCATCAACCAAATATACTTATTTCCCTTTCGATTGAAAAGTGATCATGTTTACATTTCAAACGTTGGACTAACTCGATCGGTGGAGAAATCTATATATATCTCCTCTTACGCCCTACGGCAGCACCGCAGCAACGATGCTCCATCCATAATTGATCGTCACTGCTCACCAGTTAGCCGATTTGTTCCCGCAATCAGTGAGGTAAAGTTGAGGAGATATTTTCTTTTAAAAGGCGTCGCTCATCGCTGCAAACAAAGCGCTTCGGATTGAGCTCTGACCTTTAATCGAGCTCGAATCTGCTAGTGTCATTCTGAGATTTGTTCAAACTCGGCTACACTCGTATTAAAATTAATTAATACGATAATGCTCAACGTTAGCTTGGATTTGTGATTCCATTAGTTGAGAGCTATATATGTGCATGCAAAATATAAGTGAGAATATATTCAAACATTAGTTTCTAAAGGGGTAATAAAACCCCTAAAATAGAACTACCCATAATTTATGTACTTAATTTGAAGTTTTTGGATATAGCAACTTTTATTAACTTTCCTTTCAAGTTTCAATAGAAGAAAAAAGATATTTCCGTACTCCCTTCGTCCAAAAAATAGTTCAAAAATTTTTTTTTTTGAAAAGTCAACTTATTATAATACTAAATCATTATTTAACATACATTTATTACGTACATCTTAGTTAATGAAATTTTAATGAATGATGTACATTAAGAATACTATCAATAAAAAAATTATAATTTCATAAGAATAAGTAAATAATATTTATAAATATTTGGTCAAAGTCAAACTATTTACTTGGGACAGGGGAAGTATATAGAAAATTTAAACATTATCCGAAAAATCATAAAATATACGTAAAGCCAAGCTCTTAACAATTTTTCGAGCCCATACTCATAAATAGTTCAATCTCGTTACAGTACTCCTACTCTTACTAATCTGAGAAAGCCTTCACTATAAAACTTAATTGATCTGGAGAAATCCAACTTATTACATAGTAATAATAGCAATTTTATACGATAAATCTGCATACATTGTAATAAGAATTCTTTCTCACAACTTGATTTATATACTTGATGAAATCGGTAATGCTACCATAGCTATGGCAATGCAGGTAGGACTACAATATCTTGCTCACATTGACTGCAAAGAAATATATTCGAACTTGTTCGTTATTCGAAATCCCCCACACCTCGTATGTTGCCTAACCTCGCAGATATCGCATGCCACCATCCGTTCACCGTCGTCGTCTCTCGCTCCACAATGACAATCCACGACATAATCTCTCCATCCCCGTTCGTATATATTTTCATCGATCGTTCCCCTTTCGTCTCCCACGTAGCCTTCAAATATAAGTTGGCTACCAACTTTCACAACGCTAAAGACATAATCCGATCCGTTAGGGCTAAGGTTCACGATTGATTCTATCTTCAAGTTCTTCAATCCCCAATATATCTCCTTGAAGCTCTTTTCAACTTCGACTGATAGTTCTTTGAATGTAGCGTTGTTTTTCAACAAGATACACTCGTATGGTGCGATTATTGTTTTTGCCTCTTCCTTGGCATGCCCGTTTTGTGTTACCATAATAGTACAGTAGAGCTTTAATTTTTCTCCGGGGCTCATGTCAATCAAAGGTGTTTCTGTTGTGTATTCTTTGAGAAGGTATTTTGTGTCAAGAATCACTCTTGACGCTAGCGAGGTGGTAGGGAAAATAGCGTTACTCAATATTTGGTTTTGGCCTTTAAGGATGTGCTTGTACATGTAAAAACGTCTTTCGTAAGTTGAACCCTAGTGATCTTGTACGGAGACTTAAACTTCGCCCCTTCTTGATAGATGTCCTCTAAGCAATACTCCAAAACTTTTGTTACCGGATTTAGGCAACGACGAACCAAGTAATTACCAACTACGTGGTTTCCCAATGACTTGAGGACGAAATCAAGTAAGCCCGTGTCACCAACATAAACACGGGCAGCATCCCGGACTTCTTGCCTCGAAACCCATCTGAACTCAGCTTTCTTAAGAGATTCAACAATAACCCGAGCAGCCATTTCAACGCGCTTAGGGGACCAACGACAAGAATTTTCCACTACAACTCCAGGGTTGTATGTGTCGATGGTACACTCCCTCGGAAGACGCATTTTTAGCTCTAGCATGAACCGGAATAGATCGCCAACGGTGATCATGGAGTTGCCTGATTGTGATTGATATCTCGAGAATATGATCGAAAACTCGTGATTAGAGCTACCATGGTGTTGGGCGAGTAAGATTAAGGACTGTTTGTTAAAGCGAAAATTAAGCTCGCGATGTACGAAAAAGTAGAGCTTAAAATATTAAGACATCATCTTTTGACTTAAAATTTTGGCTATTTTTAAGAGATACTTAATTTATTAAGTGATATAATATTAAATTATCAAACAATCTTATTTTTAATATCACTTAAAACTTTCCTAATTAAGCTCTTAATTGGGTTACCAAACATACCCTAAGGGCATGGCTTGTATGGTTTCAATGGCGTTTTGGTACATTTGTTGTGTCACGCCAAAGCTTCCACGCCCAAATTTGTAGCCCCATCGACCAAACCATGGCTCACCATATGCAATACCATAGAGTAGCCTCAAATCCATGCCTCGCTTTCTTGCAGTATCGTTCAAACTCACTACCCTACCAAACGGAAAATAAATTAACATCAAATGATATCTAAGAGTCTCATAGTTCTTAAAATATGAGATAAAATATAAAATCACCAACTATTTTTAATAATTTGCATATACCTCTCCCTTAGGCATAAGGAAAATTATATACATACTGAAAGGATAAAAAAAAGAAAATTCGCTTTTAACTTCTATTAAACGCTCAAACACCTCGAGAAATTATCAGTGGGACAGTCACGTTATTTTATTAATGTCATGTGGTGACTTACCAACCCAACACTATTTGAAGTGGTCACGTCATGTCACTAACGTGATGGGTGTGACTCACCAACCCAACACTTACGGTAGTAAATGTGAGGCATACATAGTTTCGATTAAAAATATTTATACTTGTGTAAAAATAAGTAAAACATCGCACCACGTTAATTAACAAAATAACATATAGCGTGACAATCTCACTGAATAATTTTCCCACCCGCTCCTTTCCCTTCCCCGACCCCAAGCCCACCCAGAAATCGAGGCCCCCAATTGAAGGCCTCCTGAACTAGCAATTGAAACCTATTAGTTGAAACTTTGGGCCAACTCTACATGAGGCCCATAATCTGTAAAACTGGAAATATAACATTACGTAGTGTAAATACCTTGCTTGTAAGGTGGTGCAGAGGCGATCCCAGAAGTCCATAATGTGGCGGCCGGCCAAGTCGGATCCCATCTCGACGCCATTGATACAAAGTAAATGGCCAAACCCATTAGAGTGAAACACACCATGCATTATATGCCCATTTAATTCCACAAAACTGAACTTACCCATTGCTGTTATGTCCGCCTTATTGCTGTATAAATAATTTCCTTCGTCATCGCAGCTGCCGAAACAGGCTGACAGTGTATCCTTGGATGGAACCAAGAAGTGATACTTCTTGTTACATATCATGTGTTCTCCCCAACCTGTGTGTTTTTGATGGAATAAATCGTAACATGAGATTAACTAAAACTAGTATTTTTGTAGTTAAGAGAAACAATACCAACGTATAGGCAATCCTTGCAACGTCGATGGAGTGACATCTCAATAGATTCTTCAACAACAAATAGCAACATATGAAGAGGCGGATGACGGTTTACTTCCAGCTGAAATGACCAAATAGACGTAATCCCACCACCACCCACTGCAGTACTACTACTTTCCAAGGTTCCATATTCCAATAATGCTTTGACATTTTCCCTAAACGAGCCGCCTTGAATCTCTATCGGGTACCCTCTTTCACCAAATGTCTTGAACTTGAACACCCTCTCTCCCCTCTTTCTCTTCTTGCAACCACTTGTTTCCATATGTGACATCTTCGCAAAGCACTATAACAAGAAAGAGCCACTTAAAAGAGACCACGCGATTGTATCTTATATACAAGAACCGAGATTCATAGCTAGGTTGTGCCGGAGTTCACAAATTGAGAGAGAGAGAGAGAGAGAGAGAGAGAGAGAGAGAGAGAGAGAATATAAAGGGGGTTAGGGGACTAGCTAGAAGGATCAAATATAGAAGAGATAGATAGATTGATCACACACATGGTGCCTAGGAATAAAAGAGAAGTAGACTCAAAATGAGGCTTGAGGGGATTTTAATCAAATAACTATATATGTTAGAGGGTGGAGGGCTTACTATTTGCATGATTTGATTGATAAATAGATATGTCCAAATTTATCGAAAAGAAGTTCATGGATTTACAAAGTGATGTTGGATATATTAATGAACCCATGCTTTTGATCATGCAACTAAGTAGCCATTTAAATCTCTCTGTGTTCCGACAAATTCTATGCTCACGCTCATATATTTCTTAGGTAGTCAGAGTCACACGCAGCATCTTGCCCAACTACTCCTCAGGTACCAATACTTGTCCCTTCCTTTTTTTAATTTTCGAGAAATACATACGTTTGTTTGAAAAGTAAAATAAATAACTGACCAACCCATTGGATTTGGTTCGAGCCATGACGACGTGCGCTATGTTCTATGTTCCATTCGTGGTCATGAGTATATTTGAGACAAGACTATCCCTTAGCTAGATCACACAATCCGCCGAACACAGTGATGAAATTGGTGTTCCGAGCTCAAATCGCCGAATTTGGAGCGAATTCGACCTAAATACGTGCACTCGTATTTTGAAATTCGTAAATTTTATCGCTTCTCAAATTCGTTCATAATCTGCTCACAAATCTGATTTTGTTTGAGCAATCTTACAAGTATTGGCTATCAGTTGTGTTATATAGATGAAGAGAGAAGCAATTTTAAGTGAAGTGAGCAAAATGATGGGAACGGAAGATTTAATGGTTGTAACAGTTGGAAAATAAGCATGCTTATTAGTTATTACACCCATGATTAGCCCAAAGGTGGCCCAAGCTCATTGACAAGCTGAGCATGACTAAGCCTATTTGAAAGGCCCACTGTTTTCATTGGTAACTGGGTTTGTTCATGGGTATGGATATTAGAGCATCTTATTCGTGGATGTCATTTCATGAATCTTTTATCTATAAACAAATTATTCACTATAAATAAACTTCTAAAAACTTTATAACATGAACTTACTATTAAACATTTTATTCTTTAACAATATACATAGATTACTTTATTTTCAAAATTCTATATATTATTTTAAAAATAATTAATTAGTTTTTAGAAGAAAAAAAACATATTATGTCTACCAAATAATTCATTTATTTTATTTTTATTTTTTAGAAAATATTTTTTAATCCAATAATATTTATTTAAAATTAAAATACTAAAACAATAATGTAAACTTTCTTGAACAAAAATTAATACAAAATCATAACGAACATAAATGAATTAATGCATATAAAATTAAATTACAAAGTAATAAAATACTAATAAGAAGTAGTAAATTGATACAACTTAATTTTCATTGTTATTATCTCCAAAACGTTCCCAAATATGTTCCACCAAGTCAGATCAAAGTTTTTGATGTACTTCACGGTCACGTAGTTCCGCATGCTTGTGGAGGTATTGTTGAAATCCTTGAATAGATCCTTGAGACACGTGTATCGGAGCATCTACTTCTTCATCCGACCAACTACTTGCTTCATTCCTTCATTCTCTACAATCATATTATGCAATATGATGCATACGGACCTAATATCTTCAATTTCTCCCGATACAAAAATCGAGCTGCGCCTCATACAATTGCCCACCGATATTGGAGGACCCTGAATGCTCGCTCGACGTCCTTTCTTATAGCCTCTTGCATTTCCTTACACTTTTTCCTTTTAGGGTCTTCTGGATATGAAGCTTTTGACCATTGTAGCCCACTCCGGATAGATACCATTTGTTAGATAATACCCCTTCGTATATTGTGTTCCATTTATCGTAAATTGAACCTGAGGAGAGCATCCTTGCAATACGTTATTGAACAATGGAGATTGGTTGAGTACGTTGATATCGTTGTTAGATCTTGCGACACCAAAAAGTGCATGTTATATCCAAAAGTCCTGTGAGGCGATCGCTTCTAACATAATTGTTGGAACCCCTTGATCACCTTTGTTAAATTGACTTTTCCACACAACAGGACAATTTTTCCACGGTCAATACATGCAGTCAATGCTTCCTAGTATACTGGGAAAGCCATGGACGTCAGAATGTAATTGAAGTAAGCGTTGGACATCATTAGCGTTGATTCTTCTCACGTATTCATTTCCAAATACCTCAATCACACATCGACAGAATTTCATTAGACAATCAATTGCAGTGGTTTTACCGATTCGTATGTACTCGTCATAATGGTCAGCAACGTGTCGTATGCCAATTGACGGATAGCAGCGGTGCATTTTTTAAAGCGCGGAAAGTCCCTTCTTTCGGGCTGCATCAAACCTCATTTGAAAATACTCTGAATGATTTGAGAGGGCTTTTACAATTCGGAGGAATCACTCCTTGCTGATTCGGAACCTTCTTATGAATGTATCACCCGAGTAAACCGGCTCATCGGAGAAATAATCGTTAAAAAGACGGGCATGTCCAACTTCACGCTCTCGATTTAAATACTTTCAATTTCATTTGCGACCATTGGAACTTTCAGCTTCTTCCAATATCATCATCATTTTGTTATCCATATCATTCATTAATTCATCGACTAAGAATTGATTGAATATATTTATTGGAAGGAATAAATTAGGGTCTTAAGACATTTTTAAGTGTGGAGGTTATAATGTTTGAATGAATGTGGAGATTGTAGTGTGAGAAAATATGGCGCCTCAAGTGCCCATATATATATGCCTCTTTTAATGGCTAGTTTTACAACAGCTAAATGACAACAGCTAGTTTTACAACGGCTAGTGTTTATAATGGCTAATTTGACAACGGTTAGCAGTACTACCAAACCTACTTGCACACACTGCTGAAACTGCATACTCTGCTTGTGTGTGTGTGTGTGTGTGTGTGTGTGTGTGTGTGTGTGTGTGTGTGTGAGTTAGTGGGGGGAGATACAAGGGAAGGAACAAAGGTAAAATGGCTTAGTATGGAGAAAGGGAAGATGGGGGAAACGGGTGTGTGGAGTTTTATTGAAAAAACTAGGAATGATTTATTACTTTATGAGTTTAATATATGTATTGATTGTTTAAGTTTCATGAGGATGTTTGATGCAGTTTCTTGGCATTATCATTTCATTTCATTCAGTCTTGCTTTCTATCCTTATCTTTACAAAATAAAAAAAATTGGTTTAATAAAGTTTGTATTTTATAATTGTTTGTTTTAATTTTCTTATATTTCTCCAAATACAATTAAATTAAACAAACATCAATACACATGAACACATGAGCAAAGGGATTCTTAGACTTCAAATATATATATATATATATATATATATATATATAAATTAAAGATTACGTTGATTGAAAGATACATAATAAAGAAGAGGAGTACATAAATTAAAGATTACAACAATTGAAAATTACCAAAATTAATTAAAATACAAAAAGTAAACTAGTCAAAATTATGTTTGGCTCTAATAATACTGCAGCATTTTTGATGGAGTTGTAGTTGCTCCTCCTTCATGCCACCCGTATCCTTAAAGAGAATTGCATAATTAGTACTAATTGTATTATTATTTATAGATGTTTTCATTTCCTTCATCACTTCTTTCATTTCTTTCATCACATCCATTTTTTCCGCATTAATTTCGCAATACTAGCTCCTTCCACTTTTCGTTAACATTTACATACTTTCGATATTTTTTGGTTTACCTTTTCTCTTTGTCGTCTTTTGACCCATCAGACGGACTTCGACTTCATCATCGTTGATGTGGTGCTCTTATGCGTATCGGATGATAATGTGTATGCCCCGGATGTCGCGACCCGACCCGAGATCCGATGTGAATCACGTTCGAGCCGCGAGACAAGTGCGGAAAACACGAAAATAGCATCTCAATAAAATTTCATTTAACAGAATGCAAAGTCATGAGAAAACCCTGTAATGCACGTGCAAGTTTTCTTAAAACAACAAAACCTTTTAAACAATGCTAAACCTCGACGGCGAAACCAGCCGGAGAAACATCACGTTAGCTAGCAACATCAAACTCGAGCTAACATGCTCGGTACATATATATAAACCATATCAGAGTACGCGGAATAAAAGTTAACAATATACAACAGCACGGCAACCATGCCGGCACAACAAAAGAATACATCACATAACAATCAAGACATCTACCCAACAAATACATTGTTTAAGTAACAAGTACACCCTCAACCTCGCCAAAAGAAAATACTTAGGCACAAGGTGCACTACCAAAAGATGTCATCCCAACGGACCCGAACACGAACTCTAGGGATTCCTTGCCGGCGCTTGATCTAAGGAAAACAAATGAAAACAAATTGGGTGAGTTGAAAACTCAATAAGCTACTAATGCAACGATATGGCATGCTAGATGCAAGACATTAAAGATAACAAATATTTATGTCATCACAATATCATTTCAATACCAAACGGAAATAACATGTATTGCACATAGCCAAACAATCCCATATTACACGAGAGGCTCGACGATCGCCAACCGTCCCATACCGGTTGGAAACCATGACCAACATTCGTTCATACAGTAAGCACAATTGAACTATAAGTAACAGGTTACAAAGGATACGGTGTCGAGGTACACCTCCGACCAAACCAATACTTCCAACCAACCAACCAATATTTTACCAATTGTAGAGCCGTTGTTGACGTGCTCGAACCATAACGAAACCATAATCTTACAATAAAGGATCCGTGAACCATTTTATTTGAAATTCACTAAAAGAAAACCCCGGTGCCACCGGTCACTACAACCCGGAAAGAACACCCCGGTAAAATAGCTTACCAACGTTGCGGTTTTTCATCTACAAACACTTGGCGCCATTTCCCCTACCGCGGCCAACGGTAGGGGGCGAGAACCCAATGTATTGGCCTTCGACTATTACGTAGCCCCTGCTCTTGTAATAATCGAGCGTCAATACACCCCTCTCTAACAATTAAGCCATGGACTAACTAAATGCTCAAGTAGAATATTTACTCGACATTTAAATATAAAAGGTCATACTCCAAAGTAGGGAGTATACCGTAACAATAACAATTGACAATAATAAATGTCACAAGTGAGTTATAACAATCTCACACCACAAATAACCAACTTACAATAATTACGAGAATTTACGTAATATCAAACACACAATCGGTGTAACCAAATTTTCTAACGAATCACTCGAATCATTCAAGAATTCCCAAATCACACACGTGGTCTCATTGATTATGAAATTCTAACGAACTCCGTTAGAGTCATTTTCGGTTTCTAATGAGTTCGAGTTTACGCGAATTAATCATACCGTAAACTTAACAATTACTACTCATATTTCACAATTCTAACATGTAAACATGAGTCTCCAAACACAACCAAAAAGTCAACCACAAATTTGAAAAGTCAACATAGTCAAACATGCTCAAAATTGATGATTTCTAACATATATCACCATCTAACAAGTTTAACATGTATAACAACTTATAATAAAGGAAGAACAAGGGATAATAGCTTACCTCCACAAGAAAATCTACCCAATGAATTCACAATCCAAGCTTAGCAATGGATTCCCCAAGTCTTAAGCAATCCAATGGTGGTGTTGCATGCAAGAATCTATGGTTGGATTGATGGTTATGGTCTACACACACTAATCTCACTATACATCTCTCACACAAACTCTCTAGGCTTTTAAGGAATAAAAGAAGTGTTTGGTGTCTCTCTCATGGTGAAGAGTGACTTAAATATGGTCAAAAGGTCAAGTCTAATGTACAACACTTACAGCCAAGGGTCCAAGGTCTAAAGCCAAGAAAATTACAAATCAGTAATGCTGCCCGTACTACTTCGCACGGCCGTGCCACAATTGGGCGCACGGTCGTGCCAAAGTTACAACCTGGTTCTGGACTCTCTGTCCAGCCTCGCACGGTCGTGCCCTATGAGCCGCACGGTCGTGCCAAACCCAAAATCTCAAACCCACATTCTGTTTACTCTCGCACGGCCGTGCCATATAAGGCGCACGGTCGTGCGAAGCCTTCCAGTGTAGTGAAGTGTTAAAACTCCAATTCTAAGGCAACCAACACAATCCCAATCACATAAAATGAAGCTTTAGATGCATAAGAAGTCAAATGCAAACGGCTATGCAACTTCTAACACACATCCATACACTTGAAAAGTGTATCACAAACCCAATCGCAAGTACATTTGAATGATTTATGCTCACGAAATGACGATGTTAACATAAGAAGCACAATATAGGATGAATGCAAATGATGCAATTAGTGCAAATGGTGCGGGCGTTACACCGGATGCGGATATCTTTGTCTTTTTCGAAGAATGTTCAATTGAGCTCCCACCTTTCCATTTTGGCTCGTCTTTGACCATCGTCCACACATGTTCATACCTGAAATGCTTTTTACGCGTGGAGTAAAATAGCTACGTGCAGCTCCCATCACTGTATCATCAGACCACCCACTATGATTTTGCTTTTTGATTTGAATGAAGCATTGGTTAAAATCATTAACCAATGGATCAATAGTGAACCAGTGCGACTTCAAGACGCTCGTCTTTCTTTGAATACCCGTCTATATATGCTCGTTGTAGTACGCGGTGATCCGTTTCCAAAATTCTTTATTTTGTTGTGAGTTTCCCTTTCACGTGAAATGACAAGCCAAACACTAGCAAGCATTTTGTCCTCTTCAGTGGTCATAGCCTTTTGCGACTCTCTTTCACTTGGTTGCTCGCTTCTTCATCGATAACAATATTATCCAACCCTTGTTGGGTGGAATTTCAAACCCTCCTATATATACTATCTCTTCTTTGTCTCGGTTGGTGTTGTTGGAATCCTACCACCTATAGCCGGGTTAAAATATCTGGGCATATATTGATTTGGTATAGCCGAATTAAAATATCTATGGTGTGGATACAAGGAAAACTGGTCATTTTGGAGGATGTGAAAAATTTGAGAAATTTGAAGTACCTTGATAATTTTGAAGAACTTGGAAATGTGGAAGAATTTGAAAATTTGGATACTGAAAATTTGGAGCATTTTGAGGATTAGTAGAATATTCGACATTTGGAGTATTTAATAAATTCATAAAATAATTGTTATCCATAACCAAAAAGTGAAATGATAGAAGTTGTAGAATTTAGGGAGAAAATATACTTGAATGTGTGAAATAAAAAAGACTTAAATAATTTTTTGGTCCCTACGCTTTAACAATTATATGTGTTTGGTCCCCCCTTTTCAAAAAAATTCATTCTGGTCACTTGATTTGCATTTCTTTGTGAGATTCCCCTTTCATGCCGTTAACGTCAAATTTTTCGTCTATTTTTTTAGAAAATGCCCAAACTACCCTTCACTCCTTTAATTCAGTAAAGTGAAATTCCTTGATTCATTTTTACGTACGAAAGGGAAAGAGCGAAGCTAGTAGCAAATCCTCCAGCAATTAAAACATCCCGCAATTGAACTAGCAAATAAGTGAAAAATAGCGAAGAATCGAAGACATTGAACTGAAATTCTGAAGAATCGAGGTCATCGCTGGCAATAGGTATGACATTATCACCAAATGTTTTAACTCGTTAAAAAATTAGGGTTTATTTATGTTTGCTTTGAATTTGGGGATTTAAAAAAACAATTTGTGCTGCTATTATAGCTTAAATTTAGGGCTTTTACGTGTATAGCTTTGAATTTAGGGTTTTACAAAATAATTTGTGTTACTATTATGGCTGAAATTAGGGCTTACACTTTAGGGCTTTAGAAAACAATTTGGTTGAATGAAGTGGGTTTCTAGTTCTTATGACTATTTTGATTAATTCTCTACAAAAGTAAACTTTTTCTATCTAGTTATGTGTTATAGGTCAAGTGCTTAAAAAGCACCCATGTACTGTGTATGAATGAAAGGGGTTTTTGAATGTCTAATTAAGCTTTAGAGGTCAAGTGCTTTAGAATATTGTATTTGTCTCGATTAGTTACAAAAGTTGGGATTTTTTTTTCTTCTTGTTGTCTGCTTACACTTTAAAAAATGAAGTGGTCCCAAGTGGTCCAAAAAGAAAGACATAGTGGGGGACATACTGTATAAGGGCCATTTTTTTTCTTCTTCTTGTCTGCTTACAGCTGAATTGTTCTTTTTCTTGTTTGCAAACTGTATAAGAGTCATTTGTTTTTGAAGAATGTAAACTTTTTTTTCTTTCCTGTGTCTTTTACTTGTATGTATATAATATTGTATTATGTATGCTATTATTTTGCAGAATGAGTGTTTTCAGTATAATAGTGTATCACGAGGATAATTTTATGAAAGATGGGGTGCTTACATATAGTAGGGGGACTTATGATATAATTGATAATAATGATACAGACTACACCTCATTTGTTGCTTTAAAGGCTGACATTGAATAGTTGTTGAAGTATAAAAATGTGAGATGTTTGTGGTACTTAACTCCAGAAAAAGGTATTGACTTTCAAAAGGATTTTGAGTTGCAGAAGGATTTAGATAATCGACTTAGGAGAATATATAGTGATCCTAAAGCTGGGATGATGTATGATTCATTAGGTAACAGTAGAAATATATATTGAACATGATGTGGATAAGTATATTGAAGTAGGTGGTCTTATTGCTGGTACACAGGAAAGTGTGATGGATGATAACGTAGAGTGTATTATAATAGACAAAGCACCAGAAATAGGTGGTGATCAAGCTAATAATCAAATGTTTCCAGTTGCTTGGGGGGTTGTGCAAGTGGAGAACAAGAGAGCTTAAAGTTGGTTTCTTGGTCATCTTATCATGGACTTGGAAATGAAAGATGGCATGAGACGGACCTTCATTTCAGACCAACAGAAGGTACTTTTAATAATTTCGTAAACCTTTTTAATTAACTATGTATTTTTGCATTAATTTTTGGACAATTGGTCATGCAATTTTGTAAACTTTTTAATTAATTATTTATTGTTGCATGTGATTTGCATTAATATTGTTTAGGGACTTGTGTTGTTTATTGCTGAGATGCTGCTTAACTATGAGCACAGAGCCTGTGCTAGGCATGTGTATGTCAACTGGTCATGGAAATTTAGAGGTGTTGAGTACAAGAGTCATTTCTAGGCAATTGTCAGGTCAACTAACATGGACATGTACAACAAAAAAAGTGATGAATTGAAGGAATTAGATGAAGAAGCCTATAAGGATTTGATAAATAGAAATCCAGTGAAGTGGTGCAACGCTAATTTATTCTCTACTTTGACTAATTGTGATAGTTGTAAGAATAATATGTCTTAGGGCTTTAGTGGAGGCTAGGAGTAAACCAGTCATCTATATGTTGGTGCATTTGAGAATGACCATGATGACTAGGGTCCATAAAAGAAGGGAATGGATGTTCAATCATTGGGATGTGATATGCCCTAGGATTAGAAAGAGAGTTGAGGAAAACATGTCTGAATGCAAAAAATGGAGAGCCACATATAATGAAAATAAGAAGTTTCAAGTGGATTACATGAAGTGGGGATATGTGGTTAACATTCAAAATATGACATGCAATTGCAAGGAATGTGATTTAACTGGAATCCCATGTTGTCATACAATTGCTAGGTTGGTTAGGATTGGGAAGATAGTAGAGGACTTCATTGTTGATTGTTATAAAAAGGATGAGTTTCTAATGTCATATGCATACAGTATTGAACCTATATCTAGTGAAAACAATTAGCCAAAATCTGAAAATGAGTCTTTGAAGCCTCCACAGTACAAGACAATGTCAAAGAGGCCAAAGAAAAAGAGAACAAAGGCACCTGAGGAAGAACAGCCCAAAGGAACAAATAGGGCCACAAAAAATTGGGCCAAATAGGGAAGGAAGGACATTTATTATAGTAATTGCAATGAAATAGGGCATAATAAGAGATGATGCAAAAAGGCAAGGGTCCAAGCCAGTGGGGTTCAAACTGAGGTATTTTTTTACTTTTTTGTTTTATTTTGTAATAATTACTTTTTTTGTTTTTACCTTTGAAATTAAGACTTAGTTTTCTTGTTTTTACTTTTCTTCTACGCTGTTGGTGCTAATGAGAGAGTTATAACTGCAAATGCAAGTGGGGTCACATGTGAGGTACTTGTTTAATTTTTAATTTTTCTTGTTTTTACTATTGCTTATTTGTTCTTTTACTGACAATTATTTAATTGGATTGTGATGTTCTAGGCTGCTGGTACTTCAAATAAAAAATGTAAACCTAAAGAAAAGGAAAAAAAAAATCATGTCGAAAAGGTTTACACTAAACATAGGAATAAGGGTAGGAAGAAGACTCCTATTTCTGAAGCTGAGAAAAGAAAGAGAGGAAGGCCTAAGAAGATTCTGAATCAAGAACCAACCCATGATTTTTGTGGACTTTATGTTACACGAAGTGGAGAAACATTTTATAAAGTATGTTTAGCTAAATTATTTGAATTTTGTACCTTTTTTATTAACCTAAAGTATTGAAGCCTCAACTAACATTGCATTTTTTAGCATCTAGGCCTATGAATTTGGATACTTATGCACTACCAAGTCAAGCCACTTCCTCAAGCCAGACAGTTCCTGTAATAACCGAGCATCTTATTAGCATGTTAAACATATATTTATGTGCATGCATTGTTAATGTGATTATCATGGTTCATAATGTTGATTTGATGGGTCGTAAACTCGTGATTTCATATTTCGGTGCGTTACTTTCTTGCATTGTTTCGTAGCATAAACTGGTCCAAAATTAAAGAGATGAACCATGATACTTTATACCTAGATATACTTGACGTTATAGAGGTTTCATGTTGTTAAATCGGACTTTGAAAAAGTAGCATACGTTGTGTTAACTTGAAGTTACAAAATGAAAAGTTGTCAACATTGTGTTCGGTTTCGTGAACTTTCTCGTGACTTTAAATTGATCCAAGATTGATATCGAACCTTTGGGGACATTCTTTGATGTGTTATAAGTGTTGTACAATCATACCTAGGGGTGTACGAGCGATTAAATCGAGAAAACGGAGCAAAACGGAAAAACTGCGCAAAATTGTGAATAGTGCACGCCTAGGCGTGCAGACCTGCGCCCCAGCGCGCCTAGTACGGACAACCTGGGCAGATTTTGGTTTTTTTTGGTTTTTCTTGATTTCCACCTCATGCTTGGCCTTCTTTATCTGATCAAAAACGTGGTGAAGGCTTAAAAGAGTACACTCCAGCCTTCTAAACTCAGAAAACCCTCGAAAATCTCTCTCAAATTCTCCAAAATTCCACTTTTTGACCTAGGGTTTGTGTGTGTTCTTGCATAAGCTTTTGTCCTTCCACCAAGGCAACTCAAGGGAGCTTTTTTAAGTGAGTTTGTGGCTGTGTTTATCACTGAAATATAGGGGAGAAATAAGGGTTTAGCTCTTTGATTTGGTAAGGGACCATTAACTTGTTCATGTTTGTGTTTAATCGGTTTATTTCGGCTATTATCAATTGCTAAGTTGTTATTATGGAAAGTTTGTGGTTTTCAGCCATGCTATGATGTTTATTAGGCTAATATGATTATGGGTATGTGTTAATAAAGTGTGTTGATGATCATATGAGCCTTGGAATTGTTGTAGTTCAAATGTAACTTTGAATTGGTGAAACCGGCAAAAAACCAACTTGAATAAAGTATATAACATGGCTGTGATTTAGGGTTTATGACTTGTTATTGTATGATTTGAGATGGTTAAAGTGCTCAATATGTTGATTTGTGAATCTAGAACTCGAATTGATCCTTGGAGGATGACCAAAATGCCAAATTTGTAACCGAATATGGAATAAAGTGTGAACGTGAACTTGACTAACCGGATGTGCACATTCGAATACTAACTTTCAGGGGGTTTTGGTTGACTACTAATTGTCACGGGACGGATTGCAGTGATAGTCGGGTTGTGGCGACCTTGATCCGGCCTGTCTCCCTATTTCTAGCCAAAGTAGGGTTTACACCACGTAGATTGTTGGACAAGAGTGGTGTTGTCACATGGATGCCAAGGTTGTAGGGACTTGGGGCATGTTGAATTGTTCCACGGAATATTTGATATATGAATTACATTGGTACAATGATTTGATATGAACTTCAAAGCTGAATGGTGTATAAGGGGAACCGGTGAGTCGGAGGTGTACCTCGACTCTTATATCTTGTTACATGTGATCTTTATTTGTTAAATACGTGATATGAACTGTTATTAGCTCATTACTTTGTAGGTTGGTCATTATTTCCAACTGGTATGGGACAATTGGCAGTCATGATCCTTCTTACGCTGGTAATGGGACTTAGTTGGTTATTGATTATGCTGGTTACTTGTGACTTAATCTGTTATTACTTATGCTGAGTATATGCTGCTTGTGTTAGCATCCTATTACTGTTGCATACATGCATAACATGTATAAGTTTAGTGGAATCTTATTGGGTCATAGGTGACTCACCCTTTCATTATTGTTTTTTCTTAGATCGGAGCAAGGCGAAGGGTTCACGTACGTGAGGCTGTGCAGCTCGCCGCGAGATTAGAGGGTTGTTATTCTTTTGGGGTAAACTTTATTGTGTATATGTTAGACAGTGGTTGTTATACTGTCTAGGTTTCAATCACTGTTTTTGTTGTAGTGTATATAAAGGCTGGATGCCTTCTATGTTGGTCTGTATATCAGTTGGTTGAGTTGTGAACACTCAGTTGTGTATTTCCAGTTTATGAGGTTGGATGGCTTATCGCCATACTTTTATTTTCACTGTTATATTGCTTATCAGGTGGTTATTTTAATTGTGTTAAGCCGAGTCATGCCCGAATTTAGGCTACGTGTAGTGGCTTGAATTAGGGTGTGACAGTTCCAGCTACATCAAATGCATCAATTCCAGAAACAGTTGGTATATCTCAATGTGCAAGAAACTTGACTCAAAAGTCACCTAGGAAAGGTGAAAAGGGCTTTATGTGGAGGGGAGAAGTACCATTCATTACAAGGAGTAATCATTAACAATTGGTGTAGTAAAAGTGGATAAGTTGTTAAGGATGTAGAAACAATTAACAGGTGTATTTTTGTAAAGTATGGTGATCATTAACAGTTAGTTTCACTATGAATGTGATGTATTTTGGACAATTTGTAAACAATGTTTGAAATTTAATAGTCAGTTGGTGTATTTTTTGAACAAGTTGCTATTCATGGTGATCATTAAAAGATGTGTATTTTTTTGGAAAGTTGAATACTTTGGTGATCATTAACAGTTTGTGAATGTGTATATTTATTCTAAGGCATTTTCTCAGTTTTTGAGACCTATTTTGTATCTTCATACATAGCATTTAACTGAGACATATTCAAGCATTTAACTTAAAGGAAGTTTAGCTAATTATACCTTTCCCAAGAAAGGAAAAAACCCTTTACTGATTTTACATCTTCAAGAACTTTATTGTACTATTACATTAGTTTGTCCTTTGTTGCTATCATATGCTTCAAAATTCCCTGTAATCTTTGTGGATTACGCATTCACATTCATACACAAAATTACATAACACAAAAGGAACTGTTTCCATAGCATTTCTTTATATATCACAAACTGTTTACGTAACACAAATCAACCATATTTAGGTAACGTAAGCCTAACACTACCATTTGGACTCAAAGTGTCCTACAAAATGATCAAAACAACAATTGAAACAACCCACAGCTTGACATTCTAATTGGACCTAACTTGAGATTTCAATAATGCAATTTCTATTTCTTTCATTACCAATTCTAATTCAAGCCTCTTCACTTCTTTTTTTTAGTGTCATTTTCCTCTCGTTTGTCTTGTGCAACTTTATCTTAGCCTTGGTCAGCTTCTCTTTTAATTCGAGAATTCGTTCATTTTCATTCCATCATTTGCCCATTCAAAAAATCTACAACTCTTGCAAGTTTTCTGCACGAACACATAAACACAAACATAATCACATTTATCACTATATTTTTTCTATTTATTTCTTCCCATTAAAAGATAAAGCAGAAAAAAAAATTCTGAATTTATATGCACTACTAAATTTATATAAATTTATATGCATTACTAACAAAAATGCTAATTTGCAGAACTGAAATAATCACAAACAATCTATCACTAATTTTGTCTTTGTTACTTTTCATCAAATGCAAAATTATACACTTACACTGTAATTTGCGCATCCATAGAAGACCTTGTCAGGGTTACTATCAGTTCGTAAGGTCTTCAATGGAGCTGGAGCATTGCAATCACACCATGGAACACCTTCGCGAGATCTAGCACGCGATTGAGCTGTTGATAATAAAGTCATTGCCCCTTTTCAATGAGATTTGTGGTTTGTGCAGGTAAGGATTTGAGGGTTTGCACAATGCGAACTGATTTGGGTAAAGGAAAGAAAAAGCGAACTGATTTGAGGCTCTATGAATCCATGTAAAGGTTATCTAAAAGAGTGAAGGGTAGTTTTGGCATTTTTTTTAAAAAAACTGACGAAAAATTTGACGTTGACGGTCTGAAAGGGGAATCCACAAAAAATTGTAAATCGAGTAACCAGAATGAATTGTTTTGAAACGGGGGGACTAAACGCATAGAATTGTTAAAGCAGAGGGAACAAAAAATTATTTAGGTCAGTAAAAAATGGTTGAGAAACAAATTTATAGAAAAAACTTACACAATTTTTTTTTTTTACATAAAGCAGTTTGAAAATGGCTAAATTCATAAAAAAAAAAATTACACATTACCATTGATGCCATGCAAATAAATTGAATTCTAGCCTTGAAGAGTGTGTCATGTTTAAAATGGCAGAAGACAACAAAAATTATCACGCGGTTGGTGCAGTTCCACCGCTTGATACCAGATCAGCATTAATACATTTCCCACTATGGTTTGATTCCACTTCAACCGGTTAGAGATGTTTATAAACCTTTTAAAATGCTCCATTGGAGCTGCTCTTAGGCACATAGAAAGAAGATACATGTTGTAATTTATATAGATTTGCTTGTATCCATAACCTAAGTCTAAGCCAAGGTGACTAATGGGCCTGCGTGTCTGTTAGAGTGGCAACTTGTACTTAGACCTAGCTAGAATAGCTTAGGGTTGCTTATTGTAATTAGCCTAGCCTTCAGAAGATAGCCTGTAGTATATCAGCCGTGTTCATATCAGCAGTCTTCTAGTCATCAGCCAAAGCTTGCATCAGCAGAGTCCATCAAGATATCGGGCAAGTTTGCTTCAGCCATGCTTCATCAGCCAAGTTGAAGACCCCAAGAATGACCGATATAGAATTACCTGAGACATGCCTCAAGACATCAACAAAATCTTTTCATTGACTGTGACACAACGTTAATCTGCAAAACGCATTCAATGATCCTTTCCATTTTTAGGCATTCATCTCAGAAAAGGACATTCTGCCTGCAACCACAGTCTACCTATTTTTGGCAAAGTGACGAATTCGTCGAATCCTGCAGAACCACCTATCAGATCTCAACAGCAACATTAGAGCATTTAATGCTCGTAAATTCAAATTATCCAACTGATGAAGATCTCCAACGGCTACAAAGCTTCCTCTGAGTATATAAAGAAGACTCCATTGAAGCATTTATAACACAGAACACTACACGAAGCTACAACTCTGAAATTTTCATGTTCTTCAAGCTAGTGCATTAAAACCTAAAACGCCACATTTGTAAAACATTCTTTGAAGAGCTCCAATCTGTGACGATTAGTCTATACAGCTCTTCATTGATTGCAACCCCATTGCATTCATAGGTCACGAGAATTATATCTTTATAGATATTAATTCTCCCGCAAACACTTGGTCAACTATTTTTGTACACAATCCATTAGAGATATATCTTGTAAAGATTCTAGTGGAAAACTTAGTACACATTTTTCAAATCCAAAGTTGACCACTTTGGTTATGGACGTAGCACTTATTCATAAGTGTGAACCATATTAAATTTCGTGTCTTTTTGTGTGTGCCTGTGAATTGCTATTCTTTGTTAATTTTTAGAATTCCAACGTTTTGAGAACTGCTGATCTTGTCCTATCAAGATCAGTCATCCTCAACTTGTCCTATACTTCACCAATATTCCGCTGCAAAATTCTTTTTAACTTAAGTGAAGTAATTTATTGAATCAATATTAAAAATAGGACATAGGCTATTCAACCCCCCCCCCTTCTAGCCTATATTGAGCACCTTAAGACCTAACAATACAACTTATCGCAGGAGCAATAGTTATTACATTATGAGTTTTTTGGATCTATCTTTACTTGAGAGAACAACTAAAAGAATTACTCAAATTGTGGCTAATAACATATACGAGATAGATAATGAGAAGGAATTGATTTAATTACAAGGATAAATTATTTTCGATTAAATAGAACGTTGAGGGATTCACCTTCATAAAATCACTCACGACAACTATAACTACTAGGCGGACTACCCAAACGGTGGCTAGTACTATGTAGGGGATAAATAGAGAGAAGGAATTATTGTACAAAGAGTACGAAGATGAGGTACTCTAGATTACGAAGAATGTTGAGGATATGCCTTCTTTGAATCGCTCACAAAAATGATAACTACATATATATGATATGGGAGGCGTTATTCCCGCTCTAAAATTATACTATGGCGCTCCACTTGCTTTTTAGAACAAAAAATTCACGAAACTACCCTCCTTTGTTAATGATATGAATTTCCACACACACACACTCTCTCTCTATATATATATATATATATATATATATATATATATATATATAACATTTCAAAACACTCCTACTTTGACATATTCACGTTAGAACTAACATTAGAGGATTGAAATTATGATGAGGATTAAGATGGAACATAATCGAACAATTGATAAAGTGTGCCCACGCCTTGTGTTGAGCGAGCTGCTGTCCAGAAACTTAGTTCTATTTTAATTAGGTTTCCTATTTTAAGTAGTATTAGAGTTTTCCTAATATCATTAGTCTTGCTTTTAGAGAGGGTTTTTTGATTGATTAATAAAATTATTATTGGTGCGCCAATAATTAAAGGAGTTCTCTCCTTGTTCTTATTTCTATTAATTACGCTTTCGCTACATCAGTTTGTATTAAATTCGGTGGACAATCTTGACGATGCCTCCTCGACGTGTCCAACCCAAGGTGTTCAGCGTAGGAACGACATGATTCAACTTTGCCAACGTTTTGATTGCTTAGCGGCTGAGTTTGCCACCATGCGAACCCAGCATGAGAAATTTCTCGCCTTTCTTTCTGCCCAAACCTAAGCTGCTCGTAGTTCAGCACGTGACCATTAGACGGGTGGTTGTGGGGGTCGCGGCGGGCGTGGTGGATGTGGTTGTCACGTTTCTCCACCACCTCCTTCTACCTCTGATGACGGAGATACAATTTTTGTGTATCACCCTTTCTTCTGGCCCTTTACTCAATTCGCCACTCCTCCACCGATTGTCGATTAGAGTAAACCACCAATCTACGATAAGGAACTGACTGTTGATTGGAGCTAACCACCAATTGATGCTGAAGAATCTGAATTAGAACATTCCTGTGGAGTACCCGTCCAATCCTTACTCGATGAAAAATATTCAGAAAGTACTTTGTGCTTTAGTGTTGTAAATTTTGGAAGCAACAACCATTACACAGACCCATTTGATCAACCCCCTACACAACCGTCTTCTTCCTTTTTCATTAAAAAGTTCTCCACGACTTTATTAAGAATCATTGGACTAATTGGATGGACGTTGTCACCCAAGTCGGCAAGTTCAAAACTCGACATGGATATGAGGTTTTTCAGATTCTATTGTTGAGGCCTAGTGGGAGGACAATATGGTACATACTCTTTTTGCCCTACTTCAAATTCGAGGACGAATTTTTTCGGAGCCGAGGAAAATGATGAGGATAAAGATGGAGCATAATCGAAAAATTGATAAGGTGTGCCCACGCCTTGTGTTGAGCGAGCTACTGTCCAGAAGTTTAGTTTTATTATAATTAGGTTTCCTATTGTAAGTAACATTAGAGTTTTCCTAATATTATTAGTCCTGCTTTTAGAGAGGATTTTTTGATTGATTATTAAAATTATTATTGGTGCGCCAATAGTTAAAAGAGTTCTCTCATTGTTCTTATTCCTATTACGCTTTCGCTACATCAAATTATAAGTGGTGCCTTCTTGAACACTTTATTAAGGATTTGAGGGTTTGCACAATGCGAACTGATTTGGGTGAAGGAAAGAAAGAGTGAACTGATTTGAGCCTTGATGAATGAGTATTTTACTCATTTATTGAGTATTTATTCGGCTTAGATTTAGCTAATTCTCGAGATTTTTGTTATCTAATATTGTGTTTTAGTTTGTTTTATAGTTTCAAGGGTTTAAGGGGTTAATCTTGCAAAGTTGGATGGCTTTGAAGTGATTTCAGAAGATTTCGTTACATTCCGTTAGGAATTATAATGGGAAAGGACTGTTTTGCAAAAGAAAAGTTAACGGAATGTGTACTTTTGATGGATGGCTCAAGTTTCTAGAAGAATTAATGAGGATGAAAGTCAACTCAAGACATCCCAAGTCCAATGAAGTTAATTCAAGTCAGTTCATGTCGAAGAAAGTAAAGAAAAAGCCAAAAATACCAATTTAGGGGTGTAAAGTGCAAATTGCAGAAAGCTGAAGGTAGAAGACTAAAAATCTGCTTATGTTTAACTTAGGGCAGCCGCCATATTGTCTTCTTGGGTTTTGTGCGGCTGTCTTGGCCTTTTTTTGGATAGTTTTAATGTATTGTACCCCTTTTCCTTTGGTGGTTGTACATTATTAGGTTATAAATATATCCTTTTTAGGTTAGGATTGGGGAGAGTCGTCTTGTATAATTTTTCTTTGTCTATGAAGAAAGTTAATTCAAGAATGGTTCAAGTTTTTGTACTATCAATTATTATGAGCTAAATTCATTTTTCTAGGAATTGGAGGTAACTCTGTATCAAATATTTATGCTTTAATATAATTCTATTCAGTTCAATTGTTCTAGTCATTCATAAAAGTATTTTTATTGAATCTTTCTAAGTTGTATTTGCGTGTAGGTAATTACAACCGTTAGATTATCAGGGTATGATGAATTGCACGATCAGAATGCATAAGTCATATGTTTGCCATCTTTTATGAATGTTCTTTCTTATTGATTCATAATCTTGCTAAGATAAGAAAGAGATTAATTGTTCTTAAGTTCTTAAAGGGTCCCTGTTTGTTATATGGACGGATCAAGAAAGTATAACAATTAGGGATACTAAGCCTGCAAATCGTGATCCAAGCGTCCCAGGTTTTACCTTTGTGAACCAATCCTAGAACTGAACTGATACATAAATTAGAAAGGCATAAATCCAAGATACAGAGTGAATCCCAATTCCTAGGTCTTCTCAATACTTGTTAAATTCGTTATCTGCCTGCTTTGATAATTTAGTTGATAATTTTAGTTGATAAATTAGTTTAAATTATTGTTAGTAGTTTTTTAAGAAAATCAACAAAAACCCCTGTCTTTTATTTTTGTTCTTTAAGTTATTAGTTAAACAATATTCAATCATTCTCTTGTCTCTGTGGTTCGACCCTTGTCTTTGCGCAGCTGTACTCCGGTATTCTCGTGCACTTGCGAGGTAAAATTTTTATTCATCAAGTTTTTGGCGCCGTTGCCGGGGACAAGTTAGATTGATTGAGTTAGTTTAACTGGTAACGTCGTGGTGTCTGAACTTTTATGTTCGGTCGCCGTTCACTGAATCCCACACTGGCGGAATTCAACGATAATATTAATCGGGTAGGTAGGAACGTAGAGGAAGAACTAAATCAAGAAGAGCATCTGCCAAATCCTGAACCTGACTTGCAGTTGGATCAGCAAAACAATAACATGGCTGCACAAAGGTATATGAAGGATTATGCTCGCCCTAGAATTGACCAATCTCCCTCTCCTTTGGCCCTACCTGCTGCTGCTAGGAATTACGAAGTTAAGGGTCATTACTTGAATCTCTTGCCTTCCTTTCACGGAATGGCTACCGAGGACCCTTTGAGTTTTGTCCGTGAGTTTCACGCCACTGTCGATAACCTCCCTCTTGGAGCATTAACGGAAGAACAACTCAGGATGCGCTGTATTCCTTTCGCTTTAAAGGATGCAGCCAAAGTTTGGTGGAACACTCTACTTCCAGGCAGTTTGCAAACGTGGCAGCAAGTGGCTGACACGTTCATTCAGAAGTTTTATGCTCATCCCACTCTGGCTGAGATGAGAAAGAAAATTATAAATTTTTCGCAAGAGCCAGGAGAGTCTTTTCATGAAACTTGGGACAGATATAAACAACTTCAATTTCAATGTCCACATCATGATTTTCCACCCTCTATCTTGTATCAACAATTTTATGATAATATTTGCCCAAGTCACCAAGCCATGGTGGACAATGCTGCAGGTGGGTCGATTCTTGAGAAAACACCCGATGAGGTGAGGGATTTGTTTGAAATGCTTGGGGCAAATTCCCAACAGAAAAGTGTGAGGGGTAAAGCAAGGGGAGTTTATGAGATTAATAACGACAATACCTTAGATAGGAATGTGCAATATTTGATGAAAAAGGTTGAGGAGCTCTCGGCTGCGAAACCTAATATGCAAATGCCTAATGTTTATACTGCATGTTCTATTTGTGGTGTTTATTCTCATACTACTAACTCTTGTCCATCTAGTGCACAATTTCCTGAATATGTTGAGCAGGTTAACTCCATGAATTCGTATCCTCCAAAGCCTCGCAATGATCCGTATTCAAATACCTACAATCCGGGTTGGAGGAATCATCCAAATTTCTCATGGAGTAACCCAAAACCTCTTCATCAACCCCCACCACAACCGCAGCAGGCAGCTGTTCAGCCGACTCAAACTCCTTTGGAGGAGATGTTCCAGAACTTTATGCTCGAAAGTCGGAGGAACCAGCAAGATAATGAGATGAGGTTCAAGCAGAATGAGCAGATGCACAAGCAGCATGAGGCAGCATTGAGCAAATTGGAAAATCAGATTGGACAATTGGCCAAATCCCTGCAGGGCCATAAGCAAGGAACCTTCCCAAGTCAAAATGAACAAGCAATGGCGATTACAACACTTCGCAGTGGTAAGATAATTGGTGAGGAGGTACATTCTGCTCATTCTTCTTCTAATGGTAACTGCGATGATGTGAATGTTAATGGGGAGAAGGCACAAAAGGAGCCTACAATTCTTGGAAAACTCCTAACAGAGCAACCTCCTTGTAAACCTTATGTGCCTCCTGTCCCGTTTCCTGGTAGATTAATACATTTCCCACTATGGTTTGATTCCACTTCAACCAGTTGGAGATGTTTATAAACCTTTTAAAATGCTCCATTGGAGTGCTCTTAGGCACATAGGAAGAAGATACAACTCATCGCAGGAGCAATAGTTATTACATTATGAGTTTTTTGGACCTATCTTTACTTGAGAGAAAACAACTAAAAGAATTACTCAAATTGTGGCTAATAACATATACGAGATTGATAATGAGAAGGAATTGCTTTACAAGGATAAATTATTTTCGATTAAATAGAACGTTGAGGGATTCACCTTCGTAAAATCACTCACGACAACTATAACTACTAGGTGGACTACCCAAACTGTGGCTAGTACTATGTAGGGGATAAATAGAGAGAAGGAATTGTTGTATAAAGAGTACGAAGATGAAGTACTCTAGATTACAAAGAATGTTGAGGATC
Source organism: Platycodon grandiflorus (assembly GCA_016624345.1). Lineage (NCBI taxonomy): Eukaryota > Viridiplantae > Streptophyta > Magnoliopsida > Asterales > Campanulaceae > Platycodon > Platycodon grandiflorus. Next base: position 76,393,155 of record CM028362.1, on the reverse strand, counting down.
TGCCTTCTTTGAATCACTCACAAAAATGATAACTACATATATATGATATGGGAGGCGTTATTCCCGCTCCAAAATTATACTATGGCGCTCCACTTGCTTTTCAGAACAAAAAATTGACGAAACTACCCTCATTTGTTAATGATATGTATTTTCACTCTCTCTCTCTCTCTCTCCAATTGCTTTTCAGAACAAAAAATTGATGAAATTACCCTCATTTGTTAATGATATGTATTTCCACTCTCTTTCTCTCTCTCCCTCCATCCCCATATATATATATATATATATATATATATATATAATTTTAAAACACTCCTAGTTTGACATATTCACGTTCGAACGTAACATTACAAGGTTGAAATTATGATGAGGATTAAGATGGAACATAATCTAAAAATTGATAAGACGTGTCCACGCCTTGTGTTGAGCGAGTTACTGTCCAGAAGTTTAGTTTTATTTTAATTAGGTTTCCTATTTTAAGTTCCATTAGAGTTTTCCTAATATTATTAGTCCTGCTTTTAGAGAGGGTTTTTTTGATTGACTAATAAAATTATTATTGGTGCGCCAATAGTTAAAGGAGCCCTCTCCTTGTTCTTATTCATATTACGCTTTCGCTACATCAGTTGGTATCAGATTCAGCGGACGATCTTGACGATGCCTCCTCGACGTGATCTAACCCAAGGTGTTCAGCATGGGAACGACATGATTCGACTTTGCCAACGTTTTGATTGGTTGGCGGCTGAGTTTGCGATCATGTGAACCCAGCATGAGGAATTTCTCACCCTTCTTTCTGCCCAAAGCCAAGCTGCTCGTAGTTCAGCATGTGACCATCAGACAGGTGGTCGTGGGGGTTGCGGCGGACGTGGTGGTTGTGGTTGTCACGTTTCTACACCACCTCCTTCTACCTTTGATGACGAAGATACAATTTTTGTGTATAACCATTTCTTCTGGCCCTTTACTAAATCTGTTACTCCTCCACCTATTTTCGATTGAAGTAAACCACCAATCTACGATGAGGAACTGATTGTTGATTGGAGCCAACCACCAATTGATGTTGAAGAATCTGAATCAAAACATTCCTGTAGAGTACCCATCCAATCCTTGCTCAATGAAAAATATTCAAAAAGTACTTTGTGCTTTAGTATTGTAAATTTTGGAAGCTACAACCATTACACAGACCCATTTGATAAACACCGCCTACATAACCGTCTTCTTCATTTTTCATTAAAAAGTTGTTACTCCACGACTTTATTAAGAATCATTGGACTGATTGGATGCATGGACATTGTCACCCAATCGGCAAGTTCAGAACTCGACACGGATACGAGGTTTTTCAGATTCTATTGTCGAGGCCTAGTGGGAGGAAAAGCATGGTACATACTCTTTTTGCCCTACTTCAAATTCGAGGATGAATTTTTTCGAAGCCGAGGAAAATGATGAGGATTAAGATGGAACGTAATCGAAAAATTGATAAGGCGTGCCCACACATGTGCTGAGCGAGCTGCTGTCCAGAAGTTTAGTTCTATTTTAATTAGGTTTCCTATTGTAAGTAACTTAGCATTAAAGTTTTCCTAATATTATTAGTCCTGCTTTTAGAGAGGGGTTTTTTGATTGATTAATAAAATTATTATTGGTGTGCCAATTGTTAAAAGAGTTCTCTCCTTGTTCTTATTCCTATTACGCTTTCGCTACATCAAATTTTAAGCGGTGCCTTCTTGAACACTTCGTATAGTAATAACTTTCATAAATTATGACATATTTCTTTATATACGTACACATTTAAAGAACAACTTTACAAAATCACCTTCATAATTGATAATTTTGTCACGGGATTAAAACTAGCAACCTTCAAACTTTTTTGTGAGACCTTTTACCCTTCATTGAACTGAAGTAGTATGTCATATCAAGACTTATACTATCCAAATTAGTCCACCATGATAAAGGCTACAAACAAAATGTCCAAAAGATAAGAGTAGTGATAAAAATACAAATTTTTTTACAACTCTCTCATATAAATTTAGGTAATAAGCGTGTGATGAGTTAGATATCACGTGAATTAGTATGTAATGTCACTAAGATTTATATGAAAAATTTGTACAAAAATATTTATATACTTATGATTTTCTAAAAGAGAAATATACAATATTCCCATAAGACATAGGCCAACTCTCTTTTCCGGTGATAAGTGTGAGCTGCATGAGGCTACTACAAGCACAACCAATACCATACGATACGAGAAGGTGTTTAGCCTAAAGTAAAAAAGATTACAAAATCAAACAAAATTGGTAACATAATTTTAATTGCGAAACTTTTTTTTCTTTTTTTGTTGCCAAAAATAGCTAGAAATTGTTGTACCATGTATTTAAACCTTGTACTTCCTGTCTCATGTCCTTTTTTAGTTTTGTACTAAAATTTAAACAAATTGACTTTTATAGAGTATTATTTTAGTAATAAAAGTTGCATTAGAATATTATCATTGCACATTACATGCAAGTACCTAACAATCGATTAGATAAACCTTTTTTTTCTTGGATTCATCTACTAAGTCACTACACAACTAACACTCAAACACAGTACATGCAATTTCTTTTTTGTGGTTTCAAACGTATACCTAAGCTCTGAAACTCAAGACTAATATCGAGGTAACACATGCAAATTTCAATTTTTCATCCCACAAAATTAGAAATATACAGTTCTCCCCTCCGTTCTATCTAAAAAGGTTTAATATGTAATTTAGTCACTAAACTTAAACATTTTTCTAGTTCGATAGTAGATGTTTGACGTTTCTTATTGTGACCCTTAAACTGTACTTCTGGCATTATAGTTCGTCTCTCTTGACTAACCATTACCTTAAAAATTAATTAAAATGACCACTATACCCTTACTTGATAATGATTGGGATTCCATGGTGGGGTAAGATGCTGAGGTGGAAATTTTTAATAATTATTTATCTCCCCCTCTCTCTCCCATCTCTATCTCTTCTATCTCTCTATTTCTTTCTCTGTTCTCTCTTTCATCTCTCTCTTCTTTGTTCTCTCTCTCGTCTCGTTTCTCTCCTCTTCCTCCCTTCTCTTCCTTTGATAGAAAGCTCTCAATGGAACCAAAATTTCATGTCTAATTTTAATTCTACCCGACTGACTGATTAGTGACAAACAACTGAACAAGAACTCATATCCTTGAAACTCCCCTCCCTCAACCTCAAAGCAATGGTTCATCCATCAGCAAGTTTCGCCTTATACGCGGTCCATACCTCGTTGTCTCCATCACTTGACCCGTTGCATTCAAAACATCCTTTAATGCCAAATGATCCCCGCCTTGAAACAAAATCAATTAATTTCCCTCATCACCACCACCACTACCACTGCCGTTGCCCCCATTTTCTTCATCTTCTCCTTCTTCCATTTCATCCTCCTCATGGTCGACATGATTTCCTCTCTTCCCAAATAGCAATGAAGCCAAAACCACCACTCAAGCCATCAAACCAATCACAATACCAGCAATTGTACCAGAACTCGGCCCGGAGCTCCCCCTACAAACTCTTCGATGGCCACATAGCCCAGGACTGTTCCCTTCAACCCCCCACCCCCACCAAATTTTGAACCCAAAAAATAAGGCAAAACCCAAGTAAAATTATTAAACGAAAGGTTCAATTTCTCCAAACAGATAAATATGTTACAGCAGGGGAGAGAGGGGAATAAGGCGACGAAAAATTAGTGCATTGCAGATGTTGAGTGGGAGGAAGAAGGCAACGAAAAATGTTGGGGTTTGGATAATTATATGATAACATTGTGTTTTTTGATGGGTTAAATAAATGAAATGGGTGAGATTTTTGTTTCGTAAGAGGATTAATTTTTAATAATTTTATCATGAACAGAAGATCATGTGTTATGGTTAGGGTTTGTTTTTTTTACAAGGAAAGATGAAAATGAAAATAAGGGTAAAATTGATATTTTGTGTAAATTTAACAGCTAAACTAACGTCTGTCCAAAAAATAGGCTCGGTTGTATCATAACTAATGTACATTACTGATAATTTAAACTTTCAATGATCAGATTGCAATATGTGAAAAAGTTTGGTAACTCAATTGTGTGTTTTGCTTTAAGAAATATTTATATATTATTATGTAAAAGGTAAAGTTAAAAAGTTATATAAATTACGAATATAATATATAAAAGTAAACTCTTTAACTAAAATATCGTAAAATAAAAAAAAATATACTCTTTACGTTGAAATTTATAAAAAAAAAAAGAGAGAGAATGAAAAAGAAAGGATAATATTAGGAAGGGGAGCGCTATTAGCACCCCCTTTTCCTATTAATACACTCTTTCTCCTAATACACCTGCTACACTAATTTCACATTAACCTAATTTTTAAATACACTAACCTAATTTTTAAATACACCATCCCTATATTTTCTATTTTACCCATATCTAAAAAATCTATTTTTTTGCCGTACACCCCCCACTTTCCCGATCTAACCCTAACCCAAACTCCCCTCCTACGCAAAGGACAGCAACAACAGAAAAGAAAGGGAATGTAAGCAACCTCCCTCCCTCCTTCCCCCTTTGTTTTTTCTTCTCCTCACCTCCCTCCCCATTCCCTTATTATTTTCTTCCCATCCTTTCATCCTCCTTTTGCAAACTCATTGACAAATTTGTCAGAGATGTCTTGTTCGGTCATAGTTGATCGAACAATCGAGAGTTGTTCGGTTAGCCCTAACCGAACATCATTATGTTCGGTTATAGCTAGCCGAATAATGTTGGATCAACCATGGCCGAACAGAGAAATTACCGAATTCTTTTTTTAAGAAATGTGTGTTTTGATGGTGTGATCTCGGAGGGAAGAAAAGAAAGGGAAAGGTGAAGTGATGAAAGAAATAAAAAGGAGGGAAAAAAAAAAGGGAGAGATCAGCGGCAGCAGCAGGGGGAGGGGAAGACCTGTCGAGAAAGATGAACAGTGCAGGAGAGAAGGGCCGAGGGGAGAAGGAAAGGAAAAAAATAAATAAATAAATAAAGGGCTTTAGGGTTTATTTATATAACTAGTTTTACACCCGTGCGTTTAACGCACGAACATATATTTATTTCAACTAAATAACACTCGAGCAAAATAAAGAGAAAAATCAAAATAAAAAGAATAAATGGAGGTAAAGTAATTTTGGAGGCAACTAATTAAATAGAAATACAATAATATATTGGTAATATTATAGTTTCTGAAAAAATTTCTTATACACAAAATTTGTTGTTTTATTTCTTGGTTTTCCCTCTTTATCACATATTTTTTAATTAAATTATTTATGAATAGTATAATTTACTTTTCCTTAAATTATATTACATAAATTGAAAAAAAAAGAAAAATAATTATAGTGAAATTTATAAAATAATTATAAGACTTGGTTGTCATTGTATAATTTCAGGTAATTACATAAATTGAAAAAAAAATGTTATATTTTAATTTTCCTCTTTGTTTTTATTAATGTAATACTCTATAACATCTTTATAGAGTATAATTTAATTTTCCTTAGTTTATTCTTTGTATTTTGTTTTTCCTCTTTGTTTCAAAAATTAATGATTAATATTTCGTATATTCAAAATTTACATAATTAATAATTAATATTTCAATTTAAAATTATATAAATTTGAAAAAAAAAAATTAAAAGATATTGTTTTCATTGACAAAAGTTCAATTGAAAATATTGTCAAATGAAAAACAATACGGAAGGGAAGGGAAGGAGGTCGGAGAGAGAGAGAGAGAAGGGGAGATAGAGTGAGTGGCGGACTTTGTTTGCCACTTTTTCCAATGTCACTTTGTCCAACTCATAGTTTGGATGTATATTCATATTAAATGCTCTATAAAAATGTTCTATTTTTGGCAAGTAATTTTTTGCGAATTTTACTATTTTAAGACTTGCTTGTCTGTGTGTGTGTGTATTTATATATATATATATATATATATATATATAGAGAGAGAGAGAGAGAGAGAGAGAGAGAGAGAGAGAGAATGTGAGAGAGAGTGTGTGAGTGAGTCTGCCACTTTTTCTAATGCACTTTTTTTAATGTCACCTTTTTCACCTCATAGTGAGTGGGTCTTTCACTTTTTTCAACTCATAGTTTGGATGTAATCATAATCTTTCATCATTACCCTCTACTTGTGTTGTAATCATCTTGGTTGTACTCTAAGTATTTTTGTAATTATGACAAATTTTAATAATACTAATATATCTCTTAATAATTAAACTTTTCAAACGTTGACTTTTTGGTGGAACGGAGAAGTATTATACTTTTGATTTAAATTTTGCTTAGTTGATGACTTTGTAGTTTACTACTGAATTGATCAATGTCATTGTTGTCCTTACTTTTTCAATCATGTACTCATGTGAGTCATGTGCCAATTACATGGCCTCTTTTCTGTTTGTGTTTGGATGAAAAATTGGACGGAATGAATGAAGTGTGTTGTTTGAGAGGATTTACTATCTGGTGGTGTAATATTTTAGATTAAGGGGTGATATGTTAACATGATATAAATAGGGGGCTTTTTGTAATTTGGCGCAAAGAACGGGCACACTTCATAGGCGTGCAATTAGGTGCAATTTGAGAAAATTGATTTATTTTATATTTAAAGATTGTGTTATTATACTATATTTATGATTTTGTATTTTTGAGAAAATTTTAAAATGTTTAATCAGTTTTAATTAGGCATATTAAGAAGATTTTCTATTTTTGGTATGACAATTTTGGTGAAATATTTCCTTATTTAGATTTATTGGGTTTTATAAATATATAGATGATCTTTTTATAATTAATTTTTAAAATGTGTATTTAGAGAAAAGGGGGCGTTAATAGAACTTTCTATTAAAAAATGTGAAAATAAAAAGGACAGGTGGGGTGCCCAAAGATGGAGAGAGATAAGAGTTTGGGAGTGTTACCTGGCAAATGTGAGTGCAAGCAACTCTGGTATCGGTTAGATTTGTTTTTATTAAATGCGGAAATGTTGAAATGTGGAAAAGAAAGAAAATAAATCTCAATTTTATGAGTCTTTCTCTCTCTCTCTTTCTCTTTCCTAGCTTTCTCTCTCCTCTCTCTTCTCTCTTTCTCTCTCTCTGGTTTCTCTCTCCTCTCTCCTCTCTCTCTCTCTCTCTCACTCTCTCTCCAGAAGGGCAAACCCTAAAAGAGCTGTTTACCCACACAAGTAAGTTCTCTCTCTCCTCTCTCCTCTCTCCTCTCTCCTCTCTCTCTCTCTCATATAATATCAATCGTTGTTTCTCCCTCTCTCTCTCTCTCTCTCTTAAAATTTGAATACTTTGCCCTTTGTACTGTATAGAATGTACTCAGCATATATTTCTAGCTGATGTTGTGATTATCATCACAGATCTGATCTTTTTTCTCATGGTTTCTATTAATAGATCTGAACATTTTTAATCATATTTTAATTCTGATTTTTGCTCTGCATTTTCTCTCCTTGCATTTTAATTTATGTTTAATTCTTATTACAGATCTAATGATTTGGTTCGAAAACCCTAAAAAATTTAGGTTTTTTCTATGTATTCGTTCTTTAATGCTATCATTTCCACGGATCTGTTCGTTTTTCAACAACTTTGTTATGATTTGGATCTGGATTTTGATGGTTGAGTTTCCAATTTCTTATTTTTATTATTTCTGGCTTCTTGGGGTGATGGCTGTTGTTGATTTTATGAATTGGATTACTTTGTTTTTAAGTTATGGCAATTGGATTGCTATGTTAATAAACAGATTAGATTTTTATATTGATATTGCGGGTAATTTTTCGGGTTCTTTTATGACCTGTTTGGATCTGGTTTCGTTATTGGGTTTTTAGAATGCATTTGTTTTGGTCGTGTTTATCGGATTTTCTGATGGTGAGGACTACAGTGCGTTTAATTATTGACTGGAGGCATAGTAAAGATCTAATGTTTCATGATGTTGTTTGCCTCGATATCGACAGATATAATGGATGACGATGGGCTCCGGAATTGGGGTTTTTATGATCCTTTGCCCAGGGGAAATCTTGGTCTTCATCTTATGTCGCCTATGGTTGATCCACGAGATACAAAACCGTTTCTACCCTCTCGCGATAACGCTATCATGATGCAACAACATCCATACCACCACCCCAACCCACGAGATTATATGGTTTCTGAAGCACCTCCCATGAATTATATGAGGGAAAGTTGGATGCATAGGGAAAAGATTAGTCAAATGCATCCGGTTAACCATAATCTTTCCGTTTTTCATGAACCTCCGGCGACTCATTCCATGCAGATTTTACAACCACTAGATTCATCAAAACCTGTGGAGGATAATGCAGGGATGGGTATAGAAGATCATCCAGCTGTTAGGAAGGGAGGTGGTGGCCCTAAGCAGAAAAGGACTGGTGGTGCCGCCCCGAAAGCCCCAAAGGCAAAGAAGCCAAGGAAAGGTCCTTCTATACCCAAAGAGAATGGAAATTCATCTGTTCAGCGAGCGAAGCCAGCAAAGAAGAATATGGATGTGGTAATAAATGGGATCGATATGGACATTTCTGGTATTCCTATACCGGTTTGCTCTTGCACAGGTACCCCCCAGCAGTGTTACCGGTGGGGCTGTGGCGGTTGGCAGTCGGCTTGTTGCACCACTACCATATCAATGTATCCACTGCCCATGAGCACCAAAAGGCGTGGCGCAAGAATTGCTGGACGGAAGATGAGTCAGGGTGCATTCAAGAAGGTTTTGGAGAAACTCGCTGCTGAAGGTTACAACTTTGCTAATGCAATTGACCTGAGGAGTCATTGGGCTAAACATGGTACCAATAAATTTGTCACAATCAGGTAGCGTTACCATAAGAGCATCATTTACTGGACCACCAGTGGCATCTGGTCTGTTAACTTGTATATATGTCTGTGGCCCTTTGCAGAGGTTGACTTGGTACTTCTCAGTCCATGAATTTTCACGGTCATGATACGTGCTTTCTGAGCTTTAGACATTTGGGGATCCCAGAACGTTGTTTAATTTATTTCCATTTCTGTTAAAAAAAAAGGCTATTTTCTGGCCAACTTGAGGTAGAATTGTGGATGGGATTTTCATTCACTGGATCATTTTGAGATATTATACTTTCTTCCATCCAGTTTTTCTTGTCAAAACAGAGGATGCCTTGCCATGGTATCATTTTACTTAATTTGGTATTCGTTCTTTGCAGTTTTTCCCCTTATCTCTTTGTGAAAGGAATCTTTATGTAGTTTGACCAAGATGGTGCTTTGGTTGCTTTAATAAGATTGTAACCAATTCATTTTTCGCCAAATTCGGTTACTTCAGTTTGGAATTTTGTTGAACTTATACTTGGTTGATAATTGCCTATTACGTTGTCTAAAATCTTAACCAAGATTTCCACTATACACATTAGATAATTGCACATATACATAGATAGATATGTTCATGTTTCTGGCTTATGATGCATAATGTGTATGGGTTTGCATTTTGCTCGATGGCGTTCTTTTTGAAAGGTAAAGTAAATGTTTGCTGCAAAATGAATAAATAATTCCAATAATAACTAGAAATGATAAATGCCTTGTGTTACCAGTTTATCAAAATAGATGTAAGATAGGTGTTTTTTTGAAGTTGTTCCGCCCGTTCACAAAGCCAGTAATGTAATGATAGTTAATAGTAAGGTCTTTGATTCTCTCATTTTGGAATTTTTTGATGCATAAATAGCTCTTATTATCAAGAACACTGTCGTGACTTTCTCATTTAAAGTGTTTTGTTGTAGAAGTATTTTGTGTGTGTCTTTAAGTGTACGCATCCTCATTCCCAACTCCATCTTCATCTAGAGTACACAATCAACTAAATGATGAAAGGAGAATAAGGCACCCTTGCTCCTGGCCAATACTGTATACTTGTTATACTAATATTAGTCTTTGAAGGTATAAGCATGTGGGACCAAAGGAGTCCCAAGCATACTTGTGATACTTATATTAGTCTATGAAAGTCAAAGCTTGTGGGACCAAAGTAGTTACAAATTTGGAGTACCGGAGGTTCTGCTATTCTTGCATGTCTGACTATTCTGTTCTAACTGTTTAACTTTGCAATTTTATTTTCTGCATATGATTTCTGTTTCTGCGCTTTTTATTTCATTGACATTTTATGGAAGTGACATGAAGATGATATTAAGATGTCCTTGTTCTTGATGAAGAATGCATGGTTCATTTCATTATATGTTTACAAAGACAGAAAGATACATCTATTCCAGTAGTTGCATGCTTGATCGGTCATAATTGTTTGATCATGCAATTTGAAGTTCTGTGTCATACATTCTAAGGAACTGGCAGTTTGATATGTATAGAATGAGTATTTACTCTCTCCCTTAGAATCTTGAAATTTCTCTGTTGTTCTCTTTAACTCGTGTATCATTTGTAAACTTGCCACTTTCTTTAAGATCCACTTTTGCAGTAGGTTGCTCTAATACTTGTATAATTTAGTTCTACGTGTAAAAAAATATATAAAATATGTTGTCTACTCATGTATCATAATTTAGGTTGCTCTAAGAATGTTTTGGGCATGTTAATAAATAGAGAACCACTTGCATGCATCATGTCTCCTTCCTGTACTTAATGATGTCTGCATTCTACGAAAACTTTTAACAGCAAATATCTGTTTAGTGAACTCAGAAACTTGTTTTACTTATTGATTTGGATTTTTTTCATTTATTCCTTGCCTATTTTGTGATTTTTCATCGCATTCATTTTATTTGGAGACCTTTTTCGAACCAAAGCTTTTGCAATGAGGCTAGAAGTTGAAGGTTTGATTTCAATAGGCACTTGCAACAGTCTTTATTTGATGATTTTATAAGGGTAGTCTTCGTTTGGCACTTGCAACAGTATGTAGTGATTTTGATCATTTTCAGATGTTATATTTACAGGCAGGAGGAGTAATATCCTTGAAACATGTTCCTGTCTCATATTTGTAGTAATTTACACCATTAGCTTTCTGATCATTCTCTTTGATTGGCTGCATTCCTTGGTTTTATGACACCAACTTATTTTGATTGGCTGCATTCCTTGGTTTTATGACACCAACTTATTTCTTGGTTTATATGAAATCGAACGCTCTGTGATTTAGCGATATTGAGTCCACATGCACTTGAAGGAAAACATTTTTTACTTCACCAAGTGAGAATACCTTAGTGTCCTCCAGGCTCCCACTCAAATAAATAGCCTAAGATTGACTCTTGAGACAAGGAGAGGTACAAAAAAATTAGAAATTCAAAACCAATAATTTCTTGATGGTTGATTTCGAAATTTAGAAAGTTGCAGAAAAGAAATTCACACAAATTGTTAGAATAGGATGGCTCGATTCTCGGGAAATTGGCCCTTTGCCTAGAATCGAGTCATTCATATTAAACATTACACCCTAGTCCCCACATGCTTATAGGTGGCTGCTCCCTCTGTTTTACCAAAAAAGTTCGTGTTTGAAAAGTCTAATTATTATGGAATACATAAGTAGTATTAGAGTTAATTATAATTATACAAATACTTGAGTATTGTCAAAATGCTTATATCACATGTGGAATGTAAAGTTGAAATATTATGAAGATTGTATGCATAATTTTTTAAAGTGGACTCTTTAAATAAAACATTCTCAAATAAAATAATAAACTATTTGCCTGAAATGGAGGGAGTATTTATTAGTAACTATTACTAATAATTAGGGCGAACTTTGGGTTGATTCCTTTTGATGAATTTTCAACCGCTTTAATTCTCTATACTTGTTTTCAATTGAAAAAAATCACTTTTGTTGCAAAATGTCGTCTATGCCCTTAAAAAATACGAAACAGACATGCTATGCATTGCAAAACAAAATGGATGCATCGTAGTTCAAAGTGTGTATCATTATGCACAAATTGTACCAAAAAATATTGTTTTGTTGCATCGCGATGTATGAAATTTCCTTAAGCGTTCAAAATGGGCGTCACGCCCATAATTTTGGCATTCATGCCCGTTCAATAATTAATGCATCGCGATGCACAACATTATACTAAAAAGTACTGTTTTATGCATCACGATGCACAACTTTATCGCGATGCACAACTTTTAATCGACATTATACTTGTTATGCACAAAATTGTACTAAAAAGTACTGTTTTTATACATCGCAATGCACAACTTTTATTTCTGATGCACAATTTTTAATCGACATTACATTGCGATGCATCAAAAGTGTGCATCGCGATGCACAAAATTATACTACTCCCTCCGTCATTATTGTCTTCATTTCCTTTTTTGTCCATCTCAAAATAATTGTCTTGCTTGAAAACTTTCCTTTTTAGACATCACTTTTACCATTTTACCCTTACTTTTTTCCCTATTTTAATTATGGGCTACAAACACATGGACAATAAAGAAAATTACACATTATATCAATATTAATAATCAAGTCAATTGTTTTTTCTTAATCCGTGTGCTGGGTCAAATAAGACAATAATTAAGGGACGGAAGGAGTAAAATATACTGTTTTGTTGCATCGCGATGCATGAAATTATTTTCGATTAAAAGACATGGAAAGAAGAAGACGCACAGTAGAAGAAAAAGGGACACAGACTTGAAAGAAAATAATAGAAAACACTAAAGAAATCTCAACCTACCTTGGATGGACGTATTTTCTTCCATTACAAAATTTCAATGATGAAGTCAATCAATAAATCTAAGCCTATTGATTAGACCTACCAATTTACATTGAAAATATTTACCAAGAATACGACATGGAGTAAAGGAAAATAAGACTAATTGTATACAATAAATTTGTACTATACAAAATCATAGCCCCCCACTGCAAAATTACTAACTTGCCCTTGTCTTTTTATTGTGGAAATATGTTTTACTCCGTGTGAACATCGAAATCATATATTTATTCGTCCAAAATAATGTTTTGATGATAGAGATTTTAATGTCTAAAGTAGGTGGGTTGAAGTTTGATAAGTAAATTTATCCCATATTGAAAGAAAAAAAAAAACAAAAGCAAAACTACTTTATATACAAGCTCCTATCTTGTATAGAGTAAGCTTGTATAGCTCTATAGCATAGAGACTCTCTCTTGCGCGCACGCCTGCATAGGGGTGCAAATCCGGTTCGATTTGAGGTTCGGACCAGTGAACTCGTGTGCAAGCGCGACCTGAGGACACGAATGTCGGACCATGCGCATGTCATCTTTTTTTTTTTTTTTTCCAATGACAAGTTAGTAATTTTGCCCAGGGGTTGCGTTTAGCACCTCTCGCCCAAATAAGCTAACTAAGGTAAGTAATAATCATTCGTTCACAAAGCTTGATATTTAATTAAGGATATTTGTTCACTATATATAAGGTTGACATTCAAGTAATATATTTTTTAGTGTGAGAAAAATGTCAAATTAACAAACTAAATAATTGAAAGACACAACTTGAGATTTAATTAAGAATATTAAAAATTAAGGATATTTAATAAGAGTAAGAAATCGCAATGGAAGGAAAGTCGAGATTTACAGCAATAAATCAAGAAATACATAGCTTAAAACGTGTTTTATGTTGTTACCAGGACAGTTTTGGAACAATTGACGAATTTATTAATTGAAATAAATTTTAACGGTTGGAAACAAATACGAGGGTTTAAAGCGGTTGAATATATGTAAAATAGTACCGATCTACAATTATCTTAATAATTACTCCCTCCGTTTCACTCAAAGAGTTCACGTTTGAAAAATTCAATATTTAAGATATATATAAGTACCATTGGAGTTGGTCATGATTACAAAAATATTTGAGTATAGCTAAGATGTTTATAGCATATGTAGAGAGTAAAGTGAAAAGATTTATGAAGATTATACACATAATTTTTGAAAGTGATCTCTTTAATTGAAATATTCAAAAATAGTATAGTGGAATCTTTACCCAAAACGGAGGCAGTATTTATGAAGACATGTGATGGTCGTAATTGATCCAAGTGTTTCGGCTATTGCGTGGGCACACGTCTTAGTTCAAGCCTCGCGCGGGCGCGACAAAACAGCAATACAGTTGAGATTATATATATATTATCCTTTACAAGAACAACCTGGAATTATATATGCTAAATTGAAGTCACACACAGAAATATATATATATATATATATATATATATATTTACCAAGGCAATTCAGTTAATTAAACTAAAAGTTAAGAAAATACCATGTTTATCCTTAGCTAATGAACAATGGAAAAAAATAGTAGAAATAGATGCTTCTGACATAGGATATGAAGGAATAATGAAGAGAATTTTATTCTCCTATAGATTCTATTTGAAAATAAAAAACAAATAAAACAGTTTGTCATTGTGCAAATATCTGTTTTAACACTAGATTCTTAACATCTTTCTCTAAGACTTCTTTTACCGCTTTACAATCAATTCTTAATTTAAATTCTTGATTTTAAAGATCTTCTTGAAATTTAAAAATGCACTTAGACTATTGATAAAATCTCTTTTTCAATCGTAGAGTAATTCTTTTGAGCATCATTCCACTTCTAAAAGAAAACTTTGGCATTTTTCAGGAAAAGTTAAATATATGTTTTAAAGAAAAAAATTAGTCAGTTTTATCAACAAAGTCCTTGAAGAAGAAGAAGAGACTAGTTCTATGGCATCCACTTAAAACATGAATGATAATGAATAAATAGACACCTATATGGGAATGGTACCATATGAACACCTACATGAGAATGGTACAGTATTCTCAAAAAAATACTCAAGTGTCAATCTCTCAGAGAAAGACTTTGGAAATAGATCATCAAAAAGCATGATGATGAGGAATCAATAATTTTGTGTGGTTGAGCCCTCATTGCAATTTGCAATTGGAAGGAATTTGAAAAAAGAAAGTCACGAAAAAGTTTCCTTAATCGGTAACCAGAGAATCAGAAAAGTTATTTGTCCTCATGCATGTATATATATCCCATATTATTCGAACTGAGAAATATCTCCGTTGAAAAATAAACTGAAGTGGGAAAATGAAACTATGTCTATTACTACTATGTAACTTACTGGATCAGGAGCTTCTTGGAGCCCGTTTGTTCACGCGTTTTGGCCAAAACGCAGGGTTAAAACGCAGCTTATTCCTTAACTTAGCGTTTCAATGCTGCGGTAGAAAACGCTGCGTTTTTAAAACGCAGCTGCGTTTTTAAAAGCCGGAATTCCTAGCTTTTTCTCAAAACGCAGATTTTAAAACGCAGTAGGAAATAAAAAGCAGCGTTTTGACATAATATCTCAAACGCATTTATAAAGAAAAAAGTCGCGTTTTAAAAACGCTGCGTTTTTAAAACACTGCGTTTTCAAAACGCTACACCAAACGGACTCATAATATACACAAGTACAATGATTCGAAATTTATGAGTCTGTCATAATCTTTTCATAAATTCAAAACTAAAAAGAATTAATAATCATATGATCTCCTCTTGATTAATTCCATCTAATTTTTATTTTTTATTTTTGGAACATAACTAACCCCCATAATTGATTAAGCTCTCCAAAGTTCCAACTATATGAAGCTAATCAAATCTGGCAATTCGTTTGGAGTTGTCAAAGAGGGAGGCACAAAAGGGTTTACTCTTGCATTATTCTTGCCCGTGGCCGAATGCCCCTCGACAACGACGATGGCCTTTTTCGGTTCCTCCTCAAAAACTTCCCATTTATCTGTGATCACCGTTTGCAAACTGCTCGTCGAATCCTTGCGTTCGTGATGATGATCGTTATTATTATTCGTTTTGGTTTCTTTCACAATTAACGGCGTTTCCTCCTCTAAGGCTGAATAACCAACAATGGATTTCTCGGAAACTCCGCTAATTATTTGCTCGAGTTCTTGAATATCTTCCTCTGGAATCTGCTCAACTTTGGGACATTCTGTGGCGTTCATGACCCCAATATCTCGACAAAACTCAAAATACAACCTGAGTTCTTCGCCTTGGAGCGTCGCTTTTTTTAAGACGGCGAGGGCCATATAAGCTTCGACTTTTCCAGCTGAATAAATCTTCAAGAGAACCCCTGCTATCCCCGTACAAATCCTGCTATAAAGGTCGAATATCTCAATGATAATGCAATCCATCGCTTCGAGAATGAGGGCTCCCACCATTCCATCTTGTTGCGGTTTGATCTGTAGTAACATATCGAGCATACCCTGCAAATCTTGTAGCCAAACAAGGTCTTGTTGCAACGCGCTTTTTTCCCCTTTCGCTTGATCCAATGTAATTCCCTTCTTATGAAGATCTCTCCTGCCCTTGATCATATGTTGGCAAATGAAGGCAGATTTGTGATCAAGGAAAGCGTAGTAGGCACGTACAAACGCGTTGTACCCCCACGTTTTCCCGGGACTCGAATGTCCGTCTTTGAAACTCGACAAGTCAAATGGCAACCGCCCAATCTTCTGAGCAGCGGGGACTTTACAACAGAAAACGCCATGCATAAGCATCAACCCCTTGAGCGCAACCACCCAATCGCGTGTCTTCTCCATACGTTTGGAGAGAGCCCAAAGGAGTGGCCTGAGATACACGGCGGAGATGCGTATCCAAGAAAAGACACGCTGGCAGTTGCGGTAGTCGAAGTAGGTCTCGTCATGGTTGGTAGCCTTGATCACGGCTGCCTCAATATCTGGGTTCTGGAGATCGGTTCGTCGCTTAATGCTGGCCAATATGAGGCTGTTTTGGTCCTTAATCGCTCCGGATGCCCTTTTCCATAGCCTCATTTCCTGTTTCTATAGTCCCCCCTGCCTTTTGTTTTCCTTTTCTTTCTTTTTTTTTTTTCTTCTTCTTCTTCTCTCTTTTGATTGATCAAAACACAAAGTGTATTTTTCTTTGTTGGTTTGTGAGTGTTTTTCTGGGTTCAACTTGATTTGCGCTTCTTTCGTTTGGACATCTCAGCAACAAATGCAAATCAAATTAGTGAAGGTGGGGGGAGAAAAATGAGTTGTTTAATTGACCAAATACAACCCACAATTGCCGGCCTCTACTCTTTCTAATAGAAAAAAGTTGTCAATATTATTAGGGAAACAAAAATAGCCTTTTTATTTGGTGCATAAATATTATTTGGCCCCTAGCTTTGACTTTGTCAAAAAGTGTGTATTGTCGTAAAGCAACTGGGTCCTCACATTGACCAATTTTTCCGAAAAATTTCTAACCAATGAAAATGGTAAAAACAAAATAAAATTGTAGGATCTATAAAATTGCTCCAAGACTCTTAATATACACTTATTTCGTAATAAAATCAAGTTGCTCCTGTACTGAAAAATGCCGCTCCTTTGTCATCAAGATCATACCCACACGGTGTTCCTGGAGCATGTAATAAATTTCCCCCAACTCTCTCTCCTTCAAAGTTAAAATGTAAGCCAGAAAAATGATTCTAAATTTTTTTGATGGACGAAGTAGTTTCTTTCAACTGATATACTACACTTATTAAACAGAAATTAGGCCCAGTTAACCTTTGAAATTGAGTGTAAATTTGTTTAAATTGTTATCTCGTATTTAGGAATCTTCGCAAAATAATCATCATGTTACAACAAAAAGAAAAAGAAAAAAATTTAAGAAAGATCGTAAGATATGCTATGAGAGAGTAAAGCACCGTAGGTCTTACAAGAGATCTACTCAAAGAAAAAATGATCTAGCAAACTCACAAAAACCTGCCAAGTGACAGATCTTCGGACTAAGAAGATGATGGTCTTTTTAGTAGTAGTAATCGTGTTTGTTCTCATTACGACAATTCATTTTTGTTTTTCTTTATTTCCCCCTGCCTCTGTAAGTCACTGGCCGGACTTCAACGTTCTTCTTGTATTCAATTTGTTCTTGTATATTTTCTAAAGTCTTGGTGTGTTTTCTGTTTTATTTGTTTCCATAGCTAGTCTTTTTTCTTGTTTCGTTTTTGTGTCTTTCAATAGTGTGTAGACATACTAAACCCCACCTCCAGAGCAAACATTTTCCAATTTTAAAAACAATCTAAATTCACAAAAATGACGAATTGAGAGAGAGAGAGAGAGCCAAAATTCTCACCATCAATCCACATGTAAAAAGAATGAAGAGCAGTTTATACATTCAGCAGCAGTAAGCTACTTTGGAAAGCCCTCTTTGGCTAGGAGCTGCTCCAAGCTCCAATAACAACCCAATAACATTATATTCCCTAAACTATAACACAAGCGGAAACGGTAATCCCCTCACCAAAAAATTTAATATTACACCCCAACTTATCAACTGTCAAATAAAAAACACTTATCGTAGACCCCCTGTGTATGCATTGACCAACTCCTTCCCCCACCCCGCTAAGCCGGAACTGAGGGTTACCCTAACCAAATGTACTCTCTCAAATGGGACTTTCGACCCTGTGTATAAAATTTTTAGACTACAAAATACAAGACACCTGAGACGGACCGGACCTGACCTGACCTGACCTGGTGGGAACAGAACAGGCTTCTTCTGCCATAGAATAGCCAGACTCCCCCAGACACTTTGACTCATCCAACAAAACCCACACACAGCAAACCCCGGGCTGCTTCTGAGTCGTCTTTACATTTTCCTCATCTTTGGGACCTCAGGACCATGACTTTCAAACCAGAAAACTCTTCAGCACTCATTGACCAGACCACCATGACCCAGCGAATTGAACCAATCCAAAACTTCATCCAGACTTTGCATGAACTCCTCATTTCCTGAAGCATTACTAAATGAATGGAATAACCAAAGAATTGGGACAGCAAAGAAAAATGTGAGCACCAAAAAGCAATGCGCCCGTCCGAAAAATCACGAGGCAGTTGCCGAAGTTGCTTTCTCCAACTTCTCCTTCTCAATCTCTACTCTTCTCTGCTCAGCATGCGCTGCAACACCATTTGCAAGTGCCTGATAATGGAAGTCGAGCGTCTGTGTGAGACTCTGGAACCTCATCGGATCTGTTGCTTGCAAAGCTGCATTCAAAAGATTTAATAGAAAGAGCTTCATGTCAGCTGACCAACACAGATTATCCTTTTACTGTAACCAAAATAGCAGGAGGTTTTTTGCAGTACCTTTGATTGTGTCCACAAAGAAAACAAATGGGTCCACCTCATCAATGGGTGATTGCAGCTCTTCATCATCACTGAAGTCATCATCGGAATCATCATCTTCATCATCGTCGTTTGAGCGAAAAGCCTTTGCCTGCAATCCCAAGTATAATCAGGTAAAAATGATCAAACAATTACATAACATATCCCCCCCCCCAAAAAAAAATAAAAGAATATTTTATCAACGTAGTCCACACAGTAGGATGCTACGAACATAAAATTTGAAGGATATTCAAGGAGCCTTACATTTTATCAGTAGATAAGCTCCTTTCCTTTTTTTATTTGATTACAATAATGGTATAAACATAGAACTAGTTTAATTTCTACACTAAGCAAGAGAACTGCAAGTTAAAGTGCCAATCATCTGAAAGCAATTCATGGTTGAGAATTAGTAACATGCCATACAAAATGATATCACCAAAGGAACATGAGTTGTTGCCAGAGCAAAAATAGCAAAAAAGACTTCTACCATGCAACATGAAAAGTTGTAATACAATCTCATACAAAGATGCTTCTTTGGCAATAACATTCCCCTACAGCTAAATACCATGGCTACAGGGGATGCTGTAGCATCTATAAACATCAAGACATCCTTTTAAATCAATTTCTGAATCATTTTTATTATGAACTTGCGGGGGAAAAAAACACCAATCTCAAGTTTGAAAATCTTTAACTAAATGTCTAGTTGCGGTCTTCATTTATACCCAACTTACTAGAATGCTAGAGAATATAAATCTTTTAATGAACAAAGATGCATGTTTATCCGATTCTCCTTCAACTCTTTGATTCTATTGGTGACTGGACTGTTACTAACCTGTGCAGCCAATTTCTGAAGCCTCACATTGTCAGCTTCATCTCCATCCTCTGCATCATCTCCCATTTCTTTGTCTGACCCATCATCATCCTCGTCATCCGTTTGCAAACCATCCATGTCATCATCATCTTCGGCCTCCTCTTCTTTTTCAGCTTCTGTTCTCATTGACAGATGATGAACATATTACACAGAAATGAGAAAAGTAAAAGAAAACAGTAGACAGGGACTTTAAACAATCAGTCATGCAGCACTAATACAATATTAATTCCAAAGTAACAGCAGATGATAGAGAGGAGTAGGTTAAAAGATCAAAGTTAAGGAGCAACCTGCTACTTGCTCCTTGTACGCTACAAGAAGATCAAGTGTGGCCTTGAAAACACGCTCTAAGGCCTCCCCAGGTAACTGATCCACAGGAAGTGGAAGCAATGATGTCAAACCCAACAAGCAAACTTTTTTGTCATGTTCCCTGCAAAACCACATGGCAGTCATGAGATGCAACACTAAACTCAACTAGAGCATGGAGGGAACAAATGCCATAAAAAGCAGAGCAGAGTCTGCAGCTGTCAGCCTATCATACTAAACGGTATGAAATATACCATAGGGAAGTGTTGAAAACAAACCTACAGGACAGAGATAGTTAATCACCTCTTAAAGTTAACCCGCACATTGTTCTTTTTGGTTTGTTGCAACATCTGAAACCAAAGGTTAAAGACTTCTGTAGCCACACCAAGCTTTTGCAATATGTTGAGTGTCAAGGATGCATTATAGTAAAGCGCATCAGCAATCTGCAAAAATAATACAAACAGTCTTGATTGTGAATTGCTTAACTTCAAAGAAAAACATAAACTTGGAAACATCGAGGTAATGTAACAGGAACCAGCAGGATAAATGTTTCGTTCTTTTTAAATTTTCTTAAAAACAATTGATGTCTTGGGCCACAGTTTTTATGAAAACCAACAAAAGTTTTTTGGTCAAAACGATAGGTCACCCAACTTTTTGTCAATTTCAAATGTATGCCACTTGCTAAAAAAAATATTTGATTTTGCTCATTCATGAGTTTAATTGTTTGAAATGTTCTCACAAGATATATGAAACCGTTAATTTTTTAATGGAAGTCAGTCATGTGACTGCGAGGTAGACTTTTTTGTTGAGTAAATGATGACGTGGAATTAAAAAAATGAAATTCACTTAAGAGTTTTAATTAATAAATACTCCCTACGTTCCAGGCAAAGAGTCCACTCTTATTTTGGAATGTTTCTCTTACAGAGTCCACTTTCAAAAATTAAGCTTGGAACAGAGGGAGTAATAAATAAAAAACTAAAAAGAACAAAATAATTACAGTACTAAAATACAAATTCGCTTTATAACTAACCAAAGAAGTTCCTTTTTTAAATGTTTTTAATTTCTCCTCCGTTCTCTACCTGTCCATCAGATGCAAATAATTCCACACTCCACCATCATCACTATCCCCGGCGCAGGAGAGTTTCAAATATAGAATGTCAAAGTTAATGTCGCATACGCCAATATCTAATCCACCAAGATATAAGAGATTTTATTTCAAAATTGCTCACATCAAAGTTGATTGCGTTTGATGAATGTGTATTATGGTAATGTCGACAACTTCATTCTTAAGATACAGGTCCCTGCATCCCTCCACCTCCCCAGTGTCTACAAAAATGTAGCAATGAGAAGTTGTATGTACATAACGTGATTATAGGAACCTCTCCTGTATTTAGAGTTAAAGCCCACCATTCCCGCCTCGGGTAAGAGCTCTACTGGAATAGGAACCTCTGTTCTGCAGTTGCATAACAGTGCAGATGGGACCGCTGTCCCTATGGCAGTTCTTGGGTCAAGAACACCAAGGCAGATTGGAATCGCTGAGCCAATGGCAGTTGTTGGGTCACGGCCAGCAGAGTCATCAATCTAAAGTTTACATGGGTAGTCATTCCTTCCAAGACCTTTCAACCAAGAA
The DNA here is from genome assembly GCA_016624345.1 of Platycodon grandiflorus. Taxonomy (NCBI): domain Eukaryota; kingdom Viridiplantae; phylum Streptophyta; class Magnoliopsida; order Asterales; family Campanulaceae; genus Platycodon; species Platycodon grandiflorus. The sequence goes on along the minus strand of CM028362.1, from coordinate 76,371,323 downwards.
CAACATGAATTACACATATCAACGCCTTCCGATCTCAAGGCATTAACCCCTTCCAGTAACAAGACTGTACACTCTCGTACTTAGCAACCAGCATAAGAAAAACAATGGAGACTGCGAACATGCTGTAGAACCATTTCACAGACATGACACAGGAAATCTCCACCAGTGACATGCATCAGGCCAGCAAAATTTTACAAAGATAAACAGGTACACTTGTACACTATCTCATGAAATAATGCAACCATGCATACATCTTCTCTTCCAAGTTCCTTAAGCTAAATAAACACAAAGATCAGCGGTCAGGCAGCAGCATTCACTTGTCACCCCTGATTGATTTCATCCAAATTTCAAAAATTTGGGCAGCACTAACCCAATTAGCGCCAAATAGAGCTAACAGAACTCATACAATGATCACTCTTCAATTGTTAGGATTCTCGACATAGTTGTTAGTATCTGTTAGTATCGTACGATACGCGATACATATTGTACGATACGATACGAAAATCACCTATTTAGATATGTATCGCATGACCGTATTGCAATGGACTCTGTATCGTACTATACGCAATACGTATCGTTCAATACAATACGAAAATCACCAATTCTTATTACCTCCCTTTTTAAAACCAAATCTAATTTGTCCATTATCCAATTCCCTAATCCTCCATTAAAAGAAAACCCTTGTTGATAGTAATAATTGAGTCCATATATGCTAAAGAGTGAAGACGAAATTGAAGGAAGAAAATACTACATCTTGGAATTTATTTATTTTTTCAAAAAAGTATGATTTTGATAGTTTTTTAAGCGTAAAAGTTTACTTAATTGTGAATATTTTCTATTTTGATCTATTTTCTTTTTCTCCTTTTTTTGGGTTAGTATCAAGCTTTCAAAATATTTAGTCTTTACTTCTCTTCCTCTTCTTAGTCTTGTTAGAACTTGAAATTGAGTTTATTACCTATAGTTGCTTGGCTTTTTTTTGGGATAGTTCAGTTGTTTAAGACTTATTTTTTTAGATTCTTAATAACAAGTTACAATACGAAGTTTAAACTTAATCATTAGATAATATATTTTTATTAATTATTGCTTAATAGTCATTATATATATACACACACATATATAGCGTATCCCGATACGTATCATAGAGATAGAATTTCGATACACGATACGTTTCCTGTTTTGACAACTATGATTCTCAATATAAATCATCATCAACAATCAAGATGAAACACCAAGCAAGGCTCCCCAATTAGGAGGCCAACACATTTTCAACTGAAACAATCAAACGACTTGAGCCCCACTAAGGTGCACTAATCTGTGAATAGAGCAGCAATGCAAGAGAGATTTTTCCAAGGCTCCCCACCGCACACTAAGCGTAAGCAAACCCCATCCATGCATTTACTGTTCCTCTATCTCATCCTTTGATAGAGCCCCCTATCAATCTGTTACCTAGTCAAAGCTAGCTCACAGTAGTCATTAAAGCTCCCATTCCAAATGCCCCCGATTCAGAAATTGGGTTTACAGACCAGATCAGGTTGTTCTGGAAAGATCAAGCAGGTGCTTTCCCAAGTTAGTTATCTGTTCTTTATTGGGGTGGGTGGAGAAAGGATTTACTATCGAAGTCATGCTCCTATGTCCAGATGTGCACGTAAAAGAAAAGTGTGCTCCTATGAAGCCACATGCAGTGTAAAAGCACAAATCAAAGAAAGATGTGCTCCTGTGAAGCCAAATGCAAAGCACAATCCTCAGAAAATTGGGCTTCAAGAGGGGATTAAGTTGTTCTGGGTTTATGCAACCTAAAAAAATATGGTTTCAAGTTAGTTATGAATTCTTCGGCGGGGTGGATGGAGAAAGAGAATTCAGGCAGAATTTACTTGCAAAGTCATGCTTCTATGTCATACGTGCAAGTAAAAGAAGAACATGCTCCTGTGTGGACTAATGCAATGTACGAGTATATTACTGCTATGATCATGGCACAAGCACCCTTCAAATGACTCCATAAAAGAAAAATTAAGATGATTTTGTAACTAACCACTTGCATCAAAAGGCATTTCAAGTACTGTCTCTCCGTTCGGCGTAACCGGTCAACCGTTATCCTAACGTATGGCTCAACCCAGTGATCCACCTGCCCTCTACAGTTCTGGAACACCACTTCAACAAGCTTAGGTGCAGGCTCAATATCATTGTCCTCCAAATTTTTATCTCCCATTATCTGCACCAAGGAGGATATATTTTAGTAACAGTAAATTTAGTTTGAACCCATTTAGTGAAGAGTTCTAGGTTCTTTCAGGCTTGTTCTATCTACTGACTCAAGGACGATTCAAGAAAAACACTTCAACTCACATTTGAAATCATACTCCATAGACTTTGCTGATAGTCAGGTTCTTTGCATGTCAAAAAATGCATTGTACTCCTGGAAATATAGTTGTCCAATGGAACCAGAATATCTACAAAACAATAAATAGTCAACAAGAATCAGAAAGCGTAAGTTCACTGAAGCTGCTTTTATGAAGAATCATAATTTGCAAGGCATAAGGAAACTAAGAAGAACGCATAATGGATCTTTGCATGCATCATCAGCAGAAACTTCATTGATGTCTTCTCCAACCTTTCCTAATCATATTCCTCATAACCTTGGGCTTAATTTTACATAAGTCTAATATAAGGTTGATACTGGTGTAATAGAATAAACAAAATGGAGGTACAAACATGGTACCAGCAAATAACACTAGTACAGTTCCCTCAATACACCAAATACATCCAAAATCTCTGAAACAAAACAGCCTGGCAGAACTCTACAATAAGGAACCGCCTTGCCCTATAGACTTTGCTCAATCTGCTAATGACAGTTCTCTCAGTTCTTTGTACTTTACAATTCATATTATTGAAAAGATAGGAATCAACTTTTTAATTCCAGACCGGGGTGGGGTCGTGGAGATCCTCTAGCACTGGACCGTCCTATTCATTCATGATTGATGGAAGCTACAAGGCATTAATCTCAACAAAGAAAGCTAGCAATGTTCACATAGAAATGCTGGATAGGAGACTCGTGCCCTAGTCTGCCCTATTTTGCTTATAATTGATATGGAATTTACTGTGTCCACTCAAGAACTTAGGAAATTAGAGAGGGGAACCAACATGGCCACCAATATCTCAGTATAGAAACCTTTCAGATTTAAATAAAAGGCAGACCTCTCCATCAGATAAACCATCTAAAAATCACAACAAACAGTGAGGTAGGGATTAAGGGTAGACTATAGTGGCCTAAAATGAATTTCGAAAATGAAGGAAAGCCATCCAGTAGAAGCTGATTGGTTTCAGCTATTACTATTATTAACTCCATCAAGTTGAAATAAACAGAGCCACTCACTATATTCTTGGGAGTTGCAATAAAGATGACAATTGCAAGCTACCTGGTTCCTAGAAACTCTTCTAGATTATATATTTGGTATGAACTACATATGTCCCTAGAAGTACAGTGAAGTGCACAAAAAAGATGTCCAACAGAAAAGTCGGAGCTTGAAGCAGAAAGTAAGTAAATCTAAGTAAAATTCATTTATTATAGTTTCCAGGGAACCACACAGGCCATAAGTGTTTTTTTCATAATATTTACAAGAGAAATCGCAAGCAATCCAAAAGGAAAAAAATACAATTCAGAAAAGATGCATTTTTTTTATAGAATAGACGGTTAATGTATTCATTGATCATCAAACACAGCAATGAAACTTACTTGGAAAGAAATCGATAGCCCAATCAGCCAGAGCTTCCATCATCAGTGGCCAAAGGCTCCACATGTCCATGGATATCGTTGGTGAAAAAAACGTCATGTATGACACAATTTCCAAAACCTCCTCAAAGACCTCTGCAAGAGAACATACTGATGAGTAACAACAGACAAGCTGGCATCCAGGAAAACCAATACTAAAACAATCTACATATATATTTATAAATGCAGGATATCTGTTTTTTAGATGAGCATCTGGACTCAGAGATTAGTTTAGAAGACAATGAAATCTTGCTTTTTGATTATCATATTCCATCCTAAATTGCATCAAATTAACAGTAATATGGATATATAATTTGATGACTAACTTGATTTAAGATCAAAGCAAGAGTTATATCCACATGTATCGTACAATTTTGATAAGAACGAAAAGCTTCAGAATGGGAAAATAGTACATCCAGCTCCAATTTAAAAGTAAAAACTGATATTCACTATCATTTTGGATGAGAGATATTCGTATCAATAGATGCAAAGGTAAAAGATAAATACCGAAACAAATCAATGAGAACAAAAACTAGAACTCGAAGACTACATCTAAGGAAAGCTTAAACCAGTTAAGATAGTCAACTGCCTGCAAGTTAACAAACAAATCAAACGACCTGGAAGCATAATGAAAAACTCCTGTTAAGAGAGGAGATTAGATTAGTAAACAGTAAGTTTCTTTTATGCCTTGTTGTATACTTGTATTTATAGCTATAAAATTTTAGGGAAAAGAAAAACTGAGACATAAATAGTGATTTGATGGACAGCTTTAGGGGTCTAGAAATGACTACAAAGCTAGCTTCTCAAGTGTGTTTGGGTTTTTTTTTCCAATAAAAAGGGGGGAATTCTGATAAGGTTTCACCAAGTAGCGGGACAGTTGATAGATTTTTGGATGGTTTAACAATGTAGAAGCTGAGGATGCATTTTGGCCTCTGATTGTATCTTACGAATGGAAACCAAGGAAAGGATTGAGATGATTATATAAATAAAAAATTTCACAAGCAAGGTTAGGTCACATCACAGATACACTTTCAAAATTCCCCATAAATTGCTATAGCAATGAACAGATGACGTCGCTTCTAGATATCTATTTCAACCCCAGCAGCCTATTTCCTAAACATCCTCAAGAACCTAATGCCATCAAGTCAACAAGAAGTTTGTTCATAGAAAAGAAATGTCCTACAAATATAATCAGCAAAGTTTTAGAGAAGGTTACTTTGTTTCAAATTTCTGCTAACAGTTTCGAGGAAAACATATTGACAACATTAATTACTGAGTGTGAAAACCAGATTTAATATGTTCAAATACCGGACAAGGAAGAGATGTTAAAGTCCTTAAAAAGTGAGATTTCAGTCCAAACATGCTTAAAGTAGCAGAAGTACCTTGCCCATCGGTAGTCAGCATCCTACGCATTATTGGAAGTAGAGTAGGCTCAATGTGGGCAAACAGGTGAGGAAGCCTGCTTACTGACTCAAGAATTGTGCTAATGGCACGCAAACAACCAACTGCTGCCAAAGCACCAGGATCGTCTGCTTCATCATCAGCTTCAGCAGTGTTCATGCACTTCCAAAATGCAGCAGCCTGATACACACAAGGTTAGATGAACACAAAAGAAGTTATTGGAAACGAAAAATGCATGTTGCTAATTAAACAAACGGTTACCAGATTCTGGCATAAGCCAAGAGCATAGGGTGCCATCTCCTCCCCAAACTTGTCCACAATAGTCTCAAGGGTAAACACAAGATCCTCATTTTCAACTTCATTCATTAGCTTGAAAAACTCTGCAAAGTGAAATTAAGAAAATAAAAGGAAAATTTATAAAAAGAATGGCACAAACAAATAGAAGTATTGTCCAAAAATTCTTTAGAGTACAAACCATCAAGAAGTTGCGGAAGAATTGGCCGGATCTCACTTAAATCTGATGTAGCAAACAAAATTCAGTCCTCATGACGTTTCACACATTTGAGAAGAGATAACAAAAATAGAGGAGATCAAGCAAACAGTTTGTCACCTTTGCAGGCTTCAACAAAAGAACGCAATGCAAAAACAGAATCAACACGAACAGGAAGCTCTGGGTCTCGCATTCCAGCAACAACGCTATGTAGTGCTTTGCGGAAATTATTCGGGTCTGAAAAATTAATATGGGCATATTGTCCTGCAACCCATGCAGCCTAGCATTCCAGATAGCAAATTGAGAAATGAATGAGTAAAGGTTCCCAAAGAAGGTGAGAAACATTGAAGTGATCATCAAAAATGAACTACATGATTCGAGCCAAACATTTAATATTCTAATGATAAGGTAAGTATAGGATCGTATACATATAATCCACGAGCATATTGATCATTGGGTTCTTATAATGAGAGGAGACAAGGAGACATTACCCAAGTTCAGTCCTCATTAAGGATTCATATTTCATTCCAGAAATGATGACCTTGTGGATTAAAGTAATACAAATTAGCTCTGTTTTCTTAACGATCTCCAATAAAAAAAAATGAAATATGAGTTAAATGTTAAGACAACGAGTCAAGAGTGATCAGACTAAAGCTATTACATAAATCTAAACCAGTAACTCGGTAAGAGATTTTGAAATTTATCTTTACATATACCATATAAGAATACACAAAGACAAGTTACATTATTGCATCATTTTATTCTCTACTGAATCCACTAGTAAGGCACCCCATTAGAGAGGTAGCACAAATGATTATTAATGCAACTAGAATTGTGTCTGCAAAAGACTAGACATAAAGACCAAGAGGTAAAGGAATGATTATGCCTAATGTAACATTTTCTCATTTACTATGATTCTAGAAAACTAATGCTTCGAGACACGATTTACCATAAATAAATATAGAACAAATTGTTTCATGTAAGGAATAGAGCACAATAATAGTTTCGTAGCAGGTGTTGAGCAAGCAAAAGGAGATATAAGAAACTAACCTTGGCTCTAAGATGACCGACAGGACTGCTGAACTCAGGGAAAACATGCTGCACTAACATACGCTCAAGCTCGGACTTATAGGGTTCAGTTTGTTTCAGTTTATCACAAAGTGCTCCAATAGCAAGAAGCGCACCATCCTTCTGCCTGTAAGGTTTGTACTCAACAGCTGCCTCCTCGTATCTAATTACGGACAAGACATAAAACAAGGAGCACAATTAAATATAGCTCATAATTTCAAAACCTTGACATAGACACCACACTGTAGGCATCAGAGGTGACGAGCATACCTTTTAAAAATCTCCACAATGAATAGTATAAACTTCTGAAGGTTCTCTTTTCCACGCTTCCTTACCAACTCACTTACAAAATCCATTGCCGCTGTCCTAGGACTATATAAATCTTCTATGATATCTGCAGGAAAACAAGAAATGATTGACCAATAGAAGCAAGTCCAGGCATTGACAAAAACAATGATACTTTCATTTGAAGTATGGCCATTACTCACCATAACCCTTCCTCACATATTCATGTGGATCTTCGTCCCAAAGCTTTTGATCATTGTCATTGAAGCACATAAGTGGAAATATTATCTCAAATAGAACAACATCAAGTCTTGTTTGGAGCAGATTGTACATATTAGTCTTTGAAATGCTGCACGAAGAGAAAGAGAAATTTGACAAGAAATTGTCACAGAACTAGATATAAAACAAATTAAGAAACATAAATGAACATGAAGAGGAGAGTAATGTACAAATTGAAGAAAAACAAAAAGAAAATAGCAACATGGAAGAATACAAGAAAGAACAATAAGACCCAGAAAGGCAACAGCAGATGATAATTTAAGAGCAAATCCAGTTGGTAAACCTACTACACTATTGTTCACAAAAACTTACCATTAGTTAGCCAGAATTTAGCAGAATTTATGATAGATAAAAGTATCTGCAGAACTAAAGATTATACCTGACCAAGAGACTATAATTCGAAGATAAGTTTCTCTAAAAGAAAAATAAAGAGTTTTCAATGACATGATGGACAAACAAACTGAAACGACATGAAACAAACCTGTTGCTTAGATATTGCAATATAAGGTTGGTAACTCTGTCAGGCAAATAGCCTCCAACTCGGACCACGTTCAACAAGTTCAAATGGCATTCCAAAATTTTGCCTGCATAATTTTTCTGGAAGAGTTGTGCAAAAGCTCTGTTCTCTGGGTTTTGAAGTTTTAAGTCTCCAAATCTGTAGGATTGAGAGAAAAAAAAGTAGAGTCATCCAGTGGTAAACAGAAGTTTAAGTTTTTAAGTCATATTATTCATATAATATATACAAACTCAAAACTAAGAACTCACCGGGTATACAAGCGGTTTAGTATATGGACTGTCCACTTTTTCACCTTCCACCAACCCCATGATTTCCGGAGCTCTGGATCAGCGGGTTGGCCTTCTAATGGAACAGGCCTCTCCAATATATTCAAGAAAAGAACCATCCAAGCATTAAACACATTCGGATCAAACAACTGCTTTGGAATCTCCAGCTGAAATTTTATCAAACATTACCACATGAGAATTATTATGTATTAAACTTTTGTACTTTAAGCAATATAAAAGTGCCACTTTTCTATCCTATCGAAAGCAAAAACTTATCAATCAAAAAAGACCTCCAGTGGGATGGTTAGCATGTCTCCTCTTACAGTTTATCACACTGGGAAATATACAACTGTAATCAATGAGCAATTTACGAAGAGCTCCTCATTGTTGAGTGGTTGAAGACAACAAACACTAAAACAAGCATGATTCAAAGTGGTGGAATTCGCAAGAGAGTGCACAGGATGAAACTCCCAAGGCAAGAACTTACATAGATAGAAGACCAGAAGATTTTGCAGATGAGCTTAATCAAGTCTGCTATTTCTATAGGTGGATTTCCTATCTGAACAAGTCTGTTGAATATACTTAGAAGATGAGGAAATGTCTCCTCAACAACTAGATAAACTGGTGTCCTCTCCTCGTCTGACTTGAACCTATGAATTAAAAAGGCATGAGAACATTTGTTGACCAACATATACATATAAATTTGCAATAAGAGAGGCACATCAGGGTGAATCACCAAGGGCAAATTTACACAGGATTGAAACTCTTAACAATCAAAGAAAATTTACTAACTTTAAGCCAAATTTCAGCTACATATTTCTAATCATACATGAAAGAGAGAATCAATTACTCCCTCCGTCCCTAAATTATTGTCTGGGTTGACCCGGCACACGGATTAAGAAAACTCAATTGACTTGATTATTAATATTGGAATAGTATTGAAAAAGTGTGTTGTTTCCTTTAATGCCCATGTGTATGTGGCCCATAATTAAAATAGGAAGAAAAAGTAAGGGTAAAATAGTAAAAGTGATGTTCTAAAAAGGAAAGTTTCAAACAAGACAATTATTTTGGGACGGACGAAGAAGGAAAGGAAGACAATAATTTAGGGACGGAGGGAGTAATACTTAAATTCAGATATCCTACTAGTTTCACATGCTCGCTAGAGTAAATCCAACTTTGAAAACCTCACACAATATGTTAGCAGCACAGGTTTATTAAAGAGAAACATGTTTGCTAATGCAAATATTTGCATTAAATGTACTTGAGTAGACAGTTTAAATGCATGAATCAAATAGGGCAAATGCATATATACGAATAAGACACCAAAGAGACGGAATGAGCAATTATAGTTCAACAAAGACCAGCTTTGCCGTTAAATTTTTAAAAGAGCTGTAAAGTCATACTATTATAATATTGAGGTCTGGTCCACATAACCACATCACTTATAGGAAAGTGCCAAAAAACAAATCCATGAAAAACAAAAATGCATTAGATAGTTCTGTAAAGAGTAACAACACGCACCACAGACTTACTCATATTTTCTAGAAAGAATTCTCAGCACAAACAGAGCTCCATAAACTTGCTGATCTTGCAAATTATGATTCACCCAATGCAAAAGAGTAGGCCATTGCTCTGGATAATCTGCATGTATGATTGTCTTGAGGCACTCACCCAACTGAACCCTGTAACCAAACAGGGACAAAATCATATACACATCATACGAGTGAGATAAAATTCCAAAAATGCATGGGCAAAACTACTTTTTTACCTCAACAGTGGGGAACTTGGGCCACAAAAACAAGAATGTTCTGCCTGACCAAGTCCTTATCACTGGGCAAGATCTTCGATTGCTCATCTTACATTGACAAGAAGATTGAATAAAGCAAGCTTCAGAATGTTGCAAAATAAATTCAAACAAAACCGTGAATAAATTTTACTACTCAAAAAAAAAAAAATAGAATCTATCTACCGGGATCATGAGGGCACCAATTCTTAGCAATGAAGTTCTTGAAATGAATACTAGAAACCTGGCGTACAGCCATATCGCAGTTTCCATCAACAATGATCTGCAACAGCCTCACCAAATGCTGAGGTGTATACTGAAACTGCACAAGTGTCATCGTAAGAGCAAAACATCGGTTCAGCAATCCAAGCACGAGAAAACTCCAAAATAAAACTTGTTTGCATTCCATAATTGAACGGATAATTCAACAAACACAAGGACCATATCAAACCGATCGAATAAGCACGATAACGATTCTTGATCAAAAATCAATCAAATTTAAATACAGAATTCGATCAAGAAAGTGAAATGAACACATAAATAACGCGTAACAAGTACCTGATTGAGGCTCTCTTCGGCGGCTTTGCGTTCATCGGGATTGGGGCTGAGAGCAGCTTGGAGAACAACAGCTAGACTGTGAAGATCCATTTTATTGAGCTAGCTCGATCGATACGAATCAAGATAAAATCCTGGAAGAAGAATTATCTGATGAAAATGAAATGATTCTTCTTCTGAGCACACTGCTTATTCTAGGGTTTACGGAGAGAGGGAGAGACAGCAGAGCACAGCGAAGAGATGGAGAAGAAAGGCTTGGACCGCGAGTGTATATAAATCATTAGGGTTTAGAGTAGTATTTTTTGGTTGTTTAACAACTATAGGTTGACGGCTAAAAGATCGTCTTGCCCACGCGCTCTTTTTATCATTTTTTTTCATTTTCCTTTTTTTTTATTTTTTTTTTTTGGTCCAAATATTAACCGTTTTAATTAAGACCGACTATAATCAATAAACTGGACGACCTAATGTTAACTACGCAATAGTCGTCTGGACTAATAATTTGTATTATTCAGCCGGATATTAAGTATGCAACAGCAATTTGGATTAATAGTTCATATTATTCAGATAGAGTTTTTATCCCCTTGTTAATTATACTAATGAGAATGATTATATTATTAGCGTCTCACAAAAAAACACGTGACTAAAATTATGGTGCTATTATCAATGGCACTAATAAACCGGTATAAATAATACTTCCTCCGTTCCAAATAAATATTAATAGTTGACAAAATATATAAATTAAGAAACGTAATTAATGATGTGCTGTAAAATGTATTCCGACGATAATACTCATAAACATTAATTGAGTTTCACTATTCTAAATAAATGGGTTTCTCTAGGATGTGTTATATTAGATAAAGTTTTAAGTTGAGAAAAATGGTAAATAATATGTACATCAAAAGTCATTAGCAATATTGGTCGGGACATCTTAAAATAAAAGATAGAAATATTTATTCGGGGCAGAGGGAGTAATATTTATCCCAACCGGACTGCCAAACATAGAAGTAAATTATTAATACTACGTTGGGGTTAGACCTATCAATGGATCGGATATAGGTATATCCGAATCCAATTCAAAATCTTATTTTGTCAATCCGATCCGATAACCTGAAGGATCTATATATGTTAATTGATGTCCCAATTCGTTACTAGTTGATATATCCGAAAAAATATCTAATCTGATTCAAAATTCTCGCTAATGAATTTTATGAATAAAATAATATAAAAATTATACCACTATCAATATATACTTATGATTAGTGTACAACTATAGATGTGTATAATAATAAATATGTTATTTTCAAATAAGATCGGGTTCTTACCGAATCGAATATAGGTAAATTCATATTTGATCCACTAAGTAAACAAATTATCAAATTCGGATTGAATTCGAATTATTGGATCATTATACAAATTAATATCTAAATTTTTTCATCAGAATTAGATCGGATTCAAGTCTAGTGGTAACTGGTAAGTTTTGAGTAGTATTTAAATTAACAGAATTAACTAACGTCGTTTAGTTGGTGCGGCTGCTGCAGCTTATATTCAGTTTAGGCACTAAAACACGATATTCGATTTGGATAAAAAAGAAATTTGCAGTAGCCGCACGTGGTTTTGCTCTGCCCGTCTCATGGATTAGATTACATGGAAGTTCACTCGGCCCTCATTGAAAATTGTTTGTTACACTTTGCCCCTGCAAAGATTCCATCTAAGACAAATGTTACATTTAATTAAGGTTAACGGTCGAAAGCATAAGTCTGTTTTAGATTATTAACGGGTGAAGGGTGAAGACTCAAATAATGTATCTTGTTTTCACCCGCTGCACTGGGTTGAATCGGAGATCGCATTTGGACGACAAACATAGAAAGTGAGAACGAGAATCTTATACTTCATCCGTTCAAAAAGTCAATTTTATTTTTTTAAAAAGTCAATATATAACTAAATCAAATCAAAATTTTACAAATTTTACTTATATTTTAAAAAATAAAATTTTATTAATTAGAAAATATCTTAAGAATACTCTGAATCGCAGACCATTGGTTTGTAAAAATTCAAACCAATCAATCGTCTAAAGTCAAAAACCGAGCCAAACCAAACCACGATCTCGCGGTTTGGTTTCATGGTTCAATTTCGCGATTCGGTCTTATTTTAAATAAAGCAAAAGAATAAAAAGACAAACAAATATTATACAAAGACATAATAGTTTGATGTTTTCGTACGGTCTCCCGAATTTCTTAAAAAAAGTTGAGAATTAAGCACTCAAGAAGGGAATTTTCTTTGCTCAACAAAAGATTTTCAACGTAGAGAAAGACGGCAGTAATCTTGGTTGGCTCCCACCGCACCAAGTAGCCAAGTAGGCAGTACACCATCATATGATAATTGAAATTATTATTTGAATCAATGTATTACAGCTTAGGAAAAAAAAAAAAACATATCCATATCATAGGAAGTCAGGAAGAATGGAAGAGGAGGCGTGGAGAGAGATTAGACAGAAGATTGGTGAGGGAATTCGAGCAGAAGGATTGGCTAAAGGTTGAGAATATTGAAGGTTCTAAAAGGCTTTTGGTTTAGCCTTCATATAGTATAAGAATACGAAAGACCGAGAATTAAAAAAGGCTTGGTGGTTCAGTGGCTCAACTTGGTGGTTCGGTTTGACGGTTTGATTCATAATTACACGGTTCGGCTTGATTTTACTCGACTCGATATGGTCAAATTGCGAACCGAACCAAACCGCTCGATTTTTCAAGAACTCAAACCGAGCTAAACCATATAAGTCACGAAATTGAACGGAACCACACGGTTCGACTCGGCTCGGTGGTTTGGCAACTCGGATTGACACCCCCAAATATTACGTGTAGGTTCTATTACTCAAATTTGGTCAAGTTATGGACAGATATTTTATAAGAGTTGTATTTTAAGAATTTATAAAATAGGTAGTATTCCAAGTATATTTTCTAAATATTAGTTTTATTTTCTCTAACTAAAAGTTTGTTAAATATTCATTTAAAAGTCATTCAAATTGATCAAAAAAAATCAAAATATTCCTCTTCAATTGAGCTAAGAAAATACATTTTAATCTAAATTCTTGAAATTGATGATCAATATTGCCAAAGAATCTAGTTTTATAATACTCTCCGCTTTTAAAAATAGTCTCTTGACTCGACACTCATGTAAAGAAAAGTTGGTTCACTTTATCACTTACTCTTATTATATACTTTTTCGGTTTCACTCAAAGAACTCACGTTTAATAAAATAAGTTATTAATAAATATATAAGTATCATTATAGTTAGTTATAATTACAACAATATTTGAGCATAATTAAAATGCTTATATGACACGTGGAGGGTACAGTTAAAAAGTTATGAAATTATAAGCATAATTTTTTAAAGTGTTTTTTTATGTGAAGCATCCCAAAATAAAATAGTGAACTCTTTACTTAGAATGAATGAAATATATTTTTAAGAAAAAGTGCAAAAATGTCACTCCGAGTATAGGACTTTTCAAAAGATGGTCAATCAATATATTTTTGTCAAATTGAACTGAACCTTAAGTCTCGAATTGAACAAAACTACAATGGTTTGGCTCGGTCTCATGGTTCAATAATGTGGTTCGGTCTTGTGGTAATGACTATAAAGTGAATACTTTAGTGTTTATATATTCTAATATTCTATCAGAGCATATAATTACACCTATGATCAACGGTCAAATCTAAATATGGTTCAACGGATCAGTTAATATGGTTAGTTCAGTTCGGTTCAGCTCGACAGGTCAAACCGCAAACTAAACCAAACGGCTCGTTTTTTTTAAAACTCAAACCGAATTGAACCACATAAGCCACAAAACTGAACCAGACCACTCGATTTGGCTCAGTTTGGTGACTTGATGGCTCGAATTGACACTCCTTATCGAAATAGCCGAAAAACTAATGCCCAGTAGCTTTGCTCAATAGCTTGACCATTATTGAATTCATGCATGAAACGATCATTTAGCGGGATATCTCTTATTCGATTCTCACCAAGTACAAATGTCCTTGACCCAGCGCAGGTTCATTAGCGTGAGTGAGATTTAATCTCAAACCTAATGTAGTTTGAAAACACATCGAGGAAGACATAAGGAAAAAAAAAGCCCGAAAATTAACTTTCTTAAATTCTTAAGGGTGCGGCTAACATGTGACATTTTAATAGCTTGAATATAGTAATTTTTTTGTCAATGACCACACATACACAAGTTCTAATGTCACAGAGACAGTTATCGAGACAAAATATACTCTCTTCGGTCCTAAAAAAAATCCACTTTCCTTTTAGGTCGTTTAAGAAAAACGTGTCAACTTTCTAATTTTTTTTTTTTTTTGGAATACTACTTTTACTATAATTATATCATGAACATAATTCATACTTTGATTAATGAGTCTTACTTCTACTTTGACATAAATTTTAGGAAAAATTGCGAACCGGTACCTTTTGTAGAATATTCAATCGCTTAAGTTCACTATATTTGTTTTCATTCGCTTAAGTCTCTTTTTAAGTGAAAAATTGACTATTTTTATCCAAAATTGCCCCTATATCATGATACATACTAGGTTATGTGCCCGTGCCTATGGCACAGTGTCGATATGAAGCCAGATCAATATATGCTTTGAGTTAATGTATGCTTGTAATTTTGTAGGGGGTGAGTAGAACTAAATTAATCAAAAATAACGAAATAATAATTAATTTATTTCGTAAAACCAATACTTGAAATATTAAAATTAGAAAAGAAAAAACTTTTGAAATGTAGCAACAATATTGAAATTGTGTTATGTTCGAACTTGTTTCAAGCCTCTTGTTTTAAATTCCTCGATTGTTGCTTCTACTTTGTATATCATTGCAATATCCTTAACATCTCTAACGTATCTTTCTTTCAAAATCGGTTCCGATCGATGTACTTTTATCTTTGTTCTCCCCCAAAAAACAAATATGCCGCAAAATGCAAAATTTAGTACACAACATACTAACTTTATTGATATCAAAGTATTACATTAGCAAAATGGAAGTGAATTGATATCAAAGTATTCCATTTTGTGAAATGGAGAAAGAGTTGTGAAGAATAATTCAGTCATGGTTTGATTTACATGAACATCTCAAAATGTTTCATCGGCGAGTCGGTTCTTTTAGGATTTTTAAACGATCCTCACTGCGCCAATCACATACAAAGATGAATGTGTTAGTATGAAAAAAATTACAAAGGGAAACACACAAACTTAAAAATCCGGATGCCACATAAAAGAGATGAAATTAGTACCCAACATGCAAATGTGTCTCCTCCAAGTGAGGCGAAGTATTCAATGCATCTAAAAATAACACAATTTATACCCAAGACTCTAGCTATTAGTCCCGTCTTGGTTATGATTCAAAAGATGCAATCAAATAGAGCAACTAACATATACATAGATCGAATTACATGAATGAATAAAGAAGTTGCAAGATACATCCCCATAAATGCACCATAGAAATCTCGATTAGCCTTAACAACTATTATTTATAATCAATTTGAACAAATATCACAATTTACATTGCAATGGATAGTCTCGATAGTACACAATTTCCATAGATTTACGTAAACCATAGACCTTAACCTTAAGTAACCTTACACCCAAAATTTCACAGGGAGATAAAAATAATGCTCATTAAAAAACCTCATTAAGCATTTTGACATTTAGATGAACATTCACATGGCAGTGTTCCATATAAATCATTAAAAGCTTACTTAGATTTTGATATGTGTGTGTATTGTTGCGATATGAATACAATAATTTCAATGACCAAGATCAATTTCATCCATGAAGCAAATCAAGAACATCATTCACAGGTTTTTCTCAATGGGGTGAATGGGGCTGAATCATAATACCATGAAGCAAGACATACCAACTTGCTAACGACTTACCATATCTTTGAAACTTGGGTGCTGAGTAAATATTCCAACTCCGGTGCAAAGCCAGAAAATTAATTAAGGCCTCTTAAAAGCTAACGTAGATTAGCATGAAATGCGGAGGAACCTAAAATGCTAAGAGCCAATGAATGAATGAACATTGTTGAATACACAACCAAATTTAATACATTAATTACATGTTACAATTACTAAATGAACAACTGGGTAACTATTGTTGTTAAGAATTTTTTATATTTAGGTAGTTACATCCATTATTAGCAAGTTGCTATCAACCCAATACTTGATAAATGCATCCCGCAAATAACGGTGAAACATTGCAAAAATTTGAAGGTGTTGTTCGAATATAGTAGACTAATTGTCCAATCAAGGTCTTGAAGAAACTAATTGCATGAATGAAAAATCACAATATAATAGAAGGTTATCGAACAAACCAATTGCATGAATGGAAAGTTACACAAAATGCGTAACATGAATACGGGAGAATCACACGACGTTATTGTCGAAAACGATCCGCCAAGTAGCCTTTATTTACGATACCGGTAGTTGCCCTTCTCACTCATCCCTAATTCTCCTTTTCTGCCGGTGCAACAAATATGTGTGATCCAAGATGATGATGAAGATATTTGCAAGTAAGTTCTTCCATTTCCTCGATTTTCTCTCTATAAAATTTAATTGAGGAGTACATTTGTCAAAAGTATATCCATATATATTTTCCTCAATTGTGAATAAGTGCTAGTCAGTGCCAAAAACAAAAGAATATATTATTGGAAAGTATTGTGTTTCGTATTTAGTTGCTACGTAGTTACCTCAATTATGAATAAGTATTAGCGATTAAAGGGATATTCATTTAGCATTACTAACATGACACCTTAGCAATAAAGTTTATATAATTGTATTTGCATGTGACATTTTTCTCTTACCGTTTTTTTAGTTTCATTTTAGCGTGTTATACACAGCAATTAAGACGAACCTTACTTGGATTTCTGTAAACCTAGCATTTCTATGCAACATAGGCCATCTCAAACCCAAAACCACATTCATAGACAATTAAAAAGCCATAAAATAGCCACCTCAAAAACTACTCTTGAAAAAATTTGCACCCAAAGAACACATTAAACAACTCCGCATCAAAAATCTCAAAAAAAAAAATAAAGGAACCCAAAACAAATTTGCATAAAAAGCTGAGAAAAAAAAATTTGGAAGAAATAATATCGACAATAATACAAAGAGGACAAAACAATGAGATCTTGAATCAAATATATGTATATATATGTGTGTGTGTGTGTGTGTGTGTGTGTGTAAAGATTTGGAGACATGCCTTGAGCTTTGAGAGGAGGGGTTGACGGTGGTTCTTCAGGACCTTGCCGATGTTGTTCCGGTTCTGTCTTGTTAGCAAGATCGATTCCCACATTCTCCTTCCCTCTCTTTAAAAACTTTCCGATTAATTTTATTTTTCATAAGTTGGACAATGATTAACCACAGTAGAATTCAAATTGACAAATCGAAAAAAAATTGAAAAGAAAAGGGCAGAGAGAAAGAAATTGGAGGACGACTTACAAAGAATCGATCGCCAAGGGTTTTACGTTCCTTTATCACAATCCTTTTATTTTGTGAGTTTTCGCTTTTTTTTTCTCAAGAACAATGTAGAGGAATCAACCAAAAATTCAAGAAATTATCATGTGTCAATTTATAGATTTTATCAGTTCTTCGGACAATCAAAATGAAAAAAATTTAAAATCAATTGAAAAACAACTCAATTGAAAATTTTGCAGAGTAAAAAGAAAAATATAACTGGGAACATGTGTGAGTGTTAACAGTTTAAAACAAATGAAAAACTTACAAAATATAGAAAATTCATGTGAGTGTGAGTGTGAGTGTGTGTGTGATTTGTTGCTTCGTAATAGACACTTTTAAGGGGAAGACTCTTACTGACATAATAATCTAAATCTGAAGATCAAGTATGGGATTGGCCCAATATAAAAATTCAAATATTATTCTAAAATATGCAAAAGAAAAAATTGAATTTTATAAATGGGCTAAAATATGCCATGGCATAAGGCTCTAGCATGCAATTAATTTCAAGCAAAGGAGCTTCTCTGATAAAGATATTATTTGCTCCAAAATTTAAGCTAGTATAATAACAAACCACTAAATGTAAAATTGAAAGCATGACTGAAAAATAAAATATGATGGTCCTTGGGATTGACATCTCATTGATTCTTTTCTGATGCAGCTTAGTCAAGCCATCAGTTCAATTGAAGCAATAGCCAAATTAAGCATCAAAGGATTATATTACACAAATAACACTTTTTCTCTATTGACCATTTCATCTGCTATTCTTAGATTTGATGTTAGCAGCTCTATCGCAATGACTCTCAGATTTGATGTTAGCAGCTACATATTTTTAAGTTTTCTATCACAATGAGTCCAACTTTTTCATCGCACGGCCACATGCACCCTTATTAACAGAAATAAATCAAAGCAAATGACCTTGACAATGGTGAATTTATAGTACATAATCCAAATCGAAGTTTCAAGATTTTTAAAAAAGCATGCAATACATGCAACCGACTCAATTGGGTAGCTTAGTTTAAATTTGTGAGGACTTACATTTGGGGAAGGAGATGAAACCGGACGGCCCATTGCGAGTTGCAATCCATGACAGAGGAGAGAGAATGATGAAAGCGAAGGGAGAGCGAGAAAGAAAAGAGACTGCAAAGAAATCAAGAATCAAATTAGAAGAGAAATCAAATCAATCAAATTAGAACCAAGAATCAAATCAACGTATGCTCGAAAAGAAATCTATACTATAAATAACATATTGCTTTGGAAAAGAAATCAATCAAATTAGAAGAGAAATCAATCAAATAAATATTATAGAACCAAGAATCAAATTAGAAAAGAAATCAATCAAATTAGAAGAACAAATAACATATTGCTTTGGAAATCTCTAAATGAAATAATAAAACCAAAGCCAAATATTTTTAAATCAAGAAATTTCAAGGCAAATAATAGGATTAACGGAATTTAAAATTAAAAAAAAAAAAACTGACCTAGAGAGAGAGGGATCCCTTCTGCAATCGAAATTGTGCGCGAGAGAGATAGGGATTTGAGGGTTTTCACAAATTGGCCGTTTGCCAAAATGGAGATGAATAGATGAATTTGTCCTTTTGGGAGTAAAGAGAGTGCGAGAGAGAGAGAGCCGAGGGCTGAGAGGAGAGATATTGTAAGAGAGCCGAGTGTTTTCGGCAAAACTACCTCTCACACACTTGGACTCTCAAATTAGATCTTAACCGTTGAATTTCAGTAGATGGGAAAATCTTAGCCAGTAGTTGTCTCTCACAATTGTATATGTGAGAATCAACCATAACTGTAATATAGATATAACGTCGTCATTTGTATTAAATGTACGTCGTCAATCCCAGTTGATCTCTCCAACACTACAATCACCCCCTTCACTTCCCAAAAAACCAATAAGATTATCGTGGACGTTGTTCTTTTTTATTTTGTTTGTTGTGGTAGCAATTTCTTACCTATATACTTTTTTTTATCTGCAACCTGAATTTTATTTAACTTCAAAAACTATAAAGTGCAGGTATTCATAAACTTGACATGGTTGGTTTTTATTCTATGATCCTATATGTTTCTTAATTATAGAAAATGGCCTGTGTAATGGGACAAGGAACAAAGAGGCAATAGGATGAGAGTATAATGTATCATGACTAATGAGTTTCAAATATTTGCTTGATTTTCAGAAGGAAACAAACTGAAAATTTGAGGAGCATGCCCGAGGTCTACCAATTTGTTCACCAACTTCAAACTTGTTTGTTTTTCAAAGAAAAATAAGCAAATGGAAAGGAAAGAAGTGATAAAAGCGAGTAGATGTGATAAAGGTTTGTCCGTTTTGAGTGCCTTGCCAGATTCGATTCTAATTCACATTCTCCCGTTCCTAGAAACAAAGTATGCTGTAAGAACGAGCACTTTCAACAAGGTGGAAGCATCTGTGGGCTTTTGTTCCCAACCTTAACTTCATCTTGCCATCTGAGTTAGATGCAACTTCTCTGCACAACTGTTGTGTATTCCCGTCGTTCGCGCACGCGGAGTAGAAGTACAAATACAACTTTAAAATTAATAAAAGCCTATACAACCAATCTATGAGGATCTCACCAAGACGCTCAAATAGATTACAATAGGGTGGGGATAACACTTTATCTACCCTATGGGAATATTTTTAATATTATCACAATATAGTCTCCAAGTATCCTGCAAATACCAAATTAATTAGTATAAAGCAATAATGGAGAAAAATAAACAAAGATAATATAAGAAATAAAGGGAGAAGACAATGAAAAAGAATTCTCTTTTTCAATGGTGTCACCGACCATAAAGGCCTCAACCGAAATCACGGCTCAGATTTCCTTCTCAACCAATGTCCACCGGAGTGACCCACGAGTAGCACTACAGTCCAATGTGAAAGGCCCAAACTTTTCCGGCAACAACTCCGGTAACCCCAACAAAATTCGGTGACACAAAGTCATCGTTACAAGCCCCAGCTCCGCTCTCAACCACCGGAGATAACCACTCCAGAATACCACCAAACTGAAATCCCTCTCTTACACACACACTCTCACACGTAGCACACACTCACACGAGTAATACACGGTGACATGAGAGAGAGAGACACTGATTTCAGATTGTAAAAGAGGAGAGATAGAGAGAGAGGGAGAGAGAGCAAACTTGTGTTCAATAGGCTACAACAATTCGGTCATCGGGTTCTAATGGGAGAAGGGAGTGCTCGCCATTTAAAGGGAGGAGAGCAGCTGGGAGGAGCATTAACAGTTTCAATCTAGATGGTTTTTGAATAGTACGCCTAGGTCTATCCCTAGCAAGTTGATAATCATCTAGATTATGATCTTCAGGAATTTCAATCCTATCATCTTCCTTATTTTCAGTTTCAGCATTAACAGTTTCATCATTCACAATTTCAGTTTCAGCATGCACTTTTTCTTGGTTGTTATCATTCTCAATTCCAGTTTCAGTTTGTGCATTAGTGTCAGCATCAAAAGAACCTACCACATAGGGATGCTCCACCTCATTAGGAGCATGGGGAGGGGGGACATTATCAGCAGGAAGCAAATAAGGAAACTCAGTTTCATTAAAAACTACATCCCTGCTTATGGTAACTTTAAAATCATGTTCTTCTTTCAACCACAGTCTATACCCTTTCACCCCCTCAGGATACCCTAAGAAAACACACCTAGTAGCCCTAGGTCCAAGTTTATCATTCTTTTGATGAACATAGGCTGCACAACTAAAAACTCTTAAGTTTGAGAAATCAATTTCTTTTTCGAAGAAAACAGCTTCAGGACACTTTCCATGTAAAGGAACAGAAGGGGACCTATTAATGATATAGGCAGCAATTATGACTGCTTCTCCCCAAAATTTTTTCGAAAGTCCAGAGGTCAAGAACATATAGCTCTAACTGTATCTAACAGGGTTCTATTCATGCGCTCCGCGACACCATTTTGTTGCGGATTGTAAGGCGCAGTTTTATGCCTTTGAATACCATGTTCAGCGCAGAAGTTATCAAATTCTTGATTACAGAATTCTAACCCGTTATCAGTCCGAAGCATTTTCAATTTTTTCCCAATTTGATTTTCAATCAAAACTTTCCAATTTTTGAATTTTTCAAAAACATCAGATTTATGTTTCATTAAGAAAACCCAGACTTTTCTCGAAAAGTCATCAATGATAGACAGAAAATATCTGTTTCCACCTTGAGTGGGGACACTCGAGGGACCCCACACATCCGCATGGACATACTCAAGAATTTTCTTACTAGAAGATTTGTTCAGGGAAGGGGGAGGAAAACTAACTTTATGATGTTTGCTTTTAACACGTGTATTACAAAAAGGTAGACTAGAAAATTTTTGATTACCAAAACATCCATTTTTGTGTAATATTTCTAGACCTTTATTACTCATATGTCCTAGTCTTTTATGCCATAACATTGTTTTATCTTCTTTAACAAGATTAGCACAATTTTCATCAAAAGACATAGGAATAACAACACATACATACAAGTTATTGCGTTTTTCAGCCTTAGCAACAACTAAAGAACCCTTTAATATTTTCATAACGCCTTTTCCCCATTTTCCCTCAAAACCCTCATCTTCTAACGAGGCACACGAGATCAAATTATTGCACAACTCAGGAACGTGTCTCACATTTTTCAAATTTAACACATATCTAGAATCAAGTTTTAAAGATATATCACCAATTTCAGTAATGACACATTTTTTTTTTCATTAGCTATCGAAACAGATCCAATTTGCACTTCTTTGCTTTTAGTTCTAGATTTTGACCTACTACGACTTCTATGCTTGTGATTTCCAGAATTCTGATTTTGGTTTTGATTTTTATTACTATGACCATTATTCCTTTCAAGTTGTCTACCTCTTACAAAATTCACTTCTCCGGCATTCGATTTTTCCTTAGTGTTTCTCAACTCTAATTCTTTTGCTTTTAACCCATTAATCACCGTATCAAGCGTGATATCATCCCTACCATACTTAATAGCAGATTTAACGTCAGCATAAGAATAAAAAATTCCGTTTAAAAGCACTATGGGAGTATAGTCATCGATATGTTTATCGCCGGTTTGTTTAATATCTTGAACCAATTTAGTGAATATATCAATATTCTCATCCATGTCTCTGTTAAGGTCTATCTTAAATCTAAAGAATTTTTCCAAGAGATATATCTTGTTAGGAAGAGATTTTTCGTAAAAAAGTTCTTCTAACTTATCCCACATTTCTTTAGCAGATTTAAGTTTTCCAACCTTCCTAAGCACGGAATCACGAAGGTTCAAAATAATAGAAGAGTAAGCACACTCATCTATTTCGGCCCTAATCTCTTCTGTATTAGATTCGGTGAAATTTAACGTCACAGCTTTGAAAACCTTTTCTTTAATTAAAATCCCTTTCATTTTTTGTTGCCAAATAGAAAAGTCCGATTTTCCATTAAAAGTTCCAAATTATAAGACGCTGAGTTTGCCATTTTTTTTTAAGACAACACGGAACAAAAATAGTAATTAAAAATAATTCCACAGACAAATCACCAACAAATCCAAATATCAAAAATAGAGCAGCCACAGCGGAATAACAATTTTAAAGTAAGCAATTAAAAAACTCAACACCAAATTTAAGCGAAATAAATTAAGGAGTTTTTTAGAAATTGCTCACCCAGAAATCCTTGACTAGGATTTCTAATTTTTGATTGGATTTGAAGACCACCGTACCGTACGCGAAGTCAACCTGGTTGCTCTGATACCACTGTTGTGTATTCCCGTCGTTCGCACGCGGAGTAGAAGTACAAATACAACTTAAAAATTAATAAAAGCCTATACAACCAATCTATGGGGATCTCACCAAGACGCTCAAATAGATTACAATAGGGTGGGGATAACACTTTATCTACCCTATGAGAATATTTCTAATATTATCACAATATAGTCTCCAAGTATTCTGCAAATACCAAATTAATTAGTATAAAGCAATAATGGAGAAAAATAAACAAAGATAATATAAGAAATAAAGGGAGAAGACTGTGAAGAAGAATTTTCTTCTTCAATGGTGTCACCGGCCACAAAGGCCTCAACCGAAATCACAGCTCAGATTTCCTTCTCGACGAATGTCCACCGGAGTGACCCACGAGGTAAGCACTACACAGTCCAAGGTGAAAGGCCCAAGCTTTTCCGGCAACAACTCCGGTAACCCCAACAAAATCCGGCGACACAAAGTCACCGTCACAAGCCCCAGCTCCGTTCTCAACCACCGGAGATAACCACTCCAGAATACCACCAAACTGAAATCCCTCTCTTACACACACACTCTCACACAGTAGCACACACTCACACAGAGTAATACACAGTGAGATGAGAGAGAGAGAGAGAGACACTGATTTCAGATTGTAAAAGAGGAGAGAGAAAGAGAGAACAAACTTGTGTTCAATAGGCTATAGCAATTCGGCCGTCGGGTTCTAATGGGAGAAGGGAGTGCTCGCCATTTAAAGGGAGGCGAGCAGCTGGGAGGAGCGCACTAGGCCAAGGGGGGACTCGCACCAGACAAAGGAAAAGGGGGGAAACCAAGGAGTCGGTCAAAGAGGGGATAAACAATACATGGGCAAAACAGGGGAGGTTTCATCCGGTTTGCACAAGGGAAATGGGTGGGCAGCCAGGGAGTTGGGCCGTGTGTTTGGGCTAGGGAATGGGCTGCCCTATTTGGGCCTCCAACATTCTAACAACAACTTTATGAATTTTGTTGATAGAGTACTCCAACTCCATGAGTTGCAGTTTATTCAGACCTTCAGCATAAGGACCGGGTATGGAGGGGAACAAATATTGATTCGAACCGTTTCAATGCTTGGATAGATGCTTTGGTCAAACGTCGCATTCAAGAGATTTGTCTTGACTATGCTAAAATTCCCAACTTGCCTTCCAGCCTGTTTACTTGCGAATCCTTAGTTGTATTATCAATTATTGATCAGCTGCTTGTTATTGATCTTCCTGGCTCTGTGTTTTTCCTGGCTCTGTTTATCTTCCAAAACTCAAAACCCTCAGAATATCACTTATAACTCCAAACGAGAATGTAACAAGGAGACTTTTTCGCAGCTGCCCTGTACTTGAAGATTTATATATATTTTCAGAGCTAAGGGTAAAGATAGAAACTATATTTGATATCTGTGCTCCTGTGCTGAAAAAATTGGACATGCACGTGTTTCCATCTGGATTTGATCCTGATTCTGATGACTACGACATTAGATTTCTTGTTGATGCTCCAAAGCTTGAGTCTCTTTCGGTTAGAGATAGTTGTTTCGCTCATTATTCATTGAAGAAGCAATCTGTTTTAGTTTCTGCTGAGATCTTAGTTGGAGAAGACGTACATCTTGAATATATAAAAGCCCATGCCATCATGGGACTATGGGAGAAGAGTACTCACTGCTGCTATATCTGATGTTAGGTATTTGCAGTTATACGGCGAAACTACAACTGTAAGTTTATTAGTACCATTAATTAAATATTAGTGAACTTAAGCTATTGTTTTTCGTGATATCTGATGCTTTATTGTTTGTTTCTACCGAATAAAAAAGGCTCTTAGTTGCAATGCCGGTGGTGGGGTAAGTAAATTGAGCAATGTTTCTCGTTTGGAGCTGCGAGTTACTAGATTGTTACGGTTTCCAGATGTGCTCCACAATCCACATGATGCCTTAATTACCTTGAATTCTTGAATGCAAATATTGTAAGTAGTTTTACATTTAATGCTCGGGGTATGAGAAATTGGTTATTGAGTAGCACCTTTGTGACCTCCGTAGATCTCTCTCTCTTGTACAGTCATATCCAGAAGATGATCACGAAGATGCATGAATTCAATTGAAATGATGGAACTACATTCTATTCGATCCTAGCCTTAAGGAGATGCAAATGCAGGTTGTTCCTTGCTGTGTGTCATCATGCTTGAGAGAAATTGAAGTATGCTTTTAATTACAAAGGATGGAAACTTGAGCAGCTGCTGCTTGTCAAGTACTTACTGCTGAACTCGAAAGTATTGAGCAAGCTGCATTTCAAAGAGTTTGAGTGCGAGGTGATCAAGGAAATTGAAAAGGTATTACAACAAACTCCAAGGTGTTCGGAGACTTGTCAAATTGAATTTGGAAAGCGCCTATGATTTCAGACTAATGGAAGTAGAAATGTTAGCATTGAGAGTAATAGAAAAGCCACCGTGTGTATTCTATACCGGTAAAATACTTGCTGAAAAACTGTACAAAATCTTTGGGGTTTCTGGTGGGGTTCGTTTCCAGCTAGACGACCTTGCCGAGGGAACCCAAAAAACTCGGAACGGAAAGAGTACTTCTTGAGATTTTTGCACCATTAGATAAAGTTTCATTAATGTATTGACACATTTTACGTCTTTGAATTGACCAAATGAGACTTTTGCACCATTAGATGAAGTTTCATTAATGTATTGACATGTTTTACGTCCTTGAATTGACCAAATGAAGAGGATATACAAATGAAGTGATTTCGCACCCATTTTAGAGACCTAAGAATTTTCTTTTAATTTTCTCTGTTTTTTATTTGGCAAAGAAGCATTCTTTCAGTTTCAACTTACGAGTCGCATGCATTAGCTTCTATATAGTACTTACAAAAGGTCTCCTTCATTTATGTTATTATATTATTATGTAAAATGATGACTATGCTTTAATATAATATTATGCATGTAATGCTAAATTGCTAAATTTATCCATGTGAGTGGTTGATTTTTAAAATAATTCTCATTTTGTCTCATTTAATATGAGGTGAATTTTGACTTATTACGCAAATTAAAATTAAATAAATAAAAATTAACTTTAAAATAGAGATGACAATTTCGAATTGAATTGTACCAAAGTTGACGGTTATTAACTGATTTAAGTGGATATGAGACAGATAATGAGAAATAACTGAATTCAGAAACTGAGGAATGATTCGTATATGATATTACTAGTACCCGCCCCATTTTCAAAGCTAATATTAGTTCATGTAATTTTAACTCTATACATACTTATATTTACCAAATTAATCTAGCAATATGTATTAGTGTGTATATCTACATCTCATTCTTGAAGTTTAAAACTTTTGAAATTTGGAAGAGTGATGATTGACTTGAAGGTATGAAGCTTGCCTTGAAAATTTAAAGTCAATTTTGTTTTAAACTTTTAAAATGATTGTTGATGATATTTTTATGCTTACAATTTCATGAAACTATAGTAATTCGTGGTGTATTTGTAATAAACACAACTACCTAAGTAGTTATTTATTTTGACCTTTTAGTTTTCATGAATTTGATCATGATATTATTGTACATAGAATATAGTCTATTTATAGTTTGGGACCGACCTTTTTCTTATATACCATGTTCGTATGGTAGCTAGCGCGATGTTCTACATGAATCAAAATTTTTGAACTTGATTAAATCTGTCTTTGAAAATTTCTTTCTTGTGTATTTTATTAACGTTAATTGTTAGATGTTATCTTCCTAAACAAAGAGATTGTCTATTTATCGTTAGAATTTTAATAGTTGAACAAAACTTAAACAATTTTTCATGAGTATTTCCCGATTGTTTGTTACCCGTAGAAAATGAGAATGAGTATAAAAACTAATTCTACAATGGGAAATGGAGTGGATATGAAAAATAAAATTAAATTGAGAAATGAAAATTGTATTAATTATGCCCGTCCTGGAACCATTTTACTGTAGCTTTTTCAACGGTGCAGCGTTTTCAAAACAGAACATTTTAAAAACGTAAATTTTTCAAAACACGATTTTTTTTCTTATAAATGCATCTCGGATATTGCTTTGAAACACAGTTTTTTTTTTCCTTATTAGCGTTTTAAAACCTGCGTTTTGGGAAAAAACTGAGAATTTCAGAATTTCAGCGTTTTAAAAAGCAGTTTTTTCTGCCGCAGCATTAAAACGCATTTTTTGCAAATACACGGCATTTTATCCCTATATTTGGAATAAAACACACGACCAACACAGGCTATAAAATATCATATAAGGTGGAACGTGGCTAAAGATTCACGATTATAAATTGCTTTAGTTGATTTAACATAATATTTTGTATCAGACATATCATAATTCGAAAGACATAGTTCCACTCTCTTACAACTCACTCACTAACACGCAGTGGGTCAGGTCGAGGAGATTCATCCTATAGAAAATACCAGTATTTTTTAAGTTTTTGCAGAATTGTTCAAATTTTTTGAAAAGCTAACAACTATTCAAACTTGTTAGCAAAAGATTGTTTGGGACGAGAGAGAGAGAGATGGCCATTGATAATGTGAGTTTGGTAATACAACACCCAGGTGGAAAGATCAGAGATGCTATGGCCAATCTCAGTTAATGAGGTTATGAAGTTACATTAAATTCCGGCCACTATGTTGCTCTTTAATTCTCCTCACCACCACCTTATACTCATCTCCAACCACCGCCACCGCCACCAAACAAAACAATAGCACTGCTCCTAGCTATAACAACCAACCTGGGATCGATGTGAACCGCATTAAGCTGCGTCTCTCTCTATCTCTCTCTCTCTCTCACTTCCTCCCTCTTTTTAATGGGCCTATCTACATGAAAGAATGGAAGAAATGGGAAAGAAAGAAGAGGGAGGATAAACCAAGAGAGCGATATTGAGAAGAACCCAACTTACTGTTGATATGATTACTTCCATATATTTATACACTACGTGAGCTCTATGATACAATGGACATTTATCCTAATACAATTATTGTAAACTAGTCAAACTAACAAAATACATTTAACATGTGTAAATATGAACCAAATACATTTGATCATGTGAGATATTACATAATATCTCATTGTCTAATACGCCTCCTCAAGCGAAACGAAAAGAAGTGGAGCTTGAGCTTGAACTTGTTGGGGTGCCCTCTCAACTGTAACATGGGTGAGACGATAAATCCACAAAGCAGGCAAAATAGGCATATCAATTGATTGAGATTGAAAAATAACATTGGCAACAAATGATTGATGCCAAACCATGCTTTTAGTTGGTTGAAATCCATGGCTGTATAATACGAAATGTCTCCCCAAATACCAAATCTAAATGCTTGCCAAATGGGTAAGATATATCTAAGTTACCCATTTGGCGAGAAGATAATGGACACGTAACAAAGTCATGAAGACCAACTAATGGGCATTGTGGATAATGTTCATGAAGAGGAATTAGACTAGAGAGTGGAGTCGATGATTGGGACCTGACCAAGTAGGAATTGGGAACAATATCAGAGAGGAAGGAAGAAAATTAAGCATTGATTTAGGAACTCAGTCTTTGTAATGGAAGAGGGGATATGGAGATGTGAAGGAATCGTAAGACAAACTCCCTCAAAAGTAGGGAATACAAGGTTTTTGGTTGAAGAAGGTAAAGGAGAACACTGAGAAGTTTTAGTTTGATCATTGACCCTAATAATATAGGTTTTGTCATTTGTGGAAGAACTTGTGGCTTGACTAGACATAGCGTGTTTACTGGCATGTGGAACATCGGGGAGAGGAGTATGAGTGGTAGAGATTAGACACAACACCGTAGGATATGAGGAAGATGACTTCCAACACCATTTTTCCTCGTCAAGAAGATTATCGAGAAGAAAATCCAAAGAAAATTGTGGTTTTCGAAAATAATAATACTTGACAAACTCGATATATAACAAATCAAGACCATCAACAAGAAAATCAATAAGCACGATTTCAAAAATTAGATTCCCAACCATATCAAGCGCATAAGATACTCGTCTACAACAGTTTCCAGACATTCTCCAAATGATGCCTAATCTTCAATCCTTGATGGCAAATATCGTAAGTTTTCATTGCAAAGCTCTAGGTATTAACAATTTGGTTCTTGAGTAACATCTTTTTAATGCGTCTCCATCTCCCTGTGTCTCTCTAGTCGCAGCCCCCAAGTGAAGAGGATGAAGATGATTCTAGCGAGATTACACAGTTGCAGGGTATTCCTGTTCCTAGCTGGGAGGAGATGCAGTTGAAGGCAGTTCCTAGCTGCTTGTCATCACAGTTGAGGGAGGTTGAAATATTTTGGTATAGAGGATTGGATGCCGAGCTTCTCCTGGTGAGGTACTTGCTCTTGAACTCCAGTGTGTTGAGCAAGATGCACTTCAAAGAATTGGCATGTGAAGTCAACAAGATTGCAAAGGAACTACAAGATTTTCCGAGGTCTTCAGAGACATGTCAACTAGTGTTTGAATGACTATAAAAATTGCAAACAATCTAGTCATTTTCCCGTCTTGTTAAACACCACTCGCCATGACCATCAATAGTTTAGCTTGAATTTTGGTTTATGCTTTAAAGTTTTTGACTCTTCGCGGCATGTCTAGCAACGTAAAACTGTTTTCCAAATGGGATTCAGAATATGTTTTCGAGTCAAAACATGTTAACTTTTGTTTTAAAAAATGATAGTTCATATGTTTAGTAATCTCAAATTCTACTATAAATGAATTAAAGTTTTAACGAAAGTCATTTTTCTGAGTTCATCATAGTGTCGTAGATGTTTGGATTACTGTAGTGAAAATTGAATAATCTTTGTCACCGCCACAAGTCAGCATTTAGGGAGGGGTTAATTGCATTTTAAGGTTCAGGGTTGACAGAATTTTATTTATTTTTTTGCATTTTAGGGAGGGTTTTAGATTTTAATTTTAGCAATTTAAATCCCGTTCCAGTTTTGTACTGAGGGCATATCATAATAAAAGTTAAAGAGCTAGGCAGTTAAGTTGGTCATTTTTCGATTAATTAAGAGTTTGATGATCTTATTAGTGTTTCATTGTTACTGTGAGCTTGATGATCTGATTGTGACTAGGGATTCCACTTCAAGTGTTTTGACCGTGATTGATCAATTGTGCGAATAATTTGAAAATTGAAAGCTGGTTCAATTCGGTTTCTCATCTTCACTCTTACTTTGAGTCAATCCCGATATTGTTAGAGATTTAAGACTCATCTTATATGATTATATTCGACCATAGCTGCGGAAGAAGGTCAATTTGTTTTAGGGTATAGCGTTGATAGGTAGCTATTGTAGAGATTGTATTCGTGTGTTCGTTAGTTTCTTTTCCATACATACAATAAAGCGAGAAGTTTGACGATTGATTAATCCTCCCTTGAAATCGACTCGATCATCTAGTGAAGACGTAGGCTGTTTTAACTGAACCTCAATAAATCTTTGTATTCTTGTGCGTATTTGATCTCTGTGTTCTTTCTTTTTTTTCTTTGTTGTTAATTTTGCGTACAATTGTAACAAATATGACTTAGATCTTCTTCAAGAGTTTCAAATTGATCGATGCACATAAACCCGCTCCCACTCTACTGGCTCCAAACTCTCATGCACGCTGTCGACCCACTCTACTGGCTCCAATCTTTGTATTCTGGTGCGTGTTTGTCTGTTTGATCTCTGGCAACATTATTGTCTACGTCTTGTCTTCTAAACAACGAGCCGATGTCTTCACCAAAGTTTGGCTTAACCGAGTTTCTTGTTCATGTCTAACAAAGTAACAAGCGGCTGTTATTCTCCATTTCGTTTGGCTTGAGAAGGGTTATAACGTATTATTTTTGTTCAAATTAATCTTGTATATTCTAGGTTAATGTTGTAGTTGGTAGTATCTTGTCAACATTAACCCATATCTTTGTAGGTCACTTTTATTTTATATAATATCACTTTCATATCTAAAAAAAAGTTACGTTTTCCTTTTTGGCATGTTATAAAAAAAAAAAGAGTTCAATTTCTAAATTTTTTCTTATGACGACAATATTTTTGTGATTTTATACTTGATTCGATTCTCACTTTAATTTATGATACTCATTCTCACACAAGTATTCTTAAAAAACGCACTATACTAAATATCTGAATCAAACATAACACAAGGGAGTATTAAAAGTAATATTTACAATACTCTTATTCACGTGATAATTACGTAGCAATTTAAAACTAGTAGATAAGAAAATTAGGTAGGTTCTTCTTAGTGATTTAGTGGTTTGGTTTTCACTTTTAACTTTGTCTATCCTACCAATTTTCTTTCTATTTCACTCTTATTTTAATTATTTTTTTTTTACAAAATCAAATCACTAAATAGGAATCCAATGGATTAGTCTAATATGGGTCAGTACAATGTCCACGGATTTCGTTCGGCCAAAACTATTTTGGGCTTTATTCTAAACTTCGCCTTAAGCCCAATCCAAAATTGAGGTTAAATCTTTGCCCACAAACCCTATCATCACTCACATATAAAACCCTTTTCCCCGCCTCTAGGGTTCCACTCATCTCTCCCTCGCACACGCGCACACACACACACACACAATCCTCCATTTCTTCTCCCTTTCATCTCTCCATCTCCGCAACAACATGGCTGAGAGAGGCGGCGAGCGCGGCGGTTTCGGCAGGGGCTTCGGCGGCGGTAGAGGGGGCCGTGGCGGCGACCGTGGCAGAGGCCGCCGTCGTGCTGGTCGCCGTGACACCGAGGAAGAGAAGTGGGTACCTGTCACAAAGCTCGGCCGTCTAGTCAAAGAGGGAAAGATCAAAACCCTAGAACAGGTCTACCTCCACTCTCTCCCCATCAAGGAGTACCAAATCATCGACACAATCCTTCCAGGTCTGAAAGATGAGGTGATGAAGATAATGCCTGTCCAGAAGCAGACCCGTGCCGGTCAGAGAACCCGGTTCAAGGCATTTGTCGTCGTCGGCGACGGAAACGGACACGTCGGTTTGGGCGTCAAGTGCTCTAAAGAAGTTGCTACTGCGATTCGTGGCGCAATTATATTGTCTAAGCTGTCTGTGATTCCCGTCAGGAGAGGGTATTGGGGTAATAAGATCGGAAAGCCGCATACGGTGCCGTGCAAGGTCACCGGTAAGTGTGGATCTGTTACTGTTAGGATGGTGCCGGCGCCAAGAGGTGCGGGAATTGTCGCTGCTAGAGTGCCGAAGAAGGTGCTTCAGTTTGCTGGGATTGATGATGTTTTTACCTCTTCTCGTGGATCTACTAAAACCCTCGGCAATTTCGTCAAGGTATATGATCTTTCTACACTGAATTTTGAACTGAATTATGTAGTTTTTGTTTTGGTTAGTTTGAAAGAGACTGGGGTTTTCTTTGATTATATATTCTATTATTATGTGTTAATAATGGGTTACATTGCAAGTTGGTTTCGCTGTGATTTGTTCATCAGCGTGATATGCATTTGCTCAAACACCTAGTTAGTTGTGTTGATCTGAAAAATGGTTCAATTGACTTTGAAAGTCAAATTTGACTCTTATTTTTGGACGGGGGAGAATTATATCTTTAAATTACTCCATATTGTTTATAAGTGTATCACTATTTTGGTTTCATTGGAATTGGGTTATGCTGATGTTTCCTTCCTGATAAGGAGTGGCCTCTTGAGGTTTAACTATCTGTTTGTATGTATGGAAGTTCAAGTTAATATATTGCATGAAATTTGAGAATTTTTAATGTTAAGATTTTTGATCTATGAAATGCTTGTAAAATTGTACATTAGCAATGAAAATTTAGAAAAGACTAGAATTGGATATACTTACAAGTCCAACAGTGTGGAAGTGTTTTGTAGCTAAAAAGAAAATCAGTTCACTGGGAGCGTTCACCTCCCAGTGAAATGTTTCTATTTATGGCTTGCTGGGTAACTTGTTGGCAGAACTTAAACTAATTTTGACAAAGTTATTAAACTGCCTCATTAGTGTCGGTAAAAATATTGACTGTATTGGCGATTCTGTACTACAACTTTGTGTTGTATGGTTAAAGAGTCTTTGATGTGTGTGATGTTACTAGAAGTGGTGTAGAGTTGCTGTTGTCCACAATTTTTTCTGTTCCATGCTAATTTCCTGGTCCTTTCTATTTAGAAACCAATTTTGTATCTAAGGGGTCATCCAAGTTATCAATCATATTATTTGCACCATTCACTCCATTTTTCTTTATAATGGCATTCATTGTTATCAATTGTGACCCCTTTGGCTTATCTCTTACTTTGAACGTTTATTGTCTTGTCTACTCTATAGTGAGCAAATTGCCTTGTGTAATTAATGTTGTGATTGGGCAATGTCTATATCTTTTGTTAAGCTACCTTTCAAGAATATGTTTTTCTTCATATAAATGTGGCATATTGCTACTGCGATCTTGATCA
Organism: Platycodon grandiflorus; assembly: GCA_016624345.1. Classification (NCBI taxonomy): domain Eukaryota; kingdom Viridiplantae; phylum Streptophyta; class Magnoliopsida; order Asterales; family Campanulaceae; genus Platycodon; species Platycodon grandiflorus. The sequence continues at coordinate 76,337,246 of CM028362.1, read as the reverse complement.
ACAAACTTTATTTACCTCGTAACTTTCTTTCTTGCTTATCCAAAATGCATAGTTCAGGGCATGTAGTCCTGTGTTCTTTATTGTTATTTTGTTTATAGAAGGTTAATGAGTGGCTGCTTGATGACATTATCATTTTGTATTATTTGGTACTTGATTATATCAACTAGATACATTTTTTGTTTGGCAGGCAACTTTTGACTGTTTGCTGAAGACATATGGATTCCTCACTCCAGACTTCTGGAGAGAGACTCGGTTCAGTAAATCCCCATTCCAAGAGTACACAGATTTGTTGGCAAAGCCTACTGCAGCAAAGGTGGTGTATATTGAGGATGTCCCTACTGAAAGGGTTGAAGCTTGACCTGCTTAGCATCTTGAAGAGAGTTCATTTACCTGAGTATGTACTGGTTTAGGACATTTTGATATAGGCCATTGTTGGTTAAAATGTTATTACTTTGCGAGCAACACTCTGTTTTTGCTTGTCGTAAGACAGAATGCATTTTTTTGTTTTGTTTTGTTTTGAATCTTAAATATAATGGCTGCGTTGCTTGATTGATTATGCTCGACTTGAATGTTGATTATGTTTGTCTCTGTGAAAGTATCTCATGGGATCCCTGTAGCCTGCCACAAACATAAACATTTGGATTCTGTTTATATAATGTCTGGTATTTTGAGGGTATGATTTTTGAAATAGGCTGATTGGTGTCATGTTTAAGCTTTGGTTTTCTTTAGCGTGGTAACAAAATAATACTACTTGGTATTTCGCAAGTCTTTTTTGGGAAGACATGCGAGAATAAGTAATCCTCAATGTTAAGATGCAGGACTGCTCCCCCAAGCTTGTTTTTATGCAATTATGGCGAGATATATGTTAAACTTGTATTCTTGTCAAGGTAAACTCCTTCAGTTGAAAGTAGTATTTCTTCTTTCCTTGTTTTAGGCGTCTTGGGGTTTTTTTATGAATCAAAAAATATTTGGACAATTGTAAAAAGAAGAAATTTTTGATTAATAAGTAAATTGCATTATTTTCAAAAATCGTTCGTTACAAAAATATACAAAATATACCTAGATATCTTCTTATGGGTCATTAATATTTGTAGGATCAGTTTCACAAACTTTTTTTTTTTGCTAAAAACATTTACAATACTGAAACAAATGAAAAAAGAATTAACTTTAGGGGGCCACCACCTCTTTTTCTTATATTGTTTTCTTCCTTATTCAGATTTATATTCCCTGTCACAAGCATATGTATTTTACAAATTTTCACAAACCCAAGTTAGTGATAAGTTAAGTTAGTGATAAGTTAAGATCTCTTATTAAATATTGCTGAACATCTTTTTTTATTAAGACTACAATAAAGGATTCTTTTGAAAGCCAAGGAATATTTCATTCCAAATTAAAGCATAACTTAAAATAAAGATTTAAATAAAGGTGATTCATATGAAAAAGACCAATTACTTCATTACAGTAAACAAAATGATTCTGAAGTGTATTCATTAACAAATCAAAAAATAAGTTGGAAAAAAAATATAGATATGATCTTTTTAGCAGATAAATTTCTTAAGAAAGCTGAGGAAATGGAAAGAAAAGAAGTGAAAAGAGCCGTAACAGATGCTGATGGTGAAGGTGTTGACACCAGATTCAATTCTGATTCACATTCTCTCCTTCCTGGAAACAAAGTAATGCTGTGAGAACAAGCATTCTGTTATCGAGATGGAAAAATCTATGGGCCTCTGTAGAGAACCTAGTCTTCTACTTGCCTCGGAACATGAGTGAGTTTATGTTTCCCCCCCTCCCCCCCTTCATTTACACATTTTATTGATGTCTCTGTCTCCGTGTCTCTCCAGTCGGAGTCACCGGAAGAATATGAAGTTGATTCCACTGATATCACGCAGTTGCACCGTGTTCCAAGCTGGGAGGAGATGCAGTCGAAGGCCGTTCCTAGCTGCTTGTTATCAAAGTTGAGGGAAGTTGAAGTGCGATATTATAGAGGGTTGAAGGTCGAGTTTCTCCTGGCGAAGTACTTGCTACTGAACTCGAAAGTATTGAGAAAGATGCACTTCATGAAACTTTCATGTGAAGCCGGGAAGATTGCAAAAGTGCTACAAGAAATTCCCAAGCGTTCAGAGACGTGTCAAGGGACGTTTCTCTATCGTTTGGTTGATGAGTACCGAGGAGTGTCAAATGTTTCTACTTTGACAGAGTTTGTATTATATGATTAAAACACCTGTGTTTCTATGGTTTATTTTGTGTTTAGGCATGCCAAATGCTGATATGAATGATGATTCTTCGGAATTTGGTGGGTTTGGTTATCTTATACCATCTCTATGTACATTAATGTCACATTTGAACTTCTTCAGATTTCTCTGACGAAAGTCATTTTTCAGTTTATGTTAAAGTTTGAATTGATTAATACAACTTGATCAAGGGCAAACAATGGAACCTAGAGTGCATTTTAGGATTGTTCTTTTTCAAATTAACGATGTCTATATTTACCGGAAAAATCCAGGTTGTAAGCATAAGTTTTGAGTTGCAGTCTCTGAAGGGAACGTCAAAAGAGAATATGAAAAAGTACTCTTCAATTGGGACAGAAATATATATTACGAGCAAGTACAACAGAGGTTGATAGTATTTATACAAAACTACAAAGTCCAGAACAAAGTAACCAACAAGTTTCCCTGTATCTAAATTTTGCCTCGTTTAATGCAGATGCAGCTAACCATTGTTAGTCTTCAAGCCTAATGGTCGGAAACTAGAGAAGAACATTGATGACAAGAACGAGGATTAACCTACTCGATACGTTCCTTGTCAAGACTCGAACTTGTTGAAATGTTGCATCATATCAAAGATGGTGATACTCTGGGGTACTGAATAAGGATAAATAGGTGGCATTCTCAATAAAGGAGTGACCGTGTTATGGTCTCCGTGAGTAAGAGTGTGATGCCTCTTGCGAACTGCTCGAACAGGTGGCTCTGCAGCAGCCACAACAACCATATTCTGTTTGTGCACCACTGCCGAGAGTTCTGTTCTCTTGCGCAAGCTATCTGAAAACTGCTCCTCATGCCTTTTACCATCCTGATTCAGATGTATTGAATTTGAATATCAGAGGTTCAGTAAATTGCAATTATTATGCAAAGTTAATCATGCTTTAAGTTTGTAGAACTCGAAGAACCATGAATTATGGCTCTACCAAAATGCAAGATCCTGGAAATGTTATGTGTTCGCAAACACTGAAAGAAGAACTATGTACTCGATGAATCCAAACAGCTGACCGTTTCCATTATGAGTTCATTAACCCACTGGTTTGTGGATTTCGTGAGGGAAATGAAATGAAAAGGAAAGTTCGTGACAAAGTTACTCAATGTCGTGTTATAACATGTTGAACAACTGGCTCCTCTGAGGCCCCGGCCTGGAGCCAACTTGATTAATTACTCGCACTTTGATCAACTAGTGGAAATGGCCACAAATTACCATCACAAGTCTTGAAATCGGTTACTGATGCACCAGCCGATGCTATAAGCCATATCACTCACCGAACAATACACCAGAACGACTGATGATAACAATTGCAAAACACAAAAATTAAACTGCAAACGACACTACGATTACAAGTCTTAAAGAAACTGAAGATAATATGCAAAAAACTAATCTGTTAGAGATACTGTTTGGCTAGTATTATCAAACCTTGATTGGACAACACCATTTCAATGTTGCTATTAGGAAACTAAAAAAAATTCCAACTTGGTATAGAAAATTAGTAGTAAGTACACTAATAATTATCAAATAACATGAGAAAACAGAAAAGGAAACTGGATCCAAACAGGGCATAAGTTATAAACATATTGTGATCATCACTTACATTACTAACAAGGGAAGTGTCTGAAATTGGGCACTTCACTGGCCTATCTTCATCAAGAGGCTCAATTGGGTGCTGAACTGGCCAGAACTCGAACTCGCTTTCAATAACATTTAGTCCCAAATCCATACTCTTGTCTCTCTGCTTTCATCCATCCATGGAATTCTCCTATAATCCTCACAAACGAATTCAACTAAATTAACAAAGTAGTCCTCAAACTTTAGAACCCCCCCCCACCAAATCTTCTACCCAAATTTTCTATTTAAGAGAGAGAGAGAGAGAGAGAGAGAAGGGGGTAAACCATGAAGAAATAAAGGTGGAATGGTGGGATCTCCTGTTGAACAGAGAAAGACGATGAAAGATTCCCCGTAAATTATTATTATACCATCTCTGTTCTAAAATGAGTATTCATTTTTATTGACGAGTGAGTGACGAGTAATAATCCAGCAAGAAAAACAACAACAGAGGGCCCTTTTTCTTTCTTTATTATTGGGTCCCTATCAGTCACTCTCTTTCTCTTTCTCTGATACTATTATGTAGTGCGTGTGCACTGTGCAAGAAGGAGAGAGAGAGACAAAGGGAGAGAACACTTTTTTTTTCTTTTAAAACTTTGTTTTGCTTTAACAACAAACAGTGACTTGTTTGTTTGAAAAGTATATTACCAATTCATCACTTTTGCCGTCTCTTTCTTGGGTTTGCAGCAAAGCATGGGGGTAAGATTGAAATTATTTAATAGAGAGAGAGAGAGAGATAGGAATTTTAGAAGGGAGCTGGGGAAGAAGAAAGTAGAAGGAAAAAAAGAGGTTTTGGAGCTGGATTTGGATGAGCCGCCCAAGAAAGCAATGGGGAAGGGAACAGCAGAAAGCGGGAGACCTGCCTTTAGTTTGCCTTGGTTAAAAATTTCAACATGGAGAAAGAGAAAGGGGGGTGCAAAAAGGATCCCCGAGACTCGCAATCATCATACATTAGTGTTGCGGCCCGAAGATTCGTAGGGCACCAATGCTCGTCGTGTGAACTGCGAGGCCCAGTACAAATGCCAACACCCAATTAACTTTGGCGAAACTCCCTCTGTCCCTAAATGAGTGCGCATTATACAAATAAACCATTATACTGAGTTTCAGTCCCAATTTGCCCTCTTTTTGAACAGTAATTAATGTCCGCCGTTAAATGGGTGCATAATTCCTAATTCACCTTTTCATTTAAGCTTATAAATGTTAAATAATTTGGCAATTTATAAGGGTAAAAGAATGATGATGCCTGAAACGAATCATAGTCGTGTGCCTTGGTTGAGCCGAGTTGATATAGTCCCAACCGGTGGGAGTCAGTCTAGGTCGTCCTTCATAGTAGCCTAGGTGAAACCTAAAATTAGTAAGAAGAACCATATAACGGCGTAAGGCTTGGCCCTACCAAAACCTTCTAAGGGTCAGGTTTGTTAAAGTATAAAACATGATATACATTATGATGCTTCTCTCTAACAGCTAAAGCTTTTGGAGTAGTTGATTACTTAAAATATTATTAGAGCTCCAGGTTTGGCAAGGACAAGGGTTCAAATCATCACGCTTGCATTTATCCTAAAAAAAAATATACAAAGGGTACGTATTGACCCTATATAAAGTGCACTTCTCCACGTATGTACGTGAGAGGGAGTGTTAAAGTATAAAACATGATATACATTATGGTGTCTCTCTAACAGCTTAAACTTTCAGAGTAATTGGTTATTTAACAAGGTTTAAGATGAATATAGTGTATGTATAAGAGTGTAGAGATTAGCTTTCACCTCCCCTTATAGTATAAAGTCGCAAATGATATATATGAGGGCCTTGAGCTCTAAGGGGTGGCAATTCATGTTGTCGTATCGTATTTGTGCTGCACTATCATGTTTTTATGTTATCTATCTTATTTGATCATAAATATAACAATAAATGTTATTATAACTAAAATTTTAATTTTGTGCTTTCGTGTCGTGTCGTGTCGTGCTGTGTCCTATCATGTTATTTCTTTCTATAATTCGTGTTTATAATCGTGTCATGCTCGTTCATTCATTCGTGTCGTGTTAGTCATTGCCACCCCTCTAAAGCAGCTGGAGCGAACTTCATTTGGCCACGTGCTGCCCATTTTATTTTATTTTTTGTCTTTATTTAGAAAATGTTTTTCTCAAGTACTTAATCATGGCTGCCCATCATTGGAGAAGGTTTTTGTTTTTGTTTTTTGTTTTTTTTGCGAAAATCTAACTTTCTTACATGTTTAGCATTTTTTACTAGATAAATGATTGCATTTGAGAAACTCTTTAACTTTCCCCAAGTTCTTCCTATGCTGGAGAGCTTGAAGTTTTATTTCGGGTCAGTACTCGACCCCTTTTCCTTTGGGTCATTTGGACCCGAGAAATTGGGCCGCGATCTTGGCTGCTTTATTGTGGGCCTTAGGGCTGCAGTCCGGAATATGTACATTGTGGCCATCTACACCTCACTTATCAAGGTTACCTTCTGAGTGGGGTGTAACCTGTTTTCGAAAGAGTTCACGATTGGCTAAGCCCTTAGCGCTAGCTCAGGCTAATATGCTTGGGCCTTTGAACTTGTTCCACACACACGCCCACGAACGATGTCCTTCCTTAAGCTATTGTGTCCCTTCTAAGGAGTCATTATTGCTTGACTTAAATGACACGTACACCTTTTCGAGCCTTGTACATCTATTTCAAAGAGATATATAGTTGATCGCAAATGGAATAGGGTATAAAGCTGGGGACTTTCTCAATTTTAGCGACGTTTCCATCCATTCTCCTTTCTCCTTCTCCATATCTTCCTAAATTTTGCATCTTTGCAAGGATTCCTTCCGGTAGCCGTTTCCTTGCCTTGGAAAAAGGGGTCCAGAAAGGAGAAAACGAAATTTACCGTACATGCTTTGACTATCAACCGTCTAAGTCTAACCCAATCTAAAGCTCTATCAACAATGGGTTTATTTACATACATGAAATAGAGAGTATTTTACCAGTCATATCTGTTAAGTACAATTAACAAAAAAAAAAGAAGATCAAAAGCATGCCAAAATTTCATAATTCATCCTGATAGAGTTATTATAATGGGTTGTTAAGCCTAGTAACTACCAATACATGATCATATAGATCAAATAAAAGAACTATGAGAAATGGGTGCAAACACAAAAGAAAGAAGGGGTATCTATCTACTCTTGGATCCTATGTAGGCTTACTAATTACTTGATTTTTAAAGATTTCCAAGCAATTGTAGCCCATGCTGACACTGCGAGGGAGATATGGACTTAATTTGAGGAGCAGTTTTACTTCCAGGGTGTACGAATCGAAGTGATCCATTGCATTGCATTGCAAACAAATAAATTATTCATAGCAAACTAAACTAATATTTTTAACCGTAAGAGCTATATAAAACTAGGATCTCCACGCGTCATGTCAAATTTTGTTATCAACAGTATTAACGGTTCACATAATGAACTAAACCCTAAAAACTACGAAATCTAGAACTCCATACTATGACAAAATTATGTTTCAAAAGGATGTATTTAACGGTAAAAACCATATGCAAACAAGTTTATTCATAACGAACTAAACTAATTTTAACGTCGCTCCAAATTTTGTTGTCAACGGTATTAACGGTTCATTCAATGAACCAAACCGCAAATATTATAAGAACTAGAACGTCATATTATGACAAACGTCACATTACGACAATATTATGTTGCTAAGATGTACTCTCTCCGTCCTAAGAAAAAAATAATCCACTTTCTATATTGGAAAATCAATCTTGGATAATATCAAATCACTTTAATATCTAGAACATTAGCAACAAAAAATTATAGAATTTTCAAAAGAGAAACAAATTTTTATATTTTCTAAAAAAAGGGTATTTTTTTATAAATTTTGGTAAAAAATTAATCAAATAAAATCCAAATATGACTATGGGGGAGTAAACTATAAGAGTTTAAACTTCAAAATACTAGTATTTCCTAATTAGTACATTTTAATTTGCCTCTAAGATAATTTAATTATCAATTGAGTATGGACTGGATAGGCATACGAGCTATACGAACACACCACAACAAAATGGAACAGTGGGGATAATGTGTTTTAACTGCAGCTTGCTTATTCAAGTATTCATTGTGTTACAGAATTAGACGCCTTATGAAGTCTTGTTCAGCAAATCACCCCAGTTATGATCACTTTGCTATGTTCATGTTAATAGCAAGCTCCATGACAAGTTCGCCCTGGGATTTCCATAGGGTATCCCCATGCATGAACACAAAGGGTATCGGATCTACGATATCTTGATAATCGGGTAATTTATACATCTCGCAATGTTCACTTTTTTCAAGACATTTTTTCCATTTACTAGCACAACTGAGAATACAGTTGAGACTTACAATCCCGAAAATAGTTGTTAGTATCGTACGATACGCGATACGTATTGTACAATACGATACGAAATTACCCCTTTTCGATACGAATCTGTCCAGCGTATCGCAATATGCTATGTATCGCACGATACATCTTACTTTCTTTAGGGGGTGCATGTGTAATATTTTTATCATTTAATTTCTTAAAATTCACGACTTGTAAACCCAGTCGAACTCTGTCGTGAGTCGTCGACTTCTCGTCTTCTAAAAAAGACTCTCCACGCAGCTTCTCAAATCTCAATCTATTAGGGCTTTGTATCTTTTCCTTTTGCTTCCTCCTTTGATCTAGCTAATGTCCATAAACCTTTGATCCTTCATGCTTCATCTTTCATTAAGATAAAGAAAAACCCTTTGTTGCTTTGCTGAGTGATGGAATCAATTGCGCTACTGTTGTGAACTGTGAAGCTGTGAAGAAGACAAAATTGAAGGAATATACTAACATTACAAGTTTACAACAACAGATTATTTGATTTCTCTTTGCAAAAGGTACGAGACACTGTCTTGTTTAGTTGTTCTTTGAATACTCTGTTTTCATGCAAGTATGTAACTTTGTCTCTGCCTTTTACCAGTAACTTTTTTCTGATTTTTTTTCCAAAACTTGTATAAATTCTATTATAATTCACAATTTCACACACACACACACACACACACACACACACATATATATATATATATATATATCATTGTGATAAAAATGTCTACAAGCAAAATTCTCATGCACAGGATTGACAAAGAAGTCAATGACATATGCCTAGAATATTCGAATGATGGATCCTAAAGAGAATATAGGCCCTTCGCCTAAGATCTGTCCAATCTTGAGAATTCGAAATACAAGTGGAATACGAAGGTCCTATATTCTGGCGAGAGAATTCACTGTTCCAGGAACGGTTCACAAGTCAAAAATAAAGCATTAATTGTCTACATATATATATATATATATATATATATATATTTGCACATCTTCTGATATGCAACGCATATCCCGATACGTATTATAGAAATAGAATTCTGATACATGATACATATCCTGTTTTGACAACTATAATTCCGAACAACAAGACTCTAGTTTGCCACCTTCTCTGCTTCCATCTTCCTCAGATTCACACTTTACTCCACATTCAACTAACTCAACCGTACATCCTTTATCTGAAACTATTTCCTTTTCCGAAATTTTCTAGAACTCATAATGCTTTCTTGGTAACCATCTCTTTGGTCGATGAGCCTACATGTTCATTGGAGAGATTCCATGGCACGATAAATTTCTGCCTTGGAAGCTTGTTCGACTAAAATAAGGAAAACGAGCTATTGATTCCAAATTGGTGTACAAGGAGAAATTTAATCCAGGTGGTACTATTGTAAGATACAAAACGCACCTTGTGGCAAAGGGATAGACATAAATCTAAAGCATTGATTTCCATGAAACTTTTGCTCCGGTTGCCAAATTAGTCAAGCTTCAGTGTCTTCTTACAATTGCTTCATAACTTGGGAGCTTCATCAATTAGATGTTAACAATGCCTTTTTACATGGAGATCTTGGAGGAAGTTTACATATTGAAGATACCCTAGGGCTTAGCCAAGCAGAGGAAGCACAATGTTTCTCGTCTTCAAAAATCTCTTTATGGGCTTCGTCAAGCTTCTCACAACTGGTATAAAAAATTTACTTAATCTTTACTTTCTATTGGATTCTTTCGGCTTTCTTTCGATCACTCGTTGTTTACGTTCGTGTCATGGAAACCACTGCCAATGAAATTGTTTGGCTTATTCGCTTGCTGTCCGATTCAGCAGTCCCTCATCCCACTCCTGTTTCATTGTTTGCGACAACCAAGTTGCACTTCGTGTTGCTGCTAACCTTATTTTTCATGAACGGACAAAACATATTGAACTCAACTACCATTTTGTTCGTGGGCATATTCACTAGTCCATAATTTAATAGTTCTTAGGATTTGCATTAGTTTGGTCATTAAGGATTAATATTTTTATGCATTTAAAATAAGTTGTCTTACCATTTATACCATATATCAATTTATAAAAAAATTTAGTGTGATCGAATATAATATCAATAACTTTTACCACTTACAGAAGAATACAGTTGGAACTCTAATAAATAATACTCTCTCCGTCCCTAAATTTTGTCTTGTTTGACCCGACACACGGATTAAGAAAAAATAATTGTCATGATTATTAATATTGATATAGTGTATAGTTTTCTTTAATGTCTATGTATATGTGACCCATAATTAAAGTAGGAAGAAAAAGTAAGGTTAAAATGGTAGAAATGTTGTCCTAAAAAAAAAGGTTTCAAACAAGACAATTATCATGAGACGGACAATAAATGAAAACAAGACAATAATTTAGGGACTGCGGGAGTACACTCTACTAATTAATAAGATTCCAAAAAATCAACTTTATTCCATGATAGATAATAAATAATTCGTTATTTAACTTTTTAAAGTCAAATTGATTGTTTTTTAAATAAAAATTTGACATGTATTTTGTTAATTTTTTCACAACCATCAAGCACATAATTTGGAGTACTTTTGGTGTACTTTCAAATGGTTAGAATTTAATAATCAATATAATTAAATAAAAGTATATTAGCTATTTATCTGAAAATTAATCAAATTAACTTTGAAAAGTCAATGAGGAAACAATTATTTTGAAATAGGAGATATCATTTAATTAGGGGTAATATATTTGTCTAATTAGAATTAACTCATGTTGCCATTAGATATATAAGGGGATGAATAAGCATATTTAAGGGTGGAGATAAAATTTGTCTTAATAATTTTAGAGCATCACCAATGCAAATATAAATGTAGAATAAATTGAATGCCACCTCGGATTTATACCTTTCTTGAAAGAAACAAAAATTATTCAATGCAATTATGGAGGAGAGTTATATATAGATATGATGTGTCAACCAAATTTTTTTACATTGATGATAAGACTCTTGATTGTTTGACAATATTATTGAGGATGTGAATACATTCTAGTCAATATTTTTCTTATTAAATCCAAAGCTTATCTCTTTCCTTTACCAATCTAGTGGTGAGACCCATGTCACATAGGATTAAATTCAGAGTTGCATTGGAGAGGTTTCTTTTAAGTCAATATTGTGAATGAAAAGATAAAAATTGCCACATGTAATTGGGATTGTTAATTACTCACATTGGAATTAAATTTACGATTGCATTGATGATGCTCTTATCATCTACCAAACTATTAAGTGCTCCAATTAATGCTCCATAAGCTGTTTTATAGAGAACTTATGAACCATATCATTAAATAGTTGGTTAAAAAGTTAAATTGTTCTTTAGTACCCTGTGGTTTAGAATTGTACTTAGGGGTTCCGGGTCTCAATTTTTGTACGTGAAGTTCTATTTTCGGCACAATCAAATACCAAAGAGAATTTTCGTCCAAAATTGGACGAATAGTAGCCACGTGCCGTACGTCAGCACTTTTTAATGGCTTTTTTTGGTCTTTTTGTACAATGGTACATGGAATGCTTATCATAAAGTATGATCTAGACCCGTTCACTAATGGCTTGTTATCAAGCCATGTGCCGTTGCAAAATGATGGAGGGAGTACGTTATATTCTTGCAATGAAAAGTACAATATATATATTAAAAGAATACAATTTAATTTGTTCAAAAAGTATCAAATGACCATTGTAATTAAAATCTACTATGAAAAGGAAAAGTATTAATTGCCAAATTGAAGAAATTGAGAGATTCCGAATTCATGCTCAAGAACCATTAGATATTTTCTCAATATGACCATTGTAATTAAAACTGCATTAAATGGAAGGAATTACCACAAGATTCTCCAGAAAAAAACCATAAACGACTCTCACACTTGAAGCTGATGAAACATAAAGAAATTAATAAACAAGAAATGAGAAAAACAAAGACTCAACCACTAAGCAAATTAAGAAGAAAACAAACAGTAAACGAAACTAGAAGACACAACAATGCAACACCAGAAACACAAACAAGTACTACTAAATAAGAGAATGATCAAGCATTCTTAGACTGAGAAGTCGACGAAGAAGTTGAGCCGCTGCACTTCATCCAGCTGAATGATCCCGAACTTTCTTTCGCATTCACCTTTTTCTTCCCTTGTTTGCTCGTTTCTCCACCGGATTGATCAGAATTCTCCGATTTAACTTGAGCCTTTTCTACTTTCTTCTCTATCGATAAATTTTCAATTCCTAGTAATCTTCTCGCAACTAACGAATGCATGTGAAAATGTCCCGGACTCATTCTAGTAGAGCTCTCACCGAACCCATCGCCTTTGACAACAGGCACAACTTTCTCGTGATAATTTTTGTGACAGCCACAAGCAAAGCAAAATGGGGAATCGGCATCAGTTCCCTGAGCAAACTCATGGCAACCATCAGTTCCATGTCGACCAAGCCATGCAGCATAGTTTCTCAAGCATCGGCCATAGTACACCTTTGCCTTCTCTGTATCCATCTCTCCAGCCTCGTTCTCTGTCTCTGTGTGTGTGTTTGTGTGTGTGTGTGATTACGAGTTCCTTAAGCATTATATAGTGATGTTGTTGTGGTGGTTCCGTGAGTAACTTGACATCTTTTATTGGAGTATATGAAACTGAAATTGTTATATTTGTTAACAACAAGACAAGATTAGGAAGAAATGAGTAAATGGAAGTGGTTAGAGAACCTGCCAAATCTTCATTACCATCCCAAAAAAGAGAAAAAAAAAAAAAGTCACTATGGTTTACTAAGCCTACTAAACACCTGAATTTTCCTAAGGTAGCATAACATGGAAAAATAATCTATATTCTTTTTCATGTATTGGCAATGATTAAATTCAGTATAAATTATAATTAGAAGATTACACCCAAAACATCTTAGATCCAAACACAACATCAAAAACAAGAAACCTCACATTAATAATATATATATATATATATATATATTCAATTGATTATATCTAATTATCTTAGAGGTAAATTAAGATGTACCAATTACGAAATAGTATTTTGGTGACCAAGACTATAGAATGGTGATAAAAGCAAAAGCGAAAAGAAATTAGAAATGAGCATCAATTTTGAAGTTCAACTTCTTATTGTTTACTTCCTCGGTCCCAAAAAGATAGTCATATTTGTATTTTATTTAGTCAATTTGATTAATTTTGTACCAAAGATTAATTATAAAAATTTACTTTTTAGAAAATATAAAAATTTACTTGTCTTTTGAAAATTCTATGCTATTGCTAATATTCTAGATATTGTTTCATTGATTAACATATTGTTATCTAAAACCTAATAACCTATGTTAAAAAGTGATACTCGATATTATCCAAGGTTGACGTTCCAAAATAGAAAATTTTTTTAGAAAGGAGAGAGTACATCCGCAGCAACATATATAATCTTGTCGTAACATAAAGTTCTAGTTTTTGTAATTTTGGCGGTTTAGCTCATTAAATGAACCGTTAAAGTGTCAACAGCAAAATTGGCGTGACGTTTATAAAATAGTTTTATATGATTTTTTCCAGTTAAATTAGTTTAGTTCGTTATGAAAAAACTTGTCCGAACATGGTTTCTACCGTTAAATATAACCATTTGAAACATAATTTTGTCGTAACATGGAGTTCTAGGTTTCGTAGTTTTTAGGGTTTAGTTCGTTATGTGAACCGTTAATACTGTTAATAACAAAATTTGGTGTGACGTATCCTAGTTTTATATAGTGTTTACTGTTAAAAGTATTAGTTTAGTTCGTTATGAATAATTCATTTAATTGCATCTAAAATGAATGTTTCTTCGTGTAGACAATTCATTCACGGACTCACCTTTTTTATTTTAATGACATTTTTAATGCCTTTTAATTGGAATTTTATTATTGAATTTATGTATTTTCCATCCAACTTTGTCAAGAAACTAAAGATTGTAGGACCTATGTATGCAACGGCAAAGCTAACAGAACACGTATAAATGGACAAATCCAAACCTCAAGGTCTATAATGAAAAATCCATAAAACAAGCGTGTAACGTTTGAGTTGCAGCTTGGTAGCATGCCCGCCATTGACAAACCTATAATACTCCCGGAAAAGAATCGTCAACTTTTTAAAGAAAACTTTGGTATCTCAAAAATGTCATTTGCAAGTTTAAATGTGTTTTTTTTAAGAGAAAGAAGACTGTTTGGATCTAATTTAACACCTCCCATCTCCTTCATCCCTCGTAGCTTCTCCCCTCGTTTATTTCCAAAGAGAGACATGAGAATAAGAAAAAACACTAAGATTATGTTTGAATGCTTAATTTCAGAGTTCGAAATTAAAATTGGAAGAACAATTTTAATTCCGTGGAGCTCAAATTATTCATCTAATTTTACTTCTAAACCTTGATATTGAGTAGCCAAACATATCCTAACATATTTCAACTTTTAGCCTCAATAACAATACCTTCTCCTTCTTCAATCAGTACTCTCACCAAAACCCACTAACAGTGCCAGCTGAATTAGTCTCCATGGGATATCATCACTTTCCCTCCTTCAAATTCATCCTCTTTCCACTTTCAGGTGTACTTCACAATCTCTATGGACTGGTCCTGCAAAGGGAACAATTTTCCCTCAAAATCCATCTATTGGAGAACTTTCCGGCGAAATTTTTTGATTGCCGGAGAAAATTTCGGGTGAGTCGGGCAGAGGTAATTTCCGGTGAAATTTGACTACCAGAATTGATTTTTGGCCATTTTTTTTAAAGGTTAGAAGGGTCGATTCAATTTTATTCAGGTACAATTAAAAAGCTAAGGTATCAGCGAGCTTGGTTAATAACTTAGCTTTTTAGAGCTCGTTTGGTGCAGCGTTTTCAAAACACAACGTTTTAAAAACGCAGCTTTTTTCTTATAAATGCGTTTGAGATATCAATTTAAACGCAACTTGTTTGTCCTAGCAGCATTTTAAAACCTACGTTTTGGAAATTTTACTGGGAATTTCAGCGTTTTAAAACGCAGCTGTCTTTTGAAAACGCAGCTTTTTCAGATGCAGTATTGAAACGTAATTTTTGCAAATAAGCTGCATTTTATCCCTGCGTTTTGGCCAAAACGAACAACCAAACGGGCTCTTGATTGTACATGAAGAAAATTGAGAAGAAGGGTATATTTGAAAATCAAAAGGAGTTCGTGACTTAATTTTTGAAAGTAATATTTTTTAAGTGAAATATCCAAAATTGAAATAGTCAAATCTTTTTCTGAAACAGAAGGAGTATATGGTAAAGATTTGACTTTAATTTTATTATAATTTTTTTAAAGATTTATTTGAAAAAAAAAAAAAAGAAACTGGAGAAAAAAGAAGAAGAGACTGTCCACATAAGTGCTAGGGTGGACATCCTTATTCCGTTTACGTCAATTTTTATAATGTGTTATGTGAATCAGCTAATTTTCTACGTTTTTTTGGTGCTGTAATGAAATTTAATGGACCATTTGTCTAGATTTATAGTTTACACCATCATCAAATTAGTGCTATTGTGGACGAGAACTGTTTGTTTAAACGATAAAACACGGCTGGCAGGAACCGATGTAGGAATACAAATTTTGTTCTGAAAGTAACAATCTGCTATGAAAAGTACTAATTACTGTTGAGACATTAAATTTACATCGGGTAAAAATAAGCTTAGCAAACAATTAATAAAGATCATGGGCCACACATTTCACAATCCAATTGATTTTGAGATGAACTTTCAACTTTAACAATTAACATGGTATCAGAGTAGACTCTCTAGATTCTGGGCCACACCTCTCACAGGCTCTCTAGAATCATGCTCAAGAATAGGCCAGTCAATGGAATCAGATTTTAGCCCAAATTCGATCCGATTCCGATAAAAAAATATGGATTTGTATAATGGTCCAATAACTCGAATTCAATCCGAATTCGATAATCTGTTTACTTAGTGGATCGACTATGAATTTACCTATATATTGATAGTGGTATAATTTTTATTTTATTTTATTAATAAAATTTTATTAACAAGAATTTCGGATCGGATCAGATATTTTTTCGGATATATCAACTTGTAACGGATTTGGATAAGGATTGTCATATATATGATCCGTCGGATTATTGGAACGGATCGGGTTGCCAAAATAAAATTTTAGATTGGATTTAAATATACCTATATCCGATGCATATCTGATCCATTAATAGGCTTACTCAAAAACCATTAGATATTTTCTCAATATCACCATTGTAATTAAAACTGCTTTAAATGGAAGGAATTACCACAAAGTTCTCCAGAAAAAAACCATAAATGACTCTCACTTGAAGCTGATGAAACATAAAGAAATAAACAGGAAATGGGAAAAACAAGGACTCAACCACTAAACAAATTAAGAAGAAAAAACAAACATTAAACGAAACCAGAAACACAAACAAGTACTAGAGAATCAAGCATTCTTAGACTGAGAACTCGAATAAGAAGTCGAGCTGCTGCACTTCATCCAGCTGAACGATATCAAACTTTCTTTGGCATTCACCTTTTTCTTCCCTTGTTTGCTCGTTTCTCCACCAGGTTGATCAGCATTCTCCGAATTATCTTGAGCCTTTTCCACTTTCTTCTCTATCGATATATTTTCATTTCCTAGTAATCTTCTCGCAACTAGCGAATGAATGTAAAGTTGTCCCAGACGCTTTCTAGTAGAGCTCTCACCGAGCCCATTGCCTTTGACAATAGGCACTACTTTTTCGTGATAATTTTTGTGGCAGCCACAAACCAAACAAAATGGGGAATCGGCATCAGTTCCCTGAGCAAACTCATGGCAACCATCAGTTCCATGTCGACCAAGCCATGCATCATAGTTTCTCAAGCATAGGCCATACTACACCTTTGCCTTCTATGTATCCATCTCTCCGGCCTCGATCTCTTTCTCTCTCTGTGTGAGTTTGTGTGTGTGTGATTATGAGTTCCTTAGCATTATATAGTGATGTTGTTGTGGTGGTTCCGCGAGTAACTTGACATCTTTAATTGGAGTATATGAAACTGAAATTGCCATATTTGTTATCTACCAGACAAGATTAGGAAGAAAATGAATAAATGGAAGTGGTTAAAGAACCTGCCAAATCTTCATTACCATCCCCCACCCCACCCCACCCCCAAAAAAAAAGTCACTATGGCTTACTTAGCCTACTAAACTCCTGAATTTTCCTAAAGTGGCATAACATGGAAAAATAATCTACTCTATATTCTTTTTCATCTATTGGCAATGATTAAATTTAGCATTAATTATAATTAGAAGATTACACCCACAACATCTTAATTAGATCCAAACACAACATCAAAAACAAGAAACCTCAAATTAATAATATATATATATATATAAATTCAATTGATATAGAAATTTACCATAATACCCTTGAAAAATAGCATGTACAATGCACATGATTGACTTAACGAAAGCTTTTTAACAGCATCTATCAAAAGGACGGCTGGCGTGATAATTTTAAACTTGTGGGACTGAAATTTGAAAAAAATTTCTTAAATTAATAGTCAAGGGACTAATGCTGTAATTAACCCTTGAATTTATGTATTTGTCATCCAACTTTGTCAAGAAACTAAAGATTTTAGGACCTACAAAACAAGAAAGCTAACGGAACATGTATAAGTAGACAAGCCAAACCTCATGATCTATAATGAAAAATCTATAAAACAAGCATGGAACGTTTGAGCTGCAGCTGTGGGAGCTTGCCCGCTGTTGACATCACCCGGCGGAGAACTCATTAGACCTACAAATATGTGTATTTTCTTCTTTTGGTTCGGTCGGTGATCATTTAGTCCCCAAGCATAATACTCATAAGTCGGATTAGAGAAACTCGTCTTACAAAAAATACTCATAAGTCAGTATTTTTTTATGTTTTTGCCTTATATTTAAAATTAAAGGTTGTTTCTATAGTCAAGTGCAATTATATATTAATATTGAAGTGATACTCGTGATCTTGTAAAATGCAAGAAGGGTTAAATACGAATATGATAGTCTCCATTAATTTTTAGATTTCAATAAAACAACGATCTATTTATTCTTCCTAATTCTAGAAATTCAAACTTTCGAGGAGCGTAAGAGACAATGTATCAACTTGCTCTAGCACCGAACTGACCTTCTCCCATGGTAGTACCAAACATCTTCGGAGTTTGTTCTGTACGTCTCCAACAATCTATGTCTCAAACACTCAACTAAATTCAAGAATCTAACCCTAATTTCTAAAGAAAGGGTAATGACTCAATTTTCTTTCCTAATTTTTCATCCTATTTAATTTGAAACTTGGTGATCAAAACTCAGAACTAAACATTTTATTATATTGATCGTTATCTTGTTATTTCTTTGATTAATTTGATAATGAAAATATTAAGCCCTAAAGTGTTGTACAGTACAACACTTTTAAAACATTTATGTACATTCATACGAACTACTTTGTATCTAATTTATTATTTTTCGTATGAGTTTTGTTTAGTATAAGACTTATCTGATTAAATACTTATTTGACAACAACTCTCTAGGTTGACATTGTTTCCTTTATTTCTTTCCCTTCATACTGTTTCTCTCTCATATCTGCGTTAGGCATCCCAAAATAGAGAATTCAATATATATATATATATATATATATATATATATATATATATATATATATATAGTACCAAATCTGCTATGAAAAGGAGTACTAGCTAGCTAGTTATCATATTAAAGAAACTGAGAGAACTCTCAAATTGAAAGGTTCCAGCAGTCCCAGATTCATGCTCAAGAATCATTAGATATTTTCTAAACACTTACCATATATTGTAATTAAAATTGCATTAAATGGAAGGAATTACCACAAAATTCTCCAGAAAAATTAAAAAGAAATTTTTTATTCCATAAATGACTCTCACACTTGAAGCTCATGACGAACATACATAAAGAAATAAACAAGAAATGAGAAAACAAGGACTCAACACTTAACCAATTAAGAAGAAAACAAACACTAAACGAAACAAGAATACACAACAACACCAGAAACACAAACAAGTACTACTAAATAAGAGAATGATCAAGCATTCTTAGATTGAGAAGTCGAAGAAGAAGTCGAGCCGCTGCACTTCATCCAGCTGAATGATACCGAACTTTCTTTTGCATTCACCTTTTTCTTCCCTTGTTTGCTCGTTTCTCCACCAGATTGATCAGCATTCTCCGAATTATCTTGAGCCTTTCCCACTTTCTTCTCTATTGATAAATTTTCAATTCCTAGTAATCTTCTCGCAACTAGCGAAGGCAAGTGAAATTGTCCCGGACCACCGAGCGCATCGCCTTTGACAACAGGCACGACTTTCTCATGATAATTTTTGTGACAGCCACAAGCAAAGCAAAATGGGGAATCGGCATCAGTTCTCTGAGCAAACTCGTGGCAACCATCAGTTCCATGTCGACCAAGCCATGCAGCATAGTTTCTCAAGCATCGGCCATAGTACACCTTTGCCTTCTCTGTATCCATCTCTCCGGCCTCGTTCTCTTTCTCTCTCTGTGTGTGTGTGTGATTATGAGTTCCTTAGCATTATATAGTGATGTTGTTGTGGTGGTTCCGTGAGTAACTTGACATCTTTAATTGGAGTATATGAAACTGAAATTGTCATATTTGTTAACAACAAGACAAGATTAGGAAGAAAATGAATAAATGAAAGTGGTTAAAGAACATGCCAAATCTTCATTACCATCAACAACAAAAAAAAAAAAAAGGATTACTATGGTTTATGAAGCCTACTAAGTACTAACCACCTGAGTTTTGCTAAGGTGGCATAACATGGAAAAATAATCTATATTCCTTTTCATCTATTGGTAAAATTAAATTTAGTATTAATTATAATTAGAAGATTACACATCTTAAATCCAAACACAACATCAAAAACAAGAAACTTCACATTAATAATCTATACATACATACATATATATATATATATATATATATATATATACTTGAATATATCTAATTATCTTAGTGGCAAATTAAGATTTTGTGATTAGGAAATAGTACTTTGGTGACCATGATTATAGGACCGTGATAAATCAAAGCAAAAGTGAAAAAGATATTAAAGAGAATTGAACATTAAAGTCCCAAACAAAAAATAATAGCAATAATAAGTCATATTTGGAGTTTATTTGGTCAATTTGATTGATATTTTTCACCAAAGATTTATAAAAATTTACTTTTTTTTAGAAAATATACAAATTACTTGTCTTTTGAAAATTCTATAATTTGCTATTGCTAATATTCTAGATGCTATTTCATTGACTAACATTTTGTTATCTAACACATAATAAATTTATGTTAAAAAGTGATTTGAGATTATCCAAGGTTGACTTTCCATTACAGAAAGTGGATTATTTTTTTAGGATAGAGAGAGTACATCATTAGCAACATAATCTTGTCGTAATATGAAGTTCTAGTTTTTGTAATTTTTGTCTTTTAGTTCGTTAAATGAAGGTTATTATTGTTGACAACAAACTTTGGTGTGACATTTATAAACTAGTTTTATATGGTTTTTACCGTTAAAATTAGTTTAGTTCGTTAAGAAAAAACTTGTTTAATCATTATTATTATTATTATTTTTTAAAGGTTGGAGGGGACTTAGACCTTACCCCAACCTTTATTATTATTATTGAATGTCTTGAAAGACTACAATTAAGACTATATGATGTCTTTAATTTGATGTGGTTAGAACAAATTGTTTGAACATCCGACCTCTCCGTTGATAATAGTAACATACCAGGGTGGCTCTAGTGAATGGCTTGAACGCTCAACCTCTCTGTTAAGAGAATGTCTTGAAAGACTACAATTAAGACTATATGATGTCTTTAATTTGGTGTGGTTAGAACAAATTGTTTGAACATTCGACCTCTCCGTTGATAGTAGTAACGTACCAGGGTGGCTCTAGTGAAGGGCTTGAACGCTCAACCTCTCTGTTAAGAGAAGTGAGCAGTACTAAATGAATTTTTGGTGATTAGGCTTGAACACCCGACCTTTTTAAATATCAGGGTGTCGTTTCTGTTGAGATTTGAACACTCAACCTCTCCGTTAAGAGAAGTGAGTAGTACCAGCTGAGCTAGAGCTCGTTGGTAACTTGTTTAATCATTTAATCAATACATCCTTTTGGAACATAATTTTGTCGTAATATGAAGTTCTAGATTTCGTAGTTTTTAAGGTTTAGTTCATTATGTGAACCGCTAATACCGTTGATAATAAAATTTGGCGTGACGTGGAGATCCAACTTTTATATAGTTTTGACTGTTAAAAATATTAATTAGTTTAGTTCTTTAAGAAAGAACTTGTTTCCATATGGTTTTTATCGTTAAATACATCCTTTTGGAACATCATTTGTCGTAATATGGAGTTCTAGATTTCGTAGTTTTTAGGGTTTAGTTCATTATGTGAACCATTAATATTGTTGATAACAAAATTTGGCGTGACGTGAAGATCCAAATTTTATATAGTTTTTACTGTTAAAAATATTAATTTTATTCGTTATGAATAATTCATTTGTTTGCATATAAAATGAATGTTTCTTCATGTAGACACTCTATTCATGGACTCAACTTTTTTATTTTAACGACATTTTTAATGCCTTTCAATTGGAATTTTATAGTTGAATTTATGTATTTTACATCCAACTCTGTAAAGAAACTAAGGATTTTAGGACCTACACAACAACAAAGCTAATGGAACATGTATAAATAGACAAAGCTAAACCTCGGAGTTTGTAATGAAAAATACTTTTGGGAAATATATCGAGTGCCTAAAGATTGTTGATTTGATATTTTTTAATAGGTTAATAATATCACGTTATCTCCATCAACGTTACACTCAATATCTACTCATTATTTTGATGCTTTTTGCATGACCTTGGCCCAAAATTTGAGGTTTGATCTAGTAACTTCATACTACGTCACCCTTGGAGGTATTTATACTCAATATCTTAGTTAAATTTTTAAGTTACCTGCCATCAGTGTTCATTTTTAAGTTACCTGCCAAAGGAAAGTACCAAATAATTAGTATAAATATTTTGAATTGTACCCCTTCCCTTCCCCTCCTCATATCCCTAGTCCACTGTCCCTCCGTAGCAGACTTGATTTCCTAAGCATAATCCATAACAAAATATTTAAGCGTGAATCGCATCTGGGGAAGCTGGTTCAAAAGCACCTCTTTATTTCTATCATTTCATATTTCCACAAAATAACCGGGAAAAGAATATGCCAAGGGATACAATTAATTAAACTTAACATTTTTCCGTTTATTCATGTTCCACCAAAGCCACTGAGGAAGTTGAAGATTTTTGTTAAAGTCCAACATTTCATTATTTATAAAATTTCTCCAGACCTCGATAGCTTTTGGGCAGTCCCTCACAATATGTATCGAGGATTCCTCTCCACTGTCACATCTCGCACAAAAGGCGGCGTATGCAATGTTTTGACCCCTTCTCAATTTATTAATTAGAATGCAGACTATCATGGTGGATAAGCCCAATGAAACTCTTGATTTTTGAGGGATATGAGATTTCCAGATTCACTCCCATTTCTCAGAATTTTGAACTAACACCCTCTCTTCCTCATGAATCATCTTATAAATGCTCTTAATGCTAAATTTATCTTTGTTATCCAATCCCCAACAACAGGGATGATCTAAGAACTCACTGTGAACAGGCGGCCTAATCGCCTGTTAATAATACATACCTAATACTCTCTCTGTTCCAGGCAAAGAGTCCAGTATTTTATTTTGAGATGTTTCAAACAAAAAATCTACTTTAAACGAAACTAGAAGACACAACAACACCAGAAACACAAACAAGTACTAGAGAATCAAGCATTCTTAATCTGAGAGCTCGAAGAAGAAGTCGAGGCGCTGCATTTCATCCAGCTGACTGATATCGAACTTTCTTAAACATTCACCTTTTTCTTCCCTTGCAGTTTGCTCGTTTGTCCACCGGGTTGATCAGCATTCTCCGAATTAAGCCTTTTCCACTTTCTTCTCTATCGATATATTTTCAATTCCTAGTAATCTTCTCCCAACTAGCGAATGCATGTGAAGTTGTCCCGGACTCTTTTCAGTAGAGCTCTCACCGAGCCCATCGCCTTTGACAACAGACAACAGGCACGACTTTCTCGTGATAATTTTTGTGACAGCCACAAGCAAAGCAAAATGGGGAATCAGCATCAGTTCCCTGAGCAAACTCGTGGCAACCATCAGTTGCATGTCGACCAAGCCATGCAGCATAGTTTCTCAAGCATCGGCCATAGTACACTTTTGCCTTCTCTGTATCCATCTCTCCGGCCTCTCTCTCTCTCTCTCTCTCTCTCTCTCTCTCTCTCTCTCTCTCTCTCTCTCTCTCTCTCTGTGTGATTATGAGTTCTCTCTCTGTGATTATGAGTTCCTTAAGCATTATATAGTGATGTTGTTATGGTGGTTCCGTGAGTAACTTGACACTTTTATTGGAGTATATGAAACTGAAATTGTCATATTTGGTAACTACAAGACAAGATAAAGAAGAAAATGAATCAATGAAGTGGTTAAAGAACCTGCCAAATCTTCATTACCATCCCCCCACCTCCACCAAAAAAAAAAACACGTTACTATGGTTTATTAAAAGCCCGTTTGGTACTACGTTTTTAAAATTCAACATTTTTAAAATGCAATGTTTTAAAAATGCAATTTTTTCTTATAAATACTTTTGGGATATCACTTCAAAACGCTGCTTTTTGTTTCTAGCAGCATTTTAAAACCTGCGTTTTGAGAAAAAACAGAGAATTCCAAGGTTTTAAAGCGCAACCGCGTTTTAAAAACGCAGTTTTTCCTGTAGCAGCATTGAAACGCAATTTTTGCAAATAAGTTGAATTTTATCCCTGCGTTTTGGCCAAAATGCATGACCAAACAGGCTCTAAGCCTATTAACCACCTGAATTTCGCTAATTATAATTAGAAGATTATAGCTTACTCCCCCGGTCCTAAGAAAATAGTCATATTTGGATTTTATTTGGTCAATTTGATTAATTTTTTAACTTTTTTTTTAAATATAAAAATTTGTTTCTCTTTTGAAAATTCTATAATTTGTTGTTGCTGATGTTCTAGATATTAAAGTGATTTGATATTATCCAAGATTGATTTTCCAATATAGAAAGTGGATTATTTTTTTCTTAGGACGGAGAGAGTACATCCTTAGCAACATAGTCTTGTCATAATGTGACGTTTATCGTAATATGACGTTCTAGTTAGAGATGTTAAACGGGCTAGCCCTAGCAGTTTTGGGTCAGCCCTAACGGGTTGTGCATGGCCCTAACGGGCCGCGGGCTAAATGGTCCAGTTTTTTCGGGCTACTAATATTGCAGACCTAACCCTAACCCTAGCGGGTTTTGGGCTAAACGGGCCACTATCGAGCCACGATTAATGATATAATATAACAATATTTTGAAATAGTGAAATCAATAAACCATTCATAACTTTGATAGTTTCTTATGTTTTTCAAAAGAAATATAAACTAGACATTTTTTTACATCGATGTGTTATAATTTTCAACTTATTTTTCTCAAAATAAATAATGTAATAGCTCTACTTAGCAGTTCTTTTTTAATTTTTGTTTATATTTCAGTATTTATTCACAAATACACAAAGAAGATCTTTAGTACAAAGGATGAATGTGTTTGACTTTGGATTAAAAAGTTGTTGTTTTATTCTCATAGTGGTTGTTTTACGAATCTCCTAAACTTTTTACGGCGTAATTAATATTACACGGGCTCGCGGGCCAACCCTGAAACCTGGCGGGCCAGCCCTAACGGGCTGCGGTTTAAATGAGTTAGCCCTATAAAGTCCTGATTTTAAACGAGTCAAAAATATTGAGCCCTAACCCTGTTTTTTTCAAGGGTCAATTACGGGTCGGTCCCTTTTTAAAAGTTTGTAATCGCTCCAGTCCACTCATCTTTTTTAAAAACCAGAAAAAGGCATTTTTGGGGCGAAAAGACAATTATGCCATTAATGAAAGAAAAACACGCGTGCTTCAGTAACCCAAGGCATCGCGATGCACTACTTTGGCATCGCGATGCACCAATTGTTGCATCGCGATGCACCAATTCACTACTAGAAACACGCTAATTACTGTCGGAGGATTTACTGTCGGATTTTTCCGATAGTAATTACTGTCGGAGATTTACAAATTACTGTCGGGATTTCCGACAGTATTGTTAATTTTTTGGCGGGATAAATATTACTGTCGGAAATCATCCGACAGTAATTTTCCGACAGTAATTCAGGTATATTCTTAGAATATACCTTTTCATCCGACAGTAATTACTGTCGGACTGTTCCGACAGTAATTTTCCGACAGTAACTAGGGAATATTCTTTGAATATTCCTTTTTTGCATCGTCAGAATTTTGGAGATTAATATTACTGTCGGATACCGACAGTAATCACTGTCGGAAAATTTTTGTCAGAGCTCCGACAGTAAATTGAAATTAAAAGCCCTAAATCGAACAGCCCCCTCCCCAAATCGACATAGCTCTCTTCTCAGTTTACTCTCTCTCTCTCTCTCTCTTCTCTTCCTTCAGCCGTGGTCTCCGCGCGCCTCCGTCAGCCGTCCCCCCACCCCACCGTCACCACCCCCGTCGTCGTTTGCCGCCCTAGTAGCTTTCTCTTCTCTCTCTCAGTTTACTCTCTCTCTCTCCCTGCACTACCTCCGCCGCTCTACCACCGTGTTATCTTCACCGGTAACCGCCTCCGAGCAACTCTTCACTCCGGTAATCATTTCTCCTCTCTCTCTCTCTCTCTCTCTCTCTCTCTTTCTCTCTCTCGAGTCCTCTATTAATTTTGCACTGTGTACTGCAGAAACTCGCCGTCGGCTCCTCACTGTCTCACTCCAAAGTTGTCAGGGTCAGATCCCGGACTGATAGAAGGAACCGTGAGCCTCCAAAGAGATTTACTCGCCCAAGGGTATGCTATCTGACCTTTCTATCTATCTTTCCAAGATGTACAATTTTGCACACGTGTACAATTTTTTTCCTTTGATTTTTCGTGATTAATTGTTTTGTTTGGTGCTTACGGATCGATATTTTTTTTGAAATGGCTTGGTTTGATGCTTTGGATTAGTGTATGTGGAAATTTCTCGGTTTGGTGCTTGGGATTAATATCTTTGGAAATTGCTTAGTTTGGTGATTTTTTCTAAATTAGTTGTACTGTTTAGTAGGAGTATTATAGTTAGTATTTTTGGAAATTGTTGAGGTTGGAACTTGGGAATAATGTTTTCTTTGATTTGTTGCGACTAATTTTTTATGTATGATGCTTAGGATTAATGTTTTCATTTGCAGTTGTTAGTCTGGTGTTTAGGATTAAAAATTTTGTTTTGATTCTTCGGCATCTGTGGAAAATTGGTTTGAATTTTTCTTATTCTACCTTGACATGGTATTTTGGCCTTATAGTTATTCTTAAGATCAAAGACACACGATGACAATTGTTGAATTTCTGGAATTTATTTGACCAAGTATTATAGAGGACTCTCACTGCCCAGTGGAAAGAAGTCTTCTATTATTCAGCCTGCTCTTTGCGATCAATTTACGGAGTAACATTTTCTTCCTGCCATAAGGCTCAAGCTCTTTATCATAATAGTCGAAGACACATGCTCTATTCGTCTTTAATTGAATAAGAATATCAATAGGTCATAAAATTAAGACATAAGCTAATAAATTGTATCCAGTTAAAATTAATCAAATATATTTATCTTTAAAAAAAAATCAAGTTTTTAGAAAATTAGGATGTAAGCTAAGAAATCAACTTTGACTTAAATCAATTAAACATATATTTTGTGATAATTCATTAATAAATTATAATATCTGGACAACAGTCGCGCTTCGGTGGTTCTTAGAGTTATCAAACTTTAAGAATGGACGGGAAGAACAAAAGGATATTATTTTTCAATAATGAATTTCGCTTGTTTCTTTACCCTATAAAGTTTCAGAAATTACCCTAAGGCCTCATGTTTCCGATTAATTAAACGCTACCCTTAACCTAAAATCTAACGCTAAACCATATCCTTAAACTTAAAACCTAACTCTTATTACTAATCCTAAACCTAATGTTAATCCTAAACCACATCCTTAAACCCTAAACCGCAAACACCAACCCTATACCATAACTCTAGTCACAACCTTAAACCCTACTCTTGATCTTAAACCACGACCTTAACCTTAAAACCTAACCCTAAACTATACCCTTTACCTTAAACCGAAACCCTTAAACCTAACCTTAACCCTACTTTAACCCTAACCTAACCCTACTTTAACCGAAACCCTAAAACCTAACCTAACCCTAAACTATACCCTTTACCTTAAACCATTTGTCTTTGTCGATGAGACAGCAGAGAGAGCATTTGTAAATATTACTTAAAATATTTTAATTCTATTTTGTTTATTAGTTAATGGTAAATGTTAATATTAATGTTTTTATGTTTTTTGTGACACAGAATGCCTATAAGGCGAATATGGACACGCAGGTCGCCGAGGGGCTTGTCCAGACGACCCCTGAGGTACAGACGCCATTTGTCGGCAACATTTGGCATTCGGTCACTGCGGAGTCAAGGAAGAAGAGGGGAGATCGCCTCTACGGCTTTGGTGACCACGGCCGCCAAGCGCTGAGACCGGCGGCTCGACTTCTTCCTCGGCGACCGCGTCCTCGGTCCTTCTTCTCGATCGCCCACGAGCGTGCCACGATCGAGAAGACGCAGACTCTCGCAGGCTGGTCAAAGAAGAGGAGAATCGGGCGACGCGATAATGGATGGAGCAAGCAGGCCGAGGAGAATCGGCTGACGCGACAGCTAATGCAGCAGCAGGCGGAGCAGCTAGAGCAGATGCGACGACTATTCATGGAGCAGCAGCAGCCTCAGCCTAGGTCTTCCATTGTCCGTAATCTATTTGACCCCCCTCTCCCCCCTCCACAGTAGACACATTATTTTAGTATTGTAAACCTTGTTGGATTGTATATATATTAATTTTAATTTAATTTATGTTTTATTTGTTAATTATATTGTTGCAATGTTGTATGTGTGTGATTGTGTATATATAATTGTTGTATATATAATTGTTATATCAGGTGAAAAAAAACGAATTTCAAAATTTAAAATTTTATTTTTATTTAAAATTACTGTCGGAAATCCGACAGTAAATAAAAAGATTTGGTAACATTACTGTCGGAGATCCGACAGTAAAAAATAACGGTAGTTAGTTTTCTGTCGGAGTTCCGTCAAAAATTTAACGATAATCCGACAGTAAACTAACTCATTGTTAACGGTCGTTATCGTTTTACTGTCGGAATAGTTTCCGGCAATTACGCCGATAGTTTCCGGCGGTGATTACGTCGGAATATCCGGCGAATTACTATCGGATTAGCCCGGCGAATTCGTGGATGATCCGACGAATTACTGTCGGAGGAAAATTACCGTCGAAGCTTTACTGTCGGAAACTGTCGGAGCGTTTCCGATAGAAAATGCATAAATACTGTCGAAAATTTTTAATTACTGTCGGATTTCTCCGACAGTAAACACCTATTTTCTAGTAGTGATTGTTGCATCGCGATGAATGATGTCTGCATCGCGATGAATGATGTCTGCATCGCGATGAATGACTTCTGCATCGCGATGCATAAATCAGAGATCGCGATGCAGAAGTCAAGTGTGACCCACATGTAATTTTTGTAAAGAATCGCGATGCAGGTTTGTAATCGCGATGCATGGTTTCTGAATCGCGATGCACGATGTCTGCATCGCGATGAATGATGTCTGCATCGCGATGAATGACTTCTGCATCGCGATGCAACAATTGGTGCATCGCGATGAATGAGTGTGATACACCTTATTAAAGCCTCAAAATAACATCTTCCTCTATTTTCGGACAGCACTGTCAAGCTTGATTTGAAGCTCAAAAATAGTATTTTTTGGTAGAAAAATTGTGCACAAATATAGTACTAAGTTAGGATAATAATATGAAATTGATTTTAAACAAATTCAAGCTTAAAACAGATTTAAGTGGCCAAAACACTCAAGAACAAAGAAAACGGGATGAACTCAAAAATTTTGAATTTGATCAAATTCGTGTTTTATGCATGAAAATTGATACCCAAACATGAGAAAAGACTATATTAACAACATGGAATCATTTATACATCAATTTGAATCACAAATCTGAAGCAACGATGTTGTTGAGGGTATTTTAGGAAGAAAATTTTTAAAATGCCTTTTAGCGGTTAAAAAAATGGTGTGGAGAGAAAAAAAGTTTGGGAAAGTGGACCGCCAAAGAATTTATCATTTTTCAATTTAAACAAGTCAACCTCAAGGCCGTGGCCCTTTTAACATCTCTAGTTCTAGTTCTTATAATATTTGTGATTTGGTTCATTGAATGAACCGTTAATACCGTTGACAGCAAAATTTGGAGTGACGTTAAAATTAGTCTAGTTAGTTATGAATAAACTTGTTTGCATATAGTTTTTACCATTAAATACATCCTTTTGAAACATAATTTTGTCGTAGTATGGAGTTCTAGATTTCGTAGTTTTTAGGGTTTAGTTCATTATGTGAACCGTTAATACTGTTGATAACAAAATTTGGCATGACGCGTGGAGATCCTAGTTTTATATAGCTCTTACGGTTGACAATATTAGTTTAGTTCGCTATGAATAACTTATTTGTTTGTAAATAGACAAATATAAACCTCAAGGTCTATAATGAAAAATCCATCAAAACAAGCATGTAACGTTTGAGCTGCAGCTGTGGGAGCATGCCCGCCAATCGCCATTGACATCACCCGGCGAAATCACACACGGGATGTAATTTGAGACTACTCTATTCTTTTGGGAAATATATTAACTGCAACGATGCTAGTAATAATGTGATATCACCAATCAATGAAAATGCAACAAATTAGCAACCTTAAGCTGATTTAATATAAAGGTACAATTTCCCGTAATAATAAATAGATTGTCCATGTAAGTGCTAAGAGCCCGTTTGGTGTAACGTTTTCAAAATACAGAAAACGGAGCGTTTTTAAAACGCAGATTATTTAAAACGCAGTTTTTTTATTTATAAATGCGTTTGGAATATTATGTTAAAACGCAGCTTTTTATTCCCTACTGCGTTTTAAAATCTACGTTTTGGGAAAAAGCTAGAAATTTCCTACGTTTTGGAAAAAAGCTAAGAATTTCAGCGTTTTAAAACCCAGCTGCATTTTCTACCGCAATATTGAAACGCTAAGTTAACTGCGTTTTCTACCGCAGTACTGAAACACTAAGTTAACTGCGTTTTAACCCTGCGTTTTAGCCAAAACGCACGAACAAACGGGCTCTAAAGCGGATAACCTCGTTCCGTTTATGTCAATTTTCATAATGTATAACATGAATCAGCTGATTTTCTACCTTTTATTCGTGCTGTAATGAAATTTAATGGACCATTTTTCTAGATTTATAAGTTAGACCATCATCAAACTAGTGTCATTATGGACGACAACTGTTTGTTTAAACGATGAAGGAAAAATAAGATTGATATATCATCTTCAACTTTGGATGTAATTCATATAACTATGTTGATCCATCTACAACAAAAAGAAGTCAAGTATAAACTTCATTCAACAAGGGAAATAAAAAGGGCAACACCCATTCCTAGTACTAATGCCATTAATTGTATTGCCGTATTCCTCAATGCCGAGCTGCCATTGTTCATTTCTGCCAGCACCCCAGCAACTGCTATATAAATAAATCCACCAGCCGTGAATCCCTGCTTAAAAGAACAGAAAATGATGTATGTACATGAGTATGTATGAAACCACATCACCACATCTACAATTTTTACGAGTTTCCACATCTATCATAATCGCATCAAACTTAAAATTAGAAAACTTAATTTAATCCTTCAAAACTAAGGTATTTATGGGAATTTGTCTTAATCCTTAAAATGTTTTGAGTTTCAAACATAATACGTTATGTATGAGTATGAATAGCTATGTTTGTCCCTTTCTCTTCCTTTTCGCTCACACTTAAAGATCTCGAATAGAGCAAAAGAATTTGTTGAAAAGGAACTCCTACCTCGATCAAAGATGACTGCCCTGGATCTTGTCCCAACAGCAAGGCCTAAAAGAACATTCAGCAAACAAGTTTCCTTCGTTATAATTTACATGGCTTCAAGTTGGGGAAGGAAAAGGGTCATTATATTTCAGAAACTTAATACTCACCAATGCAGTTCCGGCTAGTGCCACCAGTGCTGATAGAAAGTTGAAGAATAGGGCTTTGGAGACACTGAATCCAGACCTCACCAGAATTCCAAAATCACCTATCTACAAAATATAGTTAAATTATATAGGTAATAGTGAAACAAAATGCAGTAATAGTAACTACAGTGAGTTTGACAATCAAACGAAGTTTGAGAATTAGTCTGAGATTGTAGTACCACTAGGCTTAAGGGCACAAACAACATATGCTATCAGATAGCACACATACAAAAGAAGAAACACATAATGCTGCTTATTAATTCTGCAGTCGATGTTTTACAGAAACGCCTGCATTGCCATACAATGAATAACAAGGCTTGATCATAGCTGTGTAATCTCTAATAAGTATGGAGCTGGATTTGGGACTTACGTGGGCTTACCTCAGCCATTCGTGGGGTAATCTGATTCTTAATTTAGAGTACCAAAATGACCTGGCTAATCACTCGAAATGAATAATTTTGGGTTGAAACTCTAGATGGATGGATTAAATGTGAAAAGTAATTTGCACCTGTACTTATATTTTTCATTACTGGACACAAGTAGTAAAGAATTTTGTAGCTCCTTCACCTTTCTTCTTTCATTATTATTATTTACCAAGTAAAGCTGTTAATAAATTTATATCTCACAGCATAACTGATTAACAGGGACCAAAATAGCCAAGGTTTATCATGTTCTCACAGACCTAAATACGCTTTTGCTCTACTGTTAATGTAGCTTGACAAATACCCAATCAAAGATGGAAGAAGAATCAAAAGTTCAAGGCTTCGAGTCAATATATGCAAAATCATTTTTCACCATAAATTTCAAACAAGGACATGATGCAACAAAGCCACAGAAGAATAACAACTTAAAGTTCAAGGGTACTGCATATAAGCTCTTATGATATATTTCAGTCTCATAACTTTTAAATGTAGAAGCATTTTAAATTGACCTTTAATATAGTTAGACGTTACTGGTTTCACTTCAACAACTAGGTAGTAGATTCGTGAGTCGCAAATAAATAATGTATAATCATGTATTAACATCAAATAAAAAAATTAAAAAATTCTTCCTGGGTACACAAGAAGGGTTCAGTTATTTTCCTGAAAAAGAAATAGCTTCCCTGGATCTTTATAATTCAAATAGGATTATGGAAAGTGCTCAAAAGAAGAAAAACCCACCTTATATATGAACACATATCATAATGTTAATTGAAAACAAGTATACTTGCCAATCAATGTGTATTCTGTGTGTTTGTCAGCGTGTAGAAAACTGAAGTTGATGTCGATGATATGGTTTCATTTTCTTTTAAAGAAGTTGATTATTAGTATTATTATATGTGAATTAGAGAGAATTTGGATCCTTAAAAGTACTGAAAGAGATACTTTTAGATGCAAAAGAGAGAAATCAAACCTCTTGAGGAAGCTCATGTGCAAGTAAAAAGAGTTCTTGACCACCCGCCAATAGATCCATGAAGGAGGAACGCACTTCCCAAAGCCATCCCATCAGTAAAGTTATGCTGCAGCATCAAGCATTCCAGATAAATAAATTTCATCTTGTTCATTAATGCAAGTGTTGAATCACAAAATTGACAATGAAACTAAACAGCCAAGCTGAAAACATGATCTCATGGATATGTTGATTGGCCAATAAATTTTTACTTAAATTGTATGAAGTATACACCACCGGCTTATAGGATAAATTTACACAAGCATCTTACAGAACTTTAACATAATATGAAAGAGGTAGAGGAAAATTCAATTGATTCATATCATGAATTATGCTAATTGGCATTTTACATGCGTTTAAGATTAATTTTTTGAAAAAAAAGTTTTCTAATTTCTTTTTAAATTTATTAAGCCATCAATCATTAAAAGTCTTAAAATAAAAAATGATTCAATTGAATAGCATAAATGAAATTTAAGGTCAATAGAAAAGAAGTGACAAAAGAGATAATATGTTCGCATTTCCTAATTTTTCATATCATATTTTGGATTCTGCTAGTGTAAAAATATTTTACACCAATGGTGTATCAAAAAGTGAACTCTTTCTGTAAATCTGTCAACAAAAACTTGCGGGACTTTTTATTTTGAGTTCATTTACAATGCAATGTATGCCACACTCCTTGATCAGTTTACCAACAGAGACAACTCCTGCACTGCACGGGTACCTAAACATGTCGAAAATATTTTTGATTCAAAATAATGCAAAAGCTGTTGCTCTACAAGTACAAGAAATTTTCTAATCCAAATTGTAGAGGACCATATACCTAATTACAGGCGAGTCATAATCTGATAGATTTGTTGAGTACAGCTTAAACCTATGAATTAGCTTTAACTTACTGTATCTGAATCATGCTTTCAACAAATTTTTAGATATGCATTCTTTTGCTACTTTTGCAAGTTCTGCTGGTAAAGTCCCTGTGTTTTTCCCTCCAAAACTTTTTTATTTTTTAAATATCCGCTTTTCTTATACTCAGTGTCAGTGATGGTAGTTGCTAAACCTCTCCTCCTAAACTAGATCGAATGTGCTCATATAGGTGAAGAAACATTATCCTCTAGGCCAAACTCATCACGGGTTGGGAAAACTTGCTGATAATTTTTAACAGAAATATTAATCATGATAACATGTCAATACCGATGTGTCAGCCAGAATGAGTATTTTTCATATTGTCAAAGTAGCTATGGATGTACTTAATTTTACTAGTACTGCCGGATTCCCATTCAAGAATTCCATATTGAATGCATGATGATGAGTGTGGATGAGAATGATCAATGAATCCTTCAATTTAATTGATTTGACTAGGTCATTCTCATCCCCAAACCTTGGGATTTAATCAGAATAGTAGTTGCAATTAAGGAATCCTTAGGATTACTCTACTTTTCTGCTGGCAATCCTCTGATTGGCTATTGAAATTGTAAACATAATTGTCCCATGATGTAAGCACCACATAGCTTGAATATGAAACAACTAAATCTGAGAAAAAAGATTAAAGAACACCTACTACACCATCAGAGAAGAGATTGAGATAACCGAACACTAGGCTAGATGAAGATTGAACGGGTCCTTTCTCAACCACAGACTTATTGCTAAGACCATTTGCAGTATACAAGCTGGGTTTGTGTTCTCCAGCACTGGTACTCGTGTTCCTCTGCAAATGAAAGGATGGGAAAACAGAATCAATCAATGGTTCCACGGATGGGTGTAAGTAAACATATCTTGCTATCTCTAAATATACGAGTAATTTTTTCTTTACCATGACCAAAACCAAGTGGGTGGTCATGCTGTCAAACATACATAAGAAATAAAATAATGTTAAATAGTAACCGAGATCCCCTAAACAGTCTCCACACCAACAGAAGCATATCTTATCTGTACAATACAATATAGCAATTCACCTACTTTCACCTAAGACTCCCAAAAAAAAAAAAATCTCAATTTTTTGTTTTTAAAATAAAATAAATCATGGATAAAGACTATTGGATGGTTAATTACTAAATAATTAGTTGTTAATGACACTCATTAATAGTAATCACTTTACTAAGGATTTACCATTCTAAAAGTTAACAACATTCTATTTCTTCAATCTAGTCAATCCTCCTTAATTTTTCATAGATTTGAATTAGTTCTTTCTTGAAAATCCTCTTCTCTGTCATTCTTTCTTTAAAATCCTCTTATGACAAGTTGAATATTAGGTGTAAGTGAGGAATATGTAGTAATGGTAATGGTAATCTTTTGAAAGGATTCTGATCCTAGGAATTTGGCTCATGGTTTGAAATAATCACTCAGAACAATTCTTAAGAATTTCTTTTATTAATTTTGTTAAGTGAAATGATATTAATCTGCCTTTTATATTACATTTGACCCAAATGATAGTTTAATTTGAAAAATCAAAATTCTTATTACTGTACTTTTGTTTTTATATATTTCCAGAGAAGTATCATGTTTCTGAATGAAATGAAAAAAAGTAAAAATAAAAAAGAAGGGAATTTATGTTAACATTTAGAAACTAATTTTTGCACTTAACAAACCTAAACAACAGTTGAACCATTTTATGGGGATTGAGGGAGTATTATAGTTTTTTGGTTAATGTGAGAGAAATTATTCCAATAAAAATCATGTTTTTATCTACCAGATTTATAGTTATTTTGTTGCATCATTAAGATATTTAATTTATTATATCAATTTTTTTTATAGTTAATTGAGTGAAACTCCTAATCAGTTTATGTTACTGTCCCACTATATTATCATAAGTTTCAAACTAATTTTCTTAGTCATATATGCATTTTTATGAAATACCAACTATAAAATATACTCCCACCGTCCCGTATAAATGTTGTTACTTTCTATTTTAGGATGTTCCAACTAATGTTTCTAATGACTTTTGATATACATATTCTCTACCATTCTTCCCAATATACCCTTAAAACTTTATTTAATATAGCACATCCTAGAGAAATCCATTTATTTAGAATAGTGTAACTCAATTAATATTCATGGGTATTATCATCAGAACACATTTTACAGCCATCATTAATTACTTTTCTTAATTTGTGTGTTTTGTCTTATTTTCTGTAACCCAATTATGGCAATT
This sequence comes from Platycodon grandiflorus, assembly GCA_016624345.1. Lineage (NCBI taxonomy): Eukaryota > Viridiplantae > Streptophyta > Magnoliopsida > Asterales > Campanulaceae > Platycodon > Platycodon grandiflorus. The sequence goes on along the minus strand of CM028362.1, from coordinate 76,301,142 downwards.
TGATGCCACTGTAGCTCCACTTATTGAAAGAGCTACAACCAGCAGCCAGACCAATTGAGGGTAGATTTTCACCTCGCAGGGAAATTCCAAGTAACTAGAATATGCATATTTTAGGTTACCTTCCGAAGAACAGCAGATTCACTTTGTTTTTCTACATGTAAAGGGTCATCAGACACTCTCTTTGATACTTTTTCTACAGAAGGCACCTCGGATATGCTTCCATCCTTTTCATTGGGAGACAGCCCCTGAACATTGTCATGATCATCACTATCATCCACCGAATTTTCACTCTTCTTTTGATGATGGTGATGATGCCCATGAGTCCAGTCATGAACTCCTCCAGACATATGTTCCACATACCTCACAATTTTCTCTACAAGAAGAAAAATTACGATTCCCGCTGCAACCACAAATAAATAGAAATAAAAATCAATAGCAAATTCTGTAATATCACTCACGGAAGATGAACATAAGCAAAACCTAAGAAAAGAAAACAAAAATAAAACATATATGATGGTCGCTAGATGAACTTGAACTGCATAAATTCACTATTAATCAAATGCCAGCCTATTTGAGAGCTGAAATCCACCTATCACCATCAATTCACTGATGTCACGATTTGGCTTGTACTCCCTCCATCCCAAAAAAGTCCCACATTGACTTTTCTTGGTCAACTTGATCAAATTTTGAGTTTTTTGACCAAAGATTCCAAAAATTTACTTATCCTTGCGAAATCATGAAAATTGTTATTGATAGTACTCTTAATATTGTATCAAAGATTGAAATTTCATTACTTAAGACATAATAAATGTAAGTTAAATAGTGATTTGATATTGTCGCTAATCAAAAGTCAAATCTCAACCCATGCAACTTTTATTTGCTAGAAAATAGAAGTCCTTAAAATTAAAAATTTAGGGTTCTTAAAGTTCCAAAAGACCTATTAATGACTGACAAATCCATTTCTGCTAAAGTTAAAAAAGCTCCAAGATTGTAAAGAGTGAAAATCGGAGGTGGTGGGTATGAATGGCGGCTGCTGAAGTTAATTTAACGGCTGAATTTGGATGGAAGTGAATGTCATGACCAACTGTTTTACTTTGCAAGTACAAGGAGTTGATTTTTGAGAATTTCTGTGCAGGGGCGAATTCCAAAAGGGGCAATAGTACAGGGACAAATGGCATAGTTTGAAATCATATGAATGATGAAATTAAGAGATTCAATTGCTGGCTGATTATTAAAAATGTTGGAATGGTAATCCAGGCCTAGTGAAATACCACTCTATATTCCAAAAGAAAGTATTATCATGAATTCAAGCGCTATAAGTTATATATATATATATATATATATATATATATATATATTCACCTAAAAAGAAACCTATAGACATCAAAAATAGAATTTAGAACAAGATGGACCAGATGTTCACCTAAAAGTGGAAAAATCAAGACAAAACTGAAAAAAAAAAAAAAAAACGAAGAAAGTAAAAAAAGAGAGAGAGGAAAGGATAACTAGTGAAGCACAACTCTCCAATTTCTGAAGAAAACATAAACTGGCAAACCCTGAAAGCTCCCATCGCCGATGATCATAAATTCATAATGAAGTCAATAAACCGAACTTCTCTCTTAACAACAGAAAGGAGAAAGTAGGATCCTGGAGAAATGCGAGCATTCCTTTTAATCCGAAGACCTCGGAGAATAATAAATATAGAGCATCACCACAAACACATCTCATCCTTCCCTCTCCCATAACATGGAATTCTACAAGAAACAAAGCCTCTACTAATATATACTCCCTCCATCCCTAATTGAGTGTCCCTTTTGTGAATTTGTTTTGTCCCAAAATGAGTGTCCTTTTTGAATAAAGTTACTAAATTCATTTATATCTATCATGTGTCCAATGTGCACTTGCCAAACTATTGTGTGAACACGAAAGGCATTCATGTATATGTACTACTGAAATGGTCTAAAAGTCAATTTCCTTAAATTTTTTGCAAGAAACTAAAAAGGGACACTCGATTAGGGACAGAGGGAGTAATGTATTGTATCAAAGTAAAAGGAAGCAAATCAACAAGTTCTTTTAGGGTAGACTTTAATTGAAAAATCCAGCTACAGTTTCAAGTAATGTATCAATTGATACAAAGTTGCCAACTAGGTTAACCTGATACTGCAATTCAACCATTATGAGTGTGATACACCTTATTAAAGCCTCAAAATAACTTTGAACAAAAAGTTCGACAGTACCCTATATTTCTTGTTCCTCCTCTTTTTCAATCATTTTCTTGTTCTTCTCGTTGTTTCTTTTCTACTTCCATGTATTAAAGCCTAAAAAGGGGAAGGAAAAAACTAGCCCTAAATTCTTCTTCCTAAAAAAACAGCAAACAAACAGTCCGTCTAGCAAAAGAGAGTGGAAACAAAAAGGAAAAAACAGAAAATGAAACGAAGAAAAAGAGAGCGCCAGATGTTAATGAAGAGACCCCTCCAATCTCTCGAAAGATCTGCAACAGGCACCCCATTAAAAGCCCCCAAGCAAATGGGCATCAAACATGAGTTCTCAATTTGCTTCTTAATTGTGATTATAAATTCCAAAACCTGACTATTTACAATATGAGTATGGGATACTGTAACTATCATAAGTGTAATGAGTGAGAAAAAAGTTCACAAATGCAATGATTGTAATTCAAAAGAAAGTTACAGTGCTAATCTGATTGACAAGTAGAGCATGACTGTTTTGACTTACCCAAAATGGACAATCCTACAGAGAGATCTTTCAAAGAATGCGCATGTGAGTGATTGTTTCCAAGGTTAACATGTTGATGAGGATCATCCATATGGGAATCATGTGAATGGGAGTGTTCACCACCTGGAAAATTATTAATATATATTATTATATATCCAACACCCTTGAAAAGCCATACACTCTGACAACTTCTGATAACTCAAGGTCAAGGCCCTTCAAGTTTATATACCATGAAAAAATGAACAATAATAATCACTAGATCGATGAGAAAGAAGTCAGAGCAGGTAGTTCAAAGAGGAAGAACAAAACAGAAACAGCATATATCACGACAAATAGAATACAAGGCTGAATACTTTCTTAAGGGTGTTGCAAAATATGGGGAACAGAGCCAACTCATAATTCCTCCACATGGAATTACTTTGCATCTTGCATTATTACTTGCATTTCCCGATTTTCATTAATAAACTGGAATGCAGAAGTTCAATTGTCTAGCCAGAGAATTTTGATACCTGGTTTCTGATCAGAGAAGAGAAGTTCATTGAATTAATGTAATTTGCTCTAAAATCATACTACAGTGATGCAGATAGATGCATAATAATTGCTATGCTTCTGTTTTTTCTATGTGGTTCTTCAGCAATTATAATAATATCATGTCTTGATCTCTTTTCACCACTTCCACTTGCTAATATTTCCATAAACCCATGCCATGAGGTTCAACTGCATCAATTTCCTTTCCTTCTTCTTATTATTTTCCAACAACATTACAACAATCACATAAAACATCCCCAAAAAGGATTCCCCGGCACATTAAGGTTTTATAACCGTGTCTACTGGCCCTTAATCATATACAAAAGTTTCTTTATTCATCCCTCAAACTCAGATGCTCACAACAATACGCAATGGTTTTAACATGCACTGCTTCTCTCAAGGAACCTTCTATGAGCCCTACGTTAGTTTGAGAGCTGTCATGGCTGCCACATAAATTCTGACACCGGGAAACAATAATGAGCATAATTCATTTTAAATATATTACTAATCACTCTTGTCCACTTAGAGACTCCTCATTCCTTTTTGGATGTCCCACTTACCTCACATGTATGTTAAATTAACAACTTGGACTCTGTTGGACCTGTTTTAGTGATTACTCGCAAGGATAGTATTGTATTCCTTGTGAAGGCTTGACTTCCAGGCATGGATCTGAGTCATCCGAGGGACCCCTAAAGAGCAAAAAAGGTTTTAAGGTCAGATTTGGCAGTTGGCGAAGGTCAAGATCATGAGTTTTTCTTTTTAAGATTGTTGCTAGAATACAAGGAGGCCCGGTCATGGTTCTGTGATGGTCAATTTTATGTCAGCTGATAACAAAGTTACGCTGTTGCATGTCGTTAACAATACTTGAACTGAACCACAAGCAAGTAACCAAATGCCTGTTCAATCCAGCTTGCTGTTGTGATATTGTATCACAAACTTTTTTGTCCTCCAAGTAATCAATAGCATATATTACTCTTTTTTCTAAATAGGGTCTTTTGGTGTGACCATTAGTATCTGAGGAACCATCCTACCAAACCGAAGCGGCATAGCATATGTAGTCCTAGGTTAGGGGTGGAAGGTGCATCCAATAAGCTATCTCGTATCTCCATTTTTTTTCAATTAGAGCATGCTAGACTACGTGAATGCTCTGAACTGTTCCTAAATCTGATCCATAATTTGAATCTTACCCATCTTTCAGGGTATTTAGTGTCCTAAATGTATATCATATCCCTGTATATAGTATATGTAAATGTATGTAATTGCATATGCATATGTATAATGTATATTGTATGGGCCACAGTCCGCAGCTTTTCCATGCAAAGGCACTATGTATTGCACATCAAGCTCTTATCCAAGAAATTCAGCACCATGTTCTTTACATTCCTCGCTATTCAAGCAATCCTTTTCTGAAGCTTATCCAATTTTACGCATATGAACAAATTGTTTCAGTTCTCCAGTAAAGAATTTCCAACTAGAGGAAATCAGTCTCTCGACAAGAGAAGACACATCTTTTATACATTCCTCTTCTCAAAAAGTAACTTCGTAAGTTCTATTCCCAAGAGAAGACACCACTACTGAGTGAAGGCAAATTATTAAGCATCCATCAAGTACAATCAAATGATATTGAATGTAACCATACCAAACGCATGTGGCAACTGATGGAGGAAGGCATCACCTAGCATAGCTCCTGCCTGCGAAAGCAAAGTCATAAGCAGTCAAGACCCCTAGTTATTAAACTAAAAGTTGAATAGAAGAATCATTCAAAGATGGAAGTTGAAACAAACCCTGCTGCTTGAGTGCATCGGTGGTAAAGTCAATGTGTCCAGCACATAATTTTAAGTAAATGACCTTATTTTAACTGAAAATTATCCCTACCAGAAATAACTTGATGCATGGCACCACCAATTGGCGACACCATTGTGTTTCACAACATAGAGCCAAAAAATTATACATAACACAAAAGTATATCACTAGAGGAATCATCTGTCCAAAAAATATATATATATATATATATATATTAGAAAAATGAAAACAGTGAATTAAAAACCAACAATGGAATTGATTCATATAAATCAGTGGGCTTTTTAATAATGATAATAATAATCAAATGCAGGAATCAAAAGAGGGGCAGGGTGAAAGCATGAAGAGTCTGACCCCAAATACAGCCAGTGCATCAACAAATGTCTTTGATGGTTTTCCTTTTACTGCAATAAATCATAAAATGTTTGTCAGAAATAAGGCATTGTAAACAAAGAAAATGAGAAAAACTTGTTAGTTAAGAACAAAGACAAAGCCAGTAATTAAGTTTAAGCTACTTACTAAATATCAAAGGCAACAGAATCAGGCAAATTAGGGAAGCCAAGCTAACCAATAATGAGCAACCCATTGCATGAACCCAAAGCCCTACCAAATGCCAAGAAAAGAGTTAATTTTGAGAGTCATTGGACGATTTCTTTTGAACTTGTTGTCATAAAAGATAAAATAGTTACGACAAATGCAAACATCACAATGGATACAATTAATCATTTCCTGTCAATTCAGTTAGCCAGGATCAAAATTGAACAAAATTGGAGAATCAAATAGCAATTACCTACGAATAAGGAGCATACATATCATAAGCAAAGGAATCTTTGAAGAGCACAAAGCACAGAGATGTCTTCAACAGGGTAAAGCACAAAAGATAACTCAATGATAGGTAAACGGAGAAGTTAACATATTTCATTGGCCTTTTCACCCCTGGGCATCTTTCTCCATTTCTGGACCATCAAATGTGGTCGCTGAATTGTTATCAGAGCTCCTCCTGCAAGTCCTTTATTTTGCTTCTTGATTCCCTCTCAACCCTTACTAGATCCTCCTACCTAATTGCATTTGGAAGGCCCGGGTTCCTCCCAAGGTTAAGGCTTTTGATTAGTCTTCATTACATTGATGATCTATTACAGGTGCAAAATCCTTAATAGTCCTTGTCCCCGGGCAATTGGCATGATTTGTAGAGTAATGAGACCCAGAACCACGCTGCCTTAGTCAACAACTTATGATAGCTAGTGATAATAAGTTACGTCCATTAAATTTGCCATCTCAATCTATTCTTTAATGATAACGCTTTCAAGGACCTTTCAAATTATAGTGTCAATTCTTTAGGAGCAAACTCATTCCCTAATCCCTACAGGTTCCTGAACCAGTCATAATCAGGTAGGTTGAGTTTCTCTTCCGTTTTTAACTTTTTGTATTGCAGAGTCCCTTCAGTCTTTATTGGATTTTCCACTCAGAGAGTTCCTCTTCTAATATTAAGCTAAACTCAGTTATCGAAAAGACAAGCAAGTATATTAATCAGAGAAGTCGATATAATCATCACGTTTAACGATAATAATGTATTTCTAAACTGTTGACTTTCAAAGTAACTGAATTGTATGTCTTGCCACACACACACACACACACAAGCGAAAACACTATAAGTTCCTGCTTCTTGTCCAAATTATTCCGTTCTGATACAAATCGAAGCCTAGCAACTGAAATTCATACACCCTATAGCCATTAAACTTTATACCCTAAACATACGTGACAATTACAGATAACGGCCACCGCCCTCTCCACGGCCCCCAACACGGAAAACTGAAATTACAAATGTACATATAAACTAATTTTGCTACTCAAACAGCAAAAGAATTAAACAAATTACCGACTCCAGAGAGCTCCAAAGCACCGTGATGGTGGTCGTGGTCGTGGTCATGGTGGTGAGCGTGGTGGTGGGACCCAAATTCAAGCAATCTGAGATCCTCCTCCTCCGCCAATTCTTCCGGAAGCTTCTTCTCGACATGGTGGTCGTGATGATGGTGGTCGTGTCCGTGATCGCAGTGGTGGTGATCTTCATGGACCGCCGGCGTATAGTGTGCAAAACTAAGATTAAAATTCAAAGAAATTGCAAGAAATGTGATTAAGAGAGAGGAGAAGAAGATGATCTGTTGTGCAGAAACGGCGGCCATTGTTGGAGTGTGTAAGAAAAACGGAATCCCGTGTATGAAATTAACTGGGGTGGGGGGTTAAGGGGGTGTTTGGTTGTGGGATATGATAATTAGGATGGAGATGGACGGGGTTTGCAGGTACCCTCAATTGTCATATAACAAACACAGGCAAAGAAGATTATTATTATCCCAACGATTATGCCGAATGTTAATACATCCATTTCCGTTTTCTTTTCTCAGCTCGGATCTCTATAAAGTGCTTCTGACTTCTCACACACACACACTCACTCAGTCTCAGTCCCCGCGCACACACACCCACACACACTATCCGGTGGTCTAACTCTACCTGTCTACCATCATCCCTGGTGGTTGTATATGGTAGTACAATTAGTAAAGACCAATTTTATTGTGTTAGTAAAAATAAATTAATTAATTTTTTATTTCTAGATATTTAAAAATTTAAAATTGTCTTTTTGGACACAAATATTCCCTCCATCCCTAAATTATTGTCTTGCTTTTATTTTTTTATCAAACCTAAAATAATTGTCTTATTTAAAAGTTTCATTTTTATGATAATATTTTTACCATTTTACCCTTACTTTTTTCATATTTTAATTATGGGTTACGTACGCATAGGCATTAAAGGAAACTACACACTATACCAATATCAATAATTATGTCAGTTATTTTTCTTAATTCGTGTACCGAATCAAATAAAACAATAATTTAGGAACAGAGGGAGTAATAACTTTGCAATAAAAATATGCGTAATGCTACTTATATAGATTTTATTTACAGGATGTTTTAAGTGTTTTACATTCTAAACAACGTACAATACTTTAAAACATATTGTAAATATATTCGATTGATAAAATCTGTGGATGTAATATTTTCCTAAACATATAATGCGTGTTATAGGAAGAATAATGTTACGCACACTAATGTGTACTCAAATTTCACTTGGAATATTCTGGTTGGTTAAATAGCTTATTGGTCTTAGAGTTTCTCCAATGAAATTATCTATCAAGTGAAAAATGGAAGACACGTAAGATAGACTTTCACACAATAAAAAACCTTCTTCAATGCAAAAAATATTTTGCTGAGGTGGAGTTGATGTGACATACGGTTGGGAATCTAGAGGATCATACAGAGGATTTCTTTTCATCGACGTCATTAAATAATAATTATAAATTAAAATTATTATTATATAATTATAATAAAATAAAATAGCAAATTTTATTATTTGTTTTATTTTTACCGCCAATTCTAACGTTATTAAAATAAAATAGCAATTTTTATAATTTATTTTTTGCAATTAAAAAAATTGTCAAAAGAATATTCTAAAAATAGTTTTTGGTTGGAGCACGTTTAGAAATATGACTCTTTATATTTTAAATTTTTTGCCACATAGAAAAGAAATTTTCTTACTTAAAAATATTACATAGAAAAAACTAGATAATTGTATTGGAAATGCTCTTACCGCTTAAACTTGTCACATATCAACTGAGATTTTGAGTGAATATTTTTTATGCACGTAACATTACTCTTGTTGAGATTGCAACTTTTCATATGTAATCTATCCATAATTCTGTAAAATTTTGTGTTGGAAGTGATGGCAATAAGGAAGGAAAAATGGGAACACGTCCCTTTTCATTCTAGTAGGTCGAAATTGAATAAAACTATATTTGGATGCTTATTTTTAGAACTCAAAATTAAAATTTGAATAACAATTTGAATTCTGTAAAACTCAAATGACTGACGCTAAACGCAGCCCCCCCTAATGCGCTAAACGCAGCCCCCTTCCCCTGTAAAATTACTAACTTGCCTCGTTTGTTATAATGTATAATTTTGCAAAAAAAAAAAAAGACATGCGCTGGACCAGGTGCATGTCCAAGGACATGCGCTGGTATAGGCGCATTTTTTTTTTTTGTTGCACTTTTACACCCTGAATTTGTAAAAATTAAAAAAATTCACAATACCCCCTTCAATTTGTTAAATTCGTTAAAAATTTAACGAAATTAACAAATTTAAGGGTAAAGTGCAAATTTTACAAAAAAAAAAAAAAAATGCGCCTGGTGTAGGCGCATTCCTTTTTTTTTTTTCAATTGTTGCACTTTTACACCTGAATTTGTAAAAAATTGAAAAATTTCACAATACCCCCTTCAATTTGTTAAATTCGTTAAAATTTAACGAAATTAACAAATTTAAGGGTAAAGTGCAAATTTTCAAAAAAATTTTGTTGAGTTTGCCCTCGGTTTTTTTTTTTTGTTAAAATATACATTATTAACACAATAATAAAGCAAAAAAATATTTAACACAAAATATGTCAAAAACAAAATTATATTTAACACAAAATATATCAAAAACATACACACTAGAGCAAATAACTAAACAAAAATAAAATTCAACACAAAATATGTCAAAAACATACACATTCGAAGCAAATAAAAGTGAGAGTTTTAAGTTAAATATTTTCTATATATAAAAGACGAGGGCAAGTTAGTAATTTTACAGGGGAGGGGGGGCTGCGTTTAGCGCATTAGGAGGGCTGCGTTTAGCGTCTATGAACTCAAATTATTTATTCAATTCTAATTCTAAAATTTTGCGTTGAGTAGTTAAATATAGACTAAGTATAAATGGGGTGGGAATGGAAAACCATTTATGTTTCCCAACAAGAATGGAACCGAAATGGGAATGACATACTCTATTTCATTTATATCCCATTTCATTCAAATATACATACTCCCTCCATTTCTAAATTATTGTTATGTTTTCCTTTCTTGTTCCTTCTGAGAAAAAATTATCTTATTTTTAAACTTTTAAAAAAAAACACTTTTAATATTTTATCCTTATTATTTTTTTCCAACTGTAATGATAGTCCATATGTACATGGGTTTTAAAAGAAATTACATATAATATTAATATTTATAATAAAGTTAATTAGTTTTTTTTAATCTGTGTGCCGATCAAACAAAATAATTATTTAAGAACGGAGGAAGTATAAAACACTATATATATATATATATATATATATATATATATATATACACACACGTGCTGATCAAATATTTAAAGATAGGTCAATTATTGATTGTTAAGAGAGGAAAAGAACATTACTTTTAAATATTTAAAGATAGGACAATTATTGATTGTTAAGAGAGGAAAAGAATGGAGTATTATTTTTGGAAGACAAGTTGAAATGACATCACTTTTGATAATACTTTTTATTTTTAAATAATAAAAATTTGTTTATTCAAGAAACTGTAGACATGTATGTTATTATGGCTAATTTAGAGCTCATTTGGTGTAGCGTTTTGAAAACGCAGCATTTCTAAAACGCAGATTATTTAAAACGCGGTTTTTTCTTTATAAATATGTTTGGGATATTATATCAAAATACAACTTTTTATTCCCTATTGTGTTTTAAAATCAGCGTTTTGAAAAAAAACTAGAAATTTCAGCGTTTTAAAACGCAGCTGCGTTTTTGAATACGCTGCTTTTATAACGCAGCATTGAAACTATAGTGAAGCAGTAAAGAATGCGGCTGAAGTGCTTTGTATTGACATTAACATTGTGTATAAATAATTACAAGAGAGAGTTACCAAATAGGAGAGAACTGCTACAGGTAGAGATAGAATACAATTGGGTTACACTTGGTTTATGGAAAGTATAACAGAGTGGGTTACGTGTTAATACGCCCCCCCAAGATGGTGGAACCGTTAGTGACGCCAAGCTTGGTTCGCGCAGCAAGAAATGGGTGACGACTGAGAGCCTTTGTCAAGGCGTCCGCTAACTGATCTTTGGTGCTGATGTGAGAGACAGTAAGGGCATTGTTTGCTATGTGCTCACGTACAAAATGATAATCAATGGCAATATGCTTCATGCGGCTATGAAAGACCGGATTGGCACACAAATACGTAGCACCAATGTTGTCACAGTAGAGTGTGGGAGGCTGTCGAAGTACAAGACCGAGTTCAGTGAGGAGATGTTTGATCCAAAGAACTTCAGCGGTGGCATGCGCAACTGCCTTGTATTCCGCTTCCGTTGAGGACCAAGAGACCGACTTCTGACGAGCTGATTTCCAAGAGATGGGATTGGAACCAAGATAAATGATGTACCCAGATGTAGAACGACCATTTTCAGTTGCACCACCCCAGTCGGAGTCACTGAAGGCACGGAGATCAAGTGGTTGATTTCGACGAAAAAACAGACCATGGTGAAGTGTGCCTTTTAAATAACGCAGTAAGCGTTTGAGAGCCTGCCATTGCGTTTCGGAGGGGTTGTGCATGTATTGGGACAGTGTATTGGTGGCATAGGCAATATCGGGGCGAGTAATGGCTAGATATTGAAGGGCACCGATGATTTTACGATAGGACGTCGCCTCAATTTTGTTGGAAGAATCAATGAGAGAGGAAGAGGACTGCATAGGGGTGGTAACCTCCTTGGCCCCTGCCATGTTATGGATGAGTAGAATGTCACGAATGTGACTGTGTTGAGAGAGAAACAGGCCATCGGATGTGGGTATGGCCTCAATGCCAAGGAAGTGGTGAAAAGGGCCAAGGTCTTTGAGGGCAAATTTACTGTGAAGCTGCGACACAAACTTAGCAATAAAACAATTGTTGTTGCCCGTGATAAGGATATCATCAACATAAACCACGAAGTAGACAGTAACCTCAGCAGTGTTATATACAAACAGGGAAGCATCCGAAACAGTGTTCTTAAACCTAAGGTCAAGGAGAAATTTTTTTAATTCAAGATACCACGCACGTGGAGCCTGTTTCAAACCATATAGAGCTTTGCGAAGACGACATACATGATTTGGGAACTGTGGATGTACAAAGCCGGGAGGCTGAATCATGTAGACAACTTCATGCAAAGTGCCATTCAAAAAGGCGTTGTTGATGTCGAGCTGTCGAACGGACCAATTTCTGGCGATGGCAATGCACAATGAATCTGACGATGAAGTGCTTAGTAAGGTGAAGGTGTCAAAAATCCAGGCACGGGCGTTGATGATATCCCTTCGCAACCAAACGCGCTTTAAATTTGTTAACGCTGCCATCAGTATTTCTTTTGATTCGAAAAATCCAGCGATAACCCAAAAGATTGTGGTCCGATGCAGGAATTAAATCCCAAATGTGGTTGCTGAGTAGAGCGTTAAACTCTTCGGACATTGCGGCGCGCCATTCCGGAATTTTGAGGGCCTGTGATGCACAAGTCGGCTCGAGGGAGGGGGGAAGAGGATGAGAGGTGGTGAGGTTGATCATCTTGGGATTGAAGTATTTGGGGTTGGGTCGTCGTTGGCGAGTGGGATGTAGAATAGGAGTGGGTGTTTGTATGTGAGGTGTGTGGGGAGGAGACTCGGTTGGCATAGATGTAGCAGGGGGAGAAGAGGGAGAAGGAGAGGGAGACGGGTTAGGTGGGACAGGGAATGGGGCAGTAGATAAGGGAACCCGCATAGATGGGGTTGAAATAGGCGGAAGAGGGAGTTGGGGCTGCTGAGCATCGGATGATGTGTCTGACTGTGGAGAGAGAGCAGGCAGGGATGATTGTGGGGGAGAGGGCATCTGAGAAGGAAATTGCCATGAAGAATAATCAAGATGAGCACCATGCACCTGTTTCATAGGAAATTCAGTCTCAACAAATATGACGTGTCGCGATATAAATAATTTTTTGAGACAGGATTGTAACATTTGTAAGCCGATTGAGACGTGGAATAACCTAAGAATATGCACGGAAGGGATTTGGGTTGGAGTTTAATTGGACGTATTATATGGACGAGTCCACGGATAACAGAGGCATCCAAAGATTTTCAGGCGAGTATAATTTGGTGTCCTATGAAACAGAACCTCTAAGGGAGACTTATGGGCGAGGATGGGAGTGGGTAGACGATTGATAAGATACGCAGCTGATTGAACAGCGTAAGACCAGAACGAAAGAGGAAGGAAAGCTTGTTGAAGAAGAGTGAGAGCTGTTTCAACTAAGTGACGATGTTTCCTTTCAGATATACCATTGTGTTTGGGCGTGTGAGGGGGGGTGGTAAGGTGAGAGATCCCGTGGGAGTTGAGAATAGTATGCAGGGATTCATATTCGCCCCCATTATCGGAATATACCGAGAGGATGGGGGTATTGAACTGTTTTTCAACTAAACGTTTAAATTGATCAAAAATAGGAGCAACATCCGACTTTTTTTTAATTGGATAAAGCCAAATGTAACGAGAGTAGTGATCAATAAAAATTACATAATAACGAAATTTATCAAGAGAGAGATCAGTAGGGCCCCAAACATCATAATAGAGCAATTGCAATGGTTTTGTGCTAGTAAGAGAATTATCACCAAACGGGAGTTTATGACTTTTATTGCATTTGCACGAATTGCAATTAAACTTGACTAAGCTACGGGGAGAACAAAAACCATGATTTTGCAATACATGATGTAAGATGCGATATGAGGGATGACCTAGGCGAGAATGCCATTTGTGAACAGACGCAGCGACTGTAGAGTTTAATTGAGGGGAACTGGAAGGAGACAGGCTGTAAAGATCATTCTGATTTTCCCCGCGAAGAAGTGGCGCCCCCGTGCGAAGATCCTTCACCAAAAAATGAAAGGGAAAAAATTCCATGGAAACAGCATTAGTTTTGCAGAATTTAGCAACGGAAATTAGATTACGTTTTAAGGAAGGAACACAGTAAGTATTATGCAAATGAAATGAGTGATTTTTGGAGGAAATAGTGGCATGACCAGTGTGTGTAATAGGTAAACATGTACCATCACCCAAGGTAATTTCTTCTGACTGTAGATTTTGAGCGTTGGCAGTGACGTGATGAGAGGCACCGGTGTCAAAGAGCCATGATGCGGTGGTGTGGTTGGCTTGAGGTTGAATGTCATTGTCACGAAGGAAACGAGCTAACTTGCGACAGTCCTTAGTGTTATGGCCTGGAATGTTGCGTAATTGCGAAAGCCAAGGAGTTGTAAGTGGTCTGGGAGAGTTGTTACGTGGCGCCATACACCTCGATTGAGCGCCTACCATCAGACTTGTTGCCAAAAAATTGCCTGTGGTGGATAGTATCACGAAAATTGGTAGTGTTGGAGGTGGTGGAGTTGGGGTTGGTGGATTGTCTGTTATTAAAGGTGCGAGACGGACCACGATCACGACCTTGGGAGAAGTTTGCGGTGGGAAGAATGATCGGCTCATCTTTGGTAACCTTTTTCACTTGCGTCTCGAAATCAATCAGCTTATCGTAGAGTTCATCGAACGAGATGGGGGAATCGCGGGCCCGAATCGCTGCCATGATTTCCTTGAACTCATCACCTAGATTCGACAAGGTGTGAAGTACCAAGTCATCATCGTCAATCGGGCGGTTGCAAGGGCTAAATCATCAACGATTTGTCGCATGTCTGCAAGTAGTCAAGCATACTTCTTGTACCTTTTGGGTTCTTGAGAAGTCGATGCTTGAGAGAGATGACCCTAGTCCGAGATTTGTTAGCGTACAACGTGTTGAGACGCTGCCGGGCTTTACGGGGTGTGGAGGCCGACGAAATATGAGGTTGAATCGTGTCGAGCAAGCTGAGCATAGCAGCGATGATAATCGATCCTGACGAAACCAAGGAGAATAAGCAGGATTTGGTTTCTTCTTTTCGACATCGAGGAACTCCGCGGGTTTCGGAGTAGTTCCATCGAGATAGCCCTGTAAATCAAAGCCTATGAGGGTCGAGAAGAGTTGTCGATGCCAAACAACGAAGTTCGTTTGGGTGAGTTTAATGGGCAGATTGGTTGGAGCATTGAGCTGGATGATTACTGCTTCACTGGAACCCGCCATGGAGAGGATCGAAAAACACGTTTTAAGCTTTAGATGAATATGGCTCTGATACCATATAGTGAAGCAGTAAAGAATGCGGCTCAAGTGCTTTGTATTGACATTAACATTGTGTATAAATAATTACAAGAGAGAGTTACCAAATAGGAGAGAACTGCTACAGGTAGAGATAGAATACAATTAGGTTACACTTGGTTTATGGAAAGTATAACAGAGTGGGTTACGTGTTAATAGAAACGCTAAGGGCATGTTTGGTAACCCAATTAAGAGCTTAATTAGGAAAGTTTTAAGTGATATTAAAAATAAGATTGTTTGATAATCCAATATTATATCACTTAATAAATTAAGTATCTCTTAAAAATAGCTAAAATTTTAAGTCAAAAGATAATGTCTTAATATTTTAAGCTCTACTTTTTCAGATATCAGTTTTCAGAGCTTAATTTTCAGTTTTAACAAACAGGCCCTAAGTTAAGAAATAAGCTGCGTTTTAACCCTGTGTTTTGGCCAAAATGCACGAACAAACGGACTCTTAAGCATATCCAATGTTATCATTTAGTTTTTTTTTTTTTGACATACTTAAACAAGAAGACCTCATATGCAAAAAAAAAATATTAAAAATAGAGTTTTTGTTCTAAACGTGCTCCAATGCAAGACTCTTTTAAGAACCTTCTTTAAGACGTGACATTGTTTAATAATTAATTACAAAAAAAAATTACTCCATATGATTAATGATAAAAAATAAACATGGATGAAAAGACATCCTCTAAGTGACGCTCTAGAAGCAGAGAATCACGTAGATGATGTCTTTCTAACTAAATGATAGAGAGTTATCTTTCTAAACGTGCTCCAATGCAAGATTTATTTTAGAACATTCTTTCAGACGTGACATTGTTTTATAATTAATTATAAAAAATAAAAATTACTCCTATGGTAACTGATTGATGGAAAAAAATAAAAATAAAAACTGAAGGTAGCATTGACCGAAAATTCAATAAATCAAACATCAGATCATCTCCAATGCTATCATCTAGTTTTTCTACGTGACTTGTTTGAACAAGAAGTTCTCTTTTGTATGTAGCAAAAATTTAAAAGATAGAAAACTTTATTTCTAAACGTGCTCCAATGAAAGACTTCTCTTATAATATTCTTTCATACGTGGTAGTTTTTTTTAATTAATTAAAAAAAATTAAAAATTAAAATTACTCCATACCTGATTGACAATAAAAATTAAACAAAATTGACGGTAAACCATAATTCTCCTACCAATAAAAAATAAATTGACAGTAAACCATAACTAATTACTCCTACCTTAGCTGATTGACAGTAAAAACTAAAAAAAAATTAACGGTAAACTATAATCAGTAAAAAATAAAAGAAAAGAGGATCATGATTGCATTAGAATAGCTCTGAATTTGTTATAACACATGATAAGGGTAAAATTAAAAGATTATGTAATTAAAAATACATTTATTAAAAGCAAACTTTTCAAATAGAAACTCTTAAATTAAAATAATGAACTCTTTACATAAAAAAAAATATATAAGTGGATTAAATACTACATATTTTCTAAAGTTTGCAAGCAAAAATTCTAATTTTTGATATTCAATTAATTGAGTTTTTATTTCAAGTAGTTTCATTGGCAGATAAACAAAATAAATTATGAGTTTCATCACTTAATAGTGAAACACTCAGTAACCCAATCAAATACCAATTGGTTTTGGTGGCAAAAAATTTTGTATCCCATTTTTTCACCTATTCAAAAATAAAGAAATAATTTAAAAAATTGTTAATAATTTGATATTGAATCATCGTATGCTTTGCCTTGTAAATTAAACTAAAAATTAGAACAAAAAATTGAAATCTCTATCGGACAATTCCGAATATCATTACTCATGTGAAAACCCCAAGAAAAGGAAAAAAGAGAAATAACAAAAAACAAAATAAAGAAACCAAAAAGAAGGATGTTCGAATAGGGTCACATGCTACAAAGATGTAAGCTTAAAGACATGATTAGCTTATAATGGCATTGCCACAAAGTACAATTCAATCCATCCAGATAAGATTAATACTTCCAACATCCTAAAAATCAGATTTTTTTATTTAAAACAAAAAAAATAGAACAAAAAGGAAGTACCTGCATAAAATGATAGCAATCACACTAAAGATAACACATATATATACACCTTCAGATGCAAAGTAAAGGCCAGCTCCTCAACACAATGGTCTTTTTCTCCTAAATAGGTAACATCTAAGGTTAACTACTACTATATCCACAACCAACTCTAAATCTATCAACTTCTTCGGTTCGTACAAGCACCTGATGTTTTCTTCAAATCCCGGTCTTTTCATTGCCCCTCGAATGCGAGTGTCCTCAATGTCAGTTGCCACTATCGATTGTGCTCTAACGTATCACGATCATACACTAGTGTACATTCCCCCTTTTGATATTCACAAGCTTTCTGCTCCTCTATGCCAGCATTAAGTTAATGGATATCATAAAAGGGATACAGCTTCCTGCAGAAAGTAATAATAATTCACAAGCTTAAATCCTAGAAAATTGCACAAAGCCATAAAAAACTCAGCAACACTTCTTACTTTTGTGAGAGTTAATTGGTCAAGCATTGGAAATGCTATTACACCAGATGGGATGATTAATATACTAATTACGACAAAAAGCTACTCCCTCTATTCCAAACTAAGTATCACCTATTAACTTTACATGGATTTTAAGAAAGGTGTTGATTCTATGTAATTTTCCTTTAATACCCTCAAAGTATCCCTTAGTGGTGTCCAATCAATGAGTCCCTTTCTTTTTTCATCTCACAATTAATAAAGGTATCATAGACAATTCGCTTAAAAATCTTTCTAAAAATGAGAAATACACTTATTTTGGAATGTCACAAAATGGAATAGGAAACACTTATTTTGGAACGGAGGTAGTACCAAATTAGAACATTTTCTGAAATCAAATGGTGCCACAGAGATAATGGTACAACAGAGAAAGACTAACCTGTTGAAGTTACAAATTCAGGCCTGAAGAGGAGAGCCTGGCTCAGAACCATAAACAGATGAAAAAGATATGGTATCTTCTTTTGCAATTGTCACAAAGTTGAGTGGTGTAGTAGACAACCTTCTCATTTCCTTGAAATACCCATTCTGTCGTCCAGAATACGAACGTGGGGTCATAAGCTCTGCTGTCGGACTGCCAACTGAGTTCCTACGGGGTGTTGGAGTCAGGGACCCATTCCCATTTGCACGATACCCGTTTGGCTTCCTAAAACTGGAGCTTCTTCTCGGACTAGGCTTTGAGCCATAAATGGATTCCTTCTCGGTCATTAGCAAGTCTTGGAGCTTCTTCTGGTCCTATAAAAATAACAGAAGATAACAAGACAATCTCTTCAGAAAGAAGAAATAAAAATTTCCACGTGTCACATAAGGAAATACAGGTTCAATTGAACCACCATAAAATAAAATTTGACACTTAATGCAGTAAGAACCTCAACTTAAGTTGTGGGAAAATGCCTGAAGCTACAGAAATTGGCATGCGCCTCATTCAAATTTGTACAAGTTTCCAGACTTTTCTATGTAAACCAAAACAAAAAATTACCCTGGATCGCCTTTTTTCCTCTTCTTTCTGTTGCCTGGTTAGTTTGTACTCCTCCAGTATCGTTACCAAACGCACCTACAAATGACAAGGTAGAATAAACTATTCAAAGAACCGCAGCAGAAAAGAGAGTTCTATTAAAAATCAGGCCATAAAACTCACCCCGTCGTAAAGAAACAACTTCTTTTTCTCATTTTCCCATGCTAGCGTCTTGCATATTAAACCATCAACAATAGCTGCGGAAAGTTGCAAGTTAAAAACAAAAACAAAAAAAAAGGGGAAAAACAACAGCCTTATGTAAGCAATGATAACAAATGCCAGAACAGAACCTGGAATCTTATTAACAGTAACTCGAGCTCGTTCTGCACGTTTTAAGTTTATGTGAGCTCCTCTTCCAGCACTATATCGGTTATCATCCTGATATCAAGATGATACGTTAAAGCAAGCCAGAATCTCAAACCCACTACACAAATTTAAAAAATGTAGTAACTTCCGAAATGGCAAAATCTCACTCTGTCCAGGTATTATATTTTGCTTTCCTTAGGTATGGCAAACCACATAAACTACTTGTAACCCTGCCCATCCCAAAAAAGTCCCTCTTTGGAAGTCAAAACATTTTAGAACAAACTCTCATGCTTCCATGTTACCCTATTATCAATTACAAGTGTTGTAGAATGATTTTAGGCTTGTTAATTTTACATTTAGTAGCTTATTCTTGGTAACAGGACTCAATTATTTTAGGATAAGAGAATAGGAATGGGACACTTTTGTTCCAGGGAAAGGGTATTCAAACAAATCATCATTTATTTATTTTTTTTATAGATAAGTATGGCCCCTTGGTATGGGGATTGGAACCAAGGACCTCAAGGTCGTTGCCTTGAGTGCCCTTGCCATTTCTCCCACCCCTAAGTTGAAATAAACCTCTATTTCATCACCAAGTTACTACTACCAGCTACAAGACTAGAATATACAAACTTACTTGATTATAGTCTTCTAACCAATTTTCCTCATCACAGGCTGAAAGCCACCGCTCTATCCTATCCATTATTTCTTTTCGGCTCAATGCTTCATCCTTCACTTTGTTTATTTGTGCTTCAATATTCGCCAAAAGTTCACCAGGATCAACCAGACCTAAGAAGACAGACCATTTTGAAATGCATTATAACTCCAAACTCATGTTAAGTGGTTCATGCTGAAGAAGAAACAACATGAAAACAGATTGTCTGTACCAGAATCGATCATCGCATTAGATTTTTCAGCAGCGGTGCTGGGATCAGGTTCAATGTGGGTCTTATAGCATATTTCCTCCAACTCTGACCTCCTCTTCATCACCAGTTCTTTCATTCTGCTTGCTTTCAGTTTACTGAGCCTCTCGACTTCTTGCGAGGCCTGGCAAAAATCAATTTTCAAGAGTCTATTCCCAAATGAGAGGAAGAAAGAAAAGTAAGAACAAGTACAAACCTGTTGTATAATGTCCATTGAAAGAGCACTCGGTTCAACAATTTCTGAATCTGATGATCCCAGGAAAGAATTAACCCTTGAAAAGTAACCTTTCTCTTCATTTGTTGAGTCCATTAAAGTCCAAAGTTCAAATAATGATGCAACAATATCTTTTAGCTGCATTTCAAGGGAAAGGAGGATTACTATGTGTCACAAAGTTCTAGGCATGGTAGGCAACACAACCAAGGGACACACCATACCTTCTGAAAACGAACTTTCTTCTCTGTTTTCAACTTAAGGATGGCATGCTCCAGACCTTCCAATGTGTTATTACTTATGTTTGTGGACTGTTCCATGCTTGTCCCATGCAAGCTCGGATGCACGTCGCTCACAGTTTTGCCAAAATCCAACCCAAGAACACTGCATAAGGAATGCACCTCATTCACATACTCCAAAACTTTATGGAGGCGCTCCGACTGCACACAGAAAAATACACACAAATCAATACATAGAAAAATAGAAGGAAGAAGTCACAGCATTTAGGACAGTCAACAATGCAACTATTTAGGCATGCTAAACTAGTATTTGATCATTACAATTGTTTTAAGTACAAATCACCAGCTTCCGAGAAGGTACCAACTGTACTTACCTTTTCCTTTTGAAGAGTTCGAAGATGAGTTTGATATTCAGTGAGCTTTCTTTGAGACAAGTCTTGCTCTCCCACGTTCAAGGAACTCATAGCATCAACAAATTGACCGTACCCTGAAATCTCACCACTAATCCTGTCAATTTGCAACTTTATATCTGCAAACTGCTTCATTCTTTCCTCTTTCTTTACTTTCAAATCTTCCACCAATGGGGTGACAAATGTGAGTTGTTCTTTCAATGATGAGGCTTTCTTCTCTGAATTTATCTGCGAATTTCCGAATATTTAAATGTGACAAGCAATATTAGATTAATCACAAGACTTTCTTCGCTAAAAGATTAAATCGTGATGGAGGTCCTACAAATGAATGACAATGCTGATTAGCTTTACTTCGTATGCTAGCATCTAAAGCACTCTGTTAATAGCCAAAAGAAGTTGAAAACAAGTCAAAACAAAAGTAAACTTGAAGGCATTCATGAAGTGAGTATCAAATATGGAACACATAGGTCAAGTGTACAGATAAAAATTAAATTTTACTAAAGTTGTACTTAAATCTTTTAAGCTGCAAACACGGTTAAAACATATACATGCCACGCAAGAAAAAACTGAAGGGGTATCAACATTGCCACTCAGAATCCATCATAATATTCTAACAATTGAGTAGACAATATATTTATCATTCTAGGAGGAAACCATAGGAATGTATCCCTACATCACCTAGCTAAGAGCCTAAGGCCAAGAGGAAACTCAACTATCTTAATATATCACCCTTGAAAAGCTTATAATATACAAATCACTCGCCCATCCCCCAAAATGATTGTCCATGTTAAGTTTTTCAAGAGAGATATGGAAGTTGACTTTTAAACATTTTTAGTAGCACAAATACATAAATACCCTTAGTGTACATATTATGTCATAGCAAGTGCAAATTAGGACATAACAAAGGTAAATTTAGTAACTTCATTAGAAAATGGACACTCAATTAGAAATGGACGCTAATTTTGGGACAGAGTACTTAAGTTTTGATTCTTATTGTTGGGTTAATTTGTATTCCTGTTATCGCTTCACTAATTTCGGTTTCTGTATTTCATTTTGGACGGTATGATTCGTGAAAACGTACACAAGTACAAGTATATACACACACTAAATGAATACAAGGCATTTAAAAGCTCCAATAACTACTTTCATACTATCTTTTCTAAGCATATAATATTGATATAAACAACCAAAACTTTGAGTGAAATTGGTGAACTAATTGACCTTACATGAAGCAAAATCATACTGCCTTACCAAAAACCCTAATTACATGCGTCAACACAAGGACACGCCATCTGACACAGCTATTTTACGTAATTTTTCATGTGTCCCCAAATCGTAGCTGACAGTCAAATTGCAAATTGAAACACAACGGGAAGAGTGGCCTTAACAGTTATTGTAAGACCTTCTTGTTTAGGGTACATCAAGTGGACCACTGCCCTTGGCCCCTTACTTTGCCAGCTGATCCTCCTCAAGACCCTTGGTGCCACCCTTCTCTCAACTATTCAGTAGATTGGCCAATGTGAGCCCAAATTTAAGAAGCCTTGTAGTTTAGGAGATAAGCTGTGTATCAACTGTCAAAGAGACAAACCTCTTGCATCTACTTGAATGACATTATTATAACCACTTCCAATGATATTAACTACATCCGGACACTACAATTTGAAGCTTTTATTCTTTTAGTTCTGGTCGACCCACTTGACAAAACTCCTAACTCCACCATACTCTCAAGTAGAAAAGTCAGTAAGAAACAAAAATACAAATATTGATTTAGACGGCAACTAATGACAACTCAACACAAGAGCATAAGAAATTAAGAAGCTATCGTACCAGGTCTATCCAACAAAAAATTTTGCTCACATGCTAAACCAAAACTTTCTTTACCAACTAAAGAAACCTCATCTTTGCTATCAGAATACAATCACAGCTATATGTTTTGTAATTCCATTGACAAACATTTCCTCAATTGAGGCCTTATCGACATTATCATGGTGTAAATAAAGCAAATTGCAAACCAGGTTTGCACCCACTTTTCCCATGAACTTAATTTTACATGAAGATTCTGCTAAAAATGGAATTGCCCTTTCTTTATCCCATGAAAAGAAATGATATGATATCACATTTCATCTTGAGCTATTAACAACATGACTGATTCATCATTAATACCCAAGTGGTATACTGTGACTGTTTCAGGATTACTTATGATGAACGAAATCATACTATACAACTTGTCACACACTGATCCACAACCACGCTACCAGCACGCAAATGAGCTGATTAATGATTAAAAAATAATAAGATCGCACTCAGTTAAAGATACTTTAATTGGAAAACAAACAAGTGAAGTTAAAGCAACCAACACAAGGAACAGGAAGGAAGGAAGACATAATTAAGGCAAAAGGCAAGTAGGTGAGTGGAATAGGAAACAAGGTAAGAAACACAAGATAAAGGAATGGGAACAATAAAATAAGGTCGAAAAAGTGGCAGCATTAACATATCAATGATTAGAGTTCCTACTTTTACTGGTGAATAAATGTTGATATCGCCAAGGGCAGCCATCAGCGTAGCGAGTTCGGCTTCCTTAGCAGCAACTGACTGGTGAAGACGTGCCTTGGCATTGGCAGCCTCATCAACCTTTCTTCTGTAGACTTCTAAGCACTCTCTCCAGGTCCAACAACATTCTATCCTTGTCTGCTTCACTCTCACCAATATCAATCCATATTTGCTGCTCACAACAAAAAGTCAAAAAAGAAATTAAGGCGAAATGAAGAAAAATGATGGGAATAAAATACGACGTGATCTACCCTGTAAAGAAAAATCATCATACACCAATAATTCAAAAGCATAGAACTGAAGACGTAATAACAACTTTACTAGCAATAATTTTTATAATAAAAACTCTTGTAAAACAAAAAATAATAAAAATTCAATACCCAGCCAGGAAATTTAAGGTAATTCTTTATCAAGGAAATTAATGAAACTCTCTCAAATTCGATTTCGGGGTCGGATAAGAAGAAAAGAAAAAATTGTACAAAATCCAAATTAAAACATAATCAACATAACAAACTAATTTGAACCTATACAATTACTGCTTGGCCACTTCAACCCAGAATATCTGAAGCTGCCATGACAGGGAAAGAATCTTGCTTTTTCTACTTCCACAAAAGTAAACAAGAAACTGATGTGTAAAATCAAGAAATTAATAGAAACCATAAATGAATTCAATGAACCCTCTAGCAGCAACCAAAATTTAATTTGAACCCACATCAAATTTAAATAGTCCAAGAACCAATGTAAAGAAATCCCCAAAATTAAAAAAAAAAAAAACACTCAAGTCAAAAATAAAACACACACACACATACACAGAGAGAGAGAGACCTGAAGTTCACGGAGCAAAGCATTGCAAGTAGAGGTGGTACGGACACTGGAAGGACTCCCTATGGCCAGCATTGCTTACTTTCTCTTTCAAACTCCAAAATTTCTCCCCAAGAAAAAGCCCCGTTGACCTTAGTCAACTATTTCAACCCAGTTCCCAAAAACAAAGAAAAAGCTTTCAAAGCCAAAAGAAAAGAGAGAGAGAGAGAGAGAGAGAGAATTAAGGGGTTTATCAAGTCAAAGAGAAAGAAGGAACTAATAACAACAATAATGTCCCCATCCCTCACAACAACAACAACAACCGCAACAAAACAACAGTCTTCTGCTGAAGCGCCTTCACCAGATCTGAAGCTTCCTCTCAACCCACCTCAAATATTTATTGCTTTTGCTTACACTTTGGTTTTTCTTCCAAAAAAACAAAAATGGAAGGAAAGCAAAAGCAAACTAACGGATCCGTTTTAAAATTACAGAAAGAAAATTCAAGAATTTAGGATAATGAGAAAGAGAGAGATAGGATTAGGTGAGAAATGCAGTATGACAAAACACCCAACAATTTTAATGGGAGAAAATTGGTAGCTTTTTTGGGTTAACAAAACAAATGGGGCCAAAGGTGACTATGAGCTTAAAGGATTAACGGGATCTCTGGCGCACGTTAGCGAGCTTTTCTAGGGTTCTTTTGTTCTCTTCACCCATTTCTCTGTCTGTTAAAATATGAAGGGGAGATCAGAGAACTGTATAGAGTAACGCTTCAGCTGCTGCAGGAAAAGAATATACAGTGGGAAAACTTTCATAACAGTCCCTCTGCCTCCACACATACTTCCAAAGTAGTCCTTGGTCATTGTGATTTACGCGAGTTTGTCCTTGTGCATCCAAGGGGTTTAATACAAGTGGAGCATGAGAATTGATGGGTGTAGTATATAATATTTTAATATTTGTGTTGTGAGCATATCATTTTACTTGTGAGAAATAGCTTGCACATCAATCATCGTCAACAATTGTACTTACATAACCCATCTTCACTTTCACAAAACCATGTGTTTAGTCACAATAAAATTGTTCATATGCAAAGCATATTCGTCATAGTACATATGTGTTTGTTGATTTGTAAAAAACAATGCTGATAATGAACGATATTAGCATGCCGTTTGTTCGTATGATATTTTTCGCCCACATAATGATAGCAGGGTATATGTAAGAGGCTACCTCGATAAGCCACAAGTAGTTGGTGCAGCCACAAACATAAGAGTGACCAAATTGAGAAAGGAGGCGGACGGAGACTCAACAATCAGTAAAACACACACTTCATTGCACAACAAATAAAAACAACCTTAACAGCATTGACGAATCAAACGTAGATGAAAGTGGATATCAAGAAGGGCAACAACATTGATCATCATTCCATGATCCCTACTAAGGTAATTGGACACATGTCCACATTACCAACTAGCGCCTACTATGTAGAATGAAATAGTTGTCTCGACCACGATCTAACAAAAGGCAAAGTTGGCACAGCCCTTGAAGGCTATAAAAAGCCCTCATGGATGAAGGGAAAAGGTACACCAGATAATAATAGTCTTACCACATAAAAAAGTCTTACTGTACTAAAATCTAATTAATACCCCGTAGCATATGTAACTGCTAAGGGTTGTTTGGTAGCCGTTATTGACACCAGATAGCCGACAGGCTAATAAAATGAGCTAATTCGCTGTTTGGTACAAAATAGCACATCCGAACTAGTTAACTACGCTACCATTATCCTATCACTATTGATCGGGGTTGAGGAGCTGATAACTATTACTCCTCACTTTTCGATGGGCGTGACTTGCATTTCTTTCTCCAAAAATGCCCTTGTTGGGTAAGGCCGACAAGTCTTTCTCGAGATTTATACTGGTTTTATATTTCTACATTTTTTACAACATTTTTTTTTTTTGGGTTCAAAATATACAGGGATATTTTTGTAATAAGATTAAAGTGGTGGGAAGAATTCTACAATTTGTCTAAATAGGAGTATCAAACTAGAAAACGAGGGGTTTAGTTAGGAGTGAGAGACTCCCCAGTGGAGTGGTTACTATTTCTAGTGTCTATCACTGCGCGTGGACGTACGCTCCAACTAAAGCAACGAGTGATGTCACGACTTTCTAAGCGCGTTAACCAGGGTTTTGTGTAAGTAAAGCCTAAAGCGCGGCGCGCCAGCCCGGAAGCAGCTGTTCTTTTTTGCGTTTCAAAAGGAGGCTGCTGTTAAAAGGTTTCCATCAAGTTCAGTTGCAAAGTCTTATCTGTAAATCTTAGAAAGGTTTAGGGTTAATTAGGGTGATTCATGAAAATAATAATATTTTTTCCGTCTCTATATAAGTGTCATGTTTTCTTTTTGTTTGTTCGTCAAAAAATAATTATTCAATTTTTAAATTTTATTTTTTAGAAAAAATATTTTATTATTTTATTTTTACATTCCTTATTACTTTAATGATGACTCTCACTTGCACATGAACTTTTAAATAAAACATATAACATACCAATATTTATAATAGATTTAATTAATTTTTATTTAATTTATGTGTCAGATTAAATATGACAAATTAAATATGACAGTTATTTAAAAACGAAGGAAATAACAACATATAAATAAATTGCGCACCACTCCAAATTTTAACTATGCTATAGGCTTGTAACAAAAAATTCACAGTAGAAGAATATGGCCGATATCAAAGTCTTGACTATTGACCAAATTTCCCCCTTACGAGTTTTTAGCCTTTTGATGGTATATCCTTACACCTAAGGTTCAAGACTAGTTTTTGAAAGTATATCTTTACGCCTAAGGTTTAAGACTAATTTTCGAAGGTATCCATATGCCCGAGGTTCAATACTGATTTTTGAATTAAGTACTATCGAGCACTAGAAGCATGCACATCCCGCAACAAAATTTTCTACATATACAAAGATTCAAAATCAAAATTTATTACTTAAACGAGTAAACCACTAATTCTATTGGTAAAATAAAATGTAAATAGCAATCCCGAATAGTTATCATGAACGTGAAACGAGCTTTTGTGAAAGAATAACTTTATTAAAGTTGAGGGACATCTATCAATTTTGGCATTTGTTTCTCGCTTTTATTAGGAAAGTTCTTTGTATTTTCATACTACAAGTTATTCTGTTTTAAAAATTAAAATATGTTGCTGTTAAAAGTTCCCATCAATTCATGGATGTTACTTTTGTCAACTTCTTAATTGTAGTAGTATTGTTTTTAGAAAAAACAATTTTATTTCAACAATAATGAATACCTTTCATGTTGTTCAAGTATACTCCCTCCGTCTAAAGAAAAAATAAAGTTTTTTTTTTTTAAAAAAAATTTGGTTAATTTAATTGAATTTTAATCAAAAATTCATACAAAGTTATTTATTCTTAATTTTTTTTAAAAAACTATTAATAGGTATTTGTAATACTATATTAATAATTAAAATTTTATTACATAATAAATATATGTTAAAAATAATAATTTAATGTATCTTGAGTTGATTTTCCAATAAAGAAAGAGGAAATGAGGTTTGCTAGTGGATTAGAGTGGTTCGGGATTTAATTCCATCTGTCAAGTAAATGAGTAAACGTGAATTTTGGACATTAGGCTAAAATATTGACCTTAACTAAACATGCCCAATCAATATAAAATATATGTTAATTACTCACAAATTATATACGTCACGTCACGATAGTTTATTATATGGTTAATGAATCAACTCGAGCTTATATAACTAGCGTAAAAGTAAATAGACAGCACTTAAATTTTGATTTATTTAAATTTCATTGAACTAAACGCTCACTTGCTAAATAATTATCCTTGATTTCTCTTCCTAGAAAAGAGGATTAAATGAGATTTAGTGATTGTTCTACTGGTTAGAGCATCAGTCCCCTGCTGTTGGTCCTAGCGTCGAATCTTGGGAGTCTTGAGGGGTTTAAGGTAGATTTAGAATAGATTTAGGATATCAAAAAAAAAAAAAAAAAAGGATTAAATTAGAGAAGCAGAAAAAGAACAAGTCTTTTTCTTTCTTTCTTTCTTTCTTTTTCAAACCAATTCAAGTAGTATTCATTACTGATTAGATCATAGAACTATATTACTCCATAATTATATATACCCTTTATTTCATTCAATAATTCAATCCATTACTCATTCGTAAGACTTATCATCAATTATTAGGGAATGATTAATCTAAAATTATTTATGCCATCAATCATTTGCATGCCTTATATTTTATGTAAGAGCTTCTTATCTTAAGCATCAGAGTTCTGAAAACTTGACCTTGAGACCATCTATAAATGAATTACTATTATTTTAATATAATAGATTATAAAAATAAATACTCTTATTTTAAGTGAAGAGAGTAAATTTTTGTAAACCAATGAAATGAAAGGTGACATCATCATTAATAAATAGGTGCAGCGATGTTCCATTTGTTCCACTCAACGAGTTTATATCGTAAAAATTAAACATCTTTGTAAATATTCTTACGCTTAAATATAAGGAAATATCATACTCTTTTACATTCAAATTATGCATTTCAAATATGAAGAGAAGATATATGATATTAAGCTTGGAATCTAAGCTAGGGGTGTGCATGATTTGTCAATCATATGCGCTAAATGCAGCCCCCCTATACGCTAAACGCAGCCCTCCCCCAACCCCTGCAAAATCACTAACTTGCCCTCGTCTTTTATATATAGAAAATATTTAATTTAAAACTCTCACTTTCATTTACTTCAAATGTGTATGTTTTTTATATATTTTGTGTTAAATTAATTTTTTTACTTAGTTATTTGCTTCTAATGTGTATGTTTTTACATATTTTGTGTTAAATATATATTTTTGCTTTGTTATTATGTTATATTGTACATTTTTACAAAAAAAAAAAATAAAAATCGATGGACATGCGCCCAGCCGTGTGCATGTCCTCTTGAAGGCGTACGTCCTCTTGGATATGCGTTTGGCCGGACTCATGTACTTTGTTCTTTATTTTTCAATTGTTGCACTTTTAGCCATTAAATTTGTAAATTTTTCAAAATTTGCACCTAACTCCCCTTAAATTTATTAATTTCATTAAATTTTTTATTTTGGTAAAGTGCAAATTTCTATTAAGTTAAACAATTTAACGAAATTAACAAATTCAAGGGGTATAGTGCAATTTTTTCAAATTTTTACAAATTCGGGGTATAAAAGTACAACAATTGAAAAAATTGGACATGCGCTTGACCTTTTTTTTTGTAAAAATGTACATTATAACAGACGAGGACAAGTTAGTAATTTCGCCGGAGGCTGCACTTAGCATATAGGGGGGCTGGGTTTAGCGCCTCCCTTTGCCAATTTGTAAAAACTGTCAAATCCAATGAAAACATTATGGGTTTGGACATCTAAAATACTATGTGAATGGATAATGAATTCAACGAAAAGAAAATTGCAATGTACAGATTTAGTTCAATCTGAGCTCATGAGAAAAAATGGCGTAACCTGTTAATGAATAAGAGATAAGAATAAGAGATAGGATATGGCCGAACCATAAAGACTGAGGTTTAGTTCAATCTGAGCTCATGAGAAAAAATTGATTTGGGTATATGTGTGAGGGTCGAATATTGATTTGATTTCAAGGGTTCCGAAACAAAACAAAATTAAGGAAGAATTTGGTTTAAAACATACACAAAACACACATATGAGAGAGAGAATAGAATGGTAGAGATGCAGAGAGGAGAGAGAAAGGAGAAGGGTATAATTGTACATTTTAAGAGGCAACGTAGGGATTTGACTCAAAGTTAACGTCTAAGTCTAACGTCGGTAAAAAAATGGGCTAGCTTGTAACCTAACTAATGTCCAATGGCAAAAATAACATTTTTAAACTTGTGGTGACTGCATTATAAGTTCTTAAAAAGTTGGGTAGCCCGAATATGCGTTTTGCCTATATTACATATGTATAATAATGTATAAACTTTACTTGAGAGGGGTTCAAAAAAGAACTTTACTTGAGAGTTAAAATTTACGATAAACTTTTGTTTTGGTTTTGCTGGCAGATTTACGTGATTGACTAGAAATTTTTAAATAAATTATTCTATAGATAGTTAATCTCATAAAGGTTTATTCTGTTTGGCGCTTTCAAATATTAAATTTTTGAGTAATGCACATATAAAGATTTTATCAACATATTTCTTTATAACATGATTTAAGTGTCGTACATTGTAACAAATATACATACATTTTGATGATAAAATCTATTGATGTAACATTTTTCTAAAATTTTAAGCAACTTGGCCTATAGCTCCTTAATTATTATTTTTCTTCAATTTTAAGGATTTTGTTTTAATGTGTCCTAGCGAGGCGTGAAAAGAAAAATGAGTCTATTTGAACGAACATAATCAAAGATAGATGAGCATCGTTTTGGAATGAATACGAAGGAGTTATTAGTATTTTATTATTATTATTATTATTATTATTATTTTTGTGTGTGTGTGTGTGTGTTTCTCCATCGATGTTACAGTATTCTCTGAAAATAATGGTGACAAGCTAATGCATGTGTCGTTTTCTCGCTTTTAGTTGAGAAAAACAAAGTGATACCATCTATCTATTCCTTATCTATGTGACCAATAATCTCTTTTTATATTAATTCTTTCTCAGTTTTATATGTAAATAGTATATTATTTTATTTTAAAATGATTCATGTTCTCTTTAAAAAATTTATGTCTACAATTTTATAACTTTATCTTTTATATTTAAAATATTTTATAATTATAACTAATTCTAATAATATTTATATATCTCGTAAAATTTTGGAGGGGGCTGGGGAGAGAAGGTAAGTTGGAGGCAACTTTACCTCTAGGATCCTAAAGCTCGAAACTGCACCTGCACCACAGTGGTGGTTTAGTCATTGCGCCAAGTCCAGCCCTCGTACTCAAGAAAGGTGAACGAGAAAAATAAATGTAACATCACAACTCCAAAAATAATATTGGAGAATTATTATATTTAGGTTATGTTAAGATGTTTAATGTCAGAGTTTGAATTTGAAATTTGAAGAACAATTTAAATTTTGTGAATCTTAAATTGTTGATCAAATTTTAATTTTAAAACTTGACATTGAATAGTCAAAGATAGCATTAGTATCTCACAAATATTGTGCGTGTTCATTATTCTAGTTGTGGAACTTCTTTGCAATAAAGCCATTGATCCGCCATTTTTGGAAGTGAAATCATAAGGGCAAATGTACCTATTAAAGGGAACCCAATGTTTACCTTTAATGCTATAAATATAATGTAATTTAGTGATTTTAAATTTTGTTGTTTTTTAGGCTTGTTGTAAGTTCCATTATGAGTTTCTCTCTCTCTCTCTCTCTCTCTCTCTCTCTCTCTCTCTCTCTCCTAATGAGTATCTATTTTAACTTTTTAAGAAATTAATAAAGTCAATTTTTAAGTATTTTTAGAAATATATATATATATATATATATCCTTAGTGTCTACGTAATAGCATTGCAAATGTATATTGAGATATACTAGTAGGAAACAGTGAATTTGATAACTGTATTAGAAAAAGGTCAGACACTTATCTTGAGACAAATTTTTTATTATTTATTTTAAATAAACACTCATTTTTGGACAAAAGAGTATCAAATATTAATTAGTTACGGCTGAAAATGACTCATAATTAAAGGGTCTTTAAACACTTTCTAGAAATAAGAGTGTCTGGTCTATATGGTCTGGTTGGAATTAGTCTTGCGGCGAACGAATTTCCTGGTGGAAAACCAAGTCTTGGACCTCGAAATGGCGGATTCATCTGATCTCTAGACATCTGAAAAATATAAACATCTTTATTAAACTTACGGTGGCTTTTGATCTAATAATCTACTTAAAATATCTGCTGCTTTATTATCTTTTTCCTTTAATATGTTCTATGTTTACATTAATGCCTATGTTATTAATTCTATCTAAGAAATTTAACCATCGCCTTCTACTGCTACGTTTGCTATCTGAAGTCATTTTATTATAGAAAGCTACTATAGCTTCACAATCTGTTCTAAGCGTAATTTCATTTTTAGAAATTATAAAAAGTTCAAAACTATCTATGGCATAACTAATGACGAGTAATTCTGCATCTATACTACTAATATTTCCTTTTTCTTTATACTTACCACTATTATATCTACAAATTCTTTCTTGGCTTTTGTCTGCATGCTTATTGGGTTTGCAACAAAGGATTGCTCCTCAACCTAAAGTGCAACCGTCTGTTTCTATTATTAAATAATCTGAATCTAATGATAAAGATAAAGATAATTCAGGAAGATTTTTTATTTTTTCTTTAAGTTGTTGTACTAGTTTAATATCTTCTTGATTAAAATATCTTTGTCCTGTTGTAGAGGTTTTTGAATATAGTGGTCCTGCAAGTTTTCCTAAATCTTTAATAAAAGGTCTGGAGTAATTAAGGAGTCTTAAAAATTGTTGTAGCTGTTTTAAATTCTCTAATTTGTCAGGAAATTCTAAGGTTTTTTTTAGCTATATGAGGTTGTAATTGTATCTTTCCTTCACCTATTTTTACTCCTAAAAAAATGTATATAAGTTTTAAACAATTGCATCTTCTTTTTACTTATTATTAAGCCGTGTTTAATGAATTCTGCAAAAATTATTTGTAAATGTCCTCTATGTTCTTGTCTATTTTTACTGAAGACTAAAATATCATCTATATATACTACTACAAACTTTTTATGTTTATTAAATGTCTTCCATTTTACGCTGAAAAACACTAGGGGCATTTTTTAAACCAAAAGGCATAACTAGCCATTCAAAATGTCCTTCAGGACAAGTGAAGGCAGTCCATTCTATACTATTAGGGTGCATTTTTATTTGCCAAAAACCTGATTTTAAGTCAAATTTACTAAAAATCTTACAATTTTGGATTCTATTAACTAATACTGTTTTATCAGGAATATTATAAGAATCTGTTATAATGTTATCATTTAGTCTTTTATGATTAATAACCATTCGGCTTTTTCCTCTTACTATTTCTGCATGATTTCTGACTATGAAAGTTGCTGACCTATGTGGGCTTTCAGATCTACGAATTACTCCTAATTTTAAGAGTTCTGTAATATGCATCTGGAAGTCTTTAGTATCTTCATTTGTAGTGTTTATATTTTTTGTTTTAATTATGTACTCTGGGTTTTTAATTTGTAACTCACAAACTATTTTATCATTATCCCAATCTTTTAAGACATTCTCTCCTAATATTTCCATTTTTTCTAGTTTAGAAATTAAAGTTTCTATATCTTCTTCAGTTATTAAAGTAAGATATACTTGTTCTGTATTTATTAAATTATGATCTATTTCTATTTGACTTTCAATTTCTATGTCACTTATATCTTCTAAGTCTATGTTTTCTACTAACTGACATTCTCCTTCTTCTTTACAATTGCATATTTTAGCTATTTTAGAGGGAGAAGGTTGATCTTCCCAATTTTCTGCCCAATGACGAATTATCTGTTCTAAAGAGGGATCGTCTATAGTTAATGGTTTAATGTTTCCGGTTTTTGTAATGGTCCTACCACGCTTCTCAACGCGTGGAGGAAAAGGAACAGTCTGGACTGGAGCAAAAACAGAGTGTTTCTGGAATAATAAATAATCTTTTGTAATTGTAATACTACCATGATCTTTTAATAAGAAATTAAGGCCTAAAATAAAATATATATTTTTTAAATTTAAAGAGCGAACCCATGTCTTATGAGGTAAAGTGTATTCTTTACTATAACTACAGTTAGTTTCAAAACTTATTTTAGCATCTGGTTTAAGTATGTATTCCTCTGTCCATCTACTGGGTAGTCACTGGAGTGGTCAATGTTACATATTATGATGGTACTAATGCTTGATTAAGGATGCAACTACATCCAGAGTCTACAAAAGCTAAACATTCTATAACATAAGTCTGAATTCTAATTTTACATTTTACTTTTAAGGATGGCTTAAATCGCAATTCGGTCACCCTACTTTGACAGAAAATTCATTACGCTTACCCTACAATATTTTTTCTCAATTTCATCACTATACTTGGCATAAATCCCACATTAATCACTCCATCCAGATTTTTGGATGAAAAACTTACTATTTTTTTAAAATCCCAAAAATACCCTTACTAATAACTATCAATTTAATCACTGCACTTAGACAAAAATATCAAGTTCATCACTCCATCTTGATTTTTGAATAAAAAGTTTAAAATTATCCTAAAAACCCGAAAATGTCATTACTAAAATATTAAAATTCATTGCAACCAAGAACAAACAAAAATCCAAAAATTGAGCAACTAGGAAAAAAGATTAATATTTAATTATCCTAAAAACCTGAAAATGTCATTACTAAAACATTAATATTTAATATTATAACTACATTGTGATAAATGACTAATACTTTTAATTAGATTAAGATAAAAATTTGTTATAATTAAATTTCTTAGGAATTTTTCATAATACCCTTGAAAAATGGCATGTACCATATGATTGACTTAACGGATTTTTTCTGGTGGTGTCATTAACCCTTATTTAAACATCGATAATTACTTATGAATAATTTATAATAATATTTTAAGCTTACTTTATTCTACAATAATAACTATCTCATAATAATTTAATGTATTTGTTTAATATAATTAGTTTTATATATATAAAAAAAAAAAGTCAAGCTAAAGAATTTATTGCTTTAGAAAAGACCAACATAATCTTTTATTAATTTTAATTAAAAACTCTGATAAGTTAACCTAATTTTTGTTTAATATTTTTAAGAATTAGTATGAAATTATGTTATTTTATTATATTTGAAATAACTTATTTAACTGATTTGATTATTTTAAATACTTTATACACAAAATTTTATACTATTAATCTTAATGCATTTTCTGTCAAAGTAGGGTGACTAAATAGCGATTTAAGCCATCAAAATATTATAAGATAAATGGCATTTTGGTCTTTTTACAACCATCCATCCAACGAAACTAACGGAAGTCAACCGCGGTGAGCTTATTGACTCAACATGCCAAGTATAGTGATGAAATTGAGAAAAAAAATTGTAGAGTGAGCTTAATGAATTTTCTGTCAAAGTAGGGTGACCAAATTGCGATTTAAGCCTTTAAGGATTGTAAATCGAACGTATTACATATTATATTTACATTTGTCTGTTCAACAGAGGGAGGTTTTATTGGTTCTATATATTTGCCTTTAAGAATCCTGGATTCCATGGAATCTATCTTATTTTGTACTAATTTGGTGGATTCTTCTAATACATCTACTCGTTTTCGTAAAAGTTTTGTTTCTATGTTTTTAAATTCTTTAAAGAAAGGTTGTTCTATTATGGGATCTTTTTCTATTAAATGGTTTACTTCTAAACACTTAATACAAGCTTCTTTAAAACAAAGAATACATCTAGCGCGTAATTTTTTCTGAGAAAAATAATTACAAATAAAGCAAAATATATTGTTTGTACCTGAATTTTTAAGCGAATTATGTTTACAATTAGTAAAGTCTTCTGTATTTACTAAATCTAAATCTTCTTCACTAGTAGAGGATTCATAAATGTCTGCAGTAAAGTCATTTATAATATTATCTGGATTTATTTATTTCTTTCTTTCTAAGACTTCTTCTATTGATATGATACTATAAACAGATTTTGTATCACTTATATATTAATCTACTGGCATTAAGTCTTCATTTACACATTCTATTAAAAGACTATTCTTGTCATGACTATTTTGTCTTTTTGGGCAAGTTTTTGCTAAATGATCTTGGCTTTTACATACGTACCAACTTAATCTATTTCTATAATTTCTTTCAGGCTTGAATTTTTCTAGTATTCGATTTTCTTAAGTAATATCTTTTTTGTCTTGTTGACTTGGAATAAGGACGTCTTTTCTTTTTACAATTTAGTTCTGTATCTTTTATACCGTAAGTCTGTGGGGTATAAATTTCATTACAGAATTTATAGTCAGTCTTTTTAAGTTGTTTTTGTATTTGCAATGCTACACATTTCTCTTCTAACATCTTTGTTATAAATTGAGCTCTATGGGTTATAGTCCAAATCTGATTAGGGTTATTTTTTACTTCTGGTAATTCATTCCATTTTGTATGAATTTCTAATCCTAAGGGGCCTGGTAATTTATGGAATAATTTTTCTCCTATTTCTTTTTTAAATGTGTTTCCTGCTATTGTAGTAAAATATAAATATTGGTTTAAAAATCTTTTAACATAAAGACCACTGGTCCAATTCTTTAAACTTAATTGTTCTAAGTCTCTCATAGCTTTTTTCTGTACTTCTATATGTCCTGAATTAGGATCTGCTCCTGTAATTAAAGATTGAATCTTATTTACGAAATTATAGGGGTTACTTCTTAATAATTTTAATTTCATATATTCTTCTGGTTGTTCTATAGCAAAAGATTCCCAAATTACTTTTGTACTTTCTCCTAAAAAAGTTTCTAAGTATTTGTACATGTCATCTACTTCTAAATCTTGGAAATGTCTGTAGTAATTTCCTATTAAAGTTCTTTTCCATACATCAATTACATTTGTCCAATTTTGGGGGTCATGAGCTGTTAGGTTAAGAATGTATCCTTTATGATCTGATTGAAATTGAATTGGTTGTTCTAAAGGTCTTTCTCTTCCTCTTGATATATAATTATAATTTTCTGAAGGTTGATTATATCTAGTATATGGAGTTCTAGCTGTTAAACCATGCTGATTATAATTTTCTACTTTAATATGTTTGTTAAAAGGGATATTGCTAGAAGTGTAATAATGTTTATTATCTTCTATATCCATAAGATCTTTTTGATAACTAATTTCTGTAGTTATTGATTCTTCTAAATTTGTTATTGATTGATCTTGTTTATCAGTTTCTGTTTCGCTATCAGTTTCTTCAAACTTTTCTAAGAAAATATTACCTTCATTATCATAAACTAAACATTCATTTTCTTCTATTTGTTTTGCTAAAAATATTTGTTCTTCTAATTCTAATAATTCTTTCTTGTTTAATTCCATCTTTAATTCTTTTGGGTAAATAATTCTTTTTACTATTACCTCTGGTATTGCTTCTTCTATATTCATAAAGTTTGATTCTACTTGAGATTCTGTTTCTTCTATTTCTTGATTAGGTAAAGGATAATGACAATATAATATGTATGAATCAATGACTTGAATATTATTAAAAATATGAACCCCTATTTATACAAAGTATATGAAGTTACCAATACCAAATAGGAAACCAAATATGAAAAGGAAACATAGATTAACTGGGAGAAGGAAACATAGATCAACTAGGAGAGCAAGGTGACTTGAAACTCAAGTCACGGCACTTGTAGGAGAGGAAGTAATATCTGTAATATCTCTATCATGCCCCCGCAAGATGGACGGTCGAGTAGTAAGTCCAATCTTGAAGATTATGTCTAGGAATTTAGCACGCAGAATAGGCTTGGTAAGTACATCCGCCAATTGATCACCACCGGAAACTTTAACGACGCGTAACTGATGAGCTTGAACTTGTTCACGAACAAAGTGATAATCAAGAGCCAAGTGCTTCATACGTGAG
This sequence comes from Platycodon grandiflorus, assembly GCA_016624345.1. Classification (NCBI taxonomy): domain Eukaryota; kingdom Viridiplantae; phylum Streptophyta; class Magnoliopsida; order Asterales; family Campanulaceae; genus Platycodon; species Platycodon grandiflorus. The sequence goes on along the minus strand of CM028362.1, from coordinate 76,263,419 downwards.
TGAAATTTGGGATTTGCACCACATATGTTACACCCATATTGTCACAGTACACAACCGGAACACTAGGAAGAGAAATACGAAGTTCCTGTAGAAGATTCTGAACCCATAAAACCTCGGCTGTAGTCGCAGCAAGAGCCCGATATTCAGCCTTAGTCGAAGATCTAGCCAACGTTCGTTGCTTACGAGAACTCCATGAAAGTAAATTAGAACCAAGATAAACAAGATACCCGAAGTGGACACATAATCACCCTTATCCCCGCCCTTAGATCGTGAAGGCATGTAGAACGAAAGGAGAGGCACGACGCAACAGAAGCCCATGTGTACTAGTACCAACCAGATAACGAAGTACACGTTTAAGTGCAGCCCAATGAACATCAGTAGGACGTTGCAAGTGGTGTCGCACTGATGGCCACTTCCTCTCCCAGTGTCCTCTCTTTCGCCAAGCCTATCCCAATGCTTCCTTTCCCTCGCCCAATACCTCCAACCAACAGAATTCAGTCCAGCAAAGCCGTGGCTTCCCTTCCATGCAACAAAACCGTGGCCATGTCAAAGGATTATAATTGGAAAATGTTAAAGTAGTATTTCCTAATCTATCTATGTATGTTATAGCTTCATTAGGGATAATAGTTGAAGGACTTGGCTAGATTAATTTGCTAATATTCCATTCTAATCCTGCTAACATTTCTGTTGAAAAGTCTTTTGGTTTTACCATTTTTATACCTTTGCTACTTATTAGGTTTACTATTTTATCAGTATATATTTTATATTTCGTGGTTGATGTTAAGGAACATCTTCCTAGGATACCTAAAGTAATTAATAAATTATTACCTGATTCTACGTTTTCATATCCTTTAGTCTGAATACATATTTTAATATGTTTAGTAAAATCATCTATAGTTAATAAAAAGTCTGGACTACAATAGATTATACCATTATTATTATTCATATCTACTTCTGTGCTGGCTATCATACTTTTAGTAATGTCTGATATTCTACTGTCAAATATAGTAACTAAAGCTTTACATCCTAAATTTTTTCTCATTAATCCTTTAATACCTATAACTATTATACCTAAGTGAATAAATTTAAATTTTTTCTTTTTTAAATTTTGCTCACCTTCTTTAGTAATTATATCTAAAATCTTTGTTTGATCTTTAATACATTGTATGGTAATTTCATTACTATTTCTATAAAATTGTGTTGTATCATCAAAATATCCTTTATTATATAAATTTCTGGTTTAAGTAAAGTTAAGTCATGAGTCTGAAATTTATTATAGTCTCTTTCTGGATCTATTAATTCATCTAATTGAACTTCGTATTGTTCAGTTCTACTAACAAGTCTGTTTATAATGTTTCTAGGGGCTAAGCTTAAACTTTTACGATGTGTTTCCATCTGGTTTGTAATCTCGAAAACAAAAAGGTTTAGAATTCTGTGTACTAAACTTTTTTCTTGTAATAGTTTCTATACCTGTAGGCTTTAAAGACAATGATCCTATTCTTTCTGTTAATAATTTTAGTTCGTCTTGTACTTGACTCTTAGCTGTATTTTCTGGATATTTTTGAGTTTCTAATTTAGGAGTAAAATTATTAAGTAAACTTTTTATTTCTTGTGTATCTGTATTATAGGGGCTATGTTTTTCTAAGTAATTTATTTTGTTCTTTAAGATAATCGAAATTTGTCTGTAATAGTTTTATTTCTTTCTGAAGTGTTCCTATGAGAGTAAAGAGTCTTTCTAGTTTTATCTCTTTATAATCTGCTATATTAATTATTAAGTCTATTATAGTATTTAAGCAAGGATTGTCTGATGTTAAACTGTGTGTATGGTCTTTATCAAAATTACACCTTATTCTATTATTATTCTGTAATAAAAAGGGTTTCTTAGAGAAAGGGATGAGTTCTATTCCTAAATATTCTAGTCGTTTTGATTCCAGATCTTCTGTAAAAGTAATCCGTTTATAAACGTTATTCTGTCGTTAAGTTCAAACAATTTATTAACTTCTGTATTTATTTCTAATGCTATGTCTTCTGTAACTGTAACTTGATTGCTGGTTCTTAATATATCTTGCAAATGTTTTATATTTTCTTTTACTAACTCTTTTCTTTGTTGGAGCCAAAATGGGGGGGCAACCAGTTGTAAAGAGGGGCGAGAGAGTGAGAGTGTGTGAGAGTATGTGTAGTGTGTGAGAGTATGTGTGAGTATGCAATGAGTGTGTGAATCCTTACTCGATACTTTCCTTAAGCATGTTCCTATAACTTATATATTTAATGTTCTGTTCCCTCTTTTTTTTTTTTTTAACACCAGGTCTCTGTATATTCTACCTTACTCCTTCCAGTCTTTTTTATACTAAACTAAAATTTCCTATTCCTTTCCTCTACTACAGTACATGGGTCTTACAATGGCTCTTCTCGGCCTTACTGCCCAATTCGTCGTAGCCTGAGTCACTCGGAATAGTCAACAATAGTTTACTACAAAATATTCTGGAGTATTAATAGATAGAATATAAGAGATGCTTTCACGAAATATGAACATGAAACATGATTTTGATATAAAAGAAAAACATCTGTACATAATTTTTGGGAACTTAGAACAAAAAAATACATAAGGAAAGGGCTTAAGGGTTTCCCTTTCGAGAAATCCCTAAAAGTTACAAAGGAAAATTACCTTATATTATACAGGATTCATAGAAAGAGCTTGAAAACTTGAATATACAAAAAGAAATTACAAGTGTTTGGATGTTTTGAGGATTGAGAATTTGGCTAAGGGGTGATTTCTCTCTCGTTGTAGTTTCAACTGAAGTGTTTAGCCTCTATCTATGTCTAAAGAGAAGGCATCCTTTTATAGCTAAATTCATCGAGGGAGCTCTGTATGATCATTACAGCTGGCTGAGACAGCTGTCTTCTTTTTCTTCCACTAAATCTTGTCTTCTTTGCTTTATTCTCCACTAAGCTTTGTCTGGCTGCTAGTCTTCAATTATCTGTCTCTCTTTTGAAAAAGAGGAATCTACTTTTTTACTTTCGGCGTACAGAGAGTCTTTGTCTTCCACTAACTTTTCTTTACTTTATCTTTGGCATCTTTGTAGGGTCTTCTTTAGTGCATGCTTTTTTGGTGGACGGTAATCTTTTCAAAACGGATCTGCTTTATGCACGCGGCCTTTGTCTTTTTTAAGTGAATAAATTTCTTCATTAAGTTCTTTAAAAGTATTGCTCATCGTCTCGCAATGGTCACAGAATAAAATTTTCTGAGTGTCTGTTGCAGTATTAAAAACAAGTTTGTCTGTGTAAAATTTTAAGGAGTCTGAAATATAAAAATTCATACCTAATTGCATTCTTGCTACAACAAGGGCTTCTTGATAATCATTAAAACCTTTATATAGAGGGTCTGGAATATTGGGGAATTATATTTAGGTTATGTTTAGATGCTTAATTTCAGAGTTTGAATTTGAAATTGGAAGAACAATTTAAATTTTGTGAAGCTTAAATTGTTGATCAAATTTCAATTTTAAAGCTTGACATTTAGTAGTCAAAGATAGCATTAGTATCTCACAAATATTGTGCATGTTCATTATTCTAGTTGTAGAACTTCTTTGCAATAAAGCCATTGATCCGCCATTTTTGGAAGTGAAATCATAAGGGCAAATGTACCTATTAAAGGGAACCCAATGTTTACCTTTAATGCTATAAATATAATGTAATTTAGTGATTTTAAATTTTGTTGTTTTTTAGGCTTGTTGTAAGTTCCATTATGAGTTTCTCTCTCTCTCTCTCTCTCTCTCTCCTAATGAGTATCTATTTTAACTTTTTAAGAAATTAATAAAGTCGATTTTTAAGTACTTTTAGAAATATATATATATATATATATATATATATATCCTTAGTGTCTACGTAATAGCATTGCAAATGTATATTGAGATATGATAGTAGGAAACAGTGAATTTGATAACTGTATTAGAAAAAGGTCAGACACTCATCTTGAGACAAATTTTTTATTTTTTATTTTAAATAAACACTCATTTTTGGACAAAAGAGTATCAAATATTAATTAGTTACGGCTGAAAATGACTCATAATTAAAGGGTCTTTAAACACTTTCTAGCTAGTAAAAGTCCTTTAATTATTATGTTGGGTAACAAATTAAAAGGCAAGTGAATTTAATTACCTAACCTACTTTCCTGGGTAAATATTAATCTAAATTTATCCAAACTACACTGTAAATTTCAAGACATTTGGGCCACCATGAATGTATAAGAAGTAAAGAGTAGCTCAATGGATGATATGGAGGTTGGAGCATATAGTTTGGTGAACAATTAACTAAGTGTATATATATTAAAAAAATTCTATTTAGGACCCATTTATGTCCCTATTCAATAAGTCAAAGTCGAGGTTGGAGGTGGGTCGTTATCAATTATCACTGTTGTTAGTACACAATTTTTTTAATTTTCTATTTTCCTTTGATCTTTAAGAAATTGTTTTTGTTCTTCACTTCAGCAGCCTTGGAAAAAAATTGCTGAGATTTACTGTTTTAATTTTTTTAAAATCTTTTGGTACTTTCAAACAAACATAGCAAAAATCCTCTTCTGATATTAAGAAATTATTAGGACAAGATGAAGTATTTTTTTCTAAAATATTTTTCCTCCTCTTGAGCTTGACATATTTCAGGCTCATAAACATTAAGACTAGCATATGAATTATGAAGAGTCATTTGCCTTAAATCTTTAGATTCTTTCATTGACATGGTCTTATTATCATGCCATAAGTTACTAAGAGAAAAAAATATTCTTTTCCAAGAGAATAGCAAGCATTAGTTACCGCACAGTAAGCTTGTCGAAGAGATTCTTTGGGATATGAATCAAAGTGCTGAATGAGTTTGTTGTCACGAGTCTGTTGATCTCCTTTAAGCTACTCAATCATGGCTTCCCACATCTTTTGTGAATATGTGCTAGTGTCCAAGGCTAAGCAAATGATGTGCAATGCCTTTTTGTCCATTCTGCACTATGTTTGACATTTGGGGAGGTTCACCATATATGCCACCCTTAGGGTTTTTGGCTTTCATAGGCACGCAAGGTCCTTCCACCAAACAGTTCCAGAAATGTTTATCTACAAAATTCAAGAACTTTTTTTTTTATCCTTCTACATGTCAAAGTGATCTTCATCTAATATATATAAAAACATGGTTTATATTGGAGGTCTGTATCATTTTGTGAGCCATGGATCACGCTTTCAAGCTGTGAAGCTTGAAAAAACAAATTTTAAGAAAAGCATGCTCTAATACAAATTGTTAGGCCTAATTGGTAAGAAACAGGCTAGAGGAGGGTGAATAGTATATAAGAGAATAATATCTACTCCATATATTTGTATTCAAGTGTGATTATATTTGGCATATTCTCCCTATTAGTTAGGTATCCTAGTTACTATTGTATTATAACTATTCTCCTATTTCTTATTGTATTAGGTTAACTTGTAACCCAAGTATTGTAACCCTATAAATATGTACTCTAATCAATGGAAAGGTTATGTCGTTATTCACAAATATTGTTAATTTTTACATGGCATCAGAGCTTTGATTCCACAAACCCTAAAACCACCAAACTTCCTTTCCTCACAGCCACATATCTCATAAATCGACTTCCCACTTCTACATTCCAGATGCTCTCTCCCTACCACAAACTCTTCGGGTCTTCCCCCAACTAATTAAAGATCCGAGCATTTGGATGCCTCTGTTATCCCTGGCTGCAACTATATACCACTCACAAGCTTGATCCTCGCTCGACTCCCTGTGTCTTCCTCGGGTACTCCCTCAGTCAGGGTGCATATATCTGTTATGACCCGACCAGCGCAAAGCTCTTCGTCTCCCGTCATGTTCGGTTTGTCGAGTCTAAGTTTCCCATGACACAGGTCGAGCTGGGTCTTCCTCGACCTGACAAGTCAACCCGCACTACCTGGTTACCACCTCATGATATCTTCACGGCTTCATACACACCATAGACAGATAGTCCTCGTAGCAACCTAACTGATGCTCCTCCCGCGACCTCATCTCAACCAACCTCGGCGCCCGATACAGCTAACCCTGACCTTGCTGAGTCCTCGCAGGTCACCCCAACACTGACCTTCCTCATCAGCCTATAACCCAGGGCGCCACTGCTCGCACCTCTCACTTATTATTACCCGCTCTCGAAACAACATCCACAAACTCATAAACAAACTCTACCTTTCAGCCCAACTAACCACCGACCTTGAACCAACATATGTAACTCAGGCCCTCAAAGACAGCAGGTGGCGACAGGCCATGTCTGAGGAATATGATGCCTTCCTCAAAAATGGTACTTGGGAACTGGTACCTCCCATAGGGGTCCCTAATATTGTTGGCTGCAAATGGATTTTTCGAATTAAACGATCTGCTGATGGCAAAATTGATAGGTACAAAGCTCGCTTGGTCACCAAAGGATTCCATCAACGCCCAGGAGTTAACTACCATGAGACTTCAGCCCAGTGGTCAAACCCACCATGGTTCACCTCATCCTCTCCCTTGCGATCAACCGGGGATGGGATCTTCGTCAGCTCGATGTCAACAATACCTTCTTGCAAGGAACCCTCACCGAGGAAGTCTTTATGACTCAACCTCAGGGCTTCGTCGACACTAATCACCCGCAATATGTGTGTCGACTACAAAAGGCTATGTATGGTCTCAAGCAAGCACCCCGAGCATGGTACAATGAACTTCGCCAGTTCCTCCTCACAGCTAGTTTCACGAACTCAGTGGCTGATACCTCTTTATTCATCTTCAATGAGGCCGACATCACCCTTATATTTCTCGTCTATGTTGATGACATCATCATCACAGGTAACAATACCAAGGCAGTGCAGGACTTCATCACTGTCCTCACTGCTCGGTTCTCACTCAAAGACCTCGGTGACCTTCATTACTTCCTCCGTGTGGAAGTGGTTCCTCGGTCTACTGGGCTTCTCCTCTTCATCAAGGATACATAGCAGACCTTCTTGCTCGCACTGGTATGTCTGATGCTCGCCCAGTAGCAACACCCCTCGCGACCTCACCAGTCCTCACACTTCAGTTGGGCACGGCCCTGACTGACCCACCGAGTTTCGAGCGGTGGTCGGGAGTCTTCAGTATTTCTCTCTCACCCACTCGGACATTGCCTATGTCGTCAACAAACTCTCTCAGTTTATGCATAGGCCCACCTTGATCACTGCCTCGCCACCAAGCACATGCTTCGCTATTTCAGTGGCACCATTGATCATGGCATCTTTCTTCATTGCCAGTTGCCTCTTGACCTTCAAGTGTTCACCAATGCCGACTGGGCATTTAACAAAGATGATTTTACCTCCACGAGTGCTTACATAATGTATCTTGGTCGAAACCCCATCTCTTGGAGCTCAAAAAAGCAGTGTACAATTACTCGCTCCTCGACTGAAGCCGAGTACCGAGCTGTTGCAGCCACAGTTGCTGAAGTCCCTTGGGTCACCTCTCTTCTCGGTGAGCTCAGCATCACCTCCTCGCACCAACCAGTCATCTATTGTGATAATGTCGGTGCTACGAATCTCTTCTCCAACCCGGTGTTTCATTCTCGCATGAAACATGTTGCTCTTGACTATCAATTTATCCGTCAACAAGTCCATGACGATATTTTACGGGTATCTCACGTCTCCTCGGCTGACTAGCTCGCTGATACTCTTACTAAGCCGCTTCCGAGCGCACACTTTCAACATCTCCTACTCAAGATTGGCCTCTCCTCCGGATCCAACTTGCGGGGGCATATAAGAGAATAATATCTCCTCCATATATTTGTATTCAAGTGTGATTATATTTGGCATATTCTCTTAGGTCTCCTAGTTACTATTGTATTGTAACTTTTCTCCTAGTTCTTATTGTATTGTAACTTTTCTCCTAGTTCTTATTGTATTAGGTTAACTTGTTATCCAAGTATTGTAACCCTATAATATGTACTCCAATCAATGGAAAAGCTATATCATTATTTACAAATATTGTTAATTTCTACATAGTATATATCCGATTTTCAAAAAAATTATTAAAACAACTCGATCTTATTAGATTACCTATTGATTAATCATTAAGGACAGCAAAATAAAATGAAAGAGTTAGTTTAAGACGATCGACAATTTTATCAAATTTACAGTTCTTTCAAAAGACAGTATTCAAAAAGATATCACACATGAAGATCACACCATTGTTGTTTGGATAAATTACTAGGGTTGCTGATAAGAACAAATACTTATAGCAGATAGATCAGCAACATGAGTAATAAGTAGATAATCAGCAAGAAATTAAAGAGACAAAATTTTAAATTGGTTCAGAGCATAAAGGTTGCTACGTCCACTATCAAGGTGATCAACCCCGAATTTCATGTGTACCATTTATCAACTAAACTATTACAAAGCAAGATTACACTGTCCTTGATATACTAATAAGATCTAAGCAATGTTCTTACTTGATCACTAATAGATCGTGTACAAAATTAACTTTGACTTGTGTTTATGACTGAAGATGTCCTTCAAGTAATAAAGACTAATTTCACTGTGTGTATGTGTAATCAATGAAGCTCTCAATAATTATAAGTTGGAAAAACTATCAATGATTTGTTGAAGTGCTTAGGCTAAATGTTTGAGAAATAGAGAGAGTGTTTGACTGGATTTGAATGCTTCACTATAAATATGAAATCTAAGCTTTAAGACCTTTTTCTCACAACCTTTCTTAATGCTTCAGGATTTGACTATTTATAGTGAGAGTTGTTGGAGCCGTTGAAGAAGGTAAAGTCCTCAACTTTGATCTTCAACTCAGGTGCATTCAATGTGAATAGCTGTTAAGACTTGTTTGTCAAAATAAAGAGTTTGTTGGCTACCTGTAATGCATTAAATGCATGAAAAGGTTAGCAAAAAGCGGCAAACTTTGCGTTGACCTTAGAAAGTTGCAAAAAGGATGTCTTAGCTAAAAGGGGGAAATGACCGTTGGCGTCTTGAAGACTTCAACGGTAAGTGTGATACAGTTGTAGAGATTTTCCTGAGATTTTAGCTAAATGTTAGGATCTAGTCTTGGGCAGGCTTGAAAATTTGCAACTTTGCTCATGGCGAAAAACTGCTATACCCTATCTGCATGGAAGCTACCAACAATTAAAGAACAACAGATATTTAAATAAGAAAATCTTAAAAATCTACCTTGCCTATTGTAGCGTGAACACTACTTACATAAAAATTATCGTTCTTCAATCAAGACTAATTAATAAAATCAATCAAATTAACAAGAGGCAACATATATTTTCCTAACAGTTCGGTCCCTTGGTTCTCGGTCTCGGTCTCATTTACAATCTTAGAGATTGTTTGTAGTAACGTTTTTAAAATGCGTTTTTGAATACGCAAATTCTATAAAATATTGATTTTTTAAAACACAGTTTTTTTTCTTTATAAACGCGTTTGTCATACTATATCAAAACGCAACTTCTTTTTCTCAACAATGTTTTAAAATTTGCGTTTTGGGAAAAAACTAGAAATTTCAGCGTTTAAAAATGTTGCTGCGTTCAAAAAACACAATTTTTTCGTCAACAATATTGAAACACTAAATTAAGGAATAAACTACATTTTTACCCCGCATTTTAGCCAAAACGCATAATCAAACTGACTCTTAGTCTGAACAAAGCAAAATGGTGGTCAAAAATAAGAGCAAGACTTTTCTTCTCCCTTCTGCAACCTCCTCATCATTTATCGTGCCTTCAATCCTAGTATCAAAAAATAATCTTAACCTCAAATGTTGTTTCTACCTACAACGTAGGTCAATAGATTAGATTAAAAAAATTATCAGTAAAAATCTTTAAGAAAGGAAAGATGGAAAAAAAAAATCGCTTTCAAACTACAACATCTCTACCAAATTGTTGGGCCTACATTTTTATCAACTTGTTTACAACTTACATATATCATCTTGATATTAACAACTTGAGTTCTCCTACCGCATCTTGACATTTTTTGCAGTTGAATTATTGTTACATTACAACCTATTTTTTAGGAAGTATGTCACCGATAAAAGAGACTGAGTCAACAAACGTTCCTTCATCAAACAAAGCCAGCAAGGGATCCTTATCTCTTCAAACCAACATTGTGGCGAGAATACCTCAACAACTTCAACCAATTTCCTATATTCTAGGCTTGTTTGTTTCTTTGTATTTGAGGTATAAAAGGGAGGAACACATGTATTTTACACACACATTCTCACTAGCTTAAGCTCCCTAGTATACGCTCTTAGTCTTGTATTCAACTTGGTTAATCAATCACTTGGTCAAGGCAGTTCCCTAAAACCTCCCGGGGTTTTGTGCCGGCGAACAAGCTGTTCAAGGGCTTTCCCTAGTTAACAAAATCCTTTGAGTTCATTTCTATAGCATTTCATAATCATTGTACCCAGATTCAAATCCTTTTTGTCATCTTTCTTATTACTAGTTTCCCTCGTAGAAATTTGACCAAAACAATTTGGCGCCATCCGTGGGACCCTTTGATTATTTATATAGAAATGGCCAATCCATCGTCTGGTAGTCTTGGTGAGAGGAACCACCACTTCCAGTTCGGTATCTCGTGCAATCCGTCTTCAAATCCGGAAGCCGCCAATATGGAGCTAATGTCTAACATGGTCACGATATTGAAAAAGTGATCGACCGCTTGACGCTCAAGAGCATACAAACACTATGATACTCAATGCCATTGATTCCATGCGTAAAGGAAAACAAACCGAAACTCAAACATCTACTCCATTTTCACCTTTGCATCCTAGATCTTTGTTTAGTGCAGTACAGTCCAAGCCATGTTGGAGATATCCCTATGTCTAGTACCTTACCAGAAAGTACAATCATGACGTCAATTCCAACCTCGCGGCCACGGTTCAACTTTACAACTAGCCAACCCGTGTTGACGTCTTGCTATACCTATGCCGCACCCTCGATGGGGCAAACAGGAGTTTCTTTAATACTTTTGACGCTTCGCATCCCGTTTAATAATAATTCTCTTTTAAAGTCAACTTATTAGGGAAATGCAAACCATAAAAGAATTGCTTCGAGGTGTGCCCGAGTCAACTTGCCTCATCACCAAATTTCCCCAACTTGCTACAACGAATCCCGTTTTGTTCCAGCCATAGCTAATGTGGAAATCCCAAAGAAATTTTCAGCCCCCATATGAAGAAGTATGATGGAAGTACGATCCAAACAGAACATGTGTTGTCAGTATCAAGAATCAATGGATATTATAAGTATCCCCCTGTTTTTAAAGAAGCATGTTTTGCGGGGCTTTGGCTCAACTCTATCGGGACCAGCTTTAAAATGGCTAACAGACTTCCTCTTAACTCTATTTCTTCCTATGCTCAACTTGTCGCATGTTCACTAATCAATTTTCATGCAACAGTATGTTCGACAAGTTGACCGACCTTTACTAATTGTGCAATAGCCTAATGAGAGTCTTAAGGAATATTTGCACAGTTTAATAAAGAAGCATGACCATACCCAACTGGATATGTCCACGCCTACGAAGCATTCCGTATTGGCCCGAAAAGAACTCTCCATTTTATAATGAGTCGGTGATGACACCTGCCAAACAACTTGAAGAAATAAGGACCAGAGCTTTACGATTCATCGATTGGAGGAGGACATCTAGCAATGGAAAAGTCAATTGGAAGGACCCTCTATTTGAGCCATCGGACGTAAAATCGACTCCCATCATTATAAGTCTAGCAGGGCAAACCCCGTTAAATCGAATCTTCTAAAGTTCATTTTATAGATGATGATCAAGATGGAGATGATAATGACTACCCTAGAATTTCGACTATTGCTTTTCGTGGATATTGCAGAATCCTTTGCGCCATGGAGAATCTTGGAGATAGAGCAAGATGGCCTAAGAAAATGACAAGCCCACAACTTGGAAGGATAAGTCCAAGTGGTGTGCATTTCATGAGGAATTCGGGCATACTATCAAAATTGTTTCGCCTTAAGGAAGGAGATTGCTCATCTATTGTCAAAAGGACTCCTCAAGGATCTGTTGGGTAAGAAGAGGGTCGAAGTGAATCCAAAGAACCCGATTCGTGGAGCAGCCTGCACCCAGAAAGTTATACCTCCTCCACCACCAAGGTAGTAAATGTTCGGTGGATCCTATATTTGTGGTACAACTTATTCTCAGCCAAGCGTCATGCCAAGAGCTCAAAGGAGGATCACCGAACCGCCTCAAGATGCCGCGACTTCACGATGGTCAAGTTATCTCCTTCGAAGATGAGGACAAGGATAACACGTTGGACCCCCATCATGATGGTCTAGTTGTCCAAGTGCGATAGCTAATTGTATGGTCAAGAGAATCCTTATTGATGGTGGTAGCTCGTTAATATAATCTTTACCCACGCTCGCAAGAGATGGGCATTCCTTTATCGAAGTTGTGAGGAATTCATCCGTATTAGTAGGGTTTAGTAAGTAAAAAGCTTGGAGAAATCAAGTTGCCTCTCTATCCGGAAGGTATGAATTCTATGGAAAGATTCTGTAATTGAATGTTCTTCCTCGTACAATGTCATTTTAGGTAGGCCGTGGATCCACAACATGAAAGCCGTGCCGTCAACCTATCACCAGTGTCAAGTTCCCAACTCCTTGGGGTGTAGCCAAGTTGAAGGGCAATCGCCAGCTTTCTAAGGAATGCTACAAGGTCAACATGAAGGCAAGTTCCCCTCGTCCCGCATAGCAATTAAAGAAAAAGGCCCAGGATGTTATTGAAGCAAGGGAGCACGAGACGAAGAGTGTTTCGTTGATGAATCAAATCCCGAGGCCCAAGTGCAAGTTGGTACAGATCTTCCGACCGAAGTTGAGGAAGAGCCGATCGAGTTTTTGAAAAGTCGAAATGTTTTGCATGGAAACACGAAGATATGACAGAATAAGCAAGGACGTCATTACTCACAAGTTAAATATTGATCCAACTATTCGTCCGTCCACCGTAAAAGGAGAAAGTTTGCCCATGAACGCAACCAGATTATTAAAGATGAAGTTGAAAGGCTTTTGAGAGCCAAGATGATCAAGGAAGTACAAGATCCAAGATGGTGGCCAATGTTGTGGTGGTAGAGAAGAATGGCAAGTGGCGAGTATGCGTAGACTTCACGGACTGAACAAGGCCTGCCCAAAAGATCCATTTCCTCTTCCTCATATTGATTCTCTAGTCGATGAGACATGGACATGATATCTTGACATTCATGGATGCATCCTCGGATTTCAAAGAAATTCAAATGGAACCCTCGATCAAGAAGATACGGCCTTTATGACTCCGAAGGTATATATTGTTATATTGCTATGCCATTTGGTCTCAAAATGCAGGGCAACTTATCAAAGATCGGTAAACAAGATGTTCAAAGATCAACTTGGCAAGACGATGGAAGTCTACATAGATGATATGGTAGTCAAGTCTAAGCATATTGAAGATCACGTGGAGCATCTTGCCGAGGCATTCAACATCTTGAAAGCTTTCAACATGAAGCTCAATCCAAAGTGCAACTTCGGTGTTAAAGCAGGAAGTTCTTGGGCCATATGGTGACTAAGAGAGGAATTGAAGCCCCGAACAAATCAAAGCTATTCTCAACTTGGAATCTCCCAAGAATATTAAAGACGTCCAAAGGTTAACCTAGAGTAGTGCCTTAAATAGATTTATATCTAAATCATCCGATAAGTGCAGTTATTCTATGAAGTGTTAAGAAAGAATAAACTATTCCAATGGACTGATCAACATGAGGCAGCCTTCAAACAACTTAAGGAATACTTGATGACATCTCCCTACTTGCCAAACCGTAACGTGGTGAGCGCCTCTACTTGTATTTAGCCGTATCCGAGAATGCGTTAGTGCGGTGTTAGTGAAAGAAATTCAAGGTGAACAACATCCTGTATTATGTAAGTAAGTCTCTACTAGATGTGAAACAAGGTATTCTCATCTTGAAAAGTTAATTTTAGCTTTAACTACCGCCGCTACAAAATTGCGTCATTATTTTGAAACACATTCCATTACCGTTAGAACTAATTATCCTATAAGAAGTGTGTTGAGAACTCCGAAATGTCAGAAGATTAGCCAAGTGGTCGGTCAAGTTGAGCACGTATGACATTTCATACGAGCCCGAACAGCCTATCAAATCTCAAGCTCTAGCCGATTTCGTAGCGATTTCACCAAGTCCGCAACCCGAGGTAGAACAAGAGGTACAACACTTGAAGGTAAAACAACTCCTAGATTTTGGACACTTTATACAGATGGAGCTTCAAATTCCAAAGGAATCGGCTTGGGAATCGTTCAAGTCCCCCAAGGCGATATCATACCTCAAGCCGTATCCCGTGAATTCAATGCGACGAATAATGAAGCCGAGTATGAGGCTTTAATCATGGGTTTAACTACGCTTTAAGTTTAAATATTACTCATATAAATGTATATGTTGATTCTCAATTGCTCGCTAACCATTTCAATGGCAGCTACATGGCAAAACATTCCAAGATGACTCTATATCTTCAACATGTTAAAGCTTTGGCTTCAAAATTTCTGTCATTCTCATTGAGCAGTCCCTAGAGAAGAGAATACGTATGTATGCACCGGCCAACTTGGGATCAACTTGCAAATCTATGTTGCATACTAATATCCCCATTATTTATGTTAAATACCCACTATAGACCAAGTGGAAGAAACTCAAGAAGTGACTCACTAATGGGACACAAGTTACAAGTCCATCTTGGACCCAACCTATAATTGAGTTCCTTCAACTTGGAACTATACCACCCGATGTTAAGAATGCTAGATCCTTTAAAATGCGTACTTCAACTTTTGTTTTAATAGATAATGTCTTGTTCAAGAAATCTTTCGCAGACACTATTTGAGATGTATTGACAATGAACAAGTTGAACTCGTGCCGAAGGAGATCCATGAGGGAACGTGTGGAAATCATTCCGGTGGAAAGGCACGGCATCAAAGGCCCTCAGACTGGTTATTACCGGCCAACAATGCGTCAGATGCCATGAGCTACGTAAAAATGTGACGCCCGCCAAAGGCACAAGAACATCTTGCATCAACCTCGAACCTCTACATCCTATTGTTTCATCTTGGCCCTTCATGAAATGGGGCATGGATATTGTGGGCAAGTTGCCTAAGGCTCCCGGAGGCAAAGTGTTCATGTTAGCAATGACCGACTATTTCTCAAAATGGATCGAGGCGAGGCCTATGTGCAAGTAAGAGACAAAGAGGTAATTTCATTTTTAAAGAAGAATATTATTAGCGGGTTCGTGTACCATCGAGATCATATGTGATAATGGATCCCAATTCATAAGTAAAAAGACCGGAGATTTTTGTGCTCGTTGGGGCATCAAGCCGATCACATCCACACCACCATCCTCAAGCTAATGGTCAAGCCGAGTCAAGCAACAAGTTGATTGTCAACAACTTGAAGAAACGCCTAGATCAAAAGAAAGGAAAGTGGGTGAAGAATTACCACTTGTACTTTGGGCGCATGAACAACTACAAAAGGAGCCACAGTAGAACTCCATATTCTTTGGTGTTTGGAGCAAGTGTAATTCCAATGAGGTAACAATCCCAACAATGAGGTATGGTTTATTAACTCAGATGAGAATAACATCTTGTTAACCCAAGATCTAGATACAATTGATGAGATCGGGATTTAGCCAAGATAAGGATGGCACCTATCAACAACGGATTGCTAGAGCCTACAACAAGAATGTCGAATAAGAAGGTTCCAGGTTGGTGATTTAGTTTTGAGAAAAGTATTTCAAAATACTAGAGAACCGAATGCGTAAATTGGCTCCCAGTGGGAGGGACCATATCTCATTGATGCCGGCGGCAAAGGTGCATATTGGTTGTCAACCCCAAATGGAGACAGATTCCTAGGAGTTGGAATGCCATCCATTTAAAGCTCTATTTTATGTAAGTCAAGTAGTTAACAACTAGACTTATCGTGTATGAGTTAATTTATGTCAAGATTCATTTACGTATTTCAAATTCTCAAATTTATTGGAAACCCTTACTGACTTAAGCATCGGAGGGGTGTTGGCTATGCTAACACCCAACCCTAACATGAATTTGTTTTGCAAGGTATACTAGCAAAGTAGGCTCAACATGTGAATACGCCGACGGCTCGAACATGTTGAGACCTAAATGGAGCAGTTGAACATGTTAACACGCCGACGGCTCCAACATGTTCAGACTGAGACGAAGAAGTCCAACATGTGAACACGCCAGACGGCTCCAACATGTTGTGACTTTAGCGGAGAGGGATGGAACATGTTGACACGCCAGACGGCTGATACTTGTTCTATCTCTTCAAACGACTTACCTCTAATCAAAGGTACATTTTGGTTAAAAGATTTACATCTTTTCTAAAGAGTTAAGGTTTTTACACCTTCGCCCGTGCGCACGATTTCACATCTATACAAGATGTGACTATTGGTTGTAACATTAACATGTTACCTATTGCTTAAATCGTAAACATTCTTATCTGCTAACACAAGCAAATGTTTCTAAAAGAAACCTAGATTACTTCATAAAAGTTCAGATGTTCCCAAGATTAGTGGATAAGTTGGTTAAGCCAACAAATCCTATCAACCTATGAAAAGCATAGAGTACTAGACCAACCTAGTACCCCTAAATAGATTGTTTGCGCTCTTATGAGCAGGTTACATGACCAACGAATAAAAAGCATAAATTGTTTATGACATCCTCCAGAACCTCTAAAGTATTCAAACTTTATCAACATTTTGGCCTACTGCCGTCGGTGTTACTTCGTTTCCTTTTCTTGATTCTCGCCTTCAATTTGTTTCTCCACCATACCGCCAAGACCTTGTTGGCATCCTCAATCAACTCTTCTAAGGTGGAGAATTCACCTCTTCGATCCACCGACTCGCCAATGAAATCTTCCAGGGTTCTTCTTTCTTCTTCTAGGTCCCAATTTGCGCTTGGCCATTCTTAAATTCCTCCATCATTTGGATCCTGGTCTCTAGCGTGCTTTAGTGGCATTGAACTTGAAGTCTTCCCTTGCAGCCTTCAAGTTCCTTGACATGGGCTTCACTCTTTCATCCTTTCGCACATACGTCCGCCAATTCTTTTCTTAACTTCACCATTTCAGAAGACGTACTTTGGCTTCTTTCTTCAACTTGTCTACTTCCCAAATGCTTTTGCTTCTTTTTGTGCCTCTTCGGCCTCAACACTACTCCTAGCCGCCTTGATCTTCGAATGGCACTTGATCCATGATGGGAGTCATTATGCCCGAAAGCTATATAAAATAGAGTGTTAGTACTTTATGAAATCCTTTGATACATAGTTCAGAGTGTACACATTATTACCTTATCCGCAAAATCCTTCATTACCACAACAAACTTTTCTCTTGTTCTTTCACCATCCAGGATATCACTTGCATCGTATCCAGCCTTCCACCAGCCTTTCTTTTCTTTGATTCTTCTTTATTCTTCGAGACGGAGTGGAAGCCATAGATACCGGAGTTGGAGGCAGCTTGCTATCTTTCCTCGAGACCTTCTTGCCTTAGCTCCCGAGCAAATCAGCATAACCGAGCTTTGGAACGAGTGGTGGCTGCAATATAGGACATGGAGTTAGGAAATTTGAAAAATAGAACGACTTGCAGATAGGCAAAAACTTTGGGATAATAAACCAAACCCGTGGACATCTTGCTTGGATTTGATGGAGACTCTTCTTCAACTCTTTCGGAGAGAACAAGACTGGAAATGCCTTGAAGGACCCGACGAGAGGTCTAACTCAAAAATCTTCTTTACGTTAGCCTCTCGTATCCTCCCCGCCCGGGAACAAAACACAAAGCTTGGCGACTTCTACAAAGGAAATTCAAGTTCGTTAAAGTCTAAGATGTACAAAGATTTTGGTAATGAGTAAAACCGAGTAGATTTCCTCTACCTTGAGACCTCCACTTTGAGACTACGCCGCCTCTTGGCTTAGGCTGTCTTTCTAACAAAGAAAAATCTGTTCCTCCACCCCCCGCCAGGTCGTTGTTAGAAATCAAAATAGGGTCACCACCGCTCTTGACTCTAAAACAATATCTTCCCTGCACCAAATCCCCGATCTCGGTGGTATAAGCGAACTCCTCAGGTCTACATTCAAACCTATTTCATCCCTTAACCTAACTAGGGTTTGAAGACACCTCCAACCCCGAGGCATAAGTTGGGCATAGTTCAACTTTGCGAAGCAAAAACCTAGTAATCGGGACGGGGAAAGGGAATTTAAGGCCAATGGTGAAGGGGTATTCAGGAAAGCACACCCACTCGTGAGAATAACACTCGGAAGTTAATGAGGGATGGGTAAAGAAGATGGTTTCAGGAGGCAGTGCGTGATTTTTCTTGACAACTTCCAGATCCGCGTCGGAAATCGAACATTTTTCCTTCTCAGGCTCCTTTAACAGGTTTTGGGTTGAGAAACCCTCGGTAGACCATCGTCACTTTCGATTATACATAGTCTCTTTTCCCCATTTTTGCAACTTGAAAAATAGCAACAAGAAACGAGAAGAGTACGAGGAACTCACCGGAATTGCTACACGTTTTCCTTCTCCACACGATCGCTTTGATATCTTTCGGAAGGAAACCTTTGTTGTTAACAACTCGTGAGAGGAGGAGTTGGAGAAGGTTCGGTTTGTTCAAAGAGAGAAGTTGTGAGCGGTTGTATGTTTTAAAACGCAAGAGTAACCTTTTGCCTTGGGAAATCTCAAAACCGTCCCATCGGTACCTTTAGCATTAATAACCGCCGTACGTTGTCAATTCTTGGCAAACTTTTTAAATTTTTGTCTCTTTATATTCTTTTGAAAAATTTGAAAAGTTTGGGGGCAATTGTTGGGCCTACATTTTTTATCAACTTGTTTACAACTTACATATATCATCTTGATATTAACAACTTGAGTTCTCCTACGCATCTTGACATTTTTTGCGGGTTGAATTATTGTTACATTACAACCTATTTTTAGGAAGTATGTCACGGATAAAGACCGAGTCAACAAACGTTCCTTCATCAAACAAAGCCAAGGGATCCTTATCTCTTCAAACCAACATTGTGGCGAGAATACCTCAACAACTTCAACCAATTTCCTATATTCTAGGCTTGTTTGTTTCTTTGTATTTGAGGTATAAAAGGGAGGAACACATGTATTTTACACACACATTCTCACTAGCTTAAGCTCCCTAGTATACGCTCTTAGTCTTGTATTCAACTTGGTTAATCAATCACTTGGTCAAGGCGGGTTCCCTAAAACCTCCGGGGTTTTGTCGGCGAACAAGTGTTCAAGGGCTTTCCTAGTTAACAAAATCCTTTGAGTTCATTTCTATAGCATTTCATAATCATTGTACAGATTCATCCTTTTTGTCATCTTTCTTATTACTAGTTTCCTCGTAGAAATTTGACCAAAACACAAACAATGCCTCAAAAATTATTTATAGAAAATGTGTAAAAAGAATTGGGTAGAAAGAAAAAAAGGAAGAGGGACAACAAGAGAGAGAAGAGTCACCAATGACACTGAGGAGTCGGAGACATCTTACCATTGCCGGAGAATCAACATTTCTTTTTCCCTTTTTCAATCATAAAATTTATAATAAAATAAAAGACCTAAAATGCTATAAGTAAAGTCATAAACATTGAGGTCCAAGAATGAGTGTCTACACAAAGAGTCTACGTTTTATCTATTAAAATAAGAAAATACTCACTTTGTTTCACCCAAAGAGTCTACGTTTAAAAATTTTAATAATTAAGAAATATATTAATGTCATTAGAGTTGATCATAATTAAAAATTACTTAAACATAATCAAGATGCTTAAAGACAAATGAAGGGTAAAGATGAAATGTAAAGAAAATTGTAAGCATAATTTTTTATAGTGAACTCTATAAGTGAAATATCTCAAAATAAAATAGTGAACTCTTTGCCCGAGGGAATATTTAGAAATAAAATCATAATGGTAAAAAATTAGACTTTCTTTTTAGAGTACTAAATTAGTATTTATTAGTATGATTTAGATAATATAAAATTAATATTTGAAATGATTTATGGATAATATTAATAGCAACTTCTAAAAGATTCTAAAAAACACTCTTGACTCTTGATACACAAGACACGAGGCACGATTTAGATGAACTATCTTTAATCAGTTCGAGAAAGTAAATTAATTAAGATGCATACAAGCTGACACGACCACTTCTCGTCTCAAACCCACCCAAAGTAATAATAATAATAAAAAGAAGAAGAAAGTATAGACTTCCGATATTTTGTTAGACCCACACACACTAATACACACAATTTGATTCATATCTTCTTAAATTAAATCACAATCACCATTATAAATGCCAAGATGCCATTATGAGTAGGTTACTACTGACTATGATGGACCCATTTACTTGTTCCTATGACATGATTGACAAAAGAATTAGGTTTTAAATATTTAATCAAGGCATTTTAGGTAATTTTTTTTATTTAATTTGTCTACTTCCTCCCCATTTTTTTGGGAATATTATTTTCTAATATAATGACTTTATACCTTCTAATTTTGCAATTTAAAATAATATTCCTTCTGTTCCAGACAAAGAATGTATTATTTTATTTTAAAATGTTCCATAAAATCTACTTTACGAACTTATGTCTACAATTTTCATAAACCTATTTTGAAGTACCTTAATTAAAAATTAAAACTAACAACATAAATAGGCCAAAAAACAGAATCAAAATGAAGATGTTAAGAAGTTACTGTTGTCAAAGCTATTGTAAATCGCAATCACCATAAGTACCGACAAGAATAATGTTAAATAGTGATATCAATATAATCTTTTTTGGTGGATAATAATTCATCAAATCCCCCCACCCTAAATTATTTAACCTTTATATGAAAGTTGAAATTCATTGAAAAGAGATATCCCATCATCTCTTTATATTTCACTTTTTTCTAATAAACATGCATTCTCGAAATATTTATACTGACTTTAAATTTAAGGGTAAATTATAAATAACCCCCTCAATTATGGGTTAAATTTGAATTGTCTCCCTCAACTACCAATTGAAACTATATGCCCCCCTCAACTATAGCATTTTCTTTAATCGTAGCTTCTGTTTAAGCACTGTCATTTTAGTTGATGTAAAATGCCCACGTAAGACTCATGTGACCATATTTAGGCATTCTTGTAAACCATAGTGCCCTTTTGGTATTTCAATTGACTATATTACTCTTACTATTCTAAGACCCTCTTTGTACATAAAAATGGTCATTACAATAATTTATTACCTTTATTTTGAATATTATGGTAAAAATCATAAGTAAAGATAGTGACGTGAGTCTTTGGTGGACAAATTTTGTGAATTCAAACCGCAATGTCTAAATAGAAGGCGCAATTTAAGAAAATGTTATAATTGAGGGTGGAACACTACTTCAATTGGTAGTTGAAGGGAACAAATCAAATCTGACCCATAGTTGAGGGGGTTATATGTAATTTACCCTAAATTTGAACAGAAAGAAAGAGGCGTTGTTTGCTTAAGCAAAAGATGTCTCGAGTTCAAGTCCTTTGCAATAGGTTCTCGCTTCTAACCAGGGCCAGCCCAACACTAACGGAGGCCTAAAGCAAATTTTAAAATGAGGCCTTTTTAAAGATTTATCTTTATTAAAATTATTATATTTCTATTTAAAGTTTAATTTTCGTAGTTTTTGGATTGCAAATCATTTATTAAATTATTGTAAATCAATTTCATTTAGCAGTTCTTTTTCAATCGATAATAAAGCTAGTCTTTTTAATCTTTATTAATATATTATTGATCTTAGATAAGATTTTATTAATTTTAATTTTGAAAAAGTTCTTTCTCCGAAGTAACAGTTACGAGAATCGTTAACATTATTCTACAAGCGATATACGCATTCGGAAAAGAATTAAGTCTTATTATAATATAATTTCTCTTAATATTTTTAGTTCTGTATATAAATCTAATCCATCAATATTAGAGTTGTCATTATGTTTCAATGAAAGTTCAAGGTTAAGAAATTTTTTTTATAAAATTTTCATTATCCAGTGACTTTAATTTCAATGATGAATAGAAAACCAAAAATATCTTGAAATATTTTAAATTGTACAAATCTACTTTGAAATAAAATGATTGTTGTATATATTATGTACAAAAAGTAATCAACTTTAAATGATTCTCCAGTGGATCTTACAACTTTACTGTCAATAATTTCATCAAATTATTTTTTTTCTACGAATAGTAAGTTTTTCACGGAACTTAGGTTTTATATTCATTTCTATAGCAATTTATTTGGCAAAAATTATGGCATTTTCAAATCCGTCTTTCCTATATTTTCAAAAAATGAAATAACACATTTCAATTGTTGTATATTTTTACTAACTGAATTTAACACAAACAATAATGCATACCAAATAATCATGCCTAACAAAAACTCAAAATTTTCAGGCTTATAAGTTCCTAAATGATTTTGAGTGAATGAGAAAAACTAAAAGTTACTCTTAACATTTTTAAAAAATTCAATTTATTAAAATAAATAATTTTTTTTTGTGAGGCCTAATTTTTTTTTGAGGCCTAAAGCTAGGGCTTTAGGGGCTTTACCTTTGGACCGACCCTGCTTTTAACATTTGATCGTATATCGGAGATTAGTCTTGAGCTTTCAAGTCAAAAATATAAAATATGAGCAGCTTTCTATAACTGTAACAAATACTACAAAATGGACATAATCATCCAAAGAATTGTGAATTTGGATAGTGGATGATATTCAACGAACAAATAATTGCTGATTCTTAGGTTGGAAAATGAGTAGAAAAATCAACTGACACCTACCATTTCCCATAAAGATAAGAGGTTGTTGAGTGGAATAATTAACAAACAAGCATTAAGCAGCTGAAGTGGGGCTGGTTGGTTCTTCTTGTTGCTGTAGAATTATATAAGCCGACATAATTAAAGATAGGGTTAATTACAACATTAGTCCCTCAACTATGAACTTTTTCACCAATAATTCCTTAACAATTTTTTTTAAAATTTTAGTTCCTTGAGTACCAAAATCAGACATGCTTAGTCCTTTTGTTGGATGCCGTTAGTATTTTTCCGTAAAGTCTGTCATGTGCCCAATACATGACTTTGGTTAAGGGCATTTACGAAATTTTATGCGCACGACTTTAAAAAAAAAAGGAAAAATAAAGGAGCCCTAATTAACGCAGGAGAGAGAGAGAGAGAGCGAGAGAGAGGGTGCGGGAAGAAGGAGTGTTCCAGCAATTTACCAAATGTTATAAACTGAAATGGTTCATGGGATGTGGTGTCCAACGACATTGCTTGCAACGTTGCACGCATGTGCCTTGGCGCTCAGAAGCCCGCATCACCACCTCGAACTCTGGGAAACGACGTCACTATAGCCACCGCCGGTGAGAGCTCGGACAAGGCTTGCTTAGACGCTTCGATTCTACTGACGAAATTAGCTTTGGCGAGACGCAGTACTGACAACGGCAGCATCGTCGTCGTTGATTTGAAGAGAAACCTATAGCCCCGTCAACGTCACCATACTCGAAGTTTCATTTGGGGCGTAGAGGTAGGGTTTGAGGACAGGACTAGCTGTTCTGTTCCATCTAGCGCAACCACATCTTGCCCAGATTTATGAGCAACGGCGGAGATCCACACAGATCGCTGACTTCTTCTCATCATCGCCATCTCCACCATTAAATTTCAGCTGACAACCACACAGATCGATTTTGCAATTTCAGTTTCTGGAGATCCATCTAGTAACTTCAGGACTGATTCAATGGATTCCATTTTTTTTTCTGTAAATTGTGAATCCATGAATGCATCAAGGATATTATTGATAGGGCAGGTTATTTTATTTCTTAATCTGCTGAAAAGTGCTTCGAATTTGGACGATGATATAAGACTGGGGATTGCCAGAAAGTTTAAGTGGCTTTTGAATACTTTAACAGATAAAAATATCTATTCAGCTATTCTTGTTTTGTCAGTTCTTGTATTACATGCTACTGGTCATTCAGAGATAGACCTAGTGAATCACACCATTGATAAACTCTGCTCTTTATTGCGGACTGTAACTTCTGCAGAATCAGTTTTCTTTCATGGTAGTGCTTTTCGAAAAATTGCAAGATCGATCTGTGTGGTTGTCACTTGCGGGTTTGATGGTGACTGAAGTTGGTGGTGAGAAATCACCGAAAAAATTGGAAATTAGGGTTTGAAGAATTGGAGAAAAAAATGATAAGTAAAATTCTAATTTTGCCCTTGCTCAAATGCACGTGGGAGACACATGGGTCACTTAACGGAATTTTACTAATGGCATCCATCAAAAGGACTAACCGCGTAACTTTTTGGTACTCAAGGGATTGAAATTTAAAAAAAATTGTTAAAGAACTAGTGATGAAATGATCCATAGTTGGGGACTAATGGTGTAATTAGCCCTTAAATATTAATATGCTCCTCGTAGAGGGTAAATCTCTCACATTTTGTTGGGCTTCTTGTTATTATTTATTTTAATTCCATAGCTATTTAGGGTTAGACATAATAAGAATACCCCCGCCCCCTCCCTCTCCCTCTCCCTCTCCCTCTCCTCTCTTCTTTAAGGATACAACCCAAGTTGGAAACTACTCCCTCCCTCCATCTAACAATAAGTGTCTCCCACTAATTTTATACGGCTTTAAAAAAAATGTATTAATTTTTCTTTAGTACTCTCAAAGTATTTTTAGTGGTGGTCAAATTACTGGCTCTCTCTCTCTCTCTTTTTTTTTTTTTTCATAGTACATACAATCAATAAGAATATTATAGATAATTTTCCTTAGAAATATTTCTAAAAAAAAAAAAACACTTATTTTGAAACGCCTCTATATGAAATAGAGAGTACATGTTACGCTAAAACAAAAGGCATTTCATATCACTTACCTCGAGAAAATATGGATAAGTCGTGTAATGAGCCATACCCTGCCGAGAATAAAAATTAACTTGTCCAGTTAAATGACTAAGTGTAAATTTTCTATGTGGTCGTCATGTAATAAGCCATACCATTGAACGAAACAAAAATTAACCTCTGCCACGGAATGACTTTAAAACTATGCCACATGAATCTTGATAACCGGGGCACATGTTATCCAAACTCGTAACATTGTCCCTATGCAAATATTCATCAAGCCAAAGCCAGTCCCATGAGACACAGAAAGTCAAAACCATAGGCCGAAATTTATTTGTATACAGATTTAGAAAGTGTATTAAAAAAGACTTGTGCGGCCGTGTGGTGGACCCTGTAACTTTAGTACTCAAAAGACTTCAATTGGGCCCAACTCTCCCTTACTAGTAACTAGTGTCATAAAAAGATCACTTTGTCTTCGCCTTTAAAATTTTGTACACACAAACATTCCCACTTTGATTTGTGTATTGAAGTTTTACTTACAAAGTTGTCCTCCTGTGGCTGCTGTAATCCATCAAAGAAGGTTGAAGTACATGCTCTAAAATGTCTCTGACAATCTCTTCAATCTCCTCCTCTTTGTATGAGGTCACAAATTTCACTGCATCCACAGAAATAACATTCAGCGTTTAACTAAAACATTCTGATCTAACAACATTAACCGTGCATGCGTGGCACAGGAGGGCCCGGCTAATCTAGAGAGAGAGAGAGAGAGAGAGAGAGAGAGATTGATTGATTGATGACAAACAAAAAAGAAGAGAAAGGAAAGAAAAACAAATAAATACGAGGACCCATCCAATGAGTGGAGTAGGTATAGAAATATTAAAGCACATAAGACATGAAATAGACAATAACACATAGCTACATGTAAGGTTAGGAAATGTAGGAAACGATGAGTCTGAAACATGGACAGACCCTACCCCTCTCATCACCTTATCATTAGTAAGCAGTTGTGTTTCAGATAAGAACTAACTATGCATGCATACATAGGAAGATACAGGCTGTGACTTGGACAAAATAGCCTAGCTACTAAAAATACGCACCCACCTCACTCGCATTATAGTATAGAAACACAACAGAATCACATTGCGGATTGTGTAAAATGACGAAATTCATGTGCAATTTTATTTTAGAGACTGCAATCATAATTCAGTGTCCAAATCTATGTACAAAGCAAAGTGAGCAGATAAAAATTAAAAATAAATTAACATATGTACTGCCATTGATTTCCATTGCCCAAATTGTTTACAGAAACTCGGCTGCTCAATGCAATAACACACTTATTATATGAAAGGTGTATTACACACACACACACATACACACGAAGGACTATCTTATCTACAAAGAAATTCCAAACTGTACACTATTAAGCAAGAAATGCATTTATTATCGGCAATATTTGCCATGTCTGATTGAAAGTGACGTGACTTCACCAGCCATGTCTCCCCCTTCTTTCTGATTAGGTTTTTTTTTGGACATCACTTCTTATTATCAAAAACTGCTTTCTCAGAACAACACAAGCATGTAATGTAGAAAGAACAATCCTTAAAGCTATTAAGACTTTATCACAAGAATCATTCTTGCTTTGGTAACGACATTTGGACGCTAGCATGTATGGAATTATGTTTAATCCCAACTCATTTAACCCCTCCCGTCCTAAGTAATTCCTCTACCAAGGAGGATGTAGCCCCTATAAATTTGGCAACGACATTTGGACCCTAGTATGTTCATTGCTACAACATTTGGCTTCCCTATATACCCAAGCAAAATTGACAGTACGAATTCATTGGCCATGTAACGGCCAATATGTATGCCCCCAAATGGTCCTTCAAGATGACGAAGAAGAATGATGCTCTTGGCTAATATTTCCTCAAGTGCGTTGGATTCACAGCGTACATGTGGATTTGAGGTCAGATATATCAACTAAAGTTAAGGAAGGCACCAGTCAAAACACATGGGCTGCTAGGCAATAACATTAAGAAGGAGATTCAGCAAGAATCGGGGAACTGCTAAGCAAAAACTGAATCAAATAAGAGATGCGGCTACCTGAAGAAATCGGAGTATACAAGGAAGAAGCAAATGGGTTCAACATTACTTGCACCACTACAACCTTTTTTCAATTTGAGTAGAGTAAGACTAGGGAGTGAAAGCATTCAAATCTTGTGTTATTTATCTCATTATAATCAGAATTGGTGGCTAAAAACCATTATTTTGACAGTTGTACGGTATTCTAACGAACCAATACACGATATTGTTGGATTTGGAAGCAACAGGGTTTGTGCTTGCAAGTTTTTGTATTATATTCAAGTTCAAGTTTCAAATTGTGTTGGCAAAGAATTCTGTTAAAAGTTGAATTCAAGAAGGTATTTACAATTAGGCTATGTTTGGCTACTCAATGCATGCCAAGCTTTAGACTTGGAATTGGATGAACAATTTGAGCTCCACGGAATTCAAATTGTTCTTCCAATTCCAATTCCAATTCCGAGCTCTGGAATTAAGTATCCAAGCATAGCCTTATTGAAGTTGATCCTAAATATAGGGGTACCACTATATTCTTCTACTTTTATAATTAAAAAAATTCTACTCCGTATTCACTTTTCTTCAAGGTGCTGGAAGCTAATACAGATTTGTCCTTACTGCGATCGCTGGGTTCAGTCAATCATGAAGGAAATATCTCTCCTTTTTATTCTGACCAAAAAGAGTGGTAACTTCTCTTTTGGATCTGAGAAATTTAACAAACACCATAGACAAAGGAGGATGAATACATAGATAAGGGATTATAGATGATGCAAAAGCGTGACTTGAGGCAATTTCTTCTGCTCAAATGAAACTGACTCTGGTGCTAGCAGTAATTCAACGAAGCACATCAGGTTAAGATAAAAAATTGCAGTGTGCATGGACCTGAAGGCGACGTCTTACCAGTGTATTCAACTATGACAAGAAATCTGATATGGGCGGTAGTCAACAGTCAAGATTATACTGCCAGCCTATTTATAGGACGACAATTGTTGCTGGTTGAATTAGATACAGAAAAAAACAATGACTAGGGAAATTATTGGTCTTTTCTCCATGGCGATTTAGTGATTTTGAACTTTCTCTTTTTTTGGTCTCGTCAGATTTCTCTCAATCTCTTAATTTGTCTTCAATTATTATCAACAAAAAAAAAATAAACTCAAAATCACAAAACAAAAGTCACCAAAATGGCAAAGTCAAATACACCCTATGCACATATCCCTTTGTACCACAAAACACTTCCCTCTTCACATTTCAATAGACTCACTTCTCTTCTCTTTTTCTTTTTTATTAGATAAACTCAGGCTATGTTTGGCTACTCAATCTCATGCTTTGGAATTGGAATTGAAATTGGATGAACAATTTGAGCTCCACAAAATTTAAATTGTGCTTCCAATTTCAATTCCAAACTATGGCATTGGTGTTTCCAAACAGACCTTCACTCACTACAATTTCTTGGGTGAATGATGACTTAGCTATGCCGACTTGCTAGTGCCATTCATTCAATATAGGGAAATAATGTTAAGAGTCCATTTGTAACACCAAAGGGTCGGAGAAATGGTAGAGTCCATAAGAAAAAACTAGAGGTCGCTGATTCCAATCCGAATATAGAGTCAACCTTACCTATTCCAAGAAAGTAGTGCTGGGAATTTGGTGTCAACACTATTTTAATTATATATTTGGAATGAGGTTGATGGAGCTGAAAATATTCTGATAATATTTGGATTGATTCTAATCATATTTCTTAGCCTTGTAATTATTTCTTTCCTTCATTATGTGATCTTGGATATCAGGATATTCGTTTGTAAAGATCCATTGAGATCTCGTAGTCTCTCATTGTGTATATATATAGGGCTCTTTGTATATCAAAGATGACAAGAAAAATATATGAAAACCATTGCCTTGAAATCTATCATGGTATCAAAGCAGGCTTTACCCTAAACAGCTTCCGCAAATTTTTTTTTTTCATTCATGGCTGAGGTTAGCGGCGAGAAGGCAGGGGACAAAACCACCAATGGAACCACGGTGGACGTGATGTCGCCCTACTATATCGCAGCTTCGGACAGCCCCAATATTGTGTTTGTCAGCGATTTACTTCGCGACGGAAACTATGCGGACTGGGCAGATGAAATGGCTAATGCTTTGTTCGCAAAGAACAAATTTGTTTCGTTGATGGATCAATCTTAATTCCCAAGGAAGGTGCAGCAGACTTATTGCTATGGCGACGTTGTAACGCCATGGTAAAGGGGTGGCTACACAGCGGAATGGAGAAGGACATCCGGAATAGCGTCAAACACGCTGCAACAGCGTATGAAATCTGGGAAGATTTACATGAACGCTTTGGGAGTGAGAGTGCCCCAAGGGCGTATGAACTGAAACGCGAAATAACTCTGACCCGACAAGAGAGACTTTCCGTTTCATCGTACTATACAAAGTTGAAGACACTATGGGACGAAGTACAAGCAATTTCACCCATTCCGAAGTGCAAGTGTGGGGGATGTTCTTGTGATGTTTCAAAGCAGTTGACGGAGATGAAGGAGAAGGAGAAATTGTATGAATTTCTCATGGGCCTTGATGAAAGCTTTGGGACGGTTAAAACACAAATTTTGAGCATAAAACCGATTGTTTCTCTAGGGACAGCCTACCATCTAGTTTCTGAAGACGAGAGACAAAAGCAGATCACGTCGACAGGAAAAATGAATATAGAGGCAGCAGCGTTCCAAGCAACGGGAGGATCACGACAGCACAGGGAAGAGAACAAGAATGGCCAACGAGAAAAGCCAAAGTGCAGCCATTGTGGAAAGTTTTATCACACAGCAGAAAGTTGCTATGAACTTATAGGGTACCCGGACGGCTGGAAGAAGAATCACAGCAGTGGGACGAAAGGGGGAGATGGCCACGGTAAGATGAAGGGTGGTGGAAAGTTCGCAAATTTGGCCGACACTGGAGATAGTCCCATACCTGGATTGTCCGCAAAGAATTATGCCAGACTTGTTCAATACTTGAATATGGGTCAGACAACAACAGGTGGTGATCAAGGAAACAACACACCGACTGCAAATATGGCGGGTAAGATTCCTTTGACACCATGGATTATCGACTCGGGGGCAAATGAGCACATCACATGCGATGGCAGAATTCTCAGAAACCTGAGACAGTCTGGAACAGAGTTACCGGTCCGGATTCCTAATGGTGATTCCATCCCAGTTAGTAGCGTTAGTGGAACTAGTCTTCCAAATGGGCTTAAAATTAATCATGTTTTGAACATTCCCGATTTCAAATGCAATCTACTTTCTGTGAGTAGACTGACAAAAGATTTCAACTATGCCCTAATATTCTTCCCGAATTTTTGTGTCATGCAGGACTTAGCTTCGAGGACTCTGATTGGGACGGGTAAGCGCATCAACGGTCTATACTACATGGAACCAGTTGCTCAAGAAGGTATGGCTTTGACGGCTACCGTTGATTCCAGTGTTTGGCACAGAAGATTAGGACATTCGTCTATGTTGAAATCTCATTATTTTGATAATATTTGTGGTAGTAAAATAAAAGAAGAACATTGTGATTCATGTTTTCGAGCCAAGTTGACACGGCTCCCTTTTCCGAGTAGTAATATTCAGTCAAATTCTTACTTCGATCTTATTCATTGTGATATTTGGGGAGCATACAAAACACCTTCTTTTTCTGGAGCAAGATATTTTTTATCCGTGGTTGATGATTTTAGCAGGGGAGTATGGGTTTTTCTTATGAAATACAAATCTGAGGTTTATCGTTATCTCACCATGTTTTGCAATATGATTAACACTCAATTTGGGAAAAGAATAAAGCGAATCCGTAGGGACAATGGACTTGAGTTCCAATCTCAAGACATAGTGAATTATTATGTTGAACATGGGATGGTACTTGAGACGTCTTGCACTGACACTCCACAACAAAATGGAGTTGTCGAGCGCAAGCATAGACACATTTTAGAGGTAACACGGGCACTAAGATTTAAGGTTGGGCTGCCAAAACAGTTTTGGGGAGAATGTGTGTTGACAGCCACCTACATCATCAACCGCCTACCCTCTAAAATCCTAAAGAACAAAACTCCTTATGAGGTCTTGTTTCACAAAAAACCCAAGTACGAACACCTTCGCACTTTTGGTTGCCTAGTTTACGCTAAGGATAACAAAAAAGGGGGAGATAAATTTGATGTTCGAGGTAGGCCTTGTGTTTTTGTTGGATACCCACATTCACAAAGAGGATATAGGGTTTTTGACCTTGCGACACACCAAATCTATACTTCCCGAGATGTTAAGTTTGTGGAGACTATTTTTCCTTTCAAAGACAAACTATCAAAGCCAAGGGTTGAAGATTTTGCTCATCAAAGGGATTGTGATTGGGAAGATGAAGTCAGCCCCATTCCTCCTGTTACCATTGAGCCGAGTATTGAGGTGCAAGGGCAGCAACATGTACCATCCGACGACACTCCATATGAGCCACCAGCTCCAGCCGAGCATGACCAGAATACCATTGCACCACCTGAAACTAATTCCAGTCAGGAACAACCACGGCGCAGTGAACGGGTTCGAAGGCAGCCTAAACATCTTGAGCAATACGTTCTGGAGTTACCGAATTCTATAGACCATGCGCCACCTGTCACCACTTCAGAGAACTCGAAGGTATATCCTCTGTCCAATTTCGTTTCCTATGACAGATTTTCTTCCACTCACAAAGCTTTTTTAGCGGCCATCACTTCACATGATGAGCCTAAATTCTATCATCAGGCCGTCAAGAATGAACATTGGCGTGAAGCAATGAAGAAAGAAATTAAAGCTTTGGAAGAAAATGGGACGTGGACACTTGAAACATTACCTCCGGGGAAGAAGGCAGTTAGTTCCAAATGGGTTTATAAAATTAAGTATAAACCCAACGGAGAAATTAAGCGATACAAAGCACGATTAGTTGCCAAAGGATTCACTCAAGTCGAAGGCATTGACTACCATGAGACCTTTGCCCCGGTTGCTAAGTTGGTGACAATGCGTAGTTTAATTGCAGTGGCTGCAAAGAAAAATTGGGAAATCCATCAATTAGACGTGAATAATGCTTTTCTTCATGGGGATTTGGAAGAAGACGTCTATATGAAACTCCCACAAGGCTTTGCGAAGGATGATGACACACGAGTTTGTAAATTGCGTAAATCTCTCTATGGCCTTCGACAAGCATCCCGTAATTGGTATCACAAATTTACTCGGGCGCTTCTTGACATTGGCTTCCGACAGTCCAAGGCAGACCATTCTCTTTTTATTTTTAAACACGGTACCACTTATGTTGCAGCACTTATTTACGTTGATGATGTCATATTGGTTGGGAACGATATTCATAAGATTACATATGTGAAGTCGTACTTAGATCAAAAATTCAGCATCAAGAACCTTGGTTCGCTCAAATATTTTTTGGGGATAGAGGTTGCAAGATCCCCGGAGGGCATTGTTCTTAGTCAAAGAAAGTACACCCTCGATATTTTAGAAGAATCGGGGTTACAAGGAGGGCGGCCGAGTACTTTTCCCATGGACCAGAACCTCCGCCTCCTTGCTGAAGATGATACTCCTCTCGTGGACACACTACAGTATCGCAGACTTGTTGGACGCCTACTTTACTTGACTGTTACACGGCCAGACATTCAGTTTGCTGTGAATTTGCTTAGTCAGTTTGTTTCAGCCCCACGCCAAAGTCATATGGATGCTGCCATGCGAGTCGTACGCTTCCTCAAAGGTACTACTGGTCAAGGCATATTCTTACCGTCGAATGGGAACTTAACTCTTGAAGCATACTGTGATGCCGATTGGGGTGGGTGCCAAATGACCAGACGATCATGTACGGGGTACTTTATGTCTTTGGGTGGTGCTCCTATTTCTTGGCGCACCAAGAAGCAGACTGTTGTGTCACGTTCCTCGGCCAAGGCCGAATATCGAGCCATGGCCACCACCGTAAGTGAGCTCTTATGGCTTCGCTGGTTACTGACTGACTTAGAGGCACCTCAGTCTCAGGCCACGCCTCTTTACTGTGACAATCAAGCTGCTCGACACATTGCCACTAATCCGGTGTTTCATGAACGTACCAAACATGTGGAAATGGACTGCTATTTTGTTCGGGAACGTGTTGCATCCAAAGATGTTTCTCCTCGCAAAATCTCCACCGAGCTACAAGTCGCTGATCTATTTACAAAAGCTCTCGGAACAGGTCGTTTTCAGTTTTTGGTTGGCAAGTTGGGTATTCGTGATCTTCATGCGCCAACTTGAGGGGGAGTGATGGAGCTGAAAATATTCTGATAATATTTGGATTGATTCTAATCATATTTCTTAGCCTTGTAATTATTTCTTTCCTTCATTATGTGATCTTGGATATCAGGATATTCGTTTGTAAAGATCCATTGAGATATCGTAGTCTCTCATTGTGTATATATATAGGGCTCTTTGTATATCAAAGATGACAAGAAAAATATATGAAAACCATTGCCTTGAAATCTATCAGAGGTAAATTGACATCTATACTTTACAACTCCTTTATCATAGTCATCTATCCAATATAGTTAATATATCGTCTTACCACCAAGCGCGTACAGTTGGTAGGAGCCTGTTGTAGCATAACCATAGGTCAAAAAAATAATAGCACCTTAAAGATCACATTTAATTCCATGTCTGGGAGGAGATTTTACTGTTACTGCATAGGTAAATGTAACCTCAAGTTTCACAATTGGAACTAGCAAAAAGACATAGATGTGAATAAAGTCAGCACATTTTAGTTCCATATTGGAGACTGAGAAAAGGGCATTTCTATGTCATAAGACTCTTAACTCCATCATGCTTGTCATTTATCCAATTTAGGGAATAATAGTGTTTTAAGGTAACCCCCCAAGTAGTGGAAGAAATGGTAAAACCTTTGAGGTCGGTGATTCATATCCCCATACCTAGGGCCAAGCTTAGCTATTCCAGAAACAGAGTATAGCAAAGTTGACATTTTTGTCCCATATTTGACAGAGCTTATTTTGTCTTTTGCTATTTGGAATATGTAAATTTGACCTCAAGTTTCGGTATTTGAACCAATGATACAAATAGTGGTATAAAGTCATCACATTTTGTCTTTCTTTCTTTTCTGTTGAATTCCTCCTACTTTGGGAAGCAATATGATCTTATGCTTGATGAAGTCTAAAATGACAACCAATGGGCTTCACGAGAGTTACAAAGTTCTTTCCCCTCTCTCTTTAGAAAGCATCCTGGTTAATTATTTTTCGCTAATTTTCAAGTTGTTGAGTCCACGTTATGTCACTTTTTGGTTCCAATTCCAGTATTGGTTCCTATTTTTAGAAATTTGGGTGAAGTTGAAAGAAAATTTTATCGAACAACCATTAGACCCACACTACTTTATGGAACCGAATGTTGGGCAACTAAGAATGAACATATTAAAAGATGAGTGTAGCTGAAATGCAAATGTTAAGGTGAATATGTAGTAAAACTAGGAAAGATAGAATTTTTTTTGTTTTTTTGATAAGTAGGAAAGATAGAATTCGTAATGAACAAATTCGTGACACAGTAAGTGTCACCCCAATTGCAGATAAAATGAGAGAAAATCGCCTAAGATGGGTTAGACGCATACAACATAGATCAATTAGTATATCCGTTGGAAAGTGCGAGCATATCAATATTAACCAGACTAGAAATAGGGGAAGGGGAAGACCAAAATTAACATGGATATCAGTAATAAAGAAAGATAAGAATGAGTGTGGTGTGTGTGATGACCTTGCTTTAGACCAAATCGAATGGCGGAAAAAGATTAATGTAGCCGACCCCAAGTGATTGGAAAAAAGGTTGAGTTGAGTTGAGTTGGGTGAAGTACCTTACTAATAACATTGTTAAACACTTGGTATAATGAACCTTGTCAAGCAACTTTCACTTTCTTTCTCTCCTTATTCATTCAGTTCATGATATACACTCGACGCAGCTCTTCTGGGAGCATTTACATACCAACGAAGTTATATTTAAATGCACTGACTAATTCAATCCATGAATTTCTCCGGTCACTACATCAGGAACAAGAAGTAACCCAAAGCTTTTGAAACTTTTCTTAGAGAATGGCTGAGGCCTCTAGGCTAATCAATCATCCTTCATAACTACTTATTCCCTTGGCAATATTTATTTCCAGAGAGATTTTTAACTTCAAATCTTGACATCTCCTTTTCCTCCAACATAAACTATACGCAGTGTTTCCTCATAGTTATCAACTAAAATTATGTCTCAACATTCACACTGTGATACACATCTTAGTCATATGAGCAACGATGAGAATGTTTAGGAGTAGTTACTAAACTTATATGACATTGATGGCATAAAGCATGCCAACTAGTAATATGATTATGCATGACAAGATAGGAAATCCAATCCTGCAAACATAAGATGATGAAGAAAGGCGGGAAGACAAGTAGGTACAGTAAATAACATGATATGACATTGTCGACATACAGAATCACGAAAATAGCCATGCCAACTAATAATTATGTTGATGTGAAAAGGATAGGAAAATCCAATCCCTCAAGCATACTATGAAGAACAAAGGTGGAATGGGAAGATAAGAAACTATAGTTTGTATCACCCTCGCAACAGATCTTCAAGTCAGCAGATCATGGACGCTTCACCCTCACAAGGATTTGATAAGGCAATTAGGCCACAAAGCATAAAGCTCTCTATATTACACTCAACTCTGATTAGTGATGCAGGATTATATCAAGATTTTTAGTACAGCAAAACCCCTAATTCTACTCCGATTACAATACATAATTTAAAGTACCAAAAATACTGTAATAAAGCTAATAAACAAAAACATACATAAGCAACTAATAATCCCCTAATAGACTAATTGCAACTTGATTTATCTGTAATAAGTACTACAAGATAACCTTAAATTACATTTGAATGCCAATTCCAAGAGTCTCCCTTGTCTTTCTGCATCATATGCACTGCTTGATTTATTAGAACTTCAAAAGTTATTAAATCGTGTTGATTGTGGGTGCGTATTGGGGTGGCGAGGAGGGCTTGGAGATCAGGAAACTCAGACTTGGGTGCAAGATATATCATGTTTGTGACACCATACACTAAAAACAATGAGCAACTCTTCTTTGAGCATTAGGGTACCAAATTAGTCATACATTCAATACTTTGATTGATGCATTCCTTCAGTCACTATAGCAGGAAAAACAACCAGGCCTTACCATTGAACTTTTTATCTCGCTGGATAGTTAGTGGAATGGCTAAGGGGCTGCACATTAATTAACCTCGTCCTTGGTATCTACTTATTCTCACTGCAAATTTTTGGACAAAATGCATTTCGATACCCTCAAGTATACACCAAATCCGACACAGGATTCTATACTTAATTCATTCCTAACTTAATTCCATAAGTAAGCTATTGAGCTATTAAAGTACCCTAACAATTTTTGACATGTGTCTTGCACATGATGTAAAACGTTAGGTTTTCTAACGTCTGTGAGGGCTGGGCACTTGAATAGCCCAAACCCTTACTTCTGGATTCTAGTGGGATGGGACAAAAGATAGAAACCTATGTTCGATTTGGTGTATATTGAGGCGCCAAAATGCATTTTGGCCCAATTATTTCAAGTAGGATTTTTCAACTTCAAGTCTTGACATTTCTTCAAACCTACTCAAAGCTGTTAAGCTTTCCCAGATTATTGTAAATTATGTCTAATCTTCCGCCACTGATAAACATCTCAATTTCAGTCAGGAGTAAGAAAGTATACACCTAGTTACTTAAAATAATTTGACATTGACAACATAAAGAGAATATGCACCAAGGAAACTAGAGATATTACGCTTTTTCATAAAATTCCGTTAGTTCGAGTTGAAGATTGCACCAAGGAAAATGAAAATAATGGAATTCCAGTTGAGGAATGGAAATGCATAGAGATAAAGGAGTGTCTTGGCTAGTGATGATATCTACTGAGATCATTATGTGGAAGAGACGAGATGAGTTGAAGATCTCATGACGAAAGTGCCTCCTAAATGTTGATGCTCAACAAGCTCCCCACAACCAAGTACCGATATAGCAGCTTACCTAAACCCCCGATCAAAACGCACCAAAAAGACTTGTGCATTTAAAATGAGATTACTGATGGGTATCAACTCCTGATATTTAGTATTAGCTTGGGTATGACTTGCAATTTGGGGCTTTAAGGATTTTTGTTGTCTTCGATATTTTACCAGGTAATATTATTTTCCGTATCTTGTTTATCCATAATAGTGCAATAGAATTAAGTTCTCCCTTTGGCTTATTTATAATTGTGTACTCTCCAAATATACTAGAGCTGACAAATTTAGAATCTTACGCAAGTTGTGTGCCAATGGCCTTTGAGGTTGCTATAGCTTTCCGAAGAGTGAAGTTTTTCTTCACTACTTTCACACATATCACTGTGCATTGCTGCAAATGAACCGAGCCGTTCAAGAACAAACTCGGGCTCGGCCCGTTGAAGGCTCGACTCAACTCAGTTCAATTAAAAATGAACCGAGTTTGAGCAAAAATTTTGGGCTCGCTTGCTAAGCGAGTCAAGCTTGAATATTAAAATAAGGCTTGTGAA
This sequence comes from Platycodon grandiflorus, assembly GCA_016624345.1. NCBI lineage: Eukaryota > Viridiplantae > Streptophyta > Magnoliopsida > Asterales > Campanulaceae > Platycodon > Platycodon grandiflorus. The sequence goes on along the minus strand of CM028362.1, from coordinate 76,225,835 downwards.
CGGCTCGTTTTATTGTTTTTATATCATATATACATATCTCAAGAAATATGTATTTCACATAATACATTATTGTATATTCATAGATTAAAATTTAATGTTAAACCTTTTACAAATCATATATATACAAACACATATATTGATTTAACCAAACATAATATATATAAAAATATCAAATTAATACACAAATTTGTTTTGATACAAAAGCTTTATACTTCTTTGATCACGATGGATCGAATTTTACCATCTATAATTTGCATACAAACGAGCCAAGCCCAGCCCGCTCACGAGCAACTAAAACAAGAGTCCGAGCGAGCCTCAACATCACATATGCAATTTTAAACGATACCGAAACTGAGTATGAGCAAGCCAAAAATGACATGAGCCGAGCCGAGCTGAGTGCGAGCTCGGTCTCGACTCGGTTCATTTGCGGCCCTTGTGCATGCTCTTAATTCATGTATTCATATTTTTCCATATATCACTCTCGACCTCTAATTTATGTGGTGGAAAGAACTGAGAAGTGATAGCACGGGGTAAGTGTCTCTTTGAGCACCAAGTAGATTAGACATGATTTCTCCATTCATTCGATATTATCACATGTGCTTTTATCCAAGAAATCGAAAAAGTACGCATTCAAGTGTACAACCAAAATCATGACATAAGGGTAATTGCTAGAAGTTACGTTCCCAGATGGTCAGATCACTGAAGATTGAAAACAATTGAGCTGAGGCTCATAAGGGCTTTCAAGCTTTGGTCATTTGAAAAATCCTTGAGCTTGAGTGGACTAGCTCACTAACCTAAACTTCTTCATGTCATAACTATCTGGCCATCGTGAAAAGTAAAAAACCAATTTTACTAAGATAAATCAACCCACATCTAACGATAATTATGATGAAGCAAATCTCTGCTTTCTTAAGCTGAAGTAGATCAGTAGAATTAAAGTAACTTTGAAACTGAATATAAATTAAAATTCGTGATACTGAGAAACAAATTACATTGGTGGTTTGTTCACGTTATGTTATCAATAAGAAAACTATACAAACATCTCATTGGTAACTTTAGAAGTATAAATCCTAGCCATATCAATTGTTGGCACTTTATACCATGGGAACTCTAAGATATGAATTCTTGAAACACCTAAAAAAAGCATGTCAAAAGGAAGGATTGACGTAGGAATCTTACCCCAAGGAAGAAGAGGGAACTCCCACTTCTGTTTAGGAACTGTGATAACATATGAAGCAACCTGCAAAGGATTGAAAACTCTTACAAAAGATGAATGAGAAAAAACTACAACCATTTCTGGAGGAGCATTCTTTTAAATCAAGAAACTGCAAGGAACATGCCAGGACAGAAGCAGCTAGAGAACAGGGAGAACTGTAAAGAATTGATGTCTCCTCCTTTTCATAAACAAGATCCATTATATCCAAGCATGTTTCAAGGTTTACGTGCTCTCCCACTTTTGCAACTCCCCTGAACTCTCAGAGAGAGGGAAAAAAATGGAAGTTTTAAGCCCTTTTGTGTAAGCAGATAAATTACCACTGACATGATTCTTGGTAAAGAAATTGAACCTTTAAGTGGAATATAGAAACTTACTTCAGCTGAATTAGAAGCTCTTCAAGGAAGCTAAATGCAATCTTTGACGTACCAATCTCAAAATCCAATACCTTCAGGGGGAGAACTTATCATGTGAGTTGAACCTATCACATTAAGAAACTGCTACTTCTATGAGGTAATTTTTAATTTTTCATAAATGTAAGTTCTAAGATGTTTACCTGCATAAAGATGACCTCCTGCAAAAATCTTCATCAGTTACCGTGACATTGAAAAAGTAAAGATCCTGTGGTTCTTAAAACTGTTGTGTAAAAGATCTAGCTTACTGCTTCCACAAAATCTCGAGTTGTAAAATGTTGCTCCAGAATTATCTTGTCCCCCAGAAGTTTTAACTTTCTGACAGATAGGGGATGAGAATCATGGATCTGCAAATCAACAGATTGAAATTATAAGCCTGGGGCAAAGAAAGGCAATAATGACGAAGGAGATAGGATATTAATGCAGGATTACTTACTTTGCTCGAGATCCATATTGAACTAAGAGCAAAGAGCTGCAGATTGCTTTCTCGTATGGGTTGCAAAAGCCAATGTCCTGTGCCATTGCTCTGTTTGAATCTGTACATTTAAATTGAAATGGTTATAGAACCTAAACAGTCAAAAGGTTTAAAGAACCTTACAAATCACAAATGCACTTATAAATTTCGAAAGGGGAAATCTCCTGCCCGTTTTATATTAGAGTTACATAAAGTGGCTATAGTAATATCTACCAATAAAAATAACACAGAGAAGGAAAAATAAAGAATAAGAGAAAAAGAACAAGTGTATGTGCCAAGACATCGTATGTTAATCTAAAATAATTACAGTTATAAAGTTGAGTCAAGTAGCATTTATTCTAGCCATAAGCCTAGAGTGTGTTTCCTTCACACAGTCTTAAATTAATTTCTCGCTAGATGCAATAGAAGGTCCAGAACATGGTAGTATATGTCCTCCATACGTCAAATTTCTTATTCCCCTTTCATGTACCTTGACCAACTCAACATACTCTCAACAGAATCTGGAGCTATGCAATGTACACCAAAGAGAAAGAAGCATGCTCCAGAATTCTGCATCAGCAGCACAAAGTAGAAAACCTGTATGCCATTGCAAGGCAGTTAGCTTGTTAGAACTTCACACAATATCATTACAATTCAATAAGAACTTTCTCTCTCAAGTATTTTTCTCAATTATCACACTTCTACTTAACATGACTGGTAAACGATACTCCTTAAAAATCATGGAGCAAAAGTACTTTGGAAATGCATTTGTATGCCTAAAGCGGGGGTCTGGAAATTCAAAGCCTGGAAGTTTGAATAAAGCGTCTAGGTTGAGGAACTTGTGGGATATTGCTAGAGGAAAGGAGTCCTTGAGGGTAAAACGGCAGCGCTCCAAGTATTAAGATCTCTGGGTTCTTTGATTTGTAATGAGGAAAATACTTGGCTATAATTGGACGCCTCACGCCCCAACAAGATAAATTTGGAAGTAAGTCATCTATGACCTGTGACTCATATAAATGCTCAAGCATCTGAGGTCATTTTTGATACTAATTGCCTTTCTCAATTTCCCCAATATTCAACAAAACTCACCTAGGGGTTGCATCACAATATAGTTCCTAATGAGAATTAGCAAGATTCAGCAGCAAGGATTTTGCTACATCAGGGGTGTTTTCAGAAGCATCGGCTTGGGACAAACTAAGAGCCCATGGAGCAATTGCCAACCGGTGGAGGGAAGTGCAGTTTACTGGCTTTATGTCTTAATGCTCCTACATACTCGGACTAGCTTGCACAAGCGCTCTGGGAACAAGAGAGACAAATTTCACCAACGTGCATGTGGTTGGACAATTAGTGTGCAGATAACATTTATTTTTGCATTTCGCCAAAAAAATTATTTTTTGCATGAGCTAAATTAAGTGAGTTTCGCAATCTATGGCTGGAAAGGAATTTGATTTTCCTTTCCTTGACCAAACACTTATGGAGATCCAAACGGATCTCTGAGTATACCTACGTAACAAACTTGAAATAGGGTTTGTAAACAAACTTTCAATCTCTATGGGGCCTTGGCCACTATTATGAAGGAAGCAAACATCGCAGTGTTGTACAGTATAACTACCAATGCATTGGTTAGTTATACTCTACAATACCTTAAAGCTTGATGTAAATGAAATCTGTTGACAAATTATGTTGCTCTAGCATTACTCTATTATGAATTAAAAACATTTCAACATTTATATCTTCGCATCTAACTTTTCCAAGCCATTTCAAGCTTATCATGACTGAATAATCAACATTTGTCACGAAACATGAATAAATTTATAAATTAGTGAATACATGCATATACACCTGTAACCACAATCAAAGCTAAAACTACATTTTGTTCAAATTATAAAGGGAAGATTATAAAGAAATGAAATAGATTACCCGGAGAGAGATCGGTAAAATCGGTCGGCGAAGAGTGATAATGCAGAGTATTTGACGATTGGAGGAACTTCCAATTGCTATTTGGTCAAACCCAAGAAATATAAACAAAATGATAAGAAATTTGAAACCAAAAATTGCATATTAAGGTTTGGAAATGATTACCTCAGCGGATTCAATGAGAAACTCCAGTACTCGAACGCGCACAACTGAATATAGATCATTCTCACTCATCTCTCTCCGTAGGAATTAGCGATGAACATACTTTTGGGCGTAGTCGGAGGGAAGTTCAAATCAAAGTTATTAATATACTCCCGCCGATAGAGGGCATTGAGTCCAATATTCTATGTTGGGCACAATGACTTTAAGAACTAGTTTGGTAGAGCGTTTTGGCCAAAGTGAAAGGATAAAATGCAACTTATTTGTAAAAAAAGTGTTTTAATACTGCAGCAGAAAATGCAGTGCGTTTTGAATTCGGCTTTTTCCCAAAAACAGGTTTTAAAACGCTTTTAGGAAAAAAAATGCGTATTGAAGTGATATCACAAATGTATTTATAAGGAAAGACCTCCGTTTTAAAACACTGCGTTTTTAAAACGCGCATTTTGTAACTTTTCAATTTTACCATCCACATATCATATAAATACTAGTTATAGAGCACATGTAATGCACGGGCGCAATTTAATTTTTGTATTCAATTGATACATTTTAAAAATATTTTTGAAAAAAATTATCATTATTGAATATAGAAGTTTGTTTACTTCATGTCTGACAAAAGTTAAGTGTTGTCAATATATGTAAATTGGTAGTTGTTTATTATAATATTTTCGTTTCAAAATAAGTATTTTTATTGGTGGTCAATACATATATTTTTGTTTCTATACATTTTTAAATTTTTAGTACCCTTTAATGATATCATATTATTGGGTTTTTTATCTCTTTTTTCATCTTGCACTTAGTAAAGATATTTTAGACAAATATTTGAAAAAATTTACAAAATTAAAAATAAAATATTTACTTTGAGACATATTGAAGAAATATAACATTTTTCTGAACAAATGAGAATTGTTTAAGAATTGAATATAATTATATTATTGAAATAATCTTTGGAGATCATTCAATGATTAAAAAATATTTAATTAGATACTATATATATTTACATATTTTTTATACACTATCAGTTTGAAAAAGAAATTTACACAAATATCAATAAAACATAAGCATCAATTTTGAATAAATAATTTAATCAATTTTGAATAAATAATTTAAAGTTTTGTTAATATGGATCACATATTATATACATTATTTTAGGACGTTTTAAATAAAAATATGAGACTCAATTTGACATGGAGAGAGTATCATATATAAAAATAAAATCTAGTTGGTTTATATTATAAAATAATTTATAGAATAATATAATATGTTTTTAAAATCTTTACATATAATATAATTGGTTGAGTTGGTTTAAGGTGTATAATCATATTTAAAAGGGTGTTGGTTCAAATCTCAATGACAACATTATTTTATTTCTTAAAGTCCTTCTCCTATTAGTATTACCTAATAGTAATATATATTGTAAAACCTATTATTATTAGGTATTGTTATTAGCTAATGACTTAGAAATGAAAAGTCATTTCACTCCAAAGATCATGCTTACTTGGAGGCATGAGAATCAAAGAACCAAAAGTTGGATGAGGTGGCACACTTAGAGGCATCCTCACCAACTTTAAATATATATATATATATATATATATATATATATAGATTTTGACTATGCTCAAGTATTTTTGTAATTATAAACAACTCTAATAGTACTACTTATATATCTTAATTATTATACTTTTTAAACTGGACTTTTTGAGTGGAACGAAAGGAATATTTATTTTTTGTTTTTTTGAAACAATATATATTTGTTGTAATTTACACTTAAGCTATATTTAGATGTCTAATTTCAAAGCTCGAAATTGGAATTAGAAGAATAATTTATTTTCGTTGAGCTCAAATTGTTCATCAAATTCACATTGAGTAATCAAACATAGCTTTAACAAATTTAATTACAAAATAAGAAAGGGCTAAGTGCACCGGTGATCCTTGAACTTAGACATGCTCATTCGGTTCTAAAAATCAAAACCGAACCGATTTTGGAACACCCCAAACCGTGAACTACCCAAACCGTGAACCGTTGAAACCGGATTAGGACGGTTCGATTCCGGTTTGCATTTCTCAGGAATCGTGAATCGCCAGTTTCAAACCGCCAGAAAACCGTTCAAAAATCGTCATATTCAAATTTTAAACGTTTGAAACTTTGAATTTTGAAACTATCTACTCCTAGTTGCTCCACGTCTGCACCTACTCGACCTCCTTGGACATTAGATTTGATGAAAGACCTGAGAAGACTTGATGAAATGATGAAGGAGTCTAGCATAGTAAATTTTGAATGTCAAAATCAACCTACTATATCATGATGTCTAACACACCTTAAGCATTTTTTTTAAGTTTGTATTTTGATAATTAATAACATATTATAACTTTTTTTTTACACTTTAAAATAGATTTTAAAAATTTAAAATAAAAACAAATGTTAAAATTTCAGAAAATTAAAAATCGGGAAACCGAAACTGGCCATTCACGGTTCGGTTTCAATTTGTCTTGTCACGGTTTGTGGAAACGTCGGTTCCGAACCGGAACTGGTTTGGGTATGTCTACTTGTACTATAAAAAAATATGAATTTAGTCCACAAATACAAATGCACAACCGTGACCAAAGTTGGCCCTTTTTGCACGTCCATGGTCCCTGAGTTGGATTGTTAGTCCAGAAGGGCTCAAATAGGCTATAAGGGGGGAGGTTGAATAGCCTGTATCTAATTTAAAACTTTTTCAAATTTTACTTCACAGAATTACAAATAAGTTTGAAAATAGTTTGTAGCGGAATAAACTGTGAAGTATAGGACAAGTCAGAATAGTTGATGTCTTAAGAACAAGATCAATCGTTCTCCTTTGCAGAATGAAAACTGGAAGTTCTTAAGTGAAAATCAAACACAATTGTAGAAAATAAAGAAAAGATATTTGAAGTGGTTCACACTATGAATAAGTGTTACGTCCACTACCAAAGTGGTCAACTTTGAATTTGAAAAGTGCACTATGTTTTCCACTAAGATCGTTTACAAAAGATTACTAATAGATCGTGTACAAAATATTTGACCAAGTGTTTTGGTGAGAGTTATAATCTAGAAGATTAAATTCTCATGTGCTTTGAATTCTTAGAATTGCAATCAATTAAGAGCAATAAAGACTGGAATCTCTGGACAGTGCTCTTCACAGAATGTTTGATGGAATGTTTCTTAAAGCTATTGAATGCACTAAGTGTTATAAAGCTTGAAAGTTGTTGAGATATTCAGAATGTACAATGGTTGTCTTCAATGCTTCATATTACCTTTTATTTATACTTGGAGACTTGATCTTTGGTGCCATTGATGGATTCAGACTTTGGAGATTTTGAATTAAGTGCATTTAATGCAAAGTGACAAGCATTAAATGCCCTAAGCTGGTTGTTGAAGCCTGATTGGAGAACTGCAACTTCCTAGGTAGACTCCAGCTGTGTTTGCAAGCTTTGCCAAAAATAGGTAGACAATATGTTGCTTGCAAAGTGTCCTTTCTGGGAAGATAGCCAATAATGAAAAAGTTCAATTAATGAACCACGTGTTTTACCGATATTCCAAAGTCAAAGAATAACTTTATTGGTAACATAGGCAGATCTTCAGGATAAGTCTTGATCGGTCGTTCTTCAGATCTTCACATATTGCTGATGAAGCTTGGCCGGTAAGTACTAAAGGCTTAAAGGACATTGCTGGTAGAGGATGATTAATAGACAACAACCATCATCTGAAGGACTTGGCTAGTGCAAAACAAGTAATCCTAAAATTATTACAAGGCATGATCTAAGTACATGCAAGTTGCCACACCACTTGGCACGTATGCCTAGTGGTCACTTTTAACATAGACTTAGTGATGTATACAAACAAATTTAAACAATATACAACATGTGTGTTTAAAATCATGAGTGTTTTTCTAAAAATACACAAACACACACACACAATATACACATCAATTTCTTAAAATTCTATTTTCTAAAAAAATTAGTGAAAATCATGTGTGTTTTTCTAAAAATATTTATTTTAAATAAAAAATAATAATAATTATTTTTTATTATTTATTTAAAAAATATAAAATTGTTTTTTAAGTTTTAGTTACAATATACATACCAAATCAAATTCAACACTTATTTCTAAGTTATTTTCTAATTCTTTTACTAAAAATATTTATTTCAAAATAAATAAGAAAAAAATCATAATTAATTTTCTTGAAAAACTAATTTTTAAAATTTATTTTATAAGTTTCATTTACAATATACACACAAATTTTTTAATTACTAATTTCTAAAAAAGATGGTAAAAATCATGAGTGTTTTTTTATAAATATTTATTTTAAATATCTTAAAATTTCAATTAATACCTTAAATTTGTAATTTGTACTGTACAACTTTATTCCTCTAGTTCCACTTAACGAACCATACTCTAACAACATCTAACCAAAAATTATTACCGTGCAAAAAAGGTCAACTTTGATGACGGATGTGCATTTGCGTTGTAGAGGAACTAAATTTAGATTTTCCGATGGTACAGGGACCACTAGCGCACACCTAATAAGAAAATACTCACTTTTAAGACAAACTAACATGAAAAATAAGTTTTTTTTTTAGACGTAGATAGATTTACTTGGCCAATGAGGAGATTGAGCCACATTGCATTTCTTTCTATTTATTCCTTCTTTTGTTTTGTTTATGTTCTTTATCATTATTATTAGGGTTAATTACACTATTAGTCCCTTGACTATAGATTTTTTCACCACTAATTCCTTAACAATTTTCTTTTAAATTTCAGTCCCTTGAATATGAAAATTAGACATGGCTAGTCCTTTTGATGGATACCGTTAGTACAATTCCGTTAAGTCACCCATGTGCTTCCCACGTGCATTTAAGTAAGGGCAAAATTAGAATTTTACTTATCATCTTCTTCCCCAATTCTTCAAACCTTAATCCCCAACACACACACACCCCAAAACTTAAACCCAGAAATTAGTAAGTTCAATTCTCTCGTATTGCGAGATAAAATCTATAAAACCGAGACAAGTTTACGCCACGAATAGTGGAGAAGAAAGATGATTATTTACACGTGGAATATATAAGCCCTATTTTGGGGGTAAATTCAATAAACATTGTGCTCTGGCTTTTATTTTGGTTTGGTGACATTAACGATGGTGCTAAATCACCTGTAATCATGTGCTCTTTGTCAGTTAGTAGATGATGTTGAGTTTTGGTTCCCACCGGGTAAGAAATCCCTTGTAGAGTACCAATCAGCATCTCGCTTAGGCAACTTTGATTTTGACGCGAATAGAAAGAGAATCAAGGTAAAGTCCACTCCTTACCATGTTTTGCTATTCAGAAAATGAAAAATTAGTTGTTGGCAAGTAACTAGTTTTGCCATTCTGTATTAGGCATTACGGCTAGCATTGGAGAAGAAGGGATGTGTTTCAGAGGATAACTTCTGAGAAGTTTTGGTTACAGACATCGTATTTCATTCAAAGAGGAGGGGTGGACAGAGACATTATATTCACTCACTTGCTAGGTTGCCTTCTTCCGACAAGCATTACCATTTGCATTGACTTCCATCACAATTGAAATTAGGATTATAACGAGACATCTTGCTTATCAACTCAATTTCGAGGCCTTTAAGCCATGGGTTATTGGGCTTACTAAACTCAAACCCAAAACACTAATTTCTAGGTTTGAGTTTTGGTGTGTGTGTGTGTGTTGGGGATTAGGGTTTGAAGAATTGGGGAAGAAGATGATAAGTAAAATTTCAATTTTACCCTTACTTAAATGCACGTGAGAGGCACATGGGTGACTTAATGGAATTGTACTAACGGCATCCATCAAAAGGACTAGCGTGTCTAATTTTCATACTCAAGGGACTGAAATTTGAAAAAAATTGTTAAGGGACTATTGGTGAAAAAGTCCATAGTCAAGGGACTAATTGTGTAATTAACCCTTATTATTATTATTATTATTGATCCAGCTCGCTTGCGTTTTGTGGATGTAAATGAGAGTCTCAACAACTTAAGTTTTCTTAGTACTTGAATTGAGAAGCAAGGAGGGATTTGGAATTGCTTACAAAAGCAATAAAAGAAACTACTTTGAGAAAGTCTATTAGAGTTTTGGATTAATAAGTATCTTTGTCGATAACGATTGATGTTCTCGAAAATATATGCTTACATTTCAGTTAGTACTTGAATTGAGAAGCAAGGAGGGACTTGGAATTGCTTACAAAAGCAATAAAAGAAACTATTTTTAGAAAGTCTATTAGAGTTTTACGGTAATAAGTATCTTTGTCGACAACTAATTGATGTTCTCAAAATTATATACTTACATTTCTGTATCTTTCAGCGTTCTTCTAAGCCCTAGAAGTTAGTAGACGGCTAAATGCAGTCTTAAGAAAAAGAAATTCAAGGAAACTAGTTGGTTAAAAAAAAAAAGAAAAAATCAAGGAAGGATGACAATGGAGCCAAACGGAACTATATGATTATGTCATCCAATGGACTAACACTTAAATTATTCAATTATCATGGAAGATAATGATTTTGTTGAAAAACAAAAGGGTTAATTACCCTTTAGTCCCTTTATTTTACTATCATTTTCTTCCCCAATGAATGTATCAGGATATCCAAGTCGGATATCCAAATCATGATTGATATAGTTCGAGCTTTTAAATACTCTCTCGTTCCATTCAAAAAGTTCACGTTTGAAAATTTTAATTATTAAAAAATATATTAGTGTCATTGAATTTGTTCATAATTACAAAAATATTTAATCACAACTAAGATGATTATAAGTTTATAACACAAGTGAAGGATAAAAATGAAAAATTATAAGCATAATTTTTTAAAAGTTGACTATTTAATGAAATATCCCAAAATAATATGGTGGACTCTTTGCCTAAAACGGAGGGAGCATGATAGTTCTGTTTGATTTTTGAATTTTGAAAAACTAAGCTTTCATTTGATTCACTTTGTGATTTTATTACTAAACGCAGCGTTTTCAAAACGCTGCTGCGTTTTAAAACGCTGGAATTCCCAGCTTTTTCCCAAAACGCAGATTTTAAAACGCTCCTAGAAAAAAAAAAGCTACGTATTGAAGTGATATCCCAAACGTATTTATAAGGAAAGACCTGCGTTTTTAAAACACTGCGTTTTTAAAACGCTGCGTTTTTAAAACACTGCGTTTTGTAAACGCTCTACCAAACAGGCTCTTAATCGAACTATCAACCCGTAAAACAACCGATCGAATCATGTAAGTGATTTATCAAACCAAGATGATGAACTAGAGTATTGAACTACTCTTAACTCATATTTTCTTTGGGATTTATTTTTATACAAGAATAGTTTCAAATTTTTTAATTTACAACTTTTTTCTATTTTTGAAATATTTATTCTTGACTAATAATTGCTAGAATTTTTATCTATTAAATGTCTCTTTTCTATTTTGGCTTTTGTCTATGGATTGTTTTTCTCAGTTGTTTTATTTAATGTATGTATGTTTAATTCTCAATGGTTAATATTTACTTCTCTAATTTTATTTTATTTTATTTTTTTGAAAACGTGAAAAATATATTTAAAACCTAAACAAAGCTTGATAGCAAACTATAAGAACAAATGATCCAACCGACAAATTGAACCTAACCGAATAGAATGATGCCGGTCAAGACAGAAAATGTCATGAATATTGTTTCTTGTTTCTGGGATTTTTGTATCCGAAGGAATGAGTTATCGGTTAAAGTGAATATTGAGCACGACAAGTTGATTAATCAAAATAGAATGACAATTATATAACATTTTCGATCATCCAAATTATAAGAAAACAAAAACATCCAACTAAATTAATTTTGTTGCCTTAACTTTTCAACTATGAATTAAATTTAGTAAAGAAAAATTATTTTTTTCGACGATTGTATTATTTTAAGAATATTAATTTGATCATATCAGTATTCAATTTATCAAAATGACAACTATACTAACAAACACACTATAAATTGAACCTAATTCGTTAGTCTTTATTAAAAACTTAAGAGGGGGAGTGTCCAACTAGTCATGCTTACTTGGATATATATAGTTAGACCCCCTCATTGCCAAAAAATTAATGAGCTACTAGGTTTTTAGAGAGATATAACAGACTATAATCATTTCTCATTTATTTTAGAGGGAATTCAGACCCCCAAAATTAGAAAAGAGAGTACAGATGTATGCACAATCGTCAAGGGATGCGGTCGATCGACTTTCATGTACATCAAAGACTTTTTTTTAGAAAAAGGGAAATGGAGTATCAGTTTGAGTTATCAGTTCAAAAGTCACTCCATGGATTCAGATTTTCAGGCATGTACTATGATGCAGTGTCCACGCAAACATAAACCATACTGTTTCATTGAACATCTTAGATCCTTTATTATTATTTTTTTTATTTTAGCCGTTTGGTAGGTAGAATTAAAGTCGGATATGATTAGTAAGTCGTTAGTAGGATGTTTGGTACGAAATAGGCGTTCGAGACTAATAGCACGAGCTATACGAATAAAGTCCTTATCCCTTCGCTAATAATATCAAGGATGAAGGTGATATTATTAACGCCCTCCAGAATATAAAAAAAAAACTGACTAATATTTTTAATTTCAAAACTGCCATCGATTTATAATACTGCTTATACACGCCCAACTACCAAAAAAGCCTACTATGTATTTGTGTCAAAGCTAATAAATACTTCCTCCGTTCCACCCAAAAAGTCCACATTGAAAAGTCTAATAGTTAAGGGATATATAAATAACATTAAAGTTGGTCATAATTATAAAAATATTTGGGTATAACCAAGATGTTTATAGTATATGTGGAGGGTAGAGTGAAAAGATTTATAGAGATTGTAAGCAGAACTTTTGAAAGTGGACTTTTTAAGTGGAACATCCCAAAATAGTATAGTGAAATCTTTGTCTGGAACGGAGGGAGTATTATGATAATCCTTTTGAAGATAAAAGTGGAAGTTTGAAATCCATTTAACTAAGTTCAAGACCTTGGACCCTCTATCATCAAACTAGGATAAATTTTTGAACCTAAGATGTAATAAGGCATCAATTTAATTATTTAAAGCTCTATTTATAGCAAGTTTTGTTTAGATAACCACGTGTGCAAGTTTCAATGTTATTAGGTTGTTTTCGATATACAACATATCTAGGCTCTTAAAATGTGTATTTAAGAGATTCAGTGATTACTCTACTGGTTAGAGCTTCACTCGCTCTGCTCTTGGTCCCAAGGTCGAATCTCGTTGGGGGGTCTTTGGGGGTTTAGGGTAGATAGCATCACTCCCCCTGCTTTTGGTCTCAGGGTCGAATCGAGGGGTCTTTAGGAGTTTAGGGTAGATTTAGGATATATATATATATATATATAAAAAAGAAGAAGGTGTATTTAAGACACATATCAGCTTTCGCACTTTATCTATTCCATATATGAATTTGCTAACAAATGTTCCCATGGAAATAAATGCATTAAATTATAAAAAAATGTTAGTGATGCTACACAGAAAGTTGTGGGTTGCACCGGGAACGGATATGAATATCTGGACTTTGTTTGACCTGCCAAAAAGTGAGAAACACTAGGTGAATGCAGGGACTAGCCCCGCAAGAACACTCCGGTGTGAGAGTAAGTATCTAGCTCAAGTCACAAATTGGCAATGTATTTGCTTGTAAAGAATGTGCGTACCTTGGCTTGGATTTGGTCCCAAGTTTTTATAGGGTCAGCATTAGATGCTCATTTATCCCGGGGATTGTAACAGTCACAACCGCCAAGTAGTGGCTATGAATGCCAGCGTAGTAGGTGGAAATCCTGGTGTAATGGGCGTAATCGTCGGGCACGTCTGACTGTTGATATTCTGCCATGCGGCCACTTCCCCATGTTACCCAAGGGAGGAGACGAGGAGGCTCATCTTGCTCGCTGCATCCTGACCCCTGCGATCAGACTGTGCTCGTATATCTCCTGGCGACTGTCAATGATGCTCGTCAATATACACCTGCTCGCACTGTGATGGGCTTCGGCCGATACTGGGACTTGGGCCTAGACTTATATAGGGCCGATTCTCTGGGCCTGGCTCTTCAGTTAGGTTTACAACTCTTTTTACAACTATTGCTACAACTAAGCCTTGATAAAAGACAAATGTATTTTGGAGAAAGATAATTTTGCCCTTCATTAAAACTTAGTTGTAACAATAGTTATAAACCTTTAATTTTTATAATGGTAAACCTTTAATTTTTATAATGGAAAACCTTAACAAATGTCGTACGAACACTTGCTAACAAAACCCTCATATTAATCAAAAGTAGAATGTGAATTAGCTAATAACATTTTCGATGATTCAAATTATAAGAAACAAAATGCATCAAAATTAATTTTTGTTACTTTAATTACTTTTTGACTCTAATTAAAGTCTGAATAAAGTAATGCTACCCTTCCCTTTAATTTAATTTGATCATGAAGTTAGTTTATTGGTGTATGTACATCAAGAATGAAAACCAATAGCCATAGCCATAGCCATAGGGTACGTACTACGTACGCATCATTTCCATTTTAATGAGATATTGTAATCTAACCCTTTTCAATTTATTATTATTATTATCAAAACTTATTTTTGAAATGAGAATTTGTCGCTAGCTAGCTTAGATCGCTATATCATCTTCATGTTACTATCCACCAGGAAAGAACGAAAAAGGATTGATACTACCCATATCATTTTCATGTTACTATCCACCAACCAGGAAAGAACGAAAAAGGATTGAGACGATCGAAGTGGGGGAAAATGATACTAGGATTTTAATTTGTGTTCTTTGAGCGTAACCTTTTTCCTTATTCTTATATAAAAATTAGTTCAAATTTGTCGGTACAACAACGAAAGAGTTTGATCGCCCCATCATTTTCATGTTGAAGATATATTGAAGAATGTAATGGAAAAAGAAAGAAGCGAAAAGAAAATATTTTGAATTATCAATAAGACCATCTCCAACCGGATCCCAAATCTCTTATTTGGGGGTTCTTCCAACTCCAACCGGATACCCAAACTTATACCAAATTTGGGGCACCCCACTATTCACTACCCTAAATTTGGTATTGGTGGGATCCATGACATATTTTAATTTTTTATGAATTATTAAATGCTCAAAATTATTAATAATATGATATTATTAATTTAAATATATTTTAAACTAATAATTATCTAATTTTAGATAATATAAATAATAAAAAATAAATATTAATAATATTACTTATTTTAAATTATTGAACATTATATATAAATTGTAATTTATAATTAATTAACCTTCTGTCAATTATTTTGTATATATTATATACAAATAAATGAATAGATTATTATTATACTAAATTATTTATAAAACACAATTTCACATTTAAACTAAAAAATGCATACATATAAAAAATTATTAGAACATTTTAAACTGAAAAATACATACATATAAAAGAAAAAAACACCACAAATAAAATGACATACAATTTGAAAAACACGACATATAACTTAAAAAAAAAAAAGGACATATAACTTAAAAAAAAAAAAGACATACAACTTAAAAATATGACCGACAAAAACTTAAAAGAAAAACACTAACATTAATAATACTAACTTGTTGTTGGACCAAAATTAAATTGATCGAAAACATCTAAAGGATGTTGAGATCCTTGCCCTTCATTTTGAGATTCATTCCCTTCATATTGAGATCTATTGCATTGAGATCCTTCTCCTTGACGTGGAAATGATTGAAATCCCTCACCTTGACTTCTTTTTTGCATAATTTTAAATTGTTCACCATGGATGTATTGATTGTAATGATTTTTTATTTTATTTTCAAAATACTTGTATATTTATTAAATTATTATAAACATAAAATTATTAAATATACTATAATAATTAATTGTGCAATCCTAATAATCATTCTTTAAAAGATTAATAACAAATTAATATACATGTTGATAAATAAAAAATAAAAATAAAAATAGAATATGCTAGAGAATATTCTATTTTTGGGGTAAAATTTGTGGTTGTGGGTTGGAGTTGAAATAATATTTTATGCTAAAATGAACCAAATTTGGGGTAATTTTTAACCAAATTTATGGTTTTGGGTTGGAGATGCCCTAAAAAAATCACTTCATGGTTTTCAGACATGCAATGTGAAATGGTGTCGACAGAAACATAATTCATACAGTTTTATGGAACATCTTGAAGTCTATTGTGTGTATTCGTTTCAAAGGCTCAAAAGCTAACGAATATTGCACACTTAATGAATAATCACCTCCCCCAAGAGAGGACCCTTACCATAAGACATACTCTACCCCGTTCCTAAATTATCATCCTATTTGACTTTTTTTTTTATCAAACATGATATTTTTTTAAATATAAATTTGACGTATATTTTTCTATTATTTTCAAAATTACAAAACACATGATTTGTAAAACATTTAAAGTATTATGAATTACGTGTTTAATGATTTTGAAAAAGATTAAAAAATAAACGTCAAATTTGAAGAATTTGATTTGCAATGACAATCTTAGACTTGTTTTTACCCGATATGGGTTTAATGTCTCAACACGCTCCCTCACGTGTAGCCGGGATGGAGGCTTACAACGTGAACTCACTGATTGGGTGGCGCGGAGGCGTGCACGTGTAGAGAGTCTGCTCTGATACCATGTAGAATTTGATTTACAATGACAATATAAATCTTTCATTGAATAAAGATGTATTTATACAAGGTATTCTTTACAAGGAAACGTGCTAAAAACAACTATTGACATATAAATAACAATGGACAGAATGGTAAGAATCTGCTCCTGCTCGGGACGCCCCCAAATGTGACCAAAGATGTAGTAACATCTACCACGACATCCATCAAAATTTGCATTTGAAAAATATCTTGTTTGACTAAAAAAGTTAAACATAACGATAATTTAGGAACGAAAAGAGTACATTAAATAAATTAAATAAGATACTACATGTCTTTATATAGGAGCTTGATGAAACTCACAAAAATAATGTAGGACAACTCCAACTTCACTTCTAATGCATCTACAACTTCATATTTCAACAGGATTACGAACCCTACATGCATACCCATGGAATTCAGTACCCAAATTTCAAACAAATTGAACATAACCAATATGGCTATATGATGATCTTGAATTCAACTTAAGAAATGAAAAAATATATTCGATACAGTTAGCCCCAAATAATTTAGAGAAAGATTGAGTTGAATTAAGTTAAGTTAAACTAAGAAAGAAAAAAAAAATCCCTTTTATCAATCTTTGGAAGCATGAAGATGATAGGATATAACCATAAAAGTCTATTTTTTGTTATAAAAAAACAAAATATCTACTTTCATTTTTTAATCCAAAGGAAAATTTTGACCTCAGTTTGAAATTTGACGCGGGGGAAGTTGCCAACCCAGCTCAATGTTGGTCTTACTTTCATACTTGTTTAGAATTCAAAATAAATGTTTCAACAATTACAATTTAATTTATTTGTGTCTTTTTTTAAATAGTACTATTAGATATTAACAAGAAGCAAAAAAACAAAGTAAATAGTACTTAATTTGGTTACGGTTAGGGGTATATTAAGAAACTAGTCAATACATTAAATTTTTAAGTGACCAAAAAATTTAAGACAACTAAAAAAAGAAAGTAGGTCCAAAAATGAGGGAGTATTATATATCTTGGTTTAAGGGAGTAAATCTTGTATATGAAATGAAATAAAAAATTATTCAGTAGGACATTCACGTTATTTCATTAAGGTGATATAGTGTGATACATCGATTGTCTACAAGTATGTGGTCCGATGGTTTTGAAGGTTTCTATAACTGCCATCTAATTAAAATGCTGTGTTGTTTTGATTGAATGATACTTTCATATATCAAAAAGTAAATATAAATGACAATTATGTAACGTGACAGCCTCACTCAAAACTATAAAACATGTGATTTATAGTACCTTTTTAGCTTAGTTTACAAATTTTATATTTATAATTTTTTGAACACTGAATAAATTTAATAAATATCAATCTAATAATTAAACAAATTTACTTGAAAAATCAAAACCAACTTTTTTTTTGAGACAGAAGTAATAATATAAATAACTTTAATAATGGTGATAATAAGACAATTAATAATAACATCGTTGTAAAACTAATAATTAATTAATATAATAGTGCAGTATCCCTTTGGAGATTTATACTATAAATCTAACAAAAATTGTGCGCGTATCTTGTCTTGATTTTGTCAAAGGCAAAACAAATGCAACTTGGTGGAATCAATAAATATACCATCTTATGTGTGTCCTTGCGTTAGAGACAGAGGACATTAAGCAATAATATATATATATATATATATATATATATATATCATTTTTTTTTAATGGAATTAGAGACCTCCCATTGGTCATATTTCATGTGGTTGCTATTCATACCTATCAGCTCTACTAGTTGCAAAATACCGACAACAAGAGATAGTTCGGGTGGGAGGGATCTTGTTGTTTAAGTAAGATGTTTTGGTTTCAGCCGAAAATGTCCCTATCTCGTCAAAAACACTCTGGTACGTAACTACTTTCAACAGAGAGGTCGGGTTGTCTCTGGTACATAACTACTTTCAATAGAGAGGTCGGGTTGTCTCTGGTACGTAACTACTTTCAACAGAGAGGTCGAGTGTTCAAGCCTCACTAGAGACTCCGTTGTTGTTTAAGCCTCAATAAAGACACCATTTAGTAGTGCTCACTTCTCTTAACGGAGCCTAACCAAAGACACCATTTAGTAGTAGGGGTGAAGGTGGTTCGGTTTAAGCCAAAATCGCAAACCGAATCACCCCCTAACGGTTCCACATATTTCAAATCGAACCGAACTGCTACAAAGTTCAAACCGAAATTATTTAAATATTTCAAAAAAGAATTTTTTTAAATTTCAAAAAAATACTTTTAACACAAACTAAATAATTAAAAGTAAAAAAATTAACTTTAAAATTACAATAATTCAATCAAAATGTAGGCAAACAACAATAATTTTCATATTAAATTTAATTACTAATTACTAAATAATATATATATAAAAATAAAAAAATAAAAATTAAATGGTGGTGGTTCGGCACCAAAAACTGCAAACCGAACCGAACCGAACCGCTCGATTTATAAAATTTTCAAACCTAAACCGAACCGTCCTAACCCAAAATCGAACCGAACTGGCCGATTCGGTTCGATTCGATTCGGACTTACACCTCTATTTAGTAGTGCTCACTTCTCTTAACGATTTCGGCACTATTTAGTAGTGCTCAGTGCCCAACTCTTAACGAAGAGGTCGAGTGTTCAAGTCCCACCAGAGGTACCCTGGTACTTCATTGCTCTTAACGGAGAGGTCACGTGTTCAAAGCTTCATCGGAGGCAACATTTCTTCTAGCTGCACTAAAATTAAGCGGGTTAGGGTAAGTTCTATGTCCCTACTGACCTTTTGCCAAAAAAAAAAAAAAACACTTAGAAATACTTTGAAAAACCAACAAATAAAAAATTGCTAGACACCATTAGCAAAGGACAGTGTTAATATTGATATTAATAAACCGTTTTATAGTTAAGTTGTCAATTAAAGGAGAGTTGCTATTAACACCACCACATCCTCTAATTACACCCCCAAACATATATTACAAAAATGTCATTATAAATTTAGACCTAAATGTTCTTAGTGTTTCTAAGTACACCCCCCACCTTTTTTACATATCATCCCAAAAGTTATAAGTACGCCTCCAAAGATTTTTTTAGTATACCCCACCCTTCTCTCTCAACAAATTCATTCCTCCATCAAACAACACACACCCCATTCATCTTCTTCTAAGTTCCATTAAACTCCAATCTCCAAAACTTCATCCACATTGTTGCTAATGGAGTAAGAACAAGTGAAAGAGACGACTTATGTAAGTATTTCATCTCATTTCACGACTTAAATTTTAATTTTCTTCAATTTTTTCGAAGCACAGACGGAGTAAACTGGGTCATCGTGTTCGGCAATGGACTACCGAACACCTTCAGGGATGTTCGGTTGGGGTTGTAGAATAACAAAAGGATAGTTCGGTACCCCCTATCGAACACTATGAAGTACGTTCGGAAGGTACCCATCGAACAATGCTTAGAGTGTTCGATAGGGGGTGCCGGACATTCCTTAAATTGTTCCCTGGCTCCCTACCGAACAATGTGTTTTAACCCTTTGCTGATCAAGTTTTGTAATTGTTAACCAGATTCAAATACGTTGTCTACGGAGTCAAGTGTTGTTGGCTCTGAAAAAAACTAGATCATTCCTTATGAACATAATGCTAAAAACAATGTTGAAGATATTGTTATGGATTACACAGACGTGTTCACGATGCATGAATTGTGTTCATCTTGTGAGAATATGTTTGATTGGGTAGGCGATAGGGGAAAGGAGCATGGCATTGTGATAGTAATCAGTAGGTCGGACAATGGTGCTAGTAAGAAAAGACCTCGGATGTTGATGGTTTGTTAATGTAATGGGCATTACCGTCAAAAGAAAAAGGATGAGAGAAACTGGTACGAAGAAGTGTGAATGTCTTTTTCGTTTGAGGGGGAAACAAGTATCAGATAATCAATGGCAATTGGAGATTCATTGTGGTGTGCACAATCATCCAACTGCGAAATACTTAGAAGGCCACTCATATGTTGGTCGATTATTAGTGGAGGAGGAGAACTATGTAGTTGATTTGTCACACAACAATGGTAAACCGAAATATATTTTGTTTGGTTTAAAACAAAAAATTGAACATAATAAGTCCATAATAAACACTATCTACAATGCTCATACGAAGAATAAAATTATCGAGCGTGATGACCGATCAAAAATGCAGCAACTTATGTTTAAATTGAAGGAGCATGGGTATTTCTATCATCATCGGCACTGCGAGAAAACTAATAGTGTGAAGGATCTTTTCTTTGCTCACCCAACGAGCGTTGAGTTATTGTGGTGTTTTTCGAAGATCCTCTTTATGGATTGTACTTACAAGACAAATAGGTACAAGTTACCTTTGTTGGAGATTGTTGGTGTGACGTCGACACCTATAGCATTTTCTATTACAGCCGCCTATTTGGAGTTTGAGCGTGAAGACAACTATATGTGTGCGTGCACAGTCTTGAAATCCTTAATGTATCAATCCGAGCTACCTAGTGTCATTGTTACTGATAAAGAAAAGGCTTTGATGAATACACTTAATCAAACCTTTTCCTCTTCAAGATATTTCCTTTGTCGGTGGCATATTAATAAGAATATTTTGGCAAATTGCAAGAAAATGTTCTGAAAAAAAGAGATGTGGGATTCGTTTGTTGCCTTGAAACATTTTTGTGGTCGCAAATACTGAGTTAGAGTTTAATGACTTGTTTAGTAGTCTGCAATCAAACTTCAAAGAATATCAATTCGTCGTGCGTGAAGTATGTCACGGAGCAATGGGTGGTGCTGTACAAAATGAGATTTGTAGCTTGTTGGACAATGACATTCATGCATTTTGACAACACCATAATAAACATGTATTTCACGTTAATGTAATTGATTTCTATATGTGTTAGATACATATCTAAAATTGTTATTAATTTTATGTATCATATTTTAGGGTGGAGAGTCATCATGCATCGTTGAAAAGACAGCTTGAATCGAGCCAGGGTAACTTCGAGACATGTTGGCAACAAATTCACACACTAATTGAGACGTCACACAATGCAATAAAGTAGTCGTTTGAGAAGAGTAAGAATGTAGTCCAACATAAATACAAATCAATTGTATTTATTTATCTGTGAGGTATGATGTCGATACATGCATTGAACAAGATTTATAAAGAAATGAACATCATTGGTGAAGATGATGTAGACCCTCGGTTGTGTGGGTGTATATTGAGAAAGACTTGCAGATTGCCTTGTGCTCATGAGATTTTTTAGTACGTGAGATCGGACAAGCCAATTCCTCTTGAACAGGTTGATTCTCTTTGGAGAAAATTAGATATGCTACTGCCTAAAAGAGATGAGGTAGTTAGTGTGAGGGAGGAACTAGAAGTTCAAATGAGTCAGTGTGTTGATGAGTTTGTCAATAAATTTCAACATGCCCCTACAGAGGACTGATTGTTAATGTTGAAACGATTGATGGAGGTTTCGAATCGAGTAACAACACTACTCATTACACCCTCACCCGACGTCCAAACTCGCATTCATCGTCGTCCCAAGTTTGCAAATGCTAAACAGTCCAAATCAATGAAACAGGATCGGAGAAAGTTTGAGTATGTGGATTTGATTAAAGATAGTTGTTTGCCAGGTTGGTCTATCAAGTAAACCTCCTACGTTCACTACGACCCCAAATACAAAGATGGCGGTAAATCTTGTCTTTTTTTTATATGTAAATACAGTGCATAATGTTAGTTTTTATAAAGTATATTGAATTTAATTTTTCATGTTTGAATAGGTTATCAGCCGAACTACTTGAGCTGCAACTTCGAGTGGTTTTATTGATCAACTACCACCAAAATTACACAACTCTATTGATGGCACTAAGAATGTTGCTGGTGATGGTCATTTCGGTTTTCGGGTCATAGCTGACTTAATTGGATATAAAGAGGAGGATTGGGGTAGGGTTTGAAGAGACCTCTTAATGAGCTGTTAACCCACAGAGAGTTGTACAAAAAAAATTTCAACGAATATGGTCACGTTGATAAAATGTTGAACTGTCTCAACTAATACGAGGTGACTGCACCAAAGAAACATTGGTTTCGTAACCCATATATGGGTTACTTGGTTGCATCGGCGTATAATGTTGCCTTTGTATGTTTGGATAAGAGAATGTTAAATTCTTACCTACCTTTGAGAACCCAAGTCCCATCCAGTCCAAAATTGACTCGTACCGGTTGTATGAATAGAGACCATTACATTGAGGTACACACACATCCATTTCAATGGTGTAATTTGTGTTATAACATCACTTTATTGTAACATATTTCATATATGTATTTCATTTATAGGTGTTCTTGCGCGAAGACGCCCCACTACCGGTGACAATCTATTGGGATTCGTTTCGCCATGATTGTTCAGCAGGGTGGAAGGATATTTTTAGTAAACAACTCGGTATGTATATTGGTATTGTAGGAAACAGTCGCAACAGTTGTAGTATTGAATCTATCGATTTGAACTAAACTTTGATTTGGAACAAAATTCAACATAAATTATGGTACTATTTTGAAGTAATGATGCTGTGTGTTTTTAAGTATTTTTAGATTTGGTATTGTGTGTATATGTATTATAATTTTCTAGGATGAAAAAAAAGAGAAAGGATTTTGATACTGTTTGGCAGCCTCCAGCCGAACAAATCTAAAAGTGTTCGGTTAGGGGTACCGAACAACTTTAAAGGTGTTCGGTTGGAGACTGCCGAATAGTATCAAAATCACTTCTTTTTTTTCAATCTAAAAAATTATAATACAAACTGAAATGTAAGTGTGTGCAACCCAAAAATGTTGCACCTGAAACATTCAAAATACTTGATTGATTTATTACATAAGAAATCCCCAACAAAATACTTAACATAATCAATTACATAACATTTACGGAAATACTTAACATAATTAGTTTCATAACATTCACGGAAATACTTAACATAATCAAAGACATATAATGTTGTTTTCCGAACACCATACGTCAAAATACTTAACATAAATGTCAAAATACAAACTTAATCAAAATACAGTTCAAATCAATGTCTTTGTCTCCTACTGCGAGAGTGGCCTTGAGATGAACCCGTCTCATCTCGCACAGAAGTAGAAGGTACCACATCATCTAGACCTTCTACTATTAAATATGTTCGGTCCAACACATGAGCCAACTCATCGGTTGTTATCGATTGATCATCTGATCTCCATCTCTGCACCAGAGGTTATATCAAATTGCGTACAGACGTAACCATCTCCTATGCGTCGGGTACATGAACAACAGCTGTGGTGGTAAACTGGGGAGGGGGACCGTCTGTCCGGTATTGAACTAATGGATGTGAATAGACGTTGTACCACTGCAAATAGTTAGGAGCGCAATCCCATGGTAGTTGGGCAATGTTACCAAGACGATCGTTTGATAAGATATGACTATCACAAACGAAAAAGTACGGTACAAGGGGCAACAATACAAACCGACTCTTCTTCTCCCATCTCACAAGAACATCAGCAACAATCAGACGGGATGGAATCGTCTGAACATAACCGAACTGTCTGAGAACTCGGTTAGGATGGTATGGTTCCACAACAGAGCCCGCCATTAAGTATCCATGATAGAAAGAAACCATGAAAAATAGATGTAGTTCCCTAAAAGCACCCGTATACGGATTCCAAATTACCTACAAGAAACAAAGAAAATTAATTTAACATAAAAGTTGTAAAATTTATGGATAACTAAATTAAATAACACTCATATCATTGGCCCTGAGGCCGTCGAGACGCTCTCGGTATGCTAATAATTTTTGCATGAATGCTCCAATTTTTCCTTTTGGTTCCCACCTCATTGCAAGTGGCCATGTATTCTTGTAGTAACTACTATATCCAGGCCTAAAAACTGGAAAATGCTTGTATATCAATGTCTACATGCAATAAAACACAACATTTATCAAATTTACTATAAATAATAATATATAATTTATTTATCTAATGTTTGAATGTAATGAAAATTCTTTTTGAAAATATAAGTTTGTTACCTCCAATAACGTGGAATATCCAGCTATCTGCTTAATCTTTGCTCGAGACATTTGCCCTAGCTGTCCATACAGAAACACTAGGGTTGCAGCCCTCCAGACATACTTATGTATGCTGGCAAGATCATCCAACCACTCTAAGTAGGCAATGTTGACCCGAGTCCCACTTTATCAGTGAAAAGAGTGCAACACAGAGTGTACAACAGATATACTCTGGTTGAATGAACACATGCAGCAGGATCTTCAGTTGCACTATCTTCCTGGAATGTCTCACGCAACCACTCTAACTTTAATGATGGTCCTCTGGCACCTTGCATCCCAATGATCGCCTCAGAGTAATGTACTCCCAACAAATCCCCAACCTCCTCGGGTGTATAGCCCACACTCCACCCTAAAACAAGTGAAATCCCGGTCAATGAAAGTCTTGTAAGACAATACACATAGTTGAGTATGATTGTCATCTCTCCAAAGGGCATGTGGAAAGTATTCGTTCTCTGGATGCCACCGTTCCACAAATGCTGAGACCAATACTTTTGTTAACCTCTCATACGAGACCATAGACACCGTAAGCCTAAAGCTATTAATAAGATTCTTTATTAGTTGACTTGCGTGATCATGAATTACCTAATCTTCCAACTTCACAGTGTGATTCAAACATTTCAAGATCGCTCGCTCTTCCTCATTCCAAATAGATGTGGCTACATGATCCTTGAAGGTAGTTATCAACGATGGAACTTGTGGCTCACCAGGAAACTAGAAAAATGCCTTGATGATGCCGATTTTTGCACCGTGGCCTTGATGGGAAAATGCTCCGGTGAAATAACTGGTAACTAGCCTGAAAAGAAGAACAAAGGTTACTGCGCAGGGGATCCCTGCAAAGTCCCTCCGGTGTGAGAATTGACACTGTATATCAGAGAGAGAATAATGCTAATTTAGGGAGCAAAAAGTGTATAATTGCGCGTACCTTTCATGTCTCTGATGCTACGATTTATAAGAGAGTAGTCTGTAGCCCTAAATAATTTTGGGCCTGATGGATGTGATGAAATCCCGTAGTTTACGGATTATAGTAACGTGTTCATCGTGAATTAATGTGAAGAACATGTTGCAATAGGATTCTACTCGGTTTGAGGTAATTCCGTGATATGCGGGACGTAGAGCAATTAATGATGCTGGGTGAGTTGGTCGCCTTTGCGGGTAAGTTGGCCGCCGTTGCGGGTAAGCTGGCCGCCGCTGCGTGTAAGTGACCCGCCTTAGTGTAGTGTGCAGGTTACTCAAAAGTTGGCGGGTAAGTAATAGCTTGCCTTTGGCGGCTTGCTTTTGTCAACTTTACCCTTACTATAAATTTTGGGTAGTTCATGCCTCTTCTTCATCTTCCTCCTCCTCCTCCTCAACACCGCCTCCTTTTTCATACTCATAATCATGAGGTGAGTATTGTTGTTGTTGTTGTTGTTGTTCTTGTCGTTCTTGTTGTTGTAGTAGTAGTTGTTCTTTTTGTTGTTGTGATTGTTCTTGTTGTTATCTTTGTCTCTCTCCTATCATATGTTTGTTCTGCACATCCATAATTAGCATTAGATCAATCCAATCCAACAGGGTAAGCAGGGAAAAAAAATAATTCAATACTGTTCGGCAACCCCTAACCGAACAGCTTTAAGGGCAAAAAATATCGATTTTTCCAACAAAATTTGCTTTAAATCACGAAATTTGAACTCCAAAATGTAAAAACATTGGAATGTAACTAAGCCCTAACAATAATTCAATATAAATTACAAAAACATAACATTTAAACCTAGAATGCTAGTAAAGAGAAGAGATGCACACTTATGCGCCTTTCGGATATTGTTGATGTTGAAGTTGTTAGACTACTATAGGAGAAGAGGAAGATGATGAAGACAGGAGGTTGTCGTTGCCGTTATCGTCGCACATTGCCGTTGTCAAAGGGGGGTGTCGATGTTTGGAGAGAGGGAATTAGAGTGTGGATTTTGTTTGGGGTAGGTGTTTTAACATGAGAAGGGTAAGGGTGTACGTAGTAGGATTAATTAATTTTGAGGAAAATATTGATAATGGTAGAATATAAAATTAGGGGGTGTACTTAGTTTTTTGAGAGGTTGAAAATATTTGGAGGGGTGTATTTAGTAAAGTGGTGTATTTAGAGGATGCGGATGTGTTAATATCAACACTAATTATTTAAAAGTTCTTGATTCGGTGGGTTGGATACTATTCCAATGTTATGGACCGTTAAATTGTATCAATAATTACCCAACATTGTGTCACCAATGATTCTTATGCCTCTTATTAGTATTTTTTTATTATCGAGTTAGTTGTATAATTAGCATAACAAACTTTCATTTTGCTTTAATTGGACCAATGAAAATGGTTTCTGATGGCGGCGGCGCTTGGCTTACTCGATTAGAAAAAGATTGATCGGACTGTTTAGAATAATAATTCCAAAACAAATGTAATTATCTCAAACTTTAATACGTAATGCTTAATTATGATCATGAAACTACAAATTTTGACTCTCAAGTTCCAGATGTGGAGTGACAAATATTATTGCTCGGAGTTGTAAAGAGTTAAGTCGATTTAGTTTTTCGAGTTTGAGAAAAGTTTTACAATTGGGTAATTTTAAAGGTAAAAATTTTAAAAATATCGTTTTACAGATATTTTCTGTAAGACGGAACTACCTGACTCGACCCACCGCGTGTTGGTGGACTGAGTTGTGAGAGAGTGGGGCTCTGTTTTATGAATTAGGATTCGTAAGACGGTCTCACAAGACGTACTTAATTCTAAATGTTCTGAATTGAGACATTTCGAAAGTAGTTGTGTGTCATTAATTAAGTTAGACTTGGGTGTTATTAACGAATGAAATAAGTGAATTGCTATTTTGTCCCTAATAACAATAGAGCTAACTGAATTAGGTTTAGGAATAACTTGGTTATGTAAAATATAAAATTACTTTAACGTCCTTAACACTAATGATAAAAATTATTTAATTACCCTTTTTAGATATCCCAATTCGGGCCATTTAGCACCTCCCCATTTAGTAAAGGTGGAGAGTTAAATAATCTTAAAACACTTAAACCTTGACTCAAACTAAAAAATAATTATGATTATGCAAGTTGATTTAGTTTGCAACCGGTGAGGTTACAATAATAGCACTGTTTCGAGTTCCAGTCAAGTTTACTTTTTGTATACTACGAATTACGTGTTTTATAATATTTTAAAAATATACGTTAAATTTTTATTTAAAAAATAATTAATTTAATTTTAAAAAAGTCATATCATGACACTTATTTAGGAACATAAGAAGTATATAGTACAATAAATAACATTTTTATAATTTGGTCTCATAAATAAATTCAACATGACCTTGTGATGACGTATCCATTTATGTAACTATAATCCTAAATTTTGACTATTAACAATAAAAAGGTAAAATGAATGAGAAATGATAGAGCAATGAAACTTATTTATCGATCGATTTGGTTTAAGTAAGTTTTAAGATATTGTATGATACAATTATTGATGCATTGATAAGCTGTAGTATCATATATCACCTTAAAAGTTTACTGTAAATTAATTTTGTTGCTCGAAAATTACTCAAAACTAGAAGGTTATTCCATTAAAAATGGGGAAAGGAGTGGAAAAAATAAGAAAATAAAAAAGGAGGGGGAAATAGGGCCAAAGACAAGCAAGATATGTTAAAAGGAGAGAGACAAAAAAAGAAAAAGAAAAAGTGTAGTAGTCAAAGTGGTAAGTAGGGGAGTGTGGACACACAATTTTGGCTATTAGCCCAAGTCAAAGAACCAGCTTTAGCCTCATTCATTGTTCATCCTCCATGGTCACAACTCTCCCAACTCACAATTTTAGGCCTCAGAAACCACACATTCTGACCAGGGGAGGAAATATCTTCAAATATATATATATATATATATATATATATATATATATATACTCTAGTACTATCTAACCACTATTTGGTTTACGGTGACACTAATTTATTGTGTTTTTAAATAAGAGTTAGTTTTATTTTCTTCTAATATAATTAAGGTTACTTGTATGACCATGCCATATTGCTATGGAAAAAGAAATCAAATCACACCTCACATTGCTTCTTTGTAATTGAGTGAGATTAATTTCGATCGAGGTATTGAATCGTTGACCTAAGTGTGAGATTCGAACACAAAATATCTTGTTAAATAAATTACTGCACACAAAAATTAGGCGATAGTTTTATTTAGCTTAAATAAAAATTTAAAAAATATCATCTTACGGATATTTTCAGTAAGAGACATCTTTTTGACATGACTCACTATGAATTAGTGGAGTCATCTGAGCTCTGTCTTAGAAATTAAGATGCGTAAGAGATTTAATCTTTAACCAATAAAGTTAACTGCTATATATTGATATTACGAGGTGAACAAGATAAAAAGTTGACCTTCCTAGTGAGTGTTGTAATGTTGTTGAATGCCTCATTGAAGCCAATAATTTTGTGACATGTCAACTATTGGTGACTCCAACGATTGGTAGATTCCAGGTAGGATGGATGTTTCTTCCAAAATGATAAGGTTTTTGTCATGGTATTGGTCTGGTCCCCCTACTACGTACAACTTGCGTCCAGTAAAATAATCTAATCCAAAACAAAAAAATACTCATAACACACCTTTCAATTCAGCCTCAACAAACACTAAAATTCAAATGCTGTGGAGACTCACATTAATTTATCAAACCCTTTTTTATTTATCACCTTATGAAAATTTCCTCCAATCGAATCAACGAACGTGAAGAAAAATATTTATTAGTATTTTTTTTCATGGTTGAAGAGAGACCCATGTTTTCTCCGGCCCCTTCTCACACACACACAGAGGATAAAATATTTTGTGGTTATAAACTAATTTCTTCGTCTCAAAATTTTTTACTCATAAGTATTGCTTTTTTTATTTTTAGAAAGATGTTTTTAAGAAAATTGTTTATAATGGCTTATATTAATTGTGAGATGAAAAAAGAAGGAGACCTCATTAATTTGGCACCACTAAGAAATATTTAGGATATTAATTAGAAAAAAATTATATAAATCTGGTCAACTTAGAGCTCGTTTGGTCTTACGTTTTGGCTAAAATACATGGATAAAACGCAGCTTATTTGCAAAAATTGCATTACAATGCTGCAGCAGAAAAAGTTGTGTTTTCAAAACGCAGCTGCGTTTTAAAACGCTGGAATTCCCAATTTTTTTTAAAAATGCAGGTTTTAAAATACTGATAGGAAAAAAAAGCTACATTTTGAAGCAATATCCCAAACACATTTATTAGAAAAAAGCTGCGTTTTAAAAAATCTACGTTTTAAATACTCAGCGTTTTGAAAACACTCTGTTTTAAAAATGCTTTGTTTTGAATACGCTGCACCAAACGGCTCTTATTTAATAAAAGGATTAATACACAATTTGGTCCCTGAACTTGCCAACATTTTCTACCTAGGTTCCTGAACTTGGACATTTCCTAATTTGGGACTTGAACTGACCTTTTGGGTATTTAGTTAGTCCCACAACTGACTGCCGTCAGTTGAGGCGTTACTTTTTTATTTTTAAGACAAAAAGACCCCTGGCTGATGTTGATAGGCATCTTATATGGACAAAACAATGCTGAGATGGAATAAAATAATGATTATTATTAAAAGTAAATTTAATAAAAAAATACTTATATAAAAATAATGATTATTAGTAAAAGTAAATTTAATAAATTTAAATAAAAAATACAGTAATATAAAAATTTATACGATACTATAGCATACAAAATAATTTTTGGTTTGCTTAACTTGAACCCCAAAGTTCGTCTAACAACAATTTTGTTTCCGAATCATTATCACTCGCCCAGTCCTCCACTTCGACATCATTATCAGCCCAACTAACATCATCTCCGTCAATCCCCAAGCCATTGTGCAGCAATCTCATTCAAACCTATTGACTCATTGTATGAGTCTTAGATGCTTCGAAACTCTCCATGCTCCTTACCCAGTCACGATGTCCCCCAAAAAAGAAGGAGAAGAAGTTTTTCGGCTGATCAACCAAAGAGGTGGTGACTACAGAGTCGCCTGCTTCAAATTATCTTACGCCACACCATGACACTATTCCTGTCTCCTGTCTCCTGACACACTGGGTGATCTGTTAGCGAGGCAATCGAAGGGTCTTGAGCCGTCCCACACCCACACCCATACCCCAACAATATCTCTTTCTTGAAAATTAGATAAGCCCTAATTCTACAAGCACAGATAAAATCAAGCAAAGACTCGAGCGCCATGGAGACAAAGCTTCGTACCTGAAAACGAAAGCAACAATCTAATTCAAACCCTTTCGAGGGTATCTCCACTGGCAGCAAGTCTCAGATCTACTACTTCTATCCAAATCGTTCCGGACGTGTTCGTTCTGATGACATCCGACGGCGTCATCGATCATGACCAATTGCTCAATACAAAACCTAATTCACGCTCGGATTCTTATTACTGATGATATGCCTCACAGCTCCGTCATGGACCTTCGCGCCAGAAAGGTTTTCTCCTCGGCTTACATTATCCAAGACTATGGAGGTATTGATAAACTCGACTCAGAAATCGATCTTAAAAACCCTAATTCGTCTTCTACGGTTGAGGAACTCGTTGAAAAGGATGAGGGGTTCTCTGTTGTGGAGAGTTCAAACCCTAATTTTGAAACTATTGCGGATCCTTCTTTTGGTAACGATGATGCTCCTTTAGCTCCAAATTCTTTTGATTAGGATGGATTGAAAGAAATTAATTCCTTTTTTTTTTTTTTTCATTTTAATCTTTACCTTTAAACCAAATTTTCCACCATAGCATTATTGCCCATGTAGAATCCCAGTCAATATTAGGTAAGGGCATTTCTGTCTTAACAATAAAAAACTAACGCCTCAACTGATTGTCGTTAGTTGTGGGACTAACTGATCATTCAAAACCTCAGTTTAAGTACCAAATTAGAAAATGTTCAATTTCAGTAACCTAGGTAAAAAATGTTGGCAAGTTCAGGGACCAAATTATATATTAATCCTTAATAAAACTCATGTAAAATCAATAGAGGACACTTGCTCTAAAGTTAATAGCAGACAGGATCCTCTATTCAAAAAATATGTTACATCTCCTATTTCAACCATTAGATCTTTGCCACATGTGCATAAAAAATTATGGAGTAATTAATATTGTTTATTTTCATGCACGTATAGCGAAGATACAACAGTTGAAATATAGAATGAAACACCTGTTTGAAATAGAGGATCCTATCTGAGTTAATAGGAGGCCATGAAAATAATGAAAGACTCATTTTTCAGTTGTTCGATCAGAAACAATAAATCTTAAGACAACTTAAATAAGTGTTGACCTCATTATTCGTTAATTTCAAAATTTTGCATTAATTTTGGAGCACCATATCCGTTAGGACCACTTAAATATTTTCTGTAAAAATAAATAGAACCAACATCACCCACGTCACTTAGTGTTTCTTCAATTCCAACTTGGCAAACTCTCTCTCTCTCTCTCTCTCTCTCTCCCTCGTGAGCATGATCTCTCCCATCCCTTTTTATCTCATTCCCCATTGCCTAACCCACTCTTCTCCAAGTTGTCCTTCCACCTTCTCCACCATATTCACCATTCCTAGCTAGCTAGCTTCTCACCATGCCAGGAGAAGTGAGCATCTCTCTCTCTCTCTCTCTCTCTCTCTCTCTCTCTCTCTCTCTCTCTCACACACACACACACACACACACACACACACTATATTTCCTTGAATTAATAGTAAAAATGATCATATATATGTAAAGAATCATAACAGTTCGTATTTATATTTTGCATGTTTTAAGGTTATGTGGCCGAGATTGGTGGCTAGTAAGATACTACGAAAAACATTAGGCAGCAACAACTTTGTCGCAGATTTTCCAGACAGCACAGAATCTTCCTTTCTAGAACTTCCAACTTTGGATCTCGAGCCCGTTAGTCCTAATCTGACAGTTTCCGCTGATCACGAGGACATCAGCCATAACTACAAGTAAGATTGATCATTCATTCTAATTCTTCACGTACTCCAATTATCATTTCCCCTAGCACAAGTAATTTACATGCATACTACGTGCATTAATAGTGATCGAAATATTCTATCTTCTTAAATGTTCTCATTTAATTTCTTAATGTTCTAAAACTCTATCTTTTATTCTTTGGAAGTGTTTTTGTTAGTACATGGAATGTTGGCGGTAAGGCGCCGACCGAAGATTTGAACATGGATGAGTTGTTAGATACGTTCAACACTTCTTGTGATATATACGTCCTTGGGTAATTTTCGTTCTCTCTCGCTAGCTATATTGTGTCAAAAGGAGCCCAAAAAAGCATAATAAGTAAAAAAAAAAAAATTGTGT
Organism: Platycodon grandiflorus; assembly: GCA_016624345.1. Lineage (NCBI taxonomy): Eukaryota > Viridiplantae > Streptophyta > Magnoliopsida > Asterales > Campanulaceae > Platycodon > Platycodon grandiflorus. The sequence goes on along the minus strand of CM028362.1, from coordinate 76,192,549 downwards.
TTCTAATATGTATCTCGTTCAGGTTTCAAGAAGTGGTTCCTCTAAGAGCATCGAACGTTTTAGGATCGGAGAAGAGGAAGATTTCGATGAAATGGAACTCCTTGATTAGAGAAACTTTAAACAAAAAACTGAGTGAAAAGCAAGTGGCTTTTTGTTCAAAAGATAAAAAGTTGGTGGAGAGCAGCATACAACAAGATTTCCGGTGTCTCGTGAGTAAGCAAATGGTTGGGATACTAATATCAGTTTGGGTTCGAAGCAATCTTCATTCATATTTCCGGAATCCTAGCGTCTCGTGCGTTGGCTGTGGCATCATGGGCTGCCTTGGCAATAAGGTAATTCACAACATATTAATCTGATTAATTATTCATAACAATGTTTTTCTACATATATATAGTTTTATGTATTGCCAACAAACCTATTAGCCAATAACACCAAATAATTTTTCGTGTAATTTTCATTTGCAGGGTTCCGTGTCGGTTAGATTTACATTACACGAAACAAGCTTCTGCTTCGTTTGCAGTCATCTAGCGTCCGGTGGTAGAGAAGGAGATGAGAAAAACAGAAACTCCAATGCCGCTGAAATATTGTCCCGTACAAGCTTTCCAACGGGAACTTCTCTTGAATTGCCGAGAAAGATTCTTGACCATGAGTACGCAGTTTTATTATTTTCTCTTGGCACCGTCCAAGCATAATTTGTCATCGTAATCAATTTTTATATTCTAAAGTTCTCGTAAATCATAAATCTTTGAGAATAAGACATAGCTAAGCCTCAATAATATAATGATACTAATTTAATTAACCTTAATTGTTTTGAACTTTGATGTTGTCTGAAACGATTAGAGACTGCAGATGATTTAAATTAATCAAACTTTATGAGAATAAATTAATCATCTTCCTAAAATATGATTTAAGATTGATTAGTTGTTGACAAATATTTAAATAAGTAGCTAAACCGCCTTATAACGCTGATTGCTCAACTTGATTTTTGGTTATCTTATGCTAAAAAATTATGTGCTTCCTTAAACTAGTTGGCTACTTAATGCTAATTAAAATAGTTACCAACTTGTTGTAGCTTGTGAGAGAAAAAAGTAGTTTCGAGTTGTTATCTAATTCTTTTTTACGCTATTTCAATGTACAGAAGGTCTTGGTGATATCAGCTAAATTAGTTTGCGTTTTCTTTTGCAGTCGGGTAGTATTGCTTGGAGACTTAAACTATCGAATATCCTTACCAGAATTGGCGACAAGAGTATTGGTCGATAAAAAAGAGTGGAATGCCCTTCTTTTAAATGACCAGGTACCCAGAAAATCAACTTCCTTAAGTATGAAATGATCATCTGAGAATGCATATCATGCACTGTTCTTTACGTTTTACTTAGAAGACATGGACGAAGATACATCAAAAGACAAAAATTAGATAGATCGAGTGCAAATGGATAATGATACACAAAATGAAAAATACTAATCTACTTTTAAAGCTCACATATGTAAATGATCAATTTTAAGCTAAAAAGATTGTATCAGAACTTAGGTTATTAATTAGAGAGAGCTTTCGACAATGTATATTGTGCTCAAGATTTAAATATTTGCGAAGGTTATTCTAAAGTACTTGCAACCATTGTTTGTGGAAATTAATGAAGCTGCGGATGGAACTCATGGAAGGTCAAGCATTTGAAGGTTGGCATGAAGGGACAATCAACTTTGCTCCTACCTACAAATATAATCCCAATTCTGATGACTATTATGGTGGTGGCTATAGCAAGAAAGGCAAAAAGAAACGTGCACCCGCATGGTAACTTTATTATTTTTATTTATCGTAATTCTAGTTTAATACTCTTTCGTTTAAAAAAAAAAATTGTCTTATTTTATTATTGAAAAGTCAACCTTAACAATATCAAGTTACTACTATTTTAATAGATTTACTATGTCTTAATTAGGTAGTAAAATTTTGTGACTCTTTAAATCAGCCTTAGCAATATCAAGAACACAAAATTAAGTTGACAAGATATTCATGGGAACGAGTCTTTGTTTAGGTGCGACCGGATAGTTTGGTTCGGAGACGGACTGAAACAACTTCAATACGCGAGAGGTGAATCCAAGTTGTCAGATCACCGACCAGTGAAAGCCATCTTCAATGCTCAGGTTAGAATATCGCGTAAGCCGAAAGGGTTTCGAAGTTTCTTTCTATCAGAGAGGTTTGATCGATTCAAAGGAAGTATAGGGTTTCCATCAGAAGATGATGAATTTAAATATGGCCGATTGAGCTTCCAGTATAAATATGAATGGACCCCATAATTGTTTAAATAGTTGTTGGCTCTTTGTGGAGGAAAGGGCATGAGAACAAACTTAATTTCATTTGTATAATTAAATCCACTATTTGTGTATCATCTTGTTCTCTATGTCCTTTCCTAGCCACAAAACTGTCCAAATCATCCTCTCTTTTAAATGGACGATTTTGTAGTGTATTGTATTGTATTGTATCATATAATTAAAAAGGTTTGTTTTGGTCCAACAACTTTGATTCTAATTAATTAGGTGGATGAAAGCTATGTCTTGCATGCTATTTTCATGCATGGCCCACTTTTTGTTTCATACATTTTGATTGGACAATGTCAAACAAATGTTGTAGTAGAAAATTAAGAAACAATAGATCCTTCTACCACATCTAACTCTATATTAATTTATATAAAAAAAATATCTACTATGTATATATTAACTTGAGTAATTGAAATGTTTCCATTGGTTAATTAATCTGAGTTCAACATCTCATCTCTCTTCTCTCTCCATCTCTCTCTCTCTCTCTCTCTCTCTCTCTCTCTCTCAATATATGTATATATACAAATATTCCCCCTCTCTCTCTCTCTCTCTCTCTCTCTCTCTCTCTCTCTCAATATATGTATATATACTTATATTTTTGTTAATATCCAAATTGGCCAAATAAAATACATCAAATTTCATAACTATTTGACATCACTAGGTCATATCATTGGATTATTTTACCTAAGAGTAGACCCCCGCATGCTGCAATTACTTAACACTTCACTTGGGTCGGGTTAAATATAAACAAAAGTTGGACATGTGACTTGCACACGATTCTTGTAATGCCTAGTGAAAAATATGCTTCTTGTATAACTAATTTGTTAAAATGAAAGAGTTTACAAGGTAATCCTTTTCTCTTTGTCTATATGAACAACCGTCCCACCCAACTCTAGCTTTAGACACCCTGATCTCAAACCATGTTAATCGAGATTGTCCGTGTATGATTTTCCCTACAAAATGCACTAATAGAACCTTTAAAATACTGCAGGGGATTTATGGAACAAAGAAGGATCAAAAAGGGGTGAAAGTGCAAAAGATGAGAAAATTAAAAAATGGTAGGAAAGCAATCTTGGCGCCACGCCATGTGTCTTCGCACCAACCATCGTGTATTTTAGTGAGTTTTGTAACAAAAACATGGCGCCACACAATCTTCTTCGGCAGTTGTCTAAAATGGCTTTCTAGACACTTGTAAGGGGCATTGCTGGCCAATTTTCGACCAAAGATGAGGGGGACTTCTTTGGTACAACAAGACTTCCCATTGGACCAAAAAAAAAACACCTTCTTACACTATATAAACACCCTTCTTGCACAATTGAAAAGGTTGATCAAGAGAAAGCTAGCGAGCATGCTACCACTTTGACAACCATTCTACTCCACCTTTGCTCCTTGTTTCCTTCCAAACAAAAGGAACACTTAAAATACCAGCAAACAGAACACCAATCTACTACATTCTATGTAGATTCAAACTAACCAACAAAATAACTAGGCTTTCTTTCCGCTTCAAAGAAGCAAGACAAGAGAAGCACATCTTGATCATCTAAATCAATGGCCTATATATACATCACCCCTAGTCTCTAAAAAGGCCTAGCAAACCATCATTAACCCTTAGAGAGTCAAGGAGGAGGGTGTTTCGGAGTAGAGAAGGAGGGTTAGAAGCTTTTCAAGATCAACATTCAAGCATCCAATTAGGCCATTCATCTCTTTTCTTTCATCTTTGAGATCACTTTCTTAGTCCTTTTTAATAGTAGTCTCCTTGATTAGTAAGTTGATTAACATCATAGCCTTGTATTAGACTCTTATTCTATTATCATCTAGTTGCAATGTAGACATCAACATATGTTTAGGTTGTAGTATAGTTGTTTCTTCTATTTTGTACCTCCAAAATGTAGTATTCATGTGTAAATAAGCTATATCCTTTGTATGAGAACTTTTTTGATGATCCTTCTACCACATCTACTATATGTTTAATTTATCTTACATTTTGATTGGACAATGTCAAACAAATGTTGAAGTAGAAAATTAAGAAACAATAGATCCTTCTACCACATCTACTATATATTTAATTTATCAAAAAAAAAAAAATCTACTATGTATATATTAATTTGAGTAATTGAAGTGTTTCCATTGGTTAACTCATCCTGAGTGCAACCTCACCTACCTCTCTCTCTCTCTCTCTGTGTGTGTCTCTCTCTCTGTGTGTCTCTCTCTCTGTGTGTGTGTCTCTCTCTCTCACAATATATAAATATATACTTATATTTTTGTTAATATCCAAAATTGACCAAATAAAATAGATCAAATTTCATAACTATTTCACAGCACTAGGTCTTATCCTTGGATTATTTTACCAAAAGAGTAGACCCCCGTATGCTGCAGTTACTTAACATATGACTTGGGTCGAGTTAAATATAAACAAGGACATGTGACTTGCACATGATTCTTGTAAATGCCTAGTGAAAAATATGCTCCTCATATAACTAATATGTTAAAAATGAAAGAGTTTAATTACAAGGGTTTTGCGAGTCAAATTTGATCCTAATAGTATTAGTTAAGATCTGTGATCAATTAAATATCATGTGACCCCACTAAGGCCAACTTCAACCAATCCAGATCCTCTGTGTCATAAGCCTGTCTCACTCTCTGTACGACTATACCACAAGGTAAATTCAATGTTAGATTTAGAAATCCCTAAATCCAACATTGGATTTACCTTGTGGTACAGGGAGTGGGACAGACTTATGGCACAGAGGATCTGGAGCGAACTCCAACGGCTTCCTTTTCTGCACCATCCCATCAATTTAGTGCAGAGGACCTCCAATAGCTGCTCCACTCCATCCACTGCGCCAAAATAAAGCAGCCTAAAATGTTGGCGGAAAATAAAGCTTGCGCTATCCAATTTATTATTATTATTACTATTTTTTTTTGTTTAAATATTGGAGTACATTTTTTTTTTGTTTGTTAATTGTAAACCTCTCTTATTTTTTGTTTGGTAATGTAATATACATAAAAGATTTTACCAAATAAAGTATATTAAAGTATAAAACCTAATTATGTTAATTGTAATATTCAATAAAATGGTTTTTCAACTTGTATTTTAAAATCTTGTTTTTAATAATTTAATTTTAGTGCATATTATTTAATTTAATATAAGTTGTATTATCAAAATAAAATATACTATTTAATAAAAAAACATATTTGTTTTGCTAATATATTAACATAAATTTAATGAGATAAATTATATGTTTTAAATAAAATATTAAAAAATATTCTTTTTAGTGTAAAGTTTGAAGTAGGATGGTTGAAAATAATTGAAAGATATCTGATGCAAAAATTGCACTATTATAGTGGAATAGTGCAATTTCGCACCAAATGGTTGGAGATGGCCTATGAGAGAACTCGTGCTTTAACGGGTCAAAAATAACTTGTATTGATGGGCAATGAAAGTCATTTGATTAATGCTTTGCGGATATTATTAGAATTGCCCATTCGGTAAACAATCGTGATAATTAGTTTTATATATATTGATTTTTTTACGAAATAAACATAAATAATTAAGAAATGAATAACCACTCTTACGTAGTAAATAAGCACAAGGGTCAAGAGATTCTATGAAATATTGTTGAACGTTAGAACGGATACCTCTCTAAAAGAAGATATTTATTTTTCATAAACAAGAGCTCAAAACCGAAAACACTTACTTAAGCGGCTCTACCAGAGCCATTCTCTTTCCGGCCAACCTCTGTTGCTACAATATTATACAAACTAGTTAGTGTCCGTGTGATGCACGATTTTAATAAAAAAATTACACAATATAAACAATTATATATATATATATATATAAGAAAAAAATATATGAATAGTTTTGAAAATAATAGAAAATTTTGTGATGAAGAAAATAAATGACTATGATATAATTATGTACAAATTACCGATGGAACGTTGTAAGTTGAAAAAAAATGTCAAAATGTTAAAAATATAGAAATTAATAGACAATATTAAAAATAGTGAGAGAAAAGAGCAAAATTAATGGAGATAGTAAGATTCAGGTAAAAAATGAATGTTACTTGATTTAGGTGGAAAAAAAATATGGGAATTGCTATTCCAACCCCCAAAAATGTTAAGTATACCCATTTACTTAGTTCACCCCTCCTTCAAACATTATACCACCTATATTACTAAGTATACCCCCATTCTTTTTCCTATTTTACCCTTTAACAACCCATTTTTTTTCCAATTTAACTTCAACTCATCTCTTTCTCTTCTTTCCCCCTCTTCTTCTGTTTCTCTTCTTTCTCCTCCTCCATTTCCTTCTTCTCTCTCCACCCCTGCCCCTCTCCCTCTCCCCCTCGCCTCACCCCTCTCTTTCACACACACAAAGCTTGTTCCTCTCTCTCGCTCTTCATCTTTTGGATCCGACGTAGAAAAAAGAATTAAATATAGGAACATTAAAAATGGGACTATAGCGGTTTTGACATCCAACAAATATTCAACCCATTTATATTTTTCTTTTTACGGTAAGCAAATTAAATACTCTCGCTAATAATGGAGAGAAATATTCAACCCATTTCTATTGCTTTCTTGAAACACATATTTTGGTTACATTTTTTAATAATTTTTTGGAGGAAACTGCGTAGTGTGCGGCACCCCCCTGCCGCACACCCTAAGGAATGTGCGGCACTGGTCCGCCGCACATACCTTAGGGCGTGCGGCCGGGGGTGCCGCACAGTATGTTAGGGTTCTTAAAAATTTTAAGGGTAATATAGTCTTTTAAAATTGTAGCAATTTTGTAATAATGGTAAGGGGGTATACTCAGCAAAATAGGAGGTGGGAATAGCACTGCTCAAAAAATATTAACTTAGTGCTGTGAGGTGATAATAATGAATTCTGCTTTAATAATAAATAATAGATAGATAGGTTAGCTGCAAGAAGTTAATTGGGGAGACATCTGCAACATGGGCTTCGTGCGCATTTAAGTCCAGTACATTGCCCACTTATCTTCACAAAAGAAAAGGCAATAGCCTAAATGGACTAAATGCCACCCAATAGCTCCATAAGCCTTTTTATGGGATTCTGGTAAATACCCATAAAATGGGTGTGAACTGATGCTTTCGAGTTAGTATTTGGGCTTTACTAAGTCTGGACTCTTGATAGTTGGGCTTCTTGCGGGCTCTAGTATTAATATTCAACAAATTATTCCTTCAGTTTCAAAATAAATATTTTTACATTTTTTTTATATAAAAATTTAAAAAGTTAGTATTTAGATTATTTTAGTAATACATATACATATTATACATAATATCCTTAGTGAGCATATATTATAATATTACAAGTGATCATTGAGACACAATAGATAACTAGGTGAATTTAATAACTACATGGAATATATGACGCTCATTTTAAAATTTAGCTTTTTTTTTTTTTTTTCAAAAAAGGGACACTAACTTTGAGAAATAAAGGAGAAATATGTTTTTTACTCCGTTTTTTGTCCCAAAATGCATATCATTTGTTCTATAAATTTAGTTTTACTAGTTATCATGTCTCAATGTACGCTTACAAGTTATAACCCTATAATGTGAATACTTAAGGTATTCATATATATGTATTACAAAAATAAACTAAAGTTCAATTTTCTTAATTTTACAAAAAATTAAACATAGGCACTCGATTTAAAATGAAGGAAATAGTACCTTATACCTAATAAATTTGAGAAACTATTTTCATTTCACGTTGAATAATTAATAATGTTATTGCTCTTACAATCAATAAAATTTAAGAAATAAGATGCAGTGGAGTTAATTATTTGGGCGAAACTTTAGTTAACTTATAGCTCCATCTACATAGTAATAGTTCATTAGATATATAAGTTCTCTAAAAAAAATAATGAAAAAACGCGAGGGGCGGAGGTTAACTCTATTTGTGAAGTCTCACAAAGCTAGACAAAGCCTCCCATCTTGGGTTAAATGTAACGACGATGCAGCTTTCTTCAAAGATGAGAGGCGTGCTGGGTGTGGGTAGTGCTAAGAGATGATATGGGCTCTTTCATTACATGCTTCTCTAAAAGCTGGGCAGGGTGTTTTTGAAGTTAGAGAAGGTGAAGGGTTAGGCCTGTTGGATTCGTGGCTTGGGTTAGAAGCGTGTAATATTTGAGACGGACTGTAAGGAGCTAACAGATGCACTTATTCAACGAGAGGAGGACATGTTTGAATTTGGGTCAATTGTTAGAGATTGCAGTTGGTTACTATTTCAAGATCCCTTCTTCCAAATCAGGTTGGTGTCGAGATTAGCAAATGAGGTTGCCATAAGTTACCAAGAGATTCTCTTTTGCATCTTAATCTATCTTTTTGGTTTGCTTCGCAATCGGTCTTCCTGTTAGAGAGAGATTGTAATGTTCTACATTAATGTTTATTCCTATTGATGTTAAAAAAAGAAAAGTTCTCTATAATTTTGAGGGAAAAATACTTTTATAATGGCTTCTTTTTTTTTCTTTTTTCTTTTTTTCAATTTCACCAATGAACTAAATAAATGTAAATCTAACCAACATACTTTCAATTTTCGCCGTCGATTTCACCAATCAGCCTTATCAGTTATCATCATTAAATTTTGGAGTTTCAGTTGGGATTCTTTTTGTAAAAGAGAAACGTTATTAACACCCCCATTTCCTATTAATACACCCTTCAAAAAATAATTACAAAAATGCTACTGTTTAAAAAGACATAAATATTCTTTCCTCACTAAATACACTCATCACTATAATATGACACCTCCTAAACCTTTATATACACCACCAAACAATTTTTCAATACACCCTCCTCCATAATACTTAATTCATAAACTCATTCCTTATTCTAAACTACCAACTTCTTCAACTTCTACCAAACTCCCAAAATCAAACCCTCAAGCTTCAACATCTATATTGTAACAAAAATCAAGCATGTAGATTAAAGAAGCGAAGCTTGTAACAAAAATCAGACATGGAAACTAAAGAAGTGAAGCTTAAAATTTAATTTTTTCATGCATTTACGTACATGCTTGGGTCGAGATTTGTTCTGGTTAATGGAACACCACAGTGGTGTTCGGTAACCACCAGCTGAACATACCTGTGGTGTTCCATCAGGGGTTACCGAATATAACTGTGGTGTTCCTTCGACCAGTGCTAAACATAATATAACAAATTGAAACGAAAATAAAATGATACGTAACACAAAAATTGAAACGAAAATGTTATTTAAAGAAACAAAATGAAAGGAAAGAGTGAGCGGTTATGTTGGTCGGAAGCTGCGTTTAAAATGGGGGAGCGAGGAATGCGGTTTTGCTCCTTCTTCTTTGCCGTGAAATGAGTTTTGTTTATGTTGGTGTATTCGAAATATAAGTGGGTGTAATGATATTGGATGAGTGTATTGAGAAAAAAAGAATGACTTAGTTGAGAGGGATAAAATAAAAATATTGGGGTGATGTATTTAATATTTATGTTTATGTGAAAGTAGTATAGGTAAAATAATGAATGTATTAAGAGTAAAAAAGTGTTAATTGCGCTAGTCTTTGTAAAATGGTCATTTAACTCCACAAGAAAAAGAAAAAGTAAAATAAGAAGACGGAATAGACGGAATAGCCAAACCAGTAACCAGTCCCCAATTGACGGTTGTCATTCTTCCTAGTTTAGAGTTCAGACGGCAACACACTTTGTGCAAGAAAACGTACGAAAAGCATGAGTAGGACTCTACCTCCTACCCAAAACTACTTACCTTACGCCACACCTGTCGGCCTGTTGTTACATTTCTGCATTTAAAGCTTTAAACGGACAAATCTCTCTCCAGAGAGAGAGAGAGAGAGAGAGAGAGATTTTGAAGAGGAAAGATGTCAACTTTGGTTGTTCCACCGGTGTTAACTTCCCCTCGTGACGATGCCATGCAGCTACATCGGGCTTTTAAGGGTAATCAATCCTTTTTCTCCATCTTTTTTCTTTTAAGCAAAATGTCATGTTTGATGTCAATATTGGTTCTTCAATTTCTGTTCAATTAGCTTACATTTTGTTGGAAAATTCTGGGTGTGGGACAAACTGAAGATTTCAGTGTGTGTCTCTGTGTATTTTGCTTAAATTTTCATTTGTGCGTCTCAGTGTCCGTGCGTGTCTGATTTTTTATTTTTTTTGTAATTAATATTTTATTATTATCTTTGTTTTTGTTGGGTAATTGAGGTTTTCAGTCCGTTCTTGTTCGCGATTTAGCGGTTAATTTGTGATTCTGGATTTTTCTCTCTTTAATCCCACTAGTTTTATCTTCTTTTTTTTTTACTGGTTTGATTTCTGATTTTAGATTTTCTCTCTCTCCCACCACCTTTTATCTTACTTTTGCGTCCATCATTCAATCATTATACTCCTTGCCATCCCAAATAAATATTCTCACTTTCCTTTTTTTATTTGTCCCCAGAAAAAAATAGTTTCATTTGTAAACATTGTAGTAATTTTAGTGCAATTTGAAAAACTTAATTTTTGTGCAATTTGAAAAATAGTTTCATTTATATATATATATATAAAGGTCCTACCAGAGTTTACAAACTTAATTTGTGAAAACGTGAAACTATTTTTAATTACATAAATGTTACTACTACATAAGTTTGATCATCATTGGTTAGTCGTGATGAAAGTTGGAACCTGTTTCATGATACTTCAATAGAAAGTGTATTATTACTCTATTAAGATTTGCCAGATCAGAATTCTACTACTATCTTTGTTTTGAATCTCTTCAAATATCTGCATTTAACCATCCCTGTGCATTTTTTTGAGAATAATAGTACCAGGATCAATTAATGTACTCAATTTTCAGAAACCCCTTGTTTTCCTTCCAAAGATGGTGCAAAGTAACTACAAGAGAGACTTTGATGAGAGAATTCTGGATTGTATTGGAACTAGTGGCTTGAATGTGCCACGGGATCATATCAGAATCAAGCTTGTCCGAAACCAAATCCTTTCGAGGAACTATTGGTTTTGGGCGAATGACAGGAATTGAACCCAGGAATGCTGGATTCACAATCTACTGCTTGTCCACTTGGCTACATCCGCCCCTCTACTGTCAATTCTCCGGTTGCCAGAGGCTTTCCACGGGAGCATCCTGTTTGGTGATGTCCATTGTGAATTGGGGCGATTCTCTCTAAGCTGAATTATTGGTCTGATACTTGGAGGAGGAAGAACTCAAGAATTTCTATTAGTATTCTCATATATTTTTGCGCTCAGACCGAATCCTGTAAATAACGGATGAATATTATGCCATTCCTAAATTAAAGGACTTGAGGCAAGCTAGCAAGCCGGAGAACTGCATTGACTCCATTTTCAATCTATACCTGCACATGTTGCTGAAGTTTCTCTCGCGTTTTCTCCAAGACCAGGAGGATTTTCAGGAAATAGAGGCACCAATGCTTCTTGTGTTAAATCATGATCAAACTATTAGCAAGCTTTTATGATTTGTTTGGGAGTTGCATAAGCATTTGTATAAATCAACTTTGCGATTCCTTGGAATTTTCTGAAAGACGAGAAAATTGTTCAATCTGAAAATAAAGCGTTTTACCTTCGCTGAGGCAAGTCAGGTTGAGAATATTGAACATGTTATTGTCGGTGCTCATTTTATGGTTGAGGATGTGAGGAAGTGATAGGGCCCAAATAATGTGATCGGAAATTTTAGGAATTAAGTCCCTATGGTAATAACCAGTCACTTGTGATTCCTCTTTCAGTATAACTTGAGAGTTCATTCCTGGGGTGTAGGTGCTGTTGATTGCAATGTTGAGATTGAATAACATAGCCTACAACTAGGTGGTATTTATTGTTGCAGCACTCTTGAAGATTCACATATATTGGCTTGGGACAGGGGCCACTTTCTAGGGACATTGGACAGGTTATCTAGAGAACTCGTGCAAATAAGGTAGGGAGCGTGGCCTATTCCTGCCAACCCGTTTTCTACTAGCTTTGACTCTTAGTGTACTGTATAGAATATAACATGATGACACGTTTATTTAGTTTACCCTAAAGTGGTTAAAATTTATATTGTCTTAATTTGTAGATCCTTCCTTGTGTATACTAAGTGTGTGGGTTCATAGTCCAAAGACGTGTAATGAGGCGACTAGTTTAGTCAGTTTATCATCCTATCTGGAATATGGTTCTAAAAGGTAATATTTCTTTGCATTCTAGACCTTCATGTATGGATAGCTCAGGGCACAAGTCATGAAACCCCAGCTGTTAAGAAATGACACTAAGAAAGTGTTGGGAATATATATTTATCTTTTCTGATTTTTATGGGTTTGCCCCTTCATTGTTCCCATTATAGCATCCAATATGATAAAGTAGAAACATCTCAGTAAGAAGCCCAAGTGTCTAGATGGCCTCCCTCAAAGTTTATGCGTTAAAGTAGAATCATCCTATCTGGAATATGGTTCTAAAAGGTAATATTTCTTTGCATTCTAGACCTTCATGTATGGATAGCTCAGGCCACAAGTCTTGAAACCCCAGCTGTTAAGAAATAACACTAAGAAAGCGTTGGGAATATATATTTATCTTTTCTGAGTTTTATGGGTTTCCCCTTCATTGTTTATAGCATCCAATATGATGAAGTAGAAACATCTCAGTAAAAAGCCCAAGAGTCTAGATGGCCTCCCTCGAAGTTTATGCGTTAAAAAACCGTGGAAATTCGAAAGATTTATGACAAAGCCGGAAATGGAAGTGCAGGGAATATTCCAACTAAATTATTCACTAATAGCCAATACCTAATTCAGCAGCAAATCTGCAATGTGATGTTGTTGAAGCAATAAGCGCACAACCACCTCATGTAGATACTTATTTGAGATGACACGTCAATACAACAAAACATTCACTTTGAAAATGTTCATCAACTACTTTCAGGAGTACTAATGTTAAAAGCATGATATAGAATCCATGTATAAGAATGATATGTATTGGTGGGCCTTTCTTGAAGCTTAAGTTTTAGATGGCTTGGGTACTCAACGTGGTATTAGAGCTCAAGGTTTCACTAGGACTATGGTTCAAATCATCTTGCTTGCATTTGCCCTCAGTATTATAGGGGTCCGTATTGGCCACATATGCACGTGAAGGGGTGAGGGTGTTAAAAGCGTGATGTAGACTCCATGTATGCGTGTACAGTGAAGTGTTATAAGCATGATTGTTGGGCCTCTCTCTATCAGCTTAAGCTAAGTTGGGTACTTGACACATAATAACAGAATTCTGATGCATATAGAACTGACTTGGAAGGTATTTGATCTGTTTTTACAGGATTCGGTTGTGACTCTTCAGCTGTCGTTAATATCCTTGCTCATCGTGATGTGACGCAGCGTGCTCTTATCCAACATGAATATAGAACTATGTACTCTGAAGACCTTAACAAAAGATTGTCATCAGAGCTTAGTGGTGATCTCAAGGTAATAAAGTCTGAATCTATTCAGATTTATTTACTTTCTTCAGAAAATGGTTTGTCATAATGTTCCTATTAATCGTGTGGAAATGTGAAGTTACTGGTTGACTGGTAATTCTTTAGCGAGATAAATTTTTAATCACGTAATCATTCTTGGTAGTATCTTTTCTTTTCAATGGTTTCCAGAAAGCAGTCCTACTTTGGATGCATGATCCAGCTGGAAGGGATGCTTCCTTGGTGAGACAGGCTTTAGGTGGGAGCAGCATTGACCTTAAAGCTGCAACAGAAGTAATATGTTCTCGAACTCCATCCCAATTGCAACACCTCAGACAACTATACCATGCAACATATGGTGTTTACATCGAGCATGATATTGAATTTCAGGCATCTGGTGATCACAAAAAGGTTGGTCATTACTCCGTCTTGTTCTCAGTGGAGTACTATCTTTTTCAATAATTGATAAATAGTGGAAAATTGAGCAAATGTCCTGATTAGTGACAATATTTTGATCAGGAATAATGTTCTTGCTGTTCTATTTGCTGGAAATTCTCAAATCATAATTGTTGTACAAATTTAGATCGATTCAATATGAAAAAACTTTTTGATACTTTACTGAAGAGTAAGTAGAATTTTATTTATTTATTTTTATTTATTATTTTATTTTTTTAAGAGTTACCTTGTAAACAAGGATACTTTCATGTCTATGGTAAATCTGATATCTTACTTTTATTTTATTTACAAGTTCTGAGATCTCCAGTGGAAGGGCAATCACTCCAGTGGCTGACTACAAACTGTGTTGTTTATTCCCCAACCACTATTTGCACCTTGGTAGTTAACTTAATTTAGTTGATAAGACATCCTTCACAGAGCATGTTTGCTCGATAATAGTGCATATGGGATCAAATCTCACATCCGTTGCTGAATGAGCAACCAGTCCACTTTTGACATTTTAGAGATACATCACTATCCACGGGATGATTATTATATAACAAACTTTATTGTTTTATTTAGATTCCTTATTTCATATATAAAGTGTAAACTTAGAATGTCATGGGAATGGAAGCTTAATTTTTGTAAAGGGCCCTTTTACGTGTGGAACATATATTAAAATGACTCTTTGAGCTGAGCCGCTGAGGGGGTAATTTTGTTTTGGCTGCCATCCTTTGAAATATACATATCATGATCTCAATTCATTCGCTTGAAGAAATCTTTCGCGTGATACTTCTAGCTTTTTATTAAATTTTGTTAATTTTAATGCCACAACCTTTATTTGATATTGGCTGTTATAGCTAAGTTGAAAGAGGCATGAATGCACATTAGGAGGGTGTTTCACGGGTAGTTTATGTCTGTGTGCTTTAGAAAGTTGACAGAGAATATGGACATTTTATTTCATTTCTGACTTGCAAGATATCTGAAAGGAAAAGTGAACAAATTAGGATTTCAAATCTTAGCAAAACTGTCAAAAGTTGTTGCGAGTTTAAAGGATATTGAATTTGATTGCCAAATAAGGCTCCCTGTCGAATAAAAGGCTTAGTTCTCTTATTATTGTTACAAGCTTGTTGCCTTAACCTTCTTTGGTACTTTATAGAGATAAAACTGCGGTAAATTATTACCAAAAGTTAGTAGATTTGATCCATCTTTTTCCAGTTGCTTCTTGCGTATATAAGTACACCCCGCTACGAAGGCCTGGAAGTTGATAGAATGATGGTGGAGAACGATGCGAAAGCTCTCTACAAAGCTGGGGAAAAGAGACTGGGAACTGATGAGCGGACTTTTAGAAGCATTTTTTGTGAAAGAAGCAGGGCACATCTGGCTGCTGTCAGTTCTGCATATCATAGTATGTATGGGAAGTCACTGAAGAAGGTAGACGTCTGCCTCCATGATGCAGCCTTGTCAACTCTTCAGTTTGAAATTGTTTCTCAACGAATGTCACATTCTGCAGGTTATAAAAGGTGAAACTTCTGGCTACTTTGAGAATGCCCTTGTGACTATCTTACAATGCGCTGAGAATCCTGGGCTATACTTTGCCAAGGTATATTCCATATACAACATATTTCCTGAATTTCTTGCCTCTCTAAAGTACAATCCTTTTTCTTTTAGCTTGGATATCTTAAAAGTCCTAATGCTTACTCCAACTGAAATTGGAATAATAATTGTACTATTCCTTTTATATTTTGTTCAAGAGTTTCGCAGTCGACAATTTATATACTTCTCTGTTTTATGTGCTTCAAATTTATTTTTTGCAAATCTTGATAATTATCAGGTTATTGACTCCATTTCCTATCTTGGCACCAATTGATCTTTTTGATAATAATAAAGAAAAGAAGAAATTTTAAAAAGAAAAAGCATAGGTACTTTTACCAAACACATTTCACTGGTATGCTGATTAACCTCCTGTTTTTGCCCAAAACGTTTTAAAATATTTGGATAAAATGCATTGACGTCCTTGTACTACGTCTTAATTGCGATTTTTTCCCTTTACTTAATTATCGCATTTTCTACCTCCTTGTACAATGTTTATTGCCCTTGGACTGCCGTTCCGTCCACTTTTTTCGTTAAATACCCGTTATCTCCTTCGTATGCATGTCACGCGATCTTTTTGGAATGCAGTTGTCAATTTAATAAAGCCAGGGGTCATCTTGACAATACAAAAAAGATCGGGCCACCTAATGTCATCCGAGCCCCAACAATGCCAATGCCATGCTCACCGGTGTTTCCTCCTCTTTTCGCTGTTGCTAAGTATGTAATTGTGTGGGTTAGGTGGTGGGAGGATGCAAATTAGGAAATTTTCAATTTAATAAAGCCAAAATGGTTTCAAATTAAGAAACAAGAGAGATCGCTAACATAAATTGTGTTCGAGAGAGAGGCATAAGAAGACACTGACGCCAGTGAAGAACCTCATCAGCTTTGGATTGTCACTTGAGCATCACAATTTTTCTCTCTTCGTTCCTTTGCCGCCGCCTTGGCCGACAGCAATCCAAAATATTAAACCCTTCAAGTCATTATTTTCAATGTACATTCATTGCGCAAGCTAGAGACAGCATCGGAGTGGCAGTAGCACTGTCCGGTGCCATTAACGGCTAATGTGATGAATGTTTTTGAACTAAATAAAGAAAGAAATCTTTCCTGGTGGTGGCCGGCACTGTTTGACAACTGCTAGTTTTTTTTTTTTGGTTTAATTAAATAGGATTCCATTGTGTTTGGTAATTTGGATATAATGCGCATCAAAATCTTTCTGCTGTCAAAATGATCCCCTGGCTTTATCAAATTGACAACTTCATTTTAAAATTGACATGGGAAACACACATGTGGGAGATAACTGCAATTTAATGAAAAAAATTGGATGGAAGGACTGTCCAAGGGCAAGAAAACTTGTATAGGGATGAAAAGACATGATAATAGTGTAGAGGGACAAAATTTACAATTAAGCCATAGTACAGGGACGAATGGTGCATTTTATCCATTTCATTTCATTGATAATTATAATGTTATTGCATATGCCTTTCGCTCCAACCGATTTCATACGAACTTACCTACTTCCTGTGTTCTGTATTTGAGGAATTCTACCTTCTAGACAATGATCATTGCTCAATTGATTCAACTCTAATCATGAATCTATCATTTAACTTTGTGTAGGTGTTGCGCAAGGCAATGAAGGGTATGGGGACTGATGATACAACGCTTATCCGAGTAATTGTGTCGAGGACTGAGATAGATATGCAGTATATCAAAGCAGAGTACCAGAAGAAGTATCACAAAAGTTTGCATGATGCTGTTCATTCCGAGACATCAGGTCATTACAGGGCCTTTCTTCTTTCACTCTTAGGTCACACCCACCATTAGGCTTGGTTTTGGGAAGACTTTATCTGGTGTGGAGTTGCCCCCTTTGGTATAGCCCAAGGTCCTTATATCTCTGAATTAATGATCCTTTGTTCTGTTACCTTTCCGTTTGCTCATAGTTGTAGATGTGCTGCGTGATGGTTGTACATGTTTTCGTGCATGTGCTTTAAAGCAGAATTTCGGTAGGAAGGATTTTAGTGTCTTTTTATTTGGTTTCTTTTATGATAAAACATGCTTCATCATTTTTTTCATTTTCTCTCCCTCGTGAAGCTAGGGAGACTAGAACTGCGATGATCTTGTTTGCGATGGTGAGATAGCGAACTGTATGGTGTATATAGATCTTCGTATATGCATACAAAAGTATATTTGAAGACGAAACATGGAAATGATGGTGCGTGGTGGTTTCTGGGTATTTTGTGAGCGTGTAGGTAGTGATCTTTCTTGTGATGGCTGATCTTTGAAGCGATGCTAGCGAGGTGAATGTATGCTGGTGGCCATGCTCTGCTACCATCGGTGCTGGTGGTGGTCAATGCAAAAAGGTTGTGCCAATAAACATGTAATTTTGAGCAAGCCGATTCCATATCATTATTTCAGTTTTAAAGAGATTTGAATTCTCAATTTCCCATTGGAAGGGGGTTTGATCACAAATGGCCTAGTCAAAGGGGCTATATACGATGTAGCCTTACTGTATACGCTCAGAATTTGTACCCATATATTACAATTGTTCAATAAATATTCAATTATTTACAAAATGGATTAACGCAAATTTTATGACAATTACAGGTATCCAGAATACTTACACAAATGACAAACTAATTAAAGACATGACAAAAGTACATCCGAGAACTAACGTCAAGTCAAAAGTCAAAGAAAGGACAAAAGTGTCAAAGCTTGAAGTTCAAGGGCCAAAGTGCGAAAAGTTAGAAAATGGGAGAAACTCCTATAGTGTGCTGCGCACCAAAGGAGAACTCTTCAGCAGCACGATTCCCAGCAATTGCCGCCCTGGCAATTTCCAACCCAAATCTTCAACCACAAGCTGGGAGAAGACTTGGGCATTAGAGTAATTAGTTTACTCCCTCCTATATATATTCCCTCTTTGCCTTGGAAAAGGAGGTTGACACACATACACACACAGAGTATACTCCCTCTTCCATTTTTGAAGAACGGCAGTGGCCATAACACACACACACAACACACTCAAACACAAACACAATCAAAACGTAAGTCTTCCTTTTCTTGTATCGGAAACAGGGGAAGTACAAACCAACGATTTAATAGCCTAGAACTTAGCCCGATTTCTGTTTAACGACAGAAGGTAATAACTTTCGGTTCGCTCGGTTTTCATTCGATTTAAACATGTAAATAGCTTAAATTGGTTTGCAAATATGTAAATAAACATGCTTGGATGATTTTAGTATGTAAATCTGCATAATTCCACTTCCAAATTTAAGAATTTGATCACTGTGTTCTTGATTATGTAATTTATGTTTTTTTTAGTTTTTCTCCGTTTTCTTGGTTTTAATCCATGATTTAAGCTTGGAAATGTTGTAAATTTAATACCATGTTGTTAATCTAGTTTAATCTTATACTTGTATATAAATTTTCTGACCAAAACAACAATTTCAAGCTTAAAATCTTCCTCCCAAGTTGCTGCCCAGAAAAATAGAGCAAAGGAGATACATCTATGGTGCGCCGCGAACCATAGAAGGAAGAATCAGCTATGGTGCGCCACGCACCATAGGAGATGTCTTCTTGGGCCTTTGTTGCTTTGGGCCTGTTCACTATGTACGACCCAATTTTATTTTTCTTTTGTTTTATTTTCCATTTATTGGATATATATATATATATATATATATATATATATATATATATATATGTAAAAACACGAAAATAAATATTTTTTTTTAAATTTATATTTTTGATATTGTTTCTGAAATATATAAATATATGTATATATTTATGACTGGAACGGAGATGCAAATCTCCGTGATATGTTTTCTTTCATTTTCGTAACATAATACATCATAGCATTTTTAATTAACTAGCATGCAAACTTCAAAGACCGAAAGGGCAGTTAGGTGCCTAACACCTTCCCGACTCGTAACTTAACCCCCGAACCCACAATCTCAGTTTTTCTCTCATTTTCTTTATAAACAAGGGTGGCGACTCTGTATTTTATATAAATGTGTTATGTATATTTATAATATTTTTTGGGAGTCTATAATGAGACACGAGTGTATTCAACGCACTCATCTATATATTCGGAAATCGTTCATTTTTTAATAACAAGGCCGGCAGGATCTGATCGGAATTTTCACAGTGGAGACTCTGTTGGGGAAGAATTTGTTTTTAAAAAAAAGTGGACTAGACTCATATTTTTTATGATTTGCATGCTCGTTTATTTTATTCTTATAACATGTTTAAATGTTACGTGTCTTATTTTTATTATGTGTTTTATTTTATTACATGCATTAAATATTACATGTTTTATTTTGTTACGTGCATTAAATATTAAGTAATTGTTTTGTTACGTAACTATTTTATTATGTGTACATATATCTTGCTCGTACCAACCCCTAGGTACAAAATTTATTTAATTTTTTGGTATGTACATTTATTTGGGCTTTGTTACCAATTGATTTATTTGTAAATTATTTATTTATTTGAAAAATAGGACAAAAATGTAATAATTAGAAATAAGATAGAATTCCCATTCTTTGCTTATTTCTTTGGCACTCTCTTTTCTAGAGGCTCTAAACACTCGAGTTGTGGTTGTGTTTCCATTTCTGGAATTTTCAACTGCTAACAAATAAAACCCACATCACATGAATCTGAAACAAATGGACATTAATTGTTTTCATTTTTGTACATACTTGTCTCACTTTTTTTTTAACATATAAAATGCAAAAAAGAGATTCTTAGCTACGGTACACACACGCACACTCATATAGTTATTCCGAATTGTTACCAAGCTTCAAACCCTGGTATATACACGTTAGAATGAAACTGGATAAGTCATGCACCCAACATTCTTCCAACCGAAACTATTCCTTTCCGTGTGCGTTTATAAAACGTTCTCCGGGAAATAAGTCATCCTAGCCCTGCATAACCACGCTTAATGCATATAGATTTCTAAGATACTTCAAAGACTGGTCGGTTTTTATGTCCCGACATGCTTTCTCAATCCTGTACATAAAGAAACAAAAAAGTGCAAATCAAAAGAGTGTCATAGACCAACAAAAGAGTCAAGTCAAAAAAATATTGAGAAATAAACACCAAAGAAATACAAAAAAAGAGTCATACTCAAAAGAAAAAAAAAGAAGTCATCGTGATCGATAAAAAATCCTTATGCACTGGGATTGACAAAAAAGTTGATGAGTATGCCTAGAACATTCATGTGGTGGATCTTAAAAAGAGTATAGGCTCTTCGCCTGAGATTTGTCCAATCTTAGGAAGTCGAAATATAGGTGGAATACGAAGGTCCTATACTTGGGTGAGAGAATCCACTACTCCAGGACTTACAAAATAAAAAGAGTCAAAATAAAGCCTTGTTGCTTATCCGAACAATTTAGGGTGAATGTGTGTACCCTGTTTCTCATAACATGAACACGACAAGATAATATTCCTTTCATTACCACCACATCAATCCTGATCCATCTCTAACCAAACCCGTTTTTAGAGTTTGACCGTTTGACTAGTACAGCGTCCAAGTTTGATTTCAAGCACAGAGTTGGAAAATCATACTTCAATGGCCGAGGAAGATCAAGCTTCTGGGGGCACTGATACAAGAACACCTGAGTTCATTCCAAGTACTCCTGCAATGTAACAATGGATGGACCAGAATATGGAACGTCTTATAACTCGAGTGACAACTCTCATACAAAGCCGAGGGGCTGACAATAGGAGTGTTTTTTTCTCAGTGGGACCTCATGATCCACTAAGCTCGGGTGCGAATCCAAACACTTATCCTTACCCAAACACCTCTCCTTATCCATAGTTTGTCAAAGGTCAAAAAAATTAAGTGACCGGATCAAAAGGCCCTACTTGATATATACCAGATTTCAATTGGAAGAGTTGGCACATCCTAAACTGAAGTAGTAGCCCATAAATAGGAAGGAAAGAACTTTAGTGCATTCTAGTCTTGTTTGGTAGACCAGAATTGGGCTAGAGAGGAACGGGCATTTCACAGCTCGTTCTACTATCATGTTTGGTGGGTGAATCAAAAAAGAAAAGCTTGTTCCATGTGAATTCTCATTTAAGGAAAAACCTAGAATGAGTTTTTCACAACCAAGCCCATGAATTTGTGCTCTCGATGAGAAAGCTAAAGTGGGTTTGTAAACTTTTGCATAATTTTTTGGAAAAATTGCAGGCCAATCCCTTTTTCTTGAGATTTTCAACCGCTAAAGTCCACTTTGGTGAATAAATGAATAAGTTGTTCTTATAATACCCCCCAACAACCTAAAGACGGTTCCCTCTTCACCAAAGCTAGGGCAACAACAACAACAACAGCAACTCCAAAGAAATTGAGATTGTCTTCTTCGACAGTAGAGATCGATGCAAGGGCATTCTTCTTCTCTTTATCTACTACTATAAAGAATGAAATAAAGAAATTTATAACAAATTAACAAACTCTGAATCAAATGACAAGATCAAATGATAATCAGGGCCCTTCAGCTTGTTTGCAATCCAATGAATAGATCCATTCACTAACGCCTTGGATGATCTCTGACAGTAGCTTCAATCCTCCGCCATGAAATTGTGCGCAGAGTGTAGACCTCAGTCTCATTCGGTATTTTGCCGAAGCAATTTTGTTTGCTGTCCCAAAAGTACGAAAGTTTGACAATCTTATGGTCACCACTTTACGTGGTCAAATTTGTGCATAGCAAAAATTTGTGTATCACGATGCATAGTGTGATGTTCTGTATTTTTTAAGGGCATAGAAGACATTTCGCAACAAAAGTGTCCTTTTTCGGTTTGAAACAATTATAGTGGACTTAAGCGGTTGAAAATTGTCTAAAAGGGATTTTTTTTTTTTTTAAAGGTTGGAGGGGACATAGACCTTACCCCAACCTTTATTATTATTATTTAATGCCTTGAAAGGCTACAATGACTCTATGATGCCTTTTGGTGTGGCTAGAACAAATTGATTAAACACCCGACCTCTTCGCTAAGAGTAGTGAAGTACCAAGGTGGCTATGGTGTAGGGCTTGAACACTCAAGCTCTCTGTTAAGAGAAGTGAGCAGCACTAAAGGAGCATCTGATGAGGCTTGAACACCCGACAATTTTAAGTACCAAGGTGTCGTCTCTGGTGAGACTTGAACGCTCAACCTTTTCGTTAAGAGAAGTGAGCGGTACCAGTTGAGCTAGAGCTCATTGGTATTGTCTAAAAGGGATCGACTCGAATTTTGCCTTAATTTTTTTTTAGGGAGAAATTTGAGCTTGTCCACTCTAAACATTTTCCAACCGCACCTTTTCACCTCAATACTTTTTTTTAACAGGTAAAAGGCACTTTTCTGGCAAAATGACGTAAATGCCATTAATGAAGGGGAGCGCGCTAAACACCGGTCACACAAGGCATCGTGATGCACAAGCTTAGCAACACGATACAACGAGTAAGCATTACTATGGATCAATTTTGGCATCGTGATGCATCCAATCATTTATACAAATTAAAGAACAGACACGCTATAATCGATTGTTCCTTTTATATTATCTTACGGGTTATCACTTTCATTTCCACTTACAAAACCATCCTCCCCCATTTCTACACAAGAATGATGTTCCGCATACCTATTCTTTACAGATATCACACGTTGAAGCGAAAATGAAAGAGATGAAGGATAAATTGCAATTCAAAAAATACAACAGATTAAGCCAAGAAGACTTCGTCTATCCCGTCAAAACATATCCATCATACATGTTCCAAGAAATATATCAGTTCTGCATACCTGTTCTCTACATATATCACACGTTGAAGCAAAAATGAAAGAGATGAAGGATAAATTGTAATTCAAAAAATACGACAGATTAAGCCAAGAAGACTTCGTATGTCCCGTCAAAACATATCCATCATCGCCACAACAAGCTCCTGGAAGTCTTGATTGTAGAGTAATAGTATGCCTTCTGATCAAAAAACTACTACGAGAATATAAAATACCTCCCAAAATCACTCTTGCTGAATGTGCAAATTAAACACAGGAAAAAAATGGTGGAATGGATGATCACGAACGGGGGAGATCAGGATTAATGATTGAAGTTGGCAATAATTTGTAATCTTTTGAAATAACAAATTAGATAATGAAGACACAATTGTTTTGTGAACATATTTGAATATATGACCTGTAATTTTTTGATATGATTTACACTTCGATTTTTATGGATGTGTTATATAATTTGTGCATCGCGTACATAACCTATGCATTGGGTTTTACAATTTGCATCGCGATTATACAATTTGTGCATCGTGTTAAATAGCATATGCATCGGATTTTACTTATTTACTCCAATTCCAAATTTGTGCATCGCGATGTAAAATATAAATTAGATAATGAAGACACAATTTTTTTGTGAACATATTTGAATACATGACCAGTAATTTTTTGATATGATTTGCATATCGGTTTTCATGGATGTGTTATACAGTTTGTGCATCGTGTACATAACCTATGCATCGGGGTTTACAATTTGCATTGCGATTATATAATTTGTGCATCGTGTTAAATAGCCTACGCATTGGATTTTCTTATCTACTCCAATTCCAAATCTGTGCATCGCGATGTAAAATATTTTGCATCGGCAGACGAATTTCGTGCATCACCTGAATCAAAAGATGCATAGCACGCATTCACAAGAAATACCATCTCCATATATGCCTTCTCTGTTAAATACGTACCTTAAAGAATTGAGAATTTCAAAAATGTTTACGGGTATTATGCTAAATGATAAAAAATTACCCAACAATCAAAGGTAAGTTATCAGATTCAACACTGCAATGTTCACCTGTTATTTATTGGATCATATGAGGTATCATTTTACAAAAAATCGAATCAATCGATCAAATAACATGATGATGATGTATAGGAAAGAGATCGAATTTGAAATGAATGAAAAAATTGCTGAAACTTGGCGGAAGAAACCAGTTTGATTGCCGGGGGGCATTTCAGGAACGATACTACAAAAGAGGGAACAAATTGCTACAATTTGCATCGCGATTATACAATTTTTGCCGGTTAAAAAAAGCATTAGGGTGTAAAGCGGTTGAAAAATGCCCAGAGTGGACCGGCTCGAATTTCTCTCTAAAAATTTTCTAAAGTGTACCGGCCCACAATTTTTTTTTCTTTTTGAATATGTTGTTTTTGCATTTAAGTGGTTCGATTTGTGATTTCGTACTTCCTTTTTCTTTACATGTTCGATATTCTGTTGGTAAATTAATCTTCTTTTTTTTGGTACCACATGGATCGAATTCGTCCTCTATAATCAATTTATTCCCTCAATTATTCCATGTTTGCACTCAAACAATAGAATGAGAAACACCATTCCATTCTAACATCATTTCCATTCTAGTGTAATCTTCATTTCATATTAGCTTTGATCTGTTTTTGCATACCAAACATGGCCTCTATCTTCTGTTTACATTGCGGAGAAATACAAAGTGTGCATAGAATTCTTATTGGCATGTTCTGATTAGTTAAACAATCTGCGAGTTCCATTACTATATATATAATCTTACCAATCAGAATGTGACAACAAGAACTTTCCGTACACATTTGGTGCAAAATACTCAATGCAACAGTGTTAACATATGGATTTGATCAATGCGTTAAGAAAGACATACAGTTGTATGATTGCGAGAGCATGCAGCTTCCACCATTACTTTTTTTTTTTCTCTAGTTCCCCGTTAAACAAGGCATGCCTTACTTGGTATATACCGATCGATAAGGGTCTCTCCTCTTCCTCGCATTTCTCCCATTTTTAAAAACAATTTCTTTCACCTGTTTGTTAGGAAATTAAACCTAGCTACTTTTGTATATACATTAGCATCAACTCTCAAGAGTCATGGTCAACCATGGGTCAATGGCTTGTTTTCACAACAAGAGTTTGTTTATATGTCTTCATTTAACTTTAGTGTTTTTCTTTCCCGTTTCCGCCGAGCTTCAAAGGTTTCATCACCCAGCAAAAGGTGATGGGTCGATTAGCTTTCTGGTCATTGGAGATTGGGGAAGAAGAGGATGGTTCAATCAGTCTCATGTTGCTTTGCAGGTCCAAAATATTGAATATTTTCGGGTTTTAATCAATCTCTGGTAATTGCTCGATTCCTGACAAGGTAGATTCTATTGGTTGCAGATGGGAAAGATAGGAGAGAAACTAGATATAGATTTTGTGGTCTCCGCCGGAGATAATTTTTATGATGATGGATTAAAGGGTGTTAATGATCCAGCATTTGTGGAGTCTTTTAAAAACATTTACACTGCTAAGAGCCTGCAGAAGCCTTGGTATAGTGGTATGTTCTAGTTCCATTTCTAAACCATCTCTCTCTCTCTCTCTCTCTCTCTCTCTCTCTCTCTCTCTCTCTCATACGTAGCGTTGAGCTTTTGTGCAGTTTTAGGAAACCATGATTACCGTGGTGATGTAGAGGCGCAACTGACGCCGATGCTTAGAAAGATCGATGACAGATGGCTATGCATGAGATCTTTTATTGTTGATGCAGGTAGACTAGTACGTACTAGTTTCAACAATAATCTTTCTTTCCACTAATTAAATCAACCATTATTTTGATAGAGCAATGATACACTCACTGAATAATAGACAAACAAAATGCATCAAAGTGTTGTACAGTACTAAATCCATCAATCTTGCTGATTGGGTAACATACAACACTTTAATGCTTTCTATTTTCTGTTTTCTGTATCAATAATATATATATATATATATATATATATATATCACTTTCAAATTTGATAAAATCTCCCTTTCTAAATGTCTAGCAATTTTTCACCAGATATCGCTGAGTTCTTCTTTGTGGACACGACTCCATTCGTTGACGACTATTTCCTTGACCCAAGAGACCATACATACGATTGGCGGGGCATAAGTCCTCGAGGAGCATATCTTGTTAAGCTTCTAGAGGTAAAAACAATGTATTACTACCAGTACTTTTCTAGCCTTTCAGGTAACAAATGATCAATTCACGGCCTAAACATTAGCTATTGCCATGAAGGATTTAGCATCAGCATTAAACAAATCAACGGCTCCGTGGAAGATTGTCGTCGGTCACCATGGCATCCGAAGTGTCGGTCATCATGGCGATACTCGGGAACTTGTCGTGCAGCTTCTCCCGCTACTTGAGGTACATGATCTGATCATAAACAAGAGAGTTGCTTTCGTGTTCAAGACTTGTGATATTTTGGGGTGTTCTTTAAATTCATATATTTGACATGTTTTTCGTGATGGATGAAGATAAGTACCCTTAAGTATTAAAAGACGGAAACAATCTCATAAAGATGCATGTGGATGATAAATGACGAGACTTTCCGTCCAAAAAAGGTAATGAAACCCCCATTTTGACCTTCAATTGCAACAAAAATACAATCTTAAACCCACCCCAATGTGCATAAATTTAAATCACAAAACTCAAAATGCGACAGTGAGTAAACCACGGGGTGGTAAAAAACAATTATCCCTTAAATACTTTTTTTTTCTTCCAAAAGTTATCTCTTCTTAATTTTTTCTTTCCAACTATTCTTAGCACAAAAAATAAAGGTATTTAATAAGTGTATTTTTCAACCAACAAAAATTTCTTAGTAAGTGTAAATTACTCTAAAACAACACTTATAGTGAAACAAAGGAAGTAATTAATTATTTTGGTATGTTTCGAAATTGAACAAGAGACACTTATTTTAGAGCGAATTGAGAGAGTACATGTTTTTACGATCATCACTTCATCTAGGAAAATGAGGAGAGAAAAGGTTGCAAATGTGACATAACGAGTGTGAGTATGTTTGATTAGATAATCTATCTGTAGACTCTACATATATAGTACATAGTATAATATCAAACCATTTATATGTTCAAGAATTGGAATAAAATTACAGAAACAAGTTTTTGTCATTCGGAAAAATATATACTCTAACCGCCCAAAAAGTAAGTGATCCTTATTAACTTTACATAATTTTAATAAATTGGTTGACTCCGGTTGATTTTCCTTTAGTATTCTTAATATTTTGGCTGGCTTCTGGTGGTGTCAAATCAATAAGCACTATTTATTTTATCATCTCACATCACAATTACTAAATGCATTCTAATCAAACAACTTTAAAATCTTTTTATAAAAAAAGAAAAATATTATTTTGAAACATCCCAAAATAAAATAAAAGACATATACAAAAGGAATATATATTTTTTAGTTTCCAAAGGTGTCTCAGTTTAGCCGAGATTATAAGAGATCTCTCCTAAAAAATTTCACAATGATTGTATGTAATTAAAACAAAGAAAAACTCTTTTCACCTTATTATTTTCTAATAATAAGGTTTGATTTAGTATTAATTTTGCTCGATCATTTATTTCTTTCGTTAATTTCTTTTTGGTTGCCACTTTGTATTCGTGGGCAGGCTCACAATGTTGACTTCTACATGAACGGGCATGATCACTGCCTAGAACACACTAGCTGCTTTGACGGGTATATATATATATTATCGTTGATCAAACCATTTGCATTTTACGATCTTCGTTCCACAATATTATACCTAATTAACTAGCAGTGAGGCTTTAACGTACGATACAAATCTGAATCGTTTTTGCTAATCATGTTTGAGGATTGAAATTATTTGCAGTAAAATCCGTTTCTTAACGAGTGGTGGTGGCTCAAAGGCATGGATGCCAGATAAATTGAAGAAACACAAACATTGTGAAGTTGATTTCTTCCATCGAGGTCAAGGTTTCTTGTCAATGGAGCTGACGAGTACGGAGGCTCAATTTGCGTTCTATGATGTCTTTGGTCAGGTTGGCCATCAATACACAGTCGCTAAGCATCTTCGTTCATCCGTGTAAATATATGTATACAAGCAATAATGGCATGCATTGCGTGTGTATTATAAAAATTACAGTTAGGTTATGTTTGACTGCTCAATGCTGACAAGGTGATTAATTATCAAAAATTCAAAGATGTCCCTAGGAGCCGTAAGGCTCTCGGCTGCTGGACTTTCTTTGAAAGTTATTTTTGTCATTTTATCTTTTGAACCAATCTCAAAATCAATTGGTCATATTCTATTGTAATATTAATACCTTATATAGTACTCCGTACCTCTTAATTCAAATTTCGAAATCAGCCACCGCTGATTATTAGCCCATCTGTTTTTAAATTATTGTTGTGTTTAACTTTTTTGAGTCAAATTGATTGTTTTTTAAATGAAAATTGACGTATGTTTTTTATTTTTTATAAAATCATAAAACACGTAACTCGTTTACGCGTTTAACGATTTTGAAAAAAAAAAATTTGTAAAATTTTTATTTGAAAAACAGTCAGTTCAACTTAAAAAATCAAACAAGACAATAATATGAGAAGGGAACATTAAAGTTAGTAAAAGAGAAAAACAAAATTAGCACACATTTATGTGTAGTGTGTACTAGCTAGTAGCTTATAAATCTTAGTATCTATCCAATCCCATAATGGTACCTAGAATAAAATATTTTTCACCTGAATATACAATGTTACCAATTATACCACTTTGCCCCCTCACCGTGACGGTCGTTAGAAATATCGACAAAAGTTGACACGTGAGGGTTATTTTAGTCATTTCATTTCTCTCCTTTCTCACAAGACATAGAAGACGTCGAGCAAGACCCTCCCGGCCTCGGTCCCCTCCTTGTTCATACCACCTACTCAGCCTCATCATCACCATTCCACCAGACCTTCTCACTTGGTGTACGGATCTCACCATCCCTCACCAACAACAAGAACAAGAACAAGAAGATTCATCGATGCAAGACTGCCCCTGTCATGGCCATCATGACCGACCTTCTTAAAAACCCTTAATCCCAATCTGACCACCCTAAACCCCTTCGATCGCCCTCCGCTTCCCTCCTCCGACATGCCGTCCTCTTGCTCATCCTCTATCTCACCCTCAGCATCCTCATTTACTCCTTCAATCGCGACCATTTCTCCGGCATCGAGACCTATCCTCTCATCGACGCCCTCTATTTCTGTATCGTCACCATGTGCACCATCGATTACAGCAACATTGCCCCTCTTTCCCTTCCTGCTAAGCTCTTATCCTGCTTCTTCGTATTGGTCGGCTTTGGCTTCATCGACATCTTGCTCTCCGGCGTCGTCAATTACATCTTAGATTTGCAAAAGAACTTTATCCTTCACGAAAATCAGCACCACGCCAACCCCACTCCTTTTCATCAACCTCCTCCTGCTGCAAGTCTGTCGGTGAATGAAGAGTCTCAAGTAGCGCCAAGTCTGTTGAGGTATTCACGGTAGGCTTGTGGGTTTGATTGTGATAATGAAATTGAGGGAATGAGATGGAATAGGAAGTCAAATCAAATGAATTTTTTTGTTACGATTGAATTGATTAAGGGTTGGTTAATTTTCATCAAAGTATGAAAGTGGGAGAAGGATATAGAAAGATGGGTGAGTTTGTGGACGGGACGGGACGGGACGGGACCGGGGAGGGAGAGGAGTTCGGAAGAAAAATGAAAAGAATAATTTAAGAGAAAGAAAAATGAATTAAAATTACCCAAATAACCCGTGCATAACTTGTAAATGACAACTACTGTTAAAGCTTTGGTGGGTCCTACAATGAAAATGATTAAAATAACTCTCACGTGACTCTCACGTGTCAACTTCCGTCAATATTTCTAACGCCCATCATGGTGAGGGGGCAAAGTCGGATAATTGGTAACATTATATACCCAGTTGAGAAATATTTCATTCTGGATACCATTATGAAATTGTGTGGATACTTTAGGGGATTATTCATATTTTGGCCTAAATCTTAGTACAATATATATTTCTCTTTAAACAAACTCTTTTTTTTTTTTTTTTTAAATTCATAGGGGTAGGTAATATCTAGAGAGAGGAGCTATAAATTCTCTGTGGATTTGGCATATCTGTTTGCACAAATAATACATTGACAGATGGGAGACAAAGAACAAGGCCAAGCTGGCCACATTTCTTCAGATTCCTATCCAATGAACACTCATCTATTTAATAAACAAACAAGCAATATTTATTTAGATTTATTTATTTATGGAAGACAAAATATATGATCAAGTAGGGCAAACTTTTGGCGGATGTATATATAATGTGCTTTAAACTAGCTGGGAACCTGTTATTTCCTATCCATTGGAACTCCTTCCCCACACTCACTGTTCCTACCAGCTTTGCAACAAGTCTTCTGAATTTAATAGCAGTGAGCTACTTCCTTTTTTTATATATATAAAACAAAAATAGTGTGGTCTTTATTTTTTTTGAATTTTTTAATATAAGTATTTTTTATTTGGTGTGCAAGGTGTTGGAAGAAATTTGAATGAAGGAGCAAAATAAACTTACAACCCAAGATGTAAATTGCATCAAAACGATGAGATGATCAGCGGATTAGGTTGTTCTTTAAAAAGTTTACGTCATACGGACATTATCCGATGCGAAGGTTATAGTACACATGACACAACTTCTAGGATACAACAGTTAACCGTTGTAGCTTCTCTAAGTCTGCACAACGTCGAGAAGCTTCACTCATACACTATGTTTTTTTCTAAATGTTGAGAGAAATCAGTATATGTAGAGAAGAGAAATTTTCTTGAACTGGGAAAATTTGTGATTTTTTTGTGCCCATAGCATTGCTCCTTGAAAAAAATGTACTCAACCCTTGGAAAGAGTCACTATTTATAGATGTGGAAAAGAGGTATAACAAACATTGCAAGAATTCGATTTTAACTAGAAATCAAATCAAAACTACGAATTAATTCTTTAAATTAAAAAGACTTAAATATTTTTGGTCTCTCGATTTGAATAAATATACGTGTTTTACAAAATAATTCATTGTGATCCCTCAATTTATATTTTTTTGTTAGATCCCCTTCATGCCGTTATCATTAGGATACCCGTCTGATTTTTAAAAAACCACCAAACGGACCCTTAACTGTCATTTGGTGTATTTTCAAACGCATATAAGAAGATAGAGAGAGAGAGAGATGAGAAGACCCCCTCCCACCCCAACCCTCCCCTTCACTTTCACCCCCAACTACACTCCACCGCCTATCGTTTCACAGAGAGAGAGAGAGAGAGAGAGAGAGAGAGAGAGAGAGAGAGAGAGAGAGAGAGAGAAACCTATACATATAGAGAGAGAAATTCAAAGAATCTCTACATTCACACACCAATGCAGAGAGAGTCACCCATCAATGCAGAGAGAAAGAGCTCACATAAAACACCGCAATTGAAATTGTAATCAAATTCATCCCTCTCACTTGCTTTCTCTCTCCATCTCTCCAATTGAGACTCGGGAGAAGATCCAGGAACTTTTCCAAGTGGGGGCACAATGGATTTGGAGAGAGAGAGAAAGAGAGGGACTACTACCTGAGTTTTCTCAAGATTTTAATTTTTGGTTTTAATTTTTTTTTATTAACGTCAAAATGACGTCCATTGGTAAAAAAAAAATTGAGTGTTGTTAGCAATAGGTTAAAAAAAATCAACAAAGAACATAAAAATAGGTAAACAAAAAATCAACAAAGAACATAGAAATATATTTCAACACTGAAAAAATAGAGTGTTGTTGATAATGAGATTTGAACCTACCGTCCTTTTGGAAATGAACATTAAGGTGGCTCTACCACTAGTTGAGAGAGTTGTTCAGATGAAGAAACTAGAAACTCAGACCTATTACGAGCACTTGCGACATCCTCACACCATGGAACACAAATGGATCTTCCCCTTAGCCATTTGGCTCCATCGTCGCTTTCTTTCTCCTTTTCCTCACAACCCTTACTTCTTCTAATGACATCCCTTTAATTTCCTCCCTTTCTACCGCTATGTCAACTCTTCCACTGCCGCCTCCACCGCCTTTGTCAAATCCAAGCTCCATCCCATCCCTATCTCCTCCCTCCCCCTCCTCCTCGCCTCACTTACCTCATCATCATCATGTCGGTAATTTCTTGAATTTCGTTCAACCCTAAGAAAATTTCATTGAAACCCACATGAAAAATTTGGGGTATTTTTCTTGTGGGTGATTTTGATATCACTCTTTATGGAAGAGCACGTGGCTTGTGTATCAGATTTCTCTCTTAAGTTATTGATTGAAGAGAGAGACTGAGAATTTGAAGAGAGATACTTGAGTTTAAAGGTCGAAGACAACCTAATTTTTGTATTGGCAAATTGACCCCCTATATTGTGCTTTTTGAAAATGCAATCCACAAGGAACTTCTTAGTAAGGGTAATTTAGTTATATTGAATTTTTTTGACGAAATTTCTACTCAGTAACAATAGGAGGGGAGATCTGACAAAAAAATACAAATTGAGGGACCACGATAAATTATTTTGTAACAGGGAGACCAAACGTATACATATGTTAAAATCGAGAGACCAAAAAATTATTTAAATCAATTAAAAATGATAAAGAGTAATTTGAAAACCGATGAAATTGATAATTCATAATGGTGTTAAGACGGATTTTGAAAATAAAAATTGAAAGAGAAATAAAACTCAATTTTTGAGATGTCGGGGATTACAATTTTGTTTTGCTATTTCAAGCCCAACTAATAACGCTGCCCCGTGGGGGGTGGACTGGGGGAGGTCAATCCTTCTTGTCGTTTTCTGGAACTCATATATGCAAGGGCATAGAATGAAGTACTCCATATAAAACCTTAACTAGTTTGTTTTCAAACCAATATAACGGTAACAACTTCCATATAATAATGTGGTGCATTTTCATTAAAATACTTGTTTTCAAGATAAAATTAAAATATATATTTTTAATCTGACATAAAGTGATTTCATTCGGATCAACGTACGCTTTTTTTTTTTTTTTTTTTTTTGTGGCTATTTAAAGGAGTGATGAGCTTGAGCCCAACTTATCAAGGATAGGGCGTCATCATGCTATCAGAGGGACGGGTTTAGTTATACTTAAATATTTTTATAATTATAATTAATTATAATGATATTAATACACTTATTAATTACTCCTTTCATTTTAGGTAAATAGTTCACTATACTATTTATGGATGTTTCACTCAAAAAATTCACTTAAAAAAATTATGTTTACAATCTCTATAAAACTTTCAACTTTACTCTCCACATGTGGTACAAACATCTTAACAATACTAAAATATTTTTTTAATTATGACTAACTTCAATACTACTTATGTATCGCTTAATTATTAAATTTTTAAAACGCGAACTCTTTGAGTGAAAACAGAGTACCTATTAGATTTTTTAAATGTAGACGAACGAGGAAGTATGTATAACAGAAGGGTGAACAGATTTGTTGCTTTCTTTGTTGTTGGCCATTTGCTTTGGGTTGGCCTGGGTTTGTAAGTTTGGAGAAGTATTTAAATAAATTAACTTTTTTCCTCATAAAAAAATATTATTATATATATATACATACAAAGTTATGAACATGGTTACAAAATTTGTGTTAACCTGAGGAAAAATTCAGTGTGTTAAGAGATTACAAGAGTATATAAAATAAACGTAAACTCCAAAAACGGCCCCACACTTAGGCTCATTTATAGATTTAGTCTATTGACCCACTAATTAATTAAACATCATCCTTTTATCTACACTTTTAATCAAATTTGGTCCCTCCATCCATCTTCTAGTTAGGTTTTTAATTAAATGATTATGTGACCAGCACCTACTCAAAATTTCAAATATATTGTTGTCATTTCTTATAAAGTAATCGGAAAAAAAAATCAATAAATTTTATAAATATTCGTTTTTCAAATTTTCTTCTCTCCTTATAATACTTTCTTCACTTGAGATCTAAAATTAAATTATCCTTTCTTTTATAATTATCATGACTATTTTTTCTCGTGTACATTATTTTATTTTTCAACTTATGCATTTTATTTTTCAACTTTTTCCTAAAAAGAATAAGTTATATGTGATTAGTATATACAAGTAGATTTGCTTACATGACCAAAAAGAAATTGCATAGAATTTACGAGATTCATTTCTACATTTTTTAATCTAAGATTAGCCGACCCCCTTTCTTCTTTATTAAAAAAAAGAAGCAAAATAAAATTTCAAGATATTAATATTTTATCTTTAAAGAAACTTACAATATTTCAAAGTTAATGTCTGATAGGACGGATTTATACTATCTTTTCCTATGTTTTCCATCCTTATTATTCTCTATTTCCATGTATCTAGTATAGGTTTGATGTATTTTTGAGTGAATTAAGTTTTGTGAGGATTTTGAGAGAATCAATGTAATTCGAGAGAAATTTAGAGATTTATTGTGTAATCGTTTTTGGTTCTCAAAGAAGCTCAAGATCATCAATCCTACATCGATGGAAGTCAACAAAGTCAAGACAAAGTCAACCAAAGAAGACCCGGCGAGCTAAAGAGTCACGAGGAAATTGAAGATTTCGGGATTTTAGGCTTAGGGACGAGTCGTCCCATTTGGCCTAACTATTCCCAAAAGGACGATCGATTCAGAAGGGCCGAAGGTTCGTGGACGAGTCGTCCCGGGACGAGTCGTCCCGTCGAGACTAAAATCGTGGGTGCCGTATTTTTAGCGCTTTTATTATTTAGAGTTATTTTATTTTTATTCTTTTTATCTAGGTTTTAGGAAGGAGTATAAATACTATTTCTTTGTTTAGTTTTAGGGTTATCATCTACTTTGGAGAGTTTTCCTAGAATCAAAAACTCAAGCTTTGAATTTCTATGGAGAACTAAACTCCATAACTTTGGATTTGAGAGCTTGATCCGGATTCTTAATTCTATTGAGGTATTTCTTTCTCTTAATTAATTCTTGTTCATAATCTTGCTTGTATTAATTTAGATTGATTTCTAGGTTTGTGGATTTGGCCAATTCACTTGTCCTCTTTATTAATCTTTGCTAGATTACTCGTCGCCGTAATTAGAGTTTTCATTGTAGCGTCTTCACGAATTGTTTATGTGCCATAGCAATTCGGAAGTAGGCAAGATTAGACGTTTATCTAATTAACATTAGAAAGCGTTCTTGATTTTAGTCTCTTAAAACAACATCAATTAATCTTTAGACCTTCTCGTGCCGCTTTAGGTTTAATTTTAATTAGGTTTATAAGTGAGTGTGCCATCGCTATAAACTAAACCGAAAGAAGACAGAGATTGAAATATATCTCGTAATCAAGTGAATAAGTATTATGGTGAAAAGAATTATCAATGATATTAGAATTATAATCCTAATTATCAAATCAAGTTCCCTTAAATTATTGTTTTAAACACTTAGTTTATTTTTCCCGTTGTAGGAATTAATTGAAAACTCAATTTAAACCCCCAATCCGGTCAAGTTCGCAAATAATCACTGTTTCTTCGTGGATCGACCCCGACTTACCCTAATTACATTATTAGTGGCCGAGTTTAGGTCTAATTTAGTGGGCGTGCGACTAAGCCTACCAATGTCTTAAAAAGAAAGAATTTAACGCCATAAAGAAAGTAACTCCATAATTAAATAGCAATAAAGTACTAGTTTTTATATTAATTTTTTTGCAAGCAATGAAAATATATGGGAAACGAGAGAAAATTGAAATGATAACCTTCACTAAATCTAATAATTTCAAATATTAGCTAACAGTGAAAAGACAAAAAAAAGTCGTTCAAATTTTGAACATGTATCGCACACATGATTATTTAACAAAAAAACATAACGAAAACATGGATGGAAGGGTCAAATTTGAATATAAAATTTTGTCAAATAGTAAAGTCTGATTACTTTTTAAGTTAAGGGACTAAACCTGTAAATAAGCACAAGTCGAAGCATTATTTTTGAAATTTGCGCTTAAATAAAATTAGTATCCTGCCAGGAGTTTTTATGATGAGAAATGTTAGAGCCACTTAAAAGTATTAAAAATAGTGCATCTAATGATATAATATTTAAATTTAATATTGGTTTTCAAGTAAATTTTTGATCAGATCTTCTGTACCATAAAACGGTAAATATAAATTTAAAAATTTAATCGAAATTCAATATTAGATTTGAATACTATATCATTAAGTATAATATTTTTTATACTCTTTAGGTGAACGTAGCATTGAGATTATATCTAACCCTTGATAGAGATTCCAACGTAGGGCCCAGCTATCGGATAAATGGACCAATAATGGAATTCCATTTCATCAATTGATTTGCCAAAAAGTAATTGCAATTTTTAACCACTCCCCCCTTATTCCTGCTATTTATATCCAATCTATTATCAAAAGCATTATATATTAAAGATAATCTATCGTACTGTAAATGTTTTGAACCATTTCAATCAAACTGCTTTGGTTTGATTGTTATTTGTTCATCATCCCAGGAAGTTCCCTCCTTATTCTTCTCTCTCTCTCTCTCTATCTCTATCTCTCTCCAAACTCCACCGGTGATCGATGGCTTTGCCGATCAAAAAGCCGGGGGAGCTTGTCTCTCTTACGGCCACTTTTGTTCTTGTTTTCTTTGTGGTTGGTACGGTGGCGGAGCTTCAACGGTTTCAGCAACCGGTCAAAGCCGATGGATCGTTGAGCGTTTTGGTCGTCGGAGACTGGGGGAGACGAGGAACACACAACCAGTCTCAAGTTGCTCTTCAGGTAAGCAAGATTTAATTTCCAGAGTTTTCATTAATATCGTTAATTTTTATTACAGTATTCAATATATATGTAGATATCTTCTTTATGGCAACTCCGAAGTTCACGGAAAAATAAAAAGTTCAACCTACATAACCGCTCTCTAATAACAATGCAATAAATTAATAAAACTTTGTGACGTGGAGAACAAGAGAGCGTAGATAAGGTTGTTGATTTTTTGTATGGTTATTAAACAAGTGACCATAATATCAATGTTGCTACAGTCAAATTTACTTAAAAATAATTACAAGTTAGTGTCATTAAACGATCTTATTTCCTGACAGCTTTTATTTCCATCGAGTAATTGCTTGGCAAAGCTTCTTTTGATTCTTTTTCTTTTTTAAGCTAAAGATTTTAATTATGATTAAATCGACTAATTATGGCTTGAATTATACTTTTATTAGTACTGATTTAACATATTCAGTTTATAAACTTACCACTTGAAAAGTTCTTATTTAGTTTTTTTTTTTTTTTTGTCTATCTTATTTATACATAAAAAAAAATGATTTCCATTCAATCATTGTATCTATGTCGCACATAAAAGCGTTTCATCATCAAGTGCATGTTGATCTGTTGGTAAGGGCTCCGTTGGTAGGGGCTACTTTAACTTTATCATAAGTCTTAGATTAGAGCATTTGGTAAGTGCATATATATATATATATATATATATATATATATGTATATATATATATGTATATGATCTCTTAGAGACACAAATATATATGGTCCTTAAGGGGTGAGGTGGAGCGAATTTCACAAAGTGTGCCTCCTGGCTCGATCTCTTCCATTCCCCATACAAAATATATATATATATATATATATATATATATATATATGTGTGTGTGTGTGTGTGTGTGTGTGTGTATGTATTTTTTATTTATTTTTGTTGGTGTTGTAATGGGGCGTTGGAAGGATCTAACCTGACACCTTACACTTTGTGAAAAGTCAACTCTATCACTGGGTCACCCCTTAAAAATCTTTAACTTAACTATCGATATCATATAAGAGTCATGAAAATAGAGTTGCGTTAATACTAAGTAGAAAGAGCTTTATCAACCTTGTAATCCTTCCCAACTCGAGGATTGGCCTTGGGATTTTGGGCCTAAAAATATTTTTGAGAAAACAAAGAAGATAATAGTTTTCCAGATGAGCGGGTTTAAAATGATTACTCATTTCATCTTTAAATGAGTGTTTATTTTTAATTTTTTTATATCTTTAAATGGTTATTTATTTGTATATAATTTTATATCTGATACTTATCATGTCCTAATGTAGACTTGTAAAGTCGAACATACATATAATATTAAAGTAATCTAAAAACCAACTTTTTAAATTTCATTGAAAAAATAAAAATAAACAATCATTTGAAATACGAATGAAATAATTAAAAAGGTCTCGGTCCACGCCACCTAGATGGGCAATTATATAAAGGTCCATTAGATTTAAGAAATATGATTACGATGGACGTCCTAACTATAAGTTATAATAATATTAAGAAATATTTGATAGCAAATATAATATAATGTGAAAAATGCATATATAGGTAGGAATAAGTTAAATGACTTTTTGTTCTTTCCATCGTCTCAAAATAAATGTCTTTTATTAAATATATATGGGTTTTAAAGAAAGTGTTTGATTTTATGTTATTTTCTTTTAATGCTTCTCAATTTAACACTAGTGGTATCAATTAATGAAATCTACATACTTCCGTTTGTATCTTACAAAAAAGAATAGACAATTGATTTAAAAAAAAACTATTCAAAAAAATTATTTTGAAACGTATAAAAATAAATAGAAAACACTAATTTTGTGACGAAGGGTTTAATACTATAATAATAGATCTCTTATGAGATTGTTTTACGGATCTTAATTCGTTAGATGGAGTCGTACTCTTTCACAACTCACCCACCAGCATACGATGGATCAGGTCAGTGAGATCCGTCCTACAGAAAATATTTGTAAGACGATATTTCATAATTTTTTCCGTTAATACTATTGCCAAGCATAGGCTTGTCAATTACGCCACCATTAAGGGTTTCAAGTTTAACTAGTGAAGGTCGTCATCGATTCCAATAAATGCATTATGACTAGGACTACCGACTACATAATAACATGATTTCGGTTTGTTTAGGCAATTAGTTTTTGTGTCCTGTATCGAGTGGGGTTGCGGGCGTGGGGTGGGGTGGGGTGGGTGGTTGAGAGGATAATTCCATTGGGATTTTGGATATTCTATGCCCAATTGGACAAGATTATTGAGTAGATATTGGGCATACCAATAATACATGAGCTAATCCTTAAACTCAAGAGAAAATACTCATGAAGGTGTGATCTAGAATTAGTGGAAAGCCATCAAATTGTTAGTGGACATTTTTTTTTAGAAAATAAATCAGTAATTTTTTTAACATTCTTTTTTGTGAATCTTTGTAAATTGTGTCTAGATCAATAATTAATGAGTTTTTATTGGTTCTGAATCACCAAATCAAATTATTATATTATTATCAAGCAACACTAAATAAAAACTCACTAGGGCAAAAACAAAGGTAGAAACAACATATTAATATATATATATATATATATATATATATATATATCTTGTTAAGCATGATCTAGTCTACCTCAACAAGAATTGGAGTTTCTAGGTTTCTGATATAACTTGAATCAAAACTTATAGGGGCTTAATGTGCAAGCAATCTAATAGAATAAGCTTCCACGCAACTTCTTAGTGGGTCAATATATAGACAGGTGTTTACTCAAGTAAGAGGTCTCAAGTCGAGTCTATATTTATCATAAAAAAATTTAACATTTGGGTCTAAAAATACCTATAAAAAATAAGTAAAGTACAGAAGAAGCATATCTTGCTAAAAGGAAAGAATGTCCCGGAGAGAGAGAGAGAGAGAGAGAGAGAGAGAGAGAGAGAGAAGGGTACAGAGAAAGTATATCCTGTCTGTCTAATAGAAAAAGTGTTCCAATGGCATAAAAGCACGGGCAAACTACACAAATGATCCCTATAGTTTTAGTATTTTTTGTAATTGATCCTTATGCCTCGCAAATGGTCCTTATACCGAGACATTTTATCCAAATAGTCCTTCTGTTAAACTTTATTAATTTTCTGCCGTTAAATGCGCACACTTGCCACACACGTGCATTTGTGGATGGGTAAAATAGTCATTTTATCTTTAAAAGTACATGGACCAATTCTGAAATGATTAAAGCCAAAGAAAATCAACTCATCACTGTTCATTTTCTTCTCAACCAATCACTGTTCATCTTCTTCTTAACCCACTACCATCCATCACTGTTCACCCGGCACCCTTACCCTCTCTCTCTCTCTCTCTCTCTCTCTCTCTTTCCTAGTACCACTCTATGCAGTAAAGCTGCAATATTTTTTAGTGGTTCTTGATTATGTTCTTAAAGCTGCAATATTTTTCCATGAATTTGAGAAATCCAATAACATCCTTTTCTTCTGTGAGCTCATTCAATGATTATATGAACATTTGAAATCTGTTTTTGCCAATAACACCCATAAACTCTTATCCTTCAAATCCTCACTCTCATAAGCAGAGCCTACGATGCACCGAACACACCTCTTCACTAGTCGACTCGGCCGAATCACTCGACACGTTCAATAAACTCCGTCACCGCGTGTTCGACCTACACGAAACCACCGAAGACATGTCCCTCGCCTGGGTAGTATGCTAGTAACAATAATGCACCAATTATGCGGTGTTGCTCCACCAGCTTGACAAGCATCGCATCTCTCTTTATCTTCATGTCTTGATCTGCAGTAGCGCGTTGGATCTTTTTGCCGTCATCAATTAAATTGAGGGATTAATTTCTCCATTTGTCAAATGCAAAAATTAAGAAATTATACACTGGGGTTTTGAATTCGGGGTTGCGTGTTGGGTTAAAGTTTAGAGAAGAGAGAAGAGAGAGAGAGAGAGAGAGAGAGAGAGAGAGAGAGAGAGAGGTGGGGACTGTGGTGATAGCGGTGGTGTTGTTAGTCTTGTTAACGCCGGACTATTGTTCATGCCTGCACAATTGGTCCCTGTACTTTAAAAAGCAAAATGACTATTTTACCCAGTCCAAAATGCACGTGAAATACACACGTATTGACTTAACGGAAAAAATATAACGAAACTAGACGGAAGGATCAATTGCATTTAATTGGTTGGTACAAGGACGACTGGCAAAAAAAATTTTTATACAAGGACAAAATGCAAAAAACTTAAAACTATAGGGACCATTTGTGTACTTTGCCCTAAAAGCATATTCCACATTGAAATGTCATTGAGGCTATTGGTGCACTTTAAAATAAACTTGGAACTAAATAAATTGTCTTCTTTGCCATGGACCAACTCAGTTTGGAGTCCCCATATGAAAACTTGACCATTTAAGAAAATATAAATGTAATGAAAATATAAAAAAAAATTGATTTATTGATTATTAGATAATTAATTTTTTGACTTCCAATGCACATTTGCATTGGAAGTCAAAAAATTAATTATCTAATAACCAATAGAAAATAATTTAACTGACACATCATATTCTACAATTGCATTGGAGAGTTTTTTATTCTTTAAAAAATGTATAAATTCTAAGTGGCAGCCAATTTTTCCACATTTACATTTGTATTGGTGATGCTCTAAGTTCATAATATTGAATTTACTTATATATGATCGAAGCCATTACGTGATACTCCCAACGATTCTTGAAGGGATTCAAATAAAATTGGAGAAATAGAGTGCCTTTAGATATACGAATATTTTCTTCTTAATTTCATCTTGTGGTTATTTAATTATATTTATGAAAAAAAAAATGAGATAAGAAGAAATATGAATCATATTACAGTATATAATTTCCTTCTTAAAAAATTGTTCTGCTTTTCCTCAGAAATTTTTTTTTCCAGCTTTCTTTTTTTATTCGTTCTAAAAATATTGTCTTGTTTGTTTCTAAACTTTTCTTTTTGAAAATAATTTTACTATTTTACTCTTATGTTTTCTTTTTACATGTACATAAGTATTAAAAAAATTACTCTATTATACTAATATTTATAATAGAGTTAATTAATTTTTATTTAATTTGTGTACTTAACCAAACAAAATAATTATTTAGAAATGGGGGCATATTGCGGATTTAATTTTTTGAAAACAGTAAGGCAGTTCTCTCTTATTCTTGAAAAGGAATTTATTTCTCTTTATATTATTTTTTTCAAAAAAGTGTCCACTATTATTGGAGCTAAGGGACCATTACATTTTATTTTATTTTATTTTTTACAAAAAAAAGTGTCCACTATTCCTTCATTAAAAAAAAAAGACAGCCCCACCGCAGCCACGTTTATGGTTTGACAGGAGTAATATTATGTGTACTTAAAGTATGACTTAAAGTGTGTATTAAATGTAAATTAAAAATTTTTTTAAAAGTTTTTTAGTTGGTCAAAAAATTTTTAAATAGTAGGACCCACAAATCATTTAATCAATTAAAAAATGTCAACTAAAATTTTAGCACACATTTAATACACGCTTTAAATGCACTTAATATTACTCTTCACAGTGAAACCTTATACAGTAATAACAAAAATAAGGAAGCCGTCATTTTCAGTTGTCACCGTCGTGACGCTTGACATATATATATATATATATATATATATATTATTTTATTGTTTTCTCCTAAAATAAGATGAGATTGACTTTCGGCAAGAAATTACATCACAGACAAAGCTCGCCTCTTCTTGTTGTTGTCAATTTTTTATTTGAAATTATTTTAACTCTAATGCTTTCTTCGATCTCAACTATAACAATCTTCAATAATTTTATTTTATTTTTTTGATGCTTGGATATGTTTGTTTTTACTCTTCTGAAAATTTATCTCTATTCTGTAATAAATAGAAGAAAAAATGGTGAGAAAAGATACAATGTTCACCTTCATTAAGAAAAAAGACAGCCCCACGCAGCCACGTTTATGGTTTGATATTTGATAGTGAAACCTTAACAACAAAAATAAGGAAGCCGTCATTTTCAGTTGTCACCGTCGTGACGCTTGGCTTCTTTTCACTATTTTCCAAAACTGTTTTCCAGAAATTAAAGTTTCTAACTATTTTATTGTTTTCACCTAAAATAAGATGAGATTCACTTTCGGCAAGAAATTACAAAGCTCGGCCTCTTCTTGTTGTTGTCATTTTTTATTTGAAATTATTTTTTAACTTTAATGTTTTCTTCGATCTCAACTATAACAATCTTCAATTATTTTATTTTATTTTATTTTTTTGATGCTTTGGATATGTTTGTTTTTACTCTTCTAAAAATTTATCTCTGTTCTGTAATAAATAGAAGAAAAAATGGTGAGATAAGATACGATGAAGGTGAACGAATGTATGAAATATATAGATAAAGTTGAAATTAAAGGATGCTTCAAATATAATAAAAATTAATAGAATGAAACGATGATATCTAAAAATGAACACACAAAAAAAGGGGTCGGACACTCGGACTGAAATGAAATTAGTTTGTGTTTTAATAGTTTAAATTTACGGGACTGATATAGAAAACAAGATAGTTGAAAATAACATTAATAACCCGTTTGGTAGAGCGTTTTGGCCAAAACGCAGGGATAAAACGCAGCTTATTTGCAAAAAATGTGTTTCAATACTGCGGCAGAAAACGCAACGCGTTTTAAAACACTGGAATTCCAAGCTTTTTCCCCAAATCCAGGTTTTACAACGCTCCTAGGAAAAAAAAACTGCGTATTGAAGTGATATCCCAAACGTATTTATAAGGAAATACCTGCGTTTTTAAAACACTGCGTTTTGTAAA
Organism: Platycodon grandiflorus; assembly: GCA_016624345.1. Classification (NCBI taxonomy): domain Eukaryota; kingdom Viridiplantae; phylum Streptophyta; class Magnoliopsida; order Asterales; family Campanulaceae; genus Platycodon; species Platycodon grandiflorus. Next base: position 76,148,377 of record CM028362.1, on the reverse strand, counting down.
CGCTGTACCAAACGGGCTCTAAAAGGATATCTACATTTAAGGATAGGATTATATTTTACGTAATATATAAATTTAAGTTTAGAATCACAAAATAAAATTAATCTGGAGATCATAATGTGTTGCAGATGGGATTGATTGGGGAGAAGTTGGATGCAGATTTTATCATTTCGACCGGTGATAACTTTTACGACGATGGATTGATCGATGTAAATGACCCTGCATTTGATGAGTCCTTCAGTAATATCTATACAGCCCCAAGCTTGCAAAAGCAATGGTTTTCTGGTAATTATCTCAATATGTATATCACCATATTTCATTTTCAAAATGGTTCAAATTATACGTGTTTTGGAAATTCGTTCAAGCTTGGTTTGATGATCTCAAAAACTCAAATTCAAATGAGCTTTTATTTATTGATACGAACATGAGTCAAAGCTCAAGTAGTTTGATTCGTTATGCAGCCCCACACGCTCACTTATCGAGGGGATTTGAATTTACGAGTCACTAAATATTTGAATTTACCATATTTGTGTTGTAGTTTTGGGGAACCATGACTACAGAGGGGATGTCATGGCACAAATGAGCCCTACGCTTGCCCAAAAAGATAGCAAATGGCTTTGCCTTAGATCCTTTATCGTCGATGCAGGTAATTAACTTTCTTTTACCACATAAATAATAAATTTAAATACTTGACCCATGCACCCATGCATTACTTATTATTATTATTATATATATATATATATTTTTGTGGAAGAATATTACTAGTATTTATTTTTGATTTGTCTTTAATTATTTGAAGGAGTGGTGGAGTTTTTCTTTGTGGATACAACTCCATTCCAAGATAAATATTTCACCGAAGAAGACCACAAATATGACTGGAGAGGTGTGCATCCCCGGAAGAAATACGTTTCAAATCTTTTGATGGTAATCTTACATCTATTTATTGAATTTCTTATATATGACAAAAATATATTGACACAAATGTATGTAGGATATAAATAAATAAACGAAGATAGAACTTATATAATACCGATTGACAATAGAAACTGAAAATACATAAATTCGAAGTGATGGGCAGCATCATAACACACACACACACCCCTCCTTCCCAAAAACAAAAAAATGCAGGTCCATTTTATGTAACTATTTTTGGAATATTTTAAAGCTTCCAAAATAGGAGTATTTCATTTATTGATTTTATTTAAGAAAAATAAATATTTCTAACACAATTTTGCAACAGGAAGTAGAATTGGCATTGAGAGAATCAAGTGCAAAATGGAAGATAGTTGTGGGCCACCACACAATTAGAAGTGCTGGGCATCATCGTGACACCCCAGAGCTTGTAGCCCAACTTTTACCCATTCTTCAGGTGAACATCAAATTTATCAAATTGAAATGGGAAAATAAATTATTTATATCCCTTCATTTATTTATTTAATTTTCCGTTTTTTTTTTTAAACTTTATAGGCAAACAATGTTGATATGTACATAAACGGCCACGACCATTGCTTACAACACATTAGTAGTCCTGACAGGTAAATTAATCGAAAATGTACTCATCAAGTTTCAATCGGTTTCGGGTATTTGAACTGTTCATTTTATTTTTTCTAAAATTTTCATGTTCGTATATTAATTATTGGTGCACAGTGCTCTTCAATTTATAACGAGTGGTGCCGGATCAAAGGCATGGAGGGGTGATGTTAAATGGTGGAACCCTAACGAAATGAAGTTTTATTACGATGGACAAGGTTTTATGACTCTGCAAATTACCCAAAATGAAGTTTATGTTATGTTCTATGATATTTTTGGCAATGTCCTTCACAAATGGAGCAGAACGAAGCCTGATCTCTACTCCGCAATGTGAATGAGATTTACATTACTAGACGGTTTGAAGACGCTGGCGCCGTTGAAGAAATTAACAACTTTGGAGCTAGCTATATAAAGTTATTATGGTAAAAACCCGTTTCTTAACTAGTGGTGGCGGCAAGGCATAGATGACAGCCGTCGACACGAAGCCTTGTCAAGTTTGATTTCTTCCATCGGGGTCCAGGTTTCGTATCAATCCAGCTAATTATGAGTACGGGACCGGGCTAAATTAGTGTCTTACTATGTTTTTAGTCAGGTTGCTCTGTACTAAATGCGCACATGTATATATAGTCAATCAAATTGTTTAACCGCCAGTGCCTTGACCGAAATGTGTGTATAGGGCATGCCACTATTTCTTTAAGTAAGACGACGTAGAAAGTGTTGTTTTTAAGAGTATTTTAATAAAAATACCACGCTTAAAAAAGGTTGAACATCCCACATTGGAAAGAAAAGAGACTTACTAAGGCTTCATAAGCCTACCTTATGCTCTGCTATGGTAAATGAGCATGCCTAGATTTTACACGAGCGTATATTTAAATAAAATTTTAGATAAATACAACTATTCCTTGGGTGGTTCTAGGTAAGACAAGTACTCAAGAAAATGTTAAGATGATTTGAAGGAAGTCTTCCTTTTTTGGTGGCGTCTTAATTACTTTGGCTCCAAGCTGACGAGTCTTCAAATGTCCAGACCTACTGGTATAATATCGGCCAAGTTAGAAACATATATCTTGCCATAGACTGTGCCACGGTCTGTCATCGCGCCTACGCTCAATGGCCCAAACTTAATTAGGCCGTGATCGAAATGCACCATGGTCTATGCGGCCTATGGTGGACAGCCTAGACTTTATGCATCGTGGTCAATGGCGTAGACTTTCGCCATAACCGCACAGTACATCATGATCTACCATTGTGGCCTACAGTCAACGGCTTAGACTTAATTTAGCCGTGACCCATGCAAGTGCAGTGCGATCTACCTTTTATTTGTGAATAAGTCCTAAATGTCACAATTTGGGGTGTAAAGAGATGGGCAGCAGTGTTGTAGCATTAAAGGCAATGATTCCTTGGGGTAATGCTGAGGGAGTTGATTCAGCGGAAGGAGTGGTGGTTACGGAACAAAAGAAAATTTCGGTTGTTACGCTATTGACTTTGATACCGTAAACAAACTTGTTGAACTGAGTGAGTTAGACTATGTTTGAATGCTTATTCTAGAGTTTTAAAATTGAAATTGAAAAAATAATTTGAATTTTATGGAACTCAAATTCTTCATCAAATATCAACTCTAAAACTTGGTATTAAATAGTCAAACATACTCTTATTGTATTTCCAATAATTGCTGTGAATTTATACAAGATTTCAAGAGTGTAAACACATGAATAGCAGATTTTACATTTAAATTACAAATAAGTAACAGAAGATAAGATAGGATTGGATCATCTATTCTAAAATAGTTACTTTAATTGGTTGATATATGAGAAAATCCAAAATTATCTTCTTTTATATGGATTTTATCTAATAATTAATTATAATTCTTAATTTTTTAAATCTGAGTAAATTACATTAGTGGATTGGTTGGAGCTCTTCTAAAGCATATAGTTTTATTATATTATACTCCATCTGTTTCTAAATTATTGTCTTGTTTGACTTTTTTTCGTCAAACAGGACGTTTTACAAACGCAAATTAGACCTTTTTTTTATATATATATTTTCTAAAGGTTGTAGGGAACGTAGATCTTACCCTAACTCTTATTATTATTATTATTATTTAATGCCTTGAAAGGCAACAATTAAGACTAAATATGGTGTTTTTGGTGTGGCTAGAACAAATTGTTTGAACATCCGATCTCTCCGTTAAGAGTAGTAAAGTATCTGGGTGGCTCTGGTGTAGAGCTTCAACACTCCACCTCTCCGTTAGGAGAAAGCAATACTAATTAATGGGCCTTTGGTATGACTTGAATAACAACGGTGCCTCTAATGAGGCTTAAACACCCGACCTTTTTAAGTACTAGGGTGTCTCTGGTGAGACTTGAATACTCGACCTCTTCGTTAAGCGAAGTGAGCAGTACCAGTTGAGTTAGAGTTCTTTTGTACGCAAATTAGACTTATATCTTTTCTTTTTTTAAAAAAAATAATAAAACATGTAATTCGTAGTACTTTTAAAATATATATTATAATTTACGTATTTTATAATTTTAAAAAATATATATATACGTCAAATTTGCATTTGAAAAATATTTTATTTGACCAAACAAAGACAAACAGGATGATAATTTAGGAATAGAGGGAGTATGTAAAAAAAAACATGTAATTCGTAGTACTTTTAAAATATATATTATAATTTACGTATTTTATAATTTTGAAAAAAATATATATACGTCAAATTTGCATTTGAAAAATATTTTATTTGACCAAACAAAGACAAACAGGATGATAATTTAGGAATAGAGGGAGTATGTATTATCAAATTTTGAATAGACCCTCTTCCTCTTATGATTCTTAGATTGCCAAACTAATTTTTTTTAATGACTTTATGTTTCTAAGTTATGAAAAAAAAAAAGTTACTCCTACCGTTCCAATCAAAAAGTTCATTTTTGGCTTTTTAAGGTTAACTTAATTAAATTTTGACCGACCATTTACATAAACTTATTTGTTTTTAAAAAATCGTTGAAGTTGTAATCAATAATATTCCTTATGTAGTTTTTAGTGAATGAAATTTTGTTTACGAAAACTAAATTAAAGTATGTTAAATTTTAATTTAATTTAATCATATGTTGATTTTTAAAAATAGATAGTGGACTCTTTTGTTAGAAAGGATGGAATACTTAGTTTCATTGCTTATTTTCATTTTTTGTCACGAATTGTGGTGGTGCTATTACTGACGCCAACTAGGCAACTGTCTAGGGTCCCCAAATTTTTCAATAAAAAAAGTCCCCCCATTTACTTAAAGCCCATATATGAAAATAAAAAAAATTGCACGATAGTGTGAGTAGCAGTGATGTGTTTTCAATTTCCTCCGGTGTATGTGCGACTCCAACAATGAATTGAAGATGACCTATTGACATTCACCTTCTAAGTACTAAATAAGTATTTCTTAATCTCCAGCTTTTTGAATGCTCCATTTTATCAACCATGCATAGAAGAAATCTAGGTAATTTCGTAATTACTATTACTAATTAGGTTTTAACTTTTAAAGTTTAATTATTTAGGTTTTCCATTATTGCATATTATATTTGATTATTTGCAATGGATTGTGGATACATATTTTATTGATTAATGAATGAAACTAAACTTTGTTTATTGTTTATTGCGAATGATTTTGTGTTCAAATATTTTATATGTATTTATTAGTGTGTCTGTGTAAGGGTGGTATTGTTTATTAATTTAAACTTTTTTGAGGTGCTTAATACTTTATATTTTATATTTATTGATTTATTTGACCCCTTTTTTAAGTTCACCTAGGCCCTAAAATCTCAGGGCCGGCACCGGCTATTAGTATTGTCCGGATTAAAAATAAATACATAATAATAATTAGTGTTATTAGATGAAAAATGAACTTGTGGTACGTACGTCTTCTTGACGTGTAACAGAGGAAGTATATATATCCAGTTATTCGCATTCCCCGACCAATTATCCATATATAGATCATCTCTCTCAATTTTTCAAGCTATTTATATCAAATACTATAAGCGCATAATCTCCTCCAGCGCGCAGTAACGTACGTACAACATATGTGTTAAAACATTTCAATCAAACTGCATGCGTAATTGGTTTGATTATAACATACAGTTAATTGATTGTATTTGTTGTACCTTCTTACTTAGCTCAAAGGTTTCGATTGAGCCGGTCGGTCGGGGAAGCTTCCGTCTCATTTCTCTTTTAATCGCATGCTTTTAAATTTCGGATTACATGGCTGTTTCGATGATGATGATGATGAAGCCGATGACGACGACGCTTGTCTCTATTAGTCTTGCGATGATCACTTGTGTTCTTGTTTTCCTTGTGGTTGATACGGTGGCGGAGCTTCAACGGTTTCAGCAACCGGTCAAGGCCGATGGGTCGTTGAGCGTTTTGGTCGTCGGAGACTGGGGGAGAAGAGGAACTCACAACCAGTCTCAAGTTGCCCTTCAGGTATATATATATATATATATTGCATAACATAATATTACCATATATTATTGTTTTTTCTTTTAATTTTTTTTTTAAATTGAAATTGAAGTATATAATTTGTTGACACTTTGCAAAAAATAACATGATGAGCGACCCATAAATTGTCATCTTTAAGGAAACTCCCAAATGGCCTTAATTGTTTTGCTGGCTTTTACATCTCAACAAGCTATTATATAAGAGAAATTGTTTATCAAAGCTCTTATTTATTTTAAAGCTAATTTCTTCAAATTAAATCCACTAATTATGGCTATAATTATACTCCTGCTAATTAGTACGTACCCCCCCCCCCAAAGAAAAAGCTTGTTTTTAATACACCATCCGTCCCAACCAAAAGAGTTCACTTTTAACTTTTTTTTTAAGTTAACTTAATTAAAGTTTGATAAACGATTTATATAAATTTATTTATTTTTATAAAGTCATAAGAATTGTAATTCATAGTATTGTTAATATAGTTTTTAGTAAATGAGATTTTATTTCCAAAAAATAATTAAAATTTTGATTTAATTTAATCATATGTTAATTTTTTAAAAATAAAAATTAAACTCTTTGGTCAGAACTGAGAAGTATATCTCTACTTTCTTCAGCTTAATTCAGTAAACTAAATCTTTACTTTTCAGATATGTCTGGCTCCATGTAATAATCAATAATAGCCAAGGGTTTTGTGTCTTTATTTTGGTCTTAGATACAACCTAGGGATGGCAATTTCGAATCGAACCGTCGATATTCGAACTAAACTAAATCGAAGTTGACGGTTATTAACTAGTTTTACTGGATATGAGGCGGATAACAGGGAATAACCGAAATGAAAAATTGGAAAACGGTTCGATTTTGGTATTAGTAGTATCCGCCCCATTACCCACCCAATTTCCCAAACCGCTTATTTAGTACTAATATAATTTTACCCCTGTTCATACAAGTATTTACCATATAACTTAGGTATATGTTAGATTTTTAACACTGAAATTCAAACATAATTATCAATCATGTGAATCCGTCGCTCACTCCCCTTCATTACCTGATTTAATATTTGGTGAATTTGTGGTGCAAACAACTATTTAACTAGACTTTTTAGTTTTTACGTACAAATATGATTATGATGGGTTTTAATTAGAATTATTATCATTTATCAAGTCTTATGAACTTGATTAAATATTATGTTAGTATTTGAAAGTTTCATTTTGGCTATTTTCTCTAATCGTTAAATTGTTTTAAGCTAAATTGTTAGTTTGACTAATTACCCGTGGGTATTCTCCGCTTAATCGTTATCCGTGGGCAATGCATATGGGGAGACAAATTGATTCCCCGGTAGAGAATAGAGTGATGATAAAACATAAAATTGAATTAGGGAATGGGGGTGGTATTATATATAACCGCCCCCAAACCGTCCCATTCATCCCTAATACAACCGTTCCAGATGAGCGTGTTTACAATTATTAATTAAAAAGATAATCAATTCTGACTTGGGGGCTTTGTAAATATAATAATGAGTCATCAGGGATTAAACAAATATGATTATGTAGCCAATATCTCTTACTAATTATCATTATTATTATTATAAACTATAAGATGCATGATGCATCACATCCAGCCTTAATAATTAAAACACATTAGCGCTAATGCATTTTTTACATATAGTGGGACATGTATACATAACATGGCATCGGAGATCTTAGTTTCGTAAGAATTAAGATTTAATCTCGTTTGCATTTTTTTTGGTCAACCTAATTAAAAATTGACCGATAATTTATATAAATTTATTTATTTTTACAAAATTATAAAAGTTGTAATCTAAATGTAATTTTTAGTTAATGAAATTTTAAGTAAAGTATATAAAATTTTAATTTGATTTCGCCACATGTTGACTTTTAAAAATGAAAAGTAGATTATTTGACTGGAACAGACTTTATTCGTTTCAAAATAAGTGTCACTTATTTATTTATTTTTTTGAAACCTCTGAAAATAATTATCTTCTTTTTCTTAGAAAGATTTTTAATGTCAACTGTCTATTGTGTCTCTTCTATTTGGTAAGATAGAAAAATAAGTGGATCATATTGAGATATAACACCACTGATGATAAATGGAGAGACAGTAAAGGAAAATAACATTAAATCAAAGACTTTTTTAATAATTGTGTATATTCAATGGAAGACGCGTTTGATACCGAAGGAGTAGTAAACATAACATAATTCTCAGCTGTATAATCCCTTTATTCAAGAAAAAAAAAATAGTTTCTTTTAACAACTTAACAATTTAAAATAATACATTAATTAATTACTAACTTGTATCTTTTTATAATTACACTAACTTTATATATTTTAAATTTGAAACGGTTAAAGTATTACATAAATTATTTAGAGGGCTTCATATATAATATATGCAACCTAATAAAGGAAGCCTCGAAGCAACTTCGTAAGGGGTCCACAATATTCTAAAGTTTAGATAATACTCCCTCCGTCCCTAAATTATTGTCTTTCTTTCTTTTTTCGTCCGTTCTAAAATAATTGTTTTGTTTGAAACTTTCCTTTTTAGAACATTATTTTTACTATTTTACCCTTACTTTTTCTTCCTACTTTAATTATGGGCCACATACACATGTGCATTAAAGGAAACAACACACTTTTTTAATACTATTCTAATATTAATAATCAAGTCAATTGAATTTTCTTAATCCATGCGCCAGATCAACCCAGACAATAATTTAGGGACGGAAAGAGTACCACGTAGTGCTACTCCATTAGAGATGGTTGCTTTTGCTTCACGTAATAGTAATAGTAACTGATTTGGGAGAGAAGTATATATATGCATATTTTCCTGCCTAAATAGGAAAGAATGTTCGTTCAAGTGAGAAAGAGGAAGACAAGTATATCCTGTGTGTAAGTTGTCAAAATGTTTCAATGGCATAAAATTAAGCATATTCCAAATTGCATATCATTTTAGGCCATTCCATATACTTGCAAGAAATCTACTGGTTAGAGACAAACGTTTAGAAACCGAATTTATCTTATCTGTGACTGAATAGAAATCGAGACGGATTTAAACAGTATTCTAAAAATCGGCTTAGACGTCTTGGGAATTAAGCCGCCTAGGGCGCCCAACCCACTGATTTTAATATTTTTTATTTTTAAAAAGCTTTGGCTTTAGACGTCGTTTTTGGCCTTTTTTTATACATATAAAAAAATTAATTTATATTATTTGGTTATATTTATATTACTGTAGTAGGTGTTATGGATCTATAATGTATTGAGTTATTGATTGTTTGCTTTGAACTTTGGAATGATATTAAGATTATTTAGGTATTTGGTGATATTTATTATTAGTATATTTGAGGTCTAATATTTGTTAATTAATAATTAGGTTATATTAAGAAAAAAAATTGAAAATGATGTCATAATTCTAGTCTGATAGATAATAGACCAATTTCGATTATGTCACTTAAACCAGTGACGGATTTGAGGCATAAATCAATTCAAGTATTTAATTTAATCCCAAATTAAAGCCGACCCGAGGCATGCAAATCCAGGACTTACTGTTAGCGAGCCCACATTAAAAAAAAAAAAAAACAAAATTATAGTAATTAATTAACTAATGGCTTAAAAATGATACTCCTACAAAAACCTTGATTAGTTTTTCATTTTTACACAATGAATTAAGAACAAAATTCATAAAATAAATATACAATATGAGTTTAGCAAGAACTGAAAAGTTGTTTAAAGGTGAAAATTATATTTCGTTGAGGGGGTCTAAGAATTATATGATACTATTCCTCAAATATATATATATATATATATATATATATATATAAAATTAAGGACTATTATTTGAATAATAATTCTGAAATTCCATTCATGGGTTGCACTTGCAGATGGGAATCATTGGGGAGAAGTTGGATCCAGATTTTATCATTTCGACCGGTGATAACTTTTATGAAGATGGATTAGTAGACGTAAATGACCCCGCTTTCGATGAGTCTTTCACCAACATTTACACAGCCCCAAGCTTGCAAAACCAATGGTTTTCTGGTAATTCTTCTCTTCTTCTTCTTTTTTTTTTTTTTTTTTTTCCTAGTTTCCAATTTCCCAACCCCCAACGAGTAAATATTGAGTGCAACGGTAATTTTACAAACCAACTAACATCCACCAAATCATCAACTTTGCCAAGTTGTTGATTTGGTGAACTTTAATTGGTTTGTAATACCACGTCAGAGTGTGAGGTCTCAGGTTCGATCCCTTCCCACGCCCCCTTAGGACATCAAAACAACAACAAAAAAGAGATTAAAAAAAAAAAGTAATACCACGTCATTCTTGCTGTTGTGATGTCTCCGTTGCGCTCAATATTTACTCCCAACCCCCCCCCTCTCCCAATAAATAACTTATGTGGCTACGCTTGGAGGGAATACTAATTTTAATGTCTATTCTCCATCGCGATTCAATCACTTTATTTTTGAAATTTTGAACTTTCTCTCTTTGATCTCACTAGCTTTATCTTTATTTCTCTTACTTTATATTCAATCATTACCAAAAGTAATTCAAAATCACAAAATCAATGTAAAAATTGTGAAGCCAAACACACCATGATTATTTAAATTTACTATTGTGCCCTTATCATCTACTCTCTCCATTGCAAATAAGTGTCTCCTATTTTATTTTGGGACGTTCCAAAATAAATGTCTGATTTTCACTTTTAAAATGAATCTTTACTCAACTTGTCTATGAGTTCTAAAAATCGTTATGCGGGCGCTAGGCGTCAGAGCAGGGCATAGCGCCTAAGGGCCTAGTCGGAGTCTAGGCGGGGCCTAGAAATCAAGGCATAATTACACATTAGATCCATACCAAACCTGCTGCAACAATAATAAATAGCTAAATATGACCAAAGAAACTAAAAGTAATGATCACATTACAAGATTAAAAGTTACAATTAAAAATTAAAATCAAATTCATTATCATTTCAAAGTGAAGGGAAGAAGAGAATACTTTAATAACTTGAGAGGGGCTGGGAAATACTTTAATAACTTGAGAGGGGCTGGGAAATACTTTAATAACTTGAGGGGTGAGGTTGTCATTTGAAAAAGTGAATTAAAATCTAAAACTAAAAGCTGGACGTCTGTCTCTCTCTCACAATTCATAAAGTTTTCACAGACGCCTCTCTCTCTTTCTGTGAGATGACGAATCTCGAAGCAGACGGCAATCTCTCTCTCTCTCTCTCTCTCTCTCTCTCTCTCTCTCTCTCTCTCTCTCTCTCTCTCACTCTCTCTCTCTCTTCATCTTCATCGTATCGCCTCTTTTCCCACCGTAATTAATCTAGCCATTTCGACTACTTCCAAGCTGTGGATCTCAGTCACGTTGACTCCCCCTCCTTCGACGCCGAACTTATCGAAGCCCTAGTTGTCCAGAAGATTGAGGACGTCATTCATCATATCGTCGTGCGTCGCACTGCCCCTAATTGACTCCCCTTCCTCCCAAGTTCCTCATAATGGGTCCCTTCTCGACAAATTGCGTACGACATCGCTCAAATCGGCTTGGCGTTAGGCGGCGCCTAGGATGACTAGTCGGCGCCTAGGTTGACTAAGCGGCCATTTTGTGTGGTGGCAATTTTTTGACATATTTGGCCCTAGTCGTGATGTTTTGGGAGCGTCTAGAGCTTAGTCGCGGCGTTTGGGAGGCGCCTAGGACGATTTTTCGAACACTGATGATATCTTTATTAATTGTGAAATGAAAATAGAAAGATGAATCTATTGATTTAACACTACTAAGAGGTAGTTTAAAAGCATTAAAAAAAGTTACAAAAAATTAACCTCTTTTTAAAAACTCATAATAAGTCAATACCAGACACTTGACGAACCTTAAACTTTGTTTGTGATTTGTGTAGTTTTAGGGAACCATGACTACAGAGGAGATGTCTTGGCACAATTGAGCCCAACCCTTACCCAAAAAGACAGCAGATGGCTTTGCCTCAGATCCTTTATCGTGGATGCAGGTAAGTAATTTTTCTTTCAATACACAAATTTAAATACTTGACCCTCTCATGTTATAAATTTGTGGGAAAATATTACCAATATGCATTTACTTGTGTGATTATTTGCAGGAATCGTCGAGTTTTTCTTTGTGGATACGACTCCATTCCAAGATAAATATTTCACCGAAAAGGACCATAAGTACGACTGGAGAGGTGTGCTACCCCGCAAGAAGTACCTTTCGACTCTTTTGAAGGTAATTTTTTCCGTTAAAAGGAAATGCAAGAAATAATAAAACTTAAAAAAAATAAAAATAAATTAGATAAAAAAAGTCAGTACACGACACTTATTTGAGAACAACGGAGGGAGGGAAGGAGTATAATTTTATTTTTTTTAACAGGAAGTGGAATTGGCATTGAGAGAATCAAGTGCAAAATGGAAAATAGTGGTGGGCCACCATACAATCAGAAGTGCTGGGCAACACGGTAACACCCAAGAACTCGTAGCCCAACTTCTACCCATCCTTCAGGTGAATATTCAAAGGCCGAGGAGAAGAAGTATTACTCCTACTTTAAATCGACATTTTAATTTCCATAACTTTTGTTAATTCTATAGGCAAATAAAGTTGATCTGTACGTAAACGGGCATGATCATTGCTTACAGCATATTAGCAGTCCTGACAGGTAAATTTATCTAAAATTTACTCTAAAAATGAAATCTCGGGCACTTGAACTGTTCGTTGTCTCTAAAATTTCTTCGTGTTCGTATGTTGTTGGTGTGCAGTGATCTTCAATTTCTAACGAGCGGTGGTGGGTCAAAGGCATGGAGGGGTGATGTTAAATGGTGGAACCCTAACGAAATGAAGTTTTATTACGATGGACAAGGTTTTATGACTCTGCAAATTACTCAAAATGAAGTTCATGTCATGTTCTATGATATTGTTGGCAATGTCCTTCACAAATGGAGTACATCCAAGCCTCTTTACTCCGCAGTCTGAAAGAAGTTACATGTTAGTTTAAAGACACTGTCAATGAAGAAATAGTTGTGGAGCTAAGAGGTTGATAGTAACATGCCATTACTAGTATTTATGCATGATAAAAGTCGCATGTATATCAAACATAGAATGTTAGCGCATTCATGTAATATAGATGTATCCGTATTGAAATGTCAGTCAAAATTTGAGAATGCCTGCCAACTCTTTAAAGCAATTCGCTGTCACCTTCTAACAAGGTTTCATGTAAATCTTAGCAGCCATTCGAGAAATAAAGCTAAATTATATTTAACCTTCCACATTTTCTCATGAAACAAGTTGGTACATGTTCATTTCAATATTGAGCATGAATGACCAAGAGATTGGGTTTAGGTGGTTATCAATTCCCACTCACTAGCAACACTTTGAGGATTCTTGCCTGCATAAAGGCAGTTTGGTCTTGGGAGTAGGCGGTAGCCTATGGTCAACAAGCCCACTAGCAAACAAAAGTTACGACACTTTGCAGACGTAATTTAAGTTTCTTCCTCGAGATTCAATAACGGATTACAGAATAAAGATTGGTGTGTTGTCCAGAAAGGTAAGTGCATATGCATTTCTTGAATTAACTTACGGGTATACGCTTCCCATAAAGCAACTGCAGCAGAAAACGTGTCCCAATCATAAAAGTTGTGCATGCTCTCTGCACAAGTTGAATGGCCAAAAGCCGTCTCTGCTAGTTCCCGATCCTTTAAAAGCACAAGTTTCAGACCATGAATTTTCTCCCGCTCTGATTGGGGGAGTGGCACTATATTGTTGGTTTTCCTTTTAATTTCAGATGTCTGCAATTCAACGACCTTCCAATGGTAAAAGTGTACAACCTGTTTAAGAGAAAATGAGAAAAAGATTAATGAACAAAAGTACGAATCTTCAGTTCTGTACTCGACTCTATGAATTTCAACTCCCCATTTATTTTCTATTTACATGTCAATTTCTGAGACTCAAACCTATAAATGCATTCTATTATCTAAATGCATTCAATTATCTTGGAGGCAACTTGGTATCTCAAACACGACACTATGGTCATCAAAGACTAACTCGAAAAGTTAAAGCCCCTAAATTTTCTTAAATGAAAAAATAATGCAACGTGTAAGTCCAGTCTTCTCATTTGAAGATAAGAACATGGGCATTTTGTACTTAAACTTTGGAACCTGACTTCAGAACTTTTGATAAGTTGCAACTTTGACATATAAGCAGATGATGAGGTAGAGGAGACGCTAAACAGGGATGACAAAGTCTTCTCATTTTAGCCTTTAAGGGATTTTTGTACATTTTAGAAGAAGAATTCTAAACATATGACACTAAAATGAAGTTGCAGAAAATATCTAGTGACCTTCACACCTTAGCTCAAGCTATTTGTGCTTCAGATAACCGTTCTTATGTCCAAATAATTACACCATCAGCAAGAACTGCCTACAGTTGCCAAAATTATTACCGCCAAACCAACATAACTTAAGTGCACCCTTCTGAAGGGAAGAATTTGAATGAAAGGAAACAGCTAGAGTTTACAGCCCTCTCTAAAATGTATTTATAATAAAAGTTATGTAGTAAAGCACATTGAAAGCATTTTCTGTTATGATCCTCAAGTTTAAAAGACTGTTCATCTATGATTTCTCACGACACTACCGACAAGACAATATAAGGTGAATATACAGAGGAAGTATTACCTGAAGCAGATGCAATACATTAGCAAATTCCTTCTCAAACAACTCATTCCCTTGTGACAGTTGTAGTGGTTCAGTCAGAACTTCTGAGAAATTTGATGATAAATCTACTGCTGAGGAAAAATTCATAAGCTTGGACGAATAAAGATCGTATCCAAGAACATGTATTCTTGCACAGCGTAAGTCAAATCCTGATTCGTAATTCGAAGCTTGTTCCAGGGAAAACCAGTACATGTTATCAGGTGCTGGCAATGGGAACGTATTAAATTCCTTTGAATTATTCAATGGGCTGCGGGTAAGAAATGAAATAAGTTTGGAATCTTCATCATGAGATTTATCACGGGTAAACCACAATGTAAGAGTGA
The DNA here is from genome assembly GCA_016624345.1 of Platycodon grandiflorus. Taxonomy (NCBI): domain Eukaryota; kingdom Viridiplantae; phylum Streptophyta; class Magnoliopsida; order Asterales; family Campanulaceae; genus Platycodon; species Platycodon grandiflorus. The sequence goes on along the minus strand of CM028362.1, from coordinate 76,133,344 downwards.
GTCGTTCTCCATCAGAAATCTGGAATATATATAAATATAAATTAGCATTTTGAAAAGAATGGGAGGTAATATAAATTAGCATTTAGAAAAGAATGGGAGACACTATCATTTGATATGTAGAAAACCAAACTTGCAATAATTATTGGTTTATGAAATTATTTCACTCTTTCTCCAACGAGATCCCTAACAACAATCACTTTAGCCTTTTTTTCCTTTCAATTTGTTGGTTAACAAGACCAGTACTATTTAGCTAATTAGGGAATAACTTAGGCTTATGGAAGCTACTTTACAACCCAAACAAAAGTATCTAGTCATCGTCATTCTGACCAAGTATCTGGTCATCGTCATTCTGACCTTGCACACGATAATTCGGTGTCCCAAAAGTTGAAGTTTACTGGATTCCCATTTAACATTAGGGTACATAACCACTTCCAAAATAAATTACAAGAATACAGAAGGCATTAAATAATTTAAATTACAATCCTTATACTTGGTCAAAATTGATTCATAATATTACAACTTTAAAGTGGAGAAGGATTCATAAGATTTTAATGTGTTAAAGTGGAACAGACATCTATGATTCTCTTGTAATTAAGCAAATGTAGTAAAACAGATTAGGTACAGAGGAAGTATCAACTAGAGCATAGTTTAGCACACTATTCTATGACCACAGATCAAAAAAAAGAGAAACAAACAGCAATAAGGGTTTTGATATGTGAATTGCACTTCTTCCTCGCTTGTAAAAATTATCGAATACCCCTTAATTTCAGGGCCCTAGTTCTTAGATTGGGACTCTTTTTTTTTTTTTTTTAAGATTGGGACTTGAACAACAAAAACTTAACTTGTTTTTGAGTTTTTCCGAACATGTGGGATGTTGCATATTGAAGTCTAATTGAAGCTTTGCTGAATAACAATTTATAGTAAACTGTATTCCAATAAAAATGACCAGCATCAAGAACATTTTTAACAGCAGCGCTTCTATTGGGTTGAAACACGGTCCATGTTGTGGCCATTTAGGGGCTGTATCATGCGTGTATCAGGCATGTTTTGGAGAACTCCTGTTAAAATTTTCATAAACTAAAATTTGACGAGATGTCAACAAATGTCCCGAAGAAAGAACAGAATATAGCCATAACTTGAAAAAATATAGAAAGACTACCAACCACCCTATGTAGGGTTGTAACTAGGCTGAGTTCAGTATGCTAAAGCCTACTGAAGCTCAGCTCGTTCAGCAAAAGCCAGAACTCAGATCCGGCTCCAGCTTGAAAGAAATTTGGAGGCCAAAGCCCAAGCTTGGCTCATGAATTCTGTAGGCATCACATATTCAGCTTGGTTTGTTTCAAAATTTGAGCATGCACATTCAAGCCTCATAATTTAGCTTAGCTCGGCTCAGCTCAGTTAGGCTCAAATTTGCGCAAACTCAATCAAAGTAGGGAAGCTCAAAAGAAAGTGGCGTAATATAAAGCGAGGAATAAGCAGAATATTTTTAACATACAACACAAACCGCAGATCGATCAATTAAAGTGTACTAGGAAGGTAACTGGAGCTTTACAAGCCGCACGGGGAAAGCTCATCTCGAGCTCAGGTCGTAAAATGTTCAGGCTCGCCAAGCCTATCGAGTCACCATGTTGTTTTCATTTGGCGTAATCAAACATATCAGCCTACATCTAGATCTGAAATCAGCTCAAATTCTAAAAGAAGTTTAGCCTGGCCCGTGTCTAATTTGATGAGCTTTACAGCTCAATCGACATCCAAAACCAAAAGAAAAGAAATCAAAATAAAGAAGAATGAAGAAAGGAGAGTATTTGAGATCTACCTCATCAACAGAGTGAATGTTACGACTGTCAGCAGTATACATCAGAACATCCTAACAAAATATAAAGAAAGAAAAGCAATTATTAGCCAACAGCTGAAACTATTTAACAAAAGTTGGCAGATATTAGCCTTTGGGGGCAATTACTCAGTTTTTACTGTACCAATAATAATAAGCAAGATTTATTCCTTAATTCATTTTACCCCATGCAAATAGAAATCACCATCGAATGAACAGAAAGTTCAGAGCATGATTTCCAAATCTAAGACTAACTGATTTCTCATATTTGTAACACAATGAGATATGACATAAAAATCACTACATACTTACACCGGTCATGGGTATAAAAGTTGCAGGTTCCCCATCCTGGAAGTGGAAAAGGCCGCCTCCGAAATCAATGCCATAACTATTCAAATAACACACTGCCTTCAACAGACAGACAGACAGAAATGAGCAGGACTAACTTAAGAGACAGACCGCAACTACAGAGTTAGAGTCATTAATATGCTAATGATGCAATTTCCAGATCAATTCGGTGGGGCAAGAAGATCAAGAATGTTTAAACCATCAGTAACACAGTACTCATGCTTGAATTGAACAGAAAGTATGTCCTCATTAGCAGTGTCAGCATATCTATCCACCTATAGTTTTTATCGCTGATTGGATGAAGAAAAGACACTATATGCCACAAACAAATCATAGCTACAATTGGTTTATCCTCTGCGTGAAATTTGAGTCCCCGACCCCTCGTCAAATTGTGTCGAAAAGTCAGAGGTTTTTGATTCCTTGAACAATTGACTACTAGTGGCTTGGGATTTAGCATTTGTGCATGTGACAACTAATCTTTTAGGTTACTAGGCAAGTGATTTGCTCGTGATTGGAGCATTACATTAAACAAGCTATGGCAAGGATGGCAGCCAAGTCACATGCCAAAATGTACTTAAGTGAGATCAAATGCCGCTTAATATTAACATCTTAACCATCCAACTATCAAATACCTGTGAAAAAGATAAACAACATAATAATTTGACAGCAAGGGAGAGAGAGAGAGAGTCTCTGATGCTAAAGCCGAGAGACAAGCAATCTAACAATGCCACTCGGAACTACGTACCACTTAAGTGGTTGTAAACCCCAATTTTAAGAGAAACTTTTCACAAGTGTTCAATGCCTTCAAGTTTTAGTGTTGAATTATGTTATGATACAGGCTCCATGCTAATGCATCTTTCAGATAGAAAGTTCAAATTGAATAATTAAGAAATGGCAATACAATAATCATATGAATAAAATAGAAAGCTATAAACGCACCGCAAAATCCCGTTGTCTGAGATAGGGTCTGTTATCATCACTGTGCCACCCAATACTTGCTCCTTTACTCCAGCTAATGTGTATAAATAATGTGAGAAACATCATGTAGAAGTTAAAACAAATGTTAGAAAAATGAATGACAGTAATTACGATTTATTACTAGATATACCATCTACAATCCGGACCAACCCATTTTCCACCCAATGCCGCAATGAAATGAGAGAAGATGAATTTAACATCACAGCCCCTTCAAATTCATACTCATAACACATGTGCATTGGTTTTGTATGCCATTACATACGTTAAATTTTGTCGATAAAATGCTAAAGATCCCAAAAGGTATTTCAAACTTTGACTCTCAACTAAAGTTTCGTACATGTGATCGGACAGATGTAACATCACTTACCAGTAAGGCTATCTTATGGAAGGTACTTACTTTCTTTAATAATTCAACCATGCAACAATTAATCTAATTAAAATTAACATTTATCTTCGTACCAAAATGAAAACTTGAAAGTTCCACCACAAATTGAGACTAGCGGTGATATTAAAAAATAAAACATAAAACACGAAAAGGCTAAAGCGGGTGGAGAAGAATCAAAACCTGATCAAACCAGTGAATTCGACGAAGAGCTCATACTCACACCCAAAGAATTCTTCTACTCTTTCTTTAAGCCTCTCTGGTCACGTCGTTATTAACAAAGATTGCCATAACATTTTAAATTAATGCAACAGACTAAGAAATAAAAAAGCTGAAATAAATAACCTAATCCAATTTCATCAGCTAGTGAGATACCTCTAATTGGAATAAAAGGCATAATCAAGTGAGCAGAGTTAGTGGCAATGAGATGAGATAAAGTTGTGGAAAATACATTTGGCCTGTACCCTACTGTACTGCTACTCTTGTGTATGAATTCCAGCTCCTGCAACAACAACAACAATCAATCAATCCATATTTACACACACAAAGTGTTTTGGATAGTTAAGAATACCTTGCAGAGATCAGGAGAGATAAAATTATGGAGTATGAGACGAGGGTGGTCGGCGTCAGCCATAGACGGTATGGATTGGAGGTAATCAACTTTTCCGTTTATCAATTAAACAAAATCGGCCGTTTTTAAAAGAATTCCGGCGTCAAAAATACGGGTGGAGCCCTTTACCCTTGTTGGTACACCGCACCGGCCAATTAATTGTACACCGGTGAAAGTTTGTTTTTGTGCAACAAAATGTCATTAAAGTAACAAAAGAATTTGTTAAGCGTAAATACTCGGAATTCTAATTGATTTCAAGTTATCCCTTAATTATATTTTTTGGATCTAGAACTTTTTAGGTGACTTTTTATATAAGTGGTACAGTTTGCGGTTAAGATCATGTCACGTTATTAAATAAATTAATCAGATGTTTAAGATAAAATCGATTAAACGATGTCATTTTCAAGCAAAAAATATATAGACTTTTTACACGTTATGTTATTTTAAAAATTAATCAGACGCTCAAGATAAAACCGATCAAAAGACATCATTTTTAACCTATTTAATGATTATGTCACATTATTTAATGAGTTAATCAGACGCTCAAGGTAAAATTAATCAAATGAGATCATTTTCGAACAAAAAAATATATTGAGCATCTTATCAACTCACTAAATGTTGTGAGGTAATCTCGACCGCAAATTACACCATTGCACAAAACCTCAACTACGGGAGGCTCCTCAAGCTAACCGTCTCTCTCTCTCTCTCTCCCTCAATTCTCAAAATTGTTGGAAACTTGTGTTGAATGAACGTCGGAGCCAAGGGGTTGTTTCTCCGGTGCACTAGAAAATGGTTAATCAGCTCTCTCCCTGTCAAACAAAATCGTGTATTACCCAGAGTTGAGTTTTCATTGTTAATCAGGGTGGTTGTGGCCTTGCAGAGAGAGTTCTACTTTTACATATTGTTGTATGCTCTTCTTAATGTTCGTTCATCTTTGATTAGGACTCCAATTTTCGCTAATTGAGCCCTCATTTGACAATGTCTATTGAGAATCCTCTGCAAAGTTAGACTCCCTTGGCGTATGTGTTATTGTGATTATTTTTAGGAGATTACCAAACTTTGCTTGGTTAAGTTCTGCAACGCTTGAGCTAGGCTCGAGCTCAAGCTCGGTTGAAAATAAAAAACTCAAGATCAGGATTGACTCATTTTGATTCTTCCTATTCCAGGTTTGCCTCGGTTGGACTTGAAGGTAGACATACCGAGCTTGAGCTCAAGCCCAAACTCAAGTTTGATTCGAAATATTTGTATATTTTTGTAATTAGTAATAGAACAACAGAATAAATGAACCAGTAGACATAGGTTAATGCAAAAAAGAAAGACAAGATTGAGACGACTTTAAGATTATCAAAGGAATGCTAAAACAAAGAAATAAAAGCTAACAGAGTGAACATATACCTTTATCAATGCATAATTATGAGTCGTGCGAGCTTAATTTAAACTAGACTTGTCAAATTTACAAGAATCATAAGCCATTCAGGTTTGGCTACATGATTTTAGGGGTGAATTTTGACTATTTTTTAAACGAACTCGAGCCAAGCCTTACCTAGCTAAATGACTAAATCCGAGTAATTTGGCTCAATTTACAGCCCCAAGGTCCACTAACATCAAAACAAACCAGCTATCCAAACAGTATCTTAGTTTTGTTCAAAGGTAGAGGGCAGGCAATTTTTGGCAGAAAAGGATCAGATTCCTATGTTTCACAATTGGGCACCGTTAATAATTTTTGGGGCACTAGGTTGCGAAATATTGAGGATTAATTACGCCTAAAGTAAGAGTTTCCATATAATAATACTAGGACAACAAAAAGGGAACAGAAGAGCAAAAGGGAACAACTTCTACTTCTTAGAGCTGAAGTTTTTACTCTTCACCCTTTGCTCTTGCTGATCGTGTGACATGTCTAGTCTCACAATTTTCTCTGCTCTTTACATTTTGCTTGCAGTATGCAGCCTCAACTTTCTCTCTCTCTCTCTCTCTCTCTCTCTCTCTCTCTCTCTCTCTCTCTCTCTCTCCCTCTCTCTCTCAAAAACTGCTTAAGGTGGCTAGTTAGTCACCTTTGGATCATCGTTTTGCTGCAGCTCTTCTTCTGCCACTGTTTTCTTGCCACCAGTTCCATCCACATTTCCATTGCAGTCTTGATGCAGCACCTTGGCATCTACTTTACCTTTTGGAGAAGTGGTGCTGCTATTACCATCCGCTCTCCCTTTACCACTGCCATCGGTCTCCATAGAAAAGCTTTCAGTAGCAGCGGTTGTCGAGGAAGGTTGACTTGATGAGTTGCTTGAACCAGGAGGAAGGAAAACTCCAGTACCAGGTACTGGTAAGCGAGGCGGAGGATGCCTCATGGGAACTGCTGCAGGCCATCCAGCGGTAGAAGGTGGTAGAGCAACCGGTGCAGGGAAAGGCATGGCTGGTGCAACTGCTGCAGGAACAAAAATTGGTTGGATCCCATTTGGAGTCGGCAACTGTGGACGCCCCGCTGGAGCTGGCAATACACCAGTTGTAGGCACCGGCACATAATGCTTGGGACCTGCAGGATGGCGGACATGATTTGGCGACCTGCTAGGTGGAGGGACCCACTGCGAAGGTGGTCCTGCTGCAACTGAAGCAAAACGCTGACCCTCACTGGGTGTTTTTTTGGGTTGCGACTTGGTCAAAGTAACAAGAACACGCTGTTTCCGGATAGAAGGGATCGCATGTCTGGCTAAATCTGCGGATTTTCCTTGCATTACAAGCATGGATCTGCATTTTCAAAGGGGTAAGTAAACAATGGCCAACTTTAAATTAAAATTTAAAAAATAAAAATAAGCAAATAGACCCACTATGTGAATCCTAATCTTAGGCCCTCTTCATGTCAGCTGAACAATTATCTTTTCAGTTAACAGTCAAGGAGGTTCACTGTTTTGACCTTTTTCTTTAACTGCTAAAAGTAAATTTTATTAATAAACAAAAGAACAAATACACCCCCCAAAACATTACTCCAATCACCAACCATGAAACTCTCCTATAGCATTGTGAACTAGCTCCATGAAAAGAGATGAAAAAGTGAACTCCACAAAACCCCATTGCTATCACACATTAACTAAACACCACCAAGAGAAGATATTACTACTAATCTCACAGTTTTGACCTTACAATCCTATACATGACATCTTAAACTAAGGCACTGTTTGTTCCATTGAAAAACTTTTGGAAAAGGGTTATGCAAGTCATTTACATGTGAAAATGTTCTCTTGTCCGATACTTGGTTATCACAAGGGACCAAACTGTAACATTTTGACCTTACAACTCTATACATGACGTCTTTGACTAAGAGACTGTTTCACGAAGATAACTATCAGAAAATGGTTCTTAAAGTAATTTTCATGTGAAAAAATGTTCTATTCTCCAACACTTGGTTAGCACATAGAAAATAGGACTGAAATTGTGCAACTGCGAGTGAGTGTGACACACGCAAGGAAACACACGTACTTACACAGACACAGAAGCGCAGTTCATCTTAGTTTATGTAATCTACCAACCAACTCAATGACCTCCATTTATTGCACTGCTTGCGACTAACCCTAAATATGTTTTCCCTCCTTTAAAGAATAAATTATCAGCACAGGACAAGCAATGATATCACAAGTGAGCTTCTTCTATTTTTATTATTTTCATTATTCCCTTTTTCTGGTGTCGCGGTCAAGGATGGAAGATGTTGACGCTTGGTGGTTGTGATGAGAGCAATGTCATACAGCGGGGGTGGTGGCTCAGTGATCTCTTGGTGAGGAGGTAAGATGTTATATTGGTACCTGGTGCCATCATGCTCGAGTTGGCATATAACTGGGATGACATGTGCAAATTTAATGAAGAGGTCCGGAAGAGAGAGAGAGAGTACCCAGGAGCAAGAGAAAGCTTCAAAGAGCCTCTGAAATCCCCAGGATGATCCACTCCAATTACTCTTCCAAAAGTCATATCACATTCTGTCAAGAACAGCACACATATCGGCCTTCCAAACCAATTTGGCCACATATGAGGCTGTGAATGATCACCCTACAAAAAGGAACCACCTGATTACAGCACAATTCTGCAAAAATATGAAAATGACGCCATCCTTACTAACCTCATTGTAGATATCAATAATGCACGAGTCTGGCTTCACATTAACAACTTGCATGGCTATTAAACGTTCAACAACGTCTTGCAGCAAGCTGGGAATGGGTTCTATTCTTCGATCTGTAAATTTCAATTTATTTTCCAACAAATGTAAGAGCAAATATGATAATGTCTTTCCATAACAAGACTTCTAAGGAAAATCAATCATTTGTTTTTTTTTTGGAAAGGACTTTCATTGGACGTGCCTTTGGAGGTTCCACCAGTTGGTTCATATTCACAAGGTGCATCGGCAATAGGAAGGCCCAACTGAATCATCTCCCGTCCATGGCCTTTAGTGGGTCTCTTTACAACGACAAATGTCTGTCCTGCTTCATACCAAAAGAAAATATAAAGAATAAAAAAAGATTAGAAATATTATTGGCATTTACATACCGGGGGGATGGGGGGCTGCAAACTTGAATCCCAACAAAACTTATCCCGAATGTAGCATTAGAAGATGAAAGAAGTAATGTGATCCCTCCCATTTGGAGAGTTTTTTCTCACTTTCATGGATGTCCATTTGGGGATTCCCTTTAAGAAATAATAATAACAATAAATAACTATTAACTAACAGCTTCCATAGTATTGTAACTTTTTTCCATATTTATCAAAAAGACGAGTTAGAATACTAATGTGAAAATTCTGCTGGAATGATCTTCAACCCCTACTGCTAATATGCGGATCCAGATATGAACCATAATGGCAACAATGAAAGAGGAACATGCATATAAAGTTTCTCAACAACAGCAGTACAAAACCGAGAACCCAAAGATGCATTTGAGGGTCTCTAGTAGCATCCTGAAGACAACAAAAATAGAGGCACAAGCATATGGAGCTTCTTGAGGCATCCTGATGTGAACCGTAACAACGATGCGCATACAACCCAACAACAATACGTTGTTATCCCAAGACCTTCTCCGAGAAAGGTTGAACAAACGGAACCTCCCAACACCTATAACGAGACGCGAAACTTGGTATAATTGAGGAAGTCACAATTGAGGGTGATCAACCAATTGATAATTGATAAGTCAATAAAACGCGACAAGGACACACTCTTGTAGCACGTTGAACATTTACTCAAAAGTTTGAGAGAAAACTGAATTCAATTTATAAAACTTAACTTCTTGATAACTGTTTTGATTACAATATGAAATACCCTTTTATAGGCCAAAATACCATAAAGACTCCTAAACTATTTAGGGAAAATAACAAACCAACAAGGAAAGAAAAACTAACAAAAATAGGATTAAAACCCTGAAAATCTTGGCTAAAGCGTAGCAGAGGCGCGCCTTAGTGCCTAAAATAGCACTGGGGCACAACAGACAAGGGCCTTACCGCTGTGTTCTTGCGCCTTAGCGCTGTGGCAAGGCGCAAGCCTCAGCCCTATGAGTTCAGGAATGTTGCTTTTTTTAAGCGCTTAAGCGAGGCTTTCAGGCGCTGGGGCGCTCCTCAGACTTCCAGAAATTGCAATCGAGCCCCTCCACTTTGCAAAACACTTCTTGGCACCCAGATTCACATCACATCCCCCATCGGACATCTAATGCTCCAGAAGTCATTGGTTCCTATTAAAGATTCATTTCCTATTAGCATGAATTTTCTCTTCTTACGAGTCCAATAAATAACAACAGAAAAGAAGACCCAGCTCTCTTACTGAGATTGCCCTGCTGTCCTCTGTCTACAGTTCAGTCATAGCAGTAGTAGACCTTTTCCATGGATGTGGGTGTTTTCAACCCTTCCCACCAATCAACAGTTTAGACAATCCAACATTTCTATAGCGTGAATTTTCCTATACTTTAAAATCAACTCCCTTTCCTTCATTATTTGAAACACTAAAATCGGGGCTATAGATCTCCAGCTACTTCCAGGAATTGATTTTGTTCTAATATGCTTTTTCTTGAAAGCTTGAAACATTAAAGTACTCTCAATATTTTTAGCTTTTGCTTGAAAATTCAAAAGGTCTCTCCATAAGATTTTTAGCTTTTGCTTGAAAGTACGAAACTTTCTCAAGTTAATTTGTTTCAAATGCCTAATCTCAAGCTCCATGAAAAGGCAACAATGGTCGCATGTAAAGAATAATCAAACAATTTACCATCTGTGTATGAATCTCTCCGTCCAGCCCACCACCCCCCAATTATCACCTATAACAGACAAGCATAAGGATTTTATCTCTGTAGCCTACATCGACAAAAACTCAGAAAGATTAGCCAGTAAATTATAATTTGCATACTAAAACAAGGGTAGTTAATGGTAAAAAAGAAAGGGATAATTAATGGTTAAAAAGAAAGGGGGTAAAAATCAAGTCCATGTCTAGGCAATGCCTTCAGCCTAGGTGTACTAGGTGCGAACCGTAGAATCTGGACGCAGGTTAAGCGCTCAGGGTGAACCTTTGATAAGCCTTAAAATTAGGTGTACCTTTGACAACTATGCCCACTTCTGCGAACCAATTAACCAATAAATGATACTACTTCTCATATTAGACCCAAGGTTTAATGCTTTCAAACTTCTCCTTCCACAAAATACTCTACTCTTCTTTAAGGAGATACCTATATTAACTAAAATAAAGAAAATAAACAATGCATTTTTGATCGACAGCTTGGTAAAGTCAAATTCAACTATCATATACATGTTCTTCTCTGTTTAATAAATATAACTACTGAAGTATTGGGTATGCCGTGTAACTTCTACGCGATCCCCTCGATGTCTTCATGCACTATAAGATCTAGTTTACGTGAACGTATTAGGTCCATGGAGATAGCCAAAGTGCGTTAACCCATTAGGTCCAGGGCAATTAAAGTTGGGGCATCCACAATGGAGAACCCATTGTGGGTTGATACAGTGACATGACAAAGAAAAATGGGATCGCTCCCATATCCAGCAAGAAATGGGTTTTCCTGTATCAATGATGTGGCATGTGTGGGTTCAACCACTGTGGTTGCTCTTAGAAATGATATCTTGCACGAGAACCCATTTCTTGCTCATTGTGGGTTCAACCATTGTGGAAGCTCTTAGCAATGGTATCTTGCCGGAGAACCCATTTCTTGCTCACAAAGGGAGTGATCCGATTTTCCTTATGTCAATATGAACCCACGATGGGTTCTCCATTGTGGATGCCCTTAGTAACACAATGTCACTTTGAGAGAGAGAAAAAATTAGAAAGATTTCGTTAAGAAAAGAATGTCTAGAGGGGATTCTTGTCCATGAACATGGACTTATAATTATGTGAGATCACCATTTCATCACATCAGTTTATGCTTCTTGGTGGCACTCATGATTCCACATGAGCAGTTAAATTAAACACTTTCACCAATTGTTCTCCGTAAAGAGAAATTTTCTAAACTCAAATCAAATCTAAAAAGTTCCAGTTTGGAATCCTAATAAATTTGTATAGATTCCTGGGACAAAATTATTATGAACCGGTAGATTTCAACACGAAGGGGTTCACGTGTAACTTGATATTATAGGAGGAGCTTTACAAAATTGGATAAATTCTAAGGCTGCTAACTGAGTTGGGTTTACTAAATAAATGTTCTTTGTCGGAAACAAAGAAGCCTTAATTTGTCAACACAAGTCATACAGAACCGCAAGTAGATTTGATGGATTTTGAGTACAAACCCAAGTAGATACACCATCAGGTATGCGGACGTTATGGAACTAAATTCATTGATAGCAACTCAACTCAAAGCCTTTGTCCAGGTCAATTGGGGTTGGAGAGACTTCATTGCTACCAAAAATTCAAAAGCACTTAAGAACCCTACTTCCTCATCTCAATTCATAGCTACCAAAAATTCAAAAAGCACCCTACTAGCTCAAGTACTAAACTTCGTAGTTATACTAGTGTTTTATTTGTTTGTGAATATAACACGAGGAACATTATGGGTGAAGTAAACATAATAGTTTTAGTTTCTCATTGCAGTATCTACATGCTGACACATGCTGCAAATCAGAAAGTCAATTACTGTGAGTTGTATGTCTCTCTCTAACGGCACCTACGTATGACTTGTTGATAAAACCCTACTCTTTCACTCACAGTCGCCCAAAAAGACTAAACATGATCTTGAATAATTGAGAAGACAACTTACCAGCGTATTTATCAAGGTAACATAATGTCTAAGGAACCATGTGGTATTTCACCATAAAATTAGGAAAAGGTGTACAAGCACGTTGTACCCAAGAAAATTATGATGAAAAGATAAGATTGTATTACCAATCAGCTGGAGACTAGGATATAGTGCACGAATGCAACCAAACAGAATCACACATTTCTTGCTCCTTTGTGTTTATTTTCAAACATTTAAAGGATTTTTGTATGTAGACCTGTTTTAGAAGTAATGTGCAGTCAGTAACCATCTTCGAATGCCAATTTTCACCGAGTGCAGACCACACAAGGAACCTTAGGGAAAATTTTGGTTTAGGACATTTTTGGAGCCAATTTAAACATAGAGGATGATGATATAGGGTTGAGTACCAACAAGAGAACATTGACAGTTAGGATTCCGAAGGCCAGCCCCTTCAATACTTCACCATTGGAAAAAAATGGGGGAAGAGAAGAAGAAGAAGATTAGTTTACTACGAAGTTTCCAACTGAAAGAATTTCTAAGCAAACAGAAACAGAAAGATTCCAGATACATATATGACCTATTAAAATACCATATAGGACGAGAAAGAAACACAAGGGGAACTGGAACAGGTAAGTTGCCTTCTCAAGACAAAGAAAACTATACATGACTTGCCTTGAAACTGCCCTCGTCTTCCAGCAGTTCTCAAATCATTCACCAGTGCAACCAATTTACCAAGCTCAGAATCATCCAAGAGATCTTCATACAATTTCATTCCATCAACCACATTAACCTATAGATGGAAATTGGTTAACCTCAAGATAAATGAATCGCACCTCCATGGTGCTTTGGTTTTATATGAATCTCTTATTTGTCAAAAAAAGAAAAAAGCTTTATTTCAACCAAAATTCCAAAGTGCTCAAAAAGAGTTAAAGAATGTCACCTCTTTGCCGTCAAGCATCTCAGTACCAACAAACGTTTTTGCAATGATTGAAAGATTCTTCTTCTCATGTGAAGGTTCTGTGGAAGGAATATCATTATCCAGATGCATATAAGAACAGCCTTAGAAATGAAAGAATCAGAAACTTAAATCTGATGGTCTAACACCGCTTCTGGCAGTAGCAACAGCAGCAGAGAGGACTACGTAGGGGTAAATGGTATTTTATCGTGATTGTTTTAATCTACGGTAATTTTACTTTTCCAACTTGTTGTATTTAAAAATGGAGTCAGATAAAAAATATCAACCAAATACTCAGAATATGGAACTAGAGTGCAACTAAAACTGGTCTACAGTCCCAAACTTGTATAAGCAAGGATACTTGATCCTTAAACACATTCAAAAAAATGATATCACCAAAAGAAACAAAACAAAGAGCAAGAAGTACCTTTAGAGTTTGAGTTGTCACCAGCGTTCACCTCATTTCCCTCACAATCAGACTTACTTTGTACATTTCCTGGGATCTTGACACAGCTGTCAACTTGAGGTTTTATGCTAGCATCATCTCCTGCACCAAAACAAAAACAGTCAGTATCTTTCATTAGTTTTTCCCACTAAGCTAACATCATGCTAAATAGTAGAAGCCTTTCACAAACTTACTAATACAAAATACTCCTATCTACTCCAAAACAAAAAAGAAAACAAACTTTTTACAAACTACTATTTGGAGGAAAGAATAACTGTGGCCTAGTGGATTACCCTTTTTAAGTTTGAAAATTAAAAGTCCAAGGACCAGCTTTTAGGCCTTCTCTTAGTGTGTGGTTAGGCCTTCTCTTAGTGTGTGGAAGTAGATCTAAGCACTCAACAAGAAAATGAAATTCTACAGAGGATGACCTTGAAACAAACAATCACTAGCTTGTTCAAAATTAAGAAATGAGAATGATTCATCATACCTCCTAAGAGCAAAGTACACCGTACTTGTTTAATGACAAACAATAGTAAAATACATCATGATAACAATAGTAAAAAGACATCATAAGAGCTACACTTGCATTCACCCAAGAACTTCTGGCAAATGCATATTAGCCACACCCCAGCAGAAGTTTCTTGCTCGCCCCTTGAATGCAACTTGCAAGAACCAAAGGCTTATGTATATTTTTACTAGCAAAGTTAAAGCCAAACACCATGTTCTAAAGTCTAGGTAAACAGTAAACTTATTTGTCATCGTATGTACAGAACTGGAACAGCATGACCTGCATCTAGAGATGGAGCCGCCATAAGCAGCTTTGAGAATAAGCTTCTAGAATGACATACTCCAGCGAAAATCGCACATCAACCAAGCAGTATAAATTACATAAGGACTTCTAGGAAATATATAGCTATAGTCACAAACTCACAATTTTATATATTTCACACCAAAGAAAGAAAAAAACAAAAAACAAAATGGCTATGAATGACAAGAAGCTACATTTATACCAACCATTCCTATAAGAGAAATAGGCAAAATTAGGAATCCAGCTTCTTACAATGTATAAGTCAATCTCCTTATCACCTTAAAGAAACCATCCAAACTTAACAACTCTAAACAACAATACCGATTACCCACAAACCAACCTACAGCAGATAATCTGTACAATTTGGTTAACAAAATTAGCAGTAAACGATGGATAATTAGATTACCATTATTCTCCTTTGCAAGTGTCACATCCTTATCATCCAATTTCCCCACCGCGATCCCCACTTTAGCTTCATCCCCAACCGAATTCCCCGGCACATTAGCATTGTTCTGACTATTATAACACTCTACACTGGAATTCTGATTGTGATTGTGATTGTGATTCTGACCATCCTTGACAACATCAAACCTATGACCTCCTCCTCCTCCCCTGGAGCCGCTACCTGATCGCGGCGGCTTAAATTCTTTCCCACCACTCCCCTTCACCGGATCATAAAACCGCTGTTGCCGCCTAAAAGTCACCTGCTGCAGCGCGTACAAAACCTCAGCCACAGAAAAATACTGCTGCATATGCAGCACAGGGTTCCAATTACACCTCCTCTGTTGAATACATCCAATAACCCCATCATACTCCCCGGGCTCCCCAACCAGCCTCAAATGATGGCACATAGAGTCAATTATCGCATTCGCCGCAGCAAATTCTCCTCGAAGCCAAGAGATGAACCCGTCCCGCTCGTCAGGGAACCACTGACGATGGTGCGGCTGGAACATCTCTCCACCACCACCGCCGCCGCCGGCCGCAACAACACCACCACCACCACTAGGGAACTGCATTTTGTCGGAAATCACCACATTTCCCGACGGCATTGCCATAAACATAAAAAGATGTAGATATAAATATATATATATATATATATATATATATACACACGCAAACACTGTAATCTATATTACTGCAACGGATAACAGCTAGCTCATTCCCAGATCTGCACAGCAAGATCACAGATTGTGTAAAAGAAAAAAAAACGACTGAATTCAGTAAATTCACGGTTGATAAATTATGTGAATTACAGGATTATGCAATGCAAGTAGAGAGATTTGATGAGAAAATCGTGAAAGATCTATAGAATGAAAAGCGTGTTAGGACTGTGAAGTGACGTAACGATTGGGGAAAATGAAAGATCTAGGGTTCGGGGGGGTTAATGGCTTATGGAACACGCGCATTTGGTCTTAAATGGTGACTGGACTGAGACTCTCTCTCTCTCACACTCGCACTGGAATTCTACTCATGTTTTGTTTGTTCAGCTCTGTGTGTGTGTGTGTGGAACTAGGATAGTATATTCTGCCTGTGTTCTATGTACGTACATGTGAGAACGAGGGTAGACACGTAATTTGGTGAGGTTGAGATTGGGAGTGATACTACTATGGTAGTACCATGAAAATATTTCATAGTTTTGTAGTTTTGGAGCACCACGTCACTCTTTACACGGTGTGTTAAGATTAATAAAGAATTACACTATTGTGCTAAAATGATTTAAAAAGTATAGTAGAAAGCGACACTTTGCTACAATTAGTATGCTACTATTAATCATATACTTACCTAAACATACTACATAATGCCACGAAATCATCGAATTTTTTTTACTTCCTCCTTGTGAGTCGTTAAAAAAAAAAAGAGGGTGTATGGGATTTTTCAAATAAAAAAAGGTTTTAAAACATGCTTTGGAGTAGTTGAGGTCATACAAAAATTTTGAGAGTTTAACTAGGCCATATATGAAGAAGTCCCGTCCAAATACTCATTTTCTTAATTAATTTTATAAAAGAAAATAATCATTATTCCTTTTAACAAGTAACATCCATAAGATTACGAACCGAGTAGTTTAATGGTTGTTCTTCATATCCTTATAAGTGAACCTACTCTAAGAAGCAACTTTGCAAAGATTGTTCATGCAAAAACTCGAGATAAATACTCGTCTGACGTGAGTTTTGCGAATCATTGGACATGTGAGCAATTTGTAGTTGGAACATGCAACCTTATCCTCCTTACTCGAAGCAGATGTTGATTGTTATTTTAATAAGGGCTTGTTTGGTAGCCAGGCAGGGATAAACAGTATTATTAATTCCGGTACTATTAGCGCCCTTGTTATTAATCCTCACTTATATATCGCGGATAATTTTGGGATTAAAATGTTAGTTACGTGAATTTTTTTTAGTGAAGGCGTTTATAATATCACTCTCTCCCTTGGTATTATTAGCAAGGAGATGAGGACATTATCTGGATAACTCGTGTTATTAGTCTCGACCATCTATTGCGTACCAAATATTCGATAATTTGACTTATTAATCATATTCGGTCTTAATCCTAGCTACCGAACGGCTCCAAAGTGGCTTATTAATCACCGGTGTCAATATTGATGGTGGTCAGTTGCATTTTCAAATAGATTGAAGATCTCGATAATGTGAAGTTATTTTCATTATCACGTTGAATATAGTGAAGTTCCTCGTTATCGTTAGTTCCCTAAGCTACTATACCTACGTTTTTTTGTTACAAAGATCAATATATGTGTAGATATGTACAACACACACTTAGTTTTTGGACAACGAATTAGGTCTGCACCTACATATATTGCACCAGTTTATCATAATTTGATATGGCTGGGGTGGCCAACAACTGTGGCTGCAATTGGCATCGTAATAGCTTTTTTTTCTTTAGGCCAAAATACATTTCACACCCCCAAGTTCCATAGTGCACCCCAATTTAAGATTTGTCCTAGAATGGTATCTGACGTTATAATTTTTTTCAGTTTGGCCCCTGGCCGTCGTGACAGGCGTTAGAAAGATAAGGCCAAAATATGAATTACCCCCCAAGGTTTCTACCAAATCCCAAAGTGCCCCCCACATAAGGTTTGCCTCAGAAACCCGTCTGATGTTGCCAATTTTTCCAGTTAGCCCCCTGGCCGTGATGATCGTTAGAAAAATAACGGGAATCCATCACGTGCCTTGCACGAGGGGGGCGATTGGGTCTTTTCATCATATATATAAAATACTAACTAAAGGGGGTCAAAGTGTCAAAAAATTACTTAAATTAAAATTTCCTTCTCCCCCTTCTTCATCTCCGGTGGTTTCAAGCTGCTGCTGCTGCTTTCTCTCCCAAAATTTCCATCTCTCAATTCTCACCATCCCCTCTCTAAATACAACAGCCTCCATAGCCGCCTACTTCTTCTTCCACCATTCTCTTTCCATCAATCTCTCCATCTCACTTTCGTCTTACTCCAGTGCCGGCGTCAACAGTGAAACCCCCCCTTAGCACCAACTCCGGGCCAAATTGCCATTAAATCCGGTTGCTCTTTTTCCAACTCCGGCCAAGGCAACACTATCTCCGGCCAATAACCTTATTTCCAGTCTTCCTCTGTTGTGGCGACCATTAGGCCCTTGCACTTCAGCAACCCCCAGCACACCTCTCTTCCCTCTCTGTCTCATCTCCCAGCTTAAACTCACATCCTCAGTTCCACCCACAGCAACCGTCTCCATTCCGATTGTCTTCCTCAGCTCCGGTGACTCTAAAGCCCCTACATCGTCATCCCAGATCCCGTACGAGATCAGAATTTGTTTTCTCTCAGGTCTTTTTATTTGGGCGTAAACCTCCATCAGTCAACAAGCTAGGGTTTCAAATTGAAACCAATTTTTTTCAATATCAAGTAAAATATTTCTAAAATAGGGTTTGGAAGGGCAAATTGTATGAAAGGGCAATTAGGGTTTGGAATCACCGAAGATGAAGAAGGGGAAGAAGAAAATTTTAATTTAAGTAATTTTTTTGACGCTTTGACCCCCTTTAGTTAGTATTTTGTATATATGATGAAAAGACCCAATTGCCCCCCTCGTGCAAGGCACGTGATGGATTCCCGTTACTTTTCTAACGGTCATCACGGTCAGGGGGCTAACTGGGAAAATTGGCAACATCAGACGGATTTCTGGGGCAAACCTCATGTGGGGGGGGGGAACTTTGGGATTTGGTAGAAACTTTGGGGGGTAATTCATATTTTGACCAAAAGATAACATAATTGATCATGTGCGAGGGTCATTTTATAATTTTTATTTTAGTCTAAAGGATATTTTGGTCATTTTAGTTTTAAGGATGAGGGGGTCAAAGTCTTTGGCATAAATTTCATCACCATAGTCGTACCCAAGTCTAAATCCAATACAGGGGTCAAATTGTCAAATTGACACTAAAATCCAATACAACCCACAACACAATACACAGTATTGTAGGTCCACTTAGGAAACTGATAAGACTAAAGGGGGGTGAATAGCCTTATAAAATCTTTTAAGAGATTTTAAAACCTTTGTAAAACTTTGGCAATGAAAAATAGGTTTTTGTGGAATCAGTCAACTCATCAAAGAAAGTGATTAGTTGGAAAATCAGCTTATGAAGCAACTTTGAGGTATAGAATGATGTTTGTTTCTTGGCTGACTGAAGTTTTAAGTAATAAGACAATGCTTTAAGCTTTAGTCAGTTTAGTCAAGGAAAATAAGTAATAAATAAACACAGAAAAGCACGAGTTGTAAAGTGGTTCACAATATGAAGACTGCTACGTCCACTACCAAGTTGGTTAAACTTGGATTTTAAAGTGCACTAATATTAATAATCCTATATGATCACTAATGGATTAGTGTACAACAACACCAGTGACTATGGAGATTGAATGTTCAAAGGGAACAAATCAATCTTATGTGTTACAATCAATAATTCCTCAAAAACTAGGTAGTTAGGAGGGATTCAATACAATGATTAAACTTAAAGGCAAATACAAATAAAGAGAATAAACAGTAAATGTTCTAGGTATTTTACTCTTTAATGCATAAGCTCTAGAATTCTTGAAGTGTTATGAATGTTTTGAATGCTTGAGAGCTTTGTATGTACAGGTGAGAGTTCTTCAATGCTTCTGTGGCTTTATATAAGCAGAGCTAAGTTTGATGCCGTTGGAAGCTTTTGACTTTGCATTAAATGTTCTGAAAATGTACAAGTCAAATTGGGTAAACAACTCTCCTTGAGCATTGAACTATCTCAGAAGAAGTAGTTATGACCTGTCTTTTCATTCTAAAATACAAAGCAAGGCTCAGAATGAAAAGTGTGTCAGAAAACATTAAACATAAAATATGTTTGTATTTAAAGCACGCAATATACTGACACAAATTCAAAATAGCTACGGAAGCTTATCAAGGAAGTTTTCGTTTGAAGATCAGTAGACTTACATAAGAGATAAGTCAAGGACATTATCAATCTACTGACTTATGTCAATTATCAGTAACTGACTTAAAAATATTTAAGTCATTATCTCATTCAATGCGAAATCAGTGACTGATTTATTTCAAATAAATCAGTCATCATCTTGTGAGATATTAAGTTAGTTGATCTTATGTGATTCCGAATAAGTTAGAATGGTTTTAAATAAATCATTGAAGGACCAACAAGTATCGTAGAGACGGGAACAACATCTCTCTCCCTCCCACCTACGCGTCCTTCTCAATCATCGCTCCACTACATTCTACGCCGATCATCCACCTCTCTTATGTTCCGTCACCATGAATTTCAGCAGTAATTAAATGACTAAAAAGTTCCTTGTCATTGCAAACTTGAATCGCGACATCAACAACGATCAGAGCACGCATGGCTACTAAATGATATGGGCACCGATCTGGGCATCTCTCTCTCCTCAATCAGTAGGTCACGACCAACATAACATTCAACCTTCACCTCTCTCATACCACTGTTTCGTTACTATAAATTTAAGAACAGTCAGACATCTAGGGTTCTATCTCCTTCTCCCATTTTTATTTTTATGGATTACAATTGCAAATATTAGTCGGATTGATGACTGACATCAACGACGATTAGATGACCATTTAAATCACGAACTCTTCTTTCTTGTAATTCATTTTCCTTTTTAGATTTAGAATTAGATTTGAAAAATTGAGTCACTTGTAAACTTATGAATTCGAAAAGATTTTTCAGATTTATACTCTTGTTTTTCAAATTGGGATTTGATTTTTGAATTGGGTTTGGATTTTTTATTTGAGTTTTAACGTGTATTATAATATAGGTAGATTTTATAGTTAGTAAATGTTTGTATGTTGTGCGTGTACAACACACACATACACAGGGGGGAGGAGAGAGAGAGGGAGAGAGAAAGAGGGAGAGAGGGAGAAAGAGGGAGAGGGAGAGAGAGAGAGAGAGAGGGAAAGAAGGAGATTGGTGGTTCGGCACTGGCGATGGCTTGGACGGGGATGATGAAGACACCCGAACTAGACAAGAGGGACGATGAAGACACCACTTTTGTTTTCTAAAAGAAAATAATTTATTTATTTTTTTGACACTTTAACCCCCTTTTATTTAGTGCTTTGGACATATCTATTATTGGTCTTCGGCATATATGAAGAAAAGATTGAATTCCTCCCCCCCCGCGGTTAAAGGCACATAATTAATTTTGTTATCTTTCTAACGTCCGTCAAGATCAGGGGGCAAAATGAAAACAAATGTAACGTTAGATACCATTCTGGGACAAACCTTCGATTAGGGTGCGCTATATAATTTGGTGTATACTTAGGGGTGCAAAATGTATTTTGACTATTTCTTTACTTTAAATTGACAAAAGCTTTTAATATTACAAATTAATGATCATTTTCCTTTATCTAGAGAGATGCCATTAATACACAAATCTGAATATTAAATTTGGATATTCTCAATAAAGTGAAAACATGTTCTCAATAAAGTGAAAAAAACATTCTACATTCCTAAATTACTGTTATGTATGACTTTTTGAGTTAAACTAATAATTTTTTTAAAAATTTGACATTTATTTTTTTTAATTATGAAACACGTAATTCGTAGTACCAAAAAGGTATTATGAGTTACGTATTTTGTGATTTTTAAGAAAATAAAAAATATATGACAAATTTTTTTTTACCTAGTTTGACTAAAAAAATCAAACTAGTACAATAATTTAGAGGAAAGGAGTATTTGTTTTGAGCTAATATATACATATCCAAATTAAATTGTTTCATTTGATGTAATCGTCTCCTTCTCCTTAATGGAGAAAGTGAGATATCATCTCCAAATTAAATTGTTTCCAAATATGGTTTGTTTCAGCAGCCTTTATAACGAGTCACTTCCATTGTTGACCCTCGTTGTTTGTCCAAATACTAGTGCCCTCTTATACTTTGGATACTTATTTGCCCACCCTTCTGTCAGTTCCTTTTAGAGAAAAGAAAATTAATTAAGTTTGACCGGTTTTACTTAACAAAAAGAGATTATTGTTTTACCCTCAGGAATCTTGAAACATCAATTTTACACACCTCATGAAACTTAAAAGACTAATGATTAGATTTAGGCAAATGATCCGTTAAGGTTGTATGAGGTTATGATTTAGGAAAGAGAGCATTTTGTCGAGATCCAAAGGTAACGTGTAATGCTCATGCTAAACATGCATATGATTGCAAGTTCAAAGCTTGGAGAGTGGGGATTTTTGTAAAAAGAGTACCATAAGTAAGGATAACAATGGGTTAGTTTGGGGGGAGTTTGCCACTTCCCAAACTTGCTACTATTCTAGAGCCCCTCAAACCCGAACACGCTCTGCCACACTAGACACTAGACAGAGACTCAGAATCATGCTCCTACCTACTCCGCTCCGTAAACCCTGTAATGAAACTCATGCCTTGGCCAAGTGGCCCAAGCCCTTTCTAGATAAGCCTAGTTATCTAATAGCACGAAAAACCTAGATTTTGTACCCATGGAAGAGAGCTAGCGCTGAGCAAATTAGATTATAGGGGGAGTGAGAGAGGGATTAGATTGCAGGGGGACAATTACTATGTTGTGTATAGTGGCTAAAACAACGAAAGGAAACCCTAAGAGAGATTATATACAAGAGTAATGTGTAAATAATATAACAAGTAAAGGTAGCTTCGTAATTATATATAAACGGGTCAAGTTGAGATGGGTTGAGCAGGGGCGGATCTATGGGTCTCACAAGTGGACCACAAAGATTTAAAATTGCACAAAGTTTCTCTTATATTTATTAATAAAAATTATAGCTTAGTGGTTTGATCTCTTCAAAATAAAATACTTAATTATTTCTAGATCCGCCAATGGGCTTGAGGTTAATCCCGTGCTCGACCCAAATCGAGGTTTTGAGAGTGCCTTATCAAACCCGCCCATTAGGAGTGGATCATTACGAGTTTCGCACGGTTCAGACTTTTTGTCATCCCTAGTCATAGTGGGGAGAGAAGAACATTTTGTCTGCTTGGCCACACAAATTGCTAGCTGACAATTCACAATTGTAACCTTATACTAACTGCCAATCCAACAGCTGGTTGCTTGAAGGGGCAACATTGATGACGACCCTGAACTTGAGGGTAGCACTGGAATCTGGTCAAACCACAAGGGTTTGAGTGGAATTAACACACGTCTATAAATTGTCAATTCGAAACTCACGAAGTCAAGGCTCTCCCTCTCCCTATACAAACCCATATTGACAATGGCGGCCTGTAATTTGTCTCAATCCTCTTTCATTGAGCTAAGCCCATCTCTATTTCCTAACAAAACCCTTAACCCCACCCGGGTCTTACTTCCTTCACACAGAGCGGCCTTCCATGGCGGACATTCAAGGCAAGCAGTTACTTTTCCGAAAATACCCCTCGCCGTATCCCAGAAGACACCCATGTCGCCGCCGTTGGCTTCAGTTGAAAAGAAGAAAGACCCAGTAATTGTTATTGATAATTATGACAGCTTCACTTATAATCTTTGCCAGGTTTGATCATCTTCCTTCTTTCTTTTCTATCAGTAAACCAAAATGCTCTGTTTTTGTTTTGTTTGGTTACCTGGAAAATGTAGGAAAGTTGTATATCGTCTCCTTTCTCGTTTCAATTGCTAGTTCTTTCAAATATAGAAGACTGTATGGAAACCAATTAAATAATAGTATATCTTTGTTTAAAAAAGATTTAACCCATGATAAGTAAAGGACACTCATTAATTTTCGTAAAAGAACAAAAAATGATACTCATTTTGGACAGATGGGAAATAGAAGAATAAGTGGAAGAGCGAATTGGAAATGTGAAGTTTTCTTTTTAGAGAATGTACGGTGAAAGAAAACCTAACAAAGTAATATGGAGTAGCATTTCTAAATTTATTATCAAAATAAATTAGAAAAAGAGAAAAAGAGAAAATTTCCTGTTTCAAGTTTATAATTCTGTTAGTTGAGTGTCTTTATAATGGTGTCAAGTGCTGTAAATTTAGGGTTTTTAATGTTTATCTGCTTGATTCACGACTCTACTTGGGTTTTAAAAAGTTTATGTCGAACTTGTATGTTGCTTTGTGAATTTTTCAATTTTCGGGTTACTTTGTTTAACTAAATACCGGTATTTAGGCCGAGGTTACTAACCAAAAAAGAATGGAATTGTAACCTTTGGTACATAAATTGTGCATCAAAACTTGTCTCTTTTTGTTTTTGTTTTTTTTCATATTTCCCTTAATATCTGAAACATTACATTAAATTTCAATGTGAAAGAAGATTGAAATATTAAGTTGTGAAACTACTGGAACAGTAAGTGTATAGTGTTTCATTTACTTGTAGCTGCAGCATAAACACAAAAGCTATGAATGACTTATATTTTACAGGACTAACTCTGGTCTATTTATGGCTGTAAAATTTGAGATATTGATTCCTCCCAAGACTACAATTTGTGTAAGCTAGTTTGAGTCAACCCAGCCGAAAGCACAGACGGCAGTGAGCTCCTGATGAAAATTTTGCCCTCAAATGTGCCTTTCTTGATCTTCCACACTGGAACCATCACAACTTTTGCAGCTTTTCCTGTCTTCACCATATAGAAAAACATTTTTCTCTGATAAGGAATCTGACGAAGATCTTTCTAAAACAGCCTTCAGATGATTCATCTTAGTTCTCACTGGGAGGTACCGCACATGATTAAAGCCCTCTGTATTGCATTTCCATAGATCTTTTTACGCAATTGTTACCGTCTCTCCCAAGTATTTTCAAAGACCTTTCAATGGACTTCTTAATGACACTCATGAATACGCAGGCTCTTTGTAGCTGAGGAATGGTCTGTGCCTATTTTAGCTTCCCCTCTCCCCAGACTGCATATTAAACTCCAGTGTATTTGTAATTTTTTCAAAGAATTCCATTGGCAGGGGTTATTAAGATTCTTAAAGATGAGGGCAGTTGTCCCCCTTTATACTGGAGCGGCTGTTCGAAAAAAGATACTTGAAGACCTTTATCCTAGAAAAAGGTAAAGTAGTCGAATTTCCTAGCCCAGTTCTATGTGGATGGAGCTAGGAAGAGATGTCTGGCCTAGATAAGAGGCTTGATGGAACATCAAAGCCTATTAAAATGACTTTAGGCCCTATAAACAGCCTTTGAGGCTTATGGACAATGAGCTAATCCTTGCTGGGCCTACCTTAGATGAAGGTAATTTGGGATGCAATCCAGTCAAGAAGATGGTCTTGACAATACTCTATGGCGGTTAGAATAACTCCTTCCTGCAGTCAGAACAAGTCCCGCTAGAGTAGAATATGGGGCTTAGCGGGCTGCACTCTTTGATTGAACCCTCTCTTGTAGGAAGAAGGCCTGTTCTCACTTGGATAAACAGTACTATTTGCATTCCTACACAAAGTGAAAACTAATGCAATAGAAAAACTGGTTATATCAATTTGAGCCTATGTCCCTTCTATACCCGAACAGATCTCTTAACTACTGGAGGTCTGTGTCAACACTGCAATAACCATTGAGTTAAACAGCAAAGCAAAACTAGCTTGTAGTTTCCTTGTGTTACGTGTGATTTGTAAAATTGTTTCCTTCAAAACCTTAATATTTCTTTTGCACAAACTGCAAAATTCAGAGAGAATCGCTGAAACCAGAATTTTTGACAACACTCCTCGGTTCAAGAGTTGTATATATTTTCAATACTGTAAACTAAAGAAGAACGTCCAATTTGATTTCTCTTCCTTTTATTCGTGTCTCCACTTTTACCCATATGCCATGCTTATGTGCTTATATGTTAGTTGAACTAGAGAAGACCCACTAGTTTGAGCAATCTCTTAGCTATTACCAACAACACTTTGG
The DNA here is from genome assembly GCA_016624345.1 of Platycodon grandiflorus. Taxonomy (NCBI): domain Eukaryota; kingdom Viridiplantae; phylum Streptophyta; class Magnoliopsida; order Asterales; family Campanulaceae; genus Platycodon; species Platycodon grandiflorus. The sequence continues at coordinate 76,107,484 of CM028362.1, read as the reverse complement.
CTACTCAATTCCATATGGAACTGTGAAAATGTTATGAATACCGCAGGATTCAACTACTTATCCTTCCAATTTGAGATCCAAGTTTTGGAATTTAGTTGCCAAACATATAAGTAATGATTGTTTCTTTTTCTAGGTAGTTCCATAGCTTCTTTGTTGTTACATACGATCCATTGCTTATATGCATAGACTTTTACAAAGTTGTGCTAATGCTCCTCTGTGACCCCTGTAGTATATGGGAGAGTTGGGATGTCTGTTCGAGGTTTACCGGAATGATGAGCTTAGTGTGGATGAACTGAGAAAGTAAGGATCTCAAATATTTATAGATCGAGTCTGCTGATTCATGACATTACATTAGAACCTTTTATTGCATTTAAGAATTTGTTCTTGAAACGTTATTTTTTGCATTTTTACATCAGTTGACTAATTATGGGCATGACTTATCCTTTGTAGAAAAAACCCAAGAGGAATTCTTATATCTCCTGGACCTGGTGAGATTATCACCAAGCTCTCTTTTCCCGTTTTCCTGGTTCTATATTGGTTATTTACCATAATTCCTACTTTTCCTTTTCCTCATAGGTGCGCCGCAAGACTCAGGAATATCATTGCAAACTGTATTAGAACTTGGACCAATTGTACCATTATTTGGTGTTTGTATGGGATTGCAGTGCATTGGTGAAGCTTTTGGAGGTGAGAGTTTAGGTTTATTCCTTTCTATTTTCAGCTATATTTTACTTGGAGAAGGAAAATAAGGCCAAAGTGTCTATTTGATGTTACATCTCATCTTCTTTATATCTAGTCAAATATATACTCAGTTACTCACAAGCTTTCCATATACATATTTTTTTATTTATGATATCTAAATTCACTTGAATGTACAATAACACTTGCACGTTGCTTTAGAAAGTTATAGTGACCAATTAGGTAATGACCTCGCTCTATAGCTTTAAGAAGTAGCCTTCAAGGGGTGATAAAGAGAAATTTTCGGCAAGATACTTTTTATGGCTAGTTGAGGCCGAAAGTTAATATAGGTAGCTAGGATTCGGAAAAGGTATTACACTTGGAGACTAAAATAAAGCAGGAAAGGGATGTTTGACTTGTTCTTGGAATCGATAAATAGCGGCCTGGGGTGTTTTCAGGCTTTTGTTCTATTAAGCTGAGGATTTACTAGTATAAGAAAAAGGCTCCGTTTGAATGGCTGGAATTGAGTGTGGGAATAAGCATCTCATAAGGTAAAAAACTTAATGCAAGATTCACTCCCACCGGGATAGGAATGAGATGCCAGTCTTTGCAGAAATGGCATTCGGTGGAAGAATGAGATTTCCCCCTACAATTGTGCGATCCAAACATGAGAATTAAGTAGCACGTGAATAGGATTTTGATTCAAACCTGCACTCCTACCATCCAAACATAGCCCAAGGCTCAGCACAAGAGTATTATGAACCCAATTACAATTTGTTTGAGTTGTATCATACAATCCCAGAAAAGGTGCTCAATTTTTTCTTGATCTGTCAGAAATGACAAGGGCCCATCTCCAGCAAACTTATACCCCCTCTGTCCTAATTGAAGCTCTTTTTAGTTGCTTTGCAAAAAAGTAAGTTGACTTTTCGGCTATTTTAATACACATGAATGCCCTTAGTGTTCACACTAAAGTTTGGCAAGTGCACATTGGACATGATAGATAGTGAACGTGAATTTAGTAACTTTCTACAAGAAAGGACACTCACTTTGGGACATGTTTTCAAAAGGGACACTCAGTTTGGGACGTAGGGAGTATTACAGAAACACCTTCAGCTTGTAATAACTGAGAGATTGTAAAATGCATGCAGTGTATACTGAGATAACCAAGGAATTTGATTTTATGCAGCCTTTCACAAAATTCAGTAGAAAATAACAAAATTCCTTCCCCCTTTTAGCCCCTAATTGGGTCGGGGTCAATTCATGAAATTTCTCTCTTGTTTAGATTTATGGATTCACATGCTTCCTGTGCAATCAACCTGTATTCCACTTTTAGCAGATACATTCAGTTGGCGAGAAAAAAATTATAATTCAACAATGTTTCACAAGTTGTATGGTATGTTTCCTTTGGTTACAAAATATTCTTTCAATGGATTACTAATTAAGGTTCTAGCTTCTGTTTTTCTTGTTTGCAGGGAAGGTTGTGCGCTCTCCTTATGGTGTTATGCATGGAAAAAGCTCTCTTGTTTATTATAATGAGGGTGGGGAAGATGGTTTGTTTGCAGGCTTATCAAAGTAGGTTCTATTTTCTGCTACTAAGTCTTTCATGTTGCATTTTGATATGATACGAAAAATTGCCAATTCCCTCTCATCACATGCCCCTGATTTCTGGCACTAATTCTTTCATGTTGCATCTTGATATGATGACGAAAAATTGTCAATGACCTCTTATCGTACGCCTCGGATTTCTGGTTTCTCTTTTGGATGCTTATTTTTTCTTCCAACCAATATGGTCTCCTTTCCATGGGAAAATGTGACTGACATGAATGTCTTAACAGTTTTTGAACACCTATACAGTTTTTCATTTCCATCTTGGTTGGGTGGGGACAGGAGACGGGTGGGGGGCCGGGGGGAAGAAGAGGCAGGGTTGTTCGTAGAGGTTTGAAGATCAGAGTATTGCTGTGTGTGAACCTAAATGAAGTTGTGTTTCATATAGGATCTGCAAGTACGTCGTCAATGTCAATCAACACACAACAATTATAAAGTAAAGAGGGAGAGATTCTAAACCCAAGAAATTTCCAATTCTAAACCCGAAGGGTTCCAACTTTCATAATGCTCTAGTAGCTCCTTCGCTCAACCTTGGCATATCAATTACTACGCATAAATACACATAGGCTGCCAAGCTTGGGTTTAAGTGTTCAAAATTAAAGGTGTCAACAGTTCACTCTTCACTCAGCTTATTAAGGCTTTCTTTTTCCAATCCTAAATGGCTTGTCCAAGGCATGCGTTGGTGTTGAAAAATGGAGCAATAGGTTTGCTACCAAGTTACTTATCTGTCCATAACCTGCTTCTCTGTGCCTCATCACCACTTCCATTATTTTATCAAGGAAGTATGTCAAATTATTCTTCTATGTTTGTGTTTTGATTTTCGTTGAATGTTTTCTTTCCCAGCCCATTCACTGCCGGTAGATATCATAGCTTGGTGATTGATAAGGACAGTTTTCCTAGTGATGCACTTGAGATAACTGCGTGGACAGAGGATGGCTTGGTAATGGCTGCTCGCCACAAATTATATAAACATTTGCAGGTTAGATTCTGCTTTTAATATCCAAATTCACTCTATTTCATTGGAGATTGCTAGCTGCCATAATACAGCATATGTGACAGTGCAGCCTGTATTTTATTTTTGAGTCGGAACACTTTTTAAGTTTTGCTATCCGAGGTCATCTTTCATAGGTTCTTTGTATTTTCTTTTGAAGCTATTAAGAACATCTTCTCAACACCTTTTGCTTTCAAGGATGACAAAAGAATTAAGAGAAGAATGATAAGAATAAAGTAGCACTGGGGAGAGGACAAGTTTTCCTCAGACAAAGGGAAGTAGAAGGTAAAAGAAAAAAAGAAAAAAAAGACAAACACAAAGAACACAAGTTATTTCTCACCAAAAAAATATATTAATACGTAGAAAACAGCATAGTCTATCATTAGCCTTCCTTTGCCAATAAAAACCATATGCATACTCTCTTTTTTCCTTACTTCAAAGATCTGTACATATAGGTAGATAAACAAGATGCAATTAACAATCAAAAGAATGTTCATTTATCAAGGAGAAATCATTCAATGTAAACACTTACCAGAAAAGGAAAAATCGTTCAATGGAAGCAAGCAATTAATTAAGTGAATCCCTTCATTCCCTTTGAGCAGTTGACAAGACTACTTCTTGAATAACTTCAGTGCTCAAGCTGTTACTATTCTGAAGTTTGGATCACATGAATAACTTTAGCCAGCATCCTTGGTCTAATTTGGGTTTGTACTTACTGCAGGGGAGACTGGAGAGACACATGTGATTGAGTTTCACGGGGTGTTGAGGATGTGCTTATTTGGAATCTTTTGTCATATTCCTGACCTCTCTTTGAGATATTTCCTCATAGTTTGAGGAAATCGTTAGTTTTCTCTTTCTGTTTTCTTCCTGGCTTGGGCTCTTGTGGAGGGTGTGGGTTCAGAAGTGGAGAAGGCTGTTGGTGGGTATAGGTGGTACTCTTCGTTCAAAGTGGAATGGAGAACTGTGGAGAGGATACCAAGGTTTTAGATTCAATTGACTTGCACTCCCCTTATACCAAGGTTCAGAAGTGGAGAAGGCTGTTGGTGGGTATAGGTGGTACTCTTCGTTCAAAGTGGAATGGAGAACTGTGGAGAGGATACCAAGGTTTTAGATTCAACTGACTTGCAGTCCCCTTATGCTGGAGCTAGGTAATTATTAAAATGGCTTTTATGAATACGAGGTGAGAGAACGTGGATGTCTTCCATTATTTTTATATTGGGGATATTTCTCCAAAAACACGTCAATGCAATCCTTTATTGCGCTGTTTCTTTAGAAAACACGGGCCACAATCTTTGTCGTTAGGAGCTTGGTAGCAAGTTTGTTAAAGCAATGGGCACCATAATAAGAAGGTTTGATGAAGGTTATAGCGATTGTGTTGAGAGGCTCTTTTTGGCAGCATGCTCCAGATGGACAAAATTCTTGCAAAAGCATATATTTACTCGGGAGAGAAAGAATCCTGCTGCATTGTGATTTTAGACCATCTCTTCTCTTTCACCTTTTCCCTCATTGTATGTAATATGGATGCTCTATGCACATAAGGTAGATGTCAAAGAACTGAACTAGCTGAATTTTATGGTCTAATCAGTTGTAGAATCTACTCGCAGATTCAGAAGTAAAATAGAGTGCATCTCCCCAATTAAAGCACTTCCTAATCCTCTATGCCATTGTAGGACTTTAGTCAAGAATAATTTATGCTCTGGGTCCCTCTTGATCTCAAACACGGCCAAGGATTCTTATCCGGCTGCTATGATTTACTCTTATTGTTTGATATGTACACAATACACATTTTAGCAACAGATAAAGACATAATTGTTCAACAACTAGTATTAGTAATATAAACTTATGTTCTTTCTTATTGAGTTCACACATCGATAGTTTTGTCTTTCATGACGTGGGAAATGCAGGGTGTACAGTTCCATCCAGAGAGTATAATAACCACTGAAGGCAAGACAATCGTGAGTAATTTCATCAAAATGATTGAGAGAAAAGAAGCTGAATCTCAAAGTTAAGAAGCTTCAGTGTTCTGGGCAGCAATACCTGATCCATGTATGTGCCTCGCCATGATTGAAAAGAAAAAGAAATCTAGGAGTTTTAACCATCAATGCTTGTGAGACGTTATTAACAAAGCTAAATCTACCTTTTGGCTTGTAAGAGCTATGATCGATGGGGTGAGGTACTGGTGGTACCTCACTGACCAAGGGTCATTGAGAGGACTTCTCCGGGTTAGATCTGTACTTTTTAGTACCTTTTAGAAATTAGCTATTGGACCAAATTCAATTAAAACATTTCTTGCTCTAGCTTTTCGTGATCAAGTTCAATTTATAATATTTTTTTTTTTTTTTCGCTCTCCTTGGTTATTGTTTACTTATCAAGTTTCTATTTTGATGATTGCATGCAATATTTGAAGTGTAGATATGATGTTATTCTGTCATCAGTTTCTGCTTAAACAAAAAAGAGATTTTGATACCTTGTAGTGGTAGAACCATATCCCCTCGAAATTGTATATCAAACTTGTCTGGGTCTTTATGAACTCAGCTATCACCCATTCCTTTCACCGTTAGAATTCATCATATACTTCTTGTGGTGTTTTAAGTGTCAGTTTTACATGAAGTATAAAGGACAGAACTGAGTTTACAGTTTTGATACCGGTAATTATCCTTTTTGTTTTTCCCCCTCTTTTCTTTAAAACAATGGGCCAAGCCCAACCCAAATCTAGAATCCAGTTTTGTACTTAAACAAAGTATGCCCAATAGTCCAATTACCCCATGTAGGCATAACTTTGTGTGTTGGGTGAATCATGTCTTGGAAGGGCATAGTGGTGCAACCATGGAAGAATTCAGGGTTTGTTTTGATTTGGATGGCACGGTTTTTAAATGCAATATTGATCGTTGGCTTCACTTTGCAGTAATAAAGAGAGTTAAAAGCCTTGAATTGAATTTAAAAAGTTGCCTCCAAAATTTTTACCCGAGGGGTGCTACTCTTTCCCACCTGCTTCTCTCGATATTTCCAGTTTTACTTACCTAGCATCTCTCACTTTGATGTAACCGGACAAGTTATAGAGTCCTTCTTATCCCAATGTCGCTTTCTTGGAACACTTGGAATCGCAGACTCATGGTGACTCGTTAGTCTAAAAGTTTCTCATCCATCACTCAGGTTAAAGCACTTGGAGATATATCGTTGTGCTTCTTTGGAACATATCGAGTATAAATAAATCTATTGACATTTAAATACTTTTGGAACATATCGAGTTTCCATGGCATTAAGCAATCAATCTTACATGTATGTCTCCGTGAGATGCATTTTGGCAGTTCCAATTGTAATTGTAACTTCATAATAATTCGTAACCCTGAACACATTCTCCCACAGCTAGAGACACTTAGAAGACTAGAAGGCATTGATTGCATTACCAAGGTAAGTTCCCAGTGCTATTTTTTTCTCTTTCTTTCTCCATGATGGATTGGCCTTTCAGCATCCTTTCTGGTTGGACATTTGACAAATTGCCCCTCCCAAATTAAATACTACTAAATTCTGACCTTACAAAACAAACAGATCACTGTCCACTTGTTCATTGTCTTGGATACCATTTAAATAAGGAAAATATTTTATAATCTTGAAATGCTATACAAATATGTTTACGTAGTAGTGCGCTGTGATTAACAGCGGTATAGCTACACGCTATAATACTAAAGTGGTACAAAGTGAACCTCACCTATTAAGTCACTTTAACACATTAAGTATACTTTTGCTATTGATCGTGATGAAATATGTATACATGTTACATGATATTACAAGTCATTAAATATTTTCTCCATTCCTTTAAATAAAGACATTCATATCATTTATTTGTTAAAAATTAAAAAAAAAAAGCACAAACAAACAAACATGCTCCACTCTAACCATACTACCTACCTTACTTGAAAAAACTGAGAATCCAAACCGACCAACTTCATATAAACTATTTATTGAAGCCATAGGGTTTACACTTTACACAAATCTAATCTCCACATCAAATGAATCTAGTCAAAACTCAAATTACACACATAAAAAGAGCACATGGCTCGAAATCTTTTTAAGGCATGAATTATATACATATCCCATCTCCCTTCAATGAAAATTTCTATTATCACCCTTCAACAAATATAAATATTTATATACATATACATATATATATATATATATATATATATGTATATATATATTTATATATGCATTCTCTCTGTTGTTCTATTCACAAAAGAAGTAAAAATGAAGAATAAGAAAAATAATAACCACAACTGAATCAAAATGAAGATGACCATGACTCTAATACCCCCATATAGAAAATACAGCCTTTCTCATCAAATGGTGGTTGTCACCTCGTCCCGGCTTGATCGGTTACTGCGGTGGTGTGATCGCTTGCCATGGTGGCGGCCGCTTCCCCCGAATGTGACTGGATCGAAACCTCGGAGCCTCTCAGCCTCGTGGGTATCAATCACGCACTCGGATGGAGGAAACTTGTACCGCTGTTTGTCATAGCAGTAGGAGTACTGCATGTGTTTCTTTCTGAAACTCTCCATTTTGGTCCTTTGTGTGGCTGTGATGTGGGTTGAGATTGATTTAGAATTCGGTGTGACGTCGCATTTGGATGATGACTGTTCGATTGGGTCGACCGCGCAACCATGGAGGACCAAGTCGGAGAACTCGGCGATGTAAGGGGCATATTTGTAATTGACTCTGTATCGGCCCCCATTTGTTGCCCACTCAGATCCATCCCAAATAGTGGCATACAAAGACATGGGCTTGGAGGGGAAGTCCCCACCCATTGCTTCTGTCCTTCTGATCTCTCTTATGGGAACATTATCAACATAAAAGCTGCAACATTATATAGAAACAACCAAGAATAAACAAAAAAGATGAATGTCAAGATCGTACAACGCAAGTGTGCATTTACCACTATTGATGCAACTTGGTCTTTAAATTTTTTTTTAAAATAATAATAATAATAATACAGAATAAGAGAAAATCTTTGATGCAAGAAGTTTAAGAAGAGGGAATGAAGGTCCAGTGATGCACATTGTAATTTTGTAACCAAGGATGTAACAATTGTTCGTCAGTTTTACTCTGTAGTTACACTAACCATTTACTTGACCCAAAATCACACACACACCCACACACACTCTCTCTCTCTCTCTCTCTCTCTCTAATAATTCAAATTATGATATACTTATGTGGTAAGTTGTTATGCAGAAGCTGATAAAATTATGATATTTCTGAGTAACGTTAAATAAAAGTAGAGGTTCAATGGAGAACATAATGTTTTCATAAGAAAATCTCTCTCCAACCCCCGCCCCCACCCCTCCCTCCGTACTTCCTACCCGACACACATAGACGTTAAACTGAAACAGAAAAACTCATCTTAGCTGCATTATTATAGAATCCAATCTCTCTCTCTCTCTCAATAATTCAAATTATGATATACTTAAATGGGAAGTAGTTATGCAGAATCTGATAAAACTATGATATTTCTGAGTATTGTTAATAAAAATAGAGGTTCAATGGAGAACATAAGATTTTCATAACAAAATCTCTCTCCATCCCCCACCTTCTCCCTCCCTGGTTCCCTCTTCCTACACGACATATATAGAGAAAAACTCATCTTAGCTGCATAATAATAAAATTCCAATTCAATAAAGATGACAGATTGTCAGTTTCTCAGTAAGAATAATACGACACAATAAAAGAAACACAGTAATCAAATTCATGCCTCTCCAAATTAGCAACTGCACCCACTTAATATCTTCTCTTTATGTATTCCAAGGGAGCCCTAAAAGAATCTTAGGGAAGGTTTCAAAACTTGAAAATGTAACATCTTGGATCCCTTTTCACAATTTCCTTTGCTTTCCCACCATAACAAACTTATAAACCAAAGGGAGCCTAAAAGAATTTCACAGAAGGGTTTCCAGAAGTAAAAAGTTGGAACATCAAAAGCCAAATTCAGTTTTGGGGTAGTAACTAGTAAGGAAGAACAAGGTCCAATCACTACCTAAAACAGGAAATGTAATGATTCAATAAGGCAGAGAAGGACCAATGACACTACAAATTTCTAAAAATTGAAATCATGCTTCTATCACACAAAATAGACAATGATAACAACAGCTGTACAAAGGTGAAACATGATATATAAGCACCCCCATGAACCATTATGATGGTTAAATTGACCAGATTTTGTTAGAGATATGACCAGTGGCCCATAACCATCAAAACATACAGAATATTATGTGCAAAAACAGAGCATGTAACCAAAAATAGTAAAATTGAAAAGTAACACCCTAAGGTTTTTGAGGGGATACTTACATGATGTGAGTCTCAGTCCATAGGATACTGTACTGATGAAAATCTTCTGAAGGGTCAAACCACAGTCCATATCTCTCTTCCCTCCCAACACTTGTGCTTCCATTCCCATAAACATTGGTTTGAATCCTCCAGTTTTTCCCTCTGATATTTCCCAAGAACTCAAAGTCCAATTCATCATGGTTTTTCTCAAATATGTCCCCATTTGACATCTGCACTCAATCAAAAATAAATATAAATATAACTGAAATTGGACCCCCAATAAAAGAGGTCAATAAAGGATTCATTTATATGTTATTGAAATGAAACCTAGAAATTGGGAGTGCTGGACTAATGATATAAATGAGTGAAATAAAAAGAACCCACCTGGGCTTTGATTAAAATAATTTCACAAATTCATGAAGTACCATAAGAATTATGGATGCATTGATCGATTTGAAATATTAAAAATATGTAAATTAATCTAAGCTACTCAGCTCTTAATTTTCTAATCCACACTCTTAAGTTAGAAGAAAGTTTTCAAAATAAAAATACATACTTTAGAAGTTCATTTCATTTTTGAAATAAACTGGTACGAATTTAAATGTTAAATAAATCCATTTAGATTGATAATTGAAATTCGATACATAAATTGAAAACAAATTAAGAAAAAAAAACAAGGAAAATGTTAACTCACATAAAAAGCAACAACAACACCAGCAGTATAATCAGTAGGTAGCTTAATAGAAGCACTGAAGAATCCATGAAGGTAAAGGTCTTGGGACACAAACCCAGCACCTGTTAAATGAAAATCTCAGCAAATGAAAATCCATAAAATAATATATATAGATATATAAACAGAGCAATATAAGGAACTAATTACGGAACAAATTTTGAAAATTAGAAGGAGAAAAAAAATTAGGACCTGTGTATTGGTCAAGGGAGATGTGAACAGATTTCCCATCTTTGAGGACCTTGAGATTATCATTACCAAATAGTTGTGAATAGCCTTCATCAAATGACAAGATTGGTAGATTTCTTGAATACCCATTAGCCAAAACAAGAACAGAGCACACCACTAAAAATTCTAGTAAAAATCTCACCATTTTTTCTTCTTCTTTCTTTTTGTGGGTTTGGTTTAATTTGATTGAGTGATTGAATACACAACTATGAACACACAAGAATGGGTGAATATTTTTGAACAGGGATTTTTGTAGGGGAAATGAGAGAGAGAGAGAGAGAGAGACTGTGAGAGTGAGAAGGGGAAGGGTGGTTTTATGGGGGTGAGACCGTGAGAGGTATGAGCTGTTCATCATATACTCCCATTTGGTATATATCTTTTACTTTTCTTTTTTCTTCTTCTCCATTAGTAATTGTTTACTTCACACTCAACAATTTCTTTTTTCTTTTTTTCTACGAGTTTGTCCTCAAATAATAATGTATTTTGCTGTACTGAGTCGATCGCTAATCTAAAAAATTTAATTTTAAGCATAGAACATGCCGCTAAATAAATCAATTCATACAAAAATTCAGTAGTTGTCAAACCATTAAACCAACCCATTGAATTAACAATTTCTTTGATTAGTTTGTAGTTAGTGCATTGCTAAGAATTAAATCTTAAAAAAAAGTTTCATTTGATAAGTCAAATTTTTAAAATTATTATTTTATTTATTTATATCTCTTTTAAATTGTACTAAAATTAAATATTTTTGTAGAAATAAAACTATTTCTAGGATAAATTAAAAAAAAGAAGAATATACGACTATAACTTTGGGATGGATGAAGTATTTCTTTTGAGAAAGAGTTCGACTTTGATTTTTGTCGATGTAACTCAATTTTATAAAATTTACTTATTTCTTACAAAATTATAAAAGTCACATTTCAAATTGTTTTTAATGTAATTTTTTGTTAATCCTTCTACAACTTTTATTATAACGAGTCATTTCTTAATATAATCAACTTAATCTTCTAGAACTAATCAAAAGCTATGTAGTACACTTTAGACCTAGTTTTTCTTCTTGTTGGCAAAAAGCCTCTTTAGAGTTTATGTTATTTGCGTAATTGAAACTTCCATCTAAATAAGTTTCGATTCTAAACTTGAGACCTCTTGTAAATAAGTTTCGATTCTAAACAATTAATGTTGCGGGAATAGAACCTCTTGTAAACCCCAAACGATTAAGGGAAATTTCAATATTATGTGAGTTTTAACGAATTAAACAAATGTTTACCTTTACTAATTAAAGAAAGTGCTAAGAGATTTATATTGACAACTTTGTTTTAATTTTGAGATGGATTGGGTACTTTACTAATCTTTGAAGACTAAAAAAGATTCCTCTAAAAAAAAACTTCAAAAGAATATTTGTTTGGTTTTTCAAAGTATTTTCAGACATAAATGTCAAATACTAATCTCGAGATACTTTCAAAAACTAAAAATAGAGATCTTCATTAAAGAAATTTTCTGCATACACAAACACAAGAGCTGAAACCGAACAACCAAAAATAATTTTCTACACACACAAGGACTGAAACCCGAAACTAAATTCTTGCATACACAAGGGCTGGAACCCTAAAGACCAGAACTTCTTAATTTCAAATCTTAGTGACTTGTGAAAGAGATAAAGTGCCAAAATCATGTCAAACAAAAAGATAGAAAAGTTTAGAGAACACAGAAATAAAAAAAAGGCATAGAAAAAGGTATTAGTGTGGGGATAACCAACGACAACTGTACCGTTCATAATCAAAACAATAATTAAATTTAACTTTTGGGCCGAAAAGAGTTTTCCCTTTCTTTGTTCTTACATTAATAATAATATAAAAAGTTTATTAAACAAACTTTAATTAATTCTCACTAATAATGACTTAATACGTGTACTAAACTTTTTTATTGGCGCACCGTTTATAAACGAATTAACAAGTAACCGCCCAGGCCGGTTACCTTTTAGGTTCAGTCGCATTATGTTTCCTGAATATATTCTAAATATTTCGTTTTTTATTTTATTTTTTAATATTTTTTAAAAAATTACTTCAACAAGCACCCTCTATACAATTATGTAAGAAATAAATTTTTCTCATCTCATCTAACATACCTAACTACTATTCTATTTTATTTATCCTGTAAGAAATAAATTTCTCTCATCTCATCTAACGTACCTAACAACTATTCTATTTTATTTATTTTATATTTCTTTTTTTACCCTAATCGGAATAAAATATTTTATATTTAAAATTTTATATTCTATGAAAAAAATATTATATGTTTTAATAATTTTAGTTACTTTTATCTAAAAATATATTTCATTCTAAGGGGTAATTTATGTTTTAAAAAACATTTAATTATTATTTTTTGTCCACTTATATATTAAGTATACGAGACAAATGATTTTTTTCATTGAAAAAAATTTCTAGTTAATTCCCAAATTTTATATAATAAAATAGATATCTTTCTATTTGATTGGTCGATAAAGTTTATGATGTAATGTAACAAAAAAATATGTAACTGTAGGAACATAAAAATAAATAAAAAAGAAGAAGAGGTGATATGATTAATTTTCAAAGCTTATATATTTTTATTTTTTAAGTAACAAAAGTGGAAATAGCTCAATTTAAATGACCCAACACCTCACTCTAAATATTACTATTTATTCTAAATCACACTCTATGTTAAGAGAATGATTTATTAAATTTTAGAGATAAAGAGAAGAATATTCATTGTAAAATTAAGTACAGGTAAAAAAATTTAAAAGAATTTTTAAAGTGTTCGTAGAGTTATCCACTGTGGATTGCTCTCTAAATCTGGAAAATACAGATTTGCTCCATGAAAAAGTGTTGTGGTGGGACTGGTGGCCGCATAATTAAAGGGCATTTAATGGAACTAGAAAGTTGAACTCTCCTGTCAACTAAGCAGTTGGTCGTTTGATTGACACGTAATATCACCCGTGGCAAATTAACCAATAAATGTTGCAAGAATATCAAGATTACTTTAGAATTTAGATAGATGGTTTGTGTTTATTTTATTTTTATAGTTTTGTAATAATTAATTAAAAATAATAGATAGATAAAGAAAAAGATAGTTTTAAAAATTATTTTTTGTTCAAGAAAGTTAATTCTCTTAAATTGTATTTCCTTCGTTCTAGCCAAATAGTCTAAGTTTAAAAAGTTTAATTATTAACAGATATGTTACTGTCATTGAATTTGGTCATAATTATAAAAATATTTAAGTACAACTAAGATAATTACCACACAAGTAGAGAGTAAAGGTGAAATATTATAAAAATTATAAGCATAATTTGTTGAAAGTGTACTCTTTAAGTGAAACGCCTCAAAATAGTATAGTGGACTATTTGCATGAAATAGATGAAATATCTACTTTTATAGACTTTTTGCAATTTGCGGAAAATAACAATGTTTTCGTGACAGTTAAAGAAGAATATCATGTTTTCAAAAGAAAAAATATATATACAAGTAATAATGATTTATAAATTGTAGGAGTAATTTGAAAACGAGAATCTTGTTTGGACAGCCTAAAAATATAAAGTGACTAAAAATAGAGAATAATATAATGAATTGTAATTGGCATTCTATTATTCAAGTGCTGCAGTCAATACTGGAATATGTTTATTTCAAGTAAAATAGCTAGCCAAAAAGAGTAGGTCTTTTGTACGACCGTCTTACGTATTATAATGCGTAATATGGAGTCCCACTCTCTCACATCTCAGTCTACCAACACATGAGTCAAATCAAAAAATTTCGTCTTACAAAAAATACCTGTAAGACAGTCTTTATTAAATTTTTACCTCAAAAGAAATCGTTATCAGCATTTTATTTTTTCAACTTTTTCAACTAATGACACTCATCATATAGCATGTGAAAGTAGTTAGCATAAATAAAATGAAATATGGTGAATTGTTGCAATTGAATTTACTCTTGCGCTCTCTTTCTGAAAAAAAATAAATAATAAAGGTCAGGTTCGACTTGGCTTACATACTCATTCTATTATAAATATCAAAATATTACTTTCTTCGTTTCAGGTAAAAAGTCTACTATACTATTTTGAGATATTTTATTTAAATACTCCACTTTCAAAAAGTTATGTTTACAATTTTTATAATTTTTTATCTTTACCCTCCACTTGGGTTGTAATCATCTTGATTGTGCTTAAGTATTTTCTAATTATAACCAACTCTAATAATACTAATATATTTGTTAATAATTAGACTTTTCAAACGTGAGCTCTTTGGATGGAATGGAGGGAGTATATAATATGGTGTAGGACTCATTAAGTAAAGTAGTACTCCCTCCATCCCTAAATTATTGTTTTGTTTGACTCGCCACACGGATTAAGAAAAAATAATTGACTTGATTATTAATATTGATATAGTGTGTAGTTTTCTTTAATGTCCATGTGTATGTGACCCATAATTAAAGTAGGGAGAAAAAGTAAATGTCAAATGGTAAAAATAATATCCTGAAAAGGAAAGTTTCAAACAAGACAATTATTTAGGGACAGATAAAAAAAGAAAGGAAGATAATAATTTAAGGACGGAGGGAGTAAATAAATTAAGGATAAGTAAAAATAATATCCTAATTTTTTTACACAATAATACTCCAACTATTATGTCAGGACATACTCCCCCTTTCTTAAATGAGTAGGTCTCTTGTGAGACTATCTTATTAATTCTAAAGTGTTAGATGAATCTTCATACTCTTACAGCTTAGCACACCAACACACAGTGAATTAGGTTAAGAAGATTCGTATTACAGAAAATACTTATAAAACAGTTTATTCTAAGTTCTTGTCTTCTTAAATAACTGTTTGTTTGACTGGACATTTGAATTAAGAAAATAAATTGATTCAATTATGTATAATATGTAGTTTCTCTTAAAATTTTTGTGCATAACCATAATTAAAGTATGAATAAATTGTAAAGAAAAGTGGTAAAAATATTTTCTTAAAAAAGAATAATTTAGAACAAGATAATATTTTTAAAGAGTAATGCTATGGGTACTTAAAGAATACTAAATTTTTTGCATTAAATAATGTGTTACCTAATTTGGTATAAAAATAAAATAAAAAATTAAAATTAATACATTACATCAGCTGTCACATTAGATGACACATTATTAGGTGTAAAAAATTAAATTCTCTTTAATTACCCCTAGTATTTCTCATTTTTAAAACTGATAAAAAAGAAAAATATGATAATTATTTATGAAACGGATAGAGTATTAAAAAAGAATACAGTACTAAATTCGTGGTGTTAATAACAATTTTCAATTCTCATAAGAAAAATAGAAATGTGTCTGCACCACTGATGTGACTGTGACACATTTCGCCACTGCCAGATCAGCACCACTAGCCGTTGCCCAAATGGCCCCCACTCGCCAATGTTCAGGCACGGAAGAGGTTGAATTGAGCAGAGTTGAAAAAGTGTTGGCTGCCTAATGGCGCAATTTATGGGACTTTACTGCCCAGTTAACGCCGTTAATTTAGGTCCCCCCAATCCACTCAATCTTACCCCGTAGAAAAAGCCTTTTATAACACGAGTAAACATCCGTCGAGAACGGCGGTTATACGGAATTTCGTTCTCCGTCACGTAGGTCCCACTTCACGCGGAAAAATTACTCTCTGTGTATTATCCCTAGGGGTTGTACATTTGTGGCCTCGTCTTTTCCGTGCTCAACTTGCATGGGAAAGGACTCGACCCGGTTATAAGGGCTCACCTTACCTTGCAGATTTTGTTCCCCGCGGACGTCAGCATGTTTTGGGTTTTTCGTATCAGCACTTCTTTCTTCTTTTTTTTGTAACGGTACAAATTTTTAACCGTGTACATATGTTTCCGTATTTATATTAAGTAATTAAAATTAGCTATTAAGAGATATTAATTTATTAAGTGATATAATATTGCATTATCAAACAATCTTATTTTTAATATCATAAAACTTTTAATTAAGCTCTTAATTGGGTTACATATAGTTCGTCCATTAATTAATAGATATAAGTACATATAAAATTATTAATAGATATAAATTGATATATCTATTTAAGATCACTAATTTTAGTGAGTGTATATGGGTTTAAGTGAATGTCGATCTAACCCATATGTCATTCACAAACTAATACCCAATTATTCTATCCCAATCTTTCTCTTTCTGAAATAAGTTTATTCTATCATTTTTCTTGTCACTTTTTCCTAAAATGAAAGGTGAATCGTGAACAAACACATTTTTATTAAATTGAAAAAAATAAACACACACACGCAGTAGCTTTATACATATAACTTCTCTTAAATCATAATCAATAGTGACACACAGTAACTTCGTTGTATATTTAGTTTTACTAAAAAAAATAAATTTAATTATACATATAAATAGTGGCACACAGTCCATACGTTCCTTATTTTTTTATAAAGCAAACTTTATTTATATCCATATTTTTATTAAAATGGTCAAAACTTGAGTACTATCTTCTAATTTTTTTATTATTAGTTTAGGAAGTTAGGATCGATTTTGATTTTTTCCTTGTTCAATTTTTAATCAAAAAGGCATGCAGTAGATCTAAGATATGATACAGGTTATTATGTAGGATTTTTTTTTGTAATTAAAAAAAACTGTCACATTTAAAAGATTATTTTAAAAGGAATCTTGCATTGGAGCATAAAGATTAGTTTAGAAATATTATATTTTATATTTTTTATCACATAAAAAAATCCTTTTTTAAACAAGCCATATAAAAAAAATCTAGTAAAAGATTACATTGGAGATAGTAGCTTTATATGTATATTTTTTAAAAGTAGTCTTATTTAGTAAAATAAATTTAGTGTTATTTAGTTTTAGTAACATCTTAATAAAAGTAACTTTATATGTATATATATAAACACACACACACTGTAAGGGTCTAAATTGGCATATATTTGTCAATGAGAGGTTAGAATTATAACGAAGTAGTGATATATTGGAAAATTGTAAGGGTATATTAATATTATATAGTTTAACTTTTAGTTTTAATTGATAAATTTTTGTAATGTTTATTTTTATTTTATTGGGTAAATGGGTGTCCATGGGAGCCCAAGTCCATTTGAGGCCCGCCCATTTATGCCCATATAATTAGTTGGGCACTCACTTGCCCGTCCATTTGAGCCCATTACCCACATGGGCACTGCCCATACCCACCCAGTCTGCCCATTTACTACCTCTATACATAGCTAACGATTAATTTTAAAAAATTATATTACCTCCTTCATTCTTAAATTATCGTTTTATTTGACTTTTTTTAAACACGATATTTTTCTATTGTAAATTTGATATATAATATATATATATATTTAAAATCATAATATTTTAAAAGTATTACGAATTACGTGTATTATGATTTAAAAAAAATTTAAAAATATATATGTCAAATAAATTTGAAAAATGTCCTAATTGGCAACAAAAAAAAAATCAAATATGACCATAATTTAGGAACGTAAGCATTATAACTTTATCTAATTTAAAAGTGAGACTATTTTTTTAAAGAAAGAAAGACTATTTTCTAGGGACGAGTAAACAAGGGATTAACTTTACCCGGCTACCACTAACATTTGGTCAAATTTTAGTGTCACCTTTGAGGTTTGAGTTCGTTTTGTTGGCCACCTCTCTATAGTTTCGTAGTACCTCCGTTCCACATAAAGAGTTTATTATTCTATTTTGAAATGTTTTATTTTAAAAGTTTATTTTTAAAAATTAAGTATATAAGCACTTAAAACTTGTCAATTTTACATTTCATATGTAATATGAGCATCTTGACATTACTCAAGTTTTTTTGTAATTATTAAAAACTTCAATGATATTTATATATTCTTTAATTATTAAAATTTTCAAATACTACCTCCGTTTCAAAATAATTGTCGTTTTAGCAAAAAAAAATTTTTTCCAAAATAATTGTCGTTATCGAATTTCAAGAAACATTTGCCCATATTTTTTACCAAAATTGCCCTTATTTACTACTTTTATTAAAGAGGGTTGGTGAGAAGAAAAAAATTTTTTAGGACGGAAGTAGTATAAATTATTTTAGGACGGATTTACAACTTATTAATCTATGTGTGGATTGCCAAAATGACAATTATTTTAGGACGGAAGTAGTATAAATTTTTGAAAGCTTATCTACAATAATTGAACTTATTTACAACTTATCTACAATAATTGAACTTAAATAAGGGTAGATCAGTTTTTTTGAAAGCTTCATTAATCTGTGTGTGGATTGCCAAAATGACAATTATTTTAGGACGAAAGTAGTACTTATAAATTTTTTGCGTGAAATGGATGGAGTAATACCGTAATAGTTAAGGTTAGTAGAATGTGAACAAAATGGTAGTCATCGAGACTAATCCAAAGTCCAAACCTCAATGGGGACACGGGAGTTTTTATGCCAAACCTTGGGAGTGAACAGTGATATTAACCTGCTAATAAGTGTTTTTATAACACTCGTTAAAATAAGTTGGTTTGAATCTCATGGCATGGAAAAAGGTTTAGAAAATTTTAGTTGTTATAAAAAAAGTAATTTATATTGTAGGATTCATAATGTTATCTTTCTAAAATTATTAGTTATTCAAAAGCATTAACCCAAATTAAAAATATTCCATACTCTTTTTTTGCTAATTGATTCTCTATTTTTAGCTTTTTAAGCGAATTAATGTTGTTTCACTAGCACTTATAAGTCAAAATACACGTAATGTAAATATTACTCCCTCCGTCCCGGATAAATGTTTCTACTTTCTATTTTGGGATGTCCCAAATAATGTTCCTAAAGACTTTAAGCTTCATTTAATATAACACATCCCAAACAAATTCAATTATTTAAAGTAGTTGAACTCAATTAATGTTCATGAGTATTATGGTCAGAACACATTTTACAGCACATCATTAATTATATTTCTTAATTTCTGTGTTTTATTCACTAGGAACATTTATCTAGGACGGAGGGAGTATACCATTATTATTGTTTAAAGCGACATGATTATTGTCAAAAGTGAATTTATTTAAGTTATTAGAGAAATGGTACTCATTTAGGGGGGGGGGTGTTTGGATATTAAACTGATCCTAATTCAATTAGAATTATTATTTGTTTAGGAGTTATTATTATTTATTATTTTGTGGTCAAGTTCTACTGTGTCTCCTAATTAATTTACGAATAAGTTTGTTAAATATGACTTTCCAAGAATATGATTTACTTAGAGTATATAAATAGATGAGTTGTAAAGTGTTATTGTAAGAGGAGTATTAAAATATAAAAGTTTTATTTTGAGTTAAAGTGGCTATAAGCTGTGGGAGTATTGTCCGGTGAAGGTCGGCCAAAGTGGCGGTAGCATTGATGTTCATGTGAAGTAAGAGTAAAAGCGTGTTTGATGTAGTGTTTTTAAAATGCAGTGTTTTAAAAAAGTAGTATTTTTAAAACGCAGATTATTTAAAACGCGATTTTTTTTCTTTATAAATGCGTTTGAGATATTATGTCAAAAAGCAGCTTTTTATTCCATATTGCGTTTTAAAATCTGCGTTTTGGGAAAAAGTTAGAAATTCCAGCGTTTTAAAACGCAGCTGCATTTTCAAAATGCAGCTTTTTCTACCGCAGCATTGAAACGCTAAGTTAAGATATAAGCAGCGTTTTAGCCCTGCGTTTTGGCCAAAACACACGAACAAACGGGCTCTAAGTTTTTTATGAGTTTTAATAAAATATAGTCCTCCATATTATTCAATTAAGTGATCTTGATTGGTTCAATTGTTTATAATATTATTGGTTATTGTTATTCTGCTGCATGGTTATTTAGGTGTAGTAATTATCTATTCCTACCTATTGATATTGGTATTAGAGTTATTAACTAATTATGCAATTTTATATTACCAGCATTTGGTATTAGAGCAATTAAATTTTTAGTTGCTCACATCGGGAAATGTGTTCATTTAGGGAAGAATTGAGTATTTTTTTTGTTACTTGAAGATTTTCACTAACAATTGTTAAAATATAAAACATGGTATAGATCGTGGTGTCTCTCTAACAACTTAATTTTTTTAAATCAGTTGGTTATTATCATGATATCAAAACCCGAGAATGATTTAAACCATGATGGTAAACCTAACATATTTGTATTATAAAATATTACTACTAATAATAATTTTGCCTATGTAAATAACAAGATTGAAAATAAAATTATTAACAGTGGTATCTATGTATAATCGGAGGGTTGAGATCCCAAGGTGAGTTGAGGTTGGTGCTTATGCTATGCGGATGGTGCAAATTTAGGAATTGTTAACTTTGCACGCGTGCTCTAAGTTCAACACATACGAGAATCTCATTCCCAGGAGATGCAGTCTCACTCGTTTGATCTTTTCATCTCGGTTCGAGTACTACCTCCGTTTAGTTCATCTTTTCTTGTTATATCATTCCAAAAAAGCATTTGCTTTTTAATTTATTTTTTTAAAAATATTACTTTTAATTATTTTTAATTTTAATTTTCTTATTACTTTAGTTAATGGATCTACATTTTACATAAACATTCTAAGAAAAATACTAATATCATATTAATTTTTCTTAATTTATTGTCGAATTATACAGAATTTTTTCTTTTAAAACGGAGGAGTACTTGTTTAGCTAATTCAACTGAAAAATCAATTAAATCGATCAATGTTGTATCTTTTGTTACCCATAAGTACATCCAAAAGGTTACATACGCGCGATACAACAATGTTTACAATTGATGGATTTTGATGGTTTTTTGAGTTTTTATATGATCACGCCAAAAAGTGTTGGTAACCACGTCAGTTCCACGTAGATGCCAAGTATGTATTCTAGTAGGATTCTAGCTAATGTTGCTGAACGTTCTTGAAGAAAGTGGGTATAAGAGCCTTTGATCAACAAAAAATACCGTTAAGGAGGCTGTGAAATCCTCCGGTGTGAGAATTAACAATACTTCACAGAGAGAATAATGATCAACACAGTATAACTTTAATATAATTTGCACGTACCTTTTGATGTCTATGGTGTTACTATTTATAAGAGAATAGTTTGTATCCCTAGATAGTTTCGGATTCGAAAGATGGGATGAGATCCCGTAACATTCAGATGAAGGTAGCGTGTTTGCCAAGGATTGTTGTGATGATTGAGTTATAGTAGGACTATACAAAGTCGGTTCCCAGATGGACTCTACCTTCGCGTGCCTGCGAGCTATTCAAGTGGTCGCCCTAGGATCTACCTAGGTAGCATTGTAGCGCCACGAGGTCAACGTCTTTGGCAAATAGGCCTGTAGAGTTTGAAGGCGACCTGGTAGATCATGGTCATTAGGTCGGCACGGTCGAGCTTGTATAGATGTGTCTATCTCTAGCTCGCTTCATAGGTCACCTCGATATCATCCATCTGGCTTGTCCTGTGTCGTGGTGTCGAAGAGCTCGGCCCGACCATTGTATATCGTTTTCTTTCCACAGATAGGCCACAAACTTTGTTCCGATATCGATTTTGAAATGAAAATTCGGATATCAATATTATTAGAACTTCAAGTATTGATTCAACACTTGAGAATGAATGAAAACTGCACTTTTATTAAAACAGGAGTGTTAGTAATATTTCTGAATTCTCTTTTCTCTATTTTTTCCTTAGGTTATGTTTGGATGCTTAATTCTAGACCTCGAAATTAGAATTGGAAAATAATTTGAATTTCATTGAGGCTATGTTTCGCTACTCAATGCTAAGCTTTAAAATTTGAATTCGATGAACAAATTGAGCTCCACGAAATTCAAATTGTTCTTTCAATTCTAATTTCGAACTCTGGAATTAAACATTCAAACATAGCCTGAGCTCAAATTATTCATCTAATTCCAATTCTAAATCTTGACATTTAGTAGCCAACATAGCCTTAAATGAATTATAATTCAAAATGTTATTGTTTTTCTTTCATTACTCCTTGATCATAATTTTTCTTTGTTGAAACAAAAATACATTTTATTAATCATACAAATATGAAATTATCTCATGGAAATTACAAGTTCTAGACACTGCCTGCGACATATAGTAATAGAAAAAACTATCATACCGAATTACCAATGCGAGAAAGAAAATTTCTTTAAAAATATTTATTATATCTATATCTACATCCTGACACAAGCTGTTTTGCTTCGATGTGCTATGTGATCATATAGGTGAGCATGAAATTAATTATCGGTATATAATTAGACGTACTATGTTTTAAAGAAAATTAAATTGAACAACATTTGGGTAAGAAAAGGGTAAAGGATTTTGTTACGAACGAACTTCACCTCTAATTTGATCAAATGCTAATAGTAAGCAAAACTAAAGCTACTTACGAGCTATAGCTCAACTAGTACTACTAGCTTCTCTTAATGGAGAGATTGAGTGTTCAAATCTTTTCAGAGACGACACTCTGATACTTAAAACGATCGGGTACTTAAGCCTTACCAAAGGCATTGTATTTAGTACTGCTCACACTTCTCTTAACAGAGAGGTTAAGTGTTCAAGAAGTGTTGAGTGTTCAAACTCTACACCATAGCCACTTTGGTACTTCACTACTCTCAATGGATCATTTAGTACTGCTCACACTTCTTTTAACAGAGAGACTAAGTGTTCAAGAAATGTTGAATGTTCAAACCCTACACCATAGCCACTCTGGTAATTCACTACTCTCAGCGGAGAATTGTAGCATTTCATAAATCCCTTTTACTCGTTGTTTTTCATTTTGAACAATTGATGAAGAATCTCATCTTATTTCTTCCCAGAAACGGCTTCAACAAATTCCAAACCCTAGGCAACAAAAATATTGTACCAGTACAGAGATGGATGAATCTTTCAATTTTGCCAAAGGCGACACCAAACTAAACCCATCCGAACTTAATTTTACAATCCTAATCCCCACCGTAAGACCACCCAAAACCACATGGACCAGACGACAATAAGCTCGTTCTTCTGCAAGACTCTCAATCGAGTAAAATATTCTTCATGATCACGCTAAAAAGTGTTCAGTTTGATCTGTCAATGTTCACGTATGCAGCTAGTCTGTAGGTAGGATGCCCCGGCTCTCAATAGGCACAAGTGTTAGTGGGACTTGTCCTCCGGTAGATACCTGTGATGGAAGGAAAGCACCGTTAGGGAGCTAGATGATGGTCCAGCTAAAGCCCTCCGGTGAGAGAATCAGTATATTGGTAAGTTTTGTGGTCTCCGGTGAGGATTCAGGCTGCTCTCAAGGAGTGAATACACTGAATGCTTTGGAGACTTGGTAGTGGTGTGTGTTTAATTTGAACTTAGGTCATAAATGAAGGCAATCACGTTGTATTTATACTGAAAAAATGCTGTTTTGGGACAGGTGGGCCTGCCAGGTGTCACCCTAGGACAGGTGATCACATGCCCATTGATTGCAGCCGCAATCTGTATTGATGAGCTTTAAAGGAGAAGTGACCTGCATTGATGTAGAAGATAGAACTTCGCTGGGAGATGTGCAGATCTTCTAGAAGCAGCTTTACTTAGAGAGCAAGTCATGCCTTCAACCAATGAGAAGCTGGTTTGTGGTCCCGGGATGACGTAGTAGCAGGTAGGCCTTAAATGCGGCAGCTTTTGTTGACTATCCTCAGTTCCCGGGGTGGAGACCTCGGGATCTTAGTGCTATAGCCCGGGTCTAGGATTTTGCGGGCTCTCAGGTTTGACTGGAAAGCATCTTCAGCCACCTCGGGACCATCGGGGAGGTCGAGACAAGATGGCGGGCAAAGGTACCCGAGATCCGAGCTGTAATCAAAGCTCGGGATCGAGACGAGTTGTCTTCCGAGTTCCAGCTATGCACGGCCACGTGTCCCGCTTGTACCACGTGAAGGCAGGATATTTTAGTATCTTCACTTCAGTAGGCGTTTTTATTTAGGGTTTATTCAGGCTTTGTTAGAAGCGAGCTGCAAGCTTGTAAATCATTAGTTATTTCGAAAAACCGCCGGCACCGACATTCCTAACCGTACGAGCACTTGAAAGTCAGTCCTGTTATTCTCTTTAGTCTCGATTTACAAAAGAATCGTAAGACTTTTTCATATCGATCGCAGCCCATCATGTTCTTACTGATTCTCCTTTCAACTGTTATAATTGGTACAACCGTCGTAGTCTTAGTTTACAATTCCAACACTAAACCACCAAAGCCGTCCTCCTCTCTTCTTCTAAACCCGACGAGTGAGTCAAATTTGTTTGCTCCATGACTTAGTACCCCGACATGTGCGTCACCAGCATTTCCTCGATCATCGCCGCCAGCTCCTACAACAACAACTACAGCAAAAACCAAATCCAGAACATCTTTTCAATGTATCTCTGCAATTCGTCGTCAATGAACTGACCAATCTCTCTTCTTTACCCGAAACCCTGATCTCGACATCGAACGACCCGGGTACAGACATAATTACGCGACTCAATTATAATTATTAGTGGGTTTGCCTAAAAATTTGTCCCAATTAATTTTAAGTGAGAGACAGAGACGTGTATACAACTAAATTCTTATACCTCAACAGTGAGATACTCAAAAATGGCGGCAAGGTATAACGACGAGGAGATATTTTTAATTTTGTAATTAATGAGTTTCTTATTTTTTTGGGTTTGAAAACCCTTTGCTTACTCTGAGGTAGTAGTAGAGATGTTGTTGGGAAGGAGAAGGTAGAGAGGTTGAAGATGAAGTTACTAAAGAGGGCATGTAAAATTCTATTTTGGCCCTTAACAAAATGCATATACTAGGTACATGGGTTACTTAACTGAATTTTTTTAACGACATTCATCAAAAGGATTAAGTATGTCTCATTTTCGAAACTTTTGGAATTGAAATTTGAAAAAAATTTATTAAGAAACTACCGGAGAAATCGTTTATAGTCGAGGGACTTGTAATCTTATTAACCCTTATTTAAATAAAAAAACTTTTTTATAAACCTGTTGAACTGAACTTGTTAGCCAAACAAGCTCAAAAAAATATCCAAACTTAATTTATATTATCATGAATCCAACAAGCCAAAACCGGTGTAGCGTTGCTCTAGCAAAACGCTTAAAAACATGTGTGACGGGGCGAGGATGTTTGCCTGGCGGATAAGAGAGATCGAGTGGGGCCTTAAATAGTTAAGGGAAATACTATGGGCTTATTTTTTAAAATTGAAAATTATGCACTGAAAATTAATGTCTAAAAAATAGAGCGTAAAATATTTAAGACATTCTCTTTTGACCTAAAATTTTGATTATTTTTGAATGATGTTTAATTTATTAAATAATATAATATTACATTATCAAATAATATTATTTTTAATATCACTTAAATTTTTATAATTAAACTCTTAATTAGATTAATAAACAGACCTTATGTGTACCTAAAATGTGTATTAAATATGCACCAAAATTACATTTATAACTTTTGATTAGTCATATAATTTTAAGTGTTTGAAGTTATAAATTATTTAATTAATTAAAAGATATCAAATATAATTTTGGTCTATATTTGATGTACATATAAAAATTTGCTATTCAATAGTTAAAATATGCTGCGATCGAGGACCCCACCCAGCCATTAATACAACGTCGCATAAAGGACTTTATTCCAACGGTTTTATTGTCGCTGACGTGTTTGACTGGATATGGATAGATCGATTTGCCACGCCATGTCGCCATTGACCCACAACCTCCCGTGCCTTCTATTTTCTTTTGGCTACTTTTTCAGATGTACCGTCTTCCACTTTCCTACAAACTTGACATTTAGATGTTTGTGGCAAAATATAAGGGATAAAATGTAATTTATTTATTAAAAATATGTTTTAGAATTTGTTTGTTTGTACATTTTAGTTAAAATGTAGGGTTAAAATATAATTTATTTTTTAATTTAATGTTTTAATGTTGCGTTATAAAAAACAGCATATTCAAAACGCAGTTGCGTTTTAAAACGCTGAAATTCCTAGCTTTTTCCAAAACGCAGATTTTAAAACGCAGTAGGGAATAAAAAGCTACGTTTTGACATAATATCACAAACGCATTTATAAAGAAAAAAATCGCGTTTTAAATAATCTGCGTTTTAGAAACGTTGCGTTTTCAAAACGCTACACTAAACGGGCTCTTAATGTTGTGGTAGAAAAACTGAGTTTTCAAAACGCAACAACATTTTCTAACGTTGGAATTCCTAATTTTTTTCCAAAATGTAGATTTTAAAACGATGCTAGAAAAAAAGACAGCTTTTTGAATTAATATCCCAAAGCATTTATAAAAAAAATCTTCGTTTTAAAAACGCTGCGTTTTTTAAACTCTATGTTTTAAAAACGCTGCGCTTTCAAAACGTTACATCAAAAGAACTCTTAATATACCTCATTTCTTAAAAAGAAACTTTTTTATTTTTATTTTCTATATTACGGGTTCAAGCGGGGGAATTGATATTCATAGTTTCATACGGTCAGATCAAATTTACATCAATTTTTATATCGTTAAATTAAATTTGTCATTTTCCAACAAAACAAATGAGGTATAATATTTGTCATTTTCCAAGTTATCACCAACTTAATAATATTTATGTATCGAGATTTGTGTTAAAATAATCCAACAAAACAAATACTAAAGTTTGTAGGAGTAATATAAGTTATATCTCGTATTATCTTTTGTCCAAAAAAAATCTCTATCCAGTTACACATTATCTACGTTTAAATTCTACCCTTAGTCTAAAAGAATATTTTGTGTACGATAAACAAACAAAAAAATAAGAGAGGTATTTAAACAAAACTAAATAAATAAATAAAAAAGAAAAAAAAGGATAGTGCAGGGAGAGCTTGCGCCAAATATAGCGCATGGAGGGAGGCTGCTTCAAAACGAAGCATAGATGGCGCAACATTTGGAGTTGAAAATTGCTTCATTTTAGTGTTTAGCGTACCTACCTGTTGGAAAGGCCCTTAAAGTAACGTGAAAATACGATTATTTTTTCAAATTTTTTTTTAATAAGAATAGCAATAGTGATTCTTCACTTACATATTCTTCTTGGATGGAAAGAAGTTATCGTAAGCTGTTCAACTCTCCAACTATACACATATATATATTTTTTTATGATGTCGTAAGGAAGGGATCGAACGAGACACACTTGAAGTCTCTACCACTGGGCCACCCCTTAATGACCAACTATACACATATAAAAGTATCAAACTTGGGACACTTCCTGGGGGATCGAAAAAAAAATTTTAATTTTGATAAATCAACGTCAAAAAGAAAGAAATAAAAAAAACAAGGATCGCACATAGTCACATGAAATTAAATTTATCAAACAAAGTATCTAAATAAGAAAAAAAAGGATGGGATTGGATAAATATTTTTATAATGTATTTTGCAAAGTATGCGACGGACGGCGTTTCGGTGTCAAAATAATCGTTTATTTTTAAATGAAGTATGCTCTTGTTTTTATCCTTATAAAAAAAAATTTGTCAGCAGACAACAAAATCACCTCGTTTAACGAATTTGAGTACACAAATATTCCCCCGGCCGGTACTATTTCCCATCAACCATTCAACTAAAATATGTTTTTCTTCACGAAAATAAAATATAAAAATAAGTATACCAGTTTTTTTTTCTTTATGGGAAATAAACGAAAAGGTGCTGCTAACAATAGAAATTTTAAATTAAGCGCACCGTACTAATTGACCTACCGATGGGATCAAACGCAATCCGTACTACGTGGCCTAGGCCCCAGCCACGTCACCAAGTGACTAGCAGGTTGAAAGGTTGAGGAACTCAGAGCAACTCTGACGATTATCAAATTCAGCACTATCCCACCATGGTAGCGCAAAAGACGGCTTCAACCATCTCTTCAATCATCTCGCTATCCTTGTGCCATCTTGAAGCAGCCGAAGAAATTGCACCAAATTTGGAGTAGAATTTTCCTGCGCTATCCTACATTTGTCTTTTTTTTTTTGTGTGTGTTTTAGTTCTACTATTATTTCTTTGTTAAATGTTTGTATTTTAAAATCTTGTTTTAATTATTTAATTTTACTGCATTATTTTAAAGTCTTGTATTTAATTATTTTAATTGTATTATTTAATTTAACATTATTTTAAATTATAAGTCTTGTTAATTATAAGTTATTTGTATTATTAACATTATTTTTAATAAAATTTACGAATATTGAAGATAAAATTTATTATTTAATTTTAATGCATATTATTTAATTTAATATAAATTGTATTATAAAAAATAAAATATACTATTCAATAAAAGACATATTTGTTTTGCTATAAATTAATGAGATAAAATATATGTTTTAAATAGAATAATAAAGAATATTCTTAAAATATTCTTTTTAGTGTAAAGTTTAAAGTGGGATGGTTGAAGATGGTGAAAGATATTTGGTGCAATTAAAAATTGCACTATTATAGTCGCATAGTGCAATTTTTACACCAAATGGTTGGAGTTGCCCTCAGTGAGCATAACGAGAAAGCTAAGGATCAAGTGATCAGTGCGAGTCAATCTCCCGCGAAACCTCCCTCGACTGCTGGCGAACATTGGCAGTTATCCTCGCCTCCTTCTATCGAGCTTAAGCTCGACCATGAAACATATACTAGGACTATTGCCATAACATTTCTTCGGGCTGAAGGTCACCAAGCTCGGTCTTTGGCAAGGCCGAGCATCCAACCTGCGAGCAAAGGACACATGTATTCCTTTTAATGCTCTGCAAGAGATGTGCGCTTGACACACCACGATCTCTGCCCCCACGATCCTATTAGGTATCAATACCATTTTTCTCTCTAATCTATCTTTACACACATATAACACATTGCTCTCTTCTTGCTCACAGCCTCAAGAGAGTAATACACTTCGTTCACAGACTACGCTCTGCGATTAAGCCTTTATACCAAGCCGTGCTATATACTGATTTACACGCCGGAGGGTTATAGTCGGGACACTCCCGGCTCCCCTGATGGTGTCCTTCTTGTTGATCGCAGGCTACGACTTCATAGCAGATTCAGAGTAGTCCCAGCAATTTCGACCGTTTATCCTACTAAACTACACACTTAAAATAACGTGAAATTCGACGTGGTCACACCTACTTTTTGGCGTGATCACCTGTGGCACAATGATACTATGGGTCGTTCCTTAGAGTCTATAGGCTCCCCACAATTGTATTCTTCGAACCAAAATAAAAAATAAAATAAAAAATTAACGCACCTTAATATTCTCATATGAAGATATTGCTATACCTTGTACTCTTATATAATTTGTTGTATTTAGTCCTAATTACAAAAGTGTACGAGAATAGTTAAATATTTATAGTATAGGTGAATGATAAAATTAAAAGATTATGGTGATTATAATCTAATTATTGAAAGTAGACTCTTCAAATAAAAAATCTTAAAATAGAATAGTCAACTTTTACGGAAGTAGAACCGTAGAAGATTATATATTTCATCTCTAAATTATAAAGAGGGGCAATTTTTTTCACATTTGAGGGAAAGGGATTGCTTTGCATCTTTCAAATTCCACCCGCATTTTCCTGAAGTGTCCGTGTATGACTTTTATTTTATTTTATTTTTAATTTGGTCTAGCTCTTTTCATAGTCCAATTGACTACAAAGTTTGGGTTGACATGAACTTAAAGCTCATTTGTTTGTGTATTTTGGTCAAAATACATGGATAAAACATAATTTAGTTGCAAAAATTGTGATTTAATACTGTGGCAAAAAAGGCAGTATTTTAAAAAGCTGCGTATTGAAGTGATATTTCAAACGCATTTATAAGAAAAAACTTGCGTTTTTATAATACTGCATTTTGTAAACGCTGCACCAAACGGACTCTTAACTAGTGTTAACTTAATTTCTCAAGTTTACAAAGTATAAAATGTGATTTTTAGTATTTGTTTGTAATTTATATATATATATATATATATATATATATATATATATATATATCGTTCCATCTAAGAAAATTAAATGTTGTTCAGGTACCAACTACTGCGGGCTGTTCTTTCAGGCGAAACTGCAATTGAGGGAGTTAGTTTGAACGGTGAGCTAAACTATATTCTTACAAAGAGTCACTTATCCCATGTAATGCCATTGTAGGCAACCACCAATTATCGTCTACTGGTATTCTGCAAATCAACAAATATTGCTTTAGTTTATTATCGCCCCGTAATCTAACCTGATCCTCTATTCTAAAAAGGTATTTCATCTTCTATTTTAACCGTCAGATCTTCGCCACATGTGCATCAAATCACGGAGTAAATAATGTTGTTTATTCTCATGCACATGTGACAAAGATCCGATGATTGAAATATGAAATGAAACACCTTTTTAGATTAGAGGATCCTGCCAGTAATATTCTATCACACAAAAACTTGTTAGCTCTAATTTTTCCAAAGTTCACAAACATTAATTATCAATTATCAAAGGTAATCTCGTTTTCGTGATGTAAAATAATTTAACTACTATATATTGTTCCTAAATCTCCCTTCTTCTTTTTTTTTCCGTCACGAGATTCAAACTCATGATCAGTAGATGTAGGTGTTCTAAGCTTTATCCAATAAACCAATCCTTAACATGTGACGAATATTAATTTCTTAATTTGGTGATTATGATTTTTGAATATGATAATGGGGAAGCTATAAATGGAAAAGAATACAATCCCTTCAATTCATTCTAAATTTGTACCCTCTTAATAATTTGTTTTATAGTAGTACTCCTATATATATAAAAAAATCAGGTATTTAAATCGTAGGTCCATTAATTTCAAATATTCCCGACATGCATGCCAAACACATAAGGCAACATCCAAACCAAAGGAAACACATCTGTGTCTGTCTCTCTCTCTCTCTCTCTGTTACAAAGAGAAGACAAAACCTAACCTAGATTTATGTGATTTTTGTAAGGCAAGTGGTAGTAAAAGTTGATATGGAGCACACATGCATATTCTTCAACCACGTATCCTTCTAATGACTAAGAAAATAAAAAAAAATATTTTTATAAAAAATAAACATTGATCGCAGCTCAGCTTAATTTATTAGTTTGTAAAGCTATAAATACTTATCATATACGAGATTCCCTAGCTATGTATAGTAAGATGATAGAAGCAACGACCTCTCACAATGAAGTATTTTAAAAGTAAAAAGAGTTTAAAATATATCGATAGTAAAAATTCAACAATCAAAGTCTTTAATTTTCACACAAACAAACCCCCACCAGTACTAATCTTTGTTCTAAATACTAAAACTCAGAAATTCAACTTCTGAAGAAGCCGCGACCGCGAATACAAGAGTCAAATGCAACATATCTAGTTACATATTTTTTTAAAAAAATTTTTTTTTGTCAATCACCAAAAAGGATTATTGCAATACCAGATGATTTTTGATATTGATATTATTAATTTGTAACACCACAATTTCAAATCGAATAGTTGTGAGAAAAGTAAAGGTAAAATCACGTACTATATATCTCGTTGGAAAAAATGTATTTTGTGAAGGAAATTGTGCCTTTGTGGCATGAATTTCTTTATTAATCATTTATGTAATGACAATGGTAATTGTGGAAATGAGTTCTACTCCGTGAGAACATCGAGATTGAATATTTATTTGTTCAAATCGGAGCTCAGACGAATGAGATATTAAGGGGCAAAGTATGACTTTGGAAGTGGGTTAATCCCACATTGGAAAAAGAAGTTAAAGCATGGGTGGTTTATATACTTGAGCCTTTTAGTGAGGTTCAAGTTGTTGTAGAGAAGACACACTCTCGCGCACACCGCGCAGGGGGTGCAAATCTCGATCCAAAATTGCCTTCGAGCCATTGAACTCGTGTGCACACGCGTCCTGCGGACACGAATGTCGCAGAAATTTGATGTTTTACATCTTTTTTTGGGAAATTCTGTTGAGTTTCTCGAGCAGTCAAAGCCCGCCAAAACATACTCAATAAATCAGTCTCTTTGGGGGATATCAATAGTTCTGTTCGCTGAACTAATGAAAAACACTATCTTATAAATGGAGATAGATTATTCTCAAGGCGGATACACACAATTCCAACGCAGAAGCATACACTTTACAAAATCTCCTCCTCATTGTTTTCCAACAACAGCCTTTGTTTACACTGCATCTCGATCCGTTTTCCTTGGTTTCTTTGGTGATCAAGGACGAGCGCAACCACATTCGCGGAAAGTGCAAGTCCGGTTCATCCGTTGTATCCTGGAAAGCACTGCCTTCGAATACTCAGAGTAAGGGAGACAACGAATTTGCTTTAAGGAGGCTCATTAATCTCAACAGCCTCGGAACCTTATTCTTCAAATCAATTCTCTCCTCTCGCAACATCTAACTAGTACAGATTTATTTATTTACTGTTTATCTCAGTTTTTGTAAATTTGATTATTATCGAATTTCTCTTATTTAGTTTCTGGAATATGTGCTAACAATATCAAGTGGCAGGTGATTGGCTTGTTGATATTGATATTATTTGTAATACTTCAATCTCAAATTGAATAGTTGTGAGGAAATTAGAGAGAGGTACAATCATGTACTACAAGCGGGCACATACGTTGTAGGCTTGTTGTATTCAGGTGTCCTCTTTGAGCAATACGCGAACGAACATACGTTGCATTTCGGGTTTTCGAGCTTTACGCTGCTTAAGTTGTTACCATTTTAAGCGATATTTATTTTATCTCTTATTAGTGGGCGACTGTAATTACAATTCAGATTTCATTTTTCTTAGTTTTAGCTTTATAACACTAAGTAAGAAAACTAAAAGCCCTTGAAGAGAAACATAAAACATTTTATTTTTATTGATTCCAGACCTGACCTGATGGTGACTTGCCAATTTGGCTTATCGAAAAGGAGTTTATAAGGTATAGTTATGTACAGTTAAGAATGTAGTAGTATTACTTAGAACATGGGGACGGACCGGATCATAGAAAAGCTTGTTCGAGAAATTAAAAAAAGATTGTGTTGTCAATTTTCAACCAATAAAAAATCTAAAAAAGAATTAACAACGTCACATTCAATCTCCAATGTTTGAAAATTAACAAGGTTTGCCCGCTGGTTCCCAAGCAAAAGTCTAAATTTCGCGTGATGATGGAGTGTGAATTAATTAGGTCCCACACACTCACAATGACGTTGAAATAGAGGGGAGGATAAGAATTAGGATTATGATCATAGCTTGGGGCCCAAGGCAAAATTATATTGAAAATGACGAGTTAGATCAAAAATACGGACAAAAGTGGTTTTGGATGTTAATGTTCTTAGTTCCCGTGATTATACAACTTAAATTATACTTCCTCGTCCTTAAATTACGGTCTTTCATTCATTTTTTGTTCGTCTATATCAAAATAAGAGTATTTTATTTAAAAGTTTTATTTTAAAATAATATTTTTATCAATTTATTCTTTTTTTTTTAATTATAATTTATGTGTATATATATGAACATTAAAGAAAAGTACACACTATACCAATATTAATAATTAAATTAAAATTTTTTTAATCAGTGTGTCGGATCAAACAAGACAATAATTTAGGGACGTAGAGAGTACTATTAAGTGCGCAGATCAGTTAACAAAAAAGAAGTTATTTTAGCTTAATCGTTGATTTTAAATTTGAGCTATGAGAATGCAGCTACGTTAAAATTTAGTAAGAATAACTTTTTACCATCCTTGTGTCCTGTCAGAATGGATGCTCGGTTCTAGGCAACCAGAGTGGGTGGAGCGTATAGTAGGGAATAATTGGCTGTGGCAGGCTTGTAGGATAGTTGGGATTCTGAAGTTGGCGCGGTCGCACGTGCGGGTGACACGTATAAGGTTATAATTAAGTGGGATACGTAGTAAGCGCCCCGTGAATGACTACTGCTCCTTAATTTCGGCTTTTCAGGTTTGGGATTAGGTTGTTATGGGATTTGGTTGTTTGTATAACCTTTTTTAGAGTAATATAATTTGGTGTTACTTTTTAATTAGTTAGATAATCTGCAAATTCTACGGAATACCTTATTAATTAACATTTCAATTATGAAACAAAGACACTCCAAAATATAATGCTAACAATATTATGTACAGGTAAAATAAAACACTACTTAGAATATCGTGATAGAAAATCAAAACTGCCATTAGTCTAACTTAACCACTAATCATACAGTTGCAAGCTCTCTAGTTGTTATAATCATTTTTGGCAAGATTCATGATTTTTTTAGAATATTTCATTTTCATCCACGATTAGATTTTTTTGTTTTTGTTGTGTCTTCCAAGGGAGCTAAATAGATCACTTCACACAAAAACTCAGTGATGATCAAGCTATTGAGGCAATCCATAAGGTTAATTCAAATATATTTCTCGAAAAGGTACGTGTGTATTGACTTCTGCAAAAGTCGTACCAAATTCGTACTGCTACCCTATAAACATACCAGTATTTGGATTGGCATTTCTAAAGTTTCATTTTTAATTTTTTTTTGTTATCAACGATGCACGTTAAGCTGACTCAAGAAATAGGTTTGCTCCAATTATTTGTGTTTGTAAACATGCATGTATGGACACAATTGGGAAAATTATATAAATGACCATCATACTGTCATTTGATAACCGATTTGATCACGTACTTCTAATATCCTAAATCTAACCAATGTTCTCATGAATTGAGTGCAATATAGTCCTTCTGACTAACGGCTCATTCATTTTTTCAACGGCTGTTAACTCTCCATCCTATTTTTTTAAAGGGCTGCTGATATGTTCTACGTGAGCCATTTTATCAGGGATATTTCGGGCCAAATTCCAGTATCCAAGACTCCGATGACTAGATCTGAACCGAAATCTAACTCCTTCAACAGCGAGAACGGTCGGAAGTCTTCAAATCCAAAAACTCAGGGAAACGCATGGTGTGTATGTGACGAACTTGAATATCCCTCATAAAATGGCTCACGTAGACCATATCAACATCCCTATTAAAAAATATGATGGAGAGTTAACGATCGTTAATAAAATGGATAGATCGTTAGTCAGAAGGACTATATGGCACTCAATTCGTGAGTACATTGGTTAAATTTATGATATTAGGGGTACGGAATCAAATCGGTTATCAAACGATACTACGATGATCATTTATATAATTTTCCTAGATACAATTTAGGCATGATTAGCTACATGAATGGAAATTGATCTAAATGGGAAGGAGCTCTAGTCTTGAACCTTCCCGATTGAGTTGTACAGTCAACTAACACACAAGTTGTGGTGAAGAGGAAGTCAAGTTGTTGCACTGTGTGCTTCTCAAATCACAATTAATCCCAGGCCACTTGGGATCGAAATAGCTGTAAACACTTCTCATCCAAGAAAATAAAGGTTACCTTTTTAGTATGCATGGAGGACGCCTGACCTCACCTGACCTGACAAACTGCTTTGTTAGCTAGCTATTCTCACTCACATAATTAGCGGCAAATCTAGAAAAATATTTTAGTGGAGTTATAAAATTTAACTATTACATAAAAAAACTTAAAAATTACAATTGATCACTAGTCTTTACCTTTTTGTTGCTTTTATGCGTGACTTAAAAAGGAAATTTTTTTTTTAAGTGGGGTTACTATCCAAAAAATCACAATTTTGTAAGCCAAATTTTTTTTTTTTTGAGTAGGGTCACTTGCCCCCCACCCTTAGCTGTGGATCCGCCTCTGCACATAACTCACATTATCCATCCATTCCGGAGTTAAAAAAAAAAAAAAATTTACATTATAATTCATCCAGCCGTAATCTTCACAACAACCCTTACTATACATTCCGTCCTAAAATAAGTGTCTCTCGTATCGTATATTTAAATATTTCAGAATAAGTGTTATCTTTCTAATTTTTAGAAAGTTTTCTAAAGTGAAGTGTCTAGCTATTAACACTTTTTTTTCGATGTGATATACAAAGTACAGGGAATGATACTTGAGAATATTAAAGGGAAAGTCTAATGAATCAAATATTTTCTTAAAATTCGATTAAATTCAATAGCGCCCAACACTTATTTTGGAATTGAGGGCGAACAATTTGCTGAGTATAATGAGACTATATATATTTTCTCAAAAATGCTTTTTTCACTTTATTCATTTTCTTAGGTTCAAAGGCTACGACCTCAAGAATCAAACTCATTCCCTATAGACGTTGAGGGATGACAACAATGATTATTTTTTATCTTATTTTTAACAACTTTGTTAGGTTTATAACTCTTTCTACAACTATTGTTACAACTGAAGCTTAATGAAGAGCAAAATCGTCATTCTCCAAAACACATTTGCCCTTCATCATCGAGGTTAGTTACATTTTTCTATTTTTAAATAGGATCCTGTTAACTAGTCCCTTAATGACATTCTCTACGAATTTAAAATTTTTTAAAAAAAATTCTAAAGTTATTAGCGAGAATTCTAAAACAAAATCTTTCTAAATTTCAACCTTAAAAGAGTGTTAGAGTGTCCTTGTTACTCGTACATTTTACTTTGAAATTAAGACGCATTTTTAAATACGAAATATGAAAATTATCTGAAAAGAAAATTACGTTGCTGACCTTTTGCTAAAAAATGAATAGCAAAGATAGTATATCCTGCTCCCATGTTATCTATCCTAATTGTGGGCCGAGACCAAGTCCGTACGCACCTGAACTGTACAACAATAGATACATTAGTAGGTTTTTATTGTTAATGGACAATGGCCCAATTTCCTTACAAAGACTAGTTAATACTATTAGGAGTTTCTTTAACTTTACCAGAAAAGACAAGAAAATGACCAGAGATTTTCCACAATGTGGCCCAACATGTGCTCCTTCCCTTTCACTCTAAGACTTTTTTTTAATTTTGTTTAAAACTTTATAATCAAATCATTTTGTTTCACAGTTTCAGAATCAAATTTTATCCTCTATACATTATAATTCATATTAAAACATGTCATACACCACATATATAATTGAGTAATGTTACGTGTACTTAATAAGTACCTAATTCTGTGTACAAAATGATATGACGTCTATGTGTCATCTTATTTGACATCTTATTAGCTCCACCGTGAATTAAAAAGTGAAGCCAACTAAATGTTACATAAGATACCAAATAATTTTATGCACAAAAGTAAGTACTTGTTAGGTGACCGGCGTTATATAATATGTTTAGAGAAACTTGAAAGAAATCATGCACGGAATTACTTTTACCAATCAACTTCTCACTGTGGTACTTTATTGATATTTTATTTTATTTGTACCAAACAATTTATTGTATATATTATATTGTAGAGTATTGTAGTTGAACAGATAATTCTTCCTAGCGATTCTCTAATCCATTTATGTTAAGATGGATTTAATTTTCTCAAAATAAAAGTACTATGGGTGGGCATTGATCATTTTGATAATTGACCATTCCAGAAAAAGAAAGAAAAGAAAAATAAATAAAAAATGTGGTCCTTAAAGTTTAAAATTTCCAACTGGAGGCCATTAAGATTTCCTCAGTTACTTGCCCTTTATATATATATATATATATATATTACTACTACTACTCCATCACTGTAATGATTCCTTTCCCCTTATGTTTGAACAAACAACAATGGAGTGGAGGGGGGAAATGGGCCAAAAGAATAAATGAAGGGATGGAGAGCAAAAAAAAAAAAAAAAGAAGGTAAGTCAGGCCTAGCTATTATTGAATGCAACCATTGTCATCATTAGCAGATATTTCTTTCTATTTATAATTCGATAGCGTAGTGAAATGATCAGAGAATGTATAGTGGTTGTCAGAAGTGGAAGCCATTCTTTTCCGAGCTCTTATCTTTTCATTGTAATTTGCGAACCTGATGAAGACATCCATATCTTATTTCCTCACGCTCACATTCTTTTGTGACATGGGTCCAATGTTGGACAAACCTAGTGGGAGATGTATATTTTAGAAATTAGGATATAAGAGTACTAGTATACTACAAGAAGAATAACCCAATATGTTCGTTTAGTGGCATGATTACCACCGAATTTCTGTATGAAGCGATCTATTTAGTGAGATGTTGTATATTCAACTCTAATCTTATGCAAATTTCCTTTGATTAAGAGTAGGGTTAGTAATGCTAAGATAAATCTCAGACCTAATGTGGTGTGGAAGTCCTAAAAAAAAAAGTACTCATAAATGAGTGTCCAGTTTTGTAAAAAATGTCCATAAGCATTTTAGAATGATCATATTTATATAAGTTTATTAATTTTACCTTTGACACTTATCACAACCTAATGTCGACTCCTAATGTTATACGTAGACATTAAGGACATTAGCGTATATGTGCTACAAAAATGACCTAATGTCTTCCTTTCTTTTTTTGTCCGTCCCAAAATAATTGTTTTGTTTTAAAACTTTTTTTTTTAAGATATTACTTTTACTATTTTACCCTTACTTTTTTCCTACTTTAATTATGGGTCACATACACATCGACATTAAAAAAAATTACACATTATACCAATATTAATAATCAAGTCAATTATTTTTTCTTAATCTGTGTGCCGGGTCAAACAAGACAATAATTAAGAGACGGAGGGAGTATTTTTTTTTAATTCCCTACAATTATTTTTGCCATTTGATAAAATTACCTCCAATTCTTTGCTTGCAAATTACTCTCCCGGTTCCAACTAAAGAGTCAACTTTTGACTTTTTTGAGTCTACTTAATTAAAGTTTGATCAATAATTTAAATACATTTATTTATTTTTTTCAAAGTCATAAAAGTTTTAATACATAGTATTTTTAATTTAGTTTTTAGTGAATGAGATTTTATTTGCGAAAACATAATTAAAGTATGTTATATTCTTATTCGATTTAGTAACATGTTAATTTTTAAAAATAGAAAGTGAACTCATTGGTCGGAACAAAGGAAGTTATATGTAATGGAAAACCCAAAATAGTTACCAATTTTTGTTACTCCTACTCAAAACCACCAAACACTCAACAAATTCACAAGATTTCAACGAAATTAGATAAACAATATTCATATAAATATTTATAACTAAAAAATATAAAAAAAATAATAATCATAAATAATTGTGCACATGCATTGCAATTGTGAATACTGAATAGTAAACCTAGAACATCATATAAATTGCAACTTTGTAAGCATACTATTTGAAAACAAATATGACCAATTTACTGAAAGTGAAGGCCCATGGGCCAACTAATTCCATTGTTTTGGGCCGCTCAGTTGCCCAAGATTCTTGACAGAGGCTCATTTGTTCCTAGCAAGTCGCAACTCGTCATTTAGAAAATTCAAGGAAAAATTGCGGGTCGGTCCCTTTTTTGAAATTTTTAATCGCTTTAATGTCGATTTTGATTTTTAATCGCTTAAATCTATTTTAAGTAATAAATTGACTAATTGTTTCAAAATTGCCCTCATAACAACTTATGACGTTTTAGTAGCTGCTTTCATATTACAATTGTTCTATATCATATTCGAAAGTTTCTGCTCATTCGATTTCGTTTTTTGAGTTTCTTTAAGTTGCTATAATCGTGTTCACTGTGAAATTAAAATTAATTGATTCAATGGAAACTGTTGTCATGTTGTTGAAATTCAGACTAAATATAATTGTTTCGAAAGTTTAAAGGTATAATATTGTGCATCGGGATAAAAAGATGTGCATCGCGATGCATAAAAATAGTACTTTTTCAGAACAAGTTTGTGCATCGCGATGCACACTTTGATGCATCACAAAGGTATTTGCATTTGGTACAAGAAAAACCGAAAAAATGAAACTGCAATAATTGGAATTTTATCAATTCCTATTGTTATCACAAAAGTTATCGAGAATACAATCCATAACACACAATTGACATTTTATGGTATGAATTCGGTGGTATGGAATAGAAAAACTTTGTCTATAGACATGGGGTGACCATACCCTATTACACAAAAAGACTCGATGTCGTTGAATGATGTCTACTGTGGGCCAAGAGTGTTGTTGAACCTCTTTATTCTGTCATGAGAAGCTTGCAAAGATGTGTTATACTTCTTAAACAGACACTTAGCATTTTTATGCCAAGTTGTGATCCTTCTCTGTAATGTAGCACCAAAAAGGTATTTTCTTCAACGCGGTTCTTTGGTCTTTCTTGAAATCTATATTTTTAATGTGGTACATAAGAGACTGTATACTTGATCTGTATATTATTCTGTTGTCCCTTGTAGTCCTCACAACAGCATAACACGTATATTGTGGTTACAATCACACAACTGAAAAATTACAATAAAGAAGTAAAACACGATGCACAGGTCATGCATCACGATGCATCAATTGTTCGTCGGAATGCATTACTTTTGTGCATCGTGATGCACAAAAATTGAAACCCTACAAACGCTGTTTTATATTTCAGTGAACGTGATGCCTCAATAATGCATCACGATGCATAAAAAATAGAATTTGCATTATGATGCACAAAATTTGAAACCCTACAAATGTTGTTTTATATTTCAGTAAACGCGATGCATCAAACAATGCATTGCGATGCATCAAAAACAGAATTTATATGCAAATTTATTCAGATTTCAATCTATTCAGGAATTTGTAAACAAAAATTCAACTATAAAATGTATTCAGTAATACTAACCTGATACTTCGTCAATTTGTTGTCCTCGTATTTGTTTGTTGTGGTGCTTGTTGCTTCTTTCTCAGTGCTCTGTTGTAGTTGCGAAGACATTTTTGCTCGTTGATAATTACTCACGATAATGTTTTCAAATCTTTCACAAAATCGCCGGAGGTTGTTTGCTGAATAATCGCCGGAGGTTTTAAGATTTTTCGAAGTGAAGAGAGTTTTTTAAAGTGTATTGTGTTAAGCATTCAATCGGGTAGTTGTTTTTTATTGTGAAGCCGATGCAATGCGTACATGTTAGAAGAAAGGACAGAGACGATATTTTGCATTAAAAGTGTTATTTTCCAGTTTGAAACAATTATAGAACCCTTATAAACGGTTAAAAATTGTCTAAAATGTATCGGCTGAATTTCACCCAAAAATCAGTTAGACATAGCC
Source organism: Platycodon grandiflorus (assembly GCA_016624345.1). NCBI lineage: Eukaryota > Viridiplantae > Streptophyta > Magnoliopsida > Asterales > Campanulaceae > Platycodon > Platycodon grandiflorus. The sequence continues at coordinate 76,065,950 of CM028362.1, read as the reverse complement.
CACATAGTGCAACGATTGTGTTTGGTTTGACGATTATTTATTTATTTTTTTAATTTTGATTCTTTTCTAATGATAGAAAGAGAGAAAAAGATGATTGAACAAAAATATTAATAACCCAATTCGCTTAGCGCATTAAGGGTTCAATATAAACTCAAATTTTTTTTTTGTTCGAAGAATATAAAGACAAATTGTTTTGACTTAAATTATTGGCCATTTCTTGCTTATTTTTTAAGCAATAGAATTTAATGTTCACAAATCTATATATAAATATATTTAAAGCCGGTGAAGATAACTCACATTGTGATACATCATCCCCAATTAATAAAGATGCATTATATAACACTTACCCTCAAAGGACTCCTTCAATTACCAATAGAAGAACTCATGCGTTAATGACCAAAGGAGATCAAAAGTCTCTCTTTATCTCTTATCTCAATATACCCTTTCAACCTTCTTGGTAAACTCTCTCTCTCTCTCTCTCTCTCTCTCTCTCTCTCTCTCTCCGAACTCTCTCTCCGAACTCATTCCTTCTGCGTCAAATTTTCTCATGTTTTGTGCGTGTTTATGTGATGTATCGATCCGATTTACCCTTTTGATTTATTCTACGGTATTAAAGTTGTTGTAAAGTGGTTGAGATTGAAGTTCCATCTATTGTGGTTTCCATGAGTTACTACAATTAATTATTGAAGCAGAATATCATGCTTTCTCTCCTTGACATGTTTTAATTTGGCACATCTCAAAATTTATTTTCTAATTATCACAGTGCAAGAAGTTATTGTCCTTCCAATAAAGTTCGACAACTTTATAGTGAAGCGGCCATTCAATTCATTTGATAGTGAAGCGGCCATTCAAACTTTTCATCATTCTGGTAATTTATCAAAAATTATGAATCTTCTCAATATTCATTACTTGATTTTCTTCATCATGCATAATGATTGTAGCTTTTGTGAAATTTCCAAAGTCTTGATCCTTATATAGTTCTTGAACAAGCATGTGACATATATATTCATAAATGTGCAACAGCCTTCCAAACATCCCACTTGGCCTATGGTACAGATCAAATCCAAGAAAGAAGATGGGTTTGAAGGAAGATTTTGAGGAGTATACGCTAAGAAGGCTAAGACTCTTCCAGATAGCACTACCAATGAGAGCAAGCTTATTTTGTATGGTTTGTACAAACAAGCCACAATTGGACATGTGAATACAAGTCGTCCCCGTCCCGGTATGTTCAACGTGAGGGACAGGGATAAGTGGGGGGATGCTTAGAGGAGGCAATGAATGATTAGGTGAATTAAGCAATTGCTGGAAGAAGCTTCGACTTTTGCATAATTAATATCATCAAAGTGTCTACTTCTCTACTATGATAAATTATGTCTTAGAAGACATGGAAAGAAATTTGTGTGCACATTTGGTTTACTTAAGAAATGGTATCTATTATGATCTTTATGTGAATTATATGTGCTTGAATTTGGTGTGGTAGGTCTTTTAGATGGAAACAATCATTCCAAATTATTGTGTTTTTAGTTGCTTTGACAAAAACAAATGAATATATATATATATATATATATATATATGTATATATGTGTGTGTGTACATATGTATATATATACACACACATACACACACATATATATATATTATATATATATATGATTGCAAAAAAAAAAAAAAAAGTCCAGGCTCTAATTGTGTTGTTGCCCCCCAGTTTGTTGATCCCATTTTGGATTATGAGGGTCAAGAAAATTAAAAATGAAGTTAAGTTAATTTCTTACGATATCCACTGAGTAATACTTTTTGGTGTACATAACGCCGCTAGGATGTTGATTCCAGTTAATTCTTCGGCTCTTCGGATGTAATTAGATTATTTTTGGATTTAATTTTTTTGATAAATGATTAAATTCATTTCCACTTTCTTTGCTCTAAAATCCCTTTTTCTAGATAACTTCTTTCATTTATAAAATCAATTACAACTCCCTTCATTTGATTCAACCTCAAAATCCCTCCCGCGCTCTGTTTAACATACGTTTCGGTTCACATTTATCTGCAAATTTTAAAATTTCTATGATTTATAGTATCACCAATAACTGGTTAAAACTAAGCATTACACTTCAGTATTTTTATTTATTTGTTGGTCCACGACGATCCACTTTTTTCTTTACTACCAGTAACTACTCAAACTATTAAATGGTAAATAAATTTCAAGAAATCAAAAATAAATTATAAAATTAAATGCTTCTTATTGCATCATAACGCAAATAAAAGGAAAAAAACCATTTTAAACGGTTATGGAAACCAAATGGAAAGTGCATTCAATTGCTCTAATTAGTTACATCCACAATTAGGGTGTTAAAAAAGGCTTCAAATCTTCAATCTCACTATCATCACACTCTCTGTCCCATTAAATCTCAATCCTACACGTTTTCTTGTAAAAATTGTAAAAATATGACCATTTAAAATAAGAAGGACACGTGTAAGGTTAGAATTAAGTGAGACACAGAGTGTGATAGGGAGCGTGATAGAAGATTTGAAGCCGTTAAAAAATATTAGAAGTCAAAAGAACCATAGCCATGCAAAATTAATTTCAAAAACCACTCATTAGCAAATGAGAAAATTTAGTGATTATAAAGAAGCCTTAACATTCTCTTACTATAACCAAACAATTGATTGAAATCCTAAGGGAAAATTCATATTTGGGTACCCAACTATTCATAACATTTCAATCTGGTCACCACAAGTTCAAAAATGTTATTTGGGTCACTGTACTTCTATTATCTTGCAAGCGAGCCCGTTTTTTGGATGGATGTTAGTTCAGCTGTTAAATTTACATACAATACCCATTTTATCTGCCTTCTTCTTCTTCATCTTCTTTAATCCAGAAAAAACAAACCTTAACCCTAACCCCTCTTTAATCCAGATTTTTGATTTCGATTTGAGCCCAATTTCTCATTTCAATTTCAAATTGTGAAGAATTATAAATACATGAGAGAGACAGACAGACAGAGTGAGAGACAGACAAACATAGAGAGAGAGAGATTGGGGGGAAGAGAGAGAGAGGGTGCAGTTATGAATGAGTCACTTCTGGTAGGTGAGAGCTGCAGGGAGAGGGAAAACTGCAGGGTGACCGGGAAATCAATGTGGGAGTTACTAGTGGAAGAGTTGAGGCAGGTCTGTTACATAGCTTTTCCGATGGTGGTGGTGACCGTCCCACAGAACCTCTTGAGGTTTGCATCAATATCCATGGTGGGCTATCTCGGGGAACTTAAACTTGCCAGCACTGCCATAGCCACTTCCCTAAAAAATGTCACCGACTTCAGCCTTCTTGTAACGTCTTTTCATCTCTCCTATTTGAATTTCAACTTTGATCCTGCTAATCAGTACTGCGACGCTGTTAAGGAACTTCGTTAAAGACTTTGTATCGACCGGGCCGAATGCGGTGAGGGCTGCTACGCTTCGGTGTTTTACGTACGACATGTGGGAGGTGGGTGGCGGATGTCGAAAGGATGGAGGTCTGTAAGGCCCCGTATCAAAGTATTATCGTTAGAGTCAAATTCGGGGATAAAATGGAGAAACTTTAAAGTTTAAAAACCCTAAAGGAATTAGTGCTTAGCATGGATTACATTTTAAAACTTTGGTTTAGGTTTATAATACACCTTAAAGATGTTTTGGAACACCCTAGGATCAATTTGAATGAAATTTAAAAACTCAATACACGGAACAGCAGCTGGCTCATGCAAGGAGGGAGGCGCGACCGCGCCATTAAAGGGGTAGAAGGCTTAAAATTGATGTTGGGCGCGGCCGCTCTGTGTCTCAGGCGCGACCTAACCTGACTGCTCCCAGTTTTCGACACTTCGAGCTTACGAATTGCATTGTCGTCGTCCTTGGCTTGACACTTAGCAGCAGCAATGATTTGAACACGGTTTGGAGGCCTATATAAGGCTGATTCTCAGCCTTAAAACACATTAAAACACACACACAATACACACACAACACACACTTCATATTAGACACATTAGTTGCGATATGAAGTTGTTCGACACACGGTTGATCAAAGTTTGGATGATCCAACTTGGTGGGAGCAATATATTTGAGAAGAAAACTCTTTCGAAAAGCTTACTTGGGATGTAAGTTACTAACCCCTCCTATTTGAGATATATACATGATTAACCAAAAATAGTTTCATACCATGGTAAAATGTGTATTAATTGTTAGTATGATATATGAGATATTTGAAATGGTTAAATAAATGCTTTAAGTTAGTAGTACTAAAATTAGTACCATGAATTATAGAGTGATGTTATGATTAGCCGGACATATTCAAAGTTTAGTATTGACTCTAACGGAGTCAAATATGATGTAATAATATTACATCAAATGATAAAGTAATGTTGAGTAATGACTCTAATAGAGTCAAATATAGTTAACAGGTGATATATGAAGTGTCTCTAAAATATTAAGAAGACACATTAGTAAAGTTATAATGTCATAAATGCTATGATATACATGGTAAAGTGGATATAGAATACGTACGGAATACATAGTATCACGTAACAAATAAAAGTAAAATATAGTTTGATGTCATAAGGGTATGACACGATAATGATGAGATCTATTGTAAACCTGGAACAAAGATAGTTCTGTAAAGTAGAAAAGTAATGATATATAGTTGTTTAAAATGATAACACTATGACATATAAAGAGTAATAGCATGTGATTAGTAATGTGTTTAATATTCACAGGCACTTCGACAGAATAGTTAATGGCAGGTAAACATCTACTTGACCATATTTATTACGTGTAAGATACGCTTAAAGTAAAGATGTTGCGTATATGTTTATGAAATGCAGTATAAGAATAATACAAGTAAACATCTACTTGTTTATGATAAAGAGATCCAATCAGTAATTACTGGGAAAGGCATTGATGCAATGAATACATGATGAAAATCATGATGCGCGATAACAACCATGAGCAATATATACATGATGAAAATCATGATGCGCGGTAACAACCGTAGGTAATGTATACATGATGAAAATCATGATGCGCGGTAATAACCGTGGACTCAGTAATGATCCTGCCACTGGCTATGATAGAGGGTAGCTCACTGTCATAACCAATAGGGTGACATTGATATGCTGCGATCCTGGTTGCCGTTAGGTAACTAGAGGCATGGGAAAGGGCTACCCATAGAGGTGAAAACCACCCATGGTACCAGTTCTGAGGAAAGGGCCTCCTGTAGAGGTGGAGCCGCCTATGAAACAAGTAAAGGTTTTCATTCAGAACTTGTATTGCAATAACGAACATGTACGAGGGAAGAGTAAGGTGGAAAGTAAAAGGGATGTTGAGGCATATCTCGACACGGATAAAAGTACTGTAAGTTATTTGTTATATGTTAGCCATGCGTGTCGGTTGGTAGCAGTCTTCAACTGATATTGCATGGTATTATAGTGTGTTTTCCTATGTATGAAGTGGTCATGGTCTTTAACTGGTATGGGACGGCTGACGGCAGCTGAGCCTATCGTACGTATGGAATTATTTGTTGTTGTGATATACTGTGTTTAATATGCTGCATGATAACATGCCATGCATCTAGTAACTTACTAAGTTTTGACACACCCCGTATCTGTTTTAAACTGTTAGATCTCAACAAGACGGTAGTATCTAACATTTGGGATCAGTTAGCAGAAATCAGTGCAGGTAATGGTTTGAATAATAGTTTGATGAAACTGTGTATCTGTAAGGTACATAGATAGAATAGGGACAGGGCCGACAGAGAATTGTCATAAGCTGTATAACTTTGATCAGTAATGCTAAGCAAAAGATTATTAAATGTTTCTTGAGATCATTGACTCAAGTTTATATATGATGTCTTAAAATTCAATTTTGGCAGAACTTTTTCTGCTAATTATTGTTATCTGTTTGGTTCATGCATCGGCTCTGGGGTCCGTATAGGAATTCGGGTAAGGGCATGACAAGGTCGCCGACGTTGAGAGAGATAGGGGGCGGCGAGTGACTGCTGCAGCGCATTGTTGGGGAAATGGGGCTTCAATCAAGAAATTGACTCTTTTACCATCCCCAAAGGCCTCTCTGAGGAAACAATTAGGTTAATTTCTTCACGAAAGAATGAACCTGATTGGATGCTTGAGTTTAGGTTGAACTCTTATAGCAATTTTTGTCAAATGACCGAACCGAAATGGTCTGATAATGATTATCCTGTAATTAACTTTCAAGATGTGTTTTACTATTCAGAACCCAAAAAGAAACCGACTTTAAATAGTTTAGATGAGACTCATCCTGAGCTTATAAAGTATTTTGATAAATTGGTATTCCTCTTAATGAGAGGAATCGACTAGCTAATGTTGCCGTCGATGCTGTTCTTGATAGTGTATTGATTGCAACTACTCACAGGAAGACTCTTGAAATCTGGTGTTATTTTTTGTTCGATTTCTAAGGCTATTAGAGAATACCTAGATTTGATGATTCCAACATTTTTGTTAGGGTTAGGCTTTGTTTTTTCTTAATTGGGGAAGATGAAGATGGAGATAGGGGTAAATTTGGTATTTCATGTAAATGTAACGGCTGAACTAACGTTCATAAAAAAAAATGAGCTCGCTTGCAAGATAACTGAAGTACAATAGCCCAAATAACATTTTTGAACTTGTGGTGGTCAGATTACAATTTTGTGAATAATTGGGTGGCCCAAATATGGGTTTTGCCAAATCCTAAAAAGAGACAAAAAGCAAATTTAGAATCTAAAAAATAGAAAAGTAAAAGTTGAAGTTAAACTTTCATATTTTGGATGATACCATATTTTTTATTTTATTTTATGAGAACTCTATTTTTGATCATCAATAATTCTTGAATTATTCCGTTCGTAGGACGGGTATTCTACTAGCAATCTTAATTAAAGTTGCTCTTAATAGATTTAACAAAATAGATGAATTTGAAGTAAATATTAATAAATGTAGTGAACAAATATATATTATAGATATATCCTCTCCCTTTTCTAACTACTTACAATTATATTTATTGGTAAAGGCATTTACAAAATGGTGAATATGAAAATACTCACTTTCATTTATAAATGTAAATTAAAAAAAAAAGGATATAAAACGAGAAATAGTAGTAAAATGCTAGAGGAACATGATGTAAAGTGATGACACTAATGTAAATAATATTCAGGACAAACATTTAAGGCAGTTACAAGGAAGTTAGCAGTTGTTATCAGTTACAAGGGATATTCTTATTTTCTATTATTTAATTAGTTGGTTGTAATCTTTTATTTAAAAATCAGTAAGTTGTGTATGAATTTGAATGAGAAAATAATTCTCTCTCAAAATTCCTTCGATTATCATGGTATCGAGCCAAAATTCGATTCCTTATACTTCCGCTACGTTCTAAATACAATTGAATTCAACCATTCCTCAATTGAAACTCTATCGACCAAATTTTTTTTTCTTTCAACAATGGCGAATAGCATCAATGGCGATGCTTATGAAGTGCGAGATTCTGAAGAGGAGGAAGAGGTTATTGATGAATACGATATAGATGCTTCGTTACTTCAACTTCATCCATCACATCCTCTATTTCTACACCTTAACGATCATCCAGGTATGATCTTGGTTACTCAAGCCCTAAATGATAATGTCAATTTCAATCAATGGAAGGTGTCCATTGTTAGAGCATTTTCTGCCAAAAACAAACTTGGTATGATTAATGGAAAGAATAAAAGACCTCTAACTTCTTCAAAATACTTAAATCAATGGGAAAGATGCAATCACATGGTAATATCCTGGCTTCTAAATGTTGTTTCTAGCGAAATTAAATCCAGTATTGTATACTTTTCAACTGCGAAGGTTGTGTGGGATGACTTAAATGCTAGGTTCTCCCAAAATAATGCCCCCAAAACCTTTCAAATCAAGAAGAATCTGGCTAAGTGTTATCAAGGAAGCCTCAGTATCTCCAGTTACTTTACAAAATTCAGAAGTTTATTGGATGAATTAGCTAATCTTACTAGTGTTCCCAAATGTGTTTGCAATTGCACTTGTGGTGCTAGTCAAAAACAGGAGGTTTATGAACATGAACAGAAGTTGTTTCAATTCTTAATAGGGCTAAATGAAAGTTTTACTGCCACTAGAGGACAGATTTTAATGATGAATCCTTTACCTGATTTGAGTAAGGCTGAGAATTTGTTGATTCAAGAAGAGAGTCAAAGGAAATATGGGGCTATTCACACAGGAAATATTAGCAAAAATGACATGTCTGCAGCCTTGTTGAGCAAATCCAATGGAGGAGCATCTGTTATGTTTAGTAAGAATGTCAATAGATCTTTCAAAAATAAGAATGGAAATAACGATGGGGCTATGTTCAAAGAGGAAAGTTATGGTGTGATTTTTGTCATGGTGACTCACACACCAAGGACAAATGTTTTTACTTACATGGTTATCCAGATTGGCATAATTTGCATGGTACTAAGCCTGATTTGAGTAGAATGCCAAAGAACAAAACCAAGGTGGTGGCAGCCAATGTTACTTGTTGGAGAGGACTCATCTCGAAGGAACCCATGGAGATCACAAATCTCGGGATGTTCCAGGTCTTACCACTTCTCAATATCAACAACTTCTTTAGATGCTCTCCTATGCAAACACCATCAATGACACCGAATCCCACATTGCGGTAATGTTGCTAGTTATTCTAGTTTTATAATCCCTAAGTACTCCTCTTGTTATAACTTGAATGCCATAGAATGGATACTTGATACTGGTGCTACTGACCACATTACTTCTAATTTTGCGTCCCTCATTAATCCTAAATGTGTTAATTCCTCTATACACCTACCTAATGGTCACACAGCCAAAATTACCCATAAAGGTAATGTCTTTTTATCTAAAGATATTGTCTTACACAATGTCTTGTATGTGCCTTCCTTCAAATTCAATTTACTCTCTGGTAGCAAATTAACACTTGATAACAATCTCATTCTCTTTTTCTCTTCATCTGAATGTACCTTCGGGACCAAGCACTCAAGCGACAAAGGGACTGGTAGACTAATTAGAGGGTTGTATAAACTTGTAGTTCCAGGATCAGGTTCTGTCAAGGCTAAGGATTGCTCTACATATGTAATTGTGCTCTTGATTGTCTCAATTCTTGTAATAAGTCCTTAAAAGATTCTTTGATATCATGTTCTCATTCCAGCATATATAATAATGATGTTCATCTTTGGCATCTCCGACTTGGTCACCTACCACTTGCTTCTTTAAAACATTTAGCTCTTTGCAAACTTGATTCATCTACATCTATATCTCCTTGTGATGTCTGCCAATTTGCTAGACAAACAAGACAACCTTTTCCTCTAAGTAAATCTCATGCTAGCTCACCATTCTCCCTTCTTCACTGTGATGTTTGGGGACCATACACTCATCATACCTATAATGGTTATCACTCATTCTTAACCATAGTAGAAGACTTTTCCAGAACCACATGGACATTTCTCCTTAAGTCCAAAGCTCAAGTTCCTACTCATTTACAAAATTTCTTGAATCTAGTTAAAACTCAGTACAATGCCACTGTCAAAGAAATAAGATCTGATAATGGCACTGAGTTCTTCAACTCCACAATCACTTTTATCCTTGATCCACTTGACATTATTCATCAAAGCTCTTGTAATGAAACCCTTCAGCAAAATGGAAGGGCTGAGAGGTAGCATAGACACCTTCTTGAGTTATCTAGAGCTCTCCGATTTCAATCCAATCTTCCCATCTCATTTTAGGGTGATTGTTTGTTAACAGCTACATACCTTATAAACAGATTACCTAGCTCAATTCTTCATTTCAAAACTCCTTATGAAACACTTCTTGGTTATAAACCATCCTATTCTTATATCAAGGTCTTTGGTTGCTTGTGTTATGCCTCTACCTTGAGTCATGCTAGGGACAAATTTAATCCAAGAGCAAGAAAATGTCTATTTTTGGGTTATCCTTATGGAAAAAAGGCTTACAAACTCTATGATCTGAATACTAAACAAATCTTCTATAGCAGAGATGTAGTTTTTCATGAAACTCATTTTCCTTATTCCTCAACATCTCAGATCCTACTCCCTCATCTCCTACCAATATGTTTCCTTCTTTTTATGATTCCCCTATGGAAGATTTGTTCCCTTTTAGACCTATAGATCCTATCTTAAACACTGAATCTCCACCTATATTTTCACCTTTAGATTCTATCCCGAACACAAAATCTCAATCCAACACTCCTTCAGAAGCGCAGCCTATACACTCTTCTATTCCAGTCACTTCAAGGCCTATAAGGGAAAGAACCATTCCTGTGAAGTTCAAAGATTATACCAATCTCCCATTTAGCATGCCATCTCCAAATGTTTCCTATGTCCAAAGGTATTTCCCTTATTCTGTTGATAACATCGTCTCATACTCTCATATCTCACCTTCTTATAAATCATTCATCGCAAACATTGACAGTTCTTATGAACCCAAGACCTACGCTCAGGCTGTCAAATGTCCTAATTGGTGTCAAGCTATGGCCTTAGAGTTAGAGGCTTTAGAGAGAAATAAAACCTGGACATTGCAAGATTTACCTGCGGGAAAGAAGGTTGTAGGGTGCAAGTGGGTATATAGAATCAAATACAAATAAGATGGCTCCATCGATAAGTACTTACTTTGATACTTTTGCCCCTGTGGCAAAAATGACTACTTTCAGAGTTCTATTGGCCACTGCAGCTATGAAGAATTGGTCTCTTCATCAAATGGATGTTTCAAATGCCTTCTTACATGGTGATCTTCATGAAGAAGTCTTTATGCATTTACCTCCTGGCTACACTCCACCTCAATCTGGTTCAAATCTGGTTTGCAGACTTGTCAAATCCCTTTATGGCCTTAAACAGGCCCCTAGGCAGTGGTTTCACAAGCTCAGTTCTGCTTTGCAATTAATTGGTTTTGCTTAATCAGCTCATGATCATACTCTCTTCATCCAAAAGTCCAGCTCCACTATCACCATTGTTCTAGTCTATGTAGATGACATAGTTATCACTGGTTCATGTCCTAAATCCATTGAATTGCTCAAATTTCACCTGCATTCTCTTTTCTCTATTAGAGATCTGGGTCCATTAAAGTTCTTTTTGGGTCTTGAGATTGCCAGAAATCACTCTGGCATTTGCCTTCATCAAAGAAAATACTCCCTGGAAATTATCAAGGAAGCCGGTCTTGTCAATGCCAAGTGCTCTGTGCCCATTTCCCAAAGCCACAATTTATCCACTGATTCGGTTCTTTGTTAGACAATCCAGAGAGGTATAGAAGATTGGTGGGCAGATTACTCTATCTCACCATTACCAGACCTGATATTTCTTACTCCGTTCATGTTCTAAGCCAATTTTTGGCCACTCCTAGACAACCACATATGGAGGCAGCCTTGAAGCTTGTCAAATTCATCAAACAAGCTCCAGGCCAAGGTTTATTTTTTCCTTCCACCAATACAGAAACTTTATCTGCCTTTTGTGATGCCGATTAGGCTGGCTGTCCAACCACTCGCAGGTCTATTACTGGGTTTTGTCTTTTCCTTAGGTCTGCTCTCATCTCTTGGAAAAGCAAGAAACAACCCACAGTTTCTAAGTCTTCAGCTGAGTTTGAGTATCGATCGATGGCCAGCACATGTTGTGAGATTACTTGGCTTCATAGCTTACTCAAGGACTTTAATGTTTGTGTTCCACTTCCTATCTCTTTGATGTGTGATAATAAAGCTGCCATGCACATTGCTGCAAATCCTGTTTACCATGAGAGAACAAAACATATTGAAATTGACTGTCATCTTGTGCGCGAGAAGATTGCTCGAGGATTGATTATCCCAAACCATGTCTCTACTACTGAGCAGCCTGCAGATCTTTTGACCAAAGCTCTCTCAGTTCCTCAGCTCACTCATTTGCTTTCCAAGTTGAACCTGGTGGATCTCTTCTCCATGTCCAACTTGAGGGGGGGTGATGACACTAATGCAAATAATATTCAGGACAAACACTTAAGGCAGTTACAAGGAAGTTAGCAGTTGTTATCAGTTACAAGGGATATTCTTATTTTCTGTTATTTAATTAGTTGGTTGTAATCTTTTATTTAAAAATCAGTAAGTTGTGTATGAATTTGAATGAGAAAATAATTCTCTCTCAAAATTCCTTCAGTTATCATAAAGTTTCAGAGGTATCTTTGTACAAAAAATAGTTATGAAACACTAATGGAAAGTGGAAACACCCGTAGTTCCATGGACACCCTAGTTCGAAAACCACTTGTTAAACAATTTGAAATGGGTTGTTATTTCGTTGATGAAAATAATTGAACTATTGCTCTTGGTTAGCATATATTATCCTGTCTCTAGATGGTTAACATGAAGTCTTACATGGTTTACTACTAGGGCGCGATTTAACCCCATTAACGAAATTCATAACAAATCACCAACGCAAAACCTACTCCTGAGCACCAAATTACACAAAATGGGTTGCCTTATCGGCCAGTAAAATTATTAATTCCAAGTTGTTAGTAACTAGCATCTTGAAACTTTTCACGGTAAACATGAAGTTTTATATGATGCATCACTAATCTTTAACCTCCATTGATGGGATTTATTACATATCCCGAACATAGAATCCTCGTTAGCTGGGCCCATAACAAAGATAGGTTCTCTTCGAGCCCACGTAACTCCAATCGCGGATTGACTTAACACCATCGAACTATTTAAATCATAAAAACGAAGTTTGTTGTTTCATCGTCTTCTTCTTACTAAGCATCCAAAAAATGTCATATTTCTTCTGCTACTAACCTAACGTGATTCATTTTTATTTTGGAACAAACAAGAAAAGAAATATCAACTATCTTTTAAAAAGAAGGGAGTAGAAAATATTTATTTTAGAACGAAATGAGTAAAATAATGTACAAATGTAACGCTTACAAATGGGGAGGTAAAACCCCTTAAAACTATAAAGGGAAAGTAAAACCATCGGGTTGGTTCACTCGCACGCATAAAATCCACTGCTAGTTTTAACTTCACAATCAAGCCTAGATTGGCTCTGTTATTCTCACCAATATGCAGCAACAGCATTCACAACCACCGCAGACGGCCGGGATTCCGTCCCCAACGCCACCGGAATCTACGGCGGACGCACCACCAAAACAGGTGGCGTTAGCTATGGACCGCCTGGGTCATGCCGGCCGATTAATTGCAGACATTAGACTCGGAGCCGACCGCCTCCTTGAAGCCCTATTGATTGCCGGACAATCACACCAGTCGAACAAACCCTTGCATTTGATCTTAAAAGAAGAAGCTTCTATGCGGCAGTACCTCCAAGACCTCCGTGCTATTGGTACCTATTTTTCTCCTCGCTTTCTCTTTAATTTCCAATTTTCGCTTTCTTTTCCCAAATTTTAGCGTTTAGGGTTTTTAGTAAGTGTAAAGGTGCCCACTTGAAATGCTTGATTTATGGTGGACATGGTAGTGATCAAAGTTTCTTCCATTGAAGCCTAGGGAATTGAGGAGGTTACTTTAAATTGAAGAGCCATTCATATGTTGATCCAATGGTAAAGGGTTCCATCTGATCTGGGTTTATGATTCGATTAGGCATGTCCTTTCTTGGTTCACTAGGTCATGTAATGGCCTTTATTTGCTGGATAATAGCAACAGGATGAAAATTGTGGAACATAGTTAGTTTTCAGCAGTTGACCAATGTAGGTCAAAAAATGCATAACAGTTAGTTTCTTCAAAATCTTAGGTATTGGTTTGGTGCAGCTTTCTTCTAGAATAAGGTTCCCAACCACATAACATTCCCAATTTGCCAAGCCACTCCTCTCGAAAAGCTAGTTAACTGGTTTTGGGCACCTCTCCTAATCCAATATTGTCCTGCCTTAGTCTCAGCTTGTAGCTTGTAGAACAGTAGAATTTGAGTAGTACTTGGCTTCCAATATTTGTGCCCTAGAGTATTTTCTTTGTTCGCAGTCTCTACAACTGCCTCATTAACAGATGAAGGTTTCTAATACCTAGTTCACCTAAATGCTTAGGCTGGCATATCCGATGCCAGCCAATTTGAGACCTCATTCCTACCTAACTGGTTTCGTCTTCCTGAAGAATTTCTCGACTCTTAAGGTATACTTCTCTATCTTGTTGATGGGGAGTGTGAAATCTATGTAGTTAGTTGGAAGAGCTTTAGCAACTGCTCTAATAATAGCAGTTCTACCTTGCCCCTATTATACCATGAAGATGCCCTCCCTCCAGACTCTTGTATCAGACTTTGAAGAAAGTCTCTATTACTCTTCCAGTAATAAGAGGAAGCGGAAGGTCCAGATATTTTTCATGGTATAGCAAAATAATTATCTGTTAATTATTGATCCAAAAGTGATCCAATTGGTAGTTATAAAGTCAATTAGGACGCTTTTGTCAGATGGAGGCAGTCGTTCCTTTCTTCCTTTTTTTGGGTGGGGAGGAGGGCGAAGCAGGGGTGAGCTCAATATTGTTGCACTTTAAGCCGTTTTTCTAGACAAGATTAGATTTTGAAATACTAGAAGGAAATTTTCCGCATGTTAATTACCATGTTGAGATAAACGGTCTTCATACTCTACTTAATGTTTAGCAAGAAGAATTGAAGATATAGTTTACAAACGCAGGCTATAGTTTGACTATTATGCTAAGGAAAGTAGGAATCCTTCGTCTCTAGAAGCTTTTATAGTGATTACTCTTCTAGATTCTTTGGTATCTTAATTATGCACTGTGCTTGAATGGGAAGAAATGTCCAGAACATGCTATATATAGCTTATTTGAATTAACAATTTGAAATCTTGCTAACTGGCATCTGCCTTACCTGTTCTTCTTTTGATATTCATGATTTGATTAACTGATAGAAACTGAAATCTAACGTCCCTTGGTGTCTTACTTTCTTAGTTTGTATGTAGTTATGTGTGTGAGCATGCACGAGTTCTAAATCTTTTTGGTTTTGTTAGGAAGGCAGTTGGAAGATTCTGGCGTTCTTAACGAGTCTCTTAGGTCAAGAAGTAATTCTTGGGGTCTCCACATGCCTTTAGTTTGTCCAGATGGTGCCGTCGTTGCATATGCATGGAAACGTCAACTCGCAGGCCAGGCTGGTGCGTCTGCTGTTGACAGAACCAGGTGGCCTTCTGATTCTGTTTACTGCTGCCATTATATGTAGATTTCTTTTCCTTATCTGGGAACTCATGCTAGGAAGTCTTCAGTCATTTACATGCTGAGGGTATCTGTTGGTCATCTTCTGCCTCGTGAGATGTTTTATTGATGAAACTCCTACTACCTGTCTCAGTATATTAAAAGAACAAAAGAAGAAAAAAGAAAGAAAAAAGAATGCTTGTCCCACCAACGAGCGGTGTTATCAGGTTTGCTCCTAGCAAGAGCTGTGTGATAAAAACGTGTAGAAGTCCAGCCCTCAATTGCTAATGGATTCTCGTTTGATGGACAAATTGCTAAACTTTATTATATGGAGTTCGTTATAAAATTTGATTTAAATAAATTAGTTTGTGGGCTAGAATGACTACTTCAGGTGGACATGGAGAACAGGATGAACATGTGGTGAGTCAATTAATGCTGGCCTCAGTTTGCTTGTCTGTCTAGTTCGTGGCGCTTTTTGAATTCGCAGTTTGGTCTTTTGGGGAAGGTAGACGAAGCTCTTCTTATAAGCTTTTAGGATTATATATCAATTTGGTCCCTGAACTTCACTTTATTTTCTTTCTGAGAAACTCAACGTTTCCTCTTCTTATTCCAGTCATTAAACTCAACTTTTCACATCAAATACGTCCCTCAAGCCATTTCCATTATAACGCCCATTCAAAATTTCAGAAAATGACAATTCAACCCCTGCCCCACTTTATGACCAACCTGCTTTGTTTAACACGTGATGACACATGTTAATTGTTTAACACGTGATGACACATGTTAATTGTTTAACACGTGATTGTTTAACACACACACACACACACACTGTCTCTAACCCACCATGATCCCATGTTAATTGTTTAACACGTGATGACACATGTTAATTGTTTAACACGTGATTGTTTAACACACACACACACACACACACACTCTGTCTCTAACCCACCATGATCCCATCATCGCCACTGTACTAACCATCAACATAGCCGACGAATAAGCAAAAGAAAGGTTGTTCTAGTAGATCTTAAACATTGTGCACCGAACAACTACAACTACGATGTCAAGAATCTTTACCCAGTGACATTCCAAGACGATGACAATGAGTTGAAATCACACTCCTACTAGACTGCAACCCAGCCCAACCTATTGCCACCATCAATAGAAAGCCACCAATTTTCCAATCATACCATAACAAATCCACCCTCACCCACGACTATATCGTCAAATCAAATCTCGCATCCCGAAATTTATTCAAACTCAACCACAACGATAACCCAATTGAAGCACAACAATTCACCAAAATCTAATCAAACCTTCACGCAGCTCGGAGCCCTGTTTGCCGTAGCGAGTTTCCAGGTTTGCTGGGTTTTGTTGTTTGAAAACCTTACTGTTGCTTAATTTACTTTTCTAGTCTTGCAATCGGTTCTGGTTCACCGGAAGTTTAACTCACGGTAAGGACGGAAACATGAAGCAATACTTGTGATAGAGAGACGGATGAGAAAGGAAAGTAGAAGGGAAAGTCAAAGAAGAGGAGGAGAGAGGGTCAGGGGAAGAGAGAGAAAGTGAAGAGATGCTGGAATCACTTTTACCTTTAATAATATCTATATTATAAAATACTCCCTCCGTCCCTAAATTATTGTCTTGCTTTTTTTTTGTCCGTCCCTAAATAATTATCTTGTTTGAAACTTTCCTTTTTAGGACATCACTTTTACCATTTTACCCTTTTTCTTCCTACTTTAATTAGGGCCACATGCACATGGGCATTAAATGAAACATCACACTATACCAATATTAATAATCAAGTCAATTATTTTTCTTAATCTGTGTGCCAGGTTAAACAAGACAATAATTTAGGGACGGAGGGAGTATTAAGAGTTAAATATTGCTAAGAAGAGCAGCTTGTGAATGAGCAGTCATTTACTTTTCTTTATCTTTTGTTTTGTTTTCATTCAAACGTTTTATTTGTAATGAACTAAAATTTATTTAAGAAGCTACTTTAGAGGTCTTTAATTAGAGGTTTTAGTTGGCGATTTTTTAAAATTAGTTTAATGTGTATACTTCTAAAAGAAAATATTCAAATATTTGACTTTAGTGTGTTTTTATATACACTGTATAAAATATATAAATATGAGACGAAAAAAAAATTAAAATTCAAGTTGTCAGAGGAAAAAATATTTATGTATGTTACATTTTAAACTTATTTACATCAACTCTTGTTTCATATTTTTATCAAATATAAATGTTTCATATTTCATCTTTAAAATATACAAGTAATAAATATTATCAAGTAGGCAAGGCAATTTGTAAAATTAACTGATTGTTATGACGGAATTGAGCTAAGGGATTTATTTGTCGCTAAATATTGAGTTTAATGACCGGAACATGAAGTGAGAAAATTGAGTTACTCAGACAGAAAATAAAGTAATTTCAGGGACCAAATTGCTATTTAATCCTTATTTCTAAAATATGGCATGTATCCCAAGAACGGGTCTCCAAGCACAGTAGTTTGAGTGTTGTTTAACCCATTGATGTGCAAAAGATGGCTGTTGAACTTGTCTTTTTCACCAACGACAATTACCAGCTATTAAAAATTTATCTGTGTATGGATAGTTTCCAAACTCCGCCAAGCTCGTTTCTCCACCTATTTTCACTAACCACACATACATGGCGAAGTTGAAGCTGACTTTTGGACATACTTGACAATTTCTGATGTAGGACAAAAGTACAAAGGCTAGTCCTACAAGTGCACACAGAGCCCAGAGGAGATGGGGAAAGAAAGAAGCAAAGAGGAGAAAAATGCTTACCCTTGCAAGGGATCAGCCATGATCCAAGGCCACAATGGCAAAAGCCTCGGCTCAATTTAATCTTTTTAAGATGGGTGATTACCCCGATATTTATCAAAGAAGAGAAATCCTGACTCTTCTAGGATTAGGACTAACTAGTTAAAATAACATTAGGAAAAGAAAACCTACCTCTAGCTGTAGGGGTTAGAACTTATTAGACTAGGATAAGTGTAACCATATTCCTACCTGGACTAGGGATAAATACTAATAATCCACAATTAAACCAACTGGATACATTATTTGAATGTAGGGGTAGTTTCCATATTCTGAAAGCATTTTTCTCCCACTCTCCACTTCGTCCTCCCTTAGTTTAGGTTACTAACCTTCAGTGTACTTGGTTATATACTTTCAGGTTGGCTTTGAAGGCATTTACTGATCAGAAGCGACGGTTCTTTCCACATCTTGATGATGGTTCTGGAACTGAATCAGTATCAAAGAAACACTGTAGTACCCAGGCATCAACTGTGAGTCACCAAGAGGACCTCGGTGGCTTGAAGACTGTATTAGATGTTCTTTTGCGACTAGAGAAAGAATTGCCAAATGTTAAAACTTTTACTTATCAGCGGTTGGATTGGTTAAAACGAGCTTCATCACTTCTCTCTTTGTCCAGTGAGACTTCTGTTGAGTCACCAAAAGAGCATAGTTTCCATAACTCAAATAAACTGAGGCAAGGATCAGTGGCTCCTGTTGCTGCTGATCAGATTGCTGTGATCGAGTTGTTGTTTCCTTCTGTCTTCAGAGCTGTGATATCATTGCATCCTGCTGGTTCAGTTGATCCTGATGCGGTAGCTTTCTTCTCACCAGATGAGGTAATCCCTTTTAGCATTACGGCAGCTTCCTGATTCTCATGCTTAATCTCTCTAATGTGTCCCTTTCTTTCAGTGCCCATCTTCTAAATTATGTAATATTTGGGTGTTTTTTATTAGTTAATGATACTCTGCCCATCTCTTGAGGATTGTCCACTTTGACTACAAAACTGATGGAGAAGTATTTGAATATTTTTGCTTGAGATACAATTTATTGACTTAAGTCTTTAACTAACCCTCCTCATTAATGATATGTTGGCTGTTGAATTTTTAAGAATATGAATCATGAGTATTCGTGTAGTAGTATTGATCATGAATGTTTGGCTTCCAAAGTGGACAAAATACTACTTTTTGTCCCATATGCATAAATGCTTCCAGTATAAGCTAACCTAGAATAGGACATCGGCCCCTAATTTCAAACACATTTATTAATCCTAATTTCAAATTTTAATTGTAAAACTAGGGTGAATTATAAAATTTCCCACAACCGGGGATCATTTGTGTCATCGACATATTAATTTGCAAAATGTTAACATTTTTCCCAAATTCAGTTAAAACTTTTGTCATGTGCATATTCCATGCTTTTCGAATGTGCAGATTTGTGACTTTCTATCAATGTATTATGTTCTCTCTCTCTCTCAAAAAAAAAAAAAGCAAACAAAACCGGGGGAAGAGTGGGAAGATCACTTGTCTGTCATGAATATCAGCGAAAGGAGGTACCTCGTGAGCAATCAGTACGAGAGGGAAAAGAAATGTAATGTGATCAGCTTATACCGGTTAGTTGAAAGGAAATTCCATATGAAATTATTGGGCCTTTGTTACTCTATGGAACTTCGACAACCATGACACACATTGTTAATAAAACCAGAAAAGCTAACATTTAAATTGAACACATTTCCAATATCGTAAAAGTAGATGCAGTAGGAGGCGAGTATGGTTGAGATGGTATGGATACATACCACTTAGACCGCTAAGTGCAATTGTGAGGAAGTGGGATAATATCAATAGGAGGTAAGGGAAAACGAAAAATAATTATTTCAGTATTGTACCCTCCTCCTGTTGGTCCATTAAATCTTTCCTTCCAGAAATTGGGAGGAAAAGACTACGGAAGCTTACGAACCAAGGGTTACTCCCTTTTCCTTTCCACTTCTACTTCCGTCTACTATCCCCTTCCTCTTTTACATCCAATCATATATAGCATTAAAGATAATCCGTATACTGATGTGAGTTTCAGTATATCTGGTTCGTTATCTTCTCTATGTTTGGAGCCTCCATTTCTTCCTTTTGTATCATTGCATGAAGATTTGAGTTCTTATGGCTTTCATTTAAGGTTTTTTTTCTTTCTTTTTAACTTGTGAGCTATTCCTGATGCTTGTCCCCTTGTAATTTTCTTTATTAGGGAGGCAGCTATGTACATGCAAGGGGTTTCTCAGTTCATAATGTCTTCAAGCACATCACGGTAACAGATTTTGCAACCTTTAAACATATGTATCTTTTTCTGTTGGGGTATCCAGCCCAGTTCAACTTTGCCTTGCATGCCTTCATTGTTTTTGCTATTGCAGGAACATGCTGCTATGGCTCTACAGTATTTTATAAGTATCAATACCGAAACGGCTCTACATTCTCTACTGGTAAGTCTGGTATCATCTCTTGCATTCTGGGCTTTTGCGATGTTGGTGTTCAAACTATACACAATCATTAGATTTTAATTGTTCATCGATTTTGTTGTTGCAGCATTGGATCTGCTGCTATCAAACTCTATTCATAAATGTTTGCAGGTGCAGTTTCTCCATTCAGTTCTATTTATATTACATGTTGATGTTGGACATGGATTTACATAATTTTTATTGCAGTAAATGTGGAAGGCTACTTTCAATGGACAAACAGTCGGCGTTGCTGCTACCTCCGGTTCAACGTCCCTACCGAAACTTTTCTGTTAGTAAACTTTTGTCGAGTCAACAGAATTCCTCAATGAAGGATCAGAGCAAATATGATATTGAGGCTTATCATATTGGCTGTTCTTCGGAGGAATCATAGCTGAATCAGTTGTTGCAATCAGATAGACTTGTAGCTTTGTATAATTTTGTGGGTGTGTTTCATGTCATCTTTACTTTAGATTTTGTGATTTAAAAAGTAGGGCATAAGCTAACTTTCAGTTGTAACCATCGTTCTTTATTCCTTAATAGTAATCTTTTTCTTTTTCATCTGTTTCTTTCACATTTCATAGTTTTTGAACTTTTCTTTTCAAAGTTGGCCATCACTGGGGAAATATGTTATGGTCCTTAAAGTATTCTTTACTTCTGGAATTTGTGCGTACTCAGATATTATTATTTAGTATGTATTTCAAAGTATAGGAAGAAAAACTCGCTTGAGTTCAAGGTAGATAAAAGAATTTCAAGATTTGAGTCATCCTTTTGTCTCCGAAGTTTCTGTTGTTAAATCTACGACAGAGTGTGAAGACGACTCATTGTATTGCAAAGATGGCTGCGACTAATTTTCATGACAACAGTTTTGACTCATCGTATTGCAAAGATGGCTGCGATTAATTTTCATGACAACAGTTTTAAATGACCGTCGTAACTCAGTGAGGTGAGATACTTTTTGTAAAAGCAGATTCCCTATTGAGTAGCAACCATTGTAGGGAAAAGATTGAAATGGACCTCACCAGGGGCCCTTATTTAATTTAACCAAAAATTTGAGTTAGAATAGAATCCTTAGTACAATGTTATAGCTGGCTTGATTCTCTCTAGACTGATGCTTTGCTAAAGGGAGACTCATATACCAAACTGAGCATGTCAAGCAATCCTCTAATACAGCATTCTTCTTCTTCATCTTCTCTTCTAACTTTTTGAAAGATTTCTATTAAAGTCGATTTGACTGAACAATGTCAGTAGAAGGAGAGGAAATCGAAATTTAACTCCCATCTTTCCCTCCTAATTCGTTCAAACTCCCTATTCAAATGGACTATTCCATCAGCAGGGAGACTTATCGGAGGACAGCCTCAGGTATAACAGTGGTTGCTCACTTGTTCGGTCTCTTAGCAATCATTCTCTTGCTTGTTTGGTTGTTGCATTATCGTGGTGGTTTTGACCTTGATTCACACGACAATGCAGATCGCATTTTCAACGTAAGTGATCACCTCCAACATCTTTAACATGTACATATCATATGACTTCTTTCTCGTGTGATGACTTTACTACTGTTTTGCAGGTTCATCCGTTTCTTATGTTCTTCGGGTTCATCTTTCTCTCCGGTGAAGGTAGAAAACCTGAGCTGATTTTCCCTCTGCTTTTCTTTCTTCTATTTGCATTTAATGTTGATTTTATATGCACGACTTCAATCTTTATACACGAACCATGCCTCGGTTGAGGCAAGAAATATTTGTAAGCCATCTACCTTTCTGAAGAAACAAATGATACCTACAAAGCAATTTGACGAGTTTAGTTATGTCTATGAAGTTTAGAGTCATTTGATTTTTTGAGTAAACTAGTTCATACTTAGTTCTTTTCTGATTTCTTATTAAGTTGACTAACTAAACCAGTGTGATTTGCTTGCTGGTGCTATAAATTGGAGAGCAGCGATGATGTCGTACAAGACAGTAAGAGCAGAGCATAATGTACAAAGGATCGTTCACATGTTTCTGAATCTAAGCGCCATTGTTCTCGGTATTGTTGGAATCCATGCCACTTTCAAGTTCCACGATAGGGTGAGGCTTGACGACATGTACAGCTTGCATTCGTGGATAGGCATTGCCACTCTATGCTTGTTTATCTTGCAGGTAACATCTCCGTTACATCTTTGTAACTCTCTGTACAAAGGCCTTACTTGAAACTCGAAAGGAAAACGGGTTCTTGTTATAATTCTGAAAATCTTACACGTTGACATTTCGGAATTTATGGCAGTGGTTGTTCGGGTTCAGTCTATTCATGTTTCCAAGAGCTTCGATGGTAACAAGGACAAGGTTAATGCCATGGCATGTAAGTGGGGGACGGGCAATGTTATACATGTCAATCATCGCAGCTGAGACGGGATTAATGCAGAAAGTTACGACGCTGGGGATCATGAAGAATAGGGAGAGTTATTTGATCAACTTCCTTGCCTTAGCCATCCTCCTTTTTGGCATTACAGTTGATCTTTCTATCGCTCTTGCTCATCACGTCTAATTTCGATTTTATTTACAGACAATAGCATTACCTGTTCCTCATCTTCTTCTTCTCCTTTTAGTTTAAATTTTTTTTTTTTATTCACTTGGTTCTGTATGTTTGATGAGCCAAAATTGTTGGATTGTTCGTTTACGTACATGTTGGAATGTGGTGGGATGAATATGGTTTGTGATTTTGCCTTTACTGGTTTCAAATTATCAGTCAAGTTACTTCTTTGACTTTTGTGCTTTTGTGATTCCTGTTTGGCTATAAGAAATTAAATACGCGAGATATGAAAATGAAATGACACTGGAAAAACATTTGAAAAGGATTTGAGGGATTTGAGTTCATGTGTGGGGTGATTTATTTAGCAAAGTCACGTGTTTGACTCTTAATAGGTACAAATATCCTTTAATCAGCGGAAGGTTAAGTACCGCGATTACGGAGATTAGTCTCGATCAATGTGGTTTGAGAATACCACGTGAAAAAAAAAAAAAAGAGTGAGTTTTGGTTAAGATGTATTACGGTTACAACCAATGTATCCAGAAGACGAATCTAACTTACAAATCAACCAATCGAATTGCTAAATAAAATACACATGAGGAGTCCATTAGATATTTATAGAATTTCCAATTGACAGATTATGTTGAAACATTTTTCTGAATTTAAATAGCTCATCTTTATCATTATTGGTCTATTATAAATGATTTTATCATTAGACTAATGATATATTTGCGCACTTATACAAAATTAAGTACTCAATTCATTTAAAAATTTAAACCCTTAAAGAAAGACTTAACAATATACTTATATTATATTTAAACAAATAATCATCCAGTTCAACCCCACTACTTAGAGGCCATTTAGTCGTGTATTTTGGCTAAAATATAGGGATAAAACGAAGCTTATTTGCAAAAAATTTGTTTCAATGCTACGGTAGAAAAAATGCGTTTTAAAACGCTGAAATTTTCAACTTTTTCCCAAAACGGATGTTTTAAAATAGTGATAGGAAAAAAAAGCTGGGTTTTGAAGTAATATCCCAAACGCATTTATATGAAAAAACTGCGTTTTGAAAAATCTTCGTTAAAAAATGCAGTATTTTTAATTGTATTTTAAAAACGCTGCACCAAACGAGCCATTAAATGAATACATCTAGTCCTCATTGCTCAATTTAAGGGCATACATAGTTTGGTTTGGTTATGTACTGTAACTCATAACCCAAATTCAACAGCTAATAACTGAGTTATGGAAAAAAAAAAAAGAAGCCAAATGAATTAGGAGAATGAAATTAAATGGAGCTAATAATTGGTTTGCTATATATATATATATATATATATATATATATATATATATATTTCTATTAAAGGTTGGAGTGGACTTATTATTATGAATTCCTTGAAAGGCTATTATAATGGCTAGATGGTGCCTCTCGTGAGGCCTTGAAATGCTCCAATAATGGCTAGATGGTGCCTTTGGTGAATGGGCCTTTAAACACTCGACCTGATGAAAGTAGTGAAGTATCAGGGTGTCATGATATCTTTGGTGAGATTTGAACACTCAACCTTTCCGTTGAGAGTAGTAAGATACCAGGGTGTCTCTGGTGAAACTTGAACACTTAAACGCTCTGTTAAGAGAACTAAGCGGTACAATTTGAGCTAGAGTTTATTGGTAATGATTGGTTTGCTAGTTCCCATAATGTATGTCAGTGAAATAGTGTGAATTACAAAGCATTATACCAATAAAGTTAAAAGATAACCATTAATGAAATTATCAAAATCTCTCTCTCTCTCTCCAAATAATGATACATCACACAACTTTCGTATAGTTAAGGATGAGCCAGAGATTCATGATGACATACTTAACCCTCATTTGATTTTTATTTTAGTATACTAAACACCTAATTTTTTTGACAAAAATTTGACAGTCAAGGCTTAAGAAGCAACAACTTGCTAGATTAGGAGCAACACTTTTATAGGTAAGGAGTAAATGGGAATGAGAGAGAGATGTGCAAAAGAGAGAGACGAACTGACTCTCTCTCTCTCTCAATTTTTTTAAAACTTTGCTATTAGTTCAGAACCTTAGATTAAAAGTTTAAAGGTTTAAAAAACTTCTTCAAATTGGAATTAGAAAAGTTATTTCACTTGAGAGTATGAATTATTCTAATTAGCCCCTTGCTTTATGTTTGTGTACACTTAAAGTCATTTTTAAATAATTATTTCTAAAACAATTGTAAATATCTTAATTCATAGGTTCCAAATAATTCAAATGATTGTTACACTAATCAAACACAAATGAAATTAAAAGCAAGAACACAACTAAATGATCTAGTTGGGGGCTACACTTTTGATGGTTCCGTCTAGTGGTTCATTTGACGCTTCCAATTCGGTTCGATTGAATTTTATGCAGTATAATTATGAATCGATTAAAACTACTCAATTTCTCAATAAATTTAAGCCAAATGAAACCTTTTTCTTTTCTACCAATAAATGACTAAACTAGCGGTTTTGATTTGGTGCTTTGGTAGTGCGGATACATATCCGTGACACTATGCTCAATGGAGTCTCACAAATATACTTGGTGTTTATGCGATTTAGTGAGCTTGCTTATGGGGCTTTAGATTTTTCTTAGGGAAAAGTTACATCCGGGCCATCAAACTTTTCACAAAATTATAATTTGGCCACCGAAACTTTAAAATTATACTTTGGGCCACTGTACTTAAGTTATGATGCATTTGTGCCCATTTTTTGAACGGACGTTAGTTCAGCCGTTAAATTAACTCAAAATACCAATTTTACCCCTGTCTTCATCTTCAATATCTCATATTTGGAAAAAGAATCCCAAATTGAGGACTGCATTACCTTCAAGAGCATATCAAGGAATCATCCACAAGGAAGCTTTGTTTATCTTGACTCAATCAACACATTTACAACTTGTGCGTCAATCCATTTTGATAATTATTTATCCACTCCAACCTTGAGTCTTATCCGATGCCATCACAGAAAACGAAATCAAACTCACAATAACCTCAGAAAACCTAAACCCCAACGCTGCCCTCTCCACCACCACGTCCCTCATTGGCCTCCCAACTAGAGATGTTAAAAGGGTCACGGCCCGTAGGGTTGGCTGTTTAAACCAAAAACAGGTTAGGGCTCAATATTTTTGGCCCGTTTAAAATCAGACTTTTAGGTGACCCGTTTAACCCGCGCCCGTTAGGGCTAGCCCGCCAAGTTTTAGGGTTGGCCCGCCGCCGCGTAATATTAATTAGGCCGTTAAAAATTTAGGAGATACGTAAAACAACCACCATCGAATAAAACCAACAACCTTTTAATCCAAAGTCAAACACATTTAACCTTTGCACTACGAGGTTTTCTTTGTGTACTTGTGAATAAATACTGAAATATTTTTTGGAAAGAAGCTGCTAAGTAGAGCTATTACATTATTTATTTTGAGAAAAACAAGTGAAAATTATAACACGCGATGTAAAAATGTCTAGTTTATATTTCTTTTGAAAAATATAATAAACTATCAAAGTTATGAATGATTTATTGATTCACTATTTCAATATATTGTTATATTATATCTTTAATCGTGGCCCGATAGTGGCCCGTTTAGCCGAAATCCGCTAGGGTTATGGTTAGGTCTGCAATATTAGTGGCTGAAGAATTGGACCGTTTAGCCGCGGCAGTTAGGGCCATAACCCATTAGGGCTGACCGAAACCGCTAGGGCTAGCCCGTTTAACATCTCTACTCCCAAGTATCGAAGCAACCGTGGCCCTAGACACGATCTCTCCTCCGACACCACCCTCTTCCTTCTCACCACTTATGCCACCACCGGCCCACCTTCGTCACGCCCACATGCACTTCCTCCCTAATAGACATATTAAAAACGACGAACGACATTTGAAACTTCACGGCGGCGGAACATTAAAATTCTACGAAGGTTTATAGAGGTCGGGATAAGGGACAGACCAGAGCCGGACTTAGGGGGACTTGTTGGGAGGGGAGTGGGTCTTCGGAGTAGTGAGGGAGTCGAAATGAAAGGGAGTGGAAAGACTCAACTTGATTGGTTTGGGAAACAATGTCGACATTGATGCATTGTAGAATTTGTTTTGCTATGATGGAATCTCTGTTGTGATTGTGATTGTGATTATGGTGGTGTTGGGTGTTGTTGTTGTAGAATTTGTGACTATTGTTGTAGAATCAGGATGCTTGATTGTAGCCCAGTAGCATTGGAGAACAGATTTTTTGAAATCGATTGTTCGAATTAGGGTTTCTAATTTGGTAGCCATGGATTTGAAATCGAATATATTTTTCCAACTCAAGAACATCGTTCAATGCTATTAGGGAAATTTCATCTTCATCTTGATCATCAATTTAGGATTCTTTTTCAGTTTGAGAGGATGAAGATGAAGACATGAGTAAAATGAGTATTTTAAGTTAATTTAACCGATGAACTAACGTTTGTTCAAAAAATAGGCACGGATGCATCATAACTTAAGTAGCCCAAAGTGTAATTTTAAAGTTTTCTGGCGGACTGTAATTTCGAAAAGTTTGGTGGCCGGATGTACCTTCTCCTTTTTCTTATAATAATTGAAATAAAAGTAAGAAAACTGATTGTCTAAAGAGAAATTTCAAAACCACAAACAACTAAACCGTAAAGGAACACATACCCTATATGTCTTTTCTATCCTCTTTTGCCTTACACATGAAAGGATCAAGGTCTCAACTATTTTTGTGCATAAAATTCTTGTTTTTCTCTTTGTTTCATTGTTATATTTATTGTTTATCTCTAGGGGTAGCAAAATCTTCGAACCTGTGAAAAAAATCCAAATTAGACCCACCCCAAATAGTTTGGGTTCAAGATCTACATTTCAAAATCCGTTGAGTTTGATTCGGATAAGGAAAATGTCCTAACCCATCTCAAATTGGACCAGAATTCTTGCGTAGTTATCTTCTTACATCACTCAAACCTTTTGGGTTTTATTTTATTTTGGGAGAATCTATCTCCACTACAGATATTACTTATCCACTACATATTTAATGCTTAAGTTATACATATATAACTTAGCTGTAAATATATAATGTTGTCTAAAAAAAAATGTAAGCATTAAATATGTAGTGAATATGTAATATTTGTAGTGAAAATAGTCTCTCTCTTTTATTTTTTATTTTTTTAATCACATTTCATTACTCTTTTGGTTAGGCCATTGGCGTAGGGATTGCGGGTTAGCGGTTCACAGGTTTAGGACCGAGTTGGGGTCAAAAGGGATCTGATGTGAGATAGGATTTGGGCAAGCCGAATCCGACGGACCGGTTTCAAATCCATATTTATCTCTCGTGGGGTCCTATAAGGTCAGTTACTTGCAAATTTTTTTTATTATTTTTTCATTCATTCATCTCACCTTATTTCTCTCAGTTTCAACCTGTGAGAATTCCTTTATCCAAACACGTCCGTAAATTCTATCTTTATTTCTAACCTCGGATACCATGCCATGATTGTTTCTTTAATGAGTCCATATTCTGGATAGTACATCATTATCACTATCTTTGTCAGTTACTATGATTTGAAACTCTGCTAAAATCAAAATCTCATGAAACATTTATATTTAAGTTTGAAATATCCCCAAATTAATAAAAGGAAGTCTCAAATTAAAACATATATAGATGCTCATTGAATTCAAGGGCTTTATCCTAACTTGTTCAATACTCTGCGAAATTCATATCATTCTTAGTAATACAATTATGGCACCTCCTCACCCAAAAATGGGAAAGAATTAATGAATTTTAATCGAGATAATATTACATCTTTCATTTGATTTCTAAGAATGATGGTTTTGTGAATTAATTAAAATATTTGGGTATCTTTGTTTTGTTTTTGATAGAAATCTAACGATTATAATTACGGAAATTGTTGGCGGTTTATTTTCTAAAACTTCTCTCCGTCCATTTTTTTTAACCGCTAAAAGGCACTTTGAGAATTTTCTTCCAAAATGCCTCAACAACATCGTTGCTTCGTTTGAGGTTCGAATTGATATATAAATGATTTCATATTGTTAATATAATCTTTCCTCATGTTTGGGTATCAATTTCATGCATAGAACACGAATTTGATCACAATTTGATCAAATTCGAATTTTTGAGTTCATTCAGTTTTCTTTATTCTTGGGCATTTTGGCTACTTTAATCTATGTTTTAGCTTCGAATTTATTTAAAATCAATCACATATTGTTATTCTAACTAGTACTATATTTGTGCACAATTTTTTTTACCAAAAAATACTATTTTCGAGATTAAATCGAGCTTGTGATGTCTTTGTCCGAAAATTGAACCGATTTTGAGACTTTAATCAATGATTTGAGTTTGAATTTTGTATAATATCAATACCATATTGTTATAGGAAGTCAATACCGTGTTTGTATGTAAATTTTCCAACCAAAAATATTCATTTTGATCGATTTCGATATTATATTAAATTGGGCATTGAGATGCCTTAAATTGGGCATCGAATGCCTTTAATTGAATCGCGACATGCTAGGCAAAGCAACGGAGATCGACATGTCCGGTCGGGTCGTAGGGGTCGAGGTGACGGCGTCTCATGGGGTTCAGGGGCAACGCCCGAAAGGTAGAAAAATCAAGTCCCCTCCAGCGGTTGAAATTCAAACGATTGCCTTGGTTGCTCATCGCGATGCCTTGGTTGCTCATCGCGATGCCTTGGTTACTCATTACGATACCTTTGTTGATCATCGCGATGCCTTGGTTACTCATCGCGATACCTTTGTGCTCATTGCGATGCCTAGGCATCATCGCGATGCCTTGATTACTCATCACGATGCCTTTGTTGCTCATCGCGATGCCTTGGTTCTTATCACGATGATTAACCCACGCGATGTCTTGGATTACTCATCGCGATGCCTTGGGTTCTTGATGCGCGCGTATTTTCTTTCATTAATGGCATAATCGTCTTTTCCTTAAAAATATATTTTTATTTTTTAAAAAAGATGGGTGGATTGGAGCGATTACAAATGTTAAAAAAGAACAGGTACTGTAATTCACCCTTATAATTACTATCAGATACCTCGAAGCACAATTCTATATATTTGAAAAAAATGAGATAAACTCTACTCCACAAAATTTTATTCCAAAAACTTATTTCAAATGACATAGGGAGGGTTTGGCATTATTGCTTTGTAGGGCTCACATTTGAAATTCAACATTACTTTTAATTGTGTTTGACCGTCAAAACGGATTTTAAATTTAAGTTGTCGAAATGCAAAAAATTACATTTTGAAAAAAATCAACTATGACTTAGCTTTTGCCAAAAGTGATTCTAGCAACTTTTTTCTACTTGCAATCTTACCAATACTAATGTCCATCTTTATAAAATAACTAATCATTATCCAATCACAATTTTATAATTATTGGTATTTAGTTTTAAGAAATAGTATATATATAATTTTTTTTTTGAGTCTCTTGCTTTATATTTGTTATTGGCTTTGTTTACTTATATTTAGTGAACCTTAAAAATTTGGTTATTAAGTTATTTGGAAATTATACTCCCTCCGTCCCTTAATTATTGTCTTGTTTGACCCGGCACACAGATTAAAAAAAATAATTGACTTGATTATTAATATTGGTATAATGTGTAATTTTGTTTAATGCCCATTTGTATATGGCCCATAATTAAAGTAGGGAAAAAAGTAAGGGTAAAATGGTAAACGTCATATCCTAAAAGAAAAGTTTGCAAACAAGATAATTATTTTGGGAAGAACAAAGCGAAAGGAAGACAATAATTTGGGACGGAGGGGAGTATTATCTAAATCAATACGTGTTTTTACTTGTGTTTATTATTATTAACTTTTATTGGTTTTCAAGCACTACATGTTCATAGTGAATTAAGTTTTACGTTGGCTATCGGGTTACCTAACGCAACCCTCCTCCTTTATCTGAGATTGTGATCGATGATCGTATATATGACTCTAATCTTGACACAGGCAAAGTTGGTCGAGCACTAGAAGCGGGGAAAACTAATAAGGGTATTTTGAAAAAAAAATTCATAATTTTTGAGCCTTAAGTATCGAACATATCTTTGACTTTTACAATATATATAATGGTTAATTGAAAAATGCAATTAATGCATGTAGGTGAGTTATTTAATGCATTAAATCTCAACTTTTAATTTTGATTCAATGGTTGATAATGAGAGTAACCATTGATGGTTAAATAAAAAAGTAACCATTAAATACTCCCCATATATATATATATATATATATATTTGAGATATAAAAAGAGATGAATAGAAGAATATATATAAACTTGCAAAATTAAGGGATAGGAAGACTATGGATTTCAATGAAGTAAAATGTATTAAGGATAAAAATTCAAGGGTCCTAGTAATTAAAGAGATGGAAAGAATATTTAAAAGTTATCAAATATGAAAGACTTAGAAAACTAGCTATATAGAGGAACATAATACATGCAGTAGAAGTAGAGTTATTGCCTTGCTTCTTAGAATTAATGAGAGCAAAAAGTAGATTGCTTTAAGAAAGATGAAGATTAGGAAGACTTTAGAACAGGATGGAGTCCTTATTGAGATATGGAAATGCCTAGAAGACGAAAGTGTTAATATATAATCTTTCCTCATAAGTGTTATAGAAGAAAGCATTTAAAGTGAGACATATGGACGTGATTAAGAAAATGTATAATGAAGCTCAACGTCGATTCTTGAGATTATTATTAGAGACTTGTGAGTTTCGATTACTTGGCCTTAAGTCCATTTCTTTTTGCCTTGGTGATAGATGAATTAGCGAACATATACGATCATATACCACGGTGCACTTGCGAGATGACATTGTTTTGATTGATGAGATGAAGAACGAAGTCAATGATAAGTTAGAAAAGTGGAGATAAATTTTAGAAGGTAAAGACTTTTAAATAAGTATGAGTAAATGGAATACATGAAATGCAATTTTAGCGGTAAAATGAGTATAGAGGGAACAAAGTTAGGTTAGATGGTCAATAAATACTACAAAAAGAATAATTTCGGTATTTAAGATTAGTTATCAATCAAGTCTGGCGAGGTGAGGGATGCTATTAGTCATATGATAAAATCGGGCTAGATGAAATGGACGTACATTTGGAGTGTTATGTGATCGACATATACGATTAAGTTGAAATGAAAGTTTCATCGGACAACCATTAGACCGTACTACTTTATGGAACCGACTATTGGCAACTAAGAAAGAATACGTTAATAAGATGATTGGTAAATGTGAATGTAAAGATAGAATTCGACAAGGAGTCTTCCCGGTAAAGAAAGAAAATTACCTAAGATGGTTTGGATATATACAATGTAGACCAATCGGTTACACTAGTTAGAGTGCATGTGTATCAATATCAAGCGGTAGAAATAGGAAAAGGAAAAGACTAAAATTAACTTGGACATCTGTAATAAAGAAATATATGAATGAGTGTGGTGCGTGTGGTGACCTTGCTTTGGAATGAATCAAATGATAGAAAATAATTCATGTAACACCTTAAGTAATTGGAAAAAAGGCGAGTTGAGGTATACAAACATATCTTAAATTGCAATACTAATTTTTTCAAAGAATCACTTTCGCTGGAAATTACTTTTCTAGAATCAGAAGAAAATCCAAACTAGCCCTTAGATTAATACTGTGAATAAATATAATAGGACTTCAAAATACATTTGCGATACTCTATGGTATATGTGAAGTAAAGTATTTACGGTTGAAACTTAGAGCACTAAAGCATTATATTAGTTCATAAAATAGAGGGAGAACAATTTTTATTATTTTTGAAAAAATGTAAAATATCCGAATTATGTGGAAATCTCTAATAATCAAGTCATCATGACTCTTGCTGACCTAAGCAAACATCTATGATTTGGGATCTAGTTTAATGATTTAATGGAAATGGATTAGTTATAAAAACCAAACTTGGATGATAACGACCCAAAATTGCCACACACACACACACACACACACTACCTCACACTCAGATAAACATAAACAAACAAAATCAACAATTTTTAAACTCTTTCATCTAT